>OX424469.1:5000000-6250000 GCA_949152455.1 Lithophane leautieri | reverse complement strand
ATGGACCATCTTTAATTGGGACCATCATACCTGCCTATACAGGGTTATTGGTTATATGTCGGCAATCGATTAAGGGGATAATATATAATAGATGACTGCCCAATGATTGATGTCGGGATCTTGTATACAGGGTTACTGGTAACTCGACGTATTCCTTGCAGGACGTCATAGTAGGGTTAAAATGCAACAAATTAAGCCACCAAATGTTCTACCGAAATTCTGTATATTGAAAACGCGCGGTAAACTCTAATTGCGCGATGCAGGATTTTGTGTGACGTCAGGTCTTTGATGCTTAGTACGCATCTGGCGATTTAGATGCCGCCACAGGTAATTTGAAACAGTCGCGTGGGAGAAAGGATGCCAAACAAGTTTTATACATAGTTTCTATAAATTACTTTAAAGGAATTAAGAACAGCGTAGTGGTTACAGTTCTGCGAATAAATCTGCAATTTTACGTACCACTGCCATCTTATTCACAATTAATTATACATACCTATCTCATCAGTATATCTGTCTGGTCTAAGGAATTTGTACAAGCTTACTTTGAAGTTTAGACGTAGCCATAATGCCTTGGGAATTTCTGGGGTTATTATGAATTCTGACTGACTCAAACCTGATGTTCTGTGTAGACTAGGAGGGTAAACTGTGGTCGTCTTGATTATTTTACTAAATAAACGCAAGCAATCTACTTCAAAGTAGTTTGGTCATACATTAACAGTGTGTTTTGAAGAAGCTGTATACAACTTCATGATTGTTGAATCTCTACAAAAAAAGTCGACCTAATCTAGTTTTTAAAATATGATTGACTTGTAAAAGTGTTTGTACAAACAAAAAACCGGCCAAATGCATGTCGGACTACCCACAATGAAGGAGGAAAAATCTTTTTTTTTTTTAATTTGCCCCCTAGTATTGAACCCTTATTCAAAATTTATTTATTTTCGTTATACGTCCTTGTTTGAGTCACAGAAATACATATGTGTACCCATTGGATTCGGAGCAAATTGGCTGTGATAGACGGACAGACAGACAGAAACACGAGTGATCCTATAAGGGTTCCGTTTTTTTCTTTTGAGGTACGGAACCATAAAAAATAATAGACAGTCATGGGGAGTTCCGACAGAAGTAAGAACATTAAAACACAATTTAAACAATTTTTAGTATACACAAATTAAACTTTTCACAACAAAAATCGCTCAGAGCGTCTAAAGAAATTTTCACTTAAAAATAATGTCAACAACTCATGAATTTAACAAAAATATCAAGGAAATTACTGAAGAGGTGTCGACAACAGCAGAGAGCCAAAAAAGGCACAATGTTTCAGTGATTTCACCTGAAACCATGCCCTTCAATAAGAATCCAGTCATTGCTGCGAAGTGGCATTCTTTTCGTGGAATCATTATCATCATCATTTCAGCCGCAAGACGTCCACTGCTGGACATAGGCCTCCCCCAAGCACCGCCACTTCGACCGGTTCTGTGCTTCTCGAATCCAGCGGATTCCTGCGGCCTTATGGGGGGGGGCTTTCGCCGAATAAGCATTGTGATATTGCTTCCCTGAACAAACCGTTAAGGCTCCCACAGATGCGCGAAGCGACACCGGTAGAAAAATTTCCGTGAAGTTTTCATAGAAATTGTTCCACCAGAGTCGCGCTTGTCTGTCTAATTTTTTTTATAATTATGTGACACCAGACTTCTGTGACAAAACTGCTACAAAAGATTTCTTATACTCCATAATCCTTTAACTAGTAATCCAATAACGCTATAAATACTCAGTCGGCAATAACAATTAATTAAGGAACTTATTACCTAGTGGGCACAGAGCCCCGCCATTCGTTGTGCTGATGAATGTGGGTGCAAGTGTATTGGTATATGGAGCGCTGTTTGACAAAATAGAGCAAAAAGTTGTAGGATTCATTAGTGATGGGATATTCTGGCTGTACGGAAATGTTGGCTTCAATTTACCTAATTAGTTTTAGTGGGTCAGTAATGAATAACCGAATTGGAATTCTTCTCTCATATCATTAATATCAACTATACCTATTATAGTTATAGTAGCAGTATTTTAAAACCTTTGTTTATGGCGCGGCCTCCTTAGTACTCGTATGGAAAAATATTTCGCGACCTCTGCTGTTTTTAACTTGGAATTCAAGTCTGTCACTTTGGGTTCTTCGGTATAACAAAAATAACCACAGAAGCTTTAAAGTATTAGATTCTATTTGGAACCTCCTACTGGTGTTAACGTTTCCTTCGATGGCTCAAATAAAAGGCAAACAGAGAAATCGCCTGAAAAACGATTTAATCCTATGTGTAGCAAAAACGGATCCGCGATGGGAGGCGCAACCATCACATTAATGTGTATGGGTGCGCCTGTTCCTCGTCACATTAATTATTCACGTGACTTGGTAGGTATTTGTTGATTTGTGTTAACCTAAGCCTTAATTAACTTTTTTTATTTTTTATTTTTTTTATTTAAAAGTAGTAGGTTTGCAATTCTTTTTTTTTTTTGTGTTTGTTACGCGGTTGCTCCACCAAAATTGATTTTGATGATTCGTTTTTGTTTGGTAGGTCATGCTTCAGTGGTGGTCCCATAATTTTTTTATTAACTTTGCTTACGTAGTTTTTGAGTTAGATTCATTATTGCGTATTTTTTCCACTTAGCTTATGTGGTGATGTTTTAAGTCCCCGTCACTGCTATTTACATACCGGGTAGTGATATTTGAATTTGTGTGGGGTATGTACCACAACTAAAAAGTGAAAAAAGAAACAACCGACTTCTTAGAAAGTTTTTTCGTAATAATTATAACATTTCGAACTAGTATGGTTTTATATTAATGAGCTTTAAATTTTAAAGTAATGGCTATCCCCTTTATAATGTTTGGCGACCCCCGTTGGTACGCGAACCATCACACGTTGAAAAACGGAGTGTTCGATAATATTTTTAGGAAAGCAAAATCGGAATAACATATTAGACGTTCGTTTAAATACATTCCATAAACTTTGTCTTCAAAACTTTCAGCCAATTACCAAAGATATTGGCTACAATAGTCTCATAGTATTTTAAGCGAGAGATGGTAAGTGTCTCTGGCACACAGCCCAGCAAAAAGATAATTTATCTTGGCTTGAGCGGTTATAGGCAAGGCGGAAAACGAAGATGGTGATAGCATAGCATTAAGTTATACTTATAATAATGAAAAATGTTTCTAGCATGGTGGAAAGTTTTCAACATGGTTTTATTTATTTATTTGGTACTTGATTGTACCCCAGGAAATAAATAAATTTAACACTGCAAAACATACAATGGGCGGCCTTATCGCTTTCAACTTTCTGTTTCTTTCTTAAAGTGCAATGACCAGTTTAAGGAAAATTTTATAGAACCGTGGCATCCGTCTTGATATCAAAATACGACTGACCCATGCTCTAGATTTTTTCATGTTTTTATATGGCGCTGAAACGTGGTGCATTAAAAGCCGCGAAAGCGGTAAAATCGATGCTTTGGAAATGTGGTGTTGGGGGAGGCTACTTTGTTTATCATGGACCGCCATGAGAACGAATGAATCCATAGTGGAGGAATTCAATATCACCAAGCGGCCTATCTACAATATGCCAGGAGCGTGCCCTCAGGTTTTTCGGACATAATATGTGTTCACATACGAATGGTCTGGAAAGGCTTTTGATACGGGTCGGGTGGAAGGAAAGAGCGCTCAAGCCAGAGCACCGACAAGATGGTCAGACGCGATAAAGAAGGTTGCTGGAGGCAGCATCTACCAAGCGGTCCACACTGCAGAAGACCGCATAGCTCGGAGACGCGTCATATGTGGTCGCGATCCAGCATCGAGGGAATGACGAAGAAGATAACCACTTCAATGATTGGCAAAAGAATTGCTATTATAATTACTACGCTTGGAAAAATGGTGTTTGTAGTTTGTTATAAGCAGCAGAATAGAAGATTGTGCTGGAGGTTCTACTGGGTCATATTACAAATAAGTTAGCGAAACTCCGCCGACGACGTGATGGGTATCGATGTCTAAACACGATAAAACAAAAAACAAAAAGATTTTATGATAGTTTCGTGTGATTTAAGTTTAAAATGGTTTAATATAATAATAGAAAGATTGACACTGCTTTTCTTTTACTTTTACCAAAAGATAAAAATCTCGGCAAAAAAAAAAAAAACAACACTAGTAATACTCCTTTATTACGTACTTATTTATAGTAATACATTCAGCTATTTATTTTGATCTCCCAAACAACGAGATATCATTCATTTTCCTCATTAATTACCGTGGTCATGTACACGGAAATACCGAATGGGAATAGATTAAGACGTGTCTCGTGCGCGATTGGTATCACTTCTCTCAAATTAGCCTTTGTTTTGCCTACTGACCTCTGTTATCTGTCATCGGAAACGCTTTCACTGAGTTAAGGTTAATTCACACGTAGTCGAACAATGGTATTCGGATTGTTATGGGAAAAGAAAATTGTATTTAAAGAAAGGTGTGAAATTGCATGTTGACTTGCAACGAGAAAACACTTTCAGGAAGTTGACTTGCTGATCAAATGATTTGTGTGTTGGACACTGGAAATCGGCCAGTTGCAATTAAGCTGGCACACAATGTTTATGAAGTTCATAAAAAAGTTATATTTAGGAAACATTTCGGAAGATGATTGACGTCATCTTTTATTTGTTTAGCTATTTATATAGCTTTCGACAGCGACGCATTCCGATGACGTGCGATTCGGCTTTAATACGTCAATTCAATTATTATGCTCTCTTTATTTTACTAACCGACAACCGTCCTTGTTCACGATAGAAAAAATATAAAAATAAAAGGTCCGCCACACAACGAGAGATAATCGCTGATGAGATCTCCGCCGTCGGCTTCGCATTGTTTGTAAATGAGAGCAGCGAAAATAAAATAAAAACGTTCATTTGATAGTGCTCTCTCGACTCGATTGTTTCGGACCTTTGAATCGAGAATCGTTTGTGTTTTTAAATTATAATTATGTTTTAGTGATTTCTATTTGGTATGGCGCGACGTGTTAAGAATTGATTGGGGCAGACGAGTGTAAAACTCTTTTTTGCTTGTTTGTTTTGACAGGCCAATTACTGGCAACATTTTTCAACATAGGATCCGGCTTGTTACATTAATTGCAGATCCAGCTGAGTTGGATGTGCATGGACCTGGGTTATTGCATTCTTTGGCGAGACAAAGGCGTGTCTTAAAATACTATCTTCTTCTAATTCTGATTCCCGGATATTTGGCATGACAAGCAAGTGTAAACCGATTAGAAAATCTCGCTTCCATGGCTTGGTTCCGCATTGATTATCTCTTAAAGCTATAGCATTTATGCTGGGGAGTTAGTTGCGCCATTTTTTCTTCCCAGTTAAAGCACTAGGAAGTGGTGAAGGTCGGGCGTTTTGGGGGACTATTTTATGTAATTTTGACATTACAAAAGTGTTGATTTTCATCCCAATTATTACGAAAATTTACTTTATTATCATCCATTCATTTTAATCATATCTACAAGTATATAAAAGGGGCGGAAATAATCAAAGTGCGTCAAAAAAAATTGTTTGAATAAATGACTTTTGATTTTGATTTACTTCGTAAGTTAAAGCAAGCACGGAGCTTCAGGCCTTGCGGTATACTTCCGTTTATTTTCGCCAAAAATAAATGTATGTGTTTATCATCTAACCGCAACGCCCACGCTCTAATATATTATTTGTTACGGTATAAAATATTGCTATATTTATATCATGTCGTTAGTGGTCTGTCATGGCTTCGCGTGCCGTCATGTTTGTGTTGTTTAATTTGCTCGGAGACTTAGGGGACATTCCAATTAATACAATAATGTCTTTTAAAAACTAACAAGCGTTAGGTTTAGCGGTCACATAGGTAATGTTTATGAAAAGAAAATAAGGTTTTAGATAAGTATTTGTTGGTTTTCGTGAAGACATAACATAACATCACGCCTGTATTCCGAAGGGTTAGGCAGAGGTGTAACTATCGTATTGGTACCCACATTTCACCAGTTATCTTTAAGTCCCATGTAATAGAGAGCGAGCCTATTGCAAACAACTGTACATAAATCCAGACTCCGGGCTGAGAAATTTCTGATGGAAAAACCCAATAGCAGTTGCCCGGCCCGGGAATTGAACCCAGGACCTCATGCTCAGCATAAGCACTTGCGACCACTAGCCCAACGGCCCAACGAGGCAATAACAGTTCTCTGAAGACTTTATTGATAGGATACGGATATTCTTTCATTACACAAAGAAAAAATTCTATGAACAAGAAAAATAAACACACTATTCGCGAAACCAGACCGCTTCTTGAAAATGTCTCAAGAGCATTTCAGTGTACTTGACATTAACCTTCACAAACAAAGACACACGTGCTCTTGAACAACAGAATCTAGTACGCATTGATTGGTCCGTTTATTTATCAAGAGCACTGAACGTTGACCGTGATTGGTGGAGCGTTGCGCCCAGGCATCGTAACGAGAGCAATGTA
Source organism: Lithophane leautieri (assembly GCA_949152455.1). Classification (NCBI taxonomy): domain Eukaryota; kingdom Metazoa; phylum Arthropoda; class Insecta; order Lepidoptera; family Noctuidae; genus Lithophane; species Lithophane leautieri. The sequence continues at coordinate 6,243,486 of OX424469.1, read as the reverse complement.
GCAGTCAGCACTTTGCGGCTGACTGACCATTGTCAAATATTTCGAATATTGAATTTAGTGAGGGGACGCTTTCTCTGTTAGTTTCGGATCGGTAGGTCTAGATTGGAACTGTTATTTTGGTGTGCGTACAGTTTGATAATTGTATTTGAGGGGCTTTGTAAAAATAGGTATTAGGCAAACTAGTCTACGTTTTTTTTTTCTACGTGAATTAAGGGGTACACACAATATTGTTATATCATTACAAGTATTGAGGTTTGATAAATGTCATGCTGTTAGAGCATTGCCCTTATGTAGATACAAAATATCAAATCATATTTTGCAGTTTACTTTTGATTTGCTCGAAGTACTCTATCACTTTAAAAAATCTAAGGAGACTTGATTCATCATCATCAGCCTATGGTGGAATCCCACGATCAGCAATATTGCAGACGGACACGCACGGTAGACGACCACAGACTGCCGCGTACCGCGCACCGAGTGCTTCTGATGTCTGCGATACCCCGGACGTACACCTTCCCACGGTCCGTCGTCAGGGCTCGTCGGTGTCCGTCCGCAAAGTCGCCGATCGTCGGATCTCGGCATAAGAAGACGATTCCTATTAAGACATAACCCAGAAGTACTATTACGAAGTACTTTAAGTAATATTTTGGATTATGTTGGGTTATTTTTTTGCAATATTTTGGGGGCAATTTTTTTATATTGGGGATTCAGAGATGAATTTATCTCTGAAGCCTTCTCCATAGAAATCCTAATATTATTGCCATTCTCAAAGAATAATCAATAATAAAATATGTCCTAATACCATTAAGGCTCTTACATACTGGCGCGACTTTTAACAAAACAATTTCTGAGAAACTTCACGGCAGAACAATACCGGCGGCGGGCGTCGCGTCGCGCGACAAGTCGCGCCAGTATGTAAGAGCCTTTAAGACGTAAATAGCCGTCGATTCACATAAATGCTAATGCAGGCAACGATGCATTTGAGGATGTTATTAATATAATACGTCGCGCATCATTTGGCGTGCCTGAATACGCTGGAGCCACAAAATAGATTAGTACAGAAGGCCGACTCCGTACCATGAGCAAAAACTTTATTACGAAAAGAAGTTATCGCCAGTTTAACGTTCCCTGGAACGCAAGAGTGGGCCTGGCAGTACTGATGTGCCGTGATTGGCTTAGCTCTGCTCAGGCGATGATTCACACACAAAACGTGTTAGGACAGGTCGTTTCTCCTGTAGTAAGTAGTAGTAGGCAATTATAGGAATGTTCGTTCGTATGGTGTGGCCAGGTCGTGCTATGCGCAAAAACACACATAACAGGCTTCATGGCATTCGTTTAAGGGTAGTCCGCGAATATTTCTTATAAGTTTATTGTATTAAGTAGGTCAGTATGTAGATCAAAATGTGATGAAGGAAATGAATTTCGCAGACTGCCTTAGCGCATACCCTTCATCGTTGGAGATATTAGATCAACGTAATGTGGTGTACGCACGGGTCTATGTGTGCGTGCGCCTGTTTCCGTTCTTTGTATGGAACTGACCTTCTGTACTTATTTTCAAATTTGTTTTGTGGCTTGCTTGAGCATCGGTGGCGCATTTACATCGCATCACTTACGACTAATGGCCACGTTATTATCTAACATCGAGTTATTTATGAAGAATTTGTTTGGTTAGGCTTCCGCGTTTCTTTGAGGACTAGTCATTAATGTAGGTACTATAATTAATTAGGAACATTTAATGGTGGCTAATAAATGTTTTCCCATGGGTGATTATATGTATTTATTTGTGCAAAGTTTCGTGTACATAGCGAAAATTGTGTTGATGTTTATGAGGGAGTAGAATTTATTCGATCAAAATAAGTAGAGTAGGCGAAAAACAACTTGTCAGTTGCCATAACACAAAACCATGTTTACAATTGTTTATAATAAACAGTGTTTGTAAACAGAATGATACTAACAGAGTTTAAATTCATATACAAGTATCTATCTGGGCAATAAATGGGGAGGCCTATGTTCATGCAGTGGACGTGTTTCGGCTGAACGGTGATGATGCTTTTTTACCGACTTCAAAAAAGGAGGAGGTACTATGTTTACCGACTTCAAAAAAGGAGGAGGTACTATGTTCGGGATGATTGTTTTTTTTTTTTTTTTTTTTTTTTTTTTTTTTTTTTTTTTTTTATGTATGTTCACCGATTACTCCGCCGTTTGTGAACCGATTTAAAAAATTCTTTTTTTGTTCAAAAGCTTATACTTCTGAGGTGGTCCCATTGTCACCAAGTCAGGATCTGATGATGGGATCCTAGAGAAATCGAGGGGAACTTTCAAAAATCGTAAGGGCAACTAGTGCATTCCTTAATTTATTCATTAAGTATTTTACAGCACTACAATTTTATGAAGGCCTGGAGTCGATCTGATGATGGAGCCGAAAGACAGTCAAGGGAACTCCTCAATGGTTTACAGCAGATACCTCGTGTTTGGGCTTGATTAATTTGTATTGATAAAAACTTTACACTTTGATGGGTTCTGACTGTCGTTAGGGGTCTGATGATGAAGACGAAAGACAGTCGAGGGAACTCCTCAGTGGTTTACAGCAGATATCTTGTGTTTGGGCTTGATTAGTTTGTATTGATAAGAACCTTACACTTGGATGGGTTGTGACTGTCGTTAAGGGTCTGATGATGAAGACGAAGGACGATTAACGGAACTCCTCAACGGTTCACAGTAATTACCTTGTGTTTGGACTTAATTCATTTATATTGATAAGAACTTTGCAACCATATAGGTTGTAAGTGACATTACAGATCTGATTATGGTCACCTTATAATATGATGACGAGGGGAACTATACAGTGTAAGCAAATGTATAGTGTTCACCCTTATATTCTTGAGAAGGCACGGGAGTCTCATTAGCCAGCCGGTTTCGTATAACATCTAAACGATACTTGCGCTGTTCAGACGACTCGCCACTTAATCGTTTTTGAATAAGATTGAGTCGGCAGATCTTATCATTTATCATTTGGCGACTCCTGTGACAAATGAGAATGCATGTAATTTCTCATCTGAGATAACCTAGCATGACAAGCTAACGGTGATTCTTGGGAACCGGACATAGCACTCCGTTTGCGATTCTTAGATAGGCGTTCTTATTCAGCAGTATTAGTCTCTTTAATTCTGTTTTTCTTCATGCGGGTGGCTCCTTTAGTTGGTCTACCCATGATTACAAAAATCAAATTACACAAAAAATGGAAAAATAATAAAACTTTTTAAAAAAAATTGACCGACTTCAAAAAAAACAAAACAAAAAAGGACTACTGTACTAAAAACCAAAAGACAAAAAGTACTTCTTTAATAATAAGAGAAAAATAAAAAAATTAAAAAATAACTTTAATTTCGGAAGTCGGTGGCCAAAAACTAAAATTAAAAGCAAAGACACCGACTTCCGAAATTAAAGTTATTTTTTAATTTTTTTATTTTTCTCTTATTATTAAAGAAGTACTTTTTGTCTTTTGGTTTTTAGTACAGTAGTCCTTTTTTGTTTTGTTTTTTTTGAAGTCGGTCAATTTTATAAATAAATAATTTATAAAAAAAAGTATATAAATACACAAACAGAGGGTACAGGGTTCACAAACTTTAGACCTTCGAAAAAGGATGTTGTCATTCAATAAGCTTTGTCATCAGAACCAATCAAAGAATTTTTCAACACCTACCCAAACCGATTGCTGTAGTTTATCCAATTAGACGAAATATTGATTTAGAAATGAATAAAAATCACACTTGACATCAATTTAAAATCACCCCTTTTAATTGCCAACGCTATATTTCGCGGGGATTACATCCATTTCCTAGGCTCATGGAAGTGTGTTCCTACCCTCGTCATTTTGGACATTTGACACCTGCTATTTACGGATCAGATACTGCCTAAATTAATTTCATTACGGTTCCATTCCCCTGCGCGAGCTGACGTGCGGACAACGATCCAATTATTAATGTTTGTTTAATATAAACTTGTTTTGAATTCACATAGGTACCTTTCGAGAGCGATATTGTCTGTTCCAATGTAGGGAGTGTCTTTTCTCATACTAAAGTACGGGTACTTGTTGTTTTGCCAATTAATCTTCCTCTCTGCGTGTTGGGGATATCAGACCATTTGATCATCATGAAGGTTTCCATCACAGTAAGTCAATGGATCCTTGGCTTAAATTGGGAGATAAGTAAATGGTAACATTATAATTTTCGATATCGGAAAGCGTATTATGGGGACTCAAATGGAGTTGGGCACCAGGCAAGGGCCAGTGATGACAGGTGGAGTAAGGCTGTGACAGAGTGGTGTCCAAGGACTGGAAGACGAGATGTCCCTCGTCCGGCGGCGAGATGAGCGGGCGACATTGTTGCCATCGCAGGCAAAACTTAGATAAGGCTTGCACAGAAGCGTGGCGATTGGCACAAGAATATACGGGTGCAGTGGGTGAAACTGTTATCTACATCAAAAGCTATCAAATGAAAATATCAATAAATAATTTAGTTTTATTCAGCTTTCGTTGCTGGCCGTACTTGCCAGGTACCTAACCTGTAACCTGCTTCTTAATAGGCAGGTTTTTAAATCTCCAGGCTACTACAACCTACTACAAAGAGGCAGTTTATTACCGTACACCAGGGGGATAAGTCTACTAATTTACAAACGCATCCGTGGTCTCACAATGATGAGTTTTTGACAGATTTTGTATGGCAAATCTGTCAAAAACTCATCATTGTGAGATTACTGACTCGTTAGCAAATTAGTAGACTTGGCCCCCTGATAAGCTGTCGGTTCATCGCCTGTAAACGCCATTATGTTATCGCTTCCCTGACAGGCTACCTTAACCAGTGACAGCTTGTTAGCCTGTTGTCTATGAGCATCAGTACAAGTTGCTCGTAGATTAGCTTCAATGCCGGTAAATGGTGATGGTTTGTTGATCACAGAGGAAGGTAGGTGTGCACATAAATGTACATCTAATGACTGACGGAAAGTGTAGATCATGCCAGCTAATTACAAGATTGACTTGATTCTGAAATTATCTTAAAAATAAGTGAAAACACTATAGAAAAGCCGTCAAAGTTAGGTAAAAAATAGTGTGAAAAAAGCTTTGACAATATGGAATGAAAATAAGTTTAGTTTGCCAATTTACATTTCTATTCGTGATAACATACTTTACCACAGAATATTTTCCGTGCTCCCAAGTCTCGTATAATAAACATACATAAACGTTCTATTCCATTTACCGTATTCGCCAACAAATATCTGTGTATCTGTCACGTATACCATTCCTCACCCACCCCCATAAGAGTTGGATTTTTGATTTGTTATCCCAGCGACGTTGTCAGTGTTATTGATGTGTAGCGAAATTGGAAAGTTCAGAGGCACTTATCTCTCAGATTTAGATAGCGGGGCAATTTATAAAGCGGGGTTTTCTTCCCTCAAAGCACCCTTGACGCGAGCCCGCGGCTGTGTCGCTCGCAGTCCGCCTTCACTCTCGGATTATTGAACCCGATATTACATAAATACCAAATGTGGATAGACAATGATGATACGGTATTGGGTTTATTTCATTTCGTGTTACACGGAAGGCTTTGTGGCTCATTTTGTGTCGTGTCTCAGTGCAGGGTGTATGTAAACAATGGCGTATCTTGGGGCCCTACTGTAAGTATTAAAGCATTTATTTCGAAAAGTAACTTTTGCTTTTCTGGGCGTCTATTTTTAGCTGCACAAAAAAATGCTCAGTTGAAAGTTCTGGCGGAACAGACTTTTAGTGACATGTCAAGTCATCATTGTCCCGCTAATGGATAGAGCAGATTCCATGAAAAAACAATTGAGAGCTCCGAGAATTCATTCTCTTGGCTTTTTTCCTGATTTTCGCCAGGGCCGAAAGAAATTGGATGTGCGTTCATTATCAAGAGCAAAAGTAACTTCTTGAATAATATGACACGTTTTTGTGAAGCTTCTGGATCCTTGAAAATAATAAACAGACGAGAGTATCTAGACATATTAATTCCGCAAAGGAAATCAAGTGAACCGTTACAGATATCTTTTGTAACGTAAAAGCTATGATATTTAAACATAAAACACAAAGGGATATAAAAATCTGTTTCAAGTCGTTTTCTCGAACCATTTGGAGACGAGAGCCCTCGAGTGGCGTGTCGAATCATGTCTTCGGAATCGATACTTCAGTTTTTCCCTCGTTCCGTGAAAAAGTTACCATTTCTTGTCGAGACAGAAATGCTCCTTATCTCTGTAGGAGATTAATACGAAGGGTACGTCAGTATCAAAGCTGCCCAAATATTTTGTTAACATTTACGCCGCAATAAAAATGCAGGGAAATTTTGTGGATAGGTACAGATTTCATGGGTTTATGGTGAATGGATGCTTGTTTTATCTTAACGATCGGGGATTTGATTATTTAATTAGATTAATAAAAAAATTGCACTCGATTTAGTAAGTATTATTATGCTTTTTTTTGTAATACAACTCACTTAATTTGCTTGTTTTAACTAGAGGTACCCAACGGTATTTATAACTAGGAAGAGCTCGATATAAATGATAATGTAAGTAGATACATTACCTATACAACGTGTAACGGAATAAACGCAAGAGCTCATACACTCCAATTAGAATATTAAATTATAAGACTAAAATAATATCTGTAATTTAATTTAATTAAACCACACCTTAAATTAACTATTTTATTTAACGCGCACTACACATAGGATAGCTATGAGCGTATTACAAATTTGGTTATGCATTTAAATAGGCTTTTTTTCTTTGAGATAAGGATTAAATTTCCTTAAATAAAATATCTTATTACCTTGTTATGACGCAGTGGTTCTAATTTCAGTTAAATACAATATTTTTTGACGGAAATCGATTCAGAAGCCGATTCTGAGCAAACTACTTTCAGGTCTTGCGCTTATTCTGTTACACGTTGTACAGGGTGAAATTTTATTCGTTTTAATCCTCTCAAGGGGTCATTGTGCGGATCGCCCGGAGGACACGGTGGAGCATACGGTTGAGGTATGCCCTGTTTGGGCGGAGCACCGCCGTGTCCTCGCGGAGGCGATTGGCGGCAATGACCTCTCGCGTCCGGCCCTGGTTCAGGCCATGGTACGGAGCGAGAGGGCATGGGAAGCCGTCACCTCCTTCTGCGAAGCAGTAATGCTCGCGAAGGAGGAGGCGGAACGCGTGAGGGAAAGGCAAAGTTTGCGCCCTCACGCCCCTAACCGCCGCCGTTGGAGACGCCCTGGGCGTCGGGAATCCCAGGCGGATTCCCGGCCACCATAGGCGCGGGCTTGCGGACGGCGAGCAACGGGCAGCTCGCCGTCCGATAAGGACCAGGCCCGGGTCGATGGCGCGTCGTGTTCCACGCGCGCCTCAAAGAGATGTCAGCACAATTAGCGGGGTCCGCTAGGACCGATGCCTGCCAGGGTTGCGGGAAAGTCCGAAAGGGACACCGGGACCTTGGCAACAGGCAAATGAAGGAACACGGGTGGGTTTTAGTCAGTAAAAGTCTGACACGCCCTTCCGCTCCGCCCAGAGCGGGAGAAGTCATTGGATGATTTCCCACCCTCAAAAAAAAAAAAAAAAAAGGGGTCATTGTACTCATCATTATGAACAACTTTCATTATGGGACCAATCCTGAAATCGGAATAAAAACATCAGCGCTCTACATTTTATGTTCGCATAACTCGTCAAAATGTAGGGAACAGCAAGTTTTTTAATATAAAACCTTTCCTGCAATTCGGCAACTAACTAGAAATTGGAAGTCAATTTCAGAACGCAGGACGAACGCAAGTCTTTGCGAATGAAAAACTATGAATAAAAGAATCCTTTCAAATTCAATACCGTCACGGTGCAAGGTAACAATACCCAGTGAAGAGATAAAGGTGTCAGATTGAATCATGGTGGATATAGAATTCGGTGCGTCTGCGGATAATAGCTATTGATTAGAGCGGTCAACGTCGAGTCCTAAGCTATGAATAAAATAGTCTGAGGAAACACAAAAGTTTTGTTGTGGCTTAAAAATATTTAGTTACAGTTTTTCTTGTAGAATCTAATGTCAAAAGTCATCCACACAAATGTCGATTAACATTGATACTTTTACACATCATAATAAAATTATTCTATTCATTGTATTTTAGAATTTCATAAATATAGCTAAGTGTTAATATTCTTAAAATTTTACTCCTGTTTCGCTTTCAATTAAATACTAAGTCCAGTAATTAAGTTTAAAAAGACTGAAGTGTTAGTCGACTTTTAAACCTGACTGTACCTGGTGGAACTGAAGATTAATGAATTGTTATGCTTAAGAAGCATGACAATTCGTCAATTAAAGGCACATCTTTACTCTACATTACTTAAATCATATAAATCGCAATCATAATAAATTTATGAATGAGCAGAATATACCTAAACTCCATAAATACCTACAACTAGAGTAGTACCTCTGGAATTTTCCACAGTGTAGAGTCCACAATACCGAACTCGAGACTTCCTAAAATTCTTCCTGAATCCAATAATCCACAGTTACAATACAGATAAAGGTGTCGGATTGAACGATGGCCGATAGCATTCGGTTTGCGATATATCCACAGATATATACACAGATATATCTCGATGTATCGAGCGGGCAGCGTGGAATGCCTTCAATTTCCACTTGCGCCAGTCTGTTGAGTTCAGAGGATGAATATTTATGGGTTTCAGACGCTAATGTACTATGTGGTGGATGCGTTTGTTGGTAGATAATTTGTAGGATGCAAAAGTAAGCGTCATGTAAATCTCGCGAAGAGACCGAAAAGCAATGGGTGTAAAAAGTTTGAAGAATCTTTTAATAAGAATTAGAGCCTGGGCCACAATGAATAGAAATGAAATTTATAGTTCTGTTCTCTGAAACTATTAACCGTCAATTTTTGGGTCAATATTTTAAAACTATATGGCGTGGTGCCGGCATTTCCTAGCCGACTGATCTCTAAGAAGAATATTGCCGAAACAAACAAAACGGAGGTCATAGTTTGTTTATAATTCCAAACGATATATTATTATTGTTAAACATTGTTCCAATAGACAGTGGTGACACCGGCTCACTATTGATTTTGAATAATAATAAATGTTGTATAAATATCTTGACTTAGCACACGAGGTTGTTGACATGTGGAATGTGAGCTCGGCTGCTTGTCTATACGGCCAATAGCCAATGGCCGAAACCCTCAATCAACATTTCTCTTAGGTTCTCGTTAGGCTGTTGGATCAAGGGGCTGATATGGAAGGCACTACTCCTCGATACGGCTCGCATCGTGAGGAGGTTCCTGTCTCTGGAGCTCAAACCACCGGCAGTTTGGACCCTGCTCCCGACACCGGTGGACCTCTATTTTTTTTATTTTAAAATGTTCCTTATCTTTTTATTTTAAGAAATATTTAAAATGTAATAAGATAAGAAAGAAAATACATAAATGACAAAATAATATTATATTATAATAAGTACTTTGGTAGGTACCTAGGAAAAAACTTTTTAGATTAAACACAAGAGGGATGCAGGGAGGGATGACATTTATTATTTATTGCTTAGACTACCACTTGGGTGGGGTCAGTAAAGTTAAACTTTTGGGGCAAATCTACCACTCTATTTCTTTTTCCGGGTTATAAGTTGCCAAAAAAATCAATAAGACGAAAGAAAATGCTTGTATATGATCACCATGCTAAACAAATATATATTTTCCCGGTTATGCCATAATATTGGTCTACACAAAGAATAATGTTAAAAAAATTGTGACAATCTTAATTTTTTATTTATTTATTTATTTATTTATTTATCTATCACAAACACAACTATCATTACAGGCAATAATAAATTTTGTACCTACTTACTACCTTTATGCTTTATAACCATAAATCGCATCGATACATTCCTATTGATGAACCCAAATAAAACAAAAGAACACTACACTAAGCTTTTAAACACAACAGCATCGAACATAAGGACACAAAAGTAAACAACCAATATCATAACAGTTTTCGCTTCTCATCAGTCATGCGTAAAAAAACAAACATAAGTTAAGGAAATGATATTACTATTTCGATTATGTATTCGATTTCTTTTTCCGGGAATTAAGTTGCCAAATTCCATCAAAATCAATAAGGCGAGAGAAATTGCTTTTGGTAGTAAGACGTCGTGATGAGTCTTAGATGAGGAATGGTAAAAAGTCAGTCATTATTACAATAAATCTCATCAGGCATTCCTAATACATATATCCTAATAAAACAAAAGAACACTTTATTAAGCTTTTGAACACAACAACATCGAACATAAGGACACCGAAGTAAACAAGCAATATCATAACAGTCTCCGATTCTCATCAGTCATGACGTGTAAAAAACAAACACAAGTTAAGGAAATTATGTTTTTTCTTTCGACTGTTCGTTCACATATGTAGGACTTTATGTATTATGACTGGGAGGGGACTGATATTGTTGCCAATGTGAATTTGGCCCCCTTTGTAACCTGTCGCTTCAGGCAATGCGTGGATGCATTTAGTGATCACGTTTGTGATTTATTTTTATCTGGGTCGTAAGTAACATCTTGTGTGATAAAAACGTATGATTAATCAGATTCGCTTCTCATAAAAATATTCTTTCGTGCTGCCGATGCCGGGCTGAATAAAATTATGATGCTCGCAAGTCGCACCTAGACCATCAAAATATGAAAAAATAAATCTTCATAAGTCGCTACTTAATTTCGTGTTTTAATTCCGTAGACTAATTTGACAGGTGCAAATATCAAACTCCAAATTGAAAAAACAAACAAAAATAATTTGAAATGTCAAATTAGTCTATGGGATTAAAAACGAACTATAGACCATTAGACAGTAGATCAAGATAAGTAACTGGTATCATGGTTAGTAGCGAGGTTGACTACTAGCCCTCAGACGCAGAATTTCATAATGATCTTCCATAACACCTACGTCTTGGTCCTTTGGTAATTAACTTTGCCTTAGGTACCTCCAACAAACAATCAAATTAAAAGTTTCTACTAAACACACAAAAACTCCCTCCAGATACTATTCCACCCAAAGAAAGGTTGACTGGTTGAAAATGCCTATGGCATTAAATCCGCCTCTGTACATTTGTGTGCTTAAAGTAATTAATAAATATTCCAACAATGTTCTAATAACAAGACTGCACTGAGAATCTGAAATGAGAATAAACCAACACCGCAATAAACTTGCATCACCAATAGAACTCAATAAAAATTAAACTACTTCACTTTAGCTCCACTATCATTCCACAAACCCAACACAGCTCCAGATCTGTTTGAACAAATTCCCAGTTAATTTCCCACTTCACGATCTGTTTGTACAAATTCCCAGCTAATTTCCCAGTTCCCTTGTATCGTACATCCGGGACCAAGTCTGTCCATATCGTCCGGTTTAATTACTAAGCTGCCAGCGCCTCTAGTAACACATTGATGACAGTGGCTGGCTTGCTTGCAAGTTATGGCTCAAACTGTTTGCTTTGAGCCTGTCGTGTCATGCTCAATGTGTGATGTGTTGATGGTGATGGAAATGTATGATAGTGTGACAGGGGATTTAACGCTGTGGTTCCATATTCAAAAATGTCTTATTGGGTTTTGTAGCCTTCTCACTTAATTAAAATACAAATGATAAGCATGGCTAGAATTTGTAGGTAGTATTTATACGATTACAAGTTTTAATGAAAATCTTTAAAGCCCCCAGTACATATTGGGCGACGCAAAATAGACGCTAATCAAACGGAACATCACACAAAATGCCCTGTAATGCCAGTATACGTTGGCCGAGGCACGGGCTCGCCCAACGTGTACTGCGGGGCTTTAAACGTTAGAAATTCGTAGCCTATTTCGTTGTCATAAATATTAAGATCTGTTCCAATTTATTTTTACAAACGGCTCCAACGATATGGACGTGACAATTTATTATGTTCTTGGAAACGACTTTAGAAATCATTTTCTTCGTTCCAGGCTAAGAAACAAAAAACGTCGAAAAAGCAAACTTTTCATTATTTTTCCCCACAAAACGCAGCTTTGTATGGAATTAAAGAACAATTACCTACTTCATTACTTAAGAGTGCCGACTTTGCTTTTTTACTTTGGCTTTTCTAAGATACCTTTTCTGTCTTTCGCTGTTTTATTAATGCTACAAAAAATAAATAAAAGTCGTTTTATTTTACATAGCTTTTAGGTGTATTTTATCCTTGTCATAGAATGAGAAATGGCTTAGAGACTTAAGTTATTAATTTATTTTCAAAACCAATTAAATAAATATGTTAAAAGTTTCCCTACGTGTCTTTGATTTATTGTTTCAAAACAAAATATAGAAAGAACAATAAAAACTTATAATTCAAGTTAGTTCTGAATCTTTTTTTTATTTGGACACATTTATTATTTAGTTGCCAAAAATAAATAAGATTTATTTAGTCTATAGTTCGTTTTTAAATCCCGTACACTAATTTGAGATTTCAAATGATTGTTGTTTTCAATTTGGAGTTTGACATCGGGACCTGTCAAATTAGTCTACGAGATTAAAAAACGAACTTTACCTAAAAACCATACCTATCAGTTTGAACTTAAAAATTGTATAGATTATCCTCCTCGTAGGTTCTAATAGTCGCAAGCGCTACTGCTGAGCATGAAGTCTTGGGTTCGATACCCGGGTCGGCGAAAGTGTTATTGGGTTTTTCCATCTGGAATTTTTGAGTAGCAGTAGAAATAGGAATCTCATCATCACTTTATAACTATTGCTAACCTGTGTGAATTTATTATCTCTACTGCAGTACCATCGTAGTTTATAGTAATTGCATTACGTATGTCACTAGGCGCTAATTTGAGTAGTGAAAATGAATGAAAGAAAAGTAATGAATATATTCATAAAGTGTTTTTTCATTGGACAAATAAATGACTTACTTACTTACTATTGTGGCCTGGAGATGTAAGGAACATGAGATTGTGGTTTTATTTAAAACTGGCGGTCTAATAAGGTTTGTAATCAATGCACGATTCAATGGCTAAGGGCGGATTTCACCAATGAAACTGAACGCGATCAGCACATCTAGAACAAGTTCAAGAATTGTCAGTGTCAATATTCCACAGAAAATAATGACACTCACAGCCCTTAAACGTAGTTTATGTGCTGATCGCGTTCAGTTGGTGAAATCCACCCTTAATGGTGCAAGCTTTCAATGACTTCGTGATGTCGCGTGGTTAAGGCTCCGCTTCTCATGCACGAGGTTATGGGGTCACAATTCGGACAATTTGCTGACTTTTTCAATTCATATATTTACTTTCTAAGTTTATGGACCTTACTGACATAGGTGAAGGAAACACATCGTGAAGAAACTTGAACTTACTCTTAAGGACTGCCGTCCCGTCTTGAGCAAGCGTGTTGATCAATGCTCGTGCCATCTCTGTATGAGAAGAGGCCGTTGCCCAGCAGTGGGACAATAATAGGCTGGTATTATTATTATTTTATCACTTTTTTTGTATCTCCGAAAACATTGTGAGAAAACCTCAAGAATTTAAAATTGTTGAACGCAGAGTCAAGTAGGCGGGTAGCCCAGGGTTGCGGGAAAGTCCGAAAGGGATACCGGGACCCTTGGCAACAGGCAAATTACGGATCACGGGCAGTAGTAGTAGACATTTGAAGATTTCCCACCCTGAAAAAAAAAGTAGGCGGGTAGTCAATGCTTTCCTTTGTGTAAGAACATAAAATTAAAGGCATTAGCTGCAATTATTAAAGGCTGGAATTTAATGTTGTTTTCCGGTCATATTACATTTTACTAGAGGCGCGCGATGCGACGTCGGCGCGACGCGACTCTGGTGGAACAATTTCTATGGAAACTTCACGGATTTTTTTCTACCAGCGACAGCGTCGCGTCGCGTCGTCGCTTCGCTCCTGTCTGCGAGCCTTAACGAAAAATTAAGCAAGACTGACAAATAAAACATAAAAATAAACTCATGCCTTCTTCCCATGGGAGGCAGAAACTACAGAACGCCACCTGCTACGATTTTTACATACTCCTTTTTACTTCGTTTACGTTCGTAATACGTACATCTGGTTGCAAGTATGACCAATAATAAATGAATAATCATAATTTCGAAGAATAACATGGTAGCTTTCCTTGTAAAATCTAATCAATTCTACTAAAGGCATTATGGAAAGTTATCTAGAAGCTATTATTACCTACCGACTAATTGGAAGGCTATTATTAATCATGTACACACGGCTACACATCAAGCTACACATTTCCATTTTATACAGATCTTGCATTGTATAGGATTTCCGCATAATGCGAGGTCAGCTTATACTGGAAATGTACAGCTTGGTGTGTAGCCGTGTGTACGGCAGCAATTTGCCCCTATTAATGCATTATAAATGCATGCAATTGTCAAAGATTATGTCCGTTAGAAGGTTGTAAGCATTTCAGTGAAGTTGGATAATTTGCGTCTAGGTAGAGGCAAATTATCTATAGACATACCTATTTTAAACTGTATTTTGCTTAAAAGCACAAGAATACAATTATAAATATGAATTTAACTCAAATAATAAACAATGAAATATTGTATTTATTTACTCATTTATAAACCTTAATTACAATACAAGCTAGCACTAACACTAAAAGACATAAATTATGTACAAGTAAACAAACTAAAAAAAAAAAAAAATTCGTCCGCGTCGCTGTCAGTGGGAAAATTGCCCAAAAGGCTGGCAGCGTTGCCACGTTGGATGGCATTCCTGATTCTTTGGCCTAAGAATTTGCATGAAAAGTGTAATAAACGAATAACCAAATCTGTTTGCATGCCTTAGTTAAGGTAGTTAGTATAAGGATCAAAAGTAAACTTAACATCTAAATCTTGTACCTACTTTCTGTGCAAATAAAGAACTATTCTATTCTATTCTATTCTAACCAATATGTGGTATGATAAAATAATTACTTTGCTTAAAATGCTCTAAGTATTTATGGTAGGATAAAGGCATTTTTATTTTAGAGGCAATTTATGCAGGCAGGGACAGAACGTTTTGCTTTGCTGTGAGGCACTTTTTACCCGACTACGGCCAAGAAAAAAGGAGAGTTATGATTTTGACCGGTACGTATGTATACAGGGTTACTGGTAACTCGACGTATTCCTTGCAGGACGTCATAGTAGGGTTAAAATGCAACAAATTGAGCCACCAAATGTTCTACCGAAATTCAGTAGTTTTTTTTTTGCACTAGGCTACATTTTTTATGAAGTAATAGCAAAAATTACAAAAAATTAAATGTTTGGTTAGTGATATTTGCCAAAGTTTTAGGCATTATTGAACTTTTAATTATTAACAAAGGTCTGCTACGGCGTCAACTATGATAATAACTTAAATTTCAGTACAGTCGCGCCGTAAATCATTTTTAAATTGGTTTCAAATGATTTAATCTGGGATTTTTCATAAAAAAACTGAAACTCTTAACTAATTCAAAAACTACTGAATTTCGGTAGAACATGTGGTGGCTTAATTTGTTGCATTTTAACCCTACTATGACGTCCTGCAAGGAATACGTCGAGTTACCAGTAACCCTGTATATGTTCATCTGTTCCCTCCTATCTTCGAAACCACTCATCACAATTTGACAAATGAGGTGTCATTGGAAGCATCTTGATCGTCCAATGGTTATAGGCTATGTGACGTCAAATTAAAAATGGCGCCCTCTATAGGACATAAACGCAGAACCAAAAAAAAAATTTGTTTAATCATACCATGTTGGGTATCAAATGAAAGGGCTTAATGAGCACATTTCAAAAATATGTATATTATAAACCCAAGAGATTAAAAAAAAAAAAAAAGTAATAAAAACTAAAACCCAACTATGACTAAAAAGGTATAAACAAGACACCACAGACAGACAAATTAAAAATCCGGAGTAACACGTAATCTGTTCGATTTATGCCCTAACACGTGTGACTCTGGATTTTTAATTTGTCTATCTGTGGTGTCTTGCTTATACCTTTTTGACGTAGTTGGGTTTTAGTTTTTATTACTTTAATTTTTTTATTAAGTATGTTATGAATTTATGATGCTTATGTAGGATTTTTTCAGACAGGATGCGAAGGTGGAGGACAGGCTTTTGTGGCGCAGCTTGGGAGAGGCCTATGTCCAGCAGTGGACTGCGATAGGCAGAGTTCATTTGAGGGTCCTGCTTATTAAATAATTGATTAGATTAGAATTAGAAACTAAAAAACTTTCGAAGAAGACTGATTACAATTTAGGAAAACATATAATTTCCCTATCTATCCGATCGTGTACGCGACGATACAGACGACGACACACACGACGACGTAGAGACGATGACGACACGTACAGTTTAAATAATGTATGTCAATCGGACACCAAGTAAGTACCTTCTGAGAGATTGCTGGTCCATCTTCTAATAGATTTGCGGTCCCATGTTTAACCCAGTTTGCGTTTTACGACGTGGGATATTAAGCTAATACACTTAACTTACAAAAGGAGATGGAATAATGCAGAACGAGAATTAATCAATACGAGAATTAACAAACGAGGCGATTGACCCCGACGGGGGGCAGTGCAGGTCGCTCATTCGTCAACGCCCACGGCGTCCCGAAGCTCATTCGTCAACGCTGCCCCCGTCCTCGCCGCGAATTTCTATGGCGCGGTATAGCAGTCTCGGTCAAACTATAACCCAATGGTATTAGAAAAATCCTTCCACTACCCAACTTATCAGATTTTGTACGAGGGAATAAAGTAATAAGCAGATAATATCTCCTGTTTTCCTTTTACTACAACTACGAACAGTACAATATAGAAATTCATTTTCAAATTAGGAAGGAACATGTTTATGAGAAACAGGTTTCAGAATAGAGCTATTGTCTATTCCCAACTCCAAATTAGAATTTAACTTAATTAAAATATAACATAATATACGTAATATGCTGTTTAATAAACTCGCATAGTGAGAGCGTGGAGCAAAATAATGCATTTCATAAATTAAATGGTAAATGAGAGTGAAGGTAATTTACATATAACTGAATTTCATGAAAGCCACCTGTGAGGCCGCGACTTCATTACGTCTGCCGCAGTTATTTCAGCATTTGTTATGTGTATGATATGAAATATTCGTGATATTTGATGTACAATATTGTTGGGAAGTTATTAAAGAATGAAATATTAGAATATTAGGATGGTACTGACTACAAAATGATTTTAATATTGAAGTAGGCATACTCAGTACAGGTCTTTGTTAAAGAGTTCGTCTGGAAAGGAATAATAACATAATAATATTTACCAGGAACTTTAGCTATGTTCTGGTGTATATAATTTTGAAGAATAAAGAATACAGTTACAAGTAATATATACCTACAAAATCGAAGAAAAAACAAGTTTATCTAATGAAATATTCAGTAATTAATCTCGGAATAAGTCTTCTTCCACGATCCACGATCTTATTTATAGAAAAAACCTAAATGTTTTATAATGTTAATAAGTATCCACTACAATTTTAAACCACAACCACTGCAAGTAGCCAATGCTTGTCCAAGATCACAGTCCGTAACTTCAAAGAGAGCAATAAATCTTCGTAACAAAAGACTTAACATAGAACACAAGTTAAGTTCGTCAGTGCAAACTGCAGTACAGTGAAGTAAGAGCAAACATGGAGTAGTAAGTGAATGGAGGTCTAATCTAACATTGGCGGCAGCATCAAGTAATTAATTTTACTATAAATAAAATCGCATTTACAAAAAGAAAGGAAAAAAAAGAGAAAAGAATAGAATTGTCATCGCTTCACTCTTTTTTCAGAAGCTTGTAGGTATTTCTTTTCTTCGATGTGCAATAAACGTATACAACAACAAGAAAATTTCAGATTGCTTGCTTGAATTCTGCTTAACATTATAAGATCAGATAAGTCCACCTATAGTTGAGTACGCTAGAAGCCAAATCAATCATAGGCAACTAGAAAAGGCAATGAATTCAAAATGACTACTTGATGACGATGATGTGGTCAATTTTATGATCTTAATTCACAACATTAACAGATTCTAGCTTCATTTTATCTTACTCCGTGAAAAAAAACCTGCTGTCGGACATTTTATTTTACAAGTTACTTGATACGAGTGTAACGTCAAACTTTTCACTTAAGCTGTATTCGTCGCATCTGTGAATTCACAGTTGAAGCTTTACGACTGAACTTGGTCCAAGTACAACTCAATCGGTACTACTTTCTATAGGTAGGTTAAGTGGAGGCAGTGGTGGTTTGCAGAACGCTAAATTCTGCCGATTTTGTCAAGTGTGTGGAAGTGTGACAATTTAAATCTCTAGATCAATATAATTTATTGAGAATTTTATCAATGACAAAATGATGAATTATTGTTTATTGAGAGCTCTTTGAAATTGATTTATGTTAGGGATAAGTGTTATAAAATACACCAGAAGAGCCACTGTTCTTCTAAAATTCCAGAAAAAATTTATAAACCTTATTTATTCTGGCATTTGGAGTTCAAAATACATAAAGTGATCAAACTACTCTTCTTCAAAACTCATGACATGGAAATAAATAATAATATCTACGTAGCTCGTCAAAAACAACTACATAAATCATAAAGTAACAAACAGGCGCGATATTGTATATAAAAATCTGAAAATAAAACATTTTATGAGACGCATTCGGTAATGAAAGTTGTTAATAATATTCTGCGGTCCGCCACGTTGAACAACTCGAAAATTTGTTAGTTTATAGCTGTCAGTTTACGAGTTTTATCCCTCAGTTTACTTATAAAAAATAATGGAGAACAACTAACGGTTTACATGGAAACAGAAAGAAACAGAAGGTAAGGTACAGTTGTGCTATTCTATAAAAATCTCACTGTGAAAACTTAGGTGAAGTGAGCTTGGAGTGAACTGCCACTGCCTTAGCATTAGTATGTATCCATCAAACTCAAACTCAAAACATTTCTTTCAATTAAATCATTTACAGGCACTATTGAATTGTCAAAAAGTCGGTCAGTTAGTCACAAAGTGATGACAATGATGGCTCACTCCACGCTCACTTCACCTAAGTTTTCACGGTGAGATGGTTACAGAATAGCAATGCTGGAGTAATTATTCAAGAGAGACCAAACGTCATGTAACTAGCAAACGTACAGTGCCATCCTGATCTTTTAAGGAGCTATTGGTAAACATACACACACACAGTGTAATTGTTTTGTAAATTTTAATAAAAATACAAGATGGTGGCGTTAGTTCCGATTTTGTCCACACGCCAAAAGATCCTTGCACAGCTATAGCGCGTAACGACTCCTGCTAGGTTAGATGGTTATCATTATCTGCCTAGCCATTTCCTGGATGCAGCTGTAGGGTATCGGTATTTGGCATGGAGCGACTGCCTATCTGACCTCCACAACCCAGTTACTGAGTAATACGATACTCCTTGGTAAGGCTGGTTGTTAGATGGTTTCGGGTTTCTGGCTACCCGTAACAAGTATGAAAGATTTACAAATGACTAGGCTTGATGGACCTACAACCTTAAATGGCAGTTGGGACATATTGAAAGAGAATCCTGTATTGTGGCGCATCTTGGAAGAGCCTTATGTATAGCGTTGGACTGCGATTTCATAGGCTGTGTTGAACCCCAAGAGACCTACAAGCTTCTAATAGCGGCACTATATGATGGGTGGACGTTTTCATGAATTTCCGTTAATATTGACTACTAAATGTGACGGAAAAATGCGTAACTCCATTATTGTACGGAACGCAATAATGACGTACAGCTGGTACTATGATATATCGGATCGATTAGTTACAGATCATATTTTGTAAAGTTCCACAAAGCGCCAACATACAGTGCTGCCGGGTTAGATAATTTTACATGTCTATAGACTTGAATAAAAATAATGAACTCGAGAACCCCAAGTAAAAAAAATTGTTGACCTTCTGTATCTTACTTATCTTTGCCGTATATAACTAAACCAAAGGAGTAACCACTTTTAGTTAAAGCATCCCTTTTATGACCAAGTTAATACGGCTATTTTGTAGTAAGTAATAAAATAATCTTTCGTTTTAATTCGAGTTTAAAAGGCATCTGCTTATTTGTTAGTACCTATCCTTGTGAACGTATTTACAATGAACATTTTGCCGCGAAATCTTTAGAAGACTCATTTTGTATAATATTTTATTTAAACTTCATGTGCAGTATTGGTACGTAGGCGTACTTAATGCTCACAGCATTCTTTGCTATTAAACCTTTTTGTTAATCGAACAACGTGGTGACAGGTGTAAAAAGAAAAATACAGCATACTCAATATATTATGCATTTGCATTAAAGTTTTTGACCTACTAAACAAATTAATGTTGAATATAGACACCACCTTTAAAATAAAACAAATCGAACACCAATCCACGAAAAACAAACTTCCTTCAAAACTACTCAGAGGTGTCACTTAATATTCATGAAGTGTGCGACTGTACACCTCGAAGTGTCATTTGTCCTGTGGACGTCACCCTTCACTGGCAGCGCTGTAATTAGACCAGTCAGGACAACCCTGAATATTGACGTAGAACCAAAGCGATTTGAATGTTGTTCGTATGATTAGTTATTGTTGGATATGATATTCGAATGGATGGATTAGGTATGTATCGATGTTATGCTCTGATCAAGTTCCGGTGGTGAAATTATAATGGAAATAAGTTATTTCGAGGTAACACAAATAATTGCAGCACTTTTTCAATTACCTAAGACCTACATGATTTAAGGGTTTTACTGGCGCGACCCGCGCCGCCGCCGCATTGTTCGCCGTGAAGTTTTCTCAGAAATTGTTTCGATAAAAGTCGCGGCGCGCGACATGTCGCGCCAGTAAGTAAGAGCCTTTAGACTGCGAATAATCTTTCAGAACGAAGCACATATTTTCTACTAAACTTTAGTTTACAACCGAATAATAATTATGATCGAGTACCGTTCCAAATACAGACCCAAAACTAAAACAGTCAACAGAGCGTCTAACAAATAAGTACACACGGCTACACATCAAGCTATAAATTTCCGGTATAAGCTGACCTCGCATTGTAAGGAAATCCTACATAATGCGAGATCAGCCTAAAAAAGCTTGATGTGTAACCACGGAATTGATAAATAAGGTTGGAAAGGCCCTAGCTCCAATTTTGTATCAGGACCAGTGTCACCGCTTGTCTCCCACTATTTTAATTTCTACACATACGCACTCCTATGTTTACAAATATTTCGCATACAACCAAATCAGACACACATAAATCTCAGGGCAGATATTCGTTCGCACACTAGTACTAAGCCCTCGTAGGCATAGACACACACACACGCAAAAAAAGCAATAAAAATTTTCATACACGCTAGTGCTTGATAAAGCCGATATTCTTTATCGATAAATTATCTGATGAATGTATGGGGGAAAATTAAACATGAAATAAATATTAAGAAATATTTATTTTACTTTTATTAATTACAAATAACCTGATTTTTTAATGATAAAATCATCTTTACTGAAATGTATAGAGCAAATAGTACTCGTCTTTGTCGGCATCCAGTTTCCTCTACCTGTCACGTCAATCCATTGTTCCCTGGCGTTAGGTTCTTTAGGAAACCTAAAATTTATAATTTATTGCGTAAGTAAAATTGGATTTTACTTATATTTTAATACTAAATACAATATAGTAAATACTTGTAGATGAGTACAATGATCTCGTATAAAGTTGCCAATGAATTCAATTTCTCCCTGTAAATCTGTCATCTACAAGTATTTACTATATTGTATCATTCGTTCAATAATTATTGTAATATTTAATTGACTCATTATACATCTAACTAAAAATATACTATCATTAATTAAATATAAAATAATTCAAAAAGAATCTTTGTCGAACGTAAATTTATATTATTTGAGAATTCTATCGATGATTTTATTTAACCACATGGTCACCTCACTATCGACCGTGCATCACGGCCAATCAGGGCAAACGACGAAACGTCAATGGTTGAAGTGAAGAGGACGCGACGCATGCAGTACATTGTAAGCGGACTTAGTAATTGCGTTGATTACGCGAGTACACATCGTGCAATGTATATTTTTTTTTACTTGTTGCAATAATGTCGTTAATGTTTGGAATTTCATAGTGATAAGAATATTTTTATGTTTTTTACTAATAAAATTATAATTAAATGTTATTTTCGACTTACCGATGGAAAGATATACCCCCTCGCTCTATACTTGCGGTCTGACTTTTTGTTTTACAAGTTATAATTGCACAACACGGCCATTTTAAAGCAGAGCTCTGTTCTCCGCAGTAGTCCGAAGCGCACGAAACGCGGTGAATTAATGAATCGGTCGAGTTATGATTATCGAATCATAATTGTGGCGCGCTTGCCACGCCCACATTACCATTCCAACCTTATTTATCTATTCCGTGTGTGTAACCGTGTGTACATCTTCTCCTAATATATATAAAAAATAATGTTTCTTTGTACGTATTATAGTGACTAACCTGGTGGACTAACTGGGGGTTTTGTACGTATTGTATGCGCTGCCACATCGTTAATCCGATTGCGATAATACTTTGTGAACTTATTGCCAACATTTGAGAGAAGGTATTAAAAAAAAACAACACTACGAAGACGCTAGTACAAGCTAGTACTCGTAGGTAATAAGATACCTTGCCTTTTAAACCAAAAGTCTAACAACAACACAAGCAGCCATGCGCTTGAGTTGTATGCTAGTTAATTACCTTTACGTACATGAACGGCTCAATTAAATAACCGTAAATATATTTAACGATTAAAATATTAATGAAGCATTAATAGCGACTCCACCGCCTACCGTGTTTACTGTATAAATAAATATTACATTTTATAACTGGCTACTTATAGAATTGTTTAATTAATACACCCAGCTCGTTTACTTGTCCGTTTTAGTATTCATTAAAATCTTAATTAATAAACACATGGCGCAGTTTCAAATGTTCAGTAATTAATATTTTTTGGTAGTTGATTCTGCTTAGAACCAAGTATTCGTAATTAGGCAAAGTTTTTTCAAAATAAAAATCCGGCTTAGTGCGTGTCCGACCACGCACAATGAAGGGTTTCGTAGTTGGGATGAATTTATCCCATTTTAAGACCATAGACCTTTTTTTTTGGTTTGCCTGTAATTTATAAGCATAGAACTATTTTCTGTATTAAAAAAAAATCATTTTATACAAGTGTCATTTCAGAGTCCGTGTTTGGGTCAGAGAAATACATACGTGTACCAAATTTCAACTTAATCGGTCCATGGATTCTGAGCAAATTGGCTGTGACAGACGGACAGACGAACAGATAGACACACGACTGATCCCATGATGATGATCAATGGTTCCAATTTTTCCTTTTGGGGTACGGAACCCTAAAAAGTGTTTTGTACCTAGCAAAATAATAATACGAGTGATAAAAAAAAAACACTTTAAAATTCATGTTTTATTCAATACAATAAATTCGTACAAAAAAAAAAAAACTAGGCAAGTAACCTAAGCTGTTGGCTGCTCTGATAAAAGTTAAAAGCTTAAAGACTGTTTTAAAAAACAAAAAATCTTATGACACAACTTTTTTTAGACGTTAAAATAAAGCAAATCCAACTATTTTTTTGTCTATTTTTCGAGTTGATCGGCAGGCACTTTAGAGACAAAGATTCGTAAGATATTGAGAATTTTGTCGATCACCTCATTTACGATGGGTTTGGCAACTGTTTGCATGATCTCTTTCCAATTTTCATTGAATATCGTCAAGACAGGTTGAGCTGGAAAAGGAAAAGATTTGTTTAGTAAAGCAACTAAAGTGAACGCTGCAGTAGTAAGATAAATTCACGCCTCCGTGGACTAAAGTTTTCTGTTCGGCAGCATTTCGTCAGCTATGATAAAAAATAAAGTAATAAAAACTAAAACCCAACTACGACCAATAAGTCAATCAGCTAAAAAGATATAAACAAGACACCACAGACAGACAAATTAAAAATCCGGAGTCACACGTGTTATAAATCGAACAGATTACGTGTGACTTCGGATTTTTAATTTGTCTGTCTGTGGTGTCTGTCTTGTTTATATCTTTTTACCCGACTACGGCGAAGAAAAAAGGAGGGTTATGATTTTGACCGGTATGTATGTATGTATGTATGTATGTAAGTAAGTATGTTCATCTGTTCCCTCCTATCTTCTAAACCACTTATCACAATTTGACAAATGAGGTATCTTAGGAAGCGTCTTGATCGTCGGCTGATAATAGGCTACGTGACGTCACATTAAATTAAAAATGGCGCCCTATAGAGAAAATAAAGGCAGGAACTAAAAAAAAAATTTTTAATCGTACCCTGTTGGGTATCAAATGAAAGGGCTTAATGAGCACATTTCAAAACTATAAAAAAAAAAAAACATGACTTTATGTCCTCTGGAGGGCTCCATTTTTTATTTAATGTGACTTCACATAGCCTTTAACCAGCGGACGATCAAGACACTTTCAACGATACCTCATTTGTCAAATTGTGATGAGTCGTTTAAATGATATGAGGGAACAGATGAACATACATACCGGTCGAAATCATAACCCTCCTTTTTTCTTCTCCGTAGTCGGGTAAAAAGTCTCTTAAAGTAAGGATCGAGCCTATTGTCATTTACCGAGCAATCCAAACTTATTAATGGAAAGGTAATTCGTGGATCGAATACAGCAACCTAATTAAGAAACCAACTCACAATCACAATTTCTTTAATTCTGAAATTCACTATTATTCATTGCGTTACTAAGTTGTCTACCAGATGAATTTTTTTAACTTATGAAGTAATCGTAACTATAATATTAATATTATAAATGCGAAAGTTAGTTTGTTTCTTTGTCACACTTTCACGCTAAAACAGCTGAACAAATATGTATGAAATTTGGCATACGGGTAGACCATGACCTGGAGAAGGACATAGCCTAGTTTTTATCCTGGACCGCAAACTAAGTCCCGGGCTACAGCTAGTGGATTATAAAACTCCTTCAAAATGGAGGTTATTGTGAGTTTGCGTTTGTGACCAACGAGGCCACTTAATTCAGTAATGTTCATTGTCTTACCCAGAACCTTATCTCCATTGAACAAGTTCTCGAAATTGAACTTAGCCTGTTTTCTAGCTTCGTATGTATGCGTAGTTTTACCAATCTTCCAGTACTTTACACCATCTTTAACTTCTGTTGTTACCTCAACTTCAACTGCGATGAAAACACTTTCTGTAATTTTATAAAAATATAATTTAGTTGTATTTCTTTTTGTGACGAAACAGATTTAAATCGATTTAAAACTTCGGGCAGAAAATTTTGAATTCATTGAAGAGTATCTTTAAGGTAGGTCCTGTGACAGTCAATTTTAAACTCGATACTTCTCCTATCTATTTAATTTAAAGATTGACCATGGTTTTAGAATACGAGCCCAAACTACACTTCAATTTTGAAAGGAATCTTGATGATTTAAAAACAATTACATGCAATTTTGTATAATGTAATATTATGTATAATTTTAATTCATCATTCATCATAAAAAATTACATTAGTTTTATCGATTTTAGTCAGTAATCAGAATTAAAGTTAGTTTCTGACTAATACATAGTTGCTACTCTAACAACATAAATACATTATTTAGCTTTGACTTTGACTTTAACATAACTTCACGCCTGTTATCCCCGAAGGGTTGGGGCAGAGGTGTACTTATAGTACACCACACAGTGCTATAAATACACCTGTACAGGTGTAAGTAGTAGTACACCCACACTCCGCCAGTTATGTTTGAAGTTCTACTTAGAATATCAGACATTTATTTTTTGCCTTTTATTGTAAAAGGTCTTCCATTCCCCATTACTATAGCAAATGAATCAAGTGACTTACCACAATCCACAACGAATGGGCCCTTTCCTTCCATTGGTACTAACAAAAGGTTCCCCTCAGACTTGTAGTGACCGACTACGTTAATTGGACACTCGGCCTCTAAACTTAATTTGTTTTTGTTAACGTCACGCCTGTAATAGTTAAAAAAAAAACATAGTTATGGATATAAAATTCATTAAAAGAATAACAATAGATGTGTTGAAACTAACTTATCTAAGAAGGAAGGATAAATCAGTGGCAGTTTTACAAGCAAATCATGAAAGAACTTTGTTCGGAATTGGTATTAATATTTCGATTTCTGTAGATTCCAACCACATATTTTATCAAATAATTAATTCCTTGCTAACATTTTAAAATATTTGGAAACCTAGGGATCTTTGTAATATGAACGAACAGGGCGGACTACCACGGCGAACTTTGCTGGGGCGGCTGCTACAGGAGCAGAAAACCTTAAACTGCGCAAATATAACAATTTTATTGGGAGTTACATATGCTCGAGTCATTTCGGGTAGAAGCATTGGGGCTAAGGGGGTTCCAATGATTCCTTTATATACATATTTTACGTCATTATTATTTGTTTATAAATTATAATATATTATAAGTATATTTCTCTGCAATAGTAGAAGTATGAAAGAAAAAAAAAATGTGCCGACCCCAAATAAAGAACATTATTCGTTGCTTTGACAAAAATGAATGATGATCGACCAGATATTCTAAATGGGACTTACTCTACTTTTAATACTTTGCACTTGCTGATACCGCTCACATCCATATCTGCAAAGTCGATTGTCAGTCCGCCCTCTTTTAAAGTGACTTTGGCCATTTTCAAGGGATCCGAAGGTTCTATTCCCAGTTGAGGCAAGCCTTTGCAAAAGTGCGGTATGGCTTTTGTCGTGGATGCCACCAGACAGGCCTTGTCGCTCCATTCGCATTTGTCAATGAAAGGTACTGCAAAAAAAGAAGTATAAGAAATATTTTATTTTTTATAGACAAGATGGAACAGATAAAAAATTGTTTATTTTTTTAGTCTTAGATCAGACATGAAAGTTCGCTTGTATTAGAGCTAAAAATTGTATGTTTATCTTAGGCCGAAACTTATCAGTCACGCGAGAAAAGTGATATGGCCGAGTTATCTGCCCGTTCCATACAAAATCCTAATCCTAACTTAATATTTCATGCTTCCACGCTAAAACGGCTCAACAGATATAGATGAAATTTGACACATAGTTAGATCATGTCCTGGATTAGGACATAGGATACTTTTGATCCCGATATTCCCACAGGATCGAGTCTTATGCGGGTGAAACCGCGGGGCGCAGCTAGTAAAAAATAATTACAAGAAATTGTGTCAATTTAATTTAATTTGTGGGAGAAACTGCTAGCTGGTACAAACAACGCCAGAAAATAAGGGTCAACGCGCTACACTCTGATTAAGTGAATAAGGAAATTAAAATATTTTTAAACCCCATAAAGAAGACTCAAAGTTTTTCGGGTCACTGAGAAAGCATGGTATTTAAAAACAACAAGCATTCCTTACCCAAATTGTCAGAGCCATAAGAGCCAACGACGATATAGCACAAACACAAGAGCATACACTGTGACTTCAGCATTTTTAATAATTAGTAATTCTAATTAAAATAATTACAATAGATCCTTCTATTGTGTTGTAAGAATAACCACTGATGATGATTTTCAAGAATCAGCCTAATATATAGTACTTTGACGGATGTGCCTAATATTTTTTGGGTTAACCTTCGTCATTTATTCAGTATCTTTTTTCCGTATTGTATGCTTAGTTTGTTTTAATTGTATGTAAAGCTATGTTTCTAATTATATGTTAATTTGCGGAACCTTAGCTAAAATTGTTATTAACGAGCAATTAAGGTTGCTTAAAAGTCTTTCAACATCCGGACAAACCTATTGAGGTATTTGTGATGTTTAGCCGTTTTGCGTGGATGTGACGCATGTTTCCCCCAACCTTTTCTTATTCTTTGTTTGTGTTTATTTTCTTTTTTTTGCGTCATATTTACCGCAAATAAACGTATTTTCTTTCTTTCTTCTTTCTGTTTATATTTTGCTTTGTTCAATAATTAATAAAAAAATAAAAAAATATCTTTTCTTAAACATGCTTGAAAATTCGAGCATTATTTTCACAACCTTCTTCGAGATAAATCAAAATTGCTGTACTAGTAAAAAAACAAGTGACGATGCGGCCAGCAAAGTTACTATTAAAATCCATATCTGGCGTGTTTAGCGGCCAAATAAATTACTATGAAAACTCATATCTGTCGTGTTATTTAAAAATGGAACGAACTTTTTACTTCATCACACGGCAACTAAGGAGGTAACTTATCAAAGATTTTATTTAAATTTCGAATTGGCTAGCAAATAGAACAAAGAAGAAACAAATGAACATATTGGCGCATGAAAAATGATAGTTGTTCATCATTGATTCTGGAGTTTCTATTTAATTTACTCAGTTTGAATTTCCGCGCGTTGTTTGATAAAAGTACTATACAAGCCTTGGCCGCAATTAGGAATTGATGGACTCACGCATGAGTGCCTCGGCTTCGCCTCGGCCCTCATTTTCACGATCGTCCATCAATCCCCTTATTGCTGGCCGCGACAGTAATGTACTATAGTTGCGTGTAGTGTCATTGTAAATAGTTGTAAATGTGTGTGTATGAGCGTGTATGCACAGAGCAGTGGTGTAGTTTTAGTATGCTTCACTGTATTGTTCGCAGCGCTCCGTCTGGGTTTTTTATTTGGTATGAGATCTATCCATATACATATAGGCAACTAAATATATTTGAAGACGAGAATGATATTTTAAAGAAGCTGCGGACAGTACATAAATAGTACACTCAGGGACATTGTGAATTCCGGCCAGGGTTACGGGAAAGTCCGAAAGGGATACCGGGACCTTGGCAGCAGGCAACTGAAGGAACACGGGTGGGTTTTAGTCAGTAAAAGTCTGACACGCCCTTCCGCTCCGCCCAGAGCGGGAGAAGTCATTGGATGATTTCCCAACCTCAAAAAAAAAAGAGACATTGTGAATTGGCTTAACGACAACAAAATTAGTACTTAATTAATTTAGAAAAGAATAACATAATACATTTTTATCAGCTTCGTTAATTAGCAACCGTTTATAACTAACAAAAAGTACTAAGCTTGCTCACGTTAGGTATATAACGAACAGTTCTTTGTTATGTTAAAAGTTGGAGGAGGCACCCCCCCTGAGCATCACGGTCAGGTGACGCTTCCAATATTTGTCAGAGCCGTATCCTCGGAAGACGAGCTCATAAGTTCGGTATTCGGAGATCTGTCAAATATACCATATCAGGAACATTCTTGGTTATGTGAACGCGTCATACTCACTCCAAGAAATGACGAAGCCGTTGGAAACACTAAATTCCACGCAGACGAAAGTCGCGGGAAACAGCTAGTATATAATATTATAAATGCGAAAGTGAGTTTGTTTGTTTGTTTCGCTTTCACGCTAACACGAGTGAACGGATTTGGTTCAAAATTAAGTACATGGGTAGACCATGACCTGGAGAAGGACACAAGCGTCTTTTCATTCTGAATCGCAGAAGTCGCGGGCTACAGCTAGTTTTAATAAAAGGTGTTAAAAAATTCACTTTGCAAACTTTAAGATGAGCAGCAGCTGTAGAACATCGTACTGATTTTTTATATTATAAGTACGAGTATATATATATATATTGTGTACAAGTATACAAAGTAAAAAAAAAATAGAAAAGAGTAATTGGGCATCAGAAAATTCGTCCGTATCGTTGTCAGTGGGAAAAGCGCCCAAAAAGCTGGCAGCGTTGCCACGTTGGATGGCAATGCTGATGCAATTGCTGCAATCTTTGACCTTAAAATTGGCCAGCTCTCTGGTCACGTGAAGAGTTGACCCACAGCTTGGCGATGTCCCGAAATACTTGATAAGCACTCGAACCCCACGGCCCTAGTGTTTCAAACCCAAACGGCTCAAACATAGCTACCAATAAGGTGGTTATATTTGTAACGTTTGAAGTTTTGAGTTTATCTTAGGCCGAAACTTCTATCAGTCTGGCGAGAAACGTTGACAAGGCAGAGTAGACCGCGCATTCCATACAAAATAAATAATAATTACAAGAAACTGTGTCAATTTTATTTTATTTGTGAGAGAAACCGCTGTCAGGTACAAACGACGTCAGAATATAAAGGATAACGTGCTACTCTCTGATTTTAAGTGACTAACGAAATTAAAATATTTTTAAAACCCTTTAAGAAAATTGAAAGTATTTTGGTCACTGAGAAAGCGTGGTATTTAAAAACAACAAGCATTCCTTACCCAAATTGTCAGAGCCATAAGAACCAACGACGATGTAGCACAAACACAAGAGCATAAACTGTGACTTCAGCATTTTTAATAATTAATAATTCTATAGTAAAATATTTTCAGTAGGTCTTTCTATTAGATTATAAGGATAACTACTGATGATGATTTTCAAGAATCGGCCTAATATATAGTGCTTTGAGGGTCATACAGGTTGTGTCCTAATATTTTTTGTTTTAACCTTCTTGTTTCAACTCGGCTGAACTAGGTATCTACTTTTTTCCCTATTTTATACTCGGTTTATTTATTTTTAAACAACACAAAATACAAAAGTTTTGTTGGCAAAAGAAAAGGTGATTTATTAAGTTTGAATTTGTGCATCACAATTGACCGTTGACCTCCAACCTAAGCAGTGCTTGTATCTTGGGGGTCGGAAGACGTTATGGTTATTATTTGTAAATTTCCCAAAATTGTTGTTACCGAGAAATTCATTAGGGAAAGCCATATGTTCATGCATAATTATACAGTGTGTCCGGACATGCACTAGCAATCTTCTAAATACTTAAATATAAACTATTTGACAGTACAATTATACTGTAAGCTTGGGTCCAATACACTTTCCCGCTATGTGGCAGCCATTTTGTTTTTTTGTTGAAATAATCTATGCGACTACAACAAAATCATATCGCTCAAAGTTTTAGTCATACTGAGATAAAAATAGGGTTATTTATTCGAAAGGCAATAATGTTGTCTACCGCCTGCATTACAAAGTAATATATATAACTTCTGAAAAAAAAAAAAAAACTTATGCAATTCAACCAATAATTGTTAGATACTACAAAAACAAACCAGAGTTTTTTTTTTACTAGGTCGACATATTTTGAGCTAAGCTACAATACAACATAAAACACACAACTGTATGTCTAATACTTTAAGAGATATTGTTGTTGAACATAGCGATTGCGCAAGCTTTGTGCTTTTTGCAAGGCAATTGTCGGAAAGCCAATAAGGAAATTATTTAAAAAAAAAACTTAAAAAAATTTAATCATTAAAATAGTTTATATTATATTTTTTTAGTATTATAAATGCCAAAGTAACTGTCTGTCTGTCTGTCGCGCTTTCATGCTAAAACTACTGAACCGATTTAAATGAAATTTGTAACACAGATAGTTTAGAGCCTGAGAAACGATATAGGCTACTTTTTATTGACAAGCTAGTAGTTTATATTAAAGTATTTACAATATCGCTAGTCCATGTCCGGACACACTGAATAAAAAGTTGAATTATGTTTAATAAGTATAATAAGATTCACTGAACTTGTTATTGCTGGCCACGTGTAAGCAAAGTCAGGTTTATCAATAAAAAAAAAGTAAACATTCTATAACGTATCGTGCGTCACATAGATGTTTAAGGTCACTAATGTAGGTATTTACATACCCAAAATTAACTAGCAGACGGGATTTTTTGCAATGATACACGTTAATAAAATAAATGTCCTGACAATGTTGTTGACCCGTAGTTAATAAAACCTATACTTAAATTGACCGCATAATGGTACACTTCTAGATAATTATATATACCGCTTTTCGTGTCTGTCTATAAGACCGCGTTTTTCTTCTAAACTACGCAATGGATTTTGATGCGGTTTTCACCACCAATTAAAGAATTTCATCCAGAAGGATTATGTGTACAATACATTGAATTGAACTTTAATATAGTAAAGAAATTGCAATGTTTTGTCAAGTCTTAAGAAACCGTGCGAAGCAGGGGCGGGTGGCTAGTTTGTTATATCTGTTCTACGTCATTCTAAGATTCAGTCGCACTATTAAGACACTTCTGACACTTCAATTTTGCTTTTCGGTAGCATTATGATTATCATCTTAATTTCAGTCGAAAGACGACTACTGCTGGACATTCTCGCAACAAAATGATCTATAATCTAGATCTTAAAACTTTCAGTGTTAGGGTGTGTTTGTGTGTGGTGTGTGTGTGGAGGTGTTTGCATGTGTGTAGTGTGTGTGTGTGGTGTATCTCTAGGCACCATCATCCACCTGCCCTTGTCACAATTTATTTGCGATCGCAGCATTTCTTTTTTTCCCATCAATCAATCTGCCTAGCCTTTTCCCAACTATGTTGGGGTCGGCTTCCAGTCTAACCGGATGCACCTGAATACCAGTATTTTACATGGAGCGACTGCCTATATGACCTGCACAACCCAGTAACTGGGTAATACTATTGTATATCGTCTATACTATCGTATCAGCCAGTCTTACCAAGGGGTATCCCCCTTGGTAAGACTGGTTGACTTTCGGGCTTCTCACGATCCGTTACGACTGTCAAAGATCCTCGAATGACAGCCGGGACCAACGGCTTAACGTGCTTTCCGAGGCACGGAGGAGTCTCGATATGTTAAGATGGTCACCCATCTACGCACCAACCCCGGCAAGCGTAGCTTAACCTGATGGATCGACCCGTGCGGCTGTTATTAATTAGCCACGAGCTTCTTCTTTTTTTCAATACATCTTCTTAAGCCGTCATCTCAGAGTTCTTAGACACAATTATGGATTTTTCTTTAAAGGGTCCAGAGGCCCTATACAAAGTGATAGTCTATCAACGATATTGATGATGGACAAGGCAAAAATGAATGGGACTGATATAAGCTATCGAAAAGCTTATGTCAGTTCTGTTGAAAAATTCGAAACGCTATCGAAGCGATTGTCACTTGTCTAGGCCCTCAGAGTTGGCAGTGGCAATTTCCATAAGGTGAGATATCTTTGTAAAAAAAAATAATGAAAGGATGTAGTGCTACATAGTGTAGAGATTCTTAGGTAAGCAGTAGTGCAAACCTTTGTTTGTCTAACAATGTTCTCTGGTATGTACCTAACATTAAAACTTGTGGAATTCTATTTGTTCGCAGAGCCTCCACATTTGGCTTGGTGCCACGGTTGAACTAGATTGCACCTGTTATTTACTTTATCTTAACAATTAATTACTTCACTAACATTCGTGACTTCTCAATTTACGGGCCCGAAATTAGATTGTTTGTTTTTTTTACCCGGCTATGGCGAAGAAAAAGGACGGTTATGATTTTGACCGGTATGTATGTATGTATGTTCAACTGTTCCCTCGTAACTTCTAAACGACTCATCACAATTTGACAAATGAGGTATCGTTGGACGCGTTTTGATCGTCCGCTGGTTATAGGCTATCTGACGTCACATTAAATTAATAAAGGCGCCTTCCAGAGGACATAAATCATGAATAAAAAAAAGTTAATCATATCATGTTGTGTATCAAATGAAAGGGCTTAATTAGCAAATTTCAAATATACTATGTACTATAACCCCAAAAAAATAAAAAATAAAATTAAAGTAATAAAAACTAAAACCCAACTAAATAAATCGAACAGATTTCGTAATTTTTTTTTTAAACGCCTTACATAGCCCAATAATCGCAAGACGTCGCGTGCACGGCGAGGATATCTAGGTATAAAGTCCAATGGAATTAAGAGATTAATTTCTAAATATACTGAGTGAAAATACAAACACTGAAACACATGATATAGTTTTCTACATAATCGTCATGAATAGATCTTCTTATTACGTGGAACCTCTTACTAAAATCATCAAAAAAGAAGTCATGGTGTCCATCCAGCACGTAACTGAAAGATTTCCACATAAACAGCTTTCTCGCTACTAAACTAGACGTAATTTCCATAGGCTAGGCATTTGGAGTCCAATCCTGAAATGTATCGGCCGGCTAGGCATAAAGTGTCTTGCATACATGTCGATTTCGGCCGTTACGGTCGTCACTCGACTCCATACGGCCGCACATAGGCCTGCTGCACGTCGTATTTTCAACATTTACGGCTTGCGCAGCTCGTGTTCGAAGTACGAACGGTCGGTATGACTCAGTCCGTTACTAGTTAGACTAAATCGGGGCTTGTAGAAGCATTACGTCACTTCTGAATGTTTACTGCCCGTCCGAAACTACGGAGTTTACTGTGAAAGGTTCTCTTGTTAGGTAGGTTGTGTGTTTCGTCTCGTAACTCTGGTATAATCAGCCTATAGTTGGGACACGGGCCTCCTCTCTGTGAGAGGGAGTGGGCCGTTGTCCACCGCGCGGGTCCAGTGCGGTTTGATTGATGTCACATGTCTTCCAAATTTTGGTTCTAGTACATGCCGGTTTCCACAAGATGTTTTCCTTCACAGTTTTGATAGCAGTGGTGATGTAAATATTTGCTCAAATGAAAGCGCCTGTCAGGGTTCAAACCTAGTTGCGGGAAAGTCCGAAAGGGATACCGGGACCCTTGGCAACAGGCAACTGAAGGAACATGGGTGGGTTTTAACCAGTAAAAGTCTGACACGCCCTAGCTCCGCCCAGAGCGGGAGAAGTCACTTGATGATTTCCCACCCTCAAAAAAAAAAAAGTGTTTGAGCCTACGACTAACGACTCGGAAGTCGTGGCCGTTACCACTGGGCTACCACTGCTCTTACCAAAGGGCCACCACTGCTCATAACTTTAAATAGGACGAACTTCTATCACATCATTCATACATTGTTACATTATAATCATATTAGAGGTTATACTTAAATTTTCCAAAATGAATAGGATTGTGCAGGATTACAGGCCCGGTGTTTGTGGCCATTCTCAAGGGTGACTCTGACAAGCTGTTGGCATCTTTTACATGGTTACAATCATGATCATGATAACATTAGCAGGGAGCATAGGTGAGAGGTTTTAGGCGGGCCCTTACCAAGCATAGGCTACCAGGTTAAAACCCGCCATAGGTCTAGCAATGTCACTTTTTGATTGTCACTAGTTTACTACCTTCTCAAGATGAAACAGGACAGCAGGAGGTTGTCTAGCTTTTACGCAGATTGACCCAGCTTCGCATCGTTTTTTACGACATGACAAAAACATTGAGATTTTTTTTCTATACGAGGTATTTGTTTGTTTGTATGTAATCCGGAACTACCAGTCGGTTTGAAAAATAATTTTTGCATTGGTTTACCCAATTCTCGACGAAGGTATGTTACATCACGCTACGACGCTTAGGAACCGAGCAGCAATAAAAAAAGTCAGAAGGAACGCTGAGCGAAAACAAAGTAATAATTATCGCGGGCGGGCAATGGGTTGCGACGCGGTGGTGGGGAAATATCACGCGCACAGAGAGGCAGAAGCTAGTTTATAATCATATGTGAGTTTAATTTTTGTATTATACACACACACCTTCCGGTACAAAAATCCCGCAAAAACCGCATAAAAATCCGTTTCGTAGTTTAGAAGAACAACGCGCTCACACCGAGAGACACGAAAAGCGACTTTCATTTATAATATGTATAGATATAGAAGACGGATGACCAAGCAAGGCCTCTAACAGACCAGTCAAAGATAATAATCACAGTAAACATCATTGTCATTTATTATGGTGGACTACATAAGACCATTGCGTACGGTAGCGGTCTCCGGGGAGGCTTAAGTTGTGTCTGATAGAAGCCATTATCGGTTCTCATAGATTAGGAGTATAATTTGTGACACCATACTATGCAAAGCTTAGAGGATGTTACGAGTACATATATCGTATTTAGAAACTTTGGACTTGTCGGAAGTGTACTGAAATATTTGGGGAATTGTATTAGAATAGATTTTTAATGCATTCATCTACCTAGTTTAGGAGAGTAGTGGTGGCCCAGTGGTACTTAGTGTAAATTATTTCATTATCGCAGCTCTCAAAACGGTGAAGGAAAACATCGTGAGGAAATTCGAAGACCACTCGGCTTCCATTATTAAACGCAGAATCGGATTGTGGCGGTATCTACATCGCCACATGCGAACTACGCATCAAAGACCTGACGTCACACAAAAATCCTGACGGCACATAAATCCTGCATCGCGCAATTAAAGTTTCCCGTGCAATAGACATATATACAAAAACCCGACATCAACCATTGGCCAG
Source organism: Lithophane leautieri (assembly GCA_949152455.1). Taxonomy (NCBI): domain Eukaryota; kingdom Metazoa; phylum Arthropoda; class Insecta; order Lepidoptera; family Noctuidae; genus Lithophane; species Lithophane leautieri. The sequence goes on along the minus strand of OX424469.1, from coordinate 6,207,259 downwards.
CTGCCCGCCAGACACAACACCCGGCTAGTCGGAGGATCCTCCTTTTTCTATGGTGGATGAACTTTACATCCCGTTCGGTTCCTCATACCCCTAAAAGTACCTAGCTACTGTATCCTACTAATATTATAAATGTGAAAGTGTGTCTGTTTGTGCGTTTGTGTGTTTGCATGTTTGTTACTCAATCACGCAAAAACGGCTGAATGGATTTGGATGAAATTTGGCAAATAGATAGTTTACAACCTGGATTAACACAAAGGATACTTTTTATCCCGATATTCCCTCGGGATCGCGAATTCCACGGGTGAAATCGCGGCGCGCAGCTAGTCTTATTATATATGATTAAAACATAAGGAATGCAAAGTTAGGTAGAGTATTATATTATGACTGTATTTACCGAATAATTTAAAAGCAGATTGCTTGAAGGTAGCAAATATTTCCTTAAAAAAAAATCAGTCGAGAGGTGTCCTAGGACACCCGGTTGGAACGAAGTTCCTTTCGCTTTTGCAAACTAAGCGAATTAGTTAAACCAAAAAAGTGTAATATGTGATAAAAGTGTCGTGACGGTCAAAATATTACACTTTTTTCGGTCAATGAGACTAGCTCTCATTCGCCAAGTGTGCAGAGTATAACGTGCGTTAAGGAACTCCGTTCCAAAAACGATTATTGATACATACCGCCTCTGATTAAAGATCCACCATCGCCGACAATATAATTATAGAAATATTTTTTTACCCATAATGTATTCTCCTTTTAAAATAATAGGAAATAGGACACTGATGCTCGCCGTTGATTTAACGGGATCCTGCTTATCAATAATAAAACATTAATTAATAAATGTTCCATTTAATGTTAAATATATGGACAGTATCTATTTATTTGACAGCTGCAGCCAGCACGGTTGAATGAGTTCGGACAAATAAATATTTTTGATTGTTTTGTATTAATTTCTGAATTTGCATTTACAGTGTGAATTGTGGGATCTGATTTATTTTATGAACGTTTATAATTAATCAATCACACATAAACTGCTTAAATGCACTCCACTTGCTACCGTAAACGAAGGATTTCAAAAAAAATACATAGGTACCTAATCCATTGCTGAATATGGTGGAAAAATTCTTATGCTGGATAACGTAAATAACGCAATAAATATTGTCCAATTGGCAAGCATATTTCTGAATTAATCTTTTTATTGTGGTTGTGGTCATACTGCCTAATATTATAATCTTGTTGTTAATAAAAAGAGTTTATTAGTGAACATTTTACCATAAAAACCTTGTGTTACAGGATCTCACATTCAAAAAATGTTTAATCAACGGTAAAGTCCATAGTGGTGCAGATACACTGCGGAATTTATACCTGACCGTAGAGCAAAAATTCCCCTGCAGTGTCAACATCACCTTAAATTCAACAACCAAACGTTTTCCAAATAACTTCACAGAACTAATCAGTTTTTAGTGTTTTTAACGATTGAGCAGAATAAAATTGACATTTATACTAGAACATAAAATCGAGAAGTGAAAATACACCGTACATATTTGATGCTGTGCTAAGAAGTCTGGGGTAGGAAATATCATCTATCTATCGGTGGCACGGTCGCATCAGCTATTTCATACAAAATTCATCGGTCTCCCTCAAAGCATTGGGGACTACGGTCCAAGTTTACTTCACGATTGACTGTGCACCTTTGAACCGACATTGACTATTTAGACTTGTTTTTAGATGTTGAATTTAAGGACATACAGACGCAATTTTTTGTGGGACACAGTAATACTAGCTTAGGCTACGGTTTCCTAGAAGAGCGGTGGCCGCCACATAACGGCCGCAGTGACGGCTCTCATGAAAATGTTGGTATCGGGGTTTGAATTTACAGTGTCAAAACACGCTCTCTAAGAAAACACCAACTTACTTTCATATGTAACGTTACAGTGACGTTATTCGACGCCGGTAAATATGAGACAGCCACCGCTGTCTTATGAAACCCTAGCTTTACCGTAGCGTTCTTCACATCACTTGGAAATTCGAACTCTGTTAACGCGAGAACGAAATAATAAGCTCACTGTGTGTAAACTTGACAGAAAAGTGAAGTAAGTACCTATTTAAATAGATAAAATTAGTTAAAACAGTCGATGTGTCGCATATCGCTAAATTTCGTTCAGCTGTTCATAACGAAGCTGTTTTGTAAAACAGCTAGCGGTTATGTAAAACAGCGGATTCAGCAATCCATTTTCAACAGATGCAGTATATTCTCATTGTATGTTTGGAATGAGAATATAATGCATCGAGCATTATAGTCTCTTAATGGGACCAAATTATAGGAAAATATGTCAGTGGCAATCACCCACAAATGCAAACATCATATTAAACGAATTTCCGAACCAAAAATAAACCTCACACTCCATCCCAATAAAAGCGAAAGTGTCAAACTATAAGGGCTGTTACCTAAACAATTCTAATCACATCAAATCTCGTCGTTGTGTTGACGTGAATCACACGGTGTTTACAATACAATGCGGCGGCAGGACGGGCTAGTTCCGGCTGACCGGCATTAGCATGCAAATGTACAGGACATGCCACGTGCCCCGCACGGTAATCGCACGGCCTGAGATGCTCCACTTACGTGCGGTGATATAGATCACGGAGACACGTAGAGGTAAGGAAAGGTTTATTATTTGAAAAAACTATAAAGATTCGAAGGGTACTTAGATTGGAGTGATGGGTACCTACAATGGGTATATGAAAATGTAGTGTGATTTTCTTGTGGTTTCTTATGCATATTTTAGTGCTGTTTTAATTGTCGAAGTAATAAAAGTGTACTTCCAGATCAAAAAAGACATTTCACTGTATTCTGTTTTCCAAATGGAAAAGTTACGACTGTTCTCCCTTATACGTGTGTACATTGTTTTTTCTTCAGAGTTAATTATTTTTATTTTCCCATTTAGTACCTATAAATAAATGTGTTCACATAATCTAAAAGAAGATTGAATAGGGTGTGGTCTTCATGCCCGAATCTTCAGAAAACGGTTTTTCGCCTTTATCCGTTCTACATGGTTCTTCGCTAGTTTTTCCTGAAAGGATGTTTAAGCTCGTTTCAGAAAGCATTAAACAGCATCTTCTTTCATGCACGTAGAGAAAAGATACTACCTACCTACTCATATGCAGGTCGTAATGTAGGTTTAGCAAACTATGGCAGCCGAAACTTTGAAAGATATTTCTAAGAGAAAGCACGTTGAGGAGATTACTTTTGGCCAGTTAATTCAGTCAGGGTATGAGATACCGAATCTATCTTTGCAGCCTTTTTTTTTGAGGTTGGGTAATCATCAAACGACTTCTCCCGCTCTGGGAGGAGCGGGAGGTCGTATCAGACTTTTACTGATTAAAACCCACCCGTGTTCCTTCAGTTGCCTGTTGCCAAGGCCCGGTATCCCTTTCGGACTTTCCCGCAACCCAGCCAGGCATCGGGCATGGTCGAATGTTTGATAAGAACTAAAAACCTTTTATTAGAATGAACAGACATAACAAGTGACAGCTGCATAAATGGAATGAACGTTTCGTAACCCCCGGCAAGTACGTGTCTAGTGACACATCTTCCCCTTATTCAATTCTATCTTGTTTTGAATATCAATATATGCACATAGTATACAATATTATGATGTTTGCTTAACAAAAAACAATGTGGTTTCGACTAAAGTGATATTTTACGTCATAGATTTTTTCTTAGAGCCTAAAAATTGTGCACAAAACGATATCTAAAACTAAAATGACATCTTAATGTCATATTGTAACGTATTTACAAATGTGCATAAAATATTACAGGTTTTTATTTTAAAATTCACATAGTAATATGAAAGGATTATTGGTAATCCAATAATCCGTTAATATAATATAGTTATAAAATACTAGCTGCGACCCGTGGTCCCAACCCTCGTAAGTCTCCATCCCGTGGGAATATCGGGATAAAAGGTATCTATCCTATGACCCTCTCCGGGTCATGGTCTACCCATGTGCTAAATTTCATCCAAATCCGTTCAGCCGTTTTAGCGTGAAAGCGTAACAAACAAACCAACCAACAAACAAATTCACTTTCGCATTTATAATATCAGTTAGGATACTTTGGATTAGGATTATGATTATAAAATAGTGGGTTTTCTCCTAAAATTCTTAGATCATGTTATGCTAGATTAAAAATACCATTTAATTTTCATGACAGTGATTCAATTTCAAATATCCATAGATAAACTTTAAAAGCACAGTCTAACAGTAAAACAATGATAACAATTTATACTTTAAACACTTAAGTGTTATTACCAACATTAAATATGTTATCATTTTAATTACAAAAGACAGCACTATCTTAAAAAACGATATCTTATAAAGCGACTTTGACTACCAGTAGAATTTTAACAACACTATCTCCGGTAAGCGTACGGCTGATGTTTTATTGCGCATTGGATTTTCAACCCTCGGTGTTGAGCCGAGAATTGGGAATCCAACAAAGTGCATCCCAGCGCGTCAAATAATACACTGTTAGATTTTCAACTCTCGGCGCTTAGCAGTGCGTTGAAAATCCAGTGCGCGATAAAAAAACGCTGCGTTAAAAAATCGCCCGTGGGTACGAGGGCCAATAGTCTTCCAACTCTTTCGAAAACCAGTTATTTCTGTATAAAAGATAGCTAAAAGTCGTTATCTTTGTATAAAAGGTACGTACCCGTATCTTTAGTGTTATGATCCTTACACTTGCACTGTGGGGTTGGCTTTTGCATTCGCTGCACCGGTTAAAAACTTCACGTTAATAATGTTTTAGTTGTAAAATTTTGATACGAGGAGTTTTGTTTTACTTTAATTCGAGTTTTAATTTAGTTTTAGTATAATTGCTAGCGTAGATGAAAAAGACAGAGTTATTTCTAGTATTTTATGTCAGCTTATATAAAATATCATAACATCACGCCTTGTTTCTCCGAGGGCTTGGGCAGAGGTGTACCTATCCTACACTCACATTTCGTCCAGTCATGTTTATGTCCCGTGTAATAGGGGGCGAGCCTATTCCCATCGACCGGGCACTAATCCAGACTTCGCGCTGCTACCATGATATTCCTTATAGAAAAACCCAATAACACTTTGCTCGACAAAGAGTTATTTATGTCAGCTTATAGGTATTATCAGACCACGATTGGTCTGAATGTTACACAAAATGAACAAATTGTTAAAATTAATTAATAAAAGTGATGTGGTTTCAGGTGTTGGTTGATTATAATTAAACAAGATTTCCTATAACCACGAAAATATGGCAAGTTTTAAAGTACATAAATTTTTATTACGTCATAATTATTATATTATTATATTAGGTATACAAGGCTTAATGAGTTAATTGGTTAATGGCTTAGTAAGTAAATTAAATATAACTAACTTTGAAGTGGTCACCAAAAACATGGTTTATTGGGCGTTTGTGTATTCACGGTCGTCAGTTTTGTATGTGTCGCAGGCAGATTGTATGATTCGTCATTTTACAAAAGTCGGCGTCCGTTTACAAACGCTCGCGGTTATGCAAAATGCAAAAGGCAAATTGGCAATTTGTTCCGACATTGATTCTAATTGACTCAGCATAAAACACAGGTTGGACAAATCATATTTTATTCCAGCAATCACGTACCTATGAAGACTTAAAATAAGAGTAAATTATAATACGAAAGTCACACGTAGGTATAATTTGCACTTTTTCAATATTTTTCTTGGTCACTAAATAATACGAAAGTCCTTTGCACACGTAGGTATAATTTGCACTTTTTCAATATTTTTCTTGGTCACAAAACCTCTACTCGTCTATTTTCTTGTTTTGATTAGCAACGACACAGGTGGTAAGAAATATAACTAAATTATTCAATTTGCCGAAGGCATTTTGTAGACGGCGTTTGAATTGTCGATCAAATGTTGCGGCATGTTATAAAGTGACTAGGCAATTTACATTTTGCCTTAGGCATTTTGTATAACCGCGAGCGTTTGTAAACGGACGGCGCCGTTTATAAAATGACGAATCATACAATGTGCCTGCAACATATGGATCACGATGGAAGCTTGTTGACCAACACGTTTTTTCTACGGCGCGGTTTATACGCCGCCGTAAAAAACCGTGCCGTGCACAAAGGGCATTAAGGGCATTAGTGCGCGGCATGTCGGACTTGCACTTGACAGGTGTTTTTGTTATAAAGTCTCTACTTCATCGTCTGCCTAGCCTTTTCCCAACTATGTTAGGGTCGGCTTCCAGTCTAACCGGATGCAGCTGAATACCAGTATTTTACATGGAGCGACTGCCTATCTGACCTCCACAACCCAGTAACTGGGTAATACGATACCCCTTGGTAAGACTGGTTGTCACTTGTCAGACTTTCGGGCTTCTGACGACCCGTAACGACTGTCAAAGATCCACAAATGACAGCCGGGACCAACGGCTTAACGTGCTTTCCGAGGCACGGAGGAGTACCGGTATGTAAAGATGGTCACCCATCCACCGACCAACCCCGGCAAGCGTAGCTTAACCTGATGGATCGACCCGTGCGGCTGTTATTACGTAGCCACGAGCTCCTCGGTGTTTTTGTTATAAAGTCTCTACTTACCTACTCTAAAAATTACGGAAGCGTGAAGACTGGTTGTTAATTTGAAATAAACAATAATTTAATTATTCATCATGTGTATGCACACGCGCACAACGTGAATTACGGTATAATTAAAATATTCTATTTAATAATTTGTATACCTAAATTAATGGTTTATTCATAAAACCAGCGACCCGCTCCTTCTTCGCACGGTTTTTACAACTTGACAAAACATTGAGATTTCTTAGATAAATGTAACTTTAATATTAACGTATTATACACATAAACCTTTCGGAAAAAAATCTCTAAACAATGGTGAAAACCTTATCAAAATCTGTTTCGGGGTTTAAAAGAACAACGCGAACATACAGACTAACACGAAAAGCGACTTTAATTTATAGTATGTATAGATGACAGGTTTACATTATGATAATTTGCATAACTTTAATAGTCAGAAAAATTATCGTAATTTAATTAGTAGATTTCGGTTCGTTAGTAAATGAATCAAAATCTACTAATTAAATTACGATTATTTTTCTGACTAACACAAACATTGAATTAATGTAGACGTTGAATTTTGAAGATTCGTTTTCATTTCGCGGAAATTGATTTTTTTTCTTGCATTGGACTGTTTATTGTAACAAACAATTTTGAACAAAAATACGGTTGGTATCGTCATGATCATCATTGTAAAGGTGCAATATTGGACATCTTCTTTTCGTATACTTAGTGACTACCCTGGAGTCAGAGTTTTAAAGCCGCTCAAGGGCCTCTGACTTGGTTTCGCATGCCATTGATAAATATTTCTCTGGCATGTCGGTTTTCTCACGATGTTTTCCTTCACCGTTTTTAAAGCAAGTGATAAGATAAATTAATTAATAAATAATTATTACAATAAGAACCGTTTTTGTTATTGTGATTTATATTGTGTATGTGTATCCTTTGTTGGACATCCTAAATAAATAAATAAATAAATAGTTATACAATAAGTACATAAATCAAAAAAATTCAGAGGCTTGGGTTTGAACTCGAGACCTATGACTTGGCAGTCCGACGGTCACACTACTAGGCTGTCACTGCTTTAATATTGAACTTAAACCTCCAAAGGACTGCAGGGTACAAATTACAGGCAAAGGGTAAAATATATCATCACCACACTAAGCAACCACCATCCGTCTGATTGCTACCACCATCCGTCTGATTGCAACCACGATCCGTCTGATTGCAACCACCGTCCGTCTGATTGCAACCACCGTCCGTCTGATTGCAACCACGATCCGTCTGATCGCAACCACCGTCCGTCTGATTGCAACCACCGTCCGTCTGATTGCAACCACCGTCCGTCTGATTGCAACCACCGTCCGTCTGATTGCAACCACCATCCGTCTGATTGTAACCACCATTCGTCTGATTGGTTGAAAGCCGCAAGGATCGCAGTTTTTTTTTTAAATCTTTTGTGAAAAACATGGAACGGATATAATAATTAAGTAGGTACTTCTATAATACATATTCCCATAGGAAAATGAAGGTTGTCATACAACAAACAAATAGAAACCTAAACAAAATTAGCAACTTATCAATGTTGTTAATGTTAACTGCGACTCACGATTGTGTTCTGTTCAAGAATTAAAAAGCCTTTGCTCTTGCTTTCTTCGTATTATTTTGTGTAAATAATATCATCATCACTGCTCTTAAAACAGTGAAGGAAACCGGCATGTCCTAGAACTCGAAGACATGTGACATCTACCCACCGCACTGGCCCGCGTGGTAAGTTGCAGCCCCCAAAGCCTGTGTCCCAGCAGCGAGAATATTATAGGCTGATTATGTAAGCATCAATAATAGTACATTACTGTCGCGGCCAGCAATAAGGGGATTGATGGACGATCGTGAAAATGAGGGCCGAGGCGAAGCCGAGGCACTCATGCGTGAGTCCATCAATTCCTGATTGCGGCCAAGGCTTGTATAGTACTTTTCTCAAACAACGCGTGGAAATTCAAACTGAGTAAATTAAATAGAAATTATAGAATCAATGACGAACAACTATCATTTTTCATGCGCCAATATGTTCATTTGTTTCTTCTTTGTTCTATTTGCAAGCCAATTCGAAATTTAAATAAAATCTTTGATAAGTTACCTCCTTGGTTGCCATGTGTTGAAGTAAAAAGTTCGTTCCATTTTTAAATAACACGACAGATATGAGTTTTCATAGTAATTTATTTGGCCGCTAAACACGCCAGATATAGATTTTCATAGTAACTTTGCTGGCCGCATCGTCACTTGTTTTTTACCAGTACAGCAATTTTGATTTATCTCGAAGAAGGTTGTCGAAATTATGCTCGAATTTCCAAGCATGTTTGAGAAAAAGTAATTACAGTACATTTACCTTTATAAGTTGTACATAATATATCAGAAAAATCCTCCACTATATCTATCGATTCATTTCGCATCGCGAGGGTTGCTAAACACAATGTGTCTTCGAGCTTCCCTCCACACCACCTCACTGGATTCTGGTCACGAACGCGGAATAAAATCTATATGCTAGACGTGTTCCGCTCTGCATTAGATAAATGCGATAAACACAGATTAGTGTGGCTGAACGCGGACATTGTTGGCGCCTTATTTTGACGGTAGTTTCGGAAAAAGTTTGGTTTCCTTTTGGGGTAGGGATGGAAACGTCAGTTTTGAATGTATGAATGCGTTTCTTTCTGGTTCGATTTGCATTTAAAATGTTAGTAGAAGGTTGTCAAATGTTTAAGGGTCTTACCACAAAAACTTAGACACTTGTTAAACGCGTGTCTACTGCCAGTTTTATGTCAAACACCATACAGAAATGTCGTGTTAAAAAGATGTTTAGGCTAAACAACTGCTCGGTAAAACACGGTTTTGTGGTAATACGAGTATGTCTGTGTTTAATCTATCTTTAAATCTATAATAGTGTTTAAAAAATGCTCTGTCGAATTTTAATACATTTTTTTTTAAATGTTTTGTTAGCCTGTACTGTCTACAGCTGCTTAGACGCTAGAACAGTAAAATAATTTTTCAATTTTTTTTTATTTATATTGTGACGTTTAAAACAGGTTGCATAACATTGTTAACTATTAATCATTTTAATTGGTAGGTATATAAGATTATTTTCTACTTAAACTGGTTTCTTCAATTTGTGTTGTTTTACTTAGATCGAACCTATTAATCAATGTATTATAAGGAATCTGTTTACTTAAGAGCAGTACCACACTGGCGTTTTGCTAGCGTTTTTCCAGTGAGGCGAGTTGTCAACGTGCTCTCTGCGGGAGCAAAGCAAGCTAGCCGCGATCACGCAAAGTATTCTCTGCGTGGTCACAATATTGTGCACTCGCTTATCTTGCTCTTTCTTGTACACTCACGTCAATTGCTCTAGTTCCAAAAATGCGGCGAATACGTTGCGTACACGTGGCGAACGTGTTAAACAATCGCCTCGCCGGTAACACGCTGGAAAATCGTCAGTGTGATATGGCCCTAAGAAATTTACTGTCATTAAAAAGTCAGCAAAAGCTGCTAAATTGAAATTCATTGAGCGCAAATGGTCGAGGTAGGTATCTAATTAATTCAAAATTAAAGCGAATATTCACATTTTTGTTTTATAAGCATGCCGCGTTTTCTTAAATAGATTAGAGTCACACGTAATCTGTTCGATTTATGCCCTAACACGTGTGACTCCGGATTTTAATTTGTCTGTCTGTGGTGTCTTGTTTATACCTTTTTAGTCGTAGTTGGGTTTTAGTTTTTATTACTTAAATTTTTTCAGAATTTCAGACTGCTAAACTTATTTACTAATTAGGTATTACCCACGAAAATTATACATTGTCAGACCTACTAGAAATCTGGTCACTTAAAACAATTAAACAGAAAAAATAGTAATTCTTATCCTATTTAGGTATCCTATCCAGTCAATTTCTTCTACCATTCGGCATCCGCGCCCTCTTCGAGCGTCATTATTCTGGAGTACACTTCTCACGTCGATCCCTCACTGCAACGCATTATAATTATTCGGAAAGTTTTCACTAATGTTTATATGGGGAGATACTGTAGGGGCGCTATCAAAGAGATCTTTTGTGATCTATTGCTGTGCGTACTTACTTTCAGACTTTTAATATAGTCTGGTAAATATCTAAGTGGCAAGTGGGCACTTAGGGTGAAAAGTGACGTTTACATTAAGTTTTTTTAATAAAGAAACGAAAAACTAGGAAAAATAAATCTTACAAAATCTGTAATGTTTATGAAAAAGGTTTAATTGTGGTGTAATATTTGCCGTTAGAATTGTTTAGTGTAGGTACAATTTACGATACATTATTAGGTAGGATCAATGCTCATGCCTTCTCTTTATGAGAAGAGGCATTTCTCCTGCAGTGGGACAATAATTAAATAGGCTGGTATTTTTTATTTATTTAGGTAGCTATTATTTATGATTTTAAAGACACAGAATATTGCATTGAACTTTGTTGTTTTAAGGTATTGCAGGCGGGGACAAACTAAAGTTACACCATATTTCAGGTTATTGGGTTGTCCCCGCCTGCAATATCTTACAAAAAAAGTTCAATTGCTTGTTTTTCTCTTTTCAGTCATATGTCTACGAAGTCGGGTTTTTTGTTTTTTAAATAATTTGTTTTATGTCAAGCTTTTTAGTTTTATTAATATATATATTTGGAATTAACTCATTATTAGCTTTAATCGATACCAATATTATTGTAATTTATGTTAAACAACCTTCCCCTCCCATTTTTTTGTATTTTCAGATGAAATATATAAACATTATATAGCCTATGTCACTCCCACAATAAAGACGAACCTAACGACACCTCGCATGTAACGTAATGTAAAATCCATCAAGCCGTTTAGGCTACCGAGCTTTTTTGGAAGAAGGCTAAAAAGAAAATGCAATCGAGCGCGAATTCATGGAATATTTTCTCATTAGGAAATATTTTTTTATCTTCTTATTCAAAGTTTACACAAACTTCCCACACTTGTAATACATCTCGTCGTTTCCCTTTCACCCAATGCCTTTGTTTTGTATAAATTGTTCTGGCAAAGTCGAAACAACAATAAATTCAAATTAGCGGTTTGTACAGGCTTACCATTTCAAGCGATATTGCTCTAAAGCCTTTCGTAATCAGTACAAGAGGCTTAGTCGCTTTCGTCATTTAGTACCAAATAGGTAAACACTTTATGTAATTACTTCTTCATTTAATTAATCTCCTTGTAAGTTTACATAATAAGTAAGCAATTATTGTGGTAGATTATCTATGAATTCCCTATATCACCTTGAACACCAGGACAATTTTATATTTCTGTAAGGAGATAACAGTTATAGCAAGGTCACGTCTTGCTTGCTTGCAAGGTTGCCTGGAATTCTGGAATCTGATTCCAATGATTAATGAAACCTATTTCGTTGATTTCACAATACGTAACAGTTGTATCTATAGTTAAATAAAATCGATCAGATTCAAAATCCGTCGACTACTTTCCATTAATACCTCCAGCAGGTCTTTTAAATTTTTCTCGATTATCTCGGTCTACGCTTTTTAGTACGTTAACATAGTCGTTTTTGTTTGTAATCTAATCGTTAATCATAACTCCGTCACCAGCCAATGCACATAGAGGAACAACGCATAAATGACTTGTCTTAACTACTACTAAATTACTAGATAGTTTGTCGCAATTAAATCATATGTCATCGTATAGTCCCTACGTGTCTCGACCGGCTTCCACCCCTGGCACTTGTGTGGATTTTATCTTTAATTATGCCATGGAGAGAAGGCCCCTTAGTAGAATAGTTTGTTGTTTTGATCAACATCGGATAGTATATAAACTGTAAACTTACGTGTGAAGAAAAATCGATATGTAGATATGTTTTTAGTCTCCACAAAAGTAACTTAGAACCATACCATTTTCATAACACCTAATAGTTTGTCCTTATCAATCAATCTGCCTAGCCTTAGCCCAACTATATTGGGGTCGACTTCCAGTATAATCGGATGCAGCTGAATACCAGTATTTTACATGGAGCGACTGCCTATCTGACCTCCACAACCCAGTAACTGGGTAATATGATACTCATTGGCAAGACTGGTTGTCAGACTTCTGGGCTTCTGACGATCTACAAATGACAGTCGGGACAAACGGCTTAACGTATTTTTCGAGGCACGGAGGAGTATCGGTATGTAAAGATGGTCACCCATCCATGGGACCCACCCCGGGAAGCGTAGCTTAACCTATTGTATCCGGCTGTTATTATTTATCCACGAGCTACTCCTCAATCGTTTTTCCTCATTAATGTGATATAATCCAAAGTAAATGATTAGATACGGACTAAACCCCGAAGAACACGGACAGCATAACATTTCAGTATCTTAATCCAAGTTAAGTTCGCGACGTGACGAAACCACGCCACTTCCTAACTCGGAACTAGTTAAAATATGAATGACGATAGCGCGGCACATCTATGAATAGCTACATGACACTGATATCAGCTCGAAGTTACAGTACCAGTCAGCAATAGAATATTCATGTCGTAGTATCCGACTTCGTTGAAGTTGCGTCTCCATTTAATTACATGCAGTTGCCATGAATTTGTGAATCAATGGAGTGCACTGCGATGCATTTCTGCGTTTGTGGCAAAGAAATGTTTTATCTTGTGATCATTGCCGATGTTGCATAGTTTTTAGCTTGTCGACGTTTCCTGCTAAACTTGGTCCCCCACACTTACTTACCGATTGCCGTTTCAAGACAACTGTATTGATGAACTGAGTTAGTGATGGCAAAAAGTTGTTTTCAAACAACTGTCGCCTGTCTTGTTCTTCCAAAGATCTTTTACGTCCTGGCTAAAGATGTGAAATTGTGAATACCGATGTTCTATTTCGTAAAACAGAGTTTCCCTGTGTAATCGCGGTGTAGGAGCGGCAGTGCTGGCGTTTCACCAGAAACCAGATCTGCCGCGCTTGCGATAAATGCAGTAAGTATGTTCGTATGCCAAACATACTTACTGCGCTTATCGTAAGCGCGGCAGAGATGCTGATACATGTATCATTCCATTTGTTTCCTATTCCATGTAGCTTCCAGTAGTCACCCACAGACAGAAACTTTTACTTAATCACCACCTGCTCCTATAGTTTAATTGTACACTTGTGTGAATTACCGAGCTCTCTGATCCTTGTTTGTCACTAATTAATATTTAAGGCGGGTGGCTTATTAGTCGATTCTTCTGTCTTGAGTTTATGAAACAGAGTTTATGAGGCGCCTTGATGAGACCGTGGGCGTTGCGTAGGAGGCTTCAATGTTCTTAACGAAAGTCGTATGGCACTTTCGAATTGCCTTGAACAATTAAGGCTAATGATTGGTGTTGTTTATTGAAAATTATTACGAAATGTTGATGAAAATGATTGACGATTGATACAAAGGTTATCTGTTTATAATCTTTCTGGGAATATCTTCTTATGAATTTGTGTTTTCCTTAATGTTTTGTGTTTATTATTTGTGTCTCTAATGCCACTTACAAATAATCCTAGTGCTGCTAATTCGCCAAAGGAAGAACACTTATAAAATTCTCTCTATTTTTCATCCGTTGCGAAGAGACATAAAAATTGTCTGCTCAGTTTTATTTCAAAAAGAGTAACGGGTAGTGAAGCGACTCAACTGAAAACGAAATTACATCTGACGTCAGACACAAAGATAAAACAGTTATCCCAGCGAATCACAGTTGAGAACGTAGAACATTGCCCATTTGTTAAGCGAGGCTAAAACTGCAAGTTTTTCATGTTTTAAATGTAGTGCATTCGTAGAGTGGCGGGGAATGGCTCTTTTATGATGTGCCCGCTTAAAGCCGCGTAGCTGTTTGTACAGACGAGTTATTTTCTCACGAAGCGGGAACCGTCTTTGATAGTTGCGCATTCTGGCGATGCAAGTGTAATGGTGTGACTTGCAAGTAAGCGCGGTCGAGTTTACCATGAGTTTGACTTGAACGTGAATAACGATACCTAATTAAGAATGAAATGAGCTATCTTTTGTCTCGATTGTGTCTTTTGTTCTGGAATAAGATTTTGAAACTTATGATTTAACATAAGATAACACATATAACACACATAACAGAACCTAATCCCCGAAGGGTTAGGCAGAGGTGGACCCATATAGTATACCCACATTTCGCCACTTCTGTACCAACCTTGCACAACTTAAGATTGTTTACGTTATAAGACCTTTGTTTATTCCAGAGCATTAAGATTCAATCAATGATTACCTTTTTATTACATTTATAGTTAGGTACCTTTTGTAAGTGCTTAAAATAACTATGAAATAAATATCTATTTTCCTACTAAAATATTCCACTATAATGAATAGAAAAAGCTCTTCAATATTAAACTAATTTATCTTAACAAAAGCCTCTTTATTGTAGACCTTTTATAAAATCTTTAGAGCTTTAATTAAGATAATAAATTAGCCTCCCAGTATTTATTGATGCTATTGAAAAGTGGGGATTTATTGGAAAAGTGTAAAACAAAGGGATTTTAAGTTCTTTTCTTTTCTTTTACCGAGTTATTTGAACATCAATCAAGGCTGGAGTATTTTTTTTCATGGCACGATGAGCCATGACATGTTGCCGTGGTCTGTGTTTTATGAGCTTCAAGGGTTTGAGTCTCAGATTGCAGTAATGCGATTATAAGGTTCAGAAAAATTGTCGTGGACCCCTTTCAAAACATGAATCTCATACCTTCTCTATTGTATTGTATTGTATTGTTAAACTGTGATTTGAAGATGCATAACAACAGGTGTACCTGATTTCTTTTAGACTTCATAGAAGTGAAAAGATGTAATATTGTGACATAAATACAAACAATATGTCTGCTCAAAAAATATTTCGTAGTAGGCGTTATAACACTTCAGACGGAACCAAATTTCTCAGCAGCCAAAGCAAAATAAGTGAATAACTTCATATTTAAGTGTCAGAAGTTTCTTACACCATGAAGCATAAGTAATTTATTATGAAGATGGAAGCTAACTTGCTGTAAATAAATGGAACTGTTTACAAGAATCTGAAGCACAGAGGGGTCTTGGTATGTAAAAATGGTCACCCATCCATGGACCAACCGCGGCGAGCGTAGCTTAACCTAATCGATCGACCCGTGCGGCTGTTATTACTTAGCCACAGGTCCCTACGGCTGATGATGATGATAGACATCTGGATATTTTACAATCTATCTAACTGAAGATTTTCCTAACACTTCTAATAGAAAGTAGAAGAATTGATAAATTCAGTCCCAATTCAAACCTCGCCGTAGTTACAGTAAAAATGATATAGTTAAACTCACTTCATAAATATCTGAGAACCATATTTTCAACCATAATGAGGCCGCAAAAGAAACCGGTTACGTATGTGATGTTTGACGTAAACTTCGATTCAACAACCGACAGCCGTGTGAACCTACAAATGAAATTGTTCCATTAATTGAAACTTAAGGTGAGGTCAGTAAGGGTCGGTCCACAATAGCTGGTTGCTGACAAATTCCGACCAGCCGACATTCCCCGGATACCCTCGCTTTTAATTGCAAACTTAATTGCTTTAGCGAAAATTGTTCTAGAACAACGTAATTTTAGTACGGATAATATAAAAAGCGTATTTATATTTCCCGTTTACGATGTTTAATTAGACGGAATGTAATGAGTTGGTTTAATTTTAAACAAATTAACGAGAAGATGGTTTGCGATTAATTAATTATTTGTAGGTAATTGTTTGCACGTGTTCTGAAGAGATTATGAAGTTAAGAAGCTGGGAATAACTTTCGATATTAAGTTGTTTTAGACCCGTTATGAGTTGAAACCTTTTCGTAAAAGTTACTAAGGGATGATGTTCAGAGGATAAGCAACAAGAGTTTTATTTCACACTAGATGCGCCCCGCGGTTTCACCCGCGTAAGTCTCGATCCCGTAAGAATATCGGGATAAAAAGTATCCTATGTGTTAATCCAGATTATAAACTATCTGTTTGCCAAATTTCATCCAAATCCATTCAGCCGTTTTTGCGTGATTAAGTAACAAACATCCAAACACACAAACTTTCATATCCTTACATATTATAAAACAAAGTCCTCCGCCGCGTCTGTCTGTCGTCCTGTACGCGATAAACTCAAAGATTACTGCACCGATTTTCATGCTGTTTTCACCAATGGATAGAGTGGTTCTCGAGTATGGTTTTAGTATATAACAACCGACTACCACGCGGGCGAAGTCGCGGGCATCAGCTAGTTCATAATATTAGTAGGATAGTAGGATTAATAACAACATTTCAAACATTATCATTTGTTTTTCAGTCGGTCTATTCTGTTATGCAGGCCCCACACGTTATATACCTACTTGCGCAAAATTGGACTTGCACAAGTAGGTATACCTTTACGTGTGCGGGATGAATTAGCACGAATATCCGAGCCATTCGCACAAATGTCACGCAGACTTGTGCAAGTCAAACCTTGCGCAAGTATATTGTTCCGTATGTGATTTGCCCTGCATTAAGATCTCACAGTGAAAACTTATGATCCTTCAAGCTTACTTCACCCAAGTTTTCACGGTGAGATTTTAACAGAATCAGATTGGCACGTGTGGTGATGATAACTGTGAAAATGTCTCACAAACACCCCTTTTTTTTTGAGATTTGGAAGTCGTCAAATTAACACAGTTGATGATCACGTCATTGAGGAATTTTTTTTCAAGAAGAAGGCTCTTGCTACTTACTTTAGACATTAGAAACATTCATTAATCTTTTCTATTCTAAATATGAATATGTTTGTAATTCGTATTATGTCATTTAAACTTTCTTGGAGGTTGGTTGGCATCGCCATCCAGGTCAATACCGCTTCAGTACCTACATATATATAAGACTGGTCTGATGTAGATCAAGTACTTTACAGATTTTTTGATGTAACAGATTGTCTTCAAATGTACAAAGTTTCAAAATGTTTTCCAATACTTTCTGCCCGAAATTAAAAACAAAATTCTAAACCTAATTTTTTTACTAAAAGACTCGAGGTTCGAGACTCGTTAAATTAAAAAGGTTTTGTTGAACTTCAGGCCCATTACACATTTTTACCTACCTTTTCGTTCAAATAATATTATACCTACTCAATATTCTCTCATTTTACCCGACTGCCCCATAAGGAGGGAAATTTCTAATAAAGTCACCGAAAATGTATGTGGGTAATTTCAAGTCTTTGTGCAACCAATACAAGGTAACTATTCTTATTTCACTGTTGCTTGCTGTTTCTAACCGTATCGATACCCACTCACTATTTCGGGAATACAAATCAAACGAAACAATAACCGAATTCCTACGCAAAACACGAGAAAATTACTTCATTACACAGCAATATTTAGAACATAGATTAGATAGGGTCTAGAAGTCTAACTTATCACAATGACAAGAGCTTTATTGTTAGCAAGGAACGCAATCTTCACGACGCGAAGCAGGCGTCTGCGTGCAATTGAATGAAAATATCACTGCAGAGCTTGCAACTAATCCGCTACGGAATTTTGCTCTTGCTACTATGTTACAAATCAGATGCGGCTACATAAAATATAGGAGCTTTGCATTGATGTTAAAGTAACAGCTATTGTTGAATATCATACTAGGTCACTGATGACGTTTTTCCCGAAAAATAATAGAAGAGCCTCTCTATCGATGAATAGACAGCAAATTAAAAAAAAAATTATTTCACCTATCTGTGAGACTTGAAGTTGATCATCGTGAAAATACGACAAACAATGTTTTACGATCTTCGCAGTTAGCATTCTGGCACACTCTAACTCCGTGATTCTGATTGACGCCGGGTGTGGCGTCAGTAGCGCGATGCATATCAGACTTACATCGTGTAATCAACGCGGGGCTTCGTAACCGGCTGATGTATCGTTGTCTTAACTGATCTCGAGTGTCCGAATAAAATTAAAGGTTAACACGTTGTTTTATTTTTAAACTGGTTATTTTGTAATTAATCTCTTTCTTTTTCTAAGTTTTTTGTGTTTTTTCACGTCTTTAGAGAATAAAAGCATCGTCCATCTGAATTAGGGTTACACACTGGGTGGAAGCAGTGGTGGCCAAGTAGAAACGGCTGCCAGTCACGAGTTGTAGGTCGTAGGAACCCAGACAGGCACTTTGTGTATCGTAAGGAAACTGGCATGTACTAAAACCAAAAATGCGAGGAAACACACATATGTGACATCCACGGACCCGCAATAGACCCGTATGGTGCATTTAAGCCCACTCCCACTCACAGAGAGGAGGCCCTTGTTTCAGCAGTGGAATCATTGTAGGTTGATTATGACTATGCTATTAGGTTTAAAACAAATCTAGTTTCAATTCATTTCAAATTCCACCAGAAAACGTGAGAGTAAGAAGAAAGAAACCCGTGGTACGAAATTCACCATGGTCTACCAGGTAAAGGATTATAATTCGCAGTACCTAATTATTTTGCACCCCGATTGACTGTTACGAAACCCATGGGGCTTAGAGAGAGGCTAGCATATCCATGGCCTTAAAGTAAGATGCGACAGGATGTCCCTGCTGACCAATAACGACTGGATTGGACATATCTTTGTTAAATCTACCACCTAAGTTCACATGTGGAAGCAATAAATATATTGAGTACTAGCATCCGCCCGCGGCTTCGCCCGCGTAGTATGTCGATAAAAAGTAACCTATGTCCTTTCTCAGGCTCCAGACTATCTCTGTACCAAATTTCATTTAAATTGGTTCAGTAGTTTCGGCGTGAAAGCGCGACAGACAGACAGACAGACATACAGAGTTACTTTCGCATTTATAATATTAGTAAGGATTGTGTCTGTATTTACTTCTGTCGTTGAAAAACTCTTTTTGACCCATGGGGCTTAGAGAGAGGCTAGCATATTTTCACAGAATCTATGGGTTTTGTCTACAGGCTTATAGGTCTGAAGGTTTATAGTTTTCGCTTTTATATTTCACCTCAGAAGATTTGTTTGTAAGACAACTCTGCAACCAAGTCCTTGCCGAAGATCTAGGTATATCGTGAATGCAAATACGTCAAAGAAAACTTTATTCGCTAGATTCTACGAGTAGTAACGAGGCAACAAGGCTGTTACCAGAGGCGTCTGGCGCTTGCCGTAAATTGAGAACTATTGCGATTTATCTAGATTGAAATCTTTCGTACCAAGTACGTACTTGGGACATTTTTTTGGCTTCTGTAACTGGTACGTAGTGTCAATGTTCGTTTAATGGCTGAATGTGCTAATGTATGTTATTAAGTTATATCATGTTTTTGCTGGTCACAGATTTTTGTGTTAGTGAACCTAATATGTTGAGAAGATAACGCCTGTATAGTGTTATATTGTAGAGGATTTTCTTTTACTTTTATCCAACACTAGCGAGCTGTCATGCTTTTCAGTAGTGATGTGGCGATTTGTCAAACCACCGAGATTTCTGTGATGACTCTCAGTTAAAAATGTATGGATTTCACATAAACGTTCCGGAATTTATTTCTTAAAATGATTGTGAAAACCGTACCAAAATCCATTGTGAGGTTTAGAAGAACCATACGGTCATACAAGCAGACACGACAAGCAACATTGGTACTAGAGATACACCTACAAACCCCCTTATCTTCCTGCTGCGTCCAGTTAGCCTAGGAGCCGACCCCAAAATAGTTGAAAAAAGGCTAGGCAGATTGATTGACTATAGGTATACCTATTTCATCATAGGACAACCGATAGAATAGAAAGAATGTCAATCTTTATGGTAATCTTTTTCACCAAACAATAGACAGTCTAGGAACAATGACTTTCTACCTCCGCTTTCATCTCCATCTTTATCTCTAGATATAAGCGGAGCTGCTGAGTTATCCACCACAAGCCTAAACTCCTCCGACACAGTTCAGACGTACCGCACGCTGACTAAGCGTTTTATCGTTACGTTGCAGAGCTATGCTTTTCGCGTTTGTTGTTGTACATTATTATAGAGGAAACAAGATCTTTGTGTGTGAAGTGTAGATTTGTAGAGATGAGACTTTTTATGTATGGTGAAAACAAGTAAACAGCAAGGTGTTTGACGATGCCCTGGCAATGTCTCCCATTGTGACAATTCGACAATATTCATTGCGCTATTTACGTTGTCGAGCAGACGAATCTTTCAAACATATGAAGCAATGGGTTAGTGTCTCAAAATTGGCCACAGAAATAGAGGTGGCAGTTATACCTCCCCACAAATGAGCCTTTGAACTAGTAGCTCTACTACTATTCTTTTGTTTGTTTGAATACCATTTATTGCATAACATCAGGATGTGGACTGACAGGTATCACAGAATAGAACAATATACCACTCGACACGAGTGATTCTATAGACTTTATACACAGCGTTCAAATGTGAAGGTTTATGAAATTGAGCTACCTACTTATTGACTTCATTGTTACGGTTGAAGGGTGTATAGATGAAAGCCTATTGGTTCAATATAATTAAGGAAATAAATGAAGAATACTGCCCGTTTGATGGTAATCGGCTCTAACAGGCGAAAAGTAAAAATTCGATGAATTCAGGCATGATGTTGTGTTATATTATGTAGCTAGCTGATGCCCGCGACTTCACTCGCGTGGATGGCGGTTATCATATACTAAAACCTTACTCGAGAACCACTCTATCCATTGGTAAAAACAGCATGAAAATCAGTGCAGTAGTTTTTGAGTTTACCGCGTACAGGACGACAGACAGACGCGGCGGAGGACTTTGTTTTATAATATGTAAGGATAAAGAATACGGACAGTAATATTCAAGAGAGTTACATAATATTTCGCAACAAAAAATCCTTGATTTAAAAATTCCTTACTATCATGAAATTACAATCTAAATTAATAATTCACGGTCAATTTTATTGAAAATATTGCCGAAGGTTATTTGGAATTGAAAAGACAACGCTCAGTTTACACTAGTTTCAATAAATGAGAGCTTTCGATTGGCTATCGATAACAATCATGGTTCAGTAAAATGTTGTTGAATAAAGAATGATCTGGAAGTATTGGCCGTTGATACTGTTCGGATTTTTTTTATTAGTGGACTATTTATTTTTGCTGTGTGGTTTTCGACAGCCACTTTTTTAACCACAATATAGTTTATTGTACACGAAAAAAAAAACCAGAAACGTTCGCTCGAGGCATTTATAAAACTGCAATGATTTCCATTCTTTTCATTAACTGCAATCCTAACACGACGACGGTTAGCAAAGAAGACAGACTTTCATATTAAAAACAAATCCGAAACATTACTGCTCCACGTACAGAAACTAAGAATAACAAAGGGGTCGCAATGAGTAATAAAATGGTGACCTTTTTATTTAAGACAAAGTCCTTTTCACAGATTAAATAACCAGCTTACTAGCCACAAGCTCCTCAAACAACTAACGAGAGCAAATTATTATTTTGCATTCCACTTTCCACAAATCCTCTCCCACAAAATTAGGCCCAGTCCACCAAAAATTCGCAGCAAAGTTTCGGACGTTCCGAGGTACTTTTGACCCGGTTCCCCTAATCCGGACCGCGGGGTTCGGTCTAATATTTTGTGTAGTACCGCAGGATCTTGGCACTTTGTATTGTGCTGACCACGTTATTGTGGTCGTCATGTTGTTTGTGGTCGGCAATTGTCTGTGTTATGAGATGTGTGTCGTGTTTTGTTTAAGTTAGAAGTTCGGGTTGGTGTGGTGCTATTTGTGTGACATGTTTTTGTAGCTACTGATATGTTTTATTCCTCTGTGTAATACAGAAATTCAAAACACTAATGCTCACTACACGCACCGGCTGAGCAGTAGCGTTACCACGAAACTATAGAACGTCAATGATCAGCTTACCAGGTCACATACCTACAAAAGATTTTAATTTATGTATAACTAGCTGATGCCTTCGGCTTCGCCCGCGTGAATGTCGGTTATTATATACTAAAACCTTACTCGAGAACCACTCTATCCATTGGTGAAAAGAGCATGAAAATCGGTGCAGTCGTTTTTGAGTTTATCGCGAACAGGACGACAGACAGTCGCGGCAGAGAACTTTGTTTTATAATATGTAAGGATGATTATGTAATTATTGTTGTTGTTGTGTTAATCCTAACTTCCTAACTAATATTATAAATGCGAAAGTGAGTTTGTTTGTATATTTGTTTGTTACGCTTTCATGCTAAAACGGCTGACCGAATTTGGATGAAATTTGGGACATGGGTCATGGGACCATGACCTGGAATACGACACAGGATACTTTTCATTGCGATATTCGGATAACACAAAATTTTTAGAAAGAATAACATGAATTCCTTCATAACCTAATAAACCGTATCCATTCCAAGTGATTCAATACGAATACAATCTTACTATTGACTATTTTATAGACTCGTCATACCCACTCAAAACATCTAACTAAAAATTAATTATCCATACATTCACAGTACCACATAACCATACAAACCGAATACCCAAACTCATATCATATTCATGCTATAGGTACTAGAACTATACAATACGAACCCTTTGACCATCAGTTCCATTCGGCCTAGTTCTCATCTTCAGGTCAGCAACCACTTATAATGCATGACCGAGGTGCTGTCAGAATACATATCGCCGAAAACCAATTTGTTTGACGATCACTGTATCGAATATTGCAGCTTCTACAATCTAAAGTAGACAGTCATGGTACATTGTAAGATGTTATTTGGTTTGATGTTGTGTTTCTGCAAATGATTCTTGTAATGTTTTTTTGTTGGTTAATCAAAATCAAAAGTCATTTATTCAAACTAGGCTGAGAATCATCACATTTTGAACGTCAAAATGATATAAGACAGTCCCCCAAAACGCCCACCCTTCACCATTTCCTAGTGCTTTAGCTGGGAAGAAGTGGCGCAACAAACTCCCCAGTAGCACAGTTGTCTGTTCAGTTAGAAAAAATTGATTCTATACAATAGTATGCAAAATCTTTTGCATTACGCAATACAAAACATAAATCTAATTATTACCCATAATGTCAGCTAACACACGCCAATAAACCAACAAAAAAATAACGAACACTATATCGACGCCCCCAAGGAATAAACCTGTATTATACTATTACTGACTTTTTACTATTATACGATTTACGGTATCTATGGGTCGGGATACACCTATGAATTTTTTTTCAATTTTTTTCTACGGTAATTTCCAACGGTTTTCCTTATAACACTTTTGTTCTTTGGAAATTTTCCAGTTTTTTGTTTACTAGAAAAATAACGAAATAAATTATTACAAATTAAATTCTGTGGCTAGATTTCGGTAAAGTAATATTACTGTAAAATATTTCAGCAAAATTTCTGGTTAACGCGATTACAGGTTTATTATCGTAAATTTTGTTGTAGACATTTTCGGTAATGCACTGTGAGGAGGTACTATATTCAGATGATTGTTTTTTTTTATTTTTTTATGTGTTGTATTACTCCGCCGTTTGAGAACCGATTTAAAAAATTCTTTTTTTGTTATTTTTATTTCCAGCACTACAATTTTATGAAGGTCTGGATTCTATCTGATGATGGAGCCGAAAGACAATCAAGGGAACTCCTCAACGGTTTACAACAGATACCTCGTGTTTGGGCTTGATTAATTTGTATTGATTAGAACTTTACACTTTTGTGGGTTGTGACTGTCGTTAGGGGTCTGATGATGAAGACAAAAGACAGTCATGGGAACTCCTCAGTGGTTTACAGCAGATATCTTGTGTTTGGGCTTGATTAATTTGTATTGATAAGAACCTTACACTTGGATGGGTTGTGACTGTCGTTAGGGGTCTGATGATGAAGACGAAAGACAGTCAAGGGAACTCCTCAGGGGTTTACAGCAGATATCTTGTGTTTGGGCTTGATTCATTTGTATTGATAAGAACCTTACACTTGGATGGGTTATGACTGTCGTTAAGGGTCTGATGATGAAGACGAAGGACGATTAAGGGAACTCCTCAACGGTTCAAAGTAACTACCTTGTGTTTGGACTTAATTCATTTATATTGATAAGAACTTTGCAACCATATAGGTTATAAGTGAAATTACAGATCTGATTATGGACACCATATAATATGATGATGAGGGGAACTATACAGTGTAAGCAAATGTCTATTGTTCACCCTTATATTCTTGAGAAGGCACGGGAGTCTCATTAGCCAGCCGGTTTCGTATAACATCTAAACGATACTTGCGCTGTTCAGACGACTCGCCACTTAATCGTTTTTGAATAAGATTGAGTCGGCAGATCTTATCATTTGGCGACTCCTGTGACAAATGAGAATGCATGTAATTTCTCATCTGAGATAACCTAGCATGACGAGCTAACGGTGATTCTTGGGAACCGGACATAGCACTCCGTTCGCGATTCTTAGATAGGCGTTCTTTTTCAGCAGTATTAGTCTCTTTAATTCTGTTTTTCTTCATGCGGGCGGCTCCTTTAGTTGGTCTACCCATGGTGATTACAAAAATCAAATTAAACAAAAAAATTAAAAATAATAAAACTTTAAAAAAAAAAATGACCTACTTCAAAAAAACAAAACAAAAAAGGACTACTGTACTAAAACCAAACGAAAAAAGTACTTACTTCTTTAATAATAAGAGAAAAATAAAAAAATAACTTTAATTTCGGAAGTCGGTGGCCACAAACTAAAATTAAAAGCAAAGACACCGACTTTGATAGAAGATACTGTATTGGCACGTGCTTATCATCAACCTCTTCCTATAAGCAAGCCGTTGCATACAGATTTACTGTCCTTGTGCAATAGTGGAGCGATTCTACGGTATTACCACGCATTTTATTAATCTTTAATTTCTGTAGAAAATAGTGATGATCGCGATGATAATGATGATGAAAATGATAATAATGATAATACCGATTAGTTATTAATGTTTTTACTTGGCTACTTTTTTATACTTTTACTGATTGTAATTTGTGATCTCTGTGAGAACTTTGTTCCCAATAAACGTTATACTT
Source organism: Lithophane leautieri (assembly GCA_949152455.1). Classification (NCBI taxonomy): domain Eukaryota; kingdom Metazoa; phylum Arthropoda; class Insecta; order Lepidoptera; family Noctuidae; genus Lithophane; species Lithophane leautieri. The sequence continues at coordinate 6,181,651 of OX424469.1, read as the reverse complement.
AATTTTAATAAATTTTGTGAGTTTTCTTTTATTATTCCCTCGAAGATACCGACGATAAATTTATTTTACATAATCAGTTTTTAATGATTACGATAATATGACTACCAAAAATGTTCTATAAAATACGGGATACACTACTTTACCCTTTTATGGTTATTTAAAATTTTACCATAATAAGTCGGTAGCTGAACATTACAATCTCTCTCTGTAATGAAAAAAACACGTTTAATAATCCAGTAAAGCAATATTATGCCTATGATTTTTAAGAAATTTACAAGAATAATTCGGTAAGTAAACATTACTGGAATAATATTGATAAGTCAGGATTGTAAGATATCAATACCCTAAAAATTGTATGAAACCATTTTCGGTAATACGTATTTTGGTGAATAACTAATTCTGTGTATAATTAATAGTTACACTGAATACTATAAACTTTTCGTGTAAAAATTAGTTTTTCCATCATATAACAATGTTGTCATAATTACCTTTTGTTGAAGAGATAGTCCCCAAAAACACTAAATCATTTTTCTTGTAAAATTTGATTTTTGCGATTACCGGTTTATTCCCCGGGGACGTCGATATGTACTCAAGCAGAAATAAAAAAAACAAAGGCACAAATAAATAAAAATTAAATTACTAATAACAATAACAAAACCAATTTGATTGATTATGATTTTGATTGGTGATAACCTGGTTGACATAAGTCAGGGATACGGCGTTTGAGAATCTAATCCAACGAGTAGAAGATCAATTTTCATACATTCGACCCTACATCTTTTTGGGTGGCTTATTCAATACAATCATCTCGAACATACATTGTATTATAAAGAAAGCAAGAGACAATCCGACAATCCAGTTCCCAGAATAGAATTATTCATGTATAGGACAAAAAACGGATTAAAGACTGCACAACGCATAAGTATCAGAATGCAAGCTCAACGTTACACGAAATGACCCGTTTCGTTTTAATAATTATATTAATGTATGTCTTGTCACGTCCTTTCCTCTTATGGAGCAGGAAAACTTTAACTGGCCCATATAGTAAATGCATACGTGAGCCGTTATGGGGATGTATAATTAGGTCGGTGCTTGCAAAATAATAGTGTCATGTAGGTCCAACATTTTAGTAGTAGGGTAAGCGTTAAAATGCATCTGTTTTCGTGGTTTTGCTGGGTTGTTATGCAAACAAAGTTGGTCGTAGTGACAGCTTGCCCGAATCGGCTTGAAAAAATATGATATCGATTATGAAGATCCATCACCGAAGGGTCAGACCATAAAGGCAATGAGACACAGGCCGAGATCTATAGACATTACTTAGCTCGTTTCTTGACTTAGACATGTTCATGTCTCTTTATTTGCACTCGTGGTTTGACAGTAGTACGACAGTCACAGAAATAATGCTTAACCTAAGTACGTGTTCAGTGGCGTTTATAGATCTCGGCCTTAGATCTAGTCAACAGCAAACTACATAATTAGGTTTGATTTTAATAAATCGCAGATTTACTCTCAGCCGGTTGATTGGAACTACCGATATTTTCTACCGAGTTTAAAAAATTAACAACTTAGTTAATCTGTAAAGTGCTTTATTAATATTCACATTTTTGTTAACAAAATGCAATCTGTGTCATGTTTCAAACCACGCGATAGTAAGTTCAATTTAATCGAACACTTTTTCACAAACTCCGCAACATTGACACTGTAAACAAATAGATTTACGATAAAGCAATCAAATTACCGTGTACTACAAAAAGCGAAGGATAAACAAGAACTACTGGAACAAATAAATTTCCCTAGCGCACCTAAAGATTTTCATTACATTTGAAGTCACTTGACCGAGTTTCTCCACAAAGGAATCTAACTTTTATCTCTTTAAGCGAGGCATTTATTGCGGTCAGCAAAAAGGTCTACAGATCAAAGAACTACTATGAAATATCTTGTTGAAAGTAGAAGCGTTTAAAGGCTTTCCCTGTTTTATTTGTTCGGGATGAACGAGGCAGATAACTCCCATGCATCTGGTAAAGATCTCGGTGTTGTTAAAAAGTTAATTGTTGCGAAGTTTCGATTACAGTGTGTAGGAATTTCCTCACACCATAATTATGATTATCGAAATATTTTGAAAGTTTGATTCATGATTTTGATTTGTAGTTACGATTAGACATGTTTATAGTAATAGAGATGAGGAATGTTTCTCATGTATTTTTGTGATATTCGCGCTAAGTTTTTTTAGTAATTGCATTCTGCAGTTTCCTGCTGGTTCTCCAATCACACAAGAAATAATTTAGTTATAATTCGGTGCGTATTAAAAAGTTTGTTTCAAAGCGTTTTTGGCAAAGAACATTTTCAGGTATTTTTTTTACCGACTTCTTCAAAAAGCAGGAGGTTCTCAATTCGTCTGTGTTTTTTTGTGGTTGTTTATATCCATCATATTTTTTAAAATGACCTAATTGCCCAAGAATTGGCCTTGCTATTTGGTGACCAAATTAATAAACGCACAAACAATGCATCCTCTTTGCGGTTACATGACTTATCTTAAATTAGACACTAGTCGGCATTTATCATTCACAAACGGTTAAACGATCCATTTCCTTAGGAGGATGACTCTTCCAAGTCTTTGTTACTCGGCTACTGAGGAAATGATAATTTAGAATCATTTAACTAGTGCGTAAGTCACTGACACATTCTATCTTCGTTTCAGGACTGAAATATACCTACCAATTAATAATAAAACTCAAAAAAAAAAATTGACCGACTTCAAAAAAAACAAAACAAAAAAGGACTACTGTACTAAAACCAAACGACAAAAGTACTTCTTTAATAATAGAGAAAAATAAAAAGTAACTTTAATTTCGGAAGTCGGTGTCTTTGCTTTTAATTTTAGTTTTTGGCCACCGACTTCCGAAATTAAAGTTATTTTATTTTTTTATTTTGCTCTATTATTAAAGAAGTACTTTTGCCGTTTGGTTTTAGTACAGTAGTCCTTTTTTGTTTTGTTTTTTTTGAAGTCGGTCAAATTTTTTTTTAAAGTTTTATTATTTTTCCATTTTTTGTGTAATTGATTTTTGTAATCACCATGAGTAGACCAACTAAAGGAGCCACCCGCATGAAGAAAAACAGAATTAAAGAGACTAATACTGCTGAAAAAGAACGCCTATCTAAGAATCGCAAACGGAGTGCTACGTCCGGTTCCCAAGAATCACCGTTAGCTCTTCATGCTAGGTTATCTCAGATGAGAAATTACATGCATTCTCATTTGTCGCAGGAGTCGCCAAATGATAAGATCTGCCGACTCAATCTTATTCAAAAACGATTAAGTGGCGAGTCGTCTGAACAGCGCAAGTATCGTTTAGATGTTATACGAAACCGGCTGGCTAATGAGACTCCCGTGCCTTTTCAAGAATATAAGGGTGAACACTATACATTTGCTTACACTGTATAGTTCCCCTCATCATCATATTATAAGGTGACCATAATCAGATCTGTAATGTCACTTACAACCTATATGGTTGCAAAGTTCTTATCAATATAAATGAATTAAGTCCAAACACAAGGTAATTACTGTGAACCGTTGAGGAGTTCCGTTAATCGTCCTTCGTCTTCATCATCAGACCCTTAACGACAGTCACAACCCATCCAAGTGTAAGGTTCTTATCAATACAAATTAATCAAGCCCAAACACAAGATATCTGCTGTAAACCACTGAGGAGTTCCCTCGACTGTCTTTCGTCTTCATCATCAGACCCCTAACGACAGTCACAACCCATCAAAGTGTAATGTTTTTGTCAATACAAATTAATCAAGCCCAAACACGAGGTATCTGCTGTAAACCATTGAGGAGTTCCCTTGACTGTCTTTCGGCTCCATCATCAGATCGACTCCAGACCTTCATAAAATTGTAGTGCTGTAAAATACTTAATGAATAAATTAAGGAATGCACTAGTTGCCCTTACGATTTTTGAAAGTTCCCCTCGATTTCTCTAGGATCCCATCATCAGATCCTGACTTGGTGACAATGGGACCACCACAGAAGTATAAGCTTTTGAACAAAAAAAGATTTTTTAAAATCGGTTCTCAAACGGCGGAGTAATCGGTGAACATAAATAAAAAAAAAAAAATCATCCGAACATATTACCTCCTCCTTTTTTGAAGTCGGTAAAAAAAAGTATAAGTACTTCCTAATATTTTATGGCATTTATTGGTATTGTTTATTGCAGATGATGACCATGTGCAGGTGATCAATAGCCCCGTTGATTTTACGTAAATGATAATAATATAAATATTCATGGGCCAATTTCATGTGACCAGTCAGTAGAACTTAGCATGGCTACAGAAAGTTTTGGTTTGCTAAAAGGCTCCTGGAGACATACGCGACGGGATGGTGCGACGCGATTCTGGTAGAACAATTTCCATGAAGATTTCATAGGAATTGTTACACTAGAGTTGTGTCGCGAAAGTCTGCGAGAGCCTAAATGAAACGTCCGATAATTTTTTTAATGAAATTATCAATTTAATTGAAATTATAATCCTCATACGCTACTGAATATTTATTTACCGTAACCAAATACCAAACTAAATGGTTTACCACATAAAAGAACAAATATATAAAGTAGTAGCAAATTGAAATATCATTGTTTTTCACGCTTACTTAGCGTCGATCCAATCAAATGACCCACTGATCCGGGTTATTATAAATCGGACATAAATAACTTTATTTATGTACTAAGAGAGTTTATTTCGAAGCTAACGATTTATGAGCTAGATTGTGAGATGATTGATTGAGTGGTGATATATGTATGGCTTAGGTACTAGTAGAGAGCAGTGGTGTCCCAGAGGTAACGGCCGCGGCTTATGAGTTGTAGGTTGCATGTTTGAACCAAGACTTTGTGTAAATTATTCCATCACCACAGCTCTCAAAAATGTGAAGGAAATCATCTTGAAGAAACCGAAATGTCCTAGAACCAAAAATTCGAAGACATAGAAAGAAAGAAAGAAAGAATAACGTTTATTTGGACACAGTTCATGAAACTTAAAATACAAATAACAAAATAAAGTATTTAAAAAAAAAATGTTTTTACAATAATAGTGTGTGCCACACGGCTGCGCCAAAAATGTTCATTTCAGCATTAATGCCAGACAGATACTGTCTGACCCTGGTTTTCTAATGAACCCATAAGGACAAGTGACAGGAAGTACATACAGTTTAAACATACCTAATAAATAATTATAATATAAATAACTAGTAATAAAAATACATATTAAAATAATATATATACATAATTACAAACACAAAACAACAAGAACGGACATGTGACATCTCTACCAATCCGCGCTGGGCCAGCGTGGTGGATTACGGCCCACTCCCTCTCACCGATAGGAGGCCTCGTGTCCCAGCAGTGGGAACATAATAGGCTGATTATTGCTAGGTACTAGTTTATGTAAACCTGTTAGAAATAATAAAACTTTTTCTCATAACAATAATGTTGCATGCATGCATTATTTAATATAGTTTTACTCTACGCATTTAATGGTTAAATTAATCAAATGTTAGTAGTTTTCCTTTGATTTAGACTCCAATGTTGTTTCTAAACTAAGTGAGATTTATATCTAACTTGTCTCTGAAAGTCAGTTGAGTCAAACAAGTTAAATTTAAATAAAAACTTTTATATTACACTAAATAAATTAGTTTTAAGAATTAATTTTGTTCTGTGACCGAAGTCATTTTATTATTTAGTTTAATTTGATTTAAGGCTTAACATAATTATGTTTGTTGTGCATTAATATATGTTTTATGAATGAGATTTTAAATAACTATAATTATTATGACGAATGGATATTTATGTGGATTTGAAAGCAAAGTCTGTGTAGATTGATTAATTAAAAAACAGGGATAGTTTCAGAATACGTAATTATCGGCGAGGGCTTTTTGCTGAGCCCTTAAAAGTTATAATAATAAAAAACAATATATATGAATATATTTGTTTTATTATATAATAGATTTCCGCAAAGTCACGCCTGAATCAATCAACTGTTATAATGATATTTATTCTCCTGCCCTTATCCCCATTTATTTGTGGTCGGCCCAACATGTCGCTTTGTTTCATACTTCTCTTTTAGCCGTCATCACGGTTGTCACCCCCTTTCTATAGTCATAATTATCATCTTAATACGAGGCTTTTGGCTAATTTGTACTTATAATAGAATGTCATTCTTTATTTTGTATTGTGCTTTTAGTCTGTGCAGAATAAACAATTTTTCTTTTCTTTTTTCTTTCCTTCTTTCAAACATTCCAGCCATCGTTTCTTTGGTCTTCCCCTACTCTGATAGCCATCGCATCCATACCCAAAACTTTCCTCACCACATTTTCCTCGTCCCCATTTTTTTCTGGGGTCATCGTCGTCGTATATTAATTTGACTTATTTATATTAGTATTATTATCAGTCCATTACTTAGTGGTAAATTAAGCAAAAATTCTATGTTAAATAAAACATAGTGTTAGCATCTAAAGTTACTAGGAGCGTGCCTTAGGGACAAGGCTCCAATTACTCACATTGTCATAATATTAAAGTGTCACAAAATTCCATAAGCCCATTTGTTACGGGCCCGTCAAATGGTGTGTTCACCCCTTTATAAGGACATTTAATACTTACTTTTGAACCAATGAGAGGGATTAGTTTGGACTTGGTTTTCTAATGTGGTGACAAAGAATACATAGAAATGTAGAGGAGATACTAAAGTGCTGGATTTTGCCTATGACCATGTGTCTGTTGAAGTAAAGAATTAATAGTTTGATTGTAATGATAGTCATTAAGAATTTAACGAATAAGATAAAGAGTATCTGGGTTTCTAAAATGTATAGATAAAAGCTTGGATATTACCATCATCACCATCTAGTCTTGTCGAAAACTGAGGCTTTTGATTTTCCAGATAAGAGAATGATTTGTGTCATAATGTTTCCATTTACAGATATGGTGGCACTTGAAAGTGGTTTCCAAATTTTACTCATAGCATGGACTGAATGTCGTATCTGCAAGCAGACTGGCATATTCTATACTCTGAGTACATTATCGAGCATCTTCACGCAGTCGCAGTGGTAATCCTTTTAACACCGATGCGAAAATAAATGTACATGTCGTTTTGTGTTCTATTACGATCTCATAGAGTCGAAATTTATATATCTTCATATATTTGCAAGGTCCTGTAGGACACAGATGTGCAAGCAAGTGTCTGCCTTGATTACACCAACGGAATACGAATCTAATTTGTGTGCAGTGCTATTGGTATCGGATCAGCTGGGCTTGTGAGCTTGTCACAAGATAATGGATTTAAGAACGTTCACTGAATGCTTAATATACAGTTTTGTTTTGCGGGGATTTTGACGTGAATGGAAATTTGATTATGTATTCAATGTAAGGGTTACAATGTCTTTATTTAGTACGTGGTACGTGTCCCAGAATTTGGGTGTGTCCCTTTTTAGGTGTCTGCTGAATTAATCGGATTTGTCGTAAGTAGTTGAATAACGCGTTTGGTGAATGGCAAGCTGGCCATTGTGAATATTTGCGGTAGATTATTTTGAAAGAAAACGTGTTGCGCGGTCTCGAAGTAACATGGGACCAGGGCAGAAAGATAATGATTATTTTGAATAGGTTGACGTAATGTTAATAGCATCTATAAAGTATATTAATTTATTCTTAAATATTCTAACACCACGCTTATATTCCCCGTAGCGTTAGGAAGAGGTTTATTTATAGTACACCTACATAACTGGCGAAATGTGGGTGGTGATTCTATATTGCCCTACTTTATTCTTAAAGTTGTGTAGGTATAGGTATTAAAATAGTTATGAATCCATATTTGAATTGCACTTGAATTGAATTTCAACTACCAATGACTAACAAGAAATCTCTCTTTGAAGTATAAAATGTCGTTCTTTTACGACAGTATGAAACAGCTCAGTCTATGCCTAATATAATATTATGTGAAATAGATATTGTTTAAGTATTAATGACGTTATCTCTATGGTACGAATATATTTTTATTATTTGTATAAAAGCAATGGAGTCGAATATTTTAACAAAACCATACCGGCTAAGTGGTTTACAAACTTTCGGATTCAAATTTTCCCAATCAGCTTAACAGGCAGAATCCGTAAAAAAAAATTGTTATTGGTGCTTGTCATTATGAGGCCTCAATGCCATAATAGCCACGCTTGGCAGGTGGGTGGCTCCTAAATGACCTAATTGTCGGCAATGGAGAGGGCTACTATGCTTGAAGTTTCCCTATGTGATCGAATCAGAAATGAAGAGATCCGCACGAGAACCAAAGTAACCGACATAGCCCGAAGAATTGCCAAACTTAAATGGTAGTGGGCAGGCGCAATGCTCGCTCGATGGGGCCGAAAGATTCTGTAGAGGCGAACTGCGTACTGGAAGACGTAGCATTGGAAGCGTCCCAAGCAGTTTGCCCTTGTCCTCTGATAATAACACAAGTAAATAAAGGCTTAAAGCTTAGCTTCAGACTTCAGCTACTGGACAAAAAAATATTATGTAGGTATGTGTTTTTTTCTTTAACCTATTAACGTGTTGTAGACTAAGTTTATTTCGGAATATTATATTTACATAATATATAAGCTAACAGACTTAAAATATATATAAAAAAAGAGGGAAAAGAATCATAGGGGCATCAACAAATACGTCCGCATTGCTGTCGACAGGAAATGTACCCAAAAGGCTGTAGGTCCTAGTGGACATAGAAACTGCTGGTTAATTGATTGGAAGCCCCTCTCGTCCACTAGATAGTCTTCTAGCACATATTATGATTCTGTGTAATATCTGGTCTCTGGACTAGAATCTGGCCACCACTTTCTTAAATACATTTCCGGAACGTTAAGAAATTAAAGATTGTCTGAAAACATCCCGCAAATTCTTAAATCAACATACAAATTCCTATTAAAATTTTATGGAGCACAGCAAATATAACCATATTAATAGGCTGCGTTAAGTAAATCGGCCTATAATTCCTGCTGTTTTCGGGTATTATGCAAATCACTTTGAACTAATTCAATCTTTTGTTGGCTCGTAATAATTAAAGTCATTTGAATTTATATGCTCGTAAACCGTATGCTCTTGTTCGCATATATACATTTACTTTAGCATTGTTTGTTTGTACTGTTTTATCGTTTTACCTGCAATCGTAACGTTCTTTATCCTTTCAAATAGATCGTTTCAAATCGATCAGTCTGTTTTGTTTGTTTTGCAAGCTGATTTTCTCTGTTTTGTTGTTCGGTTGAATTTGTTACGATGTTTTTATTACGTGGCACTTCTTTTACTTCTGTGCGTTTTTAATCTTTGTTTACTAATGGAATTTTGACATTATAGGCGTTTATTTAATCTAATTGATTTTTTTTTCTGCTGTTATGTTATGTATGTTTTTTTTTTAATTATAAGTTTAATTTGTTTCTTTTGTGATATAAACGTTCTAGATACGTGTATGGTGTAATGTCCTTATTACCACAAAACCGTGTTTATCAGTTGTTTAGCCTTAACACCTTTAAAACATGACATTTCTTTAAGGAGTTTGACATAAAACTGACATTACGCGTTGAACAAGTATCTAAGTTTTTGTGGTAAGACCCCTACAGTATTAAATTACAAGCAGCTGTTATTTTTTTGCCAGAGTCATCAAGCGTGTATGCATGCTGTGTTTCGGTCTTATTTAATGTACTTAATAAAATAACCAGTTTGGCTTGATTCTTATCAGTGTGTTTGGCACAATTGTCGGTGAAGTTGTCTGTACATTGGTGTTCTTAATTAAGAAGTGCTAGTTTTTTTCTATAGAATTATTTGATGTTAATTGTCTCTTGTAATATTATTTTATACTAGAATAATAATTTTTGAATTAGGAATACGGTTTTAAAACCAACGAAGATAATCATTAGTATGTTTTATGTTACACGAAAAAAATTAACTGTGGGATCTTCTTTTTGGCACGGTGTTACATATTCTTGTCCTTATTTTTTTTACAAACACGGCTGTTTGGAAACCTTGTCTCATAATATTTTATAGATACTTAAGAACTCTGCCTCTTTGTTCTCCAGTCACCTCCGAGTTAAAAGTTCTAAAAACATTTTGCAAAGCCCTATAAAAACTTCTAAAACTAAAACTCTTTACTTAAGAAATACATTTTGTACTCTTAGTTGACGTTAAACCCTTTTTAGATGGACGGTTTGATTTAAATATATATAGAGGTACCTATATTTTTAAAATACTAGGTATATCTAAATACAAGCTGCGCCCCACGGTTTCACTCGCGTGGGTCTCGATCCCGTGGGAATATTGTGATAATAAGAATCTTATGTTCTATTCCCAGGTCATGGTATACCCATGTGCCAAATTTCATCTAAATCCGTTCAGCCGTTTTAGCTAGCGTGAAAGCATAACAAACAAATAAACTCACTTTCGCATTCATAATATTAGTTACGATTAGGATATTAGTGTAGATTGGAAAAATTACAAGTGCGTAATAAGGCCTGTCGTACTGTATCGATCGGAATGCTGGGCCGTCAAGAAGACGGATGAAAAAAGATTGCATGCAGCGGAGATGAGAATGTTGAGATGGATGAGCGGAGTGACGAAAATGGATTAAGTAAGAATTTAGTAAATAAGGGGAAGTTTGAAAGAAAAGTTGAAAGGAAATCGTTGGGCATGGTATGGGCATGTGATGAGGGAGAAAACGCATGTGATTGAAAGAGTGATGAATATAAATGTTGATGAATGGAGACGGGAGAGGGAGAGGAAGGCCAAAGAAAAGATGGATAGGTTGTGTGAGAAATGATAAATATGAAAAAGAAGGGAGTGAATGATAGCGTGACGGTTGAGAGGGAAAAATAGAAAGAGAAAACCTGTTGTGCCGACCACAAGTAACATGGGGACAAGGGTAGGCAGATGATGATTGGTGTTGAGTGTAATAAATTCCTCGTTGGTCCTGTGGTGGCAAGCGCTACTGCTGACCATGAGGAACTGGGTTCGATTCCCGGGTCGGGAAATCTGTTATTGGGTTTTGCCATCCGATATTTCTCAGTAGCAGTCCAGAGTCTGGATTTGTGCCCGGTTGATGACAATAAACTCGCCCTTTATTACAATGGAATTTAAACCTATCTTGCGAAATGTGGGTGTACTATAGGCACATCTCTGCCTTACCCTTCGGGGAATAGAGGCGTTAGGCGATGTGAATAATGTAATATATGACTGCCATATAGTGGTTGCAAGAGCGGCTATAAAGAGTTAGGATACTTTGATTTTGAGTTTAAGCAATCTTTTCAGTTATTAAATTCTTAGTAGAAGCTCGTAGTTTGCTATTGTGCCCGATAAATAAAAATTAACTGGCTTTCATCTTATTGGAGACTAATATTAAATAAAATAGTATGCCGCATTACGTGCATTTCATTCCATGATTGAAAACAGGCCAATATTGTTGTGCTCTACAAAGTATAATTTTGTCAACCGAATTGTATAAAAACATTTTTTTTTAAAGCAAATCCACTGCTGACTACCGTAGTAGTAATATTTGTGAGGAAATGGAAAAGTCAGTCTTGCTGCGACAGTACCGTCACTCGTTACGGTTGCGGCCGTCACATTTTGTAAAAAGTTTATTTTATTTTAGTTAAAACGGTGTAATATTTTATACTTAAGATGTTTCATGTAAATCTAAAATAAGTCATCATCTGCCTAGCCTTTTCCCAACCATGTTGGGGTCGGCTTCCAGTCCAACCGGATGCAGCTGAATACCAGTATTTTAAATGGAGCGACTGCCTATCTGACCTCCACAACCCAGTAACTGGGTAATACGATACCCCTTGGCAAGACTGGTTGTCAGAGTTTCGGGCTTCTGACGAACCGTAACGACTGTCAAAGATCCACAAATAACAGCCGGGACCAACGCTTTAACGTGCTTTCCGAGGAACGGAGGAGTCTCGATATGTAAAGATGGTCACCCATCCATGGACCAACCCCGGCAAGCGTAGCTTAACCTGATGAATCGACCCATGCGGCTGATATTACTTAGCCACGAGCTCCTAAAATAAGTAATAGGTATAATTCAATTTCAATTTATTTCAAAAACATAATAGTCATAAATTGTGAAAATTCAGTACCAGCAAACTTTTGACTAGTGATAATTCCTGTGAAAATGACATTTTCAATAAATGATATTTTTTATGTATATAAATAGTCAGAAGTTGATTAAATAAAACCTTTGTTCTCATCCTTGTATGTTCAAGTTGCAATAAATCGAATGTAATCATAAAAATACCGCTGTAAAGTATAAAGGAAAACTTTACTTTTTACCCGACTACGGCGAAGAAAAAAGGAGGGTTATGATTTTGACCGGTATGTATGTAAATATGTATGTATGTATGTAAGTATGTTCATCTGTTCCCTTCTATCTTCTAACATCACAATTTGACAAATGAGGTATCGTTAGAAGCATCTTGATCGTCCGCTGGCTATAGGTAATGTGGCGTCACATTTAATTAAAAATGGCGCCCTCTAGAATACATAAAGCCAGGAACTTAAAAAAAAACGTACCATGTTGGGTATCAAATGAAAGGGCTCAAGGAGCACAATTCAAAAAAAAACCCAAAAGAATTAAAAATCCGGAGTCACACGTAATCTGTCCGATTTATGCCCTAACACGTGTGACTCCGGATTTTTAATTTGTCTGTCTTGTTATACCTTTTTAGGCGTAGTTGGGATTTAGTTTTTATTACTTTAATTTTTCTTTGAATATATTCCCGAACCTTTGTTTAGTGAATTATTGAGTTTCTGTGAAAAATAGAGGTGTTTTCATTAATTTTATGACAGCACGGTAGAGTGTGTTTTTGACACCTTGTCAGTTGAACATTATTATTAAGTAATAAAGTACAAATTTGTAAAATACGTAGGTATACACTTGTATTTACCTAACGGACTGGAACAAGTTCTCTTGGCGAATGAAATGTAATTAATTTTAATTTTGGGCATAATTAAATTATCTATTTGTGTCAATCTAGTTACTGATGTAGTGTTCAAATATGGATAGCCCACTGCTGAACTAAACTGAGACAAACATTGCTCCACTACATTGGCTTAAAATAAAACTGTGTCAAACTCTATTATCGACCCTCTGTGGTGCGCCTAAATCAAAGTTCAGTGAGCGCGGTCGGGGTCTAATAAAATTATTAGCTGAATCGAGAGTTCTAATCTAGGACCGAATGTATTTTGTTTCGTTAAACACAGTTATTCATAGTTGGGAGCTGAGTGGAATTGACGGGGGAATTTAAAATGCGATTCTTGTTCTTTATTAAAATGCAAACAAAGAAAGGAATTGCTTTTTTTAAATTGATTGATTGTTTAATTGTAGGAAGGAGCTCGTGGCTAAGTAATAACAGCCGCACGGGTCGATTCATCAGGTTAAGCTACGCTTGCCGGGGTTGGTCCGTGGATGGGTGACCATCTTTACATATCGAGACTCCTCCGTGCCTCAGAAAGCACGTTAAGCCGTTGGTCCCGGCTGTAATTTGTGGATCTTTGATAGTCGTCACGGGTCGTCAGACGCCCGAAAGTCTGACAAAGCAGTCTTGCCAAGGGGTATCGTATTACCCAGTTACTGGGTTGTGGAGGTCAGATAGGCAGTCGCTCCATGTAAAATACTGGTATTTAGCTGCATCCGGTTAGACTGGAAGCCGACCCCAACATGGTTGGGAAAAGGCTAGGCAGATGATGATGATGGATGTAATTGTAGGGTCAAGCTATAGGAGTTGATTTGGAAGAACGAGTTATTCTAAAATGTATTATGAAAAACTGTTATCTTCCAATCTTATTGCATGACTTAAATAAGTGCGAACTACATGATTTCCCACTGCAGGGCGTAGGCTTGTTTCTCTGTCCAGTGTTCTCGGTCTACTGCGACAAAGGGCTAATTCTTTAAAAAAAATGAGGCCACACCCCTACATCTATTTTATCTCCTTTAAAATTGCCATCCTTACATGCCATGATCCGTGAATAGTTTTTCACTTGTTTAACTGATTAACCCCCGACGGAAAAAGAGGGGTGTTATAAGTTAAACGTGTCAAACTCAAACTCAAAGCATTTATTTCAAATAAACCAATTACAGGCACTTTTGAATTGTCAAGGGGTCGGTCAGTCAGAAAGATGAAGCTAGTTGCTCATTCCAAAGCGTAGATTCCTATGGAGAAGAACGGGCAAGAAACTCCACGGACACTCTTTTGAATCAGAATATTATTACAATATATTGGTTACATCATTCATGTTGAAATGTATGTATCTGTGTGTCCGTCTGCGCCATCGTAGCTGCCAAACGGCTAAACTGAGTTTGAATTTGTTTGAAAGGTGACTTGATCGAGAGTTCTTAGCTATAAAAAAGTTTATTAGATGCTGTTTGTTTTCGTGGGGGCTTTTTAAATTTTAAATTTAATTTCACTTGTTAAGGAATATTGAAGACTATGTATAGTAATCGATACTAAGTTGTTCTAATAATTAATTAATTCATCAATCATCTTGTACCGTAAGTACTACGTACACAACAATTACTGTGGCATTATTAATGAAGTAATATTACGTAACTGTTGGCATTAATTTTAGATAGAAATTAAGCTCGGAGCTATTGTCGTCTTAAGAATGTGTCAAGGATGCTTGATGTATGAAGTGATCAGTTTATGGTGACATGTGGCAGAGTTATTTACTTAAATTTTACAGGTAAAATAGGTACTACTCTCCATTTTCTTCTGAACGGCTGCATGAGCGTGATGGAAGCGAGAAGCAGAGGATATTCATGAAAGTTTTCCCCACGGAAAAGTAACGAAAGTTCAGTGATAGGTTAGGTGTTATTTAAATGCGAGCTTCAGAACCATAGGAGCGATTAAAAATAACATAACAGAATAGAATAAAGTTTATTTGGACACAGTTCATGAAACTAAAAAAAAAATAACAAAAAAAAAAAGTATTATATTGTTTTTAAAACAATAGTGTGTGCCTCACGGCTGCGCCAAAAAGGTTCATTTCAGCATTAATGCCAGACAGATACTGTCTGACGCTGGTTTTCGAAGTAACCCATAAGGACAAGTGACGGGAAGTACATACAGTCAACATACCTAATAAATAATTATAATATAAATAACTAGTAATAAAAATACATATTAAAATAATATATAATTATACATAATTACAAAAACAAAACAACAAGAACGGTCTCAGCAAAAAAACCTGTTTGTTTTGGTATTATATAAGATAACATCACGCTTGTAATCCCCGAAGGATTAGGCAGAAGTGTACCAATAGTACACCCACATTTCGCCAGTTATGTTTAACTCCTATGTAATAGGGAGCAAACCTATTGCCATCAACCGGGCACAAATCTAGACTCCAGGCTGCTACTGAAAAAATCCTGTTGAAAAAACCCAAAAACACTGTCTGCCCGGGAATCGAACCCAGGACCCATGCTCAGCAGTAGCGCTTGTGACCACAAGACCAACGAGACAGGTGATTAAAAACACATCTATTTAATCTCCTGACCAAACCATGTCCCATATCATGTTGGAGTGTCTGAAGTGTCCATACACCAGTACTTCTGGGGACAAAAACGTCAATGACGCCCCGATGAGCGTGGCCACCTACTGGGCCCAAATAATCTAACATAATAAAAATGACATATTAAAAAATAAAATATTTTCACTTAAAAACGAATTCTATTTTTGCAGTTGTCTCATTTAAGTGTTACAAAATACCTCTCACAATATTTGCCTACTAAAGGCTCTTACATACCGGGGCATTTCGTCGCGCGACGCGAATTTTAACAAAATAATTTCTCACGGCGAACAATGCGGCGGCGTCGCGTCGCGCTTCAAGTCGCTCCAGTATGTAAGAGCCTTTACGCTCAGTATGTAGGTACTAGGTCTGATGTCTATATAAGGCATCGGTAATATCGTAACAAGCTACTGATGCAAACAAGCCGATAGCATCTATTTGTGTCAATCCTATTCTACGGAAATAGCTATTGAATGACTATTTGGTTATTACAGCTAAAGGTTTTTAGTGAAAGCTTTATTCATAATTATGATGTGAATCAGTTTTTATACGATTTATTTTATCATAAAGGTATGTTTATTATTATAGTTTCAAAGAAATCAGAGAGGTAATACAACGTTTATAAAAAAATTGGTCAAACGCATATTTTTGTTTTAAAGACTTAAGGGGGAAACTCTAAGGTAGCCCGCAATATGAATAATATGATGAATATAAACTTAGAGAGTTATATTGCTGATTTTAATGTTTATAATTCTTTAAATCCATATTTGTTACGGTCGCGAATCATATTTTAATCAACATAAAACCTGATACTAACCTACAAATTGGAAAAAACGTAAGAAAATTAAAATTTCGCGGGCTACCCTGAAGCTTTCGTCTTAAATGCTTCTCTTGAATCTGCACGAACGATATGATAATAGCTCATGCCCTGGTACTAGCTTCACAGCACGGTGGAGTAACCATAAAGTACTAGTAGACTCAGAATTAAAATCTAACTTGCATCTCGTAACCCCCAACATGTTCTTTCGTATATGTGTTCCTTCTTTGCGTCATGTTTACGGCAAATAAACGTAGATTCTTTTTTTTTTACGTAACTTAATAACAAGCCTTCTTTCTGCGAAGGGTTAGGTAGAGGTGTACCTATATTGCGACCACATTTCGCCAGTTATGTTTAAGCCCCATATAATAAAGGTGAGCCTATTACCATCAACCGGGCACAAATTCCGCGTGGTGGTTTACGGCCCAGTCAAACGGAGGAGGCCAGTGTCCCAGCAGTGGGGAGATTATAGGCTGATTATGGGCACAAATTCAGCCTCCAGACTGCTAGTGCTAGACATTTCTGACTGACCAATAACATTTTACCCGATCTGGGAAGAGAACCCAGGACCTCGCGCTCAGCAGTCTCTTAACCAAAAATGCGCTAAAAACTGCTAGAGCAATTTTTCAGTAGGTACAAGTTAAGTAAGCTACAAGAAACATTTGCAAATAACAAGCTACGGCCATATCGAAGTATTGAACTGAAATACAAGTAAATACAAAGGCATCCAGTTTGTTTCAATCATTCATACTAAACATTTACTCTGCAGGGATTGGTGGCACGATTCCAATTTTTATTTAAAAACTTTGTAAATATGTAACTCGATTCGAAAGGCTTGTGTCACAAACAGAATTTTATAAAGAGCTTTACCGGTAGAGTATTATTACGTAGGTACAAATAAAATTTATTTATAACAAAGTATTGCGTCAATAAGCTTTTTTTTAAAAAAAATATATATATTTGGTGCATACTAATAGAGACCCTCAGTTGCTTGCACCACAAATCACTAAATACATTTAGCACTTTATTATCAGCCCATAATGTTCCCACTGCTAGGACACAGGCCTCCTCTCGGTGACAGGGAGTGAGCCATAATCCACCAGGCGGGCCCAGTGCCGGTTGGTAGATGTGTGTGTTATCAAATCGTCTTCGAATCGATTCGCTTTTTTTTTTTTTCTAGAACTGAGAGCCTAGACAAAGTGACATTCTATCAGCGATAACGATAATGGAAAAGGCAAAATGTATTATAGGTCTGACATAAGCTATCGAAAAGTTTATGTCAAGCCTGTTGAAAGTCGTTGTAGAAATACGAAACGCTTTCGAAGTAATTGTAATTTATCTAGGCCGGTTTTCTGACGATGTTTTCCTTCGCCGTTTTGATTTAGCACTTAACATGCATTCTGTCCTTGACAACTTCAAACAATTAAAATAAATAGAATGCTGATTTCAATAAGTTTAGCGCTAAATGTGTTTAGTGATTTGTGCTGCAAGTAGGCCTGTTTTTTTTTTTTTTAATTGAATTTTCTGCAAAACTACAAAAAACAATGTAATTAGGTACACTGTTTTACTGCTTCAATATTAAGTTAATTGGTGGTAAATCTAACTTCAAAAAGCATAAGCTCCCTATTTGACAGTGTTTTGTTTTGTTTGCCGGTAGTTTTAATTATGTAGCTCTGTATTCTAGTAACCTATTTATACCTTTACCTATGTATAGAGCATAAGTCGATACAAGTGATACGAAGTGGAGCTCGTGGCTACGTAATAACAGCCGCACGGGTCGATCCCTCAGGTTAAGCTACGCTTGCCGGAGTTGGTCCGTGGATGGGTGACCATCTTTACATATCGAGACTCCTCCGTGCCTCGGAAAGCACGTTAAGCCGTTGGTCCCGGCTGTCATTTGTGGATCTTTAACAGTCGTTACGGGTCGTCAGGAGCCCGAAAGTCTGACAACCAGTCTTACCAAGGGGTATCGTATTACCCGGTTACTGGGTTGTGGAGGTCAGATAGGCAGTCGTTTCATGTAAAATACTGGTATTCAGCTGCATCCGGTTAGACTGGAAGCCGACCCCAACGTAGTTGGGAAAAGGCTAGGCAGATGATGAGAGCATAAGTCGATACAATGTAGAGAATAGCTGCTTTTGTTTAGCGATATCATAATTGGTCCCTGGGTAAAAGTTGTTCATGATGATGCGAATAATGTCCCTCTTATGAGGTTTTCATTATTTCAGCTACACCTTGGTATCATAGGTATCATATCAGATGAGATAATAATATGATAAAAAGAAAGTCTTGATAAGCATTTTTTAGATAAAATATAATCTACTCCTCCTCTAGCTGCTATAAAAAAATTGGTATCTACATAAATTATTACCAGAATCAGATTCCATAAACTAGGGCTCGGAAGTCTATGCAATGCAACTTCAATTGTTTGCGAAGCTTAATAGTAGGTACTGTAGGTGCCGATCGACCTATTCGACTCGATTGCACTCGCTTTCGATCCAATGAAACTGGAAGAGGAAACTGCATTGCTTGCCATTTGTTGAATGGCCGTCCAGTTATCTTATTTGTCGGCGCGTTAACAGTGGCGCCATCTTGTGTAAACAACGGAAGTTTATTAGGTTTTGACTAGAAGAGGTGATGAGAACACACACTGGTCTTTGTAAAGTGGGTTAATATCAATAGTGCAATGAGTAATGTTTAAATTCGCGTCCTCTTGCTTTTCTAATGTGTGCTTTAACTAGTAAGCAATTGATTATTTTTCTATTTATGTAGTTGCAGTCAGCCTGAAAAATATGTACTCGTACCTATATATCTACAAGAATTAATTTCATTGTCTACAATTTGTGTTCCATCCTTCCATAATACTGTAACAATGTGTAGCTATAATAAATAAATAGAAATAAATTCTTCATTGCCATAAACAGGTTACAAAAAATTTGAAACCCTGGCTCCAGAGCTAGGTTAGAGTATATAGATTTCAAGAGCCAGAAAAAATAGTTATATATTACAATGTATAAGTTTTGTGGCTACATATTGATACAATATTATGGAACACAAATTGTAGTACATTAATTCGTAGGAAATTTCTAAGTATATAGCATGCCGGAGCCTGAATTTGTGCCCGGTTGATTGCAATAGGCTGGCGGGGTATTACATGAAACTTAAACATACCAGGCGAAATGTAGGTATTCAATAGGTACACCTCTGCCTAATTTTTCAGGGAAAACAGGCGTGATGTTATATCACAAATTATTATAAAACAAAGTCCTCTGCCGCGTCTGTCTGCCTGTGCGCGATAAACTCAAAAAATACTTCACCGAATTTCATGCTGTTTTCACCAATGGATAGAGTGGTTCTCGAGGAAGGTTTTAGTATATAATAACCGACATTCCCGCGGGTGAAGCCTCGGGCATCAGCTACTCTATAATAAAAAAAGTCAATACCTATTGACATTGAAGAATATAGTTGAAATAAAAAATAATAAAAAAGCCACTAGAGAAACCACTGGCGAGGCACAAGTGTTATTGAACTCAACTTTTTGCAAAATTGTTGAACACACTGCTAAGTAAAAAATATGTGCATACTAAATAGCAATATTTTAATAGCGCGCTAGCCTTCAATTAGCAGTCTGTTGAACAACTTCATATTATATTATATAGCCTTGACTCTGTGCAAGTAGTATTAAGGGGCCCGAAGGCATGCTCGCTAGTATGGAGAGAATCTGCATATTTTATGAAAAGTAAAATAACATTCTCGACTAGCAAAGCCTACGCCAGGTACTTTAGGCTGTCAGTCATGCTACAATCTTGCTGACTGGCTAACACTTTAACCTCCGCATGCATTTATTTTATATCATTCGTTTCACTCAGCCCTCATCGGCCTAAAGCGTTTTTATCAGTAATAATGTATTTGTGTCCGGTTGATGGCAATAGGCTCGCCCTGTCTGGCGAAATGTGGGTCTACTGTAGGTTTACCTCTGCCCAACCCTTCGGGGAAACAAGGCGTGATGTTATGTGTGTGTGTGTGTTGTGTGTATTTTTTACACTTTACGGGCTCTCCTTCCTTTCAGTTGGTATATTTGCCCATACCTACTCGAGTGGCAAAAGTCGGTTCCACTACTTTGTTGAGTTGTTGATATTTTATGGAATGAGCCATGCTAGCCACTAACACTGCAACAGTAGCTGTTCCATTCTGTATATTTGTTAAAATAACGTTAAAACTTAAAGTAAGTAGTATCACAATGTTCAAATTAATACTTTTCTCGTACAGTCACAACACCCTCCGTCAATTTTCCGTGTTTTAGCCATTTCATATAACTGGGCTCCCACCAGTGGTGGCCGAGTGGTAACGGCCCCGACTTTCGAGACTTATAGGTCGTGGCTTCAAACCCAGTCTTCATCACCACTGCTCTCAAAACGGTAAAGGAAAACATCGTGAGGAAACCGGCATGTCCGGGAACCAAAAATTCGAATACATGTGACATCTACCAACCCGCACTGAGCCCGCGTGGCGGATTACGGCCCACTCCCTCTCGAAGAGAGGAGGCTTGTATCCCAGCAGTGGGAAACATTTTAGGCTGATTATGTAATGTATACAACTGTCAAAGAATGACTGTCGTGATTTCATATGCGTAACAAATAATTTTAGAGTAATTACATACATACTCGTATCAATAACCACAAACAATAATAACACTAAACCAAAGCGTATTCATATCAGCACTGTAAACGGAAGCAATTCCCTTCTATGAAACCTTTCATACATTACCAGAGAGCCTGTAGACGCCTATAAATATTCCGTGTTAATTAATGTGTACCGTGTCGCTAGCAGGAAAGCGTTCTATCACGCAGACTTATCGCCATCGGCCATCTTGAAAATAAAACATAAATGAAGTTCGCATATCTGGTTCATAAAATGCAACTTGTCTTAAGCAAGCCATACACTTTTCGATTTATTGCTCCCTATATCATGGCATCGCAAGAAAATCTGATAACTCAAATTGAATAGAGATTGTTAGAAATATTGTTAGAGATGTGCACTTCGTAGTAATTTATCTGACGACTTTAGAATCGTAACTAAAGATGGTTCCGATATGGATATGGAGGACTAAGATTTTCTGTATTGTTGGTGTGGTGCAATTACGCCTACAGCACACTCAGTAACTTCCATACATAAGGCAATATTGTTAACCAGTAAAATGTTTTTGCCCTGAAGTAAGAATAGCACAGGCCGCAAAGAAAGGGCAGTCGTTTCGTCAGTTTGCCGTATAAGTCATTAAACTAATTGGAAGTGTATAGTCGGCCTTATACTGGTCCAAGATTTTTTATTTTTATTTCGAATGTTTTGCAGTGTCTCTTGCAGGGTAAGCAGAGACGTGTAATCGAATGGCAGTTATATTACTGATGGCTACGCAATCTTGTTCTTAGATTTTTAATGCGAAATGTTTTATTTTTGCAAATACGTCTACGTAGATGCATAATTGCTCTACCAATTTTAATTGATTTTCTATTATAATTATGTAAGTAGGTAGGTAGCTTGGGGCTATATTCCTCTAATTCATTTCTTAGAATCACAACGTATTATAAAAATAAAAGTTATAAAACTAAAACTCAACTACGACAAAAAAGACAACTAAAAAGGTATAAACTAGTCATCACAGACAGACAAATAAAATATCCGGAGTCACACGTGTTAGGGATAAATCGAACACATTACGTGTGACGCCGGATTTTCAATTTGTATATAACCAGCAGACAATCAAAACGCTTCTAACGATACCTCATTTGTCAAATTATGATAGTAGTTTAGAAGTTATAAGGGAAAAGATGACCATACATACATACATACCGGTCAAAATCATAACCCTCCTTTTTGTTTCGCCATAGTCGGGTAAAAACGAAGTCACGCCGCATCTGTCTGTTCCCCTCGCCCCCTATTATATGGGATTTAAACATAACTGGCGAAATGTGGGTGTACTATAGGTACACCTCTGCATAACCCTTTGGGGAATACAGTTATACACGCGTGATGATGTTATATGGTTTTTCAAACGGTTTTTACCAATGGAGGGGGTGATTCATGGGGAAGGTTTAGGTGTATAATTCATTCAAGCTTTGTGTAAACTGGCTGAAATCATCATCATCTGCCTAGCCTTTTCCCAACTATGTTGGGGTCGGCTTCTACGTCTAACCGGATGCAGCTGAATACCAGTATTTTACATGGAGCGACTGCCTATCTGACCTCCACAACCCAGTAACTGGGTAATACGATACCCCTTGGTAAGACTGGTTGTCAGACTTTCGGGCTTCTGACGACCCGTAACGACTGTCAAAGATCCACAAATGACAGCCGGGACCAACGGCTTAACGTGCTTTCCGAGGCACGGAGGAGTCTCGGTATGTAAAGATGGTCACCCATCCACGGACCAACCCCGGCAAGCGTAGCTTAACCTGATGGATCGACCCGTGCGGCTGTTATTACGTAGCCACGAGCTCCTCTGGCTGAAATATGACGATGTATATTACTCCAAGTAGGATGAACATCAGTTACATATTAATCTAATCCACATGCTCGATACAACAGCCTAATACGACACTACGCTGGACTAGACAGGTCCACTCAATCTGTGTGGTTCTTTCCTCAAAATACCATTTCAGACACTAATCTACGTTGTCTTCACATGATCTGACCAAGATTATTTGTGGACTTCAAAAGAGCCTGTGACCTTTGAGTTTGATTCGGCCTTTCTTCTCATAGTAGTCAGATAGGAAACGCCAAACTCATATAGTTTTTAAAAAATGTGATTGACCTTCTAAGAGTATTTGTACAAACCTACTTATAGAAATAAAATCATTTATCATTTCGACAGAAACGTTTGTATTTATAAAACCAGCAAGCATTCAAATCAACTATATAACTTTCATGACTCTATTTCGAAATGGGTTAACTACTTCTCTTAAAACAGCATTCACATAATCAATTATAAAAATACTCTCACAAAAGCCGAGTTAAATAACAAAGTGGACCTACTTAGTATGTTTTAGTGCACTTTCTTTGTCTTAATTACTCTCTTCTTCGGGCTTTGCATTTAAATAAGGCATAATAGTCAATTAAATTTGTGTGCAATACGAGGTTTGCATACGAAAAACTTTATTATTGTATTGTGGAACGAGACTCCAGCGTTTTCCTCAACTCTTTACTATTTTTTGTTTTTAATAATTATGAGACAAAAGTGGGGTTAATAGAATCGAGTTTATTTTAATTAGGTTTCTGGATTGCATGATAATGTCTATGAAATTTGTAACACGCGTTCATATATTTTGTGCAATTTTGAGAGATCCATGAAGAGTTTAGTTTTTGGCTGTACCTAGTTGAAATAGCTTGCCTTTGGAGTTCGTGAAGCTCACCTTTTCAATATGATGGGATTAACAATCTAATAATCAACATTTGACTTATTTAACACAACATTTTTAGGCTATGATAGTAGAAACTCGTAGTTGAGAAGCACAAAACTTTTTACAAAACATTAAAAAACAACCGACTTCTAAAACAAAACAAGAAAAAGAGAAAAATAAATTTTATTTCGGAAGTTTGTTTTCAATTTTCGTTTTGTGCCACCGACTTCCGAAATTAAAGTTATTTTTCACTTATTAGCGTAGTTCTTTGAAAGTCGTTTGTTTAAAAAAAAACATACAGACGAATTGAGAACCTCTTCCGTCTTGAAGTCGTTTAAAAACAGAGCAATAAACAAAAAAATACGATAGAGAGCCCAAAAGAAAATCGCTGACATCCAAATTAAATACATAGACAAAACATTTCATATTAAAAGCAAACAAGTAAATCTTTAGGAACATAAGTATAAAATTAGGATGGCATCGAGATTTGAATAAGTAATTTGGTGTATATAAAGTAAAACATTGGTAAGAGCCTGATGGGACATTGAATTTGAACGGGCCGTCTGGTATACATTGGCCATTCAGAGTACCCACAATGTTGGGCGAATTCGGGACACACAATACTATAGATAAATATTTCGAAGATATAAACATTATATAACATCACGCCTATATTCCGCAGAGGGTTAGGCAGAGGCTACCTTTAAAATCTACATTTCGTCAGTTATGTTTAGGTCCCATGTCATAGGAGCCTATTGCCATCAACCGGGTACAAAGCCAGCCCCTGGGCTGTTACTGAAAATAACATGATAAAGATCTAAGTTCCCTACTTCTAAGTAAGCATACACCATCGTCACTTCATTATCGCTTACAATCAGTTGAGATAGAAGTAAAATCCAAGTCAATTAAAAATACGACAGTAACTGGGGGGCCGGGTTTTCAAAGTTTTCCTGATGATTACGGGCCTGCTTTACAACTTCAATTTTTGAATGATTCACAATCAACTCAACCTATCGCAGTCCACTGCTGGACTTAGGCCTCTCCCAAACTGCGCAACAACACCATGTCCTCCGCCTTCCGCATGCAGTCTGTTCTTAGCCACTTTCTTAAGGCCCTCGGTCCATCTAGTTGGGGGCTGGCTGGGGTTTGAATGATTGCTGTTTACTTATTTTTTGTACCTATTACCTGTTAATGTATTATCCAAAAACCTTTTAAACGGAGCCAAAGCAAGATTGCGTCATTCATTATTCATAAACTCATCTTGTTCTGTGGAATTAGATAATATTTAAAGCCTCTGTTTTCCTTGATCACAACTCGTGGCAGCCCTACCGTTCCTACGGCCAACTTTGTAAAGGACGAAAGCGTTAGAATCTATACCCAATCCATCTGCTCCGTTCACAATGAAATATTTCCGTTCACTTCGTTCCAGTGTGTCAGCCGTTTTCATATTGATTGAAAACCTGTTAATATCCAACTTTCTTTGCCTCGCCTTTCCTTTATCTTGTTTATACAAACTTTCCCTTTATTTTCACTGGTAAAAACGTGTTGAAAAGCGAGTGGGAGTTCTGTTTGAAGATTATAATAAATGTAATTTGGGAATATTGATGAGCGCCAAATATACAATGGTTTGGAGACAGTTTGGTAAGCTTAAGAATTTGTGCTGTTTTGCATAAATAAATAACGGCTATTTATATTTTTCGTTAGGTTAGATAAATGGCAAGGGATGGTTTTCTTAAGAATGAACAGCTTTTTGACCTGTTATGTGTAGGTACGTCATAAAAAGAGTTTCTAAATCATTAAACACACATTATTATTTGACACAAAAATGTTCAACCATTTCACAGAAAACTCAACTAGATCCATAATAAAATCCTCACACACACAATCACACACATTCTGACGTCATCGTTTGTAAACGCTGAGGATTTCCACTGTTTGATCTTTGTGCTTTGTGATGAAGTGTTGTTATTCTTCTCTACTTAGGAAAAGACAATGAGTCTGTTTAGCCCTATCTACATAATTCGAGTGGTTTCATTGACAAAGGGCCCTGTTTAATTTGTAATGAGGTGGAAATCTTGTTACAAATGAAAATTATGTGGGAATTCTAAGGCTTAATGTTTGTTAAAGGAATCTTGGCTGAGTAGTGGCTTTAAGCGGGTTCTGGGGTATGTAGCAAAATGAGGTCTTATAATTTTGTCTTTCTTTTAAATATTCTTTGACATTTTACGTGTGAGGTTTATTATAAGATTATTTTTTGGGTTTTTTAAATATGTTAAGTAGGTATACTCTCTCAATTCAACTACATTTTATAATGGCTCAAAGCAATGAATGTTCTACTTTACCTGTTATACTGCTACTTTACCTTTAAACAAGCATAAACATCATGTCTTAAGGTGATACGCCAAGGCACTGACCTGCAAATTGCAAAAAACGAAAGAAAATTTGAATTTCGCGGGCTACCTTGGCGCATCCACCTTAAGATAACTATACTCAATGTCATTGCTCTTTTCGAAAGACACAGTCCTTTTGGATACTTACTAGCCTCTTTGTTTTGTGTTGTTCCACTTCTGGGCAACATTTTAATTTTTGTAATTCAGTGCCCAGTTCAAAAAAAAATTGACTGATAGACGACAAATCTATTTATTTAAAACAATATCACAACCAATATAACAATTTTCTTTCTAAAAAACCTAGAGAAATACGAGACAAAGGAAGAAAGGGAAACTAGGGTGGAAACGCGCAGGAAAGATTTACCCAATTATTTGCAGCCAAAATTAAATGTTGTCAAACATAGCTCTAAAGTACAGTCTGTACAAATTTTCAATAAATTGCCTTTAGAACTAAAAATTATTAATAGTCCAAGAATATTTAAATTCAAATTAAACTCATTCCTATTGACGAAGTGCTACTATAGTATAGAAGAGTTTTTTAGGGACAAAAATAATGCCACAGTGTAACTTGTTTATTGTTTACGTCTAATTCTTGACATGTTATTTTTTTTTTTTTTTTTTTGATTGATTTGATGTCTTATTTTAATTTTTGACATTTTATCTATTTATTGATTGTAACTTTTTATTGATTATTATTATTATTCCGTGTATTCATTAACTTGTAATTAATTGTAACTTTTATTGATTATTATTAATCCTGTATTCGACACAAATGTATTTTTGTTCAGAATAAATAAATAAAATAAATAAATAAAATACAAAAGTTACCTCCATCAATTTAGATGCCTATCATCGTCTGCCTAGCCTTTTCCCAACTACGTTGGAGTCGGCTTCCAGTCTAACCGTATGCAGCTGAATACCAGTATTTTACATGAAGCGACTGCCTATCTGACCTCCACAACCGTATTACCTAGTTACTGAACTGGGTAATACGATACCCCTTTGTAAGACTGGTTGTCAGACTTTCGGCCTTCTGACGACCTGCAACGACTGTCAAAGATCCACAAATGACAGCCGGGACCAACGGCTTAACGTGCATTCTGAGTCACGGAGGAGTCTCGTTGTGTAAAGATGGTCACCCATCCACGGACCAACCCCGGCAAGCGTAGCTTAACCTGAGGGATCGACCCGTGGGGCTGTTATTACGTAGCCACGAGCTCCTCAATTTAGATGCCTATACTTATTTAAAATCATCTCAGTCGAAATGTATCGTTCATCATGATTAGTTTCTCTCCACTCCACAACAGATGGCGCTAGCTGTATGGATAAATTGTTTCACAATTTTTAAATTGAAGAGCAGCTTATAATTGTCTCGCATAATTAATATAATTAACTCAATTTCTTTGATATTGGCTGTGACAACGTGTTTTTTTTTGTTTATATAAAGAGTTCGCATCATAATCATGTATCAATATTCATTATCTTTTCCAGATGAATGGATAAATAAAACCGGGGCGTCTGATTTCGGGGAATTCGTTGATATTGGAGATATTAATTTGTATTCCTGAGTCGTTTGTGTTTTCTCTCAAAGCGTATGGTGGCTATTAGTATTAAAAAGATTTGTTAACATTGTTTATCCATTTCTTATTAGTGATGATTATGATTATACTCATAATTTCGCCTTCATGGAAACTGTGTAGTTTGCACTGGTGCACTACTTGCCAATCACATTATTTAAAGATGAAAGCCTTCATCATAGATAAAATTTAAAAAATGTTATCTGTGGTCCGTTCGCTGGCGCGTCATCCTGTCATCTGTCAATTCATTGTACTTTTTTGTGCCGCGCGCTGATCACGCTTCCGATAAAAAGTTTAGATATAATTATCGAAATGGGAAAATATCGAAGAAAACGAGACCAGGAAATGGAGGACCTGAAGGAATATCTGCGAGAACTGGTAAATCGAGTGAATACCTACATGAAAGCGTCATGGACACCGGTAAGTTTCTCGATATACCTACCAATTTGTCGTTACCTGAGATCATTTTACTAAAATTACCTTGGTTGCCGTAATATGTTTCCACGTGAGGTTAACATTGAGAGCACTAACTGTGCCGTATACTTACGAAAGGATAACACCACACGAGTTTTCACTAGGAGGTCAACCATTGGTGTATCGTTCAGTGTTACAAACACATCCCTGCTAGATCCCTAGCAGTCTCTAAGAGTTTTCACGTGAGGTTAACCTTGAGAACACTAACTGTGCCGTATACTTACGAAAAAACAACACCACACGAGTTTTCACTGGGAGGTCAACCATTGGTGTATCGTTCAGTGTTACAAACACATCCCTGTTAGATCCCTAGCAGTCTCAAAGAGTTTTCACGAGAGGTTAACCAGGAGACCACTAACTAGGCCGTATACTTACAAAAGGACAGCACCACATGAGTTTTCACTGGGAGGTCAACCATTGGTGTATCGTTCAGTGTTACAAACACATCCCTGCTAGATCCCTAGCAGTCTCTAAGAGTTTTCACGAGAGGTTAACCAGGAGACCACTAACTATGCTGCCGCATAACTACAAAAGAACCACACCACACGAGCTTTCACGAGAGGTCAGCCATGGTATATTGTTCAGTTATAAAAACATCCCTGCACCATCACCTGATGTAAGCTGTGGAATTGAGCAGTCTGGAACCTAACTCTTATTATGAGTGCGAAGCCCGCTTCCGTGGAAGACACTATAGTCAAACTTGCACCAGGAGAACACGTTCGAGAGGCTGTGAGTCACGTGACCAAAGCCAACGAATCTGGACACCAAATAGCCTACTCAATGCCACCAATTAAAATTTATTTACTTAACAGACAACACCTAGTGGTCTTCAAAAATTTCAAAATACTTACAATAATTCTAGATACCTATTGGTATACAATTTAACTTAAATATGCTATGTTAGTATTTACGTCAATTCCACTACAGTCCAACCGGAAGAAGACTGAGAGTGAAATGGTATCCATACCCCAACCTGAAGCATTGCCTTCAAATGTTGAGAATCTGGTCTGAGGGTGCAGTTGGCTACATCACTTTGGTGGTCAAAAGTTATGATAAATGAACTAAATGTGCCGGCGAAGCAACATTTATGAGAGGTATGAAGCACCCACAATCTGTGGCCTGTTGAACCCACCAAAGATTGACAAGGGGGTGGCCGCTGCAGTAAATGAAGGTGGAATCAAATGACACCAAAGGATCAGGGGGCGGCAGAATAAAGTGGCTGCTGCCATTGGGTCCATTGACAAGGGCCTTAACAGTTTAATAGCTTCCCAAGGGAGTGCATTTCAAATCTAAACATTAAACATTGACCCAGCTAGACTACTGTGTGTAATTATTATGATTGCATCACATGAAGATCATTGATTTTGACCCAGCCTTAATAAGGAAATGAAAGAACTGATGGAGCGGGCACCAATATCTAAATATTTGTTCGGCTATAAGCCTCAAAGATAAATTCAATGCCATCAAACGTTGCTAAAGTCAGGATTGTCACTAGCTCAGGTACGGACTGGTGGATTGCAGTATTTCCCTGAAGTTTGGAGGATATTACTACTAATCCAACCATACATAGTGGATCAAGGGTTATAAGTTACCCTTTATTGAACTTCCAGTTCAAATTTCTGAATAAGAACTTCAGTTGGAGAGAAAGCAACCCTATTTCCATAGAAATTAATAATCTCTTACAGTTAGGTGCCTTAAAAAATGTTTCCCTGTCAAAAAACAATTTTTATTTAGTATATTCTTACCAAAATCAGATGACAATTGGAGATACTTAAATATGTTGTTAAATCCCACTTTAACTGTGGTTAAAGGACAGCTATAATAATGATTTTTGCCTACAATAGATTTAATAAATACATGTTAATTGGTACCCATAACAAAATACGTTTGAAGATATCTCCAGTTCCTGTTTTAACATAATTATATTGTAAGAGTTTACATGCCTCCAGGCTTGACACAGCACCATGTGTGTTGGCAGGGATCATGAAGCCAGCGGTCTGTCACCTGAGGTCATAAAGGTTGTTTTCTGTCATATACTCTCACAATATTCTATGCTTTGCCGATCCATATGCAAAGTGTTTAGAAAATGTGTCTACTATTCAAACTATGATATGAGAAATATAGGATTTATTATAAATATTCAAAACTGAAAAGAGCCCCCTAGAATCCAGACGATGCAATTTTTTGTTAGATTCAGTCCAGTTGGCCACTTCACTTAGACAGGAAAAGATAGTTATCCAGTTCATAAAGAATTTTAAGTCTAATAAGGAAATGCAAATAGTAGAGTTTGCCTAATTACTAGGTATTCTTGTTGCAACATCCCAGCTGTACAATATGGTTTGCTTTACACCAAGATGATGAAAGGTCACAGAACAGTAGCCTTAAAGAATAACAATGAAAATAACAAGGCCATAACTAGTTTATAATTTTATTCAAATCCATAATAACATAACGCCTGTATTCCCCGAAGGGCTAGGCAGAGATATAACTATTTCAAATTCAAAATCATTTAATTGCAAATACAACAAAACTGGAATCAAATTCAAAATCATTTACGCAAAGGTTGCTCACATTTCAATAAATCACAATGGATTTAAACAATTTGACCTTGTTCTTGAAATATTATTCTGTTGCTTCTCAAACTGATTGGTATGTAATTATAAAAAGTTCCATATATATTACCTTGAACTATTAACAGCATTTATAGGGCTCAAAACATTTGCAAGCTTTTCCAGATTGGTACTGTGAGGTGTTACCTACTAAGTATAGATATTATCACAATAGCCATTGCCTATATCAATAAGATGATTGGTACTCGTTCTACTCACCTGAAGATTAACGAGACAGTGATGACAATAGTGCGAGGAAAGACAAATATGGGCTATGCATCTTATTTTAGTTTTAAAGGAAACATTACGACTGATCTAGACGCCCAAATATAGAAATTGAATGGAAGTGAGGTGGATATACCTTCAAATCAATTGCTGTTAAGCTGGGTGAGCCCCCGATTAACCTGTTTACAAACAAGCCCAATTCTAAGTGTCAGAATGACATCATGGCTCCCTGATCTAGGTGCATGCTCTGTAGATGCAATCACTGTTAAATGGGATCTCCACACCCATTGTGCAGGAGTCTCACACTGATTACCGCAAGATTATCAGGGATGCTTTCTTGAGGAGAGGAACACCAATCCCTTCAATTAATATAGTACTAACTTCCTTGTATAGCAAAGCAAGAAAGCGATATGAAACTGCTCTGGATCAATGGATCCCCTTCTGACAGAGTCAAGATATTGGCCCCTCCTAGGCTTAGTCACCATGGTAATATTATTATTGACCACTAAGTTTAATGAAGGATTGCTGTATAGCTCACTCAATACCCTAATGATATTGAATGAGTTATAATTATATAACTGAAAAAAAAAAAAAAAAAAAAATTGAAACAGGAGAAATTGCTGACTATTGAGTCAGCAATTGCTCTAGTTTTAGGCCCCACATTGGCACAGATGACAGTCTCAAAGTTTCTTAGGGTAATTTGGTATAATTGAAATAAGAGCGAAGAACCCCAAACATGAAATAATTTTGGGACCCCAGGAACATTCCGGATTATCTCATGTCTTTCATAAATAACCAATGGTTTAAAATGACTTTTTTATATATACCTTACCATATTAACTCTTGTAATTGCACACAGAATTCAAACTGTGTCACTCATTATGACACATAGATAACATTTCTTAAAATGAGGTTAATATTAAATAAAGATACCAGAAATATGTGAAATTTCTGCACCTGGTAGTACTAAACCCCACTTGATATTACCATTTTCTTAGATTTTACTGAGAGTAAAAGACAAGATTGTAAATCATACAATATAACTTTATAAGAAAATCTTATCATGCCGCCTCTACTGTAACTATAGTGGATGGACAAACCAAAATTTAAATGCATAATAATGGAATAGATTTTTCTAAATTCACATACAGACATGCCTCTACTTCAAAGGCCTTTGAGGGGGGGGGAGGTATCAATGTTGAGGTCATAGGAAATGCGGTTGGTTGGACCATTTCTCAACCTTTTGTAGGTGACCAATACTGATCCTAATGCTTTTGCACAGGCTGTATGCTCTATAGAGAGTGGCTGTTCATAAAACTCATTATATTTCTATGTCAATTTTAATTGTCTGCTTATAAGTAATTGATGTGTGCCATATTAGATTACTAATGACACTGGTTGATTCAAGACTGAATAAGCATTCCAGGAATTAATAGTCTGTCTTTACCTTAATGTATGCTTACTGATTCATATAGAATATATATTTTATAATGTGTAACTAACAAACTCAGAATAACATGGTTAGCTACAATGTTCAGTTGTTAAATAATGCTGAAATGATTACCAACACAACTTTGTTCTTTGAACATCTACACAGTTTCCATGAAGGCGAAATTATGAGTATAATTATACAGATCGGACTAACTTACCTAGTGACGTCCGATCCTTAATTATATGAAATAATTTCGCCTTCATGGTGTCCCAACCCTTCCCAAATAATCAACCTACTTATGTGTATTGGATTATCTAAACCCCTTCTAAAAGTTGTGTTTAGCTGTATGCACTATGACCGGGACTAAACGATGCTCATACAGGTCATCGTTAAGTCCCGTTCATATGCTTTGAAAGAATGAATTGACAGATGACAGGATGACGCGCCAGCGAACGGACCACAGATAACATTTTTTAAATTTTATCTATGATGAAGGCTTTCATCTTTAAATAATGTGATTGGCAAGTAGTGCACCAGTGCAAACTACACAGTTTCCATGAAGGCGAAATTATTTCATATAATTAAGGATCGGACGTCACTAGGTAAGTTAGTCCGATCTGTATAATTATATGTAAGTTACCTACTCCTTGACGTTTCCAGTCAACAGCGAACTTTATCAATACCGAATATGAGATCAGCGATGTCTGGAAGCGACAAGTACTTTCTTCCTACCTTCCTACTAATTAGTTAACCTTAATAGAAACCTTTTAATAATATACAATACCTATGACGACGTATGTAGGTACGATATTCTCTGACGTCATGATGTTTAAAAAAATATGCGAAATTCCTATACCATGGTATAATTTACGAACAAAATATTACATACGATTATCAAAACAGCAGTATACACAGAAAATACTACCGTGTTCTAAAAAAGCTCCCACAAACTGAAGATTGTATCTATGGAAATAATTTGATATCATTCATGTGCTACCACAACTAAGCTATTAGGACATACGTCAAAAAGCCAACCAATATTGATTAAAAAAATAATGCCTACATTGCGGTTTGTTCGATACCTGTCCTATTAATAGGTGAGACGGAGTTATAAAAAGCCGAACAGGTTACTTTGTACGCGTCCTACGCAATCAACTTAACCTGCGTTTGCGACTTGGTTTCCAAACATATAAACGTAAAGTATAATTATGCTTTTAGTAAAACAGCTTTAATTCCCACACATAAAGTTCAGTTTTCGCTAGAAATCTAAACGTTTTTATGACATTTTCAATAGAACCTACTTGTCATTCTGAAATCAACTTAATTTACAATAACATAAAATTGGAAGTAGAAGTATCATCAATCGAAAACGATGATTTAAATAGACTTAAACATGCAATAAAATAAAAAGACCGGATTATGAAATGAAATTTCATTACCCACTGTTTTTTATTTCATTCATATTTTATTACTTCATCGCTACCTGATCATAGCCTTCGGTGATTCAAACGGATCGCTATCCGATTACTAAAACAGTCACGGGTGGAAAAAGTGCCGACAAAGCTTAGCAGACGACATCGGGAGACGAACGGCGGCGTCGCGTTCATGCTAACCGGACGTTTTTTCTTGCACGTTGCCAGCCGCCGATGGGACATACAGAGGCGATGTTGGATTGTCGAGAAGAAGTGCTGTTTTGATTGCAGGCTTATTGATGAGTGGAGAGCGGATTTTAAGATTCGATTTTCGGGTGAAAAGTCGAGAGAGTTACAACTCGGTATGCTTTTCAGATAACTTTATAGGGGTATCAGGAACAGGGTGTAAAGTTCACTCATCCACCATAGAAAAGGGAGGATCCTCCGACCAGATGGGTGTTGTGTCTGGCGGGCAACTACCCAACGATTGATGTCGGGTTCTTGTATATATGTCCATTGCACGGTAAACTTTAATTGCGCGATGCAGGATTTATGTGACGTCAGGATTTTTGTGTGACGTCAGATCTTTGATGCGTAGCTCGCATGTGGCGAATGTGACGTCAGGATTTTTGTGTGACGTCAGATCTTTGATGCGTAGCTCGCATGTGGCGATGTAGATACCGCCACAACTTAAGGTGGATCCGCAGTTGTAGTGAACTGCAGATCCACCTTACGCCAAAGAGCTCTATCAAGTCTACCTGCATTCAATTTGTTGAGTCGATGGTATCAGCATGTCACAAAGTTTAGTATGTTTGTTTGTTTAGATTTAAAATTCCAGTTCAGATTATCTGAGGTGAATACATACTTAGGTAAAAGTATACTAACTTAACTAACTGAAAACTTAAACATAATTCGTTCCTCGTTCTTAGGATCAGTATGTCGCGCTTATAAAGGCGCCTTGTCTTAAAACACACCTGCTTAGAATGTTGATATTGAATTCCCAGACTTAAGAAACCAACCAGAGAGAGCTTTCATTACTCGCAAATCCTCTTCTTTTTATCAGAAGCGAAAGGACCTCACGTTGTAGGCATGTTTCCTTTATTTCTGGTCCTTTGAGTGTTAAAAAATGATGGTGAACGTAAGACGCATTCTTTGATGTATTGTGATTTACACAAACGTGATGATTATGCATTAAGAGAGGTTTTAAATCAAAATAATTGATGTGTTTACAGGTTTATATTAAGTGTTATGAGTGTTATGACGATACTAAAGTTTATTAAGTGAATTTTAATTGTTGAAAGGGTATTCGGTGGTTTTGATCCTTTCTATGAATTTTTAAAATTGGAATTTTAAATTTATTTTTATTTGTGATATGGGTTGAATATTTATAGACATTTAGACGGTTTCTTTAAGAATTTAATTCAAATGGCTATTTTAAATGTCGTGTTTACACCGCGGTAAAGCTATTCATTTGACTATATCATGATTTAATGGCAACATATTTCATTTAAATAATTATTCATTCGAATATTCCCTTAAACCTTTCCCAAACAATGCCATACCCAAATCTAATGAGGCGTAACACATATTGATTTATTATTGCGGCCACAAGGACCAAAAAAGAGAATAAAGGTGTATGTCAATGGACGCGCAACAAAAAGCAATAAATGAAGATAAAATGCCGGCAATGCGAGTGGCAGGTGTTTAGCATGACGCCGATATTGATACTGTTCAATCCGTGGTATGATTGGACAAGCTGCCGGTCTCATAGATTATAGGATTTGTTGAAAGCAAGGCGTTTATGCCTAATCGGTTGGCTGTTCAAGGAGGTCACTTTGCAGGATTCGTTTTTGAAAACTTTTAGAAGCCCATAGCACAGGGTACCCTAGTTTGGATT
Source organism: Lithophane leautieri (assembly GCA_949152455.1). Lineage (NCBI taxonomy): Eukaryota > Metazoa > Arthropoda > Insecta > Lepidoptera > Noctuidae > Lithophane > Lithophane leautieri. The sequence goes on along the minus strand of OX424469.1, from coordinate 6,145,846 downwards.
CCTAACTCCCACAAACCTTTGTACCTCCAATATTTGTTACACCTCTATATTGCAGATTGTACTTAGTGGGAAATAAAAATAAAAAAAAAGAATAACTTGTATTAGGATATGAGCTATCGTTTACAAATTCATAGCAGTTATGAGAGGTTTATAATTTCACGCTCAGAATAAGAATATTGTTATATTGGCTTCTTAGGCCGCTTTTACACACTAAGACTGCTGCAGATAGGACCAATTCAACATGTACACGACAAAAAATTTGTCGAATTTAGATACGAAAATTTTGAAATTTTAAACTTATTTTGAATGCTCTGTCTGTTAAAACCACAATTAATACTTATTCTGTGGCCATGTACAACCGAAAACTTGGCACCTGCGTCTGGTCGAGGCGACAAAACGCCGCGACTGTTTTTCAACTAACTTATCGCACGGTAGAACCGTAACAAAACAAAATCGTTATCTTTCTTAAAAGATAACGTGGGGCCTTCGTCCGTGGTGTTAATTGGAGGCTAATGTTGGCCTTTCTTTTGTGTTGGCCTCTTAGATAGCCGCCGATAAGAATAAGCTGCGATTTTTTCGGAAAGTGAGGTTTCGTGTTTCTATTGTTTTTTATTGTTGTTGATGCTAGCTTTTATCGAGAAATTTGCAGGTGCTAAGTTATTGTTTTATTAGTATTGCTGTGTTAATTTTCTATTAGCATAATTTTCTTGGGGTCACACGTAGGTCACCTTCCGGGTCTACCTGCATGACAAAACACTAAATACGTTTAGCACTAAATAAGTAAACATTTAAAATATTTAATATTTATTTCTTTTTTTATTAAAACTTTATGCACAAGTAAAAAAAACTACTGTACAACGGCGGACTTAAAGCCTGAGGCATTTTCTACCAGTCAACCTTAGGGTGATGCAGAGACAGACATGGTAGGTGCAACAAAAGACAATACATATAACTTGAGAAATAATGAATACTAATTAATACATACATAGATACATACATAAATTATAAACAAAATAAACTTAGTCAGGAAAAATAACGACAGGTAGAGGAGAAAACGAATCCATCTAATTAACGCTGGGATAATTCTGCCAACTTCTTACGAATGTGATCACGCGCCTTTACTTTAATTTATATGCGACTAGTTGCCGTCTTGATGTCCAGGGGGAGCGCATTCCAAAGAAAGACCGCCTGGACGAAGAAAGAATAGTGGATGAAACCAGAGCGGTGAGAAGGACATCGTAGAAGACGATTGTTGGTAGAACGAAGATTTTTACTATGAGCAGAGCATAAGTATTGAACAAGGGAAGTCAGGTAAGAATATTATGTATTATACTATTTAAATAATTCAATACCTATCAATTATAACAATTGACAGATGACAATGATACACATAGCATAACAACACGGCTGTAATCCCCGAAAGGTTAGGCAGAGGTGTATCTATAGTACACTCACATTTCGTCAGTTATCTTTAAGTCCCATGTAATAGGGGACGAACCTATTGCCATCAACCGGGCACAAATGTAGACTACGGGCTGCTACTGAGAAATTCCTGGTGAAAAAACCCAATAACACTTTATCCGACCCCGGAATCGAACCTTGGACCTCATGCTCAGCAGTAGCGCTTGCGACCATTAGACCAACAAGGCAGTCATAGACAGACAGGTGGCAGTTAAAGATGTTTTAAATAAGTTTAGTGCTAAACGTATGATTTGTGGTCCAAGTGGAGCCTAACTCTAAGTCTTGGTACTTTTATTTGTGGTCCAAGTGGAGCCTAAGTCTAAGTCTTGGTACTTTTATTTGTGGTCCAAGTGGAGCCTAAGTCTAAGTCTTGGTACTTTTATTATATGTTAATACCCATCACCATTCTCAAACATTTTCATACAATTCATCAAAAAGTATTTTTACGAAAATGTTACCTACCAAACTGCATAGGTATGAAACTTCCCATGAAACCTCCCCTTTCTCCTGAATTTAAAATTCACATAAACTTCACCGTATATCATACTTATCCGCTGGATACGTGATATTTTGACTAAAGAAGGACATTAAGGTGAACCCGTGAAGGTGATAACATCAGCCGTGACTTAAGATGGCGCTATCCTTCTGAGAAACCATAAAGATTATCTCGCTTCACGCTAATGGACATACTAATTATTAATTAAGGAATGTTCTAAGTGTTCCTTTGCACGGAGCTTAAAGTTTTCCAACAGTGTACTTTGTGAAACGAGTGAACGATGAAAACAGGGTTTAAAAAAAAATATTAATGTTTTTGGTAACATGCTGCGCCGAACCTAAATAACCTGAGATAGGGGCCGGAGGTGGACGGTGAAGGAAAACATCGTGTCCGAACCGGCATGTCCTAGAACCAAAAATTCGAAGACATGTGACAACTACCAACCAGCACCGGGCCGGCGTGGTGGATTACGGCCCACTGTCTCTCACTGAGAGGAGGCGTGTGACCAGTAGTGGGAACATTACAGACTGAATATAAATGGCAGGAGGGTGTTTGGGAATCCCAGGCGGATTCCCGGCCACCGTAGGCGCGGGCTTGCGGACGGCGAGCAATGGGTAGCTCGCCGTCTGATAAGGACCAGGCCCGGGTCGACGGCGCGTTATATTCCACGCGCGCCTAAAAGAGATGTCAGCACAACTGACGGGGTCCGCTAGAACCGATGCCTGCAAGGGTTGCGGAAAGTCTGCAAGGGATACCGGGGCCCTTGTCAACAGGCAACTGAAGGAACACGGGTGGCTTTTAGTCAGTAAAAGTCTGACACGCCCTCCCGCTCCGCCCAGAGCGGGAGAAGACACTTGATGATTTCCCAAACCTCAAAAAAAAAAAAAGGGCAGAAGTATGAGTTGTGTTTTGGTAGCTTTAATGAGTTTTAAATTGGAAATTCGTTATTGAAGAGTCGTAAAAGCACTTAATTCAAACGTGCTAATGGCATAGACACAGAGGGGGTCCTTTATGCTTCACAGAAAAATTCAGGAGTCCAACCTCGTTATGACGTACTGAGAAAGGCTATCCTGTGGTTTTATTAGGTAGAAATTAGACTTACCCCTGTGTCTTCCGGAAAAAAGATAGGCACTTTTTGATCCAAATGCTACATTGGAACTTCAGCCCATCGTGGTAAGCCATAAAAGAAGGTTTTGCAGTATAAAACTTTATTCACGCATCGCTCGTCATCTCCTAATTATGAGGTATTTTTATGTTATTGTATTGTATGGCAAAAAAGCCAGCAAAACTCCTGATGGTAAGTAGTCACCGCTGCCAAAGGATACTTGCAATACCAAAGATGTTGCCATTCGAGAGACAAAGTTGTAATGCCGGAAATATCTCTGTGTCCTAAATTCTTTTGTTTCTCCATGTGTTTCACAAATGGATAAAATACCTAGAGGTAAACAAAACAGCTATGTTAATTGTTTTCAATTGATTTCCAAAAGTAAATTACTCGTAGTTTCAAAGTAGGAGACAGTTTTATTTTGGCTCACTTTCAGGACTTGTTTTTCACTGTCAGTACTTTGTCTAATCCCACGCCTTGTTTAAGACTTTGTTGTTTAGTTCCCAACGCTTTTATAGCTTCAGACTTGACTTTTTTGTACACTTAAAGTTTTTGCTACCTGACGTCAAGACCTTGTAGGTATAGCAAGCTGAGTAAAAGACAATGTCTACTTAGGAGATGCTCTTCAGTCAAACGTGCTCAACTTTCGTGCTCCAGTGGTCAATGTATCACAATGTGTTCTTCATTGTAATCGCTGAAGTCTTCAAATTATGGTTGTGGGTACAAACTATGATGTATCATTTAAACAAATAGTCATATCGCAGTCCCGTTGGGAATAGGCTTCTCACAAGTTACACCACTACGCCTTCAGCATCCAATCTGTCCTAGTCACCTTTTTATGATCGTCAGTCCATCCAACTTTTATGGATAGCTGCATATCAATCTTCCTAGCATTTTCCCAACTATGTTAGGGTCGGCTTCCAGTCTTACCGGATGCAGCTAAACACCGATCTCTAAAGTAGTTCACTGGTTTAATGTTAACAATTTACTTCTTAATGAAAAAAAAACCAAATGCATTAAGTTTACGCTACCTCACGTTAGGCAGGTGAAAACTAATGTGTTGATAAAGGGCGAAGAATTGAATCCCGAAGATAGCACAGTTTTCTTGGGCTTAACTTTGGATGCTAAGCTTCAGTGGGGCCCACATAATAGATAAATTGTCAAAAAAACTAAGCTCCGCAGCATACGCTGTTAGAAAAATTCGTAATTTAACTGACATAGAGACAGCCCGTTTAGTGTACTTTAGCTATTTTCATAGTGTAATGTCGTACGGTATTCTGTTGTGGGGAAATGCCGTCGACATTCAGACTATCTTTGTTTTGCAGAAAAGAGCTGTTCGATCAATTTATAAATTAAGTCCGAGATACTCACTCAGAGAGAAATTTAAGGAGATAAATGTAATGACTGTGCCTTCTCAGTATATTTTTGAAAATCTTTTATATGCCCACAAAAATATTAAATTGTTTAAAAAATACAGTGATATACATAATATAAATACTAGGAACAAACACAAATTTGTTATACCTACAACAAGGCTCAAGAAAATAGGTGGCTCCTTTAGATGTCAATGTATACGCTTTTACAATAAGCTTCCAAGCCACGTACAAGATCTAAGCCTTAATAAATTTAAAACATTTATTAAACGTAAGTTGTGCCAAAAAGCGTATTATACCATTAAAGATTACATTGAGGACAAAAAGGCTTGGGATTGAGCTGCTCCAATTTCTCCAATTTTGTTATTTTTTAACTTATTGAATTCTGTTATATTTAGTGACTTTTTATTTTATTATTAACTTATACAGTGACATGAATGTTTACTTTGTAAAGTATTATATTATTTTAATTATTGTGAATGTGAAGACTATGTGGATCTTTGTTTCTTTTCTTTTTTAGTATTAATTTTTCCTTAGTTTTAATTAATCATGGTCTGGCAGTTTGAGCAATTTATGCGGCCTAACCAAATGTCCTTTCTTTGGTACTGTTCGTCAAATCGTTGAGCTCCTTAAAATTGGAGTTGAGCTGCACGATTATTGACAAATGCTTGCACTGACTGAACAGGTCCACTCAATCTGTGTGGTTCTTTCCTCAAAAGTCCATTTCAGACACCAATCTACATGGTCTTCACATGATCTGACCAAGATTATGTCTGGACTTTAAAAGAGACTGTGACCTCTGAGTTTGTTTCGGCCTTTCTTCTCAGAGTAGTCAGATAGGAAACGCCGACCTCATCTAGTTTTAAAAATGTGATTGACGTGTAAAAGTGTTTGTACAAACCTACTTACAGAAATAAAAATCATTTATCATCATTTATCATTAACCAGTATTTTACATGGAGCGACTGCCTATCTGACTTCTGTGATCTGTTATTTTAGTGATGGAATGGATTGTTGTATTCTTAAGCCGGTCCACAAGCCTAATACCCAGAAATACTCCGTTCCATGCCTCTCTGGCAAACCTCGAGGGTGGATTCTAGTTAACAAGCTGTTAAACATAGCACCTATTTTATGCCATTATAAATCTTAGTAACATTGTAACAATATTCATTGTCCCATAAAAGTGGCTGTATACTGCTTGATAATAGTGATATCCTCTAGGATTTTTATACCCAAAGCTGAAGAGTTATTGAAGTCGTAAAAGTAGAATTTTAAAGATTTATTTTTAACTAGCTGCACCCCGCGGTTTCACCCGCGTAAGTCTCGATCCCGTGGGAATATCGGGATAAAAAGTATCGTATGTATTAATCCAGGTTATAAACTATCTGTTGGCCAAATTTCATCCAAATCCATTTAGCCGTTTTTGCGTGATTGAGTAACAAACATCCAAACACACAAACACACAAACTTTCACATTTATAATATTAGTAGGATGAGCCCAATAACGGGATAGTTTTTCTATAAAAGTTCTTGCTGTGGACTAAAGTTACAACTGACTTACAACAATTTATTCATTTGTTTTTAATGTCGAGTCGTGAAATGGGAAGTGCACAATTCTGCATTTTGTACCAATAACCCGATTTTTATAACTGTGCGCCTGTAAACGGCAAAATATTTCAGTGTATGTGGTTTAAATAATAACAATAATACCTAACGAATAATATGACAGAACTGTGGAGATGACACGAGTTATGAGGCGACGGGGCACTGAGGCGGGAATCGGGCGGGTGAATTCAATACTAAAAACCTTTCTAATTTGATTATGCGTTACATTATTCCTGTTGATATTCACATTTATTTATTGTAGCCATTAAAGCACTATAAAAGGGGCGACGAAAGTTTAGTTCGTCTTTGATGTTAAATAAAAACTATTTTATTACATTTTTGAAACCTTTATAGGTGAAGTTTATGACGTTTTTAATATTAAAAACATTCAATGCAATTCAATACAATTATTTTCTCGCGTTAAGCTCATTATGTTGAACTAAGGATCGCAGGATTTGCTTTTTAATTTCTTTAGCAAGCTTAATTTTTTTCTGTTGAGTGTTTGCTGTGGTCAATATTTTCTGATTCAATAAAAAAATAGTTCTTTCTTTGGTTTAAGCTTATGTGTTTTCTGGATCCTTACTCTGTTTGTCCACCGCACCGGTAACGGAAACATCAACGAGAAATAGATGATGATGGGTTGTTATCTGTTTCTCGTTCCTGGTGCGGTGGACAAACGGCCTTACTACGTACTTATATTATAAAGGTAATTAAAAAAAAATGAAATTCTTAGAATTCTTTCATATTAGGATTTGGTGTGGTTTTCAGACACATTAAAAAGGACCATGTTAATTGGCATTGTGCTTTTTCTATTGTTTAACTAAATTATTGTAAGTTGAAAAAAAAAGGTGAATAATAGTAGAAATACAAATAAAGATTTATGAAACACTAGTGTAACAGAAGGTTCCCCAGACCTTGTGACAGCAAAAATATTTATTGCTTTGTCTGCCAACGCCATTGCGTGATGATATACATACCGTCTGCGGTTAGCAGTATTCTAACAACACTGAAAAAGAAACGGTAAATTGTAAATTAGAAAAGCTAATATGAAAATTTATTGTCCATTAAATATATTGTATAGAATGTTTCTCAAGGATCTTTGTATTTAAGCACCTTTGGAAATAACGGCAATGGGAATTTTCCATTACGCTAAGGATTTAATTCTCTAAAGGGATATTTGTTTGTAAGGACTAGGGACAGAATAATGTAGGGACGTAAGTCTTCCAAAGGTCGCTAAGGTCCCTTGTGGTCTGACGTAGATACTTTGGTACTTTGGTGGAGTTTCCTTCGTGAGGGATGAATCTCGAGATAGGAATGGGCTGGAATCGTCAATGACATAATATGAGATCTGCTTGACTAGGGTGAATTATGATCAACTATTTCGGTTGACAACCTACCTTAAGTACTTGATTAACTGGACATAAGGTATAGTACATACAGGTAAGTGGGACTGCTGAGCGTCGGGACCCGATCAGATAAAGTCTTATTGGGTTTTTCCATTAGGAATTTCTTAGTAACAACCCGCAGTTTGGGAAGTTGGCGGTGTGATACCCCCGTACCTCGGAAAGCACGTAAACCGTTGACCCTGCTCCTGAACTCTCTCCGGTTGTGTCGTATTGCCGTCTCATAGCAATATGAGAGTGAGGGAAGAGAGAGTGCACCTGTGTCCGCGCACACACTTGTGCACTACAATATCACTCGCACCGAAGGCTGGTCTCCGCTAAGATTGATCGCCATGGCCAGAATTCGGTCTGGAGGACTATTATGGTATACAACGTGTAACGGAATAAACGCAAGAGATCATACACCCCAATTAGAGTATTAAATTATAAGACTAAAATAATATCTGTAATTTAATTTAATTAAACCACACCTCAAATTAACTATTTTATTTAACGCGCACTACACATAGGATAGCTATGAGCGTATTACTAATTTGGTTATGCATTTAAATAGGCTTTATTTCTTTGAGATAAGAATTAAATTTCCTTAAATAAAATATCTTATTACCTTATTATGACGCAGTGGTTCTAATTTCAGTTAAATAAAAGATTTTTTCATGAAAAATTAACATATATAAATAATGACGGAAATCGATTCAAAAGCCGATTCTGAGCAAACTACTTTCAGGTCTTGCGCTTATTCTGTTACACGTTGTATAAGATACACCGTCACATACACTTATTGCTTACTAGCTATTGCCCGCGACATCTTCTGCGATTTTCATTTATAATATTAGTTAAGATAGTTAGGAAGTTAGGATTAGGATACTATAAGAAAGAAAGAAAGAAGAAAGAAAAATACGTTTATTTGCGGCAAACGAGACGATAACAAAGGAAAAAATATACGAAAATAACAAGTTGCGGGAAAATATGCGTCACATTCACGCAAAACGGTCATCGCTCAGAATAATGCTGCGACCCTATGCGAGACAGAGCCCTAGCGCTGGTTTTCAGTGACAGCCGGCGTTGACGTCATGACGTCAATCGGTGCGGCACATAATGAATTATCAATAACAAAATAAAAAATAAAATAAATACACGAAGTGTTTACAAAAATATAATAATTATTTATGATGGCAACATTCCGTTCCATCAGCGAATCACGCGCCACAGTTTATTGCAATCTGTGCGCGTACCTGTCATTTATACTATTTGGACTGCAACATCGCAACATCGCATCTTGCCACATCGCATCTTGCCACATCGCATCTTGCCGCATGCATTTGAAGCGTCAATGACATTAGAGATCTGTTTGACTATGGTCACTTACTATCAACTATGGCAGTTGACAACCTACCTTAATCGATACACCGTACCATACACTTCTTGCTTACTGTAAGCTACATTGCATCTTGCAAATAAAGACTGAGCGATTACTGCTCGCAATTTTATAGGCAGTTGTCCCACCGCCGGCGATGAACAAGTAGCGAGTAGAGTTAGCAACTGAAAACGCGTTGCCGAGCAGCGAGTTTGTAGTTCCGATAGTTTTGTCGCTGGGCTATCAGCGAGTGTCCGATTGCGACGGACGATTTACTCGCATCACTCGCTCGACCGTTGGTTGGTTTCTCGGCGCGAGTTCTGATCGCCAAGCGAGCATCGTTGAGCAAGTATCGCTGAACGAGTATTATTTTTGATAGCTCTTGTCGCTCAGCGGCAAATTAGTGGACTGAGTCCTCGCCGGCATTGTAAACAGTCATCAATCAACTATTAATATATGCATCTCTTTTGTTCACACGGAATGTATATCTATTGTACGCTTCTTGACCGAGAAAATATCCGATAGTTAGTCGCTTCCTCGCCGGCCGTGGGACAACTGAAACTGTCATCATAATCGCACCATCAACCCACATATCAACAGTTACATCTTCGTTAAACTCAAACACCTGTTCATACAAAATATGGCTATTACTTTCCTCACTAACCGCGCTAAAGAGTTTCACTGAAGTCATTTCCTAGGTCTCGGTAAATGCACGATGTCACTTGACGTTGCATCGCGTGAGCCTCGACAGCAATTACTCGTACCTCGGTTTGTCTCCTTGCAATTAGAGAATTCCTAGGCGTCAGCGTGTGGGAGAGTTATTTCAACTCGCTAACATCGTTTAAGTAAACTGTTCTGTATTTTCACATGAAAATTATTTTGCTACGTTGCTTGGGAGTTGGCATTTCTGCTGTAAAATGTTACGGCCATGTGTTGTTTCTCATTCATTACTCGTGGTCCTGACGTTTGGTTCAATTTGCAACTTCTGTGTTGCTGTGTATCTTTGAAAAATAAATTGTCAACTTTTAGCTGCAATTTCCCGTATTACTTTATCATATAAAATACCAACAAGTTTGTGATATATCTACAACAAGTTTGTAGATATATCTACAAACTTGTAATAGGTATTTAGTTTTCCAATAGCTATAATATCCAGCTTCTAGGCAGTAGACTGGCATTGCCAATCTATTTACCCATTAGACCACATCTTTACCAATAATTATGGCCTTATAACAGTGCCCGTAGGGGAACACGAAATGGCGACAAAGACGTAAACAAACAAGTTAAAAACTAGCCAAGCAAGGTAAAATCGACTGATTGACTTAATTTTGTTGCTGTGTTTACTAGATGGAACATTAATGTTGGCAAATTCTCCCTGTCATATCTAGTTTTTATTATTATCCTGAGTTCTTCGGTCGTGACTCGTGAGGCTATTTTTATACTGGCAACATTTTAGTGATAGTTTGCGTTTTCATATAGCCGTAATGAGACTTTTTTGATCGCGGAATGTTTTTACATCCGCACACACGGTAGCTGAATTGCTTGTAGTTTTTGCGGAATTATGATACTCGTAGTTGCTTTTGCAAATTAAAGTGATATTTTTATTTTATGTCTGCGCTAATGGAGTTGTTGGTGTGTGTTATTTAGTATGATTTTCAATTTATATTATGTGGTTTACGACAAAAAAGCTGGAGATGAGTCTATCTGCAGCTATTGCAAAAGATGAGATGGTTGTGTATGAGGGTGTGGTTTGCCAAGTGTCGATTATAACAAGTATAATATTACTTTGCAACTGTTACGGCAACTTCAGACAGTTACGGGTTGATATCTTTGTTCTGAAATGTAAGCGAAAAGCGCTGGAACTACATTGATTCTGTTAACCGAAGAGGTTGCATCACTGAATACTGGCCATTAATATTGTTATCAAACTTGTCAAACAGCAGCTATGAGACAAAAGAACTCTGCCGATTTTATTGACTTATCATCCATTGTTGGAACCCCGTTGGAAATATTGTGGTCATCATTTTGACAGAATGGTCAAAAATAGAAATAGGTATCATCAGCCAGTATGGTTTTAGAAACAAATATGAAAAATAAGGCTTCAATAGATCCTTTCTTAAAAAGCTGATATCACAAACGCAGACTGGTGTTAATTTCGAGCAAAATCCAAAGGAATCCTGTGTTGTACCTCTTTTGAACATAAAAACTTCATTTTCATAATGCGAGGGGCGGAAGCTATAAAGCGGAATTGTTTCGCTTTTTCCGTTTCACCCTGCATTTTTTACGTTAACATTTTTAAGTTGGTACGTCATAATGTCACAAATACATTTTAAGCTGGTAGGTTTATGTTTACATTGTTTATGGTTTACTATGTGCTGAGTTATTAGATCCTTGCATGTGATATATTTTATATGCTTACGTTTTATGCTTTACGAAACCTATAACCTATTAATTACAATGTGATAATGGGAAAGTGCTTTAGACCTGGCTAATAAGACACGTCATGGTCATCGTGGGTATCGTATGCAGTGTCTAAAGGGGAATCCAGTAAAAGAGGCGATAATTAAAAAAAAAAATTGTATCTTCAAGAGGGACGTGAACTCCAAGTATCTAGATAATTATATTCTTGTTGACGATATTCTCAATGCAGGTTCCATAATGGAAAATTAAAATACATAAAAAACTGTTTAACATATTTCTTTCATTTATTTATTTAAGTTTGACCCACACCAAAAGGACACAATTTACATTTCATAAAAAAATACTTCACACAAAAACACCCATTGACCTACATACACCCTACAAAACTGTAAGCTAAAACATTGCAGCGTCCAGGAGAGCAGTTTAAGCATTTTTTCACAAAGGTCAGGAGGCCAAGATGATTTACTTCCTCAATATTACGGCCGTCAGGTGGGAAGCGAACACGGAATTAAAGTTCCAAGGAAATATGGCGTTTGTCTTGCCGTAGAATGAAAGTAGTGGACCAAGGAGGCTTTAAAAGAATTGTGAAGTAGTTCAAAGTTACAAAGAAAAGAGAAATGACAACGATGTTAAGTTATTGAATTGTTTTCACATCTTTGCTGTCGGACACTTCTTAATTCCATTTAAACTGAGTTTATGAAAAGTTTGAAATATTATTATTGTTTACTGATTATAAATCAGTCTTTTCTGGTTATCAGTAAAGTTGTTTATAATGATTAAGGAAAGATGTAAAAGGCTACCAAGGAATGGTAGTAAGGAAAAGATCTTGTTGTAGCCAGATATATTATCATAATTTGTTCTTACATGCACGTTAGTGACTTTAACATATACTTACTATACGTTATTGGCGTAATGCAATATAATAATAGACCATAAAATGGCGATAGGACAGAATAGTTGACAACGGCAAAATTGAGTCTACATTATGACAGTCTAATTGTTTATTTTATTTTTATTCTTATTAAGAGGAATAGTTTTAAGTTTTCATTTACATCATGGTAACTTAAAACTAGCAAAACAATATTTTGCATTTTGCTAGTAACCCACAACACTGTCCACGGGTTATTTTAAGCATTAAAAAGTCATTCAGGTCATTCAGAGAGGCTATTACACTATCTGTATGCATACCGCCAGAGTTGAAAATTTTCTTGAAATTCTACAAGTAGCCAGCTTGTGAAACGAGAGATAGTGATAAGTGATTGTAATATCCTTCTCAAGCAACTATACTCCATTTCAAATAAGATTAGACATTTAAACAAAACTTTTTACAGTCCGTTCAACCGATTTTGTTCTCTAAACCGTAGGAATAAGGATGGCATTAAAAGCAAAAAAGGTTACACAATACCAATTGTTTACTGCAGCTGCCATTTGTCTTGCCACCAACGCAATAGAAGTCAAAATCGGTTGAACGAATTGTAAAAAAGACTTATTTAAGTCTAATCTTATTTCAAATGGATTATAGTTTATAATAATAATATGGTTTAACTTTCACAAAGGTCTCTATCTAATAAAATTATGTTTTACAGTTTACAATCCAAATTGAATTACCGTGTGCAGTTTTGATAAATCTGGGAGATTTATACCAAAGTTTAATGGTTAGGCATCAAATAATATCTAAAAGAAAGAAAAGAAAGAAACAAAGAAAATACATGTATCTATTGTATACCTTCTAAACACTTTTAATAATACCAGCTTGCTGCTGTACCACTGCAGGGCAAAGGTTTCTCCTCTTAGAGAGAAGACACGAGGATTGATCACCACGCCAGCTCATGACGGGTCGATGATTTCCGACTGTTTATGTCCTTACATATCCTTACATATTATAAAACAAAATCCTCCGCCGCATCTATCTGTCGTCCTGTTCGCGATAAACTCAAAAACTACTGCACTGATTTTCATGCTGTTTTCACCAATTGATAAAGTGGTTCTCAAGTAAGGTTTTAGTATATAATAACCGACATCCACGCGGGCAAAGTCGCGGGCATCAACTAGTTATATAACAAAGTCCTCCGCCACGTCTGTCTGTCTGTCGCCCTGTACGCGATAAACTCAAAAACTACTGCATTGATTTTCATGCTGTTTTCACCAATGGATAGAGCGGTTCTCGAGTAAGGTTTTAGTATATAATAACCGACATCCACGCGGGCGAAGTAGCGAATATCAGCTAATTAACTATAAATCCAGGTTTCGTCACGATGTTTTCCTTCACCTATGTCAGTAATGTCCAAGATAAACTTAGAAAGTACATAATATATGAATTGAAAAAGTCACATTAGTACTTGCATGGGAACACTCCTATAATTGGTAATTGCACAGTCAACATAATTTTAACGTTTATCTTAGTTAGCTCGTGGCTAATTAATAACAGCCGCACGGGTAGATCCATCAGGTTAAGTTACGCTTGCTGGGGTTGGTCCGTGGATGACCATCTTTACTTACCGAGACTAATCAGTGTCTCGGAAAGCACGTTAAGCCGTTGGTCCTGGCTGTCATTCGTGGATCTTTGACAGTCGTTATGGATCGTCAGAAGCCCGAAAGTCTGACAACCAGTCTTACCAAGGGGTATCGTATTACCCAGTTACTGCGTTGTGGAGGTCAGATAGGCAGTCGCTCTATGTAAAATACTGATATTTAGTTGCATCCGGTTAGACTGGAAACCGACCCCAACATAGTTGGGAAAAGGCTAGGCAGATTGATCTTAAATCATTCACAAGATTATGAAGTTATTAACCGAAAATACTAGCTGAAACCTCCTTCCTTTTCAATCAGAACAGAATTTATAGAAATTCCAAAAACATCTCCGAGTATATTCACGATAAATGCACAGGTTAGCCTGCAAACTTGAGATGCCTTACCCAGGCATTGTCAACACGGACCGCTCGTAAAGCATCCAGTTAATGCTGAAATTGCTGGGGCGATGCACACAAAGCGGATTGCGGCCGTGACACCATTTCAAATACGTCCGATGGCCTATATTGATGAGCTAAAGCTGATTGTATGGCTGGAAATAGAAAGGATTTACAGAAAGTAAATTTAAATTCATGGACATTATGCTTATTATACGAATAAATGTTTAATTATGTGCGTTTATTAAACATGACATCTCTGTCAGCCTATTTGAAACGAATTAAAGTTCCATGCTAACAAAAACACTAGTTTATAATGCAGAGAAACAACTGCATTGATTTGGTATAGTATTAGCAACTTTATATCTATAGATAATTAATTGGCTATCTATAGGTATAAAGTTTCCCCTCTGTGACCTATACCTATACGTATTGACAATTCAACAACTAATATTAAGGTGGACATAATATTGGCCCCTGCAGAACGCCTCAAATCCACCAGTCTTATCTTCCCTTGTCATTTATAACCGAGTATCATGGAATGACGTTTCGAGTGGGGTACCGCAGGGTTTATTCCGGGGGTTAATTCTGTGAGAGGGCTCGTAATGATTCACCAGCTTGACGGCTTAGTGCATTTTGTAATAAGAATATGCTGCCAGTCATTTGAAGGTAATATTTTGGTTGAATTGACGTATATACGAAGCATGGTGTAAGATAGAACGTAGAAAATTGAAATCTTAATTGAAATATTACTTCAGAGCTGTTATGCTTTATTTGTAGTCTGCTTTTAGATTTAGATAAAAGATGTACATGGTATTATAATTAACATATAAAACAGCAACTGGCGATCATTCTTGATGCTCAAAATATGTCATAATTCTAGCCACACCTGTTTCAAATGCCCACAAAAGCAATTCAAACGAGACACCAGCAGCAAATCCCACCAAAATTATCCTTTGCCAAATAAAACCGCAAGCTCAAGTAATTAATTCAATTTATTAGTCAATATCGTGCCAAGACTCCCAAAGCCGTATATACCTTTCGGAGAACAGTTTATGAATTATCGTGGCATACAAGTATTTTAATGCGTTTCCATCCTGTGTGATGTATCGGCAAAATAAATAGAAGTGGAGTAAAAGACGGTCGACGTGAAAGGACATTAGTCATGTGTAATAAGTTCCGAGCGAAGATCACGATTTATAATTGCGGCTCTCGAATTTAGTAGCGGATTGTGGTCGGCTTTTGTTTTTACTGTCTGGGATTTTGTTGCTGGTTTCCTGGGATACAATGTAAGTGAAACTAAGAATAGACGAGTCAGAATCAATTGGTGCCGCGGTAACTATATACAGCTCCAATTATGGTAAATAATGGCCATAATATTCCCTAGGAGCCGCAAAGAGAGCATTTCTTTATGTCCATCTCATTCTTTTATCGGTATTAATAGATTTGTAGATTGCTCAGAACATTATATATATTATGTATGAATGGTTTAGTATGGCACTAAATGTGAATCGAAGTTCTAGATTAGGTACTTACCTAGTTATGTCTAGTAAAAATTTTTTTTCCGTTGCCTGTGGTTGTTTAAAACTGTGCAGAATATTTGTCTTATAAATGCAAATGCATACCACCTACAATCGCTTTCAATTTTTCCTGAGCTTTCACGTACGAGTATACAAACATTAATCCCCTTACGTAAATAATAGAAGTTCCGCAACAATTTTGCTTTGCATTGCAATTTCATATATTGCGATTTTACGTTAGAGGAGCATCAGTGCAATATTCGCATTGATTCTAATGAAATAGCCACTAGCAAAAACTGGGTCAAACTATGAAAAATCAATGCATTGAATATAGTCAGACCTATTGCGATGTGCCTATGAATGCTATTGTGTGTGTATGGACAGACGACCTGATAAAGGTCGTGGGGAGCTGATGAACACACACACACACACACACACACCGCTGCACACTGACCGGAACAGTTAGATGTCCATAGGGATACTAATGTGGATGTCCCTACACGCTTTGATATGAATGACACTGTTCATTGTAGAACGAGGATCAATGGGATGGTGTATATTACGGTTCAATTCCAATTTATCTTTATTGTAATCCATAATGTACACATACATGTGGTGAGAATGAATAAATAGAAACAAATATGGACTTCTGGATTCTTTTTAAGTGCCTGGTACTTGTTGAAAGGCCTACGTTGTCCTCCCATGCCTACTAACATAGTAATTTGAAAAAAAAAAAAAAGCCAATTATTTTTAAAAGAGTAACCGTGGAGCTTCTTGCCGGCTCTTCTCCATAGGAAACGACCAGCTAGCTTCTGACGTTTCATAAGTGCCCATGTAGGTTTATGTAAAATAAAATATTTTGATTTTGGACCCTGTTGGGCACTTTAAAATTTAAAACAAGTAGGAGAGAGGAAGCTTGTTACTAAATATTTAAATTATTTCCTATCTATCTGTTTTTTACAACAGTATTAGTTTTTATATATTATCAGCATGGTTGCCCAGATTTCCTTATGAAAAGTTAAGTGACAACTTCTAAAAAAAGGTTCAAAATCTAGTCGAAACTCATTTCAACAACAATCAATGTCAATAATGTAGGTAAAAGGTATTTTTGACAGATTGAGACTGAGATAAGAATGCGAACGTTCGTTTATAGCCGGGAATTGCCCCTCAGGTCTCGAAATATTATGTAACTGTAATGTGAATATTTTTGGGTAATTATCAACAGCATACTTTGAAAAGCTTTATTTACGACGTCATAGCAATTTGGAATTTATTCATGACTTAAACAACAGCGTAGCCAAATTGTTTCTGGGCTATTCACAACATTTTTGCATACCCTCATAACGAAGCTGCCGTTTTTATAATATCGAGGTAGCCGGGCCCTAAAAATGAAGAAAATTTAATAATCGACAAGAAATTTCCTTATATCGCTATTCGTAACTACTGAATAGGTATTACCACAATGAATATTTTATGGTGACTTTTATTACGTCACGTGCTTCATACCTTTATTGGCTGTAAAGATAGTACCTACTCCTACATCGTTTAATATATTCAGAATCGTGATGTATGCCGAAGGAAGTTTTACTTTTGTTTTAACTCTTTTATTTCCTTTTGGGGTGAATAAAATGATCTGGAAATGTGGAAGTAATATGTGGCATTCTGTAAGTAATACTAGACGTATGTTTCAGCTGTCTCTCTTCTCAGCAATTTCTTGAATGAGACAAGAAAGTTGACTTGTGTTTTACAATGCTCGAATGTAGGTAGTATTCCCAAAGACCGACAGAGAGGGTTAAATATGCTCGAAAATAATAATTGTCTGTAATCTCTTCATGTTATGATTGAATTTGAGTTAGCCTTCACACCTTGTGTGACGATATCGTCACTGCAAGCTGCAATGCAGTGCAGTTATTCTATTTTAACGCGACAGATGTCGCTACTCATCTGTTTATTAAGGTAGACAAGATTAACATAATACGCTGCGATTTATCTTTCATGTTTGGACATTTCACTTTCTGAAACAAACATCACAACTTGAGAACGCATAATGAAAAATCCATACAACATCCCAAAATAAATGTTGATATATAGGACACCAGCTGTTTCAACTTTCAACGTTGAAAACATAATCTCATATTTCAATACACGAACTCAAGCAATATTTAAAGTAAATAGAAAATTAATGAGTCGTTATGTAACGTGTGTAGGTGTTGCACAAAGCAGAGCAGTTTGCAAGTTTGCGGCAATAATTTATGTTGCTGTAACTGATTGTATGTTGCACGAACACGCTGGTAATGGCCCTTCATTTGTTGTTTAGTTTGTGGGCGATATGAATATTGCTGTCTTGTTTTAGAATGTGTGTTTATGTGTGCCTGTGAATGGTGTATATAACTTCCCGTGTAGTAAGATACGAGTTGAGTAAATGGCTGTTGGCTTATGACCGATTCCTATAATTTACGGACCGTTATTGGTTAGAGACTCTTGTCTCTTTATCAAGCTGATGCCGGCTTCGCCCGATGGATGTCGGTTATTATCGGTGCAGTAGTTTGTGAGTTTATCGCGAACAGACAGACAGACAGATAGACGCGGCGGAGGAATTTGTTTTATACTCCGCATACTGATGGTATGAATTCAGCATATCATACTCAGACGACCGGTACATGAAATTATTTCAGGAACGTTATGGGAATCCAGTAAACCTGATTATTACCTCACGCGCAATGTATCGTTACCGCGGCAAAACCCACGTAGCCGCTCTCCCCGTGTCGGGAGGCGCGCTCGAGTATTTTTACATCCATTGCTGGTTTTTTGATTTTAGCTGTTTTATTTACGTAAATGGAGTGCTGCGTACAGAGAATGTAATTTTACATTGAAATAAAGGAATAAAAACTGAAAAAATGATTTAAAAAAATGAAAACATTCCTGAGAAAATTTCCGGTGGAATATGATTCAAAATAAGGAGCTGAATGCCTCCTGTTAATTTGCGGAGGGCTGTCCCTTACACCCTGTATGTAGTGATGAAGCAAAGACCTCATAGCTTTGCATAGCAGTAGTAGCTTCCCATATGAAGTAGCTTATCCCAGGTAAGGCTTACTGATCTATGCATATGCCCAGTTTGGCAATAAAAAAAAATGATATCATTTGTAAGCCAAACGATTCGTTTTTCTTTATACGAGTAGGAACCGAGCATTACAGAATAGATATTGTTGCAGAATTTTTGTGTATATGATAGGTAATTTTGCACCCTTTAAGCAGTAATAATTTGTGGATCGGGAAGCTTTTTGTTGTTTAACAACTTCTCAATAGGCAGTTTTTTTCCGGAACGATCCTTAGTTGCGAGAGGTATCTAAATAAGTTTTTATACACACATATATTGTATTTGTATCCATCACTGCCAATTCAAACATATAACAAGAACAAAAAAATACACAAGTGAACTTTTTAGGGTTCACTTGTGTATTTTTTTTAATATTAATATTTTTTTTTTTTATATATACTAATTGATTTGATATGCTGATTTATCAGCATATCAAATCAATTAAATCTAGTATAAATAATAATAATAATATTTAATCTAGTATAAATAATAATATTTAATCTAGTATAAATATTCGTTATGAATTTTTGGACATCGGCAGTTTATCTTTGGACATGAGATTTGAACAAGATAACGCCTTGTTGTCCGGAAGGTTTGGGCAGAGGTATACCTGTAGTATACCCAGATTTCGCCAGTTATTTTTAACTAGTAATTTTTATGCTGTATCATAAAGTAAAACAAGCGTCTGTTTTAAGAAACTATGTTGTTCCTAAAAATAAATATCCACAATAAATAATACACCGTAGCCCATCCATAGCCGTCCCTCCAATATACTGTTAACGAACGATCTAGGGCTGATAATCCCATAATCACCCCGCTTGACAGATGGAGTGTTAATCTCAGTTAGGTGGTATCACTGTACAGGTGGATCTATTGCTCATTCATCTCATAGTAATCGGCTGCTTGCTAGTTTTAAGAGCTATTTACGAAAGAGGGTTTGATACTTTTAGTTATCGCATCATGGCTGTAAGAAAATATATACCTTTTTTTTTTTTTTTGAGGTTGGGAAATCATCCAGTGACTTCTCCCGCTCTGGGCGGAGCGGAAGGGCGTGTCAGACTTTTACTGACTAAAACCCACCCGTGTTCCTTCATTTGCCTGTTGCCAAGGTCCCGGTATCCCTTTCTGAAGAGAATAAAATTATTAAGGCCCTACCTCAAATTGCTTAGCATGATCCTCCGTTATGCCGAAAATACTGCAGCATTAATTTGAAATAAATATATGTTAAAGTTGAGGATTGATGCTAGGTCGTATTTTTGGCGAAAACACGATTACATAAAATTTTCTCAATAGAAAAAAACATCCAAAGTTAATCTCTAAACCGTACTATAAGTTGCTGGTATTTAAAAAGTACGTCAAATCAGATCATGAAACTTTGTACAATCACTGAACTAACCATAAAGCAGGTCTAATGTTTTCTTTATATTACCATTATTTTCACCGTAAAAAGCAATTACCTAAACTATTCGACTTGAGAGCGGCCAGCGTCCCACTCCGTCTCGCTCTCACTCAGGCCGCGAGTAGTATGATGCGAGCGATATAAAGTTAGAGGGAGGGTAGGGCCTTAATAGTCAAGATCCCTAAGGAATACTAAAATTACCCAATATGGTCTTACTGAACGAAAGTCAATATTGCATTGAACGAACACGCTCTCGACTATTTTTTATTTAGTTCAATTACAGGAGAATTAAAAGCGTTGATGAGTCCCATACGACGCACCATACGACGATACAAAACACATCTTCTATACACACTATAACAGCTCTTGATCTAATTGAAATAATGGTTGATATAGCGTGTACATAATTCACGTCTGAACAAACTCATTGAGCAGTACAATAATGTTGAACAATTAATGTTGATTTCTATACCGCTATTTGATTTGTATCTCGTGCTAACAGTACAAGGTTGTATGGGAAATGCGCCAATTAAATTGCTATAGAGCAATCTAAGCTATCGCATAGACAGAAGGATCAGACATTGTCGATCTTAAACAATAAATGGTAGATTAGTTTGCGTGTAAGCCTCTATTGTTCAACTGATGGGCCTATAAAGGAAGGATTTAACGCTGTACTATTTAAATTAGATCGTTGCGAATGAATAGATATTAGAGTACCTACATATTGATGTGTTTGAGGTGAGAAGAGCTCTGTCTATAATTTGTATGGTATTTATAGGTGGTGACTTAGATTGGCTTACGTAAGAGCTACAGAGATTATAGTAGCAGACAACATGGCAGCATATTTTAACGATCCAGAATTTTCAATACGTAACTTAGAAGAAAATCATAACAAAGCCTAAAATTTCTGTAAAAACCACGCTTAAAAGAAAACCCTATGTGTTACGAAAAAACGAAAAGAATACATAAAAAAATCTAGATAGTTTCTTTTCAAAAGCTTCCCATTACTCGTGGTTTAGTCTAGACATCTAAGTACCTAATTACATCCCCTGAGGCACCTATAATATCAAGTTTTAACAATCCACGCGCGCCATATAATCGATACGATAAGCATTCTGCCGATGGCGTAATATCTCAAGATATAAGAGACATAAAAGCTAATGATACTGGCAGGTTAGACGGTAATGACTGCTGTCAAAACACATTATTCATGGCAAAAGCGATCAATGTGCGTAACAAAGATCAAAGAAGAAAAGCAGATGTGCTAAATTTAATTTTGGAATGCATTCCAAGAATTTGCACAAGAAAACAAACGTTGACACTGGCACTGGCAAACTGTTTATAGATAAAACGTCAGATGGAAAGTAATTCAAATAATCTGAGTTATCAAATAATCGAAGGAGATACAATTGTATTCACGCTTTACTTAAATATAGCTTTCTGAAAGCGGTATCAAAGGTGCTAATCGGGAACTCAAAGCTATGAATTTGAGGAACCATATAATTCAAGACGTAAAAGTACAGTGTAAGGTACACACTTACGTGAGATTAAATAGCAATTTTAGTAGTTATGGTTTAAAAATACTATGTTCGTAATACCATAAGATTTCTATTAATATATACTGTAGGAGATACCGAATCGTTTTTTAATCTTGCATAAGTGTAAGTTATATAAGGACGTGAGTGCACAAATACAGTTCTTTATTCGACAAAGTTTTATCATCATCATGAATCTGCTGTCCTTTTCCAAACACGTCGATATGACGTCAATATGCTCATTCTAATCATATTGCTTCTTCAATTGTTTCCCTTCATGTCTCCTAGTTGCGTACGTAATAACGATGCGTCCTTCCGGGGACGGTGTGAGATAACTAAGCTAATGGCTGTTCGATGGGTGCTTTTAAGTAGGTTATTTGTACACAGATAACCTAATAATAAATAAATAACCTAAAAATAATAACGCTTGCCGGGGTTGGTCCGTGGATGGGTGACCATCTTTACATACCGAGACTCCTCCGTGCCTCGGAAAGCACGTTAAGCCGTTGGTCCCGGCTGTCATTTGTGGATCTTTGACAGTCGCGGGTCGTCAGAAGCCCGAAAGTCTGACAACCAGTCTTACCAAGGGGTATCGTATTACGCAGTTACTGGGTTGTGGAGGTCAGATAGGCAGTCGCTCCATGTAAAATACCGGTATTCAGCTGCATCCGGTTAGACTGGAAGCCGACCCCAACATAGTTGGGAAAAGGCTAGGCAGATGATGATTTGTACACAGATGTATGTAACGTAAGTAAATACATGGAGTGCTGGTTGATTGACGTTGGGCGTTGTTGGAGATGGGATGTTGGTGAAGTGTGGCGGTACTTGGCAAGTTTTGGGGATTGTGTGTAAAAGGTTTAAGGGTGAATTGATATTGCAAGTTTTGTCTTGATTTGACGCGCTAGCACTAGATGACGTCACTTTATAAGTTTACCCGTTAGTTCCATCAAAATGTAGTGTAGTTTATTGAGTTTTCTTCGATATTATCAGGTAAGTGGAGTCTTTGCATACTTTTCACTATCAAGCAACAGTAGTGATAAGCATGTTTGTTGAACCATGAGAAGAGATTAAGTTCTTATTTGTGATTTTTTTTCCTGATTTAGGTCTAAGCTTATGGATAAATGCTGAAGTTATATAAACCTCCAACTGTCACTAATGAGACACAA
Source organism: Lithophane leautieri (assembly GCA_949152455.1). Lineage (NCBI taxonomy): Eukaryota > Metazoa > Arthropoda > Insecta > Lepidoptera > Noctuidae > Lithophane > Lithophane leautieri. The sequence continues at coordinate 6,123,002 of OX424469.1, read as the reverse complement.
TAAAATTTTATTGTTATCGGCCTTCTAAAGGCCAATCAACAGTTGAGCGGATAAATATTCTGACATTTGAAGTGACATCAATGATTATGCATCGAAATTTTTTAGAAAAATACCTTCCTACTCAGTGCATGTAAAAAATATTTTCCCTGACTTTATAATACTCGATTTTTTTGCCAGAATCCTGTACATGTTATTAGTTAGTTGGCAAATTGTGCAGAAAATTTTAACAGACAGATGAATGTGTAGCATTATTTAAATAAGTAGGCATGGCATATGCTTGACACACTTAGACTTTCCAAAAATTTATATCCCATTAGTCAATCAACTCAACTCAGCAACTCAACCTAATTTACATTTAGATACACAAACAATCGATACTCAAATAATCGGGAGCTATAATAGGCGCTAATATAAACAATGCATAGCAATCAGCTGAGTGAAAGCTTACGTGGTCAATGACCTATGAGATCTGAGATGTGTTTCGGTGATGTATGTCCGTCGTGGTGTACGGAGGCGATTTGGTGGGTAAGGGTCAAGTTCAATGGGTAAGGCTATGTTTGTATTGGTGAATTTTATGTTACAAAAAACTTTATATATTTATATAAATGTAAACATTTAGATACCTATAAATATTTTTAATATTTTTGTGGGAATTAATGTAAGACTTATGTACCTGACTATAATATTAATTAAATACACTTTAATCTCTGTTTTGTTTTGTTGACATTATTTTGTTTGCATTAATATTTTAATTGATGTAATAATTTGTACCTACGCCGTAAGGTAGACTGTACCCGATCTCATAAATTTATGTACAACATCTTCTATCTGAACCTACATTCATAGTAAATAAAGTTCTGATTCGGATTCTAGAACGAATGGAATGTGCATAAGTGAAGGATTGTGCGAGTGAGAGAACGAAGGAGTCTGGGAGAACCAATATGGCTGTACGGTGTACATCGATTGTAATTTAAAATAGGTACTTAAAATTAAACGTCAGTTTTAGAATAAAATGTGATTTTATTAGTACTCGAACCCACAACTGCACTACACTAATTATATATTTATTCTGTGTTTTATTTAATAATGGTTGTGTTATTAACAGAGGAACCTATAGGAAAATACCAAATCAAATGCTCTATAACAGTCATCATCGCAAGAAATAAAAATGCGTTTACGCATGTTATTGGATATTCGTAAAATAGGTGTATTCTAATAATTTAATTCGTTTTTTAGTCAGTCGAACAAAGAGCATCTTTTTTATATAGTTACAAATAAATTTCTTCGAATACTGGAAGATGCATTTAAAAAAATGCTGTACCTATTGAAAAAAATTGAATAAATCACTTCATTCCAATTCTTCTTCAAAACTTTTTTTGAAAGTGTGTAGTAGTTAGGAGGTATGTATATTTTACATTGATATGTACATAGGAAGTTCATATTACCGTTCACAGTATGACTCATCGTTGCTAACAGCACGCGACCTGTCACTGTTTACTTATCGTGATTTGCGGTGGCAATGAATTATTGAGAGGGGAAGGTTGGTCCCAGGATTCTAAACAATATTGACGTCATACATTGGACCCAACGTTGGACAGTAATTACTAAGCTTATATTCCTAATAATAATGAGCACATATTTGATCCAATGTTGGTAATACGTCGTTAAACGTGCATGTCCAAAAGGTTTTCTACAGCGTACGAAGGGTTAACTATAGCGTGAATTAATGAAATAAATTACCGAGTTTTAATCAAGTGCACTCGTTACTTGTTATGTCAAGATAATTATTTAGATATTTTTGTTTAAAGTGTAGATAAAGCAGAAATTAATGTTATGTAACACGAGTAGAATTAATGCGTTTTTACGGTGACATGAGACGTTTTACTTTTTATTTAAAAAGTAGCTGCGCCCTGCGGTTTCACCCGTGTAGGTCTCGATTCCGTAGGAGTATCGGGATAAAAAGTATCCTATGTCCTATTCCAGGTTATGGTCTACCCAGGTGCCAAATTTCATCCAAATCCATTCAGCCGTTTTAGCGTGAAAGCGTAACAAACAAACAAACAAACAAACTCATTTCCGCATTTATAATATTCAAAAGAGCAAGAATATAATTGCTACTAATTTTATCACTTACTGTTAAAATGAGTAACAAATCGACATTACGCTACTGCTGAACATGAGTTCCTGTGTTCTATTCCCGGGTCGAGTAAAGTGTTATTGGGTTATGTATGTTAAAGCAACACTATTTACTTATAATGTTTCAAAATATTCAATGTTTTCATTCTGTAGCACAACTGTGAATACTTCCTTAGAAACTGTTTTCAATCAATGTCAAGTTTATAGATTAAGATGACTTATGAACTCTATGTGAGTCAAGTATTTCCCATTATCTACCAAACGAGATGTTTGACGCGGTTTTATTCGGTAGTTATAGAGGGAAGGATCAGACTACATGATTTTTGTTGAAAGCTTGTACTTTTCGTCATTGGGCTCTCGGCCTAAAATTCATCTTCATCATTATTCCAGCCGAAAGACGTCCATTGCTGGCCATAGGCTTCTCCTAAGCACCGCCACTTCGACTGGTTCTGTGCTTCTCGCATCCAGCGGATTCCTGCGGCCTTCACCAGGTCATCGGTCCACCTTGTCGGAGGCCTTCCAACGCTACGTCTTCCGGTACGCGGCCGCCACTCCAGAACCTTTCGGCCATCGGCCATCTGTTCTGCGAGCAATTTTCCCAATGAGATGATGTGAGCAAGGGCCTAACATTGTGTCCCAATATTTTAAAAGAGGAGATAAATACTTAAAATATGATTAACAATTGCTCTAGCATTGTGGCTTGCTCATTAGTATTTATATTATGCATCTTAAATAAGCTTTCCAGTAGAATTATTCTATGAGAGTGGATTCACGTCAATGTTACATCGGACAGGGTCAAACTTATGTTCTTGTAAGGGCGTCAATCGACTTATATATATCATTTATTTTATGTAAGTAACTGTGTTTTATTTTCCATAATAATGTATTTTTAATTTACTAGAAGGTGCAATTTAACAGCACGGTTTTAAATTAAAATTATTTTAATTAGTACAAACCCACAAAACATAGCGCTTACACAGTGCGATTGCTGTCGCCCGTTTGTTATTGTAATGGACGTCCTACCTATTCCATGAAAATACTAGTTATCGTTTGACTTGAAAATTATTTCTTACAATATTTCATAGTTAAAGTTTAATCACAGTATTCATTCACTGGTTAGGCCTTGAAGGCAGCGAGTGGAGATGAAAATCATCTTTCATAAGATAAAGGAGACGTCAGATCTTAATTCTGTGTATCTATTTCTCAGAGAGAAAAAATCCTTCCTTTCTTAACAGTATAAGTATAAGATTTATTGTTCAACTAGTACTAGATTACATGGCAATGTAATATAGTATTACTAAGGACTAGTTAGTTTTTCAATTCCCCGGGTTTTCATTTCTGCATGATTTTATAGAGAACGTGAACGCCTAAAAGATATACACAGCGCTTTTACCAAGAAGAAAGATATACTTTTGGATACACAATTTTCTAAACACTGTGTGACAAAAAGATTAACATTGCACTGAAGCTGTTAAAACTAATGGAATGGATAAAACTGACCTCCTCCAAAATAAAACAAAATACGATCACCAACAGCGGAAATTATGATAGTTCACCCTTTGACAGCAATAAATAATGTATTGATCGTAAAGCAGCATTGTTTTAAGTCCTCAGTGTATTGCAAGACCCTAATAACTTTCGTCCAGTCCAGACCAATTTACAATTACACCTGAAAAGGTCCAATTTCAAGTTAATCGCTGTTTTCAAAGCCCCAGTCAATGCATGTCAACTGCAAAGTGTGACAAGTACTAATCACAGCACGACAATTCATCAATGTGCTCAATTTACACAAATATCAACCTTATGCACTTTTTATAAGATCTGTTCAGTATGTAAATCTTACTTGGTCTTTTAATGCGTTCGTGTTTACCACAAATATGGTTCGTTTTAAAAAGAAATATTTAATTAGGAACAAATTAAACTTTAAATAATGTTAATTAGTGACACGCGTATGCAAAACGGAAGTGGAATTAACCCTGTGATTATTCGTTTGTGGCTACACCAGAATTAAAATTAAAATATAATATGTAGTAAAAAGGTATTTTTGCTTTGTACTCGTAGATAAGGAAATAATGTGACAAAGGGCGAGCCTTTTGACAAATACTGAAAATTAAATGTAGCCTACATTTCATTTTCAGTATTGTATTCACTTTGGATTGTATTTTATCAAACAAAAATATATGATCACGCCTGTATTTTTCCCCCAAGGGTTAGGCAGAGGTGTGCATTTCGCCAGATAAGTTTTAGCCCTATGGGGCTAGCATAATAATATAAAAATATAATATTTCTTACAAAAAGAAATGAAGCACTTTGACTATACTCTACGGAAGATGGTTTAAAACCCACGGTCATTAATTTTCAGAAGTGAAATGAAAGCATTCTCGGAATCGACTACTGAAATTGAAATATTTTTAAGAAGTGATATAAATATTCTTCAAGTTGTTATTTATAAACTTTTTCCTTTTCATCAACGTACACACGGCTACACATCAAGCTATCATTTCCAGTTTATGCTGAGCTTGCATTGTATAGGATTTCCGTATAATGTGAGGTCAGCTTATACTGGAAATGTATAGCTTGATGTGTAGCCGTGTGTACAAGAACGCTTACCGGTGCAAAATTTGATTGTAGAATACATAATTTAAATTGTGGGTGCACTTAAATAATTTCATTCCGCGCATGATCTTCACAACACCAATAATTCCGCCGAGTAATCAGCGTCAGGTATATTTGTCTAACACATTCTGAGCTGGACTCCAATTTGGTGCAACCTTTTTTTTTTTTGAATATTGGAATTCGAATGACTTTTCTCCCGCTCTGGGCGGAGCCCCCGGAGGGTGTGTCAGACTTTTACTGACTAAAACCCACCCGTGTTCCTTCAGTTGCCTGTTGCCAAGGTCCCGGTATCCCTTTCGGACTTTCCCGCAACCCTGGCAGGAATTTGGTGCAACCCTGACACGAATACCACACATTGCAGGATCATTATTTGAATCATAGTGTCATTTTATTTCTTTAAAATATTTTTTATTGGTATATTCGCCCCTTTTCTTTATAATCATGTAATTTGTTATCATTTTATTATGTTTTTGTGTGTGGTGCTATTTCTTTTGTGTAGGTACACTAAATAAATGGTTTATACATCTGTCTATCTTTACTCCAAAAGCAGGATAGAAATATATCCAAAGAGAGTTCTCATCAACCAAAAATAGAACATAAAAATAATTCGAAACAAGTTTATCAGCAATCGTTTCGCCCTTGACTGTTTGCCAGCTTTTATGATAGTCAGCGCGTCGTCTGAATTCCTTCTTATTTTTTTCCCGTCACTTAGGTACAAATTAGCGTTATCTATCATCAGATTAGGCAGTTACCGAACATACGAACCCTCTAAATTACATTAAAGAGAGCAAAAAAAGTGACGAGTCATACTTGGCTGTTGAGAGGATGCTTAAAAAAAATATTGATTCGTTTTTTTTATATTCCAATTAAGGATTTATTGAATTCGTGGGACTTGGCTGGTTGAAAAATAGTTTGTTGGAAGTGGAAAGGAGTTTTAAATCCGTAGCGACCTCTTTCGATAATTGTGAAAGATTTTAACTTGTTTGAGAGATGACAGATGGCAGTAGTAGCTCGAATTGAGTGGGCTTAAATTAACATTCGACTTTGAGGATACAACACAATTTGGTTATTCATTGAATTTCTTAGACATCTTATTGGTTTACAAGCGTCATTGCAGAATTAAAAGTAGGTACATGGTTTGGGGTCATCCGACTTTCGTTTATCGTCCCTATTTGAGAACATCCCCTTTACTATTTATCTTCAAAATGACTTGTATAACATTAATGTATTTGAGTCCTTGAAATCCAAAAAAATACCAGTGAAAGTTGTATACGCTCCGTACCTCATTTTCTTCCCTTCACATCCAATCAGATACCAGTAGCTCGTAAAGCCATTTCCCCTTGGAATGGGAACAAAACCTCAAACTCATTCGTTAGTCGTTTTACAAGAGCACATCTCGATACGTCACGCGAATGGTTTCGGCACGTGTCAACCGCCCCTCGGCGGCGATAGCGGTAAAATGTTCGCTGTTTACATGATACTGGCGGTAAGGGCGAGGTTCCTTTAGAAGCGGGTAAGACAAGTTTTTTTACGCTTAGAAATAGACTGAATAATGAAATTAAATCACTTGTAGATGCCGCAACTTCAAGTGATTTTGGGTACCTACACAAAGCATATACCCAGATAAGATGATACTATTCAAATTAGGGCCTATTCGATTCTGCGGTTTGGCGATAACGCCTTTATTTTTATGTACGCGCATATCGGGGATGTTTTATGGCAGGATTGGCTGCGAACGTAGCATAAATACATTTAACTACGATCAAAATCGGTTTTGTTTTGACATACAAAGAAAGATTTATACATATATTTATTATACACACATAATAATCGGTAAAGTACTATCGTGGCTGGACATTAAACGTTAAATGTTGTATTTAATGGACAAGTTATTTTGATTTAAATTAGTTTAAATATATAACAGGTTTAGATACTGATACTTACCTACATTATGTTTAAAGCTTATTTTTCTTCCTGTTCGTCACATCTTCATTGTGGTAAGATTTATAATAAAACGCGCACGAAGGGTTCCGTACTATTATCTATAAAAACGGCAAACAATCACGTTTGTTGTATGGGAGCCCCCTTAAATATTTATTTGATTCTGTTTTTTAGTATTTTTTGTCATAGCAACAACAGAAATACATCATCTGTGAAAATTTCAACTGTCTAACTATCACGGTTCATGAGATACAGCCTGGTGACAGACGGACAGACAGACGGACGGATACCGGACTCTTAGTAATAGGGTCCCGTTTTACGAGTACCTTTTGGGTACGGCACCCTAAAAACCATTTATTACTTATTTTTAATTGGCATTGACATTAAATATGATGCCCTTGTTTATAAAATAGTATTGACAAACAACTTAATTTCCTGTTTCAACAACGACAACTAGATCATTGAAACTTAAAACTAACATTACACTTAAATCAAACATTCGTCTGGCACCTTTATTATCAGGTCGTCACGGGACATATTTCTTAATCAGAGTGACGTTTATTTTCCCTCAGCTGTTGTTATTGGCGGTGCCCTTATTGTACAATAAGAGAACTGCATCCAATTTTCTAATTGCAATTACGGAATTTTCACTAGAATATCCTGTATTATGTCGTGATGATGGTGGAAAACCGTTTAATAAGTAAGTAAAGATTATTGGAAGTAGTAAGTACACTAGACTACGATGCGCGTACGGAAGGTCGCACGTAAGACGTGCGACCTTCCGTACGCGCATACAAGCCCAGTATAAATCGCAAATCGTAATGTCGCAGCATCATGCTGAGATAGGAGCCTTTTGGCGTCGTACAGGACTTTGTTTTTATTTACATTTTACTTTTTTATGTTCATATGAGTGTGTTTAGTTTAATTTGTAATCTCCTGTGCGAGTCCAGAGTATACTTTTTCTTTCTTTTTATAAGCTAGCCTCTTATTCTATTAAAACTCCGTACTACGCTGGCCTGCTCAAGGTCAAAGTGTTACCTCTGACGTGCGGGCCTATTATACCTACTTAATATCAAGCATCGTCTTTCGCCCGCTTGCAGTGAGACCGTACCCTAAATGTAGTTAGAGATTTTTTCATTGAAATCAACACCCCACGGGAATAAATCAGTTTGTTATTGATTGGCAGTTAGTAACGCCCTGGTTAATTCGGTTTCTTCCTTATTTAGGGGTTCATGTTACATTATGATAATGTATGTGAGATTTTTTGAACAAGTTTTTTGTTGCAAAAATATGCACTGTAAAATGGTAGGGCTGTCGATTATGATTTTAGCGAGAGGTGCAGTAGTAAGTAGACATTGGTTAGTTTAATAGAACAAATAAAATGGTGCATGTTTTTCTTCATGATTGATCTATTTTCTCTAGCTTGGAAACGCGTGGTGTGTCGTCTACCTAAAATCTAAAGAAAAACTGTAAAAGTACAGGTTGACTGAAGAGTTCTCACTTCAAAGGTTTTAGTTGCCGTCGACGAACAAAATAATAAAAGTGTTAAGTGAATAAATGATTGTTGTTTATATTGTGCATATTTATCAGCTATTTCGACGATTGATTAAAATCGCAACTCTTTAGAAGAAAGTTATTGTTTTAACTCTTTTCGGCTTAGTGGTTAGTGTCACTAACCAGTAAACTGGAAACAGTTAAAAGTTACAAATATCTTCTATCAAAGATTTATTTCGCTTCACCGCCTGCGTGGTTTGGGTTCTAACTAAACCCAGGAAGCTTATTGATTATACTCATAAATTATGAATGCCTAATCTTTGGTGTTGACTTTCCATTGATTTATGGCTAAAAGGTTATCTCAGCGATTCGGCGATAGCCCATTGGTGTTTGTATCCTGAAGATAAACGCAATGGCCGTTGCTTCTACTTGGTTAACTTGCTACTGGTTTTTTTTTACAATAGTATTTTTATCACCGGTTTGAAATTAACTAGGTAAGTACTTATAGGTAGAATATAAACAGCGTGTCCGGACATGGACCAGCGATATTCTAAATACTTAAATATAAACAATTTTAAAGTACAATTACACTCTAAGCTTGGGTCCAATACACTTGCCCGCTATGTGGCAGCCATTTTGTTTTTTTGTTGAAATATTCTCTATTTGAGTACAAAAAAAACATATCTTTGAGAGATATGATTTGTTTGTACTCCCATAGAGAAGGTTTTAGTCATACTGAGATAAAAATAGGCTTATTCGAAAGGCAATAATATTGTCTACCGTCTGCATTACAAAGCAATGTGTTCACAATTCCATCATCATCTGCCTAGCCTTTTCCCAACTATGTTGGGGTCGGCTTCCAGTCTAACCGGATGCAGCTGAATACTTGTATTTTACATGGAGCGACTGCCTATCTGACCTCGACAACCCAGTAACTGGGTAATACGATACCCCTTGGTAAGACTGGTTGTCAGACTTTCGGGCTTCTGACGACCCGTAACGACTGTCAAAGATCCACAAATGACAGCCGGGACCAACGGCTTAACGTGCTTTCCGAGGCACGGAGGAGTCTCGGTATGTAAAGATGGTCACCCATCCACGGACCAACCCCGGCAAGCGTAGCTTAACCTGATGTATCGACCCGTGCGGCTGTTATTACGTAGCCACGAGCTCCTCCCCACAATTCCATAACTTTTGAAAATAAATGTGAATGTCGAAAAAATAACGAAAAATTATGCAATTCAACCAACAATTGTTAATTACTACAAAAACACCCCCGACAACTTTTTTATTTTTTTATTAGATTAACAGATTTTGAGGTAAGCTACAATGCAACATAAAATTCACAACTGTATGTTTAATAATACTTTAAGAGTTATTTTTGTTTGAACATAGCGTATGCGCAAGCACAAAAGGCCATTGTCGGAAACAAACCTGCTCTAAACAGGAAATCATTAAAAATATATATTTGAATCATTAAAATTGTACTTTAAAATAGTTTATATTTAAGTATTTAGAATATCGCTAGTCCATGTCCGGACACAATGTATATAATAATTAATAAAATATGATTAGCACTTGTTAATGATATTTTATGTTAAAAAATAATAATGTGGGAAGTTTGATCACCAAAAAAATTATGGCAGCTACTTTATTTAGAATAGCTATTAGCGTCAGTTCTTGGTAACATAATTATAATCTTTATATATACTCCTCCTAAACGGCTGGACCGATAAGGATAATATTTAGTGTGCATATTTGAGTGAGTCCTTGGATGGTTTGAAAATACAATTGAACCCAGTAGGTGGCGCTGTTCGGGCAGGACAACGTCTGCCGGGTCCGTTACGTATAATTTATTTTAACATGAGAATTGTTGAACAAATTATGAATTCCCAGAAAAATACTATTTAGGTGACCAAATAAAAGAGGCTAGTTATTTATGAAAATAAAGATTTTAAGAATGACGATATCGTAGGAAACGGCCTGTCTCATACGGTAGTGATTTTTATGCAAAATATTCTATGAAGTAGGTAACAACAAAAAATTTTTTTTTTTTCATTGCTTTGTATAATCTCGTGTTTCAAGTATGTTAAATCTTATAAATAATGACGAATTTTATATTCAAGGCTCGTTTACCTACGGTCCATTTTCGGAAATTTCTGATGGAAATAATTAGTATTCATTCCGAATATCTTCTGTGACTCATTGTACTGTTTTTAACTCAAGGCAGGTAATAACAGAATTCTGATTTTAATTGGTAGGTATTTATGAACACCAAGATTAATCTGCTCCAAGACATCCAATGAGTCCAAACACGATGATGCTATCTTGTTTGGTTGAGGAGTTCCTATGGCCACCTCCCAGCTCCATCATTAGACTCTGAGTACTATCTTGGGCTGCAGTACTTGTCAAGACAATGCCAACGAGCCTAAACACCGTTGTTCTATCTTGTTTTGAGGAGTTCTTTACTTTTTAACTCTGGGACTGATTTTTAAATTTTTTTTACATTATATATTCATGCATGGAACCATTTTGAAGTACTCCCAAGACGGAGCAGAATTTGGACTATTGAAAAAAAAAAATAGCTGTTCCTTACGTTTATGTTCGCATTACTCGATAAAATGTAGGGAACAGCTGATTTTTTTTTCACGATTTCAAGTTTGGTCCCATAGTAAAAGTTCTTCATAATTATGAGTAAAATAACGTGTTTAATTATCGGTCACTAATTATCAGTTACCGTATATACAACGTGTAACGGAATAAACGCAAGAGCTCATAAACCCCAATTAGAATATTAAATTATAAGACTAAAATAATATCTGTAATTTAATTTAATTAAACCACACCTAGTTATTTTTTATAAAATAGACGTCCTTACTAAACATGAAACGAGGATAGCTATGAGCGTATTACAAATTTGGTTATGCATTTAAAAAGGCTTTATATAAAGGCTTAAATTTCCTTAAATGAAATATTTTATTACCTTGCTATGACGCAGTGGTTCTAATTTCAGTTAAATAAAAGATTTTTTCATGAAAAATTAACATATATAAATAATGACGGAAATCGATTCAGAAGCCGATTCTGAGCAAACTACTTTCAGGTCTTGCGCTTATTCTGTTACACGTTGTATTATTTTTCTATCCTTCCATGTTCCTGTCAGCTGTCTCATAGCAATAAAACATATGTCAAACTCAAAGCATTTATTTCAATTAAACCATTTACAGGCACTTTTGAATTGTCAAGGAGTCGGTCAGTCAGAAATATGAAGCTAGTTGCTCATTCCAAAGCGTAGTAGGTACCTATGGAGAAGAACAGGCAAAATACTCCACGGAAACTCCTTTAAATAAAAAAATGGATACTAAAAATTTATTACATCATTCATGTTGAAATTATACATGTGAGAACAATGTAGAGAGCACGTAAAAATCGTCCGCAATTATAAAATATTAAATTAGTGTACCAAAGTCAAACAAGTTTTCATTGATTTATTATGCGTTCTTGGCTTGGTCTGCGTGCAAATGAAGTCACGTTGTCTCTTCTGACGCACGAACATAAAAAAGCCTGTTTTTAAATTATTTATTATCATTTCTACGAGGCTGGTACAGGTGTAACGAGTGGTTGGCCTATTATTATTATTTTCTACCATTTTCAGGCATTTGTGTATCTAATTTCTCCACAAAATATAATGATACATTCAAAAGAACTAATTATTTTAAGTAATTGGTGGAATTATTTTAATAATTTTGTGCTAGCGACCGTTTTCGGGGGCCCATTATTGAGTGAGCAAGTCATCCCCTGCCATTTTACCTGTGTATTTTATATAAAACATTGGTCAGGCAGGCCATAGTCTTTCCATAGTTCAAGATAACCAGTTCACTTAGCCACCCAAACCCATAGTCCAATATCTCTGTGCCATATCCTGCAATAGTCCTACACAAACCGGGGGTTGTCTTTGGCTGCACTTGTATAGTGCGAACAGGGATAATCGTCGGTTGGTGCCACAGCACTTAAAAATGTCTAAGGGGCCTCTGCGAGTTGGCCTCGGCCTCTCGTACGCCTTCCAAAGGTCCGGTACCCCAGGGTCCCGAGATATGTCAAAAAGTCATGTTGGAAATATCTAATAAATATTTTGATGAGGAAATAATCCATTGTGTAAGTAGTAGTAGACCTGTAGGTGTGCTCCATTAACAGGCCTTCGGTCTCCAACAAATCTTCGGCTTATCAATCGGCCTAGCCTTTTCCCAACTATGTTTATTTATTTATTTATTTAATACTTTAAGCACATAAATGTACAGAGACGGACTTAATGCCATAGGCATTTTCTACCGGTCAACCTTACCTATGTTGGGGTCGGCTTCCAGTTTAACCGGATGCAGCTGAATACCAGTTTTTTACATTGAGTGACTGCCTATCTGACCTCCACAACCCAGTAACTGGGTAATACGATACCCCTTGGTAAGACTGGTTGTCAGAGTTTCGGGCTTCTGACGACCCGTAACGACTAATTTAGCATAGCTAACACCACAGTGTAATTACTTTATTATACGAGTACCATGCAAACACAGTCCTAGTAGCCTTTTTTAACCGACTTCTTCAAAAAGGAGGAGGTTCTCAATTCGTCTGTATGTTTTTTTTGTATGTATGTTACCCGATTACTTCGCCACTTATGAATCGATTTTGATGATTCTATCGGAAGTCGGTGGCAAAAAACGAAAATTGAAAAGCAAAGACACAGACTTCCGAAATTACAGTTATTTTTCACTTTTTTTGTGTTTTTTCTTTCTGGAAGTCGGTTTTTTTTCTTGTAAGTATCTGGAGTAGACACACATAGGGTCGGTACCCAATCTTTTGTTCTCCCAGAGAGCAAGCATCATCGTATACTACTGAGTCTTGGACACCGAACACAAATCTTTTGCTAACACCAAAGAAATTCCCTTGGTTGACCCTCATAACTTGTACCTTTTTCTTAAGTTAAATCTCGTTACGAGGAAAGATAAATGGCGGAAACAAATACAAATGTAGCAATGTTTGTAACATTGTATTTTTTGGAACTGCACTCACTTGCGAGCATTATTAAATTTTCTTAATCGGTGCAGTAGTAATAAAATATAAAAAAACGAATTCATAACGAGAAGAAGTCTAAACTAGTATCTATCGCCATCTCAAATTCGTGTGCACTCTCCTGATCCAACTTGACTGAAGGTCAGGCGCAGGACCAATGGGTTAACGTGTTTTTCGAAACACGGCGGTATCACAGCGAAACAGACGCAAACAATGAAAAGTTCACTATAGTAGTAGCTTTAAAACTACAAAAAAAACAAAATTAACACACAGGCGAAACGAATTTTAAACCTCGTTGATGTTTTGTGTCCTTCGAAATGAATAGTTGGATTGACTGGTTTTACTTGTAAGTGCGTTCGTCCACCGTAGCCGTCACCTAGACATCACTAAGAACGAGACGACAGTGCCGAAGTAGCGAAAGTATCCGAACCGAACGTGACATCCCGGTGACGATGCTCGTTTGTCCACCGCGACCGAACTGGGCGGTTCAGTATGATCGACAAATCCAAAGCCGGGTGAACGGCGCCGCCACCCGCGCCGGTGCGACGGCAATGTGTGGACAAGATCACATGTGTTTTGTATTGCCGGCTGGACACAATTTCGGGCCAAGTTTTAGCAGTCGCGCCAAACTACTCGAGACTTCGGCGGCTGGGATGACGGTGGCGAGGCGGTGGTGGCGCGGCGCTCGGGTAACGGACGTGTGGTGGACACGCGGCCATAGTAAATGTATGTATCGCTACTTCAGCGCCGTCATCTCGTTTTCGGTGAGATGTGATGGCTGCGGTGGGCAAACCCACTTACTCCATAATTGGGGAACGTAAGTTCATTTTTGGTACAGATATCAAAGCAGCTTATTGTTGGACACTTTTAGACCGAAAATTCAATGTTATAAAATGTCCTCCCTTGTCCGCTTGCATTATCCTTTAATGTTCTTCGTGTTGTAGCAACTAAATGGTAATTCAATACCTATTGATATTACAACATTGTTGCTTATATTTCATGCAGAATCATTCTGTTTATAATTGCTCTCAATGGTTTTTCCTGGAACCTGTGTTACAATAAATCAGTGCATAATTACTTAGTAAGCAGTTTTATATGTACTACCATTAAATATAAGATTCCATTACCATCATGATAATAAAATAGATGTTACCTATAACATATATGGTGATTATTTAAATGTTATAACATCAATATAGAGCCAATTGGTCCTTAGTTTAACCAGTTTTTGTGCCCATAGCAAAACCAAACTTTATTCATATTATTATTGAAGCAACGTTGCGTTACACAAAAGTGTGAGTCTGACTCGCACACGTAGGGTCCCGTTCCATCTTACAATATTTAACACTATACGTTTTTTACTTTAGTTAAAAAAAACACGTCTCTTGTATGAGGACCCCTTTAGTTTTTAACTTTATTTTATTATTATTTTCTGTTATTACAGCGGCAATAGAAATACACAATTCTGTGAAAATTTCAACTGTCTACCTATTAAGGTTCCTGACATACAGCCCGCTGACAAACAGACGGACGGATGGACGGACAGCAGAGGCACCCGTCGGATAAGGAATCCTAAAAAGAATATGGAAGGATGGGGCTTATTGAGATTATGCAGATTTTAGCGGTAGAGAGATAATGCCCGTTTGTTTGGTATGAAGAACAGGGTGTAAAGTTCACTCATCCTCTATAGAAAAGGGAGGATCCTCCGACCAGACGAGTGTCGTGTCTGGCGGGCAACTGCCCAACAATTGATGTTGGGATCTTCTATATACAGGGTTACTGGTAACTCGACGTATTCCTTGCAGGACGTCATAGTAGGGTTAAAATGCAACAAATTAAGCCACCAAATGTTCTACCGAAATTCAGTAGTTTTTGAATTAGTTAAGAGTTTTAGTTTTTTAATGAAAAATCCCAGATTAAATCATTTGAAACCAATTTAAAAATGATTTACGGCGGCGCGACTGTACTGAAATTTAAGTTATTATCATAGTTGACGCCGTAGCAGACCTTTGTTAATAATTAAAAGTTCAATAATGCCTAAAACTTTGGCAAATATCACTAACAAAACATTTAATTTTTTGTAATTTTTGCTATTACTTCAAAAACGAAAACTTTTAACTAATTCAAAAACTACTGAATTTCGGTAGAACATTTGGTGGCTTAATTTGTTGCATTTTAACCCTACTATGACGTCCTGCAAGGAATACGTCGAGTTACCAGTAACCCTGTATAATGATCGCGCGGTAAACTCTAATTGCGCGATGCAGGATTTTGTGTGACGTCAGGTCTTTGATGCGTAGTTTTCATGTGGCGATGTAGATACCGCCACACCAGTATGAAAGTAGAAATAGAAAAATGGAGAATTATTACTCATATCCGAGAGAATTTCGACATTGCATACATTAGGCCAGTATCATGTCACCCTCTTATTGTTTTATACAAAAACAGACTTAACAGCGGCATTCCCTTTTGTCTGTAAATAAACCGATGACATTCATTGCCACCATGTGTTCTTTACATTCACTGCTCTGTTGACGTTTTTATATTCCTTAGCTGCGTGTGAAGATCCAAAATAATTGTACTTTTATGCTTTATTATGATACCAACGCAGTGTTTAGTCCTGATGACAGCTTGATGACAAGATAATACTATTTATTTGGAGCAGTTATTATGAGTTCTGTTTTATATTTTTTTTGGACATTCGTGTAATGTACATAAACAGAAGCTGGTGATTAAGTAGGAATTGTCTTTGTAACGTGATTCCTAGTTACAATTCAAAGATATAGGTATCTATATATATCTTTTTCTTTTTAAGAGTATAAAAATGAATAAGTATAATTTAAGATTGTTTTAACATAAAATATTATTCAATATGTCCTGTGACACTCTGCAATACTGTAGCTTTCTATTATAGAAAGAACTTTCGGAATCGGGTTAGTAGTTCCTAAGATTACCCCTTAAATACAAGCTCACAAATTTTACCTCTATAATATTAGTATAGAAAGATGTATAGTCGTAGATTTTAGGTATCATCTTTTCCAATGATACTTAGAACACGAAAAAGTTATAAAACTAAAATCCAACTACCGCAAAGAGGTATAAACAAGACATCACAGACCGACAAATTAAAAATCTAGTCACACTAGTGATCTGTTCGATTTATGCCCTAACACGTGTGACTCCGGATTTTTAAATTGTCGGTCTTAGATGTCTTGTTTATACCTTTTTAGTTGACGTTTTCGCCGTAGTTGGGATATAGTTTTATTTAAATGTGCTAATTATGCCCTTTCATTTGATACCAAATAAAGCATCATTAAAAAAAAGTCGGGTAAAAACTACTGCTCATCACGGGTTTTATAAAAACACAAAATATTTTTAACATCACCAGTTTATTTTGATAAAGATTCAGTTCCAAAATTATGTCGTTGGTACCACTATTCACAATATTTTCCTTTCGAAACAGGCTTGTTGACAGCTAATAATAAATTAGCGGTCCTTATGTGAAACAAAATTTTATCATAAATCGCTTTGTATTTATCGTATTACAGTTATATGAACATTACTAGAACATTATTCTATGTACAATTCGTTTGCAGGGACGTTTTGGAAAAGTTTTTCAACGTTCTCAATGATCTTGCCGACGACGGCTTTCACAATTGGAGGTCCGACTTCCTTGACGATTTCGTTGCTGCTGGATTCAATTAGTTCACGGGCAGCACGACCTGAACGAAGAACACAGGATTAACTTAGACCAGAAGCAGTAAAATAAGGGTCAGCTTTGGACACAATCCTAAAGCAGTCATCATCATCAACTGCTTAGTCTTATCCCAACTACGTTGGTATCGGCTTTCAGTCTTACTGGATGAAGTTTATTGTTCATGGATTCACTGTCAATCTGATTTCCACAACTTTACTCCATTTGAAATAAGATTAGACATTTAAATAAACCTTTTTTACTGTCCGTTCAACCGATTTTGAATTCTATTGCGTTGGTGGTATGACAAATGGCAACTGCAGTAGACAGTTGGTATTGTGTAACGTTTTTTGCTTTTAATTCCATCCTTATGCCTACGGTATAGAAGTCAAAATCGGTTGAACGGACTGTATATAGGTTTGTTTAAATGTCTAATCTTATATCAAATGGAATATAGGTAAAACTACACACTCCATAAAAATAGTAATAGTTATGTGTGAATAGATATATTATGATAATAGTTTAAATAATTCTTATTACTGAGGTTATTTGTGTTTCTATATTAAGAACAAACAAGACCAAGAAAACTTATTCAAGTTTTAAATATATTAATAATTATTTTATAAAGTTATAGGCGGCTGGATAGAAAGTCAAGGTCTTTAATTTGCGTCCGTCGATTGCGTTTTTTAATTTTTAAGATCATGTTTATTATCTACACTAATATTATAAAGAGAATAAAATTGTATTTTTTTTGTAATTAATAAACTCAAAAACTTCTGGACCAATTTATAAAAATTTACTGAGTAACATGGGCTATAATTTAAAAAGATATGTCGTGTGCGAAACCGCTGGCGGAAGCTAGTATCGATTAGCGTCCTGCCCCTAGTTTGCACGGTCTTAAAACTTGACAAAACATCGAGATTTGTTTATTAAATGTAAGTTTATTTTACTTATCAACCTTCCGGAATAAATTCTCTAAATGATTGCGAAAACCGAATCAAAATCCGACAAACGGTCACACAGACAAACACGAAAATGTTTATACATTGTAGTACCTATAGCACTTTACTTACCAAGAACTTCATTTCCATTGAAGAGGTTTTCCAACTCGATGGTAGATTTTTCTTTTAAATCATAGGAGTGGTTCCAGTTCTTGATAGTCCAGTGTTTTTCTCCGTCCTTGCCAACATTGTCACCCATGTCAATATCAACATTTATGATAGCCTTTCCTAGAAAGCAGAACATCATTTTGATTAATACAACAATTATTTAAATTGACATTCGGGATATAATTATTTAATAGAAATTTTCTTGTTTGGACATTGTTGTCCAAACAAGAAAATTTTGTAAAGAATTGGGATTCGGTTGTTAGTATAAGATAAATGGAATAAGAATTCAAATGAAGAATTCACTTAAAAAATAATGGTCCTACCGCCAATAAAACTCTTGGTTAAAATCAAGTAGATTTTTACAAAGGATTCCATTTGCGCCTAGTATAAGAACAATAAACATAAATGTTGATAACAAATTATTAGATTCAAAACCGTGTGGAGAGAACTCACAGTTGTTAACAGAACAGAGGTTAGCCTTGAAAACCAATACAAAGCGGTTGAGGTTGTATTCTTTGTAGATTACGACAAAATCAAACTGGTTGCTAATCTGGACAAAATCAAACTGGTTGCTAATCTAGTTGTATAATTTATTATTTGTATAATTATCATATTATATTTATACATTTTGTGATTACTTAAACTCACGCACTGTCTTATTATTACTTGTAAAAATGTTAGGAATATTGTGATATCGTATACTTTTACAATGTTTGTAAATATGTGAGCATTATGTATTGGTCATTGCTCCACTTTTAATTCTTTTTACCTATTGTGTGGTACAGTAATCTTATTCTAGGTGCATCGTCTTCACATGTAATTATATAACTGATGTATACAAAATATTGTAAAACATTTTTATAAAGAGTAACGGTGGAGTTTCTTGCCCATTCTCCTCCATACGAAAACTACCTTTTGGAAGGGGCAACTAGAATCAGTTCTATTTCTTTGTTTTTGACGTTCAAAAGTGCCTTTAATGTGACTTTGACTTACGCCGATGACGTGACTCTAGTGGAGCAATTTCTATGAAAACGTCATGGAAATAATTGTTCTACCAGATTTGCGTTGAACCTAGCGTCGCGCGTTTGCGGAAGCTTTTATTTGACCTTCGATATTTTTCCATTATCTAGACTGCATTTTTTTATTTTAATGGATAGTTATATACTTACTACTCCTGCTATCAGCCATTTATCATATATTTAGATCAAAACCGGATACCTAAGGTTTTTGACCTATATTAATTATTAATTTATTCTTCTAATTTCAATCAACGCACGACGTTATTTCTGGTGAGTTCTAAACATAAAATTGTTAAGCGGATATTTTTTGAAGGTTAATTAAACGTTTCTATCTAAATTAATGATATCTACATTTTTATCCGAGTTTATCTGAGTTTTTGTTTGAGTTAATATCTATATAATATAAATAAATAGTCACTAAGGCGGGCCCAAAACAATCAATTATATTGCACAATATCACGAATTGCGTAATGCAAACTCCAACCCGCCTCAGATACGGATAATTACTAATTGAAATAGTAGCATACACACCTACTAAGTATACAAATAATGCATGATGTTTTTATAAAATATTAGGATCTAGGGTTAAGATTGAGAATCACCATTAACTTAAACCAGTCTCGAGATATTCAATTTGGCTATCTGATAACTATTAATTGAATAGATGTATCTAATTTTTAACTGACTTCCAAAAAGGAGGTTGTTCTATGTTCATCTGTATGTATTTTTTTTGTGTATGTTCATAGATATCTTCGCCAATTGTGAACCGATAAAAAAAAAAATTCGAAAGGATTTACTCCCGAGGGGGTCCCATGTAAATTTTATTAACTTTACTTGCATAGTTTTTGAGTTAGCTTCAATATTACGTATTTTACCCATTTAGTATATCTGGACGATGTTCTATGTGACTCCGTCACTATTATTTACATAGCAGTAAGTGGTATTCGAATTTGTGTGGGGTGGGAAACACAACATAAGGTAACAAAAAAAAAAACTGACTTAAAAAAAAAATCACTAAAAACGTGAAAAGTTGTAAAAAATGAAAATTGAAAAGCGAAGACAAGCATTTCCGAAAAAAGTAATTTTTCACTTTTTTTTGTGTTTTTTTGGAAGTAGATTGTTTTGTTTTTTGGTAAAAAGTTTTTGATGATTGGCCTTTGACTTGGTTTCACATGCCATCGAGCCATATCTCTCAGGGATGCCAGTTACTGTGTTTTTTGTTCTACGTTATTGGTGGAGTATGATAGCTTTTCGATCAATTCGCGATCAATTCCCTTGAATCCTAAGTGCAGCTCTACGGTTATATCAATGTGATTAATAAATGGATAAGAATATTTGCACAAATGTATTGTCTGGTCCTTTTTCTTTTCTGTCTCTTAGCTGTCAATATTTGTTTTAATGAATATTTCGTACGCACGTAAAATACGCGCTTTGACGTGGAGTTGCGGATGCCAGCCCGTATTATCTATTACCTATTACCTACCTAATGAATATTTGACGACTTAACCATTCGTTAGTCATAAAACATCAATTAACGTCACTCATAAATTATTTGCCCAGTAAGAAGTGTCATGATTTTAACTGTTATCTATTTAAAATTATTTTTTCGAAACATTTATACTCTTTTTTCCAATGAGGGAAGAATGGACGTTTATAGTTCTGTAGTGTGAATGCTTAATCACCATTTCGAACCCATACGCTCAGACTGATCACCGACGTGTCTGACCTTATTGTTGTTAACTAAACGGTATCTTTGAAAGGGAAGATACACTCAGGAAAATTAATTGTTAAGAAAATGTACACCCTACGTTATTAACCCGTGTTCATACAAAATAAAGAATGACAGTTGTGCTTTGAATATACAGACAATTTAAGTTGGTTGTCAATTTGAAAAACGCATTCTCTTTAGAGGTTTAATTTACTTTAGTGACCACCATCATCATCGTCATTATAATGACCAAGGTGCTATTAACAGGGACAATGAAATCTCTAAAGATTGCCATTCGCCAGGACTCTGAGTTTTACACCTTGCCTTTGAGTCTTAGGTCAATGTTTTCTTAACTCAATTAAATTAGTACTTACTTAGAACAACGTGAGCGTTTCCGTTGCCTTCGATGGGAAGGATGAGCAGAATTCCTTTCATCTCATATTTGCCTTTAAAGTCAACGCTGCACTGGAGCTTTACGGTAAGTTTTGATTTTCCAACATCACGTCTGCAATAAGAAAAAAAATGTTTTAGAATCAAGTGATGCATTTTCAATAATTTTTATCATCTATAAAAAGCATACAATGTTTTTGCATATGTAGCGGTATACAATTAAACATGTTAAAAATATTTAAAATTCCTGGACTTTTAGGATTCATTAAAGTCGACTAATGCTGTAACTTCATAATGTCATCATCTTCCTGCCCTTGTCCCGTGTTACTCGGGGTCGGCGCAACACGTTTTCTTCTTCCACTCTCCCCTGTCAACCGTCACGTTATCATTTACTCCTTTCTCTTTCATATCATTCCTCACACAATCCATCCATCTTTTCTTTGGCCTTCCTCTCCCGCTCCAAAACCGCAAGCAACATGATGAGTAACTTCATAATGTAATCACATTTAATTATGATGGAAAAAATAAGTAGTGCTAATAGAAATTTAAATAAATGCTTCGAATCCGTTGTCAAGTCTTTTTAAAATGGTTACTAGGCTAAATAAATTTCTTTGAAGAACTTGATTTTTATTCTACGAGGTATGATGCCTATTAAGAAAGACAAAATACGATAATCTGAGTACTGCTTCTTTGTACATGAATATTTATTATTATTTATTCATTCACTCTAATGAAAAAGGTTAAAATCAAAATAAATCAATATTTCCATTGGCTGTATTATAATTAGGAATGCACTGAAAAAACTGTTAAAAAGCTGGTCATCTTTTTAGTATTTAGACTTAAAGTCAGTTTAGGCACAAAAATAAATCTGACCCGCACCAAAAATAAAGTAGGTGCATGAAAAAAAAAACAAAAATTGAATAGGTACTCACTGCGCTTTCTTGACGATGCAATCCTTAAGCCCGGTACCAGTGATGTCCCTGAGAAGCAGTTTTAGTCCAGGGGAGCTGGCGTCCAAACTCTTCATGGAAAAAGGGTCCAGCTTTTGAACTCCAAGTTCAGGGATGCCGTTGGCAAATATTGGGATCGTACTCTGTGCCGTCTCCTTAATGCATTTTGAATCGTCCGATTTGCATTTTTTGATGAACGGTGCTATAAAATGTGGATTTTGAAAATTTTGTGCAGAAGTAAAGTTTTTACATATTTATTATAATGTAAATAGTATTTTTTATCTTTTTAACCCGGTAATTTTCTACTAACGTGGTTTTTTTTCATGATGGGGACAAAAATGATATATGATTATTGTTCATTGGTGAATATTATTATCTCGAAAAACTCCAAAAATATATTCAATTAGGTAGTTTTTTTTTCATATAGAAAAGGCAATTTGGAATTTAAAAAAAATCAAATGCTTTGTGTTATTCTTTTTTAGCTGGACAATGTGTGTAATGATTATGATATTTAAAATCAATTAACATATTTTATGCTTTATTTTTATTTTCGAAATTTATAGTTAAAATATTTCTAGTGAAGAGAGCAAAAAGAAAATAAATTACGTACCGGACGCGGCATTTGCTGAATAAACCACGCTTAATAAAAGCACCAAAAATGAATACCGAGAATACATTTTCGAAAAGTAAAATTGAGCACTTGGACACAACTGTCTGAATCAGAGTTTTTCCGGTATATGCCAACCACCAAAGATTCACATACATTTATATACGAGATTAAGCCTGTCCATACAGGGTGATCAGTGAAACGAGGTCCAAAGAAAAATTTAAGGACCCTATCGCCAAGGCTTCCCGGAACACTCCCATATATTATGTTCAGGGATAATTTTTATAGTTTATGAGCTAGACGGATTTGAATATTTTTTGGGAAATTGTCACTTGACTTCAGACTTTTTCCTCTCTCTGTGTTGCATTTTTTTTAAATATTTTTTTTATTATAAGTCCTTAAATTGTGGTCTACGATCTATAAATAATACTCTGTCTAAACATCGTTCAAAGTGTCTAAAACTTATCTCATAGGTAAAATTTTTACTGGACAAGATTCGTAATAGATATTCAGTCTTTAAAAAAAAAGAAAAAGAAAGGGAGCAATGAACACAAAGTAGTTTTTAAAATTTCCACAAACCCTCTGCTTTCCAAATCAATACAAATAATAAGTACTTTTCGGGTCATTATTTGGAGAAATTGGAGTTCGAACATGGTCGAGTAAGGCGAAAAACACATTTTTTTCGTCCTTGGTAGTATTTAAGTATTATATGCGTTTCCGCTAGGAGTAATCCATTTTCTATGTGAGGCTTCTAAAAATTGTCTTTGATCCTCATTTTATGCCACACTCTGTATATACGTCAGATATGTAGACAAACTAGTTTCTTTCATTACGGAGCCACTTATGCCGTTAATAAAAATTGATTATAACACATAAAAAAGATTTAAAGTACGTTGACATTGCGCCTTGTTTTTTTGTTTGTGTAGTTAGATAAGAATCTGTAAGTGTATTTTCCCTTTAGTGGACTTTTTAGTATGTGATCTAAGTGCATAATAATGTCTGTGACTGCCTTTTGTCTATTTCATTGTTTGAAAAAATGAATTTAAAAAAACTTGGATGGCGCCTACTTTTCTGGAAGTTCTCTTAATGTTCTGGGAGTAGATTAAACAAATGAATATCACTAATGTCTGGATGGTTTAGATCTATGTAAGTATTCGGGATTTTGAATATTATTTTGTATTTTCTATAATACAATCAATTTTAATCGTTGTTCGGCTTGATTTTTATCTCAGTAGTAATTTTCTAATTTATTATTGGTTCTTAATAATAAAACGTATCAAGTATCTTGACTGAGCTCACGAGGTTGTCGACATGTGGGATGTGGACTTTGCGATCATTGTGCCGATAGTCGTATCAGCCAATGGCTTAATTGGCAAGAGCCTCGACCAACACCTAAGGAGGCTCTCGTTGGGCAGCTGGGTTAAGGACCTGATTCAGAAAGCGGTACTCCTGGACACAGCCCGTATTGTTAGAAGGTTCCTCTCTCTGGAGCCCTGACCGCCGGTAGCTTGGATCCTGTTCGCGATACCGGTGGGCTACAATTTTTTATATTTTTAATGTTTTTATATTCTAATATTTAAAAATATAATTTATCTTTAAGAAAAGAAGGAAACGTATCAAAATTCTGCGGCAGGATACTAAACCAATCAGTGCCTATTAGAAATTTTATTTATATTCATCAATCACTACCACGGCTAAAAATAACTAGTATTTAATCACCATACCCATTACAGAGATCTGATGGCAAAAACCCTGAGGTAGATTTCTAAAGAAAAAAAAAACCTTAATTACCCATGTTAAGGATAGAAACAGCGCACTCTTGATGGGGCATAGCAACGACTATCATGACTTAGTAAATAATTGTTTGAATTTAAATCTATCGAAAAATTATATTCAAATATAAGCGATATATCGCTGTCGTGCTCGGTAGCGATACTGGTCCACTTTATGATTAGTCACTTTGGACCAATTGGAATCGTGCTCCTAGCTTCTGATGATTCATAAGTGCCCATGTAGGTTTATCACTACATATTATAAAACAAAGTCCTCCCTCGCGTCTCTCTGTCTGTCTGTTCGCGATAAAGTCAAAAACTACTGTACCGATTTTCATGCTGTTTTTACCAATGGATAGAGTGGTTCTCGAGGAAGGTTTTAGTATATAACAACCGACATCCACGCGGGCGGAACCGCGGGCATTAGCTAGTGTGAAATAAAATATTTTAATTTTATTATCACTGCATATAGCTCCGTGCATATTCCATAATCAAATTCTTGTTTCCAATTAGTGATCACTTCCACTTAAAGAAAAATAAACTTTACGTCATTGTAAATTAAGTTGTCTTCAGAATGACTAGTACCTACTACTGAAAAAGTCCTCACAAAGTTAGAAGTTGTATCGAAAACTGAACTTTATGTTATATCCTTTAAAATGGTCATAATCCTTACTAATATTATAAATGCGAAAGTAACTTTGTCTCTCTGTCTGTCGCGCTTTCACGTCAAAACTACTGAACTGATTGAAATGAAATTTGGTACACAGATAGTCTAGAGCCTGAGAAAGGACATACGCTACTTTTTATAGACATACCACCCGGGCGAAGCCGCGGTCGGAAGCTAGTTATAGTATATTTGTTTACATGTTTGGAAACTAATTTGCAAACGCAGAAGATTACTTCTGAAGGCAATATTATATATACCTTTAGCTTCCGTGTTTCGATACACATCTTTTGTTGACGAAAACTTGATTTGAAGGTAAGTAAAGCAAGCAATTTATTTATTTAAACTTTTCGCACTCAAAAAAGAGGTACAAAGGCGGACTTAATGCCTTAGGCATTCTCTACCAGTCAACCAAGGGTAGTGAAGAGATTAGATTAGCAATTCGTATCTCAGGACCAGACAAGTAAACACTAGTATCAAAAGCATGTATTAGGAATTCACTGCAAAACCTGAAAAAATGTCTGGGATCATGACATTAGGGTAGCATTAGTTCAATAACCTAATAAACAAAGTTTTGGACAGTGGGGTTATGGCTTAGTCATTTATCACATTGACGCTAATATGAACCCTACAGAATTCGGTAAGAAGGTTTTAGATGTGTTTATTAGTTAACGGTTGTTTGGTATATATACCTAAATATATGTGTCTATTTTTATGGTTGAATAGTTGATCTTTGTTTTGCAAACCTTGTAATGGTTCATAATGTTTTATCTTTTTCTGTTTTTTTTTTCTTTATTTGACCTTTCTGCGGCGAAGTTTAAAGAGAGGTTGTTATAATATTGTCGAATGAGTAAGTTAATTAATCCGTACTAATATCCATACTATCCATACTAATAACATTATAAATTGGAAAGTAGCTCTGTCTGTCTGTCTGTATGTTACCTTTTCACGACTACAATTTTTTATCGAAATCCGTTCAGTGGGATCCGATTTCGATAAAATTCCACAAGGAGATAGATGGCATCCTGGGGAAGGTCATAGAAGGTCTATTTTCAATCCTCGGCGCTGGGGCGAGGGTTGTAAAATCAACAGCGCCCAAGAACAGTTGACTGTTACTTTTCATGAAGAAACTGGCCGTAAGTCCACAATCAAGACAAATAATATACAAAATATATGCTTTAAAAATTTGGTGGTCCAACTCGCACTTGGCTAGCTTTTTGTCCGTTATTTTCATGCATATATTATAAATGATTGAATTTAGTAACTCACTCAAATAGCTGACGGCATTGTCAATCCAAACATACTTCACAATTTTTTCCAAAATTGTCACCTATTTCATTGTTCATTGTTCTGTCAGTTAAAAATTACCTTACTGTTCATTCTAAATAACCTTCTCAAAATAAATACTGTGTTGTAGAAGAGTCTAATGACTTGTTCTCGTAGGTTTTAAACACCTAACGTAAAAAGTCGGTTAAAATTGCAACTTGGCAGATTAGATGATCCCGACAAGATCTAGGCACAGATAAACGGGAACGATTAAAACAATTGAATAACAAACCAAAAATATAATATTTTTAATGTACAATCATTGTTATTATTCATTACATGCTCAGTCAAGCGATAATTATTTGATCATAAGTCATTTTTGATGAGAATCTGTTTATATTTTCGACGATATGTTTAACACAGGTTTTAAACATCTCGGCTCCAATTTCCTGGATAACTTCATTTCCATTGTTCTTGAAAAGGTCATCCGTAGCCTGACCTGGAATTATAAAATAGACACTATTAGGGCCGATTTTTCAATCCTCAGATAAAGAATCGAATAGCGTTTATTCCATAGATTTTTCAATAGTCAGATAGTGAGTATCTGACGATTGAAGCCTGTAACTGAGGAATAAAGTTAACTATCCCTTCAAGCCTCAGATAATACGTTATTCTAGGGAATAAATACTGTTTTGACGTTTGTTTTGTTTGAGATTTGAATTTGCTTTGTCTCTGCGCGTTTTCGTGATTTTGTGTTGTTGAAAATATGGATGATTTTGGTTCAATTTACGATAGTTTTTTAAATATCTCCAAATATCACTTTTCTTACGATTTCGGGACGATATTATTTTAACAATTTAAAACTACAAGGCTCAACTTGTAATACAGTAGTAGTGTGTAATTAATAGAAGTTGTATGAAAAATATAAAGACAGATCTACGTATGTATGTTTGTATGGAATGTTTAAAGTTTAAACAAATGTGTATGTTAGCTTTATTTTTAATAAACAAAATACAAAAAAACTCGGTTCAATGTCATGTTATTGCCTGTGGCATGGCATACGATAAGCTGAAGCAATACTATTAGAGAGATATGTAAGTCATCTGATTCCGTTGCTTCAATTTTTTTACATATATGCCAGAAACTACTACTAGGTAAGAAACTTGCATCGTGTACGTGGGGTTTTAGTTGATCAGCAATAATCGTTGCACCTTCTAAACGGTATTAGGACAATGTTAGTCATTTTTTGTTTCAATTTTGCTATATGTCACTGACTACTACCGTCGACACTATGAAACTTGCAACGTGTAAGTGGGGCTTTAGCTGAAGCAACAATAGGTAATCGTTGCACTGTCTGAACAGTATATAGACGATGCAAGTCACTTGTTGATTCAATTTGATGACATGCCACAGGTAAGAAACTTGCATCGTGTGAATGGGACTTTACTCTTAGGTCAAGAAGAGCTTTCATGTGATCTTTAATGTGGCATGGGAAAGACTGGACCGTATCGTTTATCCTGTGTTTAATTGGAACCAGCTCTTCATCGTCATCATCCACAGCCCGAATTCAACAAATTGTTGAGCAAATACCTCTCTTTTCTTGTGCCGATCCCCATGCTCCTATGCCAGCCTCCTCCAGGTTCTATCCGATCCAGCTCTTACTCAAAACTCAAAGCATTTATTTCAATTAAACCATTTACAGGCATTTTTTAACTGTCAAAGAGTCGGTCAGTTAGTCAGAAAGTTGAAGCTAGTTGCCCATTCCAAAACGTAGATCTCTTTGGAGAACAACGGGCATGAAACTCCAAGGAAACTCTTTTAAATATGGATATAGGTATTAAAAAAATCCGGGTACAGTATTCTTGTTGCTTCTATATGTGAGAACAATATAAAACAAAAGCTGCCCGCAAAAGAGAAACTACTGCTCGCAAAAGATGAATGTTACAACTTGGTAAAGCTTTGATTTTTGTAAAAAGAGATCTAGAACCTTGAGTTTGTTACCCCATTTCTTCTTAGAGGTAATCAGGAAATGCCAATAAAACAACTTAAAAAAAAAATGACTTTAACCTGTGAACATCATAATTAATTAACGTGTTGTTTGGACGACCGCGCCGTCCGGCCGGTGATTTACCGGAAGAATTTTTATTTACAGATACATAATCATTTCAATGGTTTTTATTAATATACGGTACTTTAAAAGTGATTTTGATATCCTAAGTAATTTTTTTTTTTCAGATTTTCCTTTTGTTTCTATCATTTTATTCAACAGTTGTGATTAGCATCTTTTGTTATTGTTGAAAACAAAGTAACGCAATTGTTTCTCAACTTTGTTGATACTTACGCAAAACTTCATTGTCCTGGAACAAGCCTTCAAATGCAACATCGGATTTTTCTTTCAGCTCGTAACTGTGCTCGAAATTCTTGATACGAAAGTATTTCTTGCCGTCTTTTCCTTCTTTAATGAAGTAGTTTAATGAGACCGTATTAATAATCTTTTCTATAAAAACACAAGGATTATTTATTAGTGTTATCTTTCCTACAACTACTATCAAATAAGGAATACTAATCGTTTGAAATGTCGCTAAAAATTGGTAACAACGCGTGCGCATTTAAGCTGGTCCGGCTCTGGGCTTAAGGCAACTTTGACAAAATGATTTTTGTAAGTACCCATTTAAAAAAATATTGACGTTTAATATTTAATTTGAATAGGCCTATTCTGCACCCTGTTAAAGCCTTTATAAAAACACTGACCACTTAGATAAAAATTCTTAGCCATACTTACTGAGGTTCACATGGATTTTTCCATTTCCTTTTATTGGCAAAGAGAGAATCTGTCCGTCGATTTCATAATTTCCGTCAAGTTTCAAAGTGCATTGAATCACTAAGACCAACTTTAATGTAGGTATGTCACGCCTGGAAAATAAAATAAATTAAGTATTGTAATTTTATTGTATCCCCATGCTCCTAGAAGTGGTGGAAAGTGAGGAAAAAAAAAAGCGCCGTAACCACAGTATAAAAAAATAAGTACAGTATTCTGTCTTCATAGAAAACGGCAGAAATGACGCGCTTGGAAATCTCAGTGTATATCAGTACGCAACAGTATCGAGTGTGCGGCAGATTCGCACAGACGCGGAAGGTCCATCTTCCGAGCGGCCGTAGGAAATTATGTCATGGTCACTGCCCAGATATTATAATACTGCTACTTATATAATCTGTGCCATAACCTAATCTCATCAATCAGTAATCTAAACTATCTAAACTAATATTATAAAGAGGAAAGATTTGATTGTTTGTTTGCATTGAATAGGCTCCGAAACTACAGAACCGATTTGAAAAATCCTTTCACTGTTGGGAAGCTACACTATCCCCGGGTGACATAAGCATATTATATTTTCAAAAAAAAAAATGAGATCCCTACTAAAACTCCAATAATGTAACCCATGGTGGAAAAAAGGGTAGGGTAGGTAGGTAGGTAGGGTAGGTAGGGTAGATAGGTAGGTAGGGTAGGTAGGGTAGGTAGATAGGGTAGGTAGGGTAGGTAGGTAAGGTAGGTAAGGTAGGTAGGGTAGGTAGGGTAGGTAGGGTAGGTAGGGTAGGTAGGGTAGGTAGGGTAGGTAGGGTAGGTAGGGTAGGTAGGGTAGGTAGGGTAGGTAGGGTAGGTAGGGTAGGTAGGGTAGGTAGGGTAGGTAGGGTAGGTAGGGTAGGTAGGGTAGGTAGGGTAGGTAGGGTAGGTAGGGTAGGTAGGGTAGGTAGGGTAGGTAGGGTAGGTAGGGTAGGTAGGGTAGGTAGGGTAGGTAGGGTAGGTAGGGTAGGTAGGGTAGGTAGGGTAGGTAGGGTAGGTAGGGTAGGTAGGGTAGGTAGGGTAGGTAGGGTAGGTAGGGTAGGTAGGGTAGGTAGGGTAGGTAGGGTAGGTAGGGTAGGTAGGGTAGGTAGGGTAGGTAGGGTAGGTAGGGTAGGTAGGGTAGGTAGGGTAGGTAGGGTAGGTAGGGTAGGTAGGGTAGGTAGGGTAGGTAGGGTAGGTAGGGTAGGTAGGGTAGGTAGGGTAGGTAGGGTAGGTAGGGTAGGTAGGGTAGGTAGGGTAGGTAGGGTAGGTAGGGTAGGTAGGGTAGGTAGGGTAGGTAGGGTAGGTAGGGTAGGTAGGGTAGGTAGGGTAGGTAGGGTAGGTAGGGTAGGTAGGGTAGGTAGGGTAGGTAGGGTAGGTAGGGTAGGTAGGGTAGGTAGGGTAGGTAGGGTAGGTAGGGTAGGTAGGGTAGGTAGGGTAGGTAGGGTAGGTAGGGTAGGTAGGGTAGGTAGGGTAGGTAGGGTAGGTAGGGTAGGTAGGGTAGGTAGGGTAGGTAGGGTAGGTAGGGTAGGTAGGGTAGGTAGGGTAGGTAGGGTAGGTAGGGTAGGTAGGGTAGGTAGGGGAAGTAGGTAAGACTAAGACTTAGTGCTACCCGTGCGAAGCTGGGGCGGGCAGCTAGTCATAAATAAATCAATATGAAATCAGTCTAATATTTCAAGTTAGGCCCTAATCTTTAGAAATAATAAATTATTATTAATTTGCATTGTTGATGTTGCAAAACCGGTATAACCTGACATAAAAAAAATGAAGTCATTCTGTATCTTTCTAGAAATATAATTTACTACGCAAATCGTTGATTTATCCGTATCATGTGATGCGGACGAATGTGGAAAATGTCGTAACGAAAGTTTTGGGTATGAATGTGGATGGGAGGGTAAGCCCAAAGGGATGGACTGTGTGAAAGATAATAATGGCTTGAAAGAGGGTGACTACCGAGATGACGGCTAATAGATACTTCTTTATTAGCCGTCACAAAAAGACATGTTGCTAAGACCGAATGATGATTGTTGATTTATCCATACATCAGAAATAATCTCGATTAGATGTTTGCCTTCTTCAGTTTTGGGAACTGATAAATTCAACTTTTAAATTTTTCGATAAAAACTACTAGTACAGTACCTGAACGTTAATATGCCACATCGACTATTAAAAGAAGTCGACCTTGTAGAGCGCATATGACGCTTTATACCTGAGTGTCAGTCTCTTTCTACAATGTGTAACTGAATTAATGCACATTTTAAATGAAGTTTGTTCAGAATCGTGTACTGGATCGATTTTTACACACTTCCTCTGTACAGTCAAAACAAACCAAAATGAACGAAGTACCTACTACGCCAGACCCTTAAACGTGTGCGACTGTGTACTTGCGTAGATTTGTAATGTGTATAGACATAATTTAAACTATTTGGTTTTAAACCGTCTTTTTGGTTTAAAACGTTTTAAATCACACTTAGCGGTTTAAAATGTTTTTATTAAATAGAATGCACTGTGGCTTCACTAAAAGTGATCTGGACCACATCTACTCCCTGATATTTTTTAGAAATAATAACGATTTATCTATACAATTTTATATGCATATTTACAAGAAAATACATTCTAAAAATATGCAGTAGCTACGTAAAAACCTAATCAGACCATTTTTTTTATTGATACTTAGCTAAAACTTATTTTTAAAATGTATTGTTTAATAAATACGTAAATCAAGTTTGTTTTCAGTCTGTCTAAACCAAAAAAGTAGTTAATATACGTAAACGACTCACAAAAATGGTGAAAGATTTAAATTAGCCTCTCTAACTTAATTTTTAATGTACTGCGTAATCAATGTACGGGCCACGTGGTGGTTTTAAACCGTTTTAAACAAATTTAAAACGGTTTTTAAACCACGGATTTTGGTTTAAAACGGTTTATTTACAACTTTAGTAATGTGACAACAATTTTCCCCTTTAATCATAAACAATTTAAATATTAACACTGTTTTATACAGGTTAAAATTTTAGAAAAGAAAAATATTTTATTTGGTTTAAGGACAGGAAATAAAACAATAAAAACAAACTTTAAAACTAACAAAATCATGAAAACAAATAAGAAATAAAATAATAAATATGTATTTAAATATATTATCTAGTTTAGTCGTTTAAATCCTCATAAGGGGTCATTGTACTCATTATTATGAATAACTTTCATTATGGGGCCAACCCTGTTTTTAATGTTTTTTTTTGGGTGGGAAATCATCAAATGACTTCTCCCGCTCTGGGCGGAGTAGGAGGGCGTGTCAGACTTTTACTGACTAAAACCCACCCGTGTGCCTTCAGTTGCCTGTTGCCAAGGGTTCCGATATCCCTTTTTTTTTAATATTATTATTATTTTAATTTCTACATTTGTATCTGTATTTTTTATGGTGTACAATATAATAAAGAGCATTCTATTCTATTCTATTCGGACTTTCCCGCAACCCTGGCAGGCATCGATACTAGCAGACCCTGCCAATTGTGCTGACATCTCTTTGAGGCGCGCGAGGAACACGACGCGCCGTCGACCCGGGCCTGGTCCTTATCAGACGGCGAGCCACCTATTGCTCGCCGCCCGCAAGCCCGCGTCTACGGTGGCCGGGAATCCGCCTGAGATTTCCGACGCCCAGGGCGTCTCCTGCGGTGGCGGTTAGGAGCGTGAGGGCGCGAATTTTGCCTCTCCTTCACACGTTCTGCCTCCTCCTTCGCGAGCATTACTGCTTTGCAGAAGGAGGTGAATGGGACCATGGTATCGCGAAAAAAATCAGCTGTTCCCTACATTTGACGAGCTATGCGAACATAAATGTAGGGAACAGCAGATTTTTTTTAGTATATAATAAAAATTCAGGTGATTATACATATTTTTCTAATTGGAGTGTTTGTTCCGGAACATGTTGTATAGTGCAATGTGTCATATTAGTACGAGCCGAGTAGGTAATATACTAGTTATACGAGTTAGTTCGACTTTCTGGTTTGGTATAGATAAGTATATTATCTAGTGTTGCTCTCTTTATTACTTTTGGCCTCTAAAGGCGCACGAACGAACAAGAACATGATGAACACGAACATCAAATACTTTGTTCGGAACTTTTTATAAATAAAACAAGTAGATAATAATACTCACCTCACTTTTAGTGGCTTACAATTTTTTATTCCTGTTACGGTAATGTCATTTAGGATGAATTTCAGATTTGGTGAACTGGAGTCAACTTTCTTAAAGGTAACAGGATCCAAAGGTTTTACATCTAGTGATGGGATGCCATCAGCAAAGGATGCTACTCCTTTTATAGCATTATCTAATACGCAGTCATCATCACTGAGTTTGCATGGATGAAAACCAGGAAAAGGGGCTGGAATGTTACCAAAAGCAATTAATGAAAAATCATCCTATACATAAACTTATCATAATACCACTGCTGTTTTCCCCGAAGGGTAAGGCAGAGGTCTACAGTATAGTACACCCACATTTTGCCAGTTATGTTTAAGGCCAGGTAGATCCAGCGAAGTAGGCAATATGCACTCAAGCGCCCGGCAACCATAGTAGCCCCAAAATGGTATGGCAACGCCACGCCCTTCACGCGAACGCCATTTTATTACATTTTATTTTATTATTAAAAGAATTAAACTATTTTGCTAAATGTGTCCACAAACTATTATTCTATACCTATGTTATTAACGTTTCTAAGATATTTTTTTGGAAGTAAAGCTTTCATAAACTTCATGAATAATAAGGAAAACATCAAAAAATCATAGATTTCGCCTCCTCTTCCGATTTTTTTTTACATCGAGTGTTGTTTTCGATATCTTGTATTGAACCACAAATAGACATAGTACATAAATAGTAAAAAAAAATGTATATATTTTTTGGCTTTAAACAATGACTATTTGTTTGTTTATTATTGTGATGATGAAAATTGTAGTGATGAAAATTGGGAATACCTGGCCTTAAGCCCCATGTAATACAAGGCGCCGTCTTCCACTAAGCGTCTCCTGATAGCATCTTGAGATATTTTGGGACTGTTTTACATCAATAGTTCCTAGCCATAACAAATAGATAACCGTGATAACTTTTTTAAAGTTATAAGTTCATTTTTCTTTTGACGTGACACATCCTACTCAATTTACCCGCAGTCTGGTCAGTTTTTAGTTTTTATACATCGCTTTATCTACTTTTTCATGAATGTTTTTTACTTTTTAAAATATCCTGATCACGCGGTATTTTAGGGTTCGTGGCTCTGCACGCACGCGGTACTCATTTCAGGAGAAGTGCTTTTTCTACTGCTAGAAGCTACTGTACGAAAGAACTATTTCTAACTATGCATTTTAGACAATGAGTCCCTCCTTGCTCCAATAAATTATTTTTTTCGAAAATTTTGTCGTAAATTAAAATTCAATGAGTAAGTTTATTTAGAAAAAATATTTTTTTAAAATAATTATTGTAATATATGACTTACCTGATGAACCGTTCGCTAAGTTAAGTACACATGCAGTGGTTGCGATTAATAATATTTTAGCCACCATTTTTTATTAAAAATGTATGCACATCAACACCAACCTGACCAAGAATGAGCTTATTACAGTAAAAACTTTATTTATATCCTAAGTCCATAAATATTACATATTATTATATTAATATAATTTATTCTGTTAGGATGATTTAATTTTACTGTTTATTTAGGAGCAAGTAACCTTTAAACCACATTATTTGTACAAGGAATTTTGATACATATGCTAAACGTCCGAATGCACATTTTACTCATTACCTATAAAGTGACCTATTAAGTGAATATACAAGTTTTAGGATTCTAAATAAAAACTCTGAACAAAACAATAACTTTTTTTATTGCTGCCTTATTATTTTATTTCAGTTATCAAAATATCATGTCGTTATTCTCTAACTATAATATATACGGTGAAAAGTAGATATCCGCTTAAGGGGTTCTTATACTCATCATTATGAACAACTTTCACTATGGGACCAAATCTGAAATCGCAAAAAAAAAACCGCTGTTTCCTTCATTTATATTCGCATAAGTAACTCGTCAAAATGTAGGGAACAGCTGTTTTTTTTTGTAATTTCACTTTTTGTCCCATAGAGAAAGTTGTTTATAATGATGAGTACCCCCTTAAGAGGATGGGTAATAAAATTACACCCTGTATATCCTAACTGTAATTATAAATGCTAAAGTAAGTTTGTTTATTTGTTTGTTTGTTACACTTTGACGCTAAAACAGCTGAACGGATTTGGATGAAAGGCACATGGGTAAACCATAAACGGGTTAGACACAGGATACATTATATCCCGGTAGTCCTAAGGGATAATTTCCGACTTCCACGCGGGTGAAATCGCGGGCAAAAGCTAGTATTATTACGAGTATAATAAGACGGATCCTGACCAGACGGAGAGAGTGAAACAAAGAAAAATAAATTTATTAGGCCCAAGGCCCTGGGCCTAATAAATTTATTTTTCTTTGCGCTTGTGGTAGCCAAAGCTCTTACAGCAGTATTATTTTTATATTACTTCAGTGTAGAAAAGAGATGAAGCTCTATAGGAAGTACAGCTCCATCTCTTTCCCCCACTGAGTAAGATTAAAATAATACCTACTGCTGTAAGCGGTAGCCCCCCAGTTCATAATAAATGTCAGAGAACTAGTGCCTGATACTGGTTTTCAACCGGCCCATGTTGCGAGGACATCTTAAGGATGTAAATCAATAATACCTCAAGTGGTACAATTACCCCAGTTGTACAGTGGTTTTGAAGGAACATTATTTTTAACACTTCAAAAAAGAGGAGGTTCTCTGTTCGTTTTTTAATTTTATTTTTCTTCCTCGTTTACTCCGCTGATAATGAATTGATTTTGATGATTCTTTTTTCTTTGGTAGGTCATGCTACAGAGGTGATCCCATATACAATTTATTAACTTCGACAAATAGCCGAGTCAGGCCTGCTTAAAGTGAGCCACTGGCTAAAAGCTAACCTGCTAACTTCGAACCTTGCAAAATAGACCCTCATTCAAATTAGTTTTTCTAAACTTAAGCCTGCCAATGTTTATGTTAAGTTACACGCATGTATTGCCCCCTAGAACACCGCGTCCTGCTCATGTCTACCTATTCCTCAATCAAATACAGTAAAACACTTAGGAATACTGCTCGACGATAAGTTTACTTGGCACCAGCATATAGAGGTAACCACTACGCGAATTAGAAAACTCATCTGGGTATTTAAGACACTTCGACATTTCACTGATTATGAGCTACTATGCACGGTATATTATGCACTGATTCAGTCAGTGATCGGGTATTGTATTGGTGTATGGGGTGGGGCATACAAAACGCACATAGTTCTACTTGAAAGCGCCCAAAGATCTGTACTCAAAGTAATGACGTTTAGGCCTTTTAGATTCCCCATAACAACGTTATAATATGACAAGGGTCAAGTTCTCGCGGTACGACAAATGTATGTTTTACATATAGTTGGCAAACAGCATCTGCTGATCACACCGTTAAACAAGCAAGTTTTAAGTAAGCGTACTATAAGGAATGTTTGCCTATCCGTTTAATTTGACACCGCAGCTGCTAGAAGACAACGCATGTATTTGTCAATTCACATCCTTACATATTATAAAACAAAGTCCTCCGCCGTGTCTGTCTGTCGTCCTGTACGCGATAAACTCAAAAACTACTGCTCCGATTTTCATGCTGTTTTTACCAATGGATAGAGTGGTTCTCGAATAAGGATTTAGTATATAATAACGGACATCCACGCGGGCGAAGTCGCGGGCATCAGCTAGTATATAATAAAATAAACAGTGTTCTCAATATTAATCCTCTTACAATAAGGGAAGCTAAAACTAAAACTAAGTCATGGCTACTGACTTAAGAGTACAGTGAAATAGAATCCCTTTTTAATATAGGTATATATTTAAGTTCAACAAGTTCACACATAACCCACACCCTATCATTAATCTTCATCTCCACACACTACACATTAACACATTAAACACACACACACTCTTTACACTTCATAATAATTATAATAATGTTTATTAATTAAATCAAAAAATATTTTAATAATGAATGTAACTACTAATTTTCTATTTAAATAAAATGTATTGTTTTTCTAGTAAATTCAAATGATGTGATTGCATAAAATCCAGAACCTACTAATTGAGGAAGACACTGGCCCCTGTAAGGTGTTTTTACCTAGCACAGGAGTCAGGGCTTCACTTTGTTTGTACACATTTTTTATGCCAATAAAGAATTTATTCATTATTTATTTATAGGGACGGACAAACATACATACAGGTCAAACATATAACCCTCCTTTTTTGGCTTCGCTGTAGTCGGGTAAAAACGATGAATAATTCTGCTAATGGAAGATTCTGTAGATCTTTAAATATCTATGATCTCAAACCATCCAGTTGTAAAATAAAGTGATCAATAAATATTATGTTCGTTGTTATTTGAACAAATCGTGAGAGAAAACAACTGTGTGGTGGAGCCACAAGTGTAATGTCTACACTATTCAATTCTAATTCAGTGTGCAAAACGGAAAGACCCTATGTAAATGATAGTGAACTTTATTCAATGTTTGACATGTTAAGTATTTACTCAAAAAATCGTAGACAATAGTGTCATGGAATGTTCAGGTGAGGATTTTGATAGAGATACTGTTTAACCTGTATTGTCCCATTGCAGCGCAAAGACTTGCATGTTCCATTGTTTGTTGCTAATTATAGTCTGTTTTTTAATCACTTAGACTAGTTTGACATTTCATGTGATTGTTGTCGTTTTTTTTCAATTTGGAGTTTGACATTTGCACCTATCAAATTAGTCTACGAGATTAAAAAACAGACTTCAGTAGGTACCTACTAGACTTTCCAGTAACTATATTCATTTTTACACATACATAAATAGCTCTCGAGTTCTTCCCATGGGGCTAGCAGAAACTATAAAATATCACCTGCTACGTTCCTTACATACTCCTTTTGCTTCGTTTATGTTCATATAGGTTGCGTGTACTGCGCACCTAACCTTTCTGAAGAACATCACCAATATAGGGTCACTATTTATCTATCTAGGGCGTCCCCTCCCAGCGTTTCCACTCACATTTGCCTTGTGAATCTCTTTGGTTTAGTCTCTTTTCATACATCCTTTTAATCTCCTTCTAAGTATACTATTTGCAATTTTCGTCACTACATCTTCATTTAAACCGCACCGTTGCCTCAACGCAAATCTTTCGTCATTTTTGTATCCAAAAAATTAAATCAAATTGTTTTCTCTCATTTCTTGGAACTCCTGCCCTACTTCTAAGTAGATAAGTGCAATTGACATTATAATGGGTGTGAGCTAGGAGATCTGTCATACGGGTCCCGAACCCAGTATAGACACCTCACGCACTCACAAAGATTACCTTGCTGTTACTTATGACACTTGTGAACCAAAAATGGTAATTTTTTTAGAGAAATAAAATAACTTGGTAATATTATTTAGTTTATTTTTCTTCTTACCTACTTACATTTTTAAATATTTCTTTAGATACAAAACATAAAAAAATTAAAAAATTAAAAATATAATATATAAATAATAATTACTACTAATATTATTACATCTAATTTTAAGGGCCCGCAGATTTTGCTCTGAAGTATGGGAATATGTTTTTTAGGCTAGTTTAATTGTTTACATTACGTTTGCATTTAGCTTTATATTGCGTCAGGTAGTCTGTGCAGTGCTACTGTAGGCTTTGCCATAATTTAATCTTAAACAATAGAAAATAGAAATCATTTATTTGTTTATAATGTACCTATACAGATAAGATGTATTTTTTTTATAAATGGTCCCGATACATTTTAACTTACGGCATGAAAATTTTGCAAACAATAGAAACTCTTATCCAACTTGGTATTTAATAAGAACAGTGGATATATGAATCCATACATACAATAATTTAACACAATGCAATAATAGGTATAGAATATATATTATTAGAAATATTATGAAAATATCATAAAGATCCACTTATAAGAACAAATAAATTACAAATTACCCACAAACAGCAATATTTATTTAAAAGTTCTGTCATTCAAAATATCCTATAGTGTATAATAACATTTCTCCAATAGCAGCCCTGCCAACTGCTTTTTAAATATGTTGTATGTTCGGGATTTCGTTTCCGCACTTAGTCCTTAGTGCGTGTTTAAATATTTTAATGGGAGGTTTTTTTAATTTTTGTGGTCATTTATTTCAGGACCCATTGGTGAAATGTTATTCTTTAATAGGGATGTTATATGACGCCCTGTGTATAAAAATCTTTTATATTGGGACCTTATTGGTCCTCATCCATTTGCCATAAATAAGTGCTTGTTTGATCGAACGATTATTACGTAATTTTATATATGTTTGAGGCATGTATAGTTTTGTATTAAATTGGCGGAATTTTTCAATAACAGATTCTTCTTTTGAAATATGTATGTAATCGATGTATATTGTTACATTAGTTGCATTCGTTATGCTAATGTTGGTAAGTAATCTTTAATCTAAAGCGAGGTCTTCAACTGGAACTGCGTCAAAGAATTTTTTAATGCTTTCAATGACTTTGGCGACTAATGCTTTGATGATTGGTTGACCAATTTCTGTGATAACATCATTGCCGTTTGTAGATATCAGCTCTTCGGTGGACTTGCCTGTAATGGTAAATATGCTTACTAAATTTGTATCATTTACTACTTCTTCAATTTGAGTTTTTTTTTAAGTAGCTCTCCAATTTCTTACTTACCTATTTGGAATAGTTTTTTTTTTAATATAAATACTTACGTAAAAATTCGTTACTAGGAAATAAGTTTGAGAACTTCACATCGGACTTGTCCTTTAACTCAAAAGAGTGTTTCCATGATTTGACACTCCAATGCTTCTTTCCATCTTTGCCTGTTTTGTCCACAACATCTACTTCCGCAGATACTAGAATTTTCGCTGAAATTATTAAAAAAAATGTTCCATTAACAAAACTACTTCATCGTTGGGTCGGAATTTCTCAGTAACAGCCCGGACTCCCGGAGTCTGGATTTGTGCCCGGTTGATGGCAATAGGCTCGCGCCCTATTACATGGGACATAACTGGCAAAATTGTGGGTGTATCTATTATAGGTCACCTCTGGCTAACCCTTCGGGAAAAACAGGCATGCTGTTGTGTTAACAAAACTATTACCATAAAAGCGCCATAATATATCTATTTTCTTCAGCATAGTCACTGCTGGTAACTTGTGGTCACTGGTGACCCCGACCCTAACATGACGTGTTCCGACACGTCATGTTATGATATAAGTCAGTCACGAACTGTCATAACGGGTATCCATGCCGTAATTCTAACTAATATTATAATTTCGAAAGTGAGTTTGTTTGTTTGTTAAGCTTTCATGCTAAAACGGCTGAACGGATTTGGATGAAAAAAACGTTCACATTCAAGTCGTAAAGTGTCAAACTTGTCAAAAATGTTGGTAAATTGATAGTATTTTTGACAGATTGCGAACGAGATGCGAATGAGAACGTTCTTAATAAATATGGGAGTTGCCCGTCTGGGCTTAGGGACATACCTAGGTACATATTAATTGTTAAAGAATCAGAATAATGCAAAAAAGCCTCTAATTCGAATTACTTTTGCCTCACGTCCGCAGCAAGAAAGAAATTAAGATACAATTATGTTGGTACTTACGGACTTTAGCAATCAGATCCCCATTGCCTTCAATAGGCAGAACGAAAAGTTGTCCTTTCATGTCATACTTTCCGTTGAACTCTACTGCACATAGAAATTTGACATTCAACTTTGAGGTATTGATGTCTCTCCTGTAAAAATGAAAAAACATTCGTTTTAAAAGATTTGAATAGGGATAGTAGGTACCTAATGACCCCTGGCTTCATGTATTCGTTTTACCTATTGTGATAGAGTAATTTTATTTTAGGTGCAAAACATTTTCAAAGAGTAACGGTGGAGTATCTTCCCCATTCTTATCCATACGAAAACTACTTTTTGGAAGGGGCGACTAGAATCTTTTCTACTTTTTTGTAAATTTTGACGAAAGTGCCGAAAGTGCCTATTTGAAATTAATGACTTTGACTGGAAACGGGGCCAGTTTGCAAGTCCGCCGTTTGTGCCACTAACTGACTCATAGTGACTGAGCGATTGACCATTTGTTTATTACTGATCGATTGTAATGTATGCGTATAATTACGTATAATCGGCCATTGAGAGGCCAGGGAGTGAACTCACTCGCAAACAGTTGGTCTCATGTCCGGAGCCGATTTAAGTATGATTGAAAAATATTTGACGTTTGTTTCACAAGTTTTTATCCAGGTATTTTAATCTTCTAGTACTTAATTACTTTTTATTGTCTGCAATATTTATTTTAATTTTTTACGATGCACTTTTTATCAAGTCAAGTACATAAACATTGTGTATCGAATAGTTGCTCGCTACAAACATAGCTATAAGTTGCTTTGCGGAGTGGTTAAAGAAAAAAACAAAAAAAAAATGTGTCTACATAAAAAAACCAAAATATTCTAAATTAAGTTTTCTCTGGTAGTTCCACTGGTTTTGCCAAGGTCATCGACTTTTACCAGACTGGCTTTTTGCCACCACAAGTTTTAGAAACTACATAAAGACGTGCTTCGTATTAAAAAAAAAAACCTCTGTTTATGAGGCTTTTTTTAAAACTAGATTTCAAAATATACTTTAATTTAAATTTAAATTTAAATTAAATCTAAGGAAATTTCTCGACCCTTCACGTGACCGTGGGCTGACTCGTTTTTTGGCTAAAGAATTAGCATTGCCATTCAACGTGGCAATGCTGCCCGTTTTCTGGGAACGTTTCCGGGTGAGAGCAATGCGGACCAGTACTTCGACGCCTAAGTGTCCTTTTGTTTTTGTATTTGTTTGTAGATTTTTTTTTGGGAGGGAAATAACTTCTCCCGCTCTGGGTGGAGGGCGTGTCAGATTATTACTGACTAAAACCCACCCGTGTTCCTTTATTTGCCTGTATGCTGCCAGAGGCCACGGTATCCCTTTCAAACTTTCCCGCAACCCCGGCAGGCATCGGCCCTAGCGGACCTCTTCAGTAGTACTGACATCTCTTTGAGGCGCGCGTGGAACACATCGCGCCGTCGACACGGGTCTGGTAATTATCGGACGGCGAGGTACCCATTGCTTGCCATCTGCAAGCCCGCGCCAACGGTGGCCGTGAAGCAGCCTTTTTTTTTTTTAGGGTGGGAAATCATCCAATGACTTCACCCGCTCTGGGCGGAGCGGAAGGACGTGTCAGACTTTTACTGACTAAAACCCACCCGTGTTCCTTCAGTTGCCTGTTGTCAAGGTCCCGGTATCCCTTTCGGACTTTCCGGCAACCCTGGCAGGTCCCGCAACCCTGGCAGAGCCGTGAAGCAGCCTGGGATTCCCGACGCCGAAGGCATCTCCTGCGGCGGCTAGGGGCGTGAGGGCGCGAAATTTACCTATCTCTCACGTGCTCCTCCTCCTCCTTCGCAAGCATTACTGCTTCGCATAAGGAGGTGAAGGCTTCCCATGCCCTCTCGCCATTCATCATTCTCTAGCCGTTATCCTAAATTATTTGAGGACGGCGCAGCATTGTCCTCTTCTTCTTTCATACTTCTCTAGTCGTTTTCTCCGTAAAAGTCACCCATTTTTTTAACAACTTATTAATGTGTCTTCCGATTTGAAAAATTCTTTTTTATTGGGAAGGGTATACCTCGAAGTTGCTCCCATTTAAAATTGGAAACTATAATCCACCCCTAAAGGTAGAAAAAATGGGTTTGATTGATTTTTCACCAACTGAATTTTCAACTGTGAACCGATTCTGTTGAAATTTCGCACACATACATAGTTCTGATGACACAACCACTCATAATCAACTCC
The DNA here is from genome assembly GCA_949152455.1 of Lithophane leautieri. Classification (NCBI taxonomy): domain Eukaryota; kingdom Metazoa; phylum Arthropoda; class Insecta; order Lepidoptera; family Noctuidae; genus Lithophane; species Lithophane leautieri. The sequence continues at coordinate 6,079,805 of OX424469.1, read as the reverse complement.
AGGTCTTTAACCTGGAGTAAGCCCCTGGAGTACCCTGGAGTGGATGGTAACTCAAAAGAGAATAATAAAAAACTTTTTTGCAAAAAATTAAACCGACGAAAAAAGAACTGAAAAGCGAAAAATAATTAGCTTTAATTTCGGAAGTCGATGGCAAAAAACGAAAATTGAAAAGCGAAGACACCGACTTCCGAAATTAAAGTTATTTTTCGCTTTTCAGTTCTTTTTTCGTCGGTTTAATTTTAGCCATATCATATTTCACATAGGCCATCCATCGTTTCTTTGGTCTTCTCCTTACGCTATAGCCATCCACATTCATACTCAAATCTTTCCTCATTCCTCCGCATCAAATACCTACCCATGACAAGCGATTTTCATAGGTAACAATAATAATTAACTCGAATATTTTAATAAACATACCACCATAACATGATCTTGCGCCTTGTTTCCCCGTATTAGGTACACACATCAAGCTATACATTTCCAGTATAAGCTGACGTCGCATTGTACGGAAATCCTATAAAATGCTTCAAGGAAAAATAATTACTATTATTTAAAAGTGTCGATTCACTCGTTCACCAATAAGTCAATTTAAGACATAGATTTAATAACCAAAACCTTGAGATAACTAGATCAGTCATCACTTAGAATGTCTATGTGCATTACGTATTCAATATAATATATGTACGGTGCATGAACCAGTTAATCGAGTAAAGTGGTTTAGCCGGCAGGTTGTTTTGACCTAGACATCTGTTAAGGTGAAGCGTGACGAATTATTATCGATTTATAATATATTTGTTCTTCTTTATTATTTTAATAACAATAATATCCTTACATATCCTTACATATTCTTACATATCCTTACATATCCTTACATATCCTTACATATCCTTACATATCCTTACATATCCTTACATATCCTTACATATCCTTACATATTCTTACATATCCTTACATATCCTTGCATATCCTTACATATCCTTATATATTATAAAACAAAGTCCTCCGCCGCGTCTGTCTGTCGTCCTGTACGCGATAAACTCAAAAACGACTTCACCGATTTTCATGCCGTTTTCACCAATGGATAGAGTGGTTCTCGAGTAAGGTTTTAGTATAATAACCGACATCCACGCGGGGGAAGTCGCGGGCATCAGCTAGTTTGACTAATAAAAAACATCAGCTGGCATCTTATACAAAGCCTGAAAGTTACATTATTGACATTGTAGCACCTACTTTAGCTCTTATTTTTAATAATTGTATCCACTGCGGGGAGTTTCCTGACCTTATGAAAAATAGTAAAATAATACCTTTATTTAAATCAGGTAGTACATCAGACCCCTCAAATTATAGACCTATTTCAGTACTACCTACCTTTAGTAAAATTTTTGAGAAGTTAATTTTAGAGCAATTGCAAAGATTTTTTAATATACATAAATTGTTACATAGCAAACAGTTCGGTTTCACTAGGGGTCGTTCAACTACTGATGCCGGTGTTGAACTTTTAGGACATATTTATAATGCATGGGAAGATAAATGCGATGCCTTGGGCATCTTTTGTGATTTGTCTAAGGCATTCGATTGCGTTCTTCATGAAACGTTAATCAGGAAACTCCGCCACTACGGAATCCGGAACACCGCTCTGGATCTTCTTACTTACTTAAGTAATAGGATTCAGAGCGTTGACGTTAATGGGAAAAGATCTCCCGGATCTATAGTAACAATGGGAGTCCCACAGGGCTCAATTCTTGGTCCTTTCTTGTTTCTTATTTATATTAATGGCTTGCCTTACCTCATAAAGGATAATCATGAGATAGTGTTGTTTGCAGATGACACTTCGCTTTTGTTTAAACTTAAACGTCAGCAGCTGGTTACTGACGATGTAAATAGCGCGATCTCAAAAGTAGTTCACTGGTTTAATGTTAACAATTTACTTCTTAATGAAAAAAAAACCAAATGCATTAAGTTTACGCTACCTCACGTTAGGCAGGTGAAAACTAATGTGTTGATAAAGGGCGAAGAATTGAATCCCGAAGATAGCACAGTTTTCCTGGGCTTAACTTTGGATGCTAAGCTTCAGTGGGGCCCACATATAGATAAATTGTCAAAAAAACTAAGCTCCGCAGCATACGCTGTTAGAAAAATTCGTAATTTAACTGACATAGAGACAGCCCGTTTAGTGTACTATAGCTATTTTCATAGTGTAATGTCGTACGGTATTCTGTTGTGGGGAAATGCCGTCGACATTCAGACTATCTTCGTTTTGCAGAAAAGAGCTGTTCGATCAATTTGTAAATTAAGTCCGAGATACTCACTCAGAGAGAAATTTAAGGAGATAAATGTAATGACTGTGCCTTCTCAGTATATTTTTGAAAATCTTTTATATGCCCACAAAAATATTAAATTGTTTAAAAAATACAGTGATATCCATAATATAAATACTAGGAACAAACACAAATTTGTTATACCTACAACAAGGCTCAAGAAAATAGGTGGCTCCTTTAGATGTCAATGTATACGCTTTTACAATAAGCTTCCAAGCCACGTACAAGATCTAAGCCTTAATAAATTTAAAACATTTATTAAACGTAAGTTGTGCCAAAAAGCGTATTATACCATTAAAGATTACATTGAGGACAAAAAGGCTTGGGATTGAGCTGCTCCAATTTCTCCAATTTTGTTATTTTTTAACTTATTGAATTCTGTTATTTTTAGTGACTTTTTATTTTATTATTAACTTATACAGTGACATGAATGTTTACTTTGTAAAGTATTATATTATTTTAATTATTGTGAATGTGAAGACTATGTGGATCTTTGTTTCTTTTCTTTTTTAGTATTAATTTTTCCTTAGTTTTAATTAATCATGGTCTGGCAGTTTGAGCAATTTATGCGGCCTAACCAAATGTCCTTTCTTTGGTACTGTTCGTCAAATCGTTGAGCTCCTTAAAATTGGAGTTGAGCTGCACGATTATTGACAAATGCTTGCACTGACTGGACAGGTCCACTCAATCTGTGTGGTTCTTTCCTCAAAAGTCCATTTCAGACACCAATCTACATGGTCTTCACATGATCTGACCAAGATTATGTCTGGACTTTAAAAGAGACTGTGACCTCTGAGTTTGTTTCGGCCTTTCTTCTCAGAGTAGTCAGATAGGAAACGCCGACCGCATCTAGTTTTAAAAATGTGATTGACGTGTAAAAGTGTTTGTACAAACCTACTTACAGAAATAAAAATCATTTATCATCATTTATCATTTACTGTCAAATCTTGCAATCTACGAGTATACTTACAACATGAAAAAAACCTGTCCGATCTGTGAGGGTGTTGTTAAGCAATGTACTGAGAGTCTATTTTTTAGTTAACGCTTCCTTATTTTCGACATTGTATGGTTTGTTTTTAATTTTAATTCTTTGAAATATTTGTACGCTGGAAACAGCAGAATATTATGGACATCATATTATGAGTAACACCTATGTAACAACAATATTCTAACCAATAAAGGAGAATGGGCAACAACACATGGGATTTGCCCTGAAGCCCAATAGCCATAGGATATATACCAATAGAAAGAGCTTTTCAAGGGGAACCTTTCCTTCTTACACGACTTTTGCAAATTGTTAGTCAGTTCGGAGTTAATTACCTAAATAAGTGTGACTACTTGGACATCGAAGTTAAGGAATTTTCTTAGCCCAATAGCCATAAGATATATACCAATAGAAAGAGCTTTTCAAGGGGAACCTTTCCTTGTTACACAACTTTTTCCAATTATTAGTCAGTTCGGAGTTAATACCTAAACAAGTGTAACAAAACAGTCACAGTCGCAGTCACAGGTCAAGCAGTCCAAATAGTATAAATTGTCCGTATATATAATGTACTCTGTGGTATAAATGACAGCTACGCGCACAGACTGCAATAAGCCTGTGGCGCGTGAGTCGCTGACGGAACGGAATGTTGCCATCATAAATATTATATTTCTGTAAACACTTAGTGTATTTATTTTATTTCTTATTTTGTTATTGTTAATTCGTTTTGTGCTACACCGTTTGATGTCATGACGTCAACGCCGGCTGTCACTGAAAACCAGCGCTGGGGCTCTATCCCGCATAGGGTCGCAGCATTATGCTGAGTGATTGCCGTTTTGCGTGAATGTGACGCATATTTTCCCGCAACTTGTTATTTTCGTATATTTTATTTGTCCTGTTAGCGTCATGTTTGCCGCAAATAAACGTATTTTCTTTCTTTCTTTCTTTCTTTCTAACAACTTCGGCATCGAGGTTAAGGAATTCTTGGCGTCCAATAGCCATAAGATATATACCAATGAAAAAAGCATTAAGGAGAACCTTTGCTACTAACACAACTTTTGTCAATTATTTGTCAGTTCGGAGTTAATGACCTAAATAGGTAAAAGCTTGGGCTCCGAAGTTAAGAAATTTTCTTGGTCCAATAGCCATAAGATATACACCAATAGAAAGAACTTTCCAAAGAGAATCTTTGCTACTAACACGACATTTGCGAATTGCTAGTCAGTTCGGAGTTAGTTGCCTAAATAGGTAACAACTTGGGCTTCGAAGTTATCGAATTCTTAGCGTCCAATAGCTATAAGATATATACCAATAGAAAGAGTTTTTTAAGGAGAACCTTTGCTACTTAAACGACTTTTGCCAATTGTTAGTCAGTTCGGAGTTAATGACCTAAATAGGTGTGACTTCTTGGACACCAAAGTTAAGATATTCTGGGCAACCAATAGCCAGAAGAATGAAAAAAGCATTAAGAAGAACTTTTGCTACTAACATAACTTTTGCCAATTATAAGTCAGTTCAGAGTTAATGACCTAAATAAGTGTGACAACTTCGGCACCGAAGTTAAGGAATTCTTGGAGTCCAATAGCCATAAGATATATACCAATGAAAAAAGCATTAAGAAGAACCTTTGCTACTAACACAACTTTTGCCAATTATTAGTCAGTTCAGAGTTAATGACCTAAATAGGTGATAAATTTCAATAATGCTTAATTACTCACATTTAGAGCTGTGTAGCTCCTTTCGTACTAAAAATCGAGAGAAGCGTCCTATCACAAAATATTAGCCTTGAAGAGATCTTTCCATTGGCATATCTCAACTCTATTGGTGTACGCGTCAGGCTTAACGATCCGTCTGGTCGACCAACTCTTAAAAACATTGTTCCTAAAACGCCATCTATTGGAGACCAATGTTTTAAAATGTTCGCTTATAGGCTTAAAAGATGATGTTTGCAGGGCACTGAATCATTCAAAGTTATTTAATTGACGAAATACCAGAATTAAAATAATATTTAATCACTTACATTTAAAGCTCTGTAGCTCCTTTCGTACTAACGATCGAGAGAAGTTTTCAGAATAAGAAATATTCTTGATGAGATCTTTCCATTGGTATATATCTTAACGCTATTGGGCTCCAGGGCAGAAACGCCCAATATCCTTTATTACTTACTTACTTTATGGTAACTTTCAGAAAAAAAATAAAAAAAAATGTTTTTTTTTTCTGTGGGTTATTTTACCGGTTTATTACATGGGGCGCAGGCGGTCGTCCTTTAGCGGGAGTCTACAAGAACGGAATGGATATGAAAAAAAAGAAGTATTTTATATAGCACTAACTTTTTCTTTTTCAATAATGGTAAGATTTTTTATTACTTTTTTCGGATCGGACAGGGTTTTTTTTACATATTTTATAAGACCTTTAATTAACCTTGTCGTACTTAAATGGAAATAATGGTTAGTCATAAGGTACACATGGCTGCACATCAAGCTATACATTTCCAGTATAAGCTGTCCTCGCATTGTGCGGAAATCCTATAAAATGCGAGATCAGCATAAACTGAAAATGTATAGCTTAATCTGTAGCCGTGTGTACATATTATAAATTATGTATTATAATCGTCTACTGATGAACGTAACCCTCCGACCATACAAGATTAGGGCTTATTCATCACCAAATTAGTAAGAGCTGGCAGCACCTGCATAATTATCTTGTTGCTAAGCGAAACAAGGGTGCTACTACCGCACAAAGGTCAACGTCTATAACCTATCTCCTTACGTGCCACTCAAACAAGGATTACAGAAAGATCAAGTGGGATTTAATTGAATTTAAGTTGATCTCGATATAAGGAAAATGTTAGCAAAAACATTAACTATATATTATAGTTAATTGACACGCACAATTGCCTGTTATAGCTACTTACATGTCAAACGATTTAATTGGTCAGTCTGAGATATCAACATAATTGAAGAATATTTTCTTGTTACCTCGTGCCGCTTAATTATAATATCATTAGTAGTCATTTTTTAAACCGGTTTGTGTAATTCCTAGAATCAGTAGCAATAAAAAATAGGTACTTTATCTATATTAACTAGAGAAGGTAGGTATATTTTTTGTATTAAAACGACGATGACGAAACTATGACAAAAAGACTCGTGGCTAAATAATGACAGCCGCACGGGTCGATCTTCACCGTTTGCAGAGGACGGTACGTGGATGGGTGACCATCCATTACATACCGAGATCCCTTCGTGTCTCGGAAACCACGTTCAACAGTTTTGGTCGCGGTGGTGGTTTGTTTGAAAGTCGTTACGGGTAGTCAGTTGCCCGAAGGTCTGACAGCCAGTCTTGCCATGTATCGTGTTGCCCATTAACTGGGTTGTGGAGGTCAGATAGGCAGTCGCTTCATGTAAAATATATTCAGCTGCATTCGAAACTGGAAGCGGACCCTTACATAGTTGGGAAAAGGTAGGTAGATGATATATTTTTTGTTTTAATTAGCGAATTCACGCATGGCGTGATCACTCATATCTCTACAAAAAAATCGCAATTTGTCAGGGTGGTCATTTTAAAGTTTTGACCTCTTCTGGTAAATCAGTAAATTAGTTTAACGTAGGTAGGTGCTGTATAGTTTATTTTATGGCATCTTTTAAATGATGACGATAAATAAACAAAATTCCCGTTAGTTTGCATAATAATAGACTTGTCAAGTCAAAATTGTAACCGACATTTAGTGATAACCATAGAAATATACTTTCTTATATCTATGGTGATAACTATAGTTATTAGGTACATTTAGGGTTCAGAATTTAGCTATAACTTGACATCTCAATTTGTGACGATTTAATCAAAAAGACCTCAGCTTGACATCTCAATTTGTCAATAATAATTTAAAATTCGTACATAATGAAAACTTTTATGTGATAAAAGTTGAGATATCAAATAACGAATATTATTTTGGTTGATAAAAAATTAAATATCAATGTTCGTTCACAAAAACATGTGAATCGTTAATTTGACCTGATGTTTTGTACATGATTTTGTGTCATGTTATAAAGTCGATTGCTCCAAAAGTTATGTATATTTATTTGGGTCGGTCGATTTTTTTGACCGAATTGACCGATGTGTAGGACGTATTAAGCCAATAAAAAATATATATAGAAGCCTAGATTTATGTCAATGCGTTCACGCCAGACACGGAACTATTCCCTGAAAACATAGGCACGTCAGCCTATCTTTTCAGGGAATAGATAATACGTCCACTATAGTATATTGAGCTCAAATCTCAGGCTCTGAACTGCTTCGAATTTCCTTATGTTAAAATCCCAATAACATTTGACTCTATCCGGGCATAGAACTAAACAAAGTTGTTTTTTTAGGTATATTCGTGTTAGAACTAAGTATAAAGCAATGTAGCAAAACGAGTTCTATTATATAATCAAAAATTGATCCACTTTTTCTAGTAATTTACATTGCAACGTGATCTAATAATTTAGACTTTTTATAAATAAAACTATGAACCAGTTTTTTCGTAGCTTTCCAGTCTAACCAGATGTAGCTGAATACCTTAACTCGGAATGACGCCTCTAACCTGTTAAAACTAGATAGACAACTGAGATGTAGCATAAATTCGAAAAATTGCATTCATTAATTTAAATTTTACGAATGATGGTTATACATTTAACAAGTTATTGCGGTTGCGTAAATATCATTTTCACCCAAAGCAGTAATAGAGATTGGTGATTTTAAAGGTGCACTCAGTTCGGATGCTGATCGGTTTTACGAATTTTGCCGATGCTATATCTAAGTTGTGTCGTACTGTACCCTTTGTTAAAACTGACTTCAGACTACCCGTAACGAGTGTCAAAGATCTACGAATGACAGCTGAGATCGAAGGCTTAACGCACTTTCCAAAGCACAGAGGGGTCTTCATAATGAAATGAATGGTCTGTTCTGAACTGACTGCGGCAAAGGGTGCTTAACCTAAAACGATCGACAAATCATCAAATTGCAATGGGACCGTGGGTAACTATGACGTCACATAACGAGCTGCTGGGACGCACACCTCCCTTCTGTGAGAGGGAGTCGGCTGTAATACACCACATAGCTGCCATATGTCTTAGAATTTTTGGGTCTAGAATTTGTCGGTTTCCTCGCGATGTTTTCCTTCACCGTTTTGAGAGCAGTGGTGATGAAATAATTTCCATAAATTTAAGTGCCGGTTTGGGTTCGAACTTATGACTTACAACACGTAAGTCGCGGCCGTTACCACTTAGCCACCACAGCTGGTCTCTACTGCTCCCTATATTGTGCTTCAAACTGATCAGACAGTACTGACTGTACAGACAGTACTGCTGGGAGAGTTTATTGTGTTTGTGCCACGTCTTCTTCCCAGCTAAAACAGTAGGAACTGGTGAAGGGCGGGCGTTTTGGGGGACTGTCTCATGTAATTTAGACGTTTAAAAAGTGCCTGATTCTCAGCCTAGTTTGAATAAATTACTTTTGATTTTGATTTTTACTAAGCATGGGCCCACTGCTATTTCAAAGGATATTCCTGCCATACTATTTAAAAAAATGTTCTTACGTGATCTTCTTAGCCTCACATTTCTTGAGTCCTGTAACCTTGATATTGTTGACTGTAAGTTTCAAGTTCGATGTACTACTATCTACGTGTTTAATCTCAAAAGGATCATGCTGGTCTATATTTAGATCAGGAATACCGTCGGCGAACAATGGTATCACCTTCTGCGACGATTCCTTCAGACATTTCGAGTCGTCCCATTTACATTTTGTGATGAAAGGTGCTAGAAATAGATGAAAAGGGTAATTGAATTAGTTTATTTTGTGTACTAACCTTTTCGATTTTGTATAAAACAAATGGAAATTCTCCAAATTTTTTGCATTTGTTGATAGGATTCAGCACTTACAGGAATTTTCTTATCTTTACTTTAATATTATAAATGCGAAAGTAACTCTGTCTATCTGTCTGTCTGTCTGTCGCGCTTTCACGCCAAAACTACAGAACCGATTTAAATGAAATTTGGTACCCAGATAGTCTAGAGCCTGAGAAAAGACATAGGCTCCTTTTTATAGACATACCACGACGGCGAAGCCGCGGGTGGAAGCTAGTTTGAAATAAAGGTAAAGTCAGCAACTGAAATCGGTTTAAATAATTATTGGATCAAATATTTAATAGAAAAAATAATTGTTGTAGCATTAACATAACTCAAAATCTTGACTATTTTATAAAATGCTGAAAAGCGATGTATCGAATAGTTTTCTTTCAATCCAGGTGACATACTAACAATGTGTAAAAAACCCCTGTCCGATCCGAAAGGTTCACATGTAATTATTGTAATATGACTTACCTGATGAACCGTTCGCTAAGCTAAGAACACATCCAGTGGTTGCGATTAATAATATTTTAGCCACCATTTTTTACTAAAAACGTATGCACATCAACACCAACCTGACCAACACTGAGCTTATAACAGTAAAAACTTTATTTATATCCTAAGTCTATAAATATCACATATTATTATATTTATATAATTTATTCTGTTAGGATGATTTAATTTTACTGTTTATTTAAGAGCAAGTAACCTTTAAACCACATTATTTGTACAAGGAATTTTGATACATATGCTAAACGTCCGAATGCACATTTTACTCATTACCTATAAAGTGACCTATTAAGTGAATATACAAGTTTTAGGATTCTAAATAAAAACTCTGAACAAAACAAGAACATTTTCATTGCTGCCTTATTTCAGTTATCAAAATATCATGTCGTTGTTATTCTCTAACTATAATATATACGGTGAAACATGGATATTCGCTTAAGGGGTTCTTATATGGACAAAAAGTGAAATTGCAAAAAAAAACAGTTGTTCCCTACATTTTGACGAGTTACTTATGCGAATATAAATGAAGGAAACAGCGGTTTTTTTTTTTGCGATTTCAGGTTTGGTCCCATAGTGAAAGTTGTTCATAATGATGAGTACCCCCTTAACAGGATGGGTAATAAAATTACACCCTGTATATCCTAACTATTATTATAAATACGAAAGTGAGTTCGTTTATTTGTTTGTTTGTTACACTTTCACGCTAAAACGTCTGAACGGATTTGGACGAAAGGCACATGGGTAAACCATAAACAGGGTTAGACACAGGATACATTATATCCCGGTAGTCCTAAGGGATAATTTCCGACTTCCACGCGGGTGAAATCGCGGGCAAAAGCTAGTATTATTACGAGTATAATAAGACGAATCCTGACCAGACGGAGAGAGTGAAACAAAGAAAATAAATTTATTAGGCCCAAGGCCCTGGGCCTAATAAATTTATTTTTCTTTGCGCTTGTGGTAGCCAAAGCTCTTACAGCAGTATTATTTTTATATTACTTCAGTGTAGGAAAGAGATGAAGTTCTATAGGACGTATAGCTCCATCTCTTTCCCCCACTGAGTAAGATTAAAATAATACCTACTACTGTAAGCGGTAGCCCCCCAGTTCATAATAAATGTCAGAGAACTAGTGCCTGATACTGGTTTTCAACCGGCCCATGTTGCGAGGACATCTTAAGGATGTAAATCAATAATACCTCAAGTGGTACAATTACCCCAGTTGTACAGTGGTTTTGAAGGAACATTATTTTTAACACTTCAAAAAAGAGGAGGTTCTCTGTTCGTTTTTTAATTTTATTTTTCTTCCTCGTTTACTCCGCTGATAATGAATTGATTTTGATGATTCTTTTTTTGTTTGGTAGGTCATGCTACAGAGGTGGTCCCATATACAATTTATTAACTTTGCTTTCGTAGTTTTTCAGTTAGTTTTTATATTACGTATTTTTTCCACCTGGTACCAAATAGCTGCCCGCCCCGGCTTGGCACGGGTATCACTAATTACCTACCCTACTTTTTAAGCTCTTTCGAACTCTTTTGAACTCTTTCGAACTGTTTCGAGGCTTTCTCTGTAATCGTATACAGAGAGTGAAAATACCACTGTTTGTCTCTGCATCACCCAAAGGTTGACTGGTAAAAAATGCCTATGGCATTAAGTCCGCCTCTGTACATTTATGTGCTTAAAGTATTAAATAAATAAATAAATAAAAATACGAGAATACGTTAGCTCAGATGCACTGGTCACATACGGCGTACCACAGGGTAGTATTCTTGGTCCCAGTCTCTTCTTGATCTACATTAACGATCTGTGTCAGCTAACTCTTGCAAATGGTAAGATTTTTACATGACTTCTCCCGTTCTGGGCGGAGCGGAAGGGCGTGTCAGACTTTTACTGACTAAAACCCACCCGTGTTCCTTCATTTGCCTGTTGCCAAGGTCCCGGTATCCCTTTCGGACTTTCCTGCAACCCTGGCAGGCATCGGTCCTAGCGGACCCCGCTAATTGTGCTGACATCTCTTTGAGGCGCGCGTGGAACATGACGCGCCATCGACCCGGGCTTGGTCCTTATCGGACGGCGAGCTGCCCGTTGCTCGTCGTCCACAAGCCCGCGCCTATGGTGGCCGGGAATCCGCCTGGAATTCCCGACGCCCAGGGCGTCTCCAACGGCGGCGGTTAGGGGCGTGAGGGCGCAAACTGTGCCTTTCCCTCACGCGTTCCGCCTCCTCCTTCGCGAGCATTACTGCTTTGCAGAAGGAGGTGACGGCTTCCCATGCCCTCTCGCTCCGTATCATGGCCTGGACCAGGGCCGGACGCGAAAGGTCATTGCCGCCAATCGCCTCCGCGAGGACACGGCGGTGCTCCGCCCAAGCAGGGCATACCTCCACCGTATGCTCCACCGTGTCCTCCGGGCGATCCGCACAGTGGTGACACCCGGGCGTTTCCTCCCGCCTATTCCTACACAGGAACCTCCCGAAGCTGCCATGTCCGGTGAGGACCTGTGTCAGGCGGAAGGTGAGGACGCCGTGGCGCCTCTCTAGCCACTCCTCAAAGAGGGGACTTATCGCCGCTATTGTGGCGTGCCCAGCACTGGGTTGCGACAATCGCACTCTCCATGCCGCCATGAGATCTTGCCGGAGCTCTGTCCGCTGTGCCGCGATTTCTCGCGGCAGCAGCGGAGTTACACCCCGGCGCTTCACCTCCTCGCGCCACTCCCAGATGTGCGCGAGGACCTTCGCCTCCAGATCCCATGGCGGTAATCCGGCAAGGAGGCTCGCCGCCTCACGGGAGACCGTGCGGTATCCCCGGGTCAGCCGAATGGCCATGACCCTTTGGGACGCGTTCAACCGGCGGGCTGGCCGCAGCCTAAGGGAACGCGCCCACACCGGTGCCCCGTAAAGGGCCATGAACCGCACGACCCCCGCGTAGAGCCTCCGGCAGGAGGCGTTTGGACCGCCTAGATTGGGCAGGAGCCGCCTCAAGGCGGCCCCAGCCCGGTCCAGCCTTGGAGCCAAACGTCGGAAATGCTCCACGAAGTTCCACCGGCTGTCGAGGACGAGTCCTAGGTACTCCATCGTCGACTCGACGCCGATGTGAACCCCTCCTACCGTAATTTGGGAACCCGACGGTGGCGCGTTCCGAGGGCCATGACAACACATGACCTCGGACTTGTGCAAGGCCACCTCGAGTCCCAACTGCCGGATTCTATCGACGATTGTCGCAACCCAGCGTGTCGCTAGATCGGCCGCCGCCTAGTGCGACCTCCCCTGCGCCAGGACCACGTCAGCGTAGCAAACTACGCTGACGTCGCTAGGGAGGTCGGCGCGCAGCACCCAGTCGTATCCGATATCCCACAGATGCGGCCCCAGGACCGATCCCTGTGGGACACCGCACGACATCTCTCGCCGGTTCCAAATTCCCTGGTGACCGGGGTAGATGACGGCCCTGTCCATCAAATAGGCCTCGACCACACGACAGAGGTAGGTCGGCATCCGGTGGTACCGGACTGCCTCCCTTATGCAACTCCAGGGCAGGGTGTTGAAGGCGTTGGCGATGTCTAGTGACACCGCCAAGACGACCCCACCCCGGGCCACAGCATCCCTCGTCGTGAGGGCCCGTACACGCATGATGGCGTCCACCGTAGAGCGCCCTCTGCGGAAACCAAACTGGCTCTCCACCAAATCCGGCCCCACCCGCACCAGCCGCCCGACGAGAAGGTTTGCAATGACTCTTTCAAAGAGCTTGCCCACCTCGTCGAGCAGCACGATGGGCCGATAAGCGGACGGAGAGTCCGCAGGGCGCCCCGGCTTCTTAATGAGGACCAGTTTCCCCGTCTTCCAACGAAGTGGGAACTGGCCCCTCTCCATGCATGCGCATAGGAGACCTCTTAGTCGAGGCCCGAGAGCCTCCATGGCCAGGACCCAGGCCTTCCCAGGTAGGCCGTCGGGTCCTGGGGCGGTATTCTTGGCATTCAGCCTTCGTACCGCCACTCTCATTTCTACCTCGGTCACCTCCGGAGCATCGTCGTCGTCGTCATCGGCGGTGTGGTCCGCATCGAGCACCGCAGTAGGCGGAGCCATGAGCGGGGAGGTATGTTCCCCTCTCGAAGAGTTCATGGGGAGACCTGGGATGAAGTTCGACAAATAGCCAAGTCAGGCCTGCTTAACGTGAGCCACTGGCTAAGAGCTAACCCACTAACCTCGAACCTTGCAAAACCGATCCTCATCTAATTTAGTTTCTCTAAACTTAAGCCTGCCAATGTTTATGTTAAGTTACACGCATGTATTGCCCCCTAGAACACCGCGTCCTGCTCATGTCTACCTATTCCTTAATCAAATACAGTAAAACAGTTAGGAATACTGCTCGACGATAAGTTTACTTGGCACCAGCATATAGAGGTAACCACTACGCGAATTAGAAAACTCATCTGGGTATTTAAGACACTTCGACATTTCGCTGATTATGAGCTACTATGCACGGTATATTATGCACTGATTCAGTCAGTGATCGGGTATTGTATTGGTGTATGGGGTGGGGCATGCAAAACGCATATAGTTCTACTTGAAAGCGCCCAAAGATCTGTACTCAAAGTAATGACGTTTAGGCCTTTTAGATTCCCCATAACAACGTTATAATATGACAAGGGTCAAGTTCTCGCGGTACGACAAATGTATGTTTTACATATAGTTGGCAAACAGCATCTGCTGATCACACCGTTAAACAAGCAAGTTTTAAGTAAGCGTACTATAAGGAATGTTTGCCTATCCGTTTAATTTGACACCGCAGCTGCTAGAAGACAACGCATGTATTTGTCAATTCACATCCTTACATATTATAAAACAAAGTCCTCCGCCGTGTCTGTCTGTCGTCCTGTACGTGATAAACTCAAAAACTACTTTACCGATTTTCATGCTGTTTTTACCAATGGATAGAGTGGTTCTCGAATAAGGATTAAGTATATAATAACGGACATCCACGCGGGCGAAGTCGCGGGCATCAGCTAGTATATAATAAAATAAACAGTGTTCTCAATATTAATCCTCTTACAATAAGGGAAGCTAAAACTAAAACTAAGTCATGGCTACTGACTTAAGAGTACAGTGAAATAGAACCCCTTTTTAATATAGGTATATATTTAAGTTCAACAAGTTCACACATAACCCACACCCTATCATTAATCTTCATCTCCACACACCACACATTAACACATTAAACACACACACACTCTTTACACTTCAAAATAATTATAATAAATTTAAAAAATATTTTAATAATGAATGTAACTACTAATTTTCTATTTAAATAAAATGTATTGTTTTTCTAGTAAATTCAAATGATGTGATTGCATAAAATCCAGAACCTACTGATTGAGGAAGACACTGGCCCCTGTAAGGTGTTTTTACCTAGCGCAGGAGTCAGGGCTTCACTTTGTTTGTACACATTGTTTATGCCAATAAAGAATTTATTCATTATTTATTTATAGGGACGGACAAACATACATACAGGTCAAACATATAACCCTCCTTTTTTGGCTTCGCTGTAGTTGGGTAAAAACGATGAATAATTCATTTAGTCTTTAGGTGCGAATGGAAGATTCTGTAGATCTTTAAATATCTATGATCTCAAACCATCCAGTTGTAAAATAAAGTGATCAATAAATATTATGTTCGTTGTTATTTGAACAAATCGTAAGAGAAAACAACTGTGTGGTGGAGCCATAAGTGTAATGTCTACACTATTCAATTCTAATTCAGTGTGCAAAACGGAAAGACCCTATGTAAATGATAGTGAACTTATTCAATGTTTGAAATGTTAAGTATTTACTCAAAAAATCGTAGACAATAGTGTCATGGAATGTTCAGGTAAGGATTTTGATAGAGATACTGTTTAACCTGTATTGTCCCATTGCAGGGCAAAGACTTGCATGTTCCATTGTTTGTTGCTAATTATAGTCTGTTTTTTAATCACTTGGACTAGTTTGACATTCCATGTGATTGTTGTCGTTTTTTTTTCAATTTGGAGTTTGACATTTACACCTGTCAAATTAGTCTACGAGATTAAAAAACAGACTTCAGTAGGTACCTACTAGACTTTCCAGTAACTATATTCATTTTTACACATACATAAATAGCTCTCGAGTTCTTCCCATGGGGCAGGCAGAAACTATAAAATACCACCTGCTACGTTCCTTACATACTCCTTTTGCTTCGTTTATGTTCATATAGGTTGCGAGTACTGCGCACCTAACCTTTCTGAAGAACATCACCAATAAAAGGTCACTATATATCCTTCTAGGGCCCTCCCAGCGTTTCCACTCACATTTGCCTTGTGAATCTCTTTGGTTTAGTCTCTTTTCATACATCCTTTTAATCTCCTTCTAAGTATACTATTTGCAATTTTCGTCACTACATCTTCATTTAAACCGCACCGTTGCCTCAACGCAAATCTTTCGTCATTTTTGTATCCAAAAAATTCAATCAAATTGTTTTCTCTCATTTCTTGGAACTCCTGCCCTACTTCTAAGTAGATAAGTGCAATTGACATTATAATGGGTGTGAGCTAGGAGATCTGTCATACGGGTCCCGAACCCAGTATAGACACCAGCTCTCACAAAGATTACCTTGCTGTTACTTATGACACTTGTGAACCAAAAATGGTAATTTTTTTAGAGAAATAAAGTAACTTGGTATTATTATGTCGTTTATTATTTTTTTCTTACCTACTTACATTTTTAAATATTTCTTTAGATACAAAATATAAAAAATAAAAAAATGAAAAATATAATATATAAATAATAATTAATACTAATATTATTACATCAAATTTTAAGGGCCCGCAGATTTTGCCCTGAAGTAAGGGAATATGTTTTTTAGGCTAGTTTAATTGTTTACATTACGTTTGCATTTAGCTTTATATTGCGTCAGGTAGTCTGTGTAGTGCTACTGTAGGCTTTGCCATAATTTAATCTTAAACAATAGAAAATAGAAATCATTTATTTGGTTATAATGTACCTATACAGATAAGATGTATTTTTTTATAAATGGTCCCGATACATTTTAACTTACGGCATGAAAATTTTGCAAACTATAGAAACTCTTATCCAACTTGGTATTTAATAAGAACAGTGAATATATGAATCCATACATACAATAATTTAACACATAACGCAATAATAGGTATAGAATATATATTATTAGAAATATTATGAAAATAACATAAATATTCACTTATAAGAACAAATAAATTACAAATTACCCACAAACAGCAATATTTATTTAAAAGTTCTGTCATTCAAAATATCCTAAAGTGTATAATCACATTTCTCCAATAGCAGTCCTGCCAACTGCTTTTTAAATATGGTGTATGTTCGGGATTTCGTTTCCGCACTTAGTCCTTAGTGGACCATTGTGCGTGTTTAAATATTTAAATGGGAGGTTTTTTAATTTTTGTGGTCATTTATTTCAGGACCCATTCGTGAAATGTTATTCTTTAGTAGGGATGTTATATGACGCCCTGTGTATAAAAATCTTTTATATTGGGACCTTATTGGTCCTGTGCGTTATCCTATATCAACCATTTGCCATAAATAAGTGCTTGTTTGATCGAACGATTATTACGTAATTTTATATATGTTTGAGGCATGTATAGTTTTGTATTAAATTGGTGGAATTTTTCAATAACAGATTCTTCTTTTGATATATGTATGTAATCGATGTATATTGTTACATTAGTTGCATTCGTTATGCTAATGTTGGTAAGTAATCTTTAATCTAAAGCGAGGTCTTCAACTGGAACTGCGTCAAAGAATTTTTTAATGCTTTCAATGACTTTGGCGACTAATGCTTTGATGATTGGTTGACCAATTTCTGTGATAACATCATTGCCGTTTGTAGATATCAGCTCTTCGGTGGACTTGCCTGTAATGGTAAATATGCTTACTAAAATTGTATCATTTACTACTTCTTCAATTTGAGTTTTTTTTTAAGTAGCTCTCCAATTTCTTTCTTACCTATTTGGAATAGTTTAAAAAAAAAAAAAAATACTTACGTAAAAATTCATTACTAGGAAATAAGTTTGAGAACTTCACATCGGACTTGTCCTTTAACTCAAAAGAGTGTTTCCATGATTTGACACTCCAATGCTTCTTTCCATCTTTGCCTGTTTTGTCTACAACATCTACTTCCGCAGATACTAGAATTTTCGCTGAAATTATTAAAAAAAAGTGTTCCGTTAACAAAACTACTTCATCGTTGGGTCGGAATTTCTCAGTAACAGCCCGGACTCTGGATTTGTGCCCGGTTGATGGCAATAGGCTCGCGCCCTATTACATGGGACATAACTGGCAAAATTGTGGATGTATCTATTATAGGTCACCTCTGGCTAACCCTTCGGGAAAAACAGGCATGCTGTTGTGTTAACAAAACTATTACCATAAAAGCGCCATAATATATCTATTTTCCTCAGCATAGTCACTGCTGGTAACTTGTGGTCACTGGTGACCCTGACCTTAACATGACGTGTATCGACACGTCATGTTATAATATAAGTCAGTCACGAACTGTCATAACGGGTATCCATGCCGTAATTCTAACTAATATTATAATTTCGAAAGTGAGTTTGTTTGTTTGTTTGTTACGCTTTCATGCTAAAATGGCTGAACGGATTTGGATGAAATTTGGCATGTGGGTAGATCATGACCTGGAGGCCAATTCTAGTGCATAAAAAACGTTCACATTCAAGTCGTAAAGTGTCAAACTTGTCAAAAATGTTGGTAAATTGATAGTATTTTTGACAGATTGCGAACGAGATGCGAATGAGAACGTTCTTAATAAATATGGGAGTTGCCCGTCTGGGCTTAGGGACATACATATTAATTGTTAAAGAATCAGAATAACCGCAAAAAAACTTCTAATTCAAATTACTTTTGCCTCACGTCCGCAGCAAGAAAGAAATTAAGGTTCAATTATGTAGGTACTTACGGACTTTAGCAATCAGATCCCCATTGCCTTCAATAGGCAGCACGAAGAGTTGTCCTTTCATGTCATACTTTCCGTTGAACTCTACTGCACATAGAAATTTGACATTCAACTTTGAGGTTTGGATGTCTCTCCTGGAAAAATTAAAAGACATTCGTTTTAAAAGATTTGAATAAGGATAGTAGTTACCGAATGACCCCTGGCTTCATGTATTCGTTTTACCTATTATGATAGAGTAATTTTATTTTAGGTGCATCCTCGTTATATAAAATTATATAAAATATTGTAAAACGTTTTAAAAGAGTCAAGGCTGGTGCAGACGAACGCGACTTGTCGCGTGACGCGACACTGGTAATTGTTCTATAGTGAAGTTTTCTCAAAAATTGTTTTGTTAAAGTCGCGTCGCGCGACAAAGCGCGCTGGTCTGTCTGCACGAGCCTTAATGGCGGAGTTTCTTACCCATTTTTCTCCATATGAAAACTAATTTTAAGAAAGAATCTTTAGAATCTTTTCTATTTTTTTTTTGGAAACTGTGACTAAAGTGCCGAAAGTGCCTATTTGAAATAAATTATTTGACTTTGTTTGGAAACAGGGCCAGTTTGCAAGTCCGCCGTTTGTGCCACTAACTGACTCATAGTGACTGAGCGATTGACCATTTGTGTATTACTGATCGATTATAATGTTTGCGTATTATTACCAATGATTGGAGTAGGTAGATTGAACTGGGGCCATTGATCCGAAACGTATATATTAATATCGACATTCCTCCGGAATTGGTGGATTATTAAAAAAAAACCGGAACTTATGTAGGAATTGTATTCTGCCAGAGTGGAAGGAGGTACGCTGTGTACTGCCAGAGTGGAAGGAGGTACGCCGGAGGTAAGCTGACGTCGCATTGTACGGAAATCCTAAAAAATGCTTCATGGAAAAATAATTACTATTATTTAAAAGTGTCGATTCACTGGTTCACCAATAAGTCAATTTAAGACATAGATTTAATAACCAAAACCTTGAGATCACTAGATCAGTCATCACTTAGAATGTCTATGTGCATTACGTATTCAATATAATATATGCACGCTGCATGAACCAGTTAAACGAGTAAAGTGGTTTAGCCGGCAGGTTGTTTTGACCTAGACATCTGTTAAGGTGAAGCGTGACGAATTATTATCGATTTATAATATATTTGTTCTTCTTCATTATTTTAATAACAATCATATCCTTTCAAATCCTTATATATTCTTACATATCCTTACATATCCTTACATATCCTTACATATTCTTACATATCCTTACATATCCTTACATATCCTTACATATCCTTACATATCCTTACATATTCTTACATATCCTTACATATCCTTACATATCCTTACATATCCTTACATATCCTTAAATATCCTTACATATCCTTACATATCCTTACATATCCTAACATATCCTTACATATCCTTACATATCCTTACATATCCTTTCATATCCTTACATACTATAAAACAAAGTCCTCCGCCGCGTCTGTCTGTCGTCCTGTACGCGATAAACTGAAAAACGACTGCACCGATTTTCATGCCGTTTTCACCAATGGATAGAGTGGTTCTCGAGTAAGGTTTTAGTATAATAACCGACATCCACGCGGGGGAAGTCGCGGGCATCAGCTAGTTTTAATAATAAAAAACATCAGCTGGTATCTTACACAAAGCCTGAAAGTTACTGTCAAATCTTGCAATCTATACTTACAACATGAAAAAAAACTTGTCCGATCTGTGAGGGTGTTGTTAAGCAATGTACTGAGAGTCAATTTTTTAGTTAACGCTTCCATATTCTCGACATTGTATGGTTTGTTTTTAATTTTAATTCTTTGAAATATTTGTACGCTGGAAACAGCAGAATATTATGGACATCATATTATGAGTAACACCTATGTAACAACAATATTCTAACCAATAAAGGAGAATGGGCAACAACACATGGGATTTGCCCTGAAGCCCAATAGCCATAGGATATATACCAATAGAAAGAGCTTTTCAAGGGGAACCTTTCCTTCTTACACGACTTTTGCAAATTGTTAGTCAGTTCGGAGGTAATTACCTAAATAAGTGTGACTACTTGGGCATCGACTTAAGGATTTGGAGTCCAATAGCCATAAGATATATACCAATGAAAAAAGTATTAAGAAGAACCTTTGCTACTAACACAACTTTTGCCAATTATAAGTCAGTTCAGAGTTAATGACCTAAATAGGTGATGAATTTCAATAATGCTTAATTACTCATATTTAGAGCTCTGTAGCTCCTTTCGTACCAAAAATCGAGAGAAGCGTCCTATCACAAAATATTAGCCTTGAAGAGATCTTTCCATTGGCATATCTCAACTCTATTGGTGTACGCGTCAGGCTTAACGATCCGTCTGGTCGACCAACTCTTAAAAACATTGTTCCTAAAACGCCATCTATTGGAGACCAATGTTTTAAAATGTTCGCTTATAGGCTTAAAAGATGATGTTTGCAGGGCACTGAATCATTAAAAGTTATTTAATTGACGAAATACCAGAATTAAAATAAAATTTTAATCACTTACATTTAGAAGCTCTGTAGCTCCTTTCGTACTAACGATCGAGAGAAGTTTTCAGAATAAGAAATATTCTTCTTGATGAGATCTTTCCATTGGTATACATCTTAACGCTATTGGGCTCCAGGGCAGAAACGCCCAATCTCCTTTATTACTTACTTACTTTATGGTAACTTTCAGAAAAAAAGTTTTTTTTTTTTTTTTTCTGTGGTTTATTTTACCGGTTTATTACATGGGGCGCGGGCGGTCGTCCTTTAGCGGGAGTCTACAAGAACGGAATGGATTTGAAAAAAAAAGAAGTATTTTATATAGCACTAACTTTTTCTTTTTCAATAATATTACGATTTTTATTACTTTTTTCGGATCGGACAGGGTTTTTTTTTACATATTTTATAAGACCTTCATTTAACCTTGTCGTACTTAAATGGAAATAATGGTTAGTCATAAGGTACACATGGCTGCACATCAAGCTATACATTTCCAGTATAAGCTGTCCTCGCATTGTACGGAAATCCTATAAAATGCGAGATCAGCATAAACTGAAAATGTATAGCTTGATCTGTAGCCGTGTGTACATATTATAAATTATGTAATATAATCGTCTACTGATGAACGTAACCCTCCGACCATACAAGATTAGGGCTTATTCATCACCAAATTAGTAAGAGCTGGCAGCACCTGCATAATTATCTTGTTGCTAAGCGAAACAAGGGTGCTACTACCGCACAAAGGTCAACGTCTATAACCTATCTCCTTACGTGCCACTCAAACAAGGATTACAGAAAGATCAAGTGGGATTTAATTGAATTTAATTTGATCTCGATATAAGGAAAATGTTAGCAAAAACATTAACTATATATTATAGTTAATTGACACGCACAATTGCCTGTTATAGCTACTTACATGTCAAACGATTTAATTGGTCAGTCTGAGATATCAACATAATTGAAGAATATTTTCTTATTACCTCGTGCCGCTTAATTATAATATCATTAGTAGTCATTTTTTAAACCGGTTTGTGTAATTCCTAGAATTAGTAGCAATAAAAAATAGGTACTTTATCTATATTAACTAGAGAAGGTAGGTATATTTTTTGTATTAAAACGACGATGACAAAAAGACTCGTGGCTAAATAATGACAGCCGCACGGGTCGATCTTCAACGTTTGCAGAGGACGGTACGTGGATGGGTGACCATCCATTACATACCGAGATCCCTTCGTGTCTCGGAAACCACATTCAACAGTTTTGGTCGCGGTGGTGGTTTGTTTGAAAGTCGTTACGGGTAGTCAGTTGCCCGAAGGTCTGACAGCCGGGAATGATAAGAAGATTCGAATGACGTTATTACGACGCACGCTATTTCGAAAAACTTTACGAGTGGTACGCCAGTTCGAAAACACATTGAGTCGAAAACCGCTATTTCGAATGACGTTGTCGCGAACACGCTGATTCGAAAAACTGTTTGAATGGTACGCTAGTACGAAAGTCTTGGTATCGAAATCCACTTTTGCGAATAGCATATTCTAATATGAATTTGTCTGGGGATCGAACTCGCACCCCGATAAAGCCTTACCTTTGTACCTATTCGGTTTCGGAAACAAGAGCAAGAGCAAATTCATATTAGAATAGATAGATAACTATAGTTATTAGGTACATTTAGGGTTCAGAACTTAGCTATAACTTGACATCTCAATTTGTGACGATTTCATAAAAAAGACCTCAGCGTGCCATAGCTTGACATCTCAATTTGTAATGATTAAATCAAAAAGACCTCAGCGTGCCATAGCTTGACATCTCAATTTATGACGATTGAATCAAAAAGACCTCAGCGTGCCATAGCTTGACATCTCAATTTATGACGATTGAATCAAAAAGACCTCGGCGTGCCATAGCTTGACATCTCAATTTGTGACGATTGAATCAAAAAGACCTCAGCGTGCCATAGCTCGACATCTCAATTTGTCAATAATAATTTAAAATTTGTACATAATGAAAACTTTTATGTGATAAAAGTTGAGACATCAAATAACGAATATTATTTTGGTTGATAAAATAAAATATCAATGTTCGTTCACAAAAACATGTGAATCGTTAATTTGACCTGATGTTTTGTACATGTTTTTGTGTCATGTTATAAAGTCGATTGCTCCAAAAGTTATGTATATTTATTTGGGTCGGTCGATTTTTTTGACCGAATTGACCGATGCGTAGGACGTATTAAGCCAATAAAAAAAATATATAGAAGCCTAGATCTATGTCAATGCGTTCACGCCAGACACGGAAGTATTCCCTGAAAACATAGGCATATCAGCCTATCTTTTCAGGGAATAGATAATACGTCCACTATAGTATATTGAGCTCAAATCTCAGGCTCTGAACTGCTTCGAATTTCCTTATGTTAAAATCCCAATAACATTTGACTCTATCCGGGCATAGAACTTACGCTCACCAGTCATACTTCCGACTACTAGCCGTACTCACAAACATGAAACAAAGTTGTTGCTTTAGGTATATTCGTGATAGAACTAAGTATATAGCAATATTGCAAAACGGGTTCTATTATGTAATCAAAAATTGATCCACTTTTTCTAGTAATTTACATTGCAACGTGATCTAATAATTTAAACTTTTTATAAATAAAACTATGAACAAGTTTTTTCGTAGCTTTCCAGTCTAACCAGATGTAGCTGAATACTTCAACTTGGAGTGACGCCTCTAACCTGTTAAAACTAGATAGACAACTTAGATGTAGCATAAATTCGAAAAATTGCATTCATTAATTTAAATTTTACGAATGATGGTTATACATTTAACAAGTTATTGCGGTTGCGTAAATATCATTTTCACCCAAAGCAGTAATAGAGATTGGTGATTTTAAAGGTGCACTCAGTTCGGATGCTGATCGGTTTTACGAATTTTGCCGATGCTATATCTAAGTTGTGTCGTACTGTACCCTTTGTTAAAACTGACTTCAGACTACCCGTAACGAGTGTCAAAGATCTACGAATGACAGCTGAGATCGAAGGCTTAACGCACTTTCCAAAGCACAGAGGGGTCTTCATAATGAAATGAATGGTCTGTTCTGAACTGACTGCGGCAAAGGGTGCGTAACCTAAAACGATCGACAAATCATCAAATTGCAATGGGACCGTGGGTAACTATGACGTCACATAACGAGCTGCTGGGACGCACACCTCCCTTCTGTGAGAGGGAGTCGGCTGTAATACACCACATAGCTGCCATATGTCTTAGAATTTTTGGGTCTAGAATTTGTCGGTTTCCTCGCGATGTTTTCCTTCACCGTTTTGAGAGCAGTGGTGATGAAATAATTTCCATAAATTTAAGTGCCGGTTTGGGTTCGAACTTATGACTTACAACACGTAAGTCGCGGCCGTTACCACTTAGCCACCACAGCTGGTCTCTACTGCTCCCTATATTGTGCTTCAAACTGATCAGACAGTACTGACTGTACAGACAGTACTGCTGGGAGAGTTTATTGTGTTTGTGCCACGTCTTCTTCCCAGCTAAAACAGTAGGAACTGGTGAAGGGCGGGCGTTTTGGGGGACTGTCTCATGTAATTTAGACGTTTAAAAAGTGCCTGATTCTCAGCCTAGTTTGAATAAATTACTTTTGATTTTGATTTTTACTAAGCATGGGCCCACTGCTATTTCAAAGGATATTCCTGCCATACTATTTAAAAAAATGTTCTTACGTAATCTTCTTAGCCTCACATTTCTTGAGTCCTGTAACCTTGATATTGTTGACTGTAAGTTTCAAGTTCGATGTACTGGCATCTACTTGTTTAATCACAAGAGGATCATGCTGGTCTATATTTAGATCAGGAATACCGTCGGCGAACAATGGTATCACCTTCTGCGACGATTCCTTCAGACATTTCGAGTCGTCCCATTTACATTTTGTGATGAAAGGTGCTAGAAATAGATGAAAAGGGTAATTGAATTAGTTTATTTTGTGTACTAACCTTTTCGATTTTGTATAAAACAAATGGAAATTCTCCAAATTTTTTGCATTTGTTGATAGGATTCAGCGCTTACAGGAATTTTCTTATCCTTACTTTAATATTATAAATGCGAAAGTAACTCTGTCTATCTGTCTGTCTGTCTGTCGCGCTTTCACGCCAAAACTACAAAACCGATTTAAATTAAATTTGGTACCCAGATAGTCTAGAGCCTGAGAAAGGACATAGGCTACTTCTTATAGACATACCACGCCGGCGAAGCCGCGGGTGGGAGCTAGTTTGAAATAAAGGTAAAGTCGGCAACTGAAATCGGTTTAAATAATTATTGGATCAAATATTTAATAGAAAAAAGAATTGTTGTAGCATTAACATAACTCAAAATCTTGACTATTTTGTAAAATGCTGAAAAGCGGTGTATCGAATAGTTTTGTCTCAATCCAGGTGACATACTAACCGTCACCTCCTTCTGCGAAGCAGTAATGCTCGCGAAGGAGGAGGCGGAACGCGTGAGGGAAAGGCAAAGTTTGCGCCCTCACGCCCCTAACCGCCGCCATTGGAGACGCCCTGGGCGTCGGGAATCCCAGGCGGATTTCCGGCCACCATAGGCGCGGGCTTGCGGACGGCGAGCAACGGGCAGCTCGCCGTCCGATAAGGACCAGGCCCGGGTCGATGGCGCGTCGTGTTCCACGCGCGCCTCAAAGAGATGTCAGCAAAATTGACGGGGTCCAATAGGACCGATGCCTGCCAGGGTTGCGGGAAAGTCCGAAAGGGATACCGGGACCTTGGCAACAGGCAAATGAAGGAACACGGGTGGGTTTTAGTCAGTAAAAGTCTGACACGCCCTTCCGCTCCGCCCAGAGCGGGAGAAGTCATTGGATGATTTGCCACCATCAAAAAAAAAAAAAAAAAAGGTGACATACTAACAATATGTAAAAAACCCCTGTCCGATCCGAAAGGGTCACATAGGTACTGCAATAACATTATTATGTAATAAAAAATCTTATTTTCATTATAATTTAAATAAATAAAATATTGCTATTAATTCACATTTTAGTGCCAAAATTGCCAAATTATAAATTATCAAATTTTCAACAGGGGTCCTAAGTTATGACTTGTAGACACTCGCTAAACGACAGCTGCCCGCGCCCCGTGTAATAATTTGGTCAAATTCCCCATTAAAAAAAAGTGGCGAATTTTATTTTTCTTTTATCCTAAAAATGACCAAATAAATAGACTGTCGGTACGATACTTAACAATACACTCACAGATCGCCAAGGGTTTTTTTTACATGTTGTTAAAACAGTAAACAAAGTTTAGTTGAAACACGAAAAATAAAAGCAAGGAAATTAAAAAGAAAAGAATTTACAATGCCTCAAGGCAAACTGATAATCAATAAATATGAAAATACATTACCCAAGCTAGAAGCCACTAAAGAAATGTACGTTAGAAACACTAAAATGAAAACTTTATTAATCATTTTAATAAATTAATAGTCTGACAGTATTAGAAGACACGACTAAGCACTATAGGATAAACTGCCTCTATTTGCCTCAATCAAGAAATGTTCAGTTTTATATTCACATTCATAGAAATATAGGTATATCAGGTTAGGTCTATACAAATACATATAAAGCAATACGAACGCTAGATGTCACTGCGGCTTTGTCCGAGTTGAATTAGGAGTGAGGCGTATTTATCGTAACAGATAGGAATATTTAACAGATATTAAAAAATAACAAATAAAAATTGTTCCTAACAATAAAACATACCTGTTACTTAAAATAACAGATCCTTAAGACTGTTACCGCGGCTGTTACTGTTAAAACTTCGGATACGATTTTCGACTTTAAACAAAAAGAAATAAAGAAGATATTCAATTGAGATTTAAATACGTATTAATCGTCCGTACAAAAATAATAGGCTGTTATTTAATAACAGATAGATACGATTTTCGACTTTAAACCAAAAGAAATAAAGAAGATATTCAATTGAGATTTAAATACGTATTTATCGTCCGTACAAAAATAACAGGCTGTTATTAAATAATAAATATTTGGATCTGTTATTTTTTTGTAACAGTAACAGTGATAACAGATATCATTTTTAACCTGTTACAACCCATCTCTAAGTTGAATTCGAGTTTTGAATGGTTTCTTCCTTGATTAGTATCTCATTATCTCATTCAAAATCTGGTTCTGTATTTTTTACCTAAAAAAAAACAGATTTTTAGGGTTCCGTACCTATTTCAAAAGGAAAATCCGGAATCTTATACGTCACATCGTTGTCCGCCTGTCTGTCTAGACTCTTCTTATAAGGAAAAATTTTAAAATTGTTTTTTTTTGTTTTATCACATAAAAACATAATGTTTGCTATTACAAAATAACATTTGCAGTGCATCGATATGTATGGTATGAACATGAACATGTTTTTTAACTACAACACTAAATTTGTTTTCAGGATAAATTCATCCCAACTATGGAACTATTGTGCGTGGTCCGACACGGAATTGGCCGGTTTTTCTTGTTGCTAAGCCTATTTTGAAATAAAATGGTCTAATTTTATTTTGTTTTACGTACTTACTATGACTGGTTTGCCTTGGTAATACTTTTCCACGTAAGTAAGTTTGTGTAAGTCAAATCTCTCAGATCTGTGTAGTTTTTTCCTCAAAACAGACACAAATCTACATGGTCCTCATTTATGATCTGACCAAGATTATGTCTGGACTTAAAAAAGACTGTGACCTCTGAGTTTTTATCGGCCTTTCGTCTCAGAGTGGTCAGAAAGGAAACGCCAATCTCATCTAGTTTTTAAAATATTATTTACGTGTAAAAGTGTTTGTACAGACTTACCCAAAATCATTTATCTATCATTTTAGACCGAAGTAGAATCTTGCTTTAATATTATAATATATATTATAAGATTATAAGAAGATAAATATTATAATAATTCCGGCTTATTTATCATTCGCTGGAATTTACTCTCCCGAAACGGGCGAAACGAAACTTAAATTAAAAAAACAAATCCAGTAATCGATCGAATCACCAACAAGCCATAATTCCGACAAAAAGGCATATTCATATGTAGATGAACGACATAATGTAGGTATGTGCTATGTAAGGTTATCAGTTTTTTCTGCTGACTTGCCCTATATACTAAATGAAGACGCGTTTAATAAAGTGTTTTAGTACTATTATATATAAAGGTATAATATATGTTCGCGCCTCTCAATGTCGTAAGACAAAAACTGGGCATGTTGTTTCTGTAACAGGTAATTATTTATAATTTTTCTTCTCACAGCGATAAAAACATAATTGTTAATGTTTCTGATATTTTTTGTTTAGTTGATACCCTTTTCAAGTTTTTATGTTATTAATAAATCTATTCTTTTATTATTATGTATTTTTATAATAAAATCGTAGCGGGCTCAAACTTGTACAATTATCTTTTTTTTTGTAATTTTTGCGAGGTCTGGTAGCGATTCTAATGCCGAAAAAATATTTTTTAGAATTTTTGTCTGTTTGTCTGGTTATCTGTTTGTCTGAATGTATGTTCTAGCATCAATTTGCGATTTTGTTCAAATTTTGCTGAGATGTTCCCTATAAGTCTGGTCAGTCTGTACGCTATAAATTATCACGCTATTTGCTATGGGGGATGAGGAATATTTCAATTTGATCGTATTCTTTATTGCAAACTGTAAAAAGACGAGCCAAAAGGCTAGAATATTGCTATATCTTTATGGAGCTAACAGTCAATCATGCATGACACATACAGGGTGAATTTTTGAGATGGAAAACGATGACTGATTTAAAAAACTATGTTCAATTCCCAACAATTGATATTGTATGTAGGTACTTCCTTGTTCTATTTTACATTTGGTTATACCATTATTATGATAGTTCGTAGAACGTACACAGAAAAACATAAAGTTTAGGCCACTTCTGTGCTATTGGGTAATAATAAAAATAAAATATAAGTGTTTACAATCTACTGTTATATTATTTTAGTCACAGCTGTTCGACAGTAGTCTGTAAGAAAGCACCATAAGTCAGTGTATCAGTGTTGTACCAGTATATGCAAGAACACAGGCGTTTTTAATTGACTAAAAACTTAAAAAATTGCAAGCAATGGGAAATTACTGCTGAAGGCTGCGAATGTCGATTTTTATGCGACGAATAGAAATGTAATTTAATAGTGATGACAATAAAATTTAAATTTCAACGGCAACGATGCAGCGGTATCCTTAGGTATGCCGCGACGTCCTTGGGCATGACCATTGAAATTTAAATTTTATTTCCATACGGTTAGGTTATATTTTTATTCGTCGCCAACAAATACCTTGCCATGCCGTGCCGCCAATGGGCGCCGGGCCTTACGAGCTACTTCTCACACGGACGACAGTGCGTCTTGCTCCTGCGTCAGCAGTTTTGACTCTTTTCATATTCTGGCTGCTGAGATCAAAACTACAAATGTAATATACAGAGAAGTTTTATAAAAATGTGGTTCTCTCTCTCTCTCTTCCTAGCTATGTATCCCACATGGCGGTGGGGTCAGCCTTCCAGCAGGCCTAGCCAAGTTACAAACATTTCGTATCGAATCTCTTTCTACAATCGTGATCGCCTCAGCATAAGCGATTTTAGAAAACGATAAGTTGGTAGCCAAATTGACATGACTGAGTCGATCGCTCGTTCTTCAATGTCTTTAGAAAAAACCTATACTTTAGTCTATGGTAAGCGTTCCTACAAACGTCAAACTAACGTTAAAGTCACAGTTGTGTACTTTGTGCGCGGGCAATGATATAAAAGTAAGCGAAATATGGTAAAATTCTTCTTATAATTTGTTTATTATAATATCATTGAGTGGAATATAATTTTAAATACTACTGTATCTCGAAATGTTCTGATATGATCCTGCATATGAATGAAGTGATAACTTTTATATGATGGAATCTAGATCTCGAGCAAGCCCAGAACAGTTCGTAGCTGTATTGGAATTCATAGAAAGGTAAATTATTAGTTATTTCGTTTCCTTAGTAATTTATCCACGACATTGTGGATTAAAAAAAAACTGTTATTTTAGTATAATTAAAATTTGTGGTGTCATACAACTTCCACGCGAACGAAGTTGCGGGTAGAAGCTAGTGATACATAACTAGACTGTATACGACAGAAAAAAAAAAGACCAAACGTCTTTTATAGAGGGCGTTATAAAACTATTCACTAAGACGGGACTTACATACAGAGGTCGAGAGACTTACATAAAAAAAATATACTTTTGAACATATAAATAATGTGAAAAAACATTAAAGTAATAAAAACTAAAATCCAACTACGACTAAAAAGGTATAAACAAGACACCACAGACAGACAAATTAAAAATCCGAAGTCACACGTAATCTGTTTGATTTATGCCGTAACACGTGTGTCTCCGGATTTTTAATTTGTCTGTCTGTGGTGTCTTGTTTATACCTTTTTAGTCGTAGTTGGATTTTAGTTTTTATTACTTTAATTTTTTTAAATTTATTTTGGTGTTATAATATATATATTTTTGAAATTTGCTCATTAAGCCCTTTCATTAGATTCCCAACATGGTACGATAAAACAATTTATTTTTTAAATTTCTTTACTTTTTGTCCTCTTCGGGACGCCATTTTTAATTTTATGTGACGTCACATAGCCTATAACCAGCGGACGATCAAGAGGCTTCCAACGATACCTCATTTGTAAAATTGTGATGAGTGTTTTAGAAGATAGGAGGGAACGGATGAACATACTTACATACATACATACCGGTCAAAATCATAACCCTCCTTTTTTCTTCGCCGTAGTTGGGTAAAAATAAATAAAAATAATGTCAAATTGTTCTAGATAACTCTGTACTTATAACGAATTTAGGGTGTATTCTGTATTAAGCAGTAAGTTTCTTCAATACTCAATACTCAATACTCAATACTTTATTGCAATCCATAATGTGTACATAATAGTTGGTATGTTAAGATATCGAATCAATTATGGACCCTGTCGGGCACAGCAAAAGTTAATTTTTAACAGGAGAGAGGATGAAGGCGCCTTTTTATATTAATAGTAAAATGTAGGTATTAGGTAACAATGATTTTATTGTTTTTGAAATTTATCGCTAAAGTATTCATCAATAGTGTAGTAGCTTTTGAATAATAGGAATTGTTTCAATTTATTAATAAAGATATTATTCTTACTTATGTCTTTGATGTAATCTGGTAACTTATTGTAGACTTTAATGGACATTACAAATGCACCAGAAGAGTGCATTTTTAATCGTGAAGTGGGTATGTTTAGTCTGTTTTCATTTCTGAGTGCAATTTTAGTTTGGATATCTCCCCTTTTAGTAAAGAATTGCGGATATTTTCGTACAAATTTACAAATTTCAAGTATGTAGAGGCAGGGCAGGGTTAATATTTTTAGATCTTTAAAGTGGGGTTTACAGGAGTTTATATCTTTGATATTTATTAAAATTCTAATTAATTTTTTCTGTAGAGTGAATAATGTAGAAGCGTCTGTACTATTTCCCCATAACAAAACGCCATATTTAAGCCATGCAAATGCGTACGCGTAATATGTCACAAGTGCTGTTTTGAGGTCTGTTGTTTTCTTTATTTCTCGGAGGGCGTATGAAAACTTGGATAATTTCGTTCTTACTTTTTGGATATGTGATTTCCAATCTATGTGTGAATCTATGTCAAGGCCTAAAAGGGTGAATTTATTTACTGTTTCTAATTTTGATCCGTTGTATTTGAAATTTATATTTATAGGTATTTTTTGTCGGGGGTAGAAAGTTATTATTTTTGTCTTATTGAAGTTAATTTCAAGGTTGTGTTCGTTCATCCAGTGTGTGGCAGAGTCAAGTATAGAACTCAATTTTTGGTTTAAATTTATATTATTGTCACATGAAGTCAAGATAGAGATATCATCGGCAAACAGTACGCAGGACTCATTGATGTGGTTAGGGAGATCGTTTATGTAAACAAGGAATAACAGGCACCCTATTACACTTCCTTGTGGTATAGAAGCGTTTACGGGTATTTTTTGGGATCGAATTAATTCAATTTGTTTTGATTTATGATTGTAATGTTCTACTTCTACAACTTGTTCTCTACTTTTTAAATAAGATGTGAACCATTCGTAACTTTTACCCCGGATACCGATGTTATATAGTTTATTTAATAATATATCAAATTGTACCTTATCATAAGCCTTTGTCATGTCCAATAATAATCCTACAGCGTACTTTTTATTATTAATTATAGTTAGGGCTTCTTGTATGTATTTATAAACAGCCAAAACTGTAGATCGGTTTTTACGAAAACCATTCTGACTATCATTGAATATATTATATTTTTCACAAAACGCGTAAACACGATTGCACATGGCTTTCTCAAATATTTTTGAGGCTGTTGGTAAGAGAGCAATGGGACGGTAGTTGTTAGGGTCGGTTTTAATATTTTTCTTGTGGATCGGTTTTATTAGAGCTTTTTTTAATAAGTCGGGAAACACCCCTTCTTCAAAAGATTGGTTAAGTAGTGTGTAAAAAGGCAAGGTTAATTCATCAGCGCATTGTCTTAGTAGAATGGGTGGAAGTTCGTCAATACCATGGCTTCTTTTGTTTTTTAAATTTTTAATTATTGTATTTACTTCGTAAGGATCTACTGGGCTAAGATATAATGTATTTTGTGTAGCTGAAATCGTCGGGGGTTGTTTTGGTTTGCTGCCGGTAGGTGTTGTGCTGTTCCCACCAATAGAAGCAAAGAAACTATTAAATAAGTTGGCTACCTCTTGGGGATTTGAAGTTGAGCTATTATTGATTTGTAGGGTTATGTTGTGTTTCTCACTTTTTAGTTTCTTGTTTGTGCGTTCATTGATTATTCCCCACATTGTTTTAACTTTATTGTTAGATCGCATCATTTTATTTTTATAATGTAGTTTTTTTGCAATTGTGACAGATTTTTTCAATATTTTTTCATACTTTTTATAGTATTTTGTTAATATCGTATTTTTTGTTTTTGTTGTTAATGTCTTTAATAGTCTTTTATTTACACAATATTTTTTTATACCTACAGTGAGCCAATATTTATTATATTCTGTTTTTAGTTTAATTTTTCGCAACGGTATACATTGGTTTAGAACAGAGATGAGTGTGTCATTAAATGTTTTATAATTTATGTTTATGTCATGATTGGTCGTAAAAATTTCATTCCAATTTAGTTTTTGTATTTTCTCTTTGAATTTCGATATATTTGTTTTATTAAATAGTCTTTTCATTGTGTACCAGTTATATTTTTCTGATTGTTCAGGTATTTTATAATTTTTTAAGTGTAAAATTGTACTATGGTGGTCGGAAAACCCTAGCTCTTCTGTGGTTGTGTACATGTCTTTGTAGTTAAAGTTTGTGAATATAAGATCTATGCACGTTGCAGTGTTTGGTGTAATACGTGTAGGGCTTTTTACATGTTGAGTATAATTATGTTGCTGCATAAGGTTCAAAAATTGATTTGTTTTTAAAGTATCTGATATTATATTAACATTAAAATCACCTCCCATTATTATATTTAGTTTATAGTATTTATTGTTTAAATATTTTAGAATTTGTTTTAATTGTTGATAAAATACTTCCTCCTCTCTTCTGTTCCAATACATAGTAACTATCAATAAATTTTCCTTTGGTAATTCTGTGGCACAAAGTTCTATTATATACTCCATAGACATGTCTGAGATATCATTTCTATTTATGCTGTCGATATGTTCTTGTAGAAGTATACAAACACCGCCACCTGTTCTAGTGCTGCGACAGAAGGAAGATGCAAGTTTGTATCCACTAAATTGAATGAGATCAAGTTTTTCTTGAGTTAGCCAAGTTTCTGAAATGCATATTGAATTATACAAAGAATTTTTATCAATAAACGCTTCGAGTATATCTTGCTTATTATAAAGGCTTTGAAAATTTTGGAACATTATTTTAAATGGTCGGTCGTTGTTTACGAAATGTCTGGTTCTCCGTTCCGTTGGTCATATTTGATGGGCAAAATTGGTTGGTGTTGTTCAATATTATATCATTTTCTTGGGTGTTGTATTCGTATTGTTGTTTGTTGCTTTCTATGTTAACCAGTTTTCCGGTTATATATAGTTGGTTGTTTTTTATAATTGCATGCGATCCATTTTTCCTGGCTTTAAATAATTCTTCTCGCATTTGTGCTCTGTACTTTCGTGTATTTGCATCTAAGAATTCGGATATGAATAGTTCTTCATTAAAGTATGCCGTTTTTAACCGACTTCTAAAAGGAGGAGATATCAATTTGGATGTTTTTATGTATGTCCGGGCATAACTCAATCATTTATACACGGATTTGCAAAATTGTTTTTTGATTGAAAGGGTATACTTTCGGGATGGTCCCATTGTCATCAGGTCAGGATCTGATGATGAGATCCTGGAGAAATCGAGGGAACTCTTCAAATATTATAGGCACACCTATAGCGATTTGGGTATATTTTATAGTAACTCGTGCAGTTGCTCTCGTAAAGTTCCATTTGGTGAACTGCAACTGATGATGAAGACCAAAGTTGGCCACCGGAACTACTCAATAATACCTAATTCTTTCACGGGATGCGATTCGATTAATTTAATATGGTTGCCAAGCAGTTTATGCTCATGCTATGCAATTTATGCTCGTCACAAAGTCACAATGTATATGGTGAAGTGGAGCTGATGGTGAAGTACCAAGAGAACTCCTCAACGATGAAAGTCCCTGCATCGCGAAAAGTAATATTTTGTAATCAGTGATGAGCAATTGACTTAAGGCTATTTTAACCTAGACAAATTACAAACTGACCCATTAAAAAGCGAGAAATAAAAACTTTTTACCGAATAAAACATCGACTTCCAAAAAAACACAACAAAGTGAAAAATAACTTTAATTCGGAAGTCGGTGTCTTCGGTTTTAATTTTCATTTTTTGCCACCAACTCAGTGGCGGTTGTTTTTTTTTTGTAATTTTTATTCGTATTGTGTTTATAGTTTTTTTTGTAGGGTGATTATCGTTCAACATTGAAATGTAATTCAAATTCAAATCATTTATTTCGAGTATCATTAGACTCATAGAATAGACTTACAACTAATATTAAATGAAAATCAAATTAAAAACAAATATACAATTAAATTAAAAACAAAATTACAATTAAATTAAAAACAAAATTACAATTAAATTAAAAACAAAGTAACAATTAAATTAAAATAAATTACAATTATAATGAAATCAAAATTAAATTAAATTAAATAATAATGATAACATTTCACTCCTATGTTTTCTATCTCCACAACGGTCAAGCAAATATTTTGTGAAAAAATAAAAATAAAAAAGTTGCTAAACTAAAGCACAGTCTTCACCGCCTTACATCCACTATCGACGAAGGTTCTTCACACAACTAGCAAAGTTATTTCCTTTATGCTGGGAAATTCGTGTTTCAAGTGTGACATCGTTCTGCCGCGTGCAGTTTCACCCTGTGTATGTACAACTACCTCATGCCCGCTTAAAGAGTCAAAACGGCTTCTAGAGAGACACATCCTGTTCGGAAAACAGAGTACTGGGTGAAGACGCGAACTGTAGACAAACCCTTCCTCTCCTCGCATACTCCATGACTCTGGCAGAACATAACGAATCCTCAACAGGAGCTGCAGTTACCAATAGGGAAAATACACTAACTAACTAACTGCAGTTCCTGTTCATGTTCGTCACCAAGAAACCCGAAATAATTATTTTGGTTGACTTTAGTAATACGCTAGACGGTTGAGGCAAATAATAAAGTACTTAACAGTATTATGTCGCTCGGTAGATATACCTTCTACGTCCGTGCGTAACTGCCGCGCACTTGAGTCTGCTGCGTGCTGATATACACTGATATATTGGAGCGCGTCGTTTCAGCCGTTTTCTTTGAAGACTGTTATTGTTAGTTATTTATAATGCGGTTGAGGTTACTCAAATTAATTAATATTCATTGGGGTTTTTTCCTAGAAATATCATAGGTAACTACGTACTTATTAATGTACGTGTTAGTGTTCATTAAAGTCAATTATTTCTTTTGTAGTTATTTTTATATAGATGACCAACCGGTACTACCTAGATCATCAGTTACTTAAGCGACAGAGTAAGATATTAGTCGATGCAATTAGCTGAAGTCAGGGCACAGCAGGACGAGATCCGTCTCATCCCTACACAAAACTACCTAATGATATGCCGAAAAATTTGGAAATTAGTCGAAATAATAGAACATGATCATGTTTTAGTTTAGGTTTTTTTTGTACACTACTTCAGGGTTTTTTTTGGAAATTATCTACCTACTTAAATTTTCCGTTTAATCAAATTACAATTGTCATTCTTAGGCAATTGTATGAAATGGCTATAGGATGGCATTTTGACGTAGTGGGCCTATTTATTGCCCTGCTTAAGCTGCAGTGGGAGTGTTTGGGAAGAATGGGAAGTGACATGAGTTGACGCATAATGGGATAAAACTCTTACAGTAGGTCCTAGGTTCGATTCCCAGGTCGGGCAAAGTATTATTGGGTTTTTGCAGTAGGAAATTCTCAGTAGCAGCCCAGAGACTGGAATTGTGCCCGGTTGATGGTACTAGGCTTGCCCTCTATTACATGAGATTTGATGATAACTGGCGAAATGTGGGTGTACCTACTATGGGTACACCTCTGCCTAACCCTTCAGGTAAACAAGTCGTGATGATACGTATGTAACTCTTATAGTCTCTTCTAGCTTGCGTTACCATTTTTCCTTCATTCTTTGGCCCTTTGTGGACACAAGTTTTTCTTGGCTGAAACTACGGTTTATTCGCCGTGTGTAGCACGGTTGTCAGTGTTTTATGTATCACTAATGGAAGCCAGTTGACAGACACGTTTTTCAAACAGTCAAACAGGCGCGATTTCTCTAGCGCGACAAGGGTAGCACTGCCTGTCGCGCCCGCTATGTCGCGACAGTATGCACGAAACTTTATATGCCGTCTGTAGGCACAGTCGTCAATGTTGGATGTATCTAAAGAAAGCTTCAATACGCACAGCCACTTTTTAAACGCGCGTTAGAAAATAAAGGCATTAAATGAACAACCTCTTCCTTGTTTAAGGCGGTTTAAAATAACTTTAATTGAATATAACTTTTACTATCACAATAATTTTAATCATGTGCCGAAACTATGTGGCTTCCTTTGGTAATTTATTTTTAGTATTTACTAGCTGACGCCCGTGGCTTTGCCCGCGTGGATGTCGGTTATTATATACTAATACCTTCCTCGAGAACCACTCTATCCATAGGTGAAAACAGCATCAAAATCGGTGCAGTAGTTTTTGAGTTTATCGCGAACAGACAGACAGACAGACGTGGCGGAGGACTTTGTTTTATAATTTAATAGTGATTAACAGTGATCGGAGTAGGTAGATTGAACTGGGGCCATTGATCCGAAACGTATATATTAATATGGACATTCCTCCGGAATTGGTGGATTATTAAAAAAAAACCGGAACTTATGTAGGAATTGTATTCTGCCAGAGTGGAAGGAGTCATTTGATGATTTGCCATCCTCAAAAAAATCGGAAATCGAAAATCGGAATTCGATTGTTTTTATTATTCAACAGATAAATAATGATTTAATTTAGTTTTGATACCTTCCTTTAAATTTTGAATTGAGTAGTAATAATGTCACTACCAACATTAACAATATTTAATTGAATCCGGAAATACCGGAATTACTTTCCGGAAAAATGGCTTATCCATGTTATTCTTTCTGTGTGCATTTATGATACAAGTACCAAAAATCAATCTACCTACTCCGATCACTGGTGATTAAGCCTTTTCATTTTACTGAACGATATATTCGTCCATTGGTATGGTCTTCAGATACTTATTGGCGTTTTTCACTAATTTCTTGATATTTGCCGTAAATACTGGCATTTGGACTTCATTGGTAACTTCTTTCCAGTTCTCATTGGCGAATTTAAGGACTGCATCAGCTGAAATCAATGGTAACATCAATTAGTTCCTTGACAATAGAAAGTCATAGACCCAAGTGATAATTCTGGCTATCTAATAGTCACTTCTGTAAATAAAATGTGATAAAAGGAACGTTTTTGGGAACTATTAAGCCAAGCATACATTACAGCCGCAACGGGCCGCAGCGCAACGCATTTTCAAACAAAAAGGTGCGGCCTGCCAGTAGTGTGCGTTGGTTTACTATAAAATGAACGAAAGGAATGAATGAGGATTGTTCATTCCGCTCTTATCTACGCTAGCCTTTACAATCATGAAAATGTTGCAGAAATAATTTGGAGGCTTCTACTCAATCACACTGAGGGCAGTTTCTTTAGGGTCTTTCTTTATTTTTCGTATGGTTAGTGACTAACCTAATATCAGAGTTTTTATGCCGCCCATGGGCCTCTTACTTGGCTTCACATGCCGTCGAGAAATATCTCAGGAATGCCGGTTTCCTTACGAATTTTGAAGCAAGTGATAATTTATACAATACGCACATGAATCCGAAAAATTTAAGGTGCGTGGCTTGGGTTTGAACTCGAGACTTGGCAGTCCGACAGGTACACCACTAGGCTATCGCTGCAGTTATTTTTTTCTTTACGCTACAGTATCAAAGACAACATTTATCTACCAACATAATTATTTTACGAGATATGTATGTAACAAAACGAGGAAAATTAGAATAACATAATAAGTCTTTTCCGTTGAGATGACATAGATACTAGAATCATTTACCTTATAATAAGATTTTGCCATTTGAATACCTACGTACAGACATATTAAGACGTAAAAGAATATATAAACTTTGTGCAGTGTAAATTAGATTGATTTTAGAATGACTAGGGAACTATTGAAAAAGTCAAAATCTTTGAAATTGTTGTGCATTACGAGAAGGTTTAAAAAAAAAAACATATTTGTTTACATTATTGGAAACTAACTTGTGAACGTAGCTTACGTACCTTTTTATCTTTGGAAACGGCACGAGCTATACAAGAACAGCTAATTTCGAAGTTAAAAAGTATAACCAATGTACACCTATGATCACTAAACCATTATTTAGGATGCCCCATTATGGTCTTTAGAGATATAAATTAAAAAGTCAAAGATCCACGAATGACAGCCGGGACCGACGGCTTAACGTGCTTTCCGAAGCACGGAGGAGTCTCGGTATGTAAAGATGGTCATCCATACACGGACTAACCCCCGGGGCAATTATAGCTTAACCTGATGGATCGACCCGTGCGACTGTTATTTCTTAGCTCCTAAAATATAATAAACCTAACCTAACTAAAACTATTAACAAACTAAAATATGACGTGAAAAATTCCTCTGCATCGCTGTCGACAGGTAATGTACCCAAGAGACCGGCAGAATTGCCACGGTGTATGGCGCAATGCTTAGCCTCTGGCCAAGGTAAAAGCCAGCCTTGGGTCACGGGAAGTGTCAACCAGCCAGAATGCGTTGAACAAACCATGAGCACTCGGACCCTACGGCCCGAGAGATTCAACCCTAAACGGCTCGAAAATATAATTACCGATAAGATAAGGTAGTTCAATTGATAAACAGTTAATTTCTCTGGCTGTAGGTACTAAGTCCCAAAAATTACATTACCTAAGTCTTTCTGTCCATTGAATAAGTTTTTGAAGTCGAATACCACGGGCTCCAAAGGTTCTGCGTCCAATTTGAAGTTCTTGATACTTCTGTAAGTTTTGCCATCTTTACCAGTGTAAATTTTTAATTCCATATTCAGTACGAGGTGGAATTTTTCTGAAAAACACATACTATCTTTTTTGAATTTTTATATAGACCTAAATTATAAATAAACTTCTATTGAAACTCCGTGCCGGGCCGTTAGGCTACGTCGTTGGCACCAACGCGCGGTCTGCTGTACAGTAGGTACACACGGCTACACATCAAGCTATACATTTCCAGTTTATGCAGATCTCGCATTGTATAGGATTTCAGTACAGTGCGAGGTCAGCTTATACTGGAAATGTATAACTTGATGTGTAGCCGTGTGTACCTATTCAAGAAATACGTTATGATAAGTTAACCAACTTTAAATAAAAAGCGCTTTTTGGAAAAACCACATAACAACTCCACATATCTTCAAGTTGAACGAGATTTACCTTACAATGATTGTACCTGCAAGGTCAAATAACTATTTAAAACGATGCAGTTTTTTATATATCTTAATATTGCCGGGCAAAAACAAACTCTAACTTACTTGTAATAAGGCTGTAGTCTCCATTTCCCTGGACTGGTAGCACGATAAGCCGGCCGTTGATGTCATATAAGCCAGTTAAAGTAAAGCCACCGCAGAGGGCATCGAGTTTAAGAGTTTGTTGGTCGTCGTCGAACCTGAAATTTCGGAAATAGAGAAAATATGAGTAGATATTTATTGATAAAATATACATAAACAAAACATGTATGCAGATAAAACCTAACGCTTACACGAACGGCATAATGCCATACATGTTTTTCCGAAGCTTTAGTTTCAAGCAATTTCTGTTCTATCAATTTATCAATTTCGTGCGAAATTACATTGTACTAATAATCTTACATATAATAGATCATAACATCACACTAGATTCCCCGAATGGATTGGTAGAAGTGCACCTACATTTCACTAGTAATGTTAAGGCCTTAATATGGGGCTTTGATCGGCTAGATTGAAGATGGGGGCAAACTATACCATAATGTGTAAAAAAATAATTAAAAGTATTAAATAAAAAAATTACTCACTTTGCACTCTCAATAACACAAGATTTGAATCCAGTTATAGTTGTATTGAATAGCTTAAACTTCAGGATTGACAGATTAGCTTCAATTTTTGATTGGAACATCGGATCCATAACTTCAGCACCGATTTCTGAATTAGCTTCCAGAATCAGTGGATAGGCTGCGTTCACCGCGCGGGTGACGCACGCGTCATCGTTGGACTTGCATTGGTATAAAGTTATGGCTGAAATAAACAAATAAAATGATGTGAGAAAATAAGGTATGTTTTATATAATTCAGCGTTATTTTAAATACAGTGTTTATTTGTTAGTCCAAGAAAACGACAAAGCTCAAAAAAAATATATTACCACTTTGTATTTTCGAATAGATAAACAAATTTTTAAACAAACAAAAAAATACTGTTAGCGGTCTGCAGTATCGATAGGTTCAAAATTATAATAACAAAAGATAAATATTTTAACCTTCCAATCATAGAAAACCAAATTCGCTTACCTGGATTTGACAGCACATTGACTATTGCACAGAACAACAGAAGTATAAGGGAAAACATAGCGAACACGGATTTCACTTCCGACGACATCCGTCACTCGTGGCCGAATGCAAGATCTCAAGAATAAAATCCTGTTTATATTCAAAAACATTTATTTAAAAAAAACATTAAAAACAACTTCAACATTTCTGAATCCAAGATTTTGATCACCGTGATTGTGTATGTGTACCTGTGTCAATTGTTTTTTTGTTGAAATTAACTATAATATAATGTATAGGTTTAGAATAAGACTTTATTGTTTTTTCTTAGGTATTTTAAAATTATTATTTTTTTCTCAATCATTGACGTAATTTATCGCGGAAATAGGCATTGTAACATACTGTTATTTTAAAAAAAATTTGGCTTTCTTAGTAGTGTATGT
Organism: Lithophane leautieri; assembly: GCA_949152455.1. Lineage (NCBI taxonomy): Eukaryota > Metazoa > Arthropoda > Insecta > Lepidoptera > Noctuidae > Lithophane > Lithophane leautieri. The sequence goes on along the minus strand of OX424469.1, from coordinate 6,037,891 downwards.
CTTCCGATCTTCATTGATAGGAAAAGGTGTGAACTTGTTTATTTGCCATGCAAATAATTATTATTTTACTGACACAACTGCAACGGCACAAGTGAACCTCTAAATGTTATTAGGTAAATATATATTATGAATGTGTTTTTACAAGCTTTATATTTCGTATGTGTTTCCGGTTACTCCAATTGTCATCCATTTTTCAAGCACTTCCTGGCATCCGATTGAGCTAAAACTTGGTATACTTATATAACTACCGAGATATTTTGAAAAAAAATTTATTATGCATACCATATTCATACCCAAAAAAAACACACATGTAATTTTTTATTTTAGTTTAGTACGAACTAAAATAGCGCTCGTGGAGGAGCACGTGGCTAAGTAATAACAGCCACACCGGGTCGATCCATCAGGTTAAGCTACGCTTGCCGGGGTTGGTCGGTGGATGGGTGACCATCTTTACATACCGAGACTCCTCCATGCCTCGGAAAGCACGTTAAGCCGTTGGTCCCGGCTGTCATTCGTGGATCTTTGACAGTCGTTACGGGTCGTCAGAAGCTCGAAAGTCTGACAACCAGTCTTACCAAGGGGTATCGTATTACCCAGTTACTGGGTTGTGGAGGTCAGATAAGCAATCGCTCCATATAAAATACTAGTATTTATCTGCATCCGGTTAGACTGGAAGCCGACCCCAACATAGTTGGGAAAAGGCTAGGCAGATTGATTTTTTAGTACGAACTAAAATAGAAAATATCATGTGTGTTTTTTCGAAGCTATAATTTTCAAGCCTTTTCCTACAAGCATATGCATATCTCCTTCATCGGATATAAATGCAAAACCTATTTTTTAACCTTGAGTAGCTGTTGACCATTTATTACAAGTTTTATAATTGAAATTAGCCTTTGTCGACCCGGCGAGGACCTTTAAATTATTTTTGTCTGACTGGTTAGGTGAAGTAATTGCACTGTTACTGCGTCTGGCAATCGCAATAGTGTTATATTAAGTTTAAAATAAAAATAAGAACCTATTTTATTTTACTTTTTATTTTCGGTATAATTATTCATTTCTGTAAGTAGGTTTTTACAAACAATTTTACACGTCAATCTTATTTTTTAAACTAGATGAGGTCGGCGTTTCCTATTTAACTACTCTGAGAAGAAAGGCCGTAAGAAACTCAGATCATGTGAAGACCATACAGATTGGTGTCGGAAATGGTCTTTTGAGAAAAGAACAATTGAGTGGACCTGTCTAGTCAGTGCATGCATTTGTCAGTAATCGTGCAGCTCAACTCAGAATTTAAGGAACTAAACAAGACCAACGCTCTTTTTAGTTCCACAGTTTATAAATCAAATCCAGTTTTATTTTTAAGTTTATTACTCTCATCCCATTCATTTCCTCTAGAGTTATCGAGTTATCTTATGCACACACTGTTTCTGTGACAAATAAATCGATTTGTCGCTTTTTTTGTATTTCCACCTTCCGGCTCCATCATTAGTCCCTGAACACCAGCTACTTAGTGTAATAGTACCTGTCAATACATATTCAATGAGACCAAAAACGATGGTGCTATCTTGTTTGGTTGAGGAGTGCTCGTGACTACTTTCTGGCTCCATCATCAGACCCTGGACACTTACAAGCGTAATAGCATTTGTCAAGACCAATCTAATGAAACCAAACACGACGAGGCTATGTGGTTTACTTGAAGTACCCGTGACCACCTTCCGGCTCCATCATCAGACTCTGGACACCACCTAGTGTCAAAGCACTTCAATACATTCAACAGCAGTCAATACATAACCAATGAACCCAAACACGACAATGCTATCTTGTTTGATTGAGGTCTTCCCATAAACACCTCCTGGATCCATCATCAGACCCTGAATACCACCTAGTGTCAAATCACTTGTTAATACATCACCAATGAGTCTAAACACAGTGGTGCTGTCTTGTTTGATTAAGGAGTTCCCATGGCCACCTTCCAACTCAATCATCAGACCCTGAACACCACCTAGTATCAAAGCACTTGTCAATAGGTGACCAATTAGTCCAAACACCATGGTGGTATCTTGTTTGATTGAGGAGTTCGTATGGCCAACTTCCGGCTCCATCATCTAACCAGCTCCATGGTATCATTTTTTCAAAATGTCTCGGTAGTTATATAAGTTAGCCAAGTTTCAGCTCAATCGAATGACAGGAAATGCATGAAAAATGGATGACAGTTGGAGTAACCGGAAAGACATACGAATACTCGTAGAGCAAGCTAATATGAAGCTTGTAATTAGTCAAATGCAAAGAAACACATTGTTGTAAGAGCTAAACAATAATCTATAGGTACTTTATAAGAAAATTAAGAAGATTACAAATCTATAAACAGAGTAATTTATTAGAGGCAACGGTTGACAGTCACTCAAAATAAAAAAATCAAAATATTTTATTTCACATAAACATGGGCACTTATGACACGTCAGAAGCTAGGTGCACGGTTCCAATTGGTCGTTCCCTATGGATAAGAGCCGGAAAGAAACTCCACGGTTAATCTTTTAAAAATAATTGGCTTTTACAATATTTCAAATTACAGTGTCAGTAGGCATGGGAGGACAATGTAGGCCTTTCAACAAGTACTAGCTACTAAATGAATCTGATACACTTGCAGACAACGATCTAAGTTCATGAGTTGTTTATGGTAAGACTCAAATGGTTATATGTATTTAGAAAAATGACGAAGGTTGGCTAAGGAAAAAAAACATAAAAACTAAAAACTGGTTCAGTCCGGTCCAGTAAACATAAAGTTTTATTTGTATTGTACCTATATGTGTCGTATGAGGCTAGACATTTACGAAAAAAAAAAAACCTAATTCTATTTGTGAATTATCATTTGCCATGTTGTTTACTGTGGAGTATACATGGGGCATGTGTACATGTACTGCGGAGTTTGTTGCGCCACTTCTTCTTCCCAGCTAAAGCACTAGAAAGTGGTGAAGGGTGGGCGTTTTGGGGGACTGTCTTATGTAATTTTGACGTTCGAAAAGTGCTGATTCTCAGTCTAGTTTGAGTAAATGACTTTTGATTTTGATTTTGTTTGTCATTATCATTCATGCATAATATTAGGACATTTAAGTAAACTAACGAAAGCCAGTTTTACCAAGTGTTACCCAGTAATAGCGTTGTAGAGATGAGTGCAGTTGGTGCAAGGCATCATCATCATCATCATCAGCCTATAGCAGTCCACTGCTGGACACTGGCCTCTCCAATTGCACGCCATTCAGCTCGTTTCTCGCCAGCTCTCATCCAGCTGCTACCAGCCACCCTGCGCAGATTGTCACCAAGCCTGAGGGCGTCCTACCTTACGTTTGCCGATTCGCGGTCTCCACTCAAGATCAAGTCAACCCCAACGGTCATCGGTTCTACGACTAATATGGCCGGCCCATTGCCACTGCAAGCATTGCTGCTGCATTGTTGCTGCAAGAAAAATACTGGTATTGGGCTGCATCTGATTAGACTGAAAGCCAAGCCCAAAGGGTGGGAAATGGTCAGGCAGATGATGATAAAACGAAAGGATAATTAATAAAAGAGCATACATAACATGAAGTCTGTAACCCCCGAAAGTACTTATAGAAGATCCAGTTATGTTTAAGTCCCATGTAATAGAGTGCGAGCCAATTGCTATCAACCGGGTACAAATTCAGACTCCACTGCTACTTTGAAATTCCTGGTGGAAAAACACAATAACACATTTCCCGACCCAGTAATCAAATTCAGGACTTCATATACAGCAATAGCCCTTGCGAGCGCTAGACCAACTGCAACGCGGCAGTTAGAAGATTAATACTAACCATAAATAATTTGACATTCGCCTTTTCCTTCAACGGGTACAGAATTCCATTGAGGTCATATTGAGCTTGCAAAATGAGATTGGGCAGGATATCAGGTATTCAAATAACGTGAAGTGAAGTGAAGTAAAAATGGATACGTTTTTTTGCGAGAAATTCCTGATGGAAAAACCCAATAACGCTTTTCCCGACCTGGGAATCGAATCCAGAACCACATGCTCAGCAGTAAGTAGTACTTGTGACCACTACACCAATGAGGCAATCCAAAGAGCAACAATGTAGCTTTTATTCGTACAAACTATACAACGATGCCCAATTTACATGATGTGGAAAACCTTGAGGATTCTTGATTCACGTGGAGGAAAGTTATGGTGTAAAATTCTAATGAGTAGTACTTGTAAACTAGATAAATACTATAATAGTACCATTTAAAATAATATTAAGCTAAATACTCTTATTAGCCCCTCATTTTAAAAATCGCCCTTCATTTTAAAAGTCACCCCTTTTAATGACCAGTTGCTGTTGCTCGTACACAACTCTGTTTACGGCTTATTGGCGATTTGCATGAATTTACTCCGTCGAACCGGACGAATCGAAACATTTAAATAATATTTTCTTGAGGCGATTCACACGAAGTTAATTTATTTGTAGGCGAATCGATAGCTGGAGTTGTCGATTCGACGGAGTGATACAACGGGAACGTCCTACCGGGATAAAAAATATCATATGTCTTTCCTAACCCAGGTCATGGTCTACCCATGTGCCAAATTTCATCTAAATCCGTTCAGCCGTTTTAGCGTGAAAGTGGAACAAACCAACAAACTCACTTTCACATATAAATTAAAAACAATTATATTAAATATTCACTATACACTATATTATATATTGTGTGTCCGTGAAGTTTCTTGCCCGTTCTTCTCCATAGAAACCTACTACGCTTTGGAATGGGCAACTAGCTTCATCTTTCTAGCTGACCGACCTCTTGACAATTCAAAAGTGCCTGTAATTGGTTTATTTGTATTATTATATATATTAGTTTTTAATTATATAAAGTGTTCCCAGACATGCACTAGCGATATTCTAAATCCTTACATATTATAAAACAAAGTCCTCCGCCGCGTCTGCCTGTCATCCTGTACGCGAAAAACTCAAAAACTACTCCACCGATTTTCATGCTCTTTTCACCAATCGATAGAGTGGTTCTCGAGTAAGGTTTCAGTATATAATAACCGACATCCACGCGGGCGAAGTCGCGGGCATCAGCTAGTACTTAAATATAAACTATTTTAAAGTAAAATTTTAATGATTAAATTATTTAATGTACCTGTATTTAGAGAGATTTTTCAACTCTATTATATATTGTTGCCCTTGGCCTTAGTTGCTTACGTATATGTCACATTTATATTAAAAGGTGTAATTAGTACAATATTAACACTTTATTCAAAGTTACGTGTTAGTTTAAGTGGACAGACAGGATAATAACTTTTTTTAATAGGTATGGTGTTAATTTTGCCATATTTAAATACTCGAACAAGTTAGAACCTGTGTGTCATGGGTTTTTCGTAGAAGCAGTACCTATTTGCGCAGTAATTGGCCAACTAGTATGTTAGTATAGTTTATTGTAGGTTTTATTTATCATAGGCTATGAGAAGTTTCATATAATCATAATAATAATAATTATTTAAATGCGAAGACCCTCCACAACCGCGAGGTGTGCAATCTCCGAGAATATTTTTTAAAAGCCGAAGAGGGTATGCACCGCGATGTGGTGGCAGTGGACAAGGGACTCACCCCGCTCTCCATGGCTAAAGAGAACTGGCGCAAACCTGTGGTACTTACTACAGAAGACCGCAAGGAGGTATGGCAAAGCAAGGAGCTTCACGGGCGCTTCTATCGGGCTCTTCATGAGCCCGGTGTAGATTTCTTAGCGTCCGTATCCTGGCTACGTTTCGGTGACCTCTTCGGGGAAACTGAAGGTTTCGTCTGTGCAATTATGGACGAAGTTATCTTGACGAATAACTACCGGAGGCATATTATGAGGGACGGGACGGTTGACGTGTGTCGGGCATGCCACCGTCCGGGTGAGTCCATCAGACATATTATCTCTGGTTGTTCCCGTCTGGCTAACGGTGAGTACTTGCACAGGCATAACCAAGTGGCCAGGATTATTCACCAACAACTTGCCTTGAAATATAAACTTGTGGACTCTGAGGTACCGTATTACAAGTATGTGCCCGACCCAGTTCTCGAAAATGACCATGTTACGTTGTACTGGGATCGGTCTATCATTACCGACAGGACTATTGTTGCCAATAAGCCTGATATAGTAGTGATAGACCGATTAGCGCGCCGCGCAATGATAATCGATGTTACCATCCCACATGACGAGAACCTCGTGAAAGCTGAGAAAGAGAAACAAATAAAATATCTCGACTTAGCACACGAGGTTGTCGACATGTGGAATGTGAACTCGGCTATCATTGTGCCGATTGTCGTAACGGCCAATGGCCTGATGGCCAAAAGCCTCGACCAACATCTCTCGAGGCTCTCGTTAGGCGGTTGGATCAAGGGCCTGATTCAGAAAGCAGTACTCCTTGACACGGCTCGCATTGTGAGGAGGTTCCTGTCTCTGCAGCCCTAACCACCGGTAGCTTGGACCCCGCTCCCGACACCGGTGGATTTCTATTTTTTATATTTTTAAATGTTTTTATATTTTTAAATACAAAACATACACATACAAAACACACATACATACACATACATACATACATACATACATACTTACATATTTAAAAATGTAATTTATAAGTGAATTAATGAAATAAACGAAAATTATTTAAAAAAGCAAATGATTTAAATGATTAACTAATTAATCATATTTTGAAATCCCTATGCAAAAGAGGGGAGTTATTAACCCCCGATGCAAAAAGAGGGGAGAGATAAGCTTGACCTTTATGTCGTTCTGAGTTTGTGTATGTGTTTGTGGCATCATCGTAGCTCCGAAACGGATGGTCCGAATGGATGGAACGCAGACCAAAACGGACCGATAACCGTTCCAGTACAGTTTTTACCGTTTCTTTTTTGGGACTATTTTCAAAGAATCTTAAACTTCTCAAAAACGAAAAGAGTTACCTAATTATAGAAAAAATAAAAATAAATACGGTATTTTTTTTAAAGGATTTCAAAATAATTATACCCTTTCTGGTTTCGATAGGCTTATAATTAAGGTTAGATGTTGACCCCTTTCGGAGGTACCTTTTTGGTGATTTCACATATTTCGTTCAGTTCTCATATTTTTAACTCCTCTGATTTTTAAGTGCTTTAATGTAATAAAGTCATTTCCAGTGCGCCGGAAGGTCAAGGGAACATAAGTTCTGTAGATTTTTGTATTAGCAGATTCTACATCAAAATATTATTTTTATCACTCCCACAATTAAGAAGAATCTATCGACACCTCAAATGCTAAAATCCATCAGGCTGTTTAGGGTACAGAGCTAACAGAGCGTGCCAAAGAAATAAACATTCATACATACTCTCGAAAAACATTACCGTCCTTCTGGGGCAGTCGGGTAAAATAGTTTAAAAATTGCTGTATTTTGTTATTGGATGGATTAAAATGAAGTTTTAGGTGACAAAAATTTATTTAATTGTCTATGAACTAAAAATGCATGGGAGAGAACTATATCCAGCAGTGGACTGCGGTAGGGCTGAGTTCTTTTTTTTTGTAACTATAAACTAAAACTTGTTACTAAAAATCCTGAAGAATTTGTTCCAGTGGGACACTCTTCAGATATTTGTTGAAGTTCTTGACGAGTTTCTTAACGTTAGCGTTGAAAACTGGTGCTTGAAGCTCCTTTACAACAGGTTTCCAGTTCTTGTTCAGAAATTGAAGAACGCTTTCAGCTGTAAACAGAAAAAAAAATTGAAAACTTAAAAAAAAAAATTGGCATGAATTAAAGGTCGTTGATATCAGTCGGGTAGGATTACTAGAAGAAATCGGATGGAAACCAGTATGGAACAAACCGATACCCCGCTTATTGATGTAAATGGAAGAATTCGTTTGGGTGCAGTACGTAACTACGTACTTACGATTTTATATTTTTTATCTACACCCATGTTATAAATCCTCTATATAAGTTTCTGAAACAGTTAGCTTATTGCCAACATTAAAACAACCGGTGTCATAGTAACCATTAGCTTTAATATTGTACTAAATTTCATAATGCAAATGCAGCTAATTTCTAAAAAGAACATTGCCATGCACGCGGGTTTCACTACCAAAGCGCTGTAATTAAAAAAAAACACTTACAGGTTATTCAAATTCGAAAAATTCGAATTTGCGTCGTGTCCCGCCATTTTTGTTCGATATTAGTATTGCAAAGAACCTTTTACAGAGGATTCATATCATGGGTGTAGATAAAGTTTTGTATACAACTATAAATAATTATAAAAAATAAACAAACACACATTCGTGTTTTAATACCCCGAATTATACAACGTGTAACGGAATAAACGCAAGAGCTCATACACCCCAATTAGAATATTAAATTATGAGACTAAAATAATATCTGTAATTTAATTTAATTAAACCACACCTAGTTATTTTTTTATAAAATAGACGTCCTGACTAAACATGAAACGAGGATAGCTATGAGCGTATTACAAATTTGGTTATGCATTTAAATAGGCTTTATATGTATAACGGCTTAAATTTACTTAAATGAAATATTTTATTACCTTGTTACGACGCAGTGGTTCTAATTTCAGTTAAATAAAAGATTTTTTCATGAAAAATTAATAATGACGGAAATCGATTCAGAAGCCGATTCTGAGCAAACTACTTTCAGGTCTTGCGCTTATTCTGTTACACGTTGTATAACGGTTGTATAAATAACTATTATTTCCTTGGGAGTTTAGAGAAAACTAGCAGTCCTTAAGAGCACATTTTCGTCGAGTTAACTTATATTTTTGATAAGCACGTGTTTCTGTGACGATAAAACAATGTTCCTGTCTTTCTTTCCTTTCATAAAATATTAGTTTGCCAACATTATAGCCGCGTAAATGTTTGTATGTTAATGTGCAAAAGAAAGGCGTCACTTTATTATGTATGAGTGTATTTATGCCACTTTTTTTTTGTATTAACTATTTTTTTTTAAATTGGTTTGGTTTTTTTTAATGGATCAGTCGTCTGCAATAATTTTTATTTTTTTTATTAAGTAGATATTTCAGTTTTACCAGAACGTTAAGACAGGAACACAATAACAACAACTGCCTTTTTTACTTTACGGTTGGATACTGCTAGGAAAACTTCAGTCATAAACATTCCTAAGGTCCATTAAGCAAAAGAATTATTTATGTATGCTGAGACAGTGAGTCTGTGCCTTAGATTTATGAACAAAAGTAAAGAAATTGAAAAAGTAAAGGCAGTATGAAAGTTTGCAAAGTTTAATAAAGGCACTAAAATTTTTCTACTTGAAAAGTTATGGATTTTTAGGGTTCCATAGTCAACAAGGAACCCATATTGTTTCGCCATGTCCGTCTGTCTGTCTGTCCGTCTGTCCACGGCTTAGCTTAGAGACTGTTGGTACTAGAAAGCTGCAATATGGTATGGGTATACAAATAAATCACTCTGACAAAGAGGTAAAAACAAATGATTATAAAAATATATTTTTGGGTTACTGAACTTTTTTTTTTCTCGCCTTTCTCTTGGTGTGGGATGTCGTTGGAAAGGTCAATCAAAAATATTGTATGTGAAACCATTTTTGGATTCAGGGATTCGTTTGCGAAATATTAAGCTTTAAAGTGCTAATTTTTGTTAGAGTCAAGTGTCCCCGCTGCCAGCTAAATGGTTGGTTTTGATATGTGAAAAAATTAACGGCAGTAGTATAAGTAACGATATTAAAAGGAAAACTATCACAGCTAAGTAGGCTCCACAAGTTACCGATTAATAATCGACCAACTTACATTTTCAGTTGCAAAAACATGTTTTTCAACTACAATGTTAAGTTTGTTTGATAAACTCATCCCAACTACGGGACCCTTCATTGTGCGTGGTTCGACACGCACTTGGCCGGTTTTTCCATTGTTGAAACTGCCTTCAAAAAACCAGTTTAAAGTAACGAGACGTTATTTGTTTTTTTTTCATGCAGATTCGTGCTGGCCATTGCGATTATTCTAAAAATGAGGTTGGTGCACTGACATGAAATAAGTATTAATGCAATTTCAGTGGACCCAATTATTGTTTACCCAAAATTCTGTGGTATAGAAAATTATTAAATAGAAAGTTCCGAATTATAAAAAAAAATCCACGTTTCCGGATAAAATGCACTTTTGCACTCAGATTTCAAATGATAAACAATCTTTTTGAGGTTGTGAGGTGAAGAATAATTTTATTTTAGCTATACCTTTTACTGACAGATATTTTCAACTAAATTACTCCTGATAAGGAGTAATTTAGTTAATAATAACTGAATCGTCTTATAGATATATAAGACGATTCAGTTACTTAGGATTCGTAAGTGGTAGACATTTGGACCACTTCTGCAATGTCTTTTATCAGTTCACGTCGCATAAGCTCGTAACAAAAATGTATGTCAGAACTGTCTCTGCCTCATACCCAAGTCAATAAAAAACCCATTGCCACAAAAGTCACAGAAAGGTTTTATTCCCTAGTATATCACACTTAATCTAATATATTGCCACACATAGTAGGAATATTATTAGAAAAGCCACGGGCTTTGCCTTGGCCTAGTTACTGCGAGCCGAAAATCGTTGACCCGAATAATATCGAGGCTCAGTTTAAGTGAGGTGAGAGGTAATTAATTAACTAAGGGCAACAAAATGCTTCGCTAATCACCAAATGATAGTGATTCGGCGAAGGTATCAGTCGGGATATTTATTTTAGGAGAAACCAGAAATAAATGAATAGAAAGTTAGAAAGAAACATGCGTTTATTGGCATTGTAGCAGAAAAATACGCCTTAAAACTATAAAACAGAAAACAACCATTAGAATGCCAAAAGGGCCTCAGCTCAGCATAATGTCAGATGGAAACACAAAGTTTACCACCGGACGCTGATTTTTAGCTGCAACCCACCATATTCAACCATTTGCAACCCACGATATTCCAAGTTGGACAGGTCTGTGAATGAGGGAAGTAAGAATGGGGAATGGGGTAAGGGGAGTTTTGCAGTGTTTTAGTAAGAAGTGTACAATGTGATTCTATATAATGTGCACATATCGAAATGAGGGAATCTATGCTTAATTTTATCGATTGAAAAAATATTTAAAAAATCTAAATATATTTTAATTTTTTTATGGAATTTTTAAGTTCGCTACAGCAGTGTAACTTTTAAACTAAATGATCTATAATGATGAAACTGCACTGCACCCATTGTCATGCTGTTTTCACTAATGGATAGAGGTTCTCGAGGAAATTATGTACTAAAGTATATAATTTATCAAGCGGGCGAAGCCGCGGTCATCAGTTAGTATATATATAAAAATTGGAATTGCATCAAGATATCAACCTTAATGCTGCAATCATATTATTTCTTTTATCTACACCCTTTTGCAAAAAAACGGACGATTTTGATTTTTTTACATTATTGGTAATCATTTAGTTGTAATAAGGTTTTAATAGCCAAACTATGTTACTGGCACTTAATAAAGAGTCTGGGTATGAAAAAAAGTTAATTCCAAATTCGAAAATTTTGTTTAAAACAATAATAATCCCTTTCAGTTTGTGACTTTTACTAACTTTTTGCGGGTTTGCGGTTAAAACGTTATCCTCGCAACTAAAACTAACTTCTCGTTCTTTTTAGTAGACTAATTTATGTTTGTCGCATAATCCAACCTTATTGTATCTTAAAACAGATTTATCTTTGTGTCGATTGTAATGGCAGAAAAAGCAATAAAAGCTAGTAAAATTGTAGCGCTGCTGGAAGAGGGGTGTAGCCAAAAAACGATATTCTTATTGCTATTAAGAAATTACTTGTCATATTTTATGCTAATGACATAGTAAAACTATTAATATTATCCATAGAAAAGCAAAGGGGTGTATATCTTCAAACCAGATATTTACACCAACTAAAATAATTAAAATTGATAATTATCCTTAGTCATATACAGTACGTAGTCGTAATTTTTAGTCACATATGCTTTGATTTCCTAAGAAAGCGGTGAACAGTCACACATTACCGGTACAGTCCAAATACAGAGCGTTTTTGACAATTTGTTTGTCAATTATTGGTAAAACTGACAGCTTTCAAGTGATCCCACGCCATAACAGCTTACAAGTAGCCGTGACGTAAGTACGCAAAACGTCCGCGCAGGCGTGACGGTCGAGGGGATATTTGTAACGGAACCGCTTACCTAGGAAACCGTAGCTTGACGTGAAAATTTTTAGATGCAAATAGAATACATTTCCTTTCAACACTGATCATAAGAACATAGTTAAATCTTAATTCTTACCCAATTCCTTTTGTTTTCCATTGAACAAATTGGTAAGGTCTGTAACCATACCTCCTTCCAATTCGCTGTTTATTTGATATTTCTTAATCGATATATATTTTTTTCCATCCTTCCTTTGACTGATCTTTGTGTTAGTATCAATTTTAATAGAGTAGTCTTCTGTAATTAAAAACATATTCGTATTTTTTTTTTTTTATGTATTTATTTATTTTATTATTTATGTACACACAGTAAAATACATAGAGATACAACATAATTATAATATGAGTACAAAGGTACTAGGTAGTACTAGGTAGGTAGGTATGTTTTCGTTACTGACGATTCACAAACGGGATTTAAAATCCCTTTTGAAAAAGATAGAGAGAAGTAGCATTTAAAAATTAAGTAATATTATTAAATTTAACTTTATCAAGTATAAAAATGTTACGGGGCGCTTTATCCTCATAGATGGATAGAATTCTCTTCACTACCTAAACCGTATAATTTTTTAAAGTTAAATATTACAGATATTAAATGTAAAGAAATTACATAGGGTGACACATTATGGCGGCCTTAACGCTAAAAGCGATCTTATAAAGAAAACCTTTGAATGCATTAAAGGAAGAAAATACTGCAGGTGGTCTGTGGTGAACTATTTACAACAAACAGGGTGAAATTTAATTCATGGGCGTCCTCTTAAGGGGTCATTGTGCACTCATCATCATTATGAACAATTTTCAATATGAGACCAAACATAAAATCACGAAATAATGATGAGTAAAATTACCCCTTAAGATACCCATGAATTCAATTTCACCCTGTATACGTAACAAATCACACCAAAATCATTATTGGTAGACTTGTTCTGTTCCAGCCACTACTGAGTACAGGTCGGGTATTATAAAGTATTAATGCCACCATTTTTCCAGTGTGAGACAGAGACGGAGCTACACAAGGCCGATAGCAACATCCCGTTTTCGCAGTGGAATAATGATGGCATTAATACTTCATAATACTACCCCTGGCATCCCTTTGTGCCACGATTCCTTGGTTTGTATGAGTCTACGGCGCTTAAAAGCTAGCAAATCGGATACCTAATTATTTAAAATCGATCGGCTTATTGGTTGATTCGCACGAATCTACCTGGCTTATTGGTTGATTCGCACAAATCTACTTGGCTTATTGGTTGATTCGCACGAATTTACTTGCACGAAGCATTCCAGTGAAAAACGAATAAAAAAGTGAGAAAACTTACTGCATTTAATTTTGTAGTCTCCGTTTCCTGCGATGGGTATTGATAGGATCTGTCCAGTAACCTCGTAGACACCATGCATAGCAAGAAATGGGCAACTCAAATCTAACATTAGCTTTGACCTTTGTAAGTCAAGACTGAAATACAAACGAATCGCGTTAGTTTTTTAGTACTTTCATTTAGCTTCCCTATGTTTACTTTTTCTTTGTTATGAACGATGACCCTGAATCAGATCCGAATACTAACTAGGGATCCAAGCTATTAATTTATTAAAACTTTAAGGACAAGTAAATATTTCCGTATAGAGGCGGACTTAGTGCCTCAGGTATTTACCACCAGTCTACCTTAAGGCAATGCAGATATAACACATACTAGGTGCAACATGAAAGAAAATTAACTAGCAACTAACAGTTCTGTCCTAATTGGAAATGTTCTAAATTCTGAACGATGAAATTCGAATCTAGTGCACACCCTCTAATGCAAATAGTACTTCGGCTACTTCGCATCGCGATGACTCGGATTTATATCGTAAGTAGTGCATAAACGCGCCAAAAAATGCTAAATTAAATTATTTGAATCTTACTTCATATTAACCACATCGCAGTTTTTGGATCCTTCAATAGTACTGTTTGAAAGCTTATAATTTAGGCCAGTTAGGTCTCCTTGTATAATATCGTTATACATGGGATCCAAGTTCTCAATATGTAGTTCCGGGACTCCTGCTATGGTTAGCTTATAAATAACGTTTGCAGTTTTTGTCAGACAAGCGGAGTCTTTTTCTTTACAAAGTGGTAGTTTCGGTGCTGAAATAATAGGACATAATTATTACGGTAAAGACAACATTTCATGTAGACATCCTCACGGATTTTTGAGGAAGTTGCTCGTACATACTTGTGCGTACATAAAAATGCTGAATAATATTGAAAGAATTAAACACTTACCTGGAACGCATTGTACTCCAATTGAAACACAAAATAATAAAAATATTCTTCCTGACATATTCACGGCTCCTTCTTCTGATGCTCTGGACAAAATAGATTTTATTTCCTACATCGTCATTTTATATGCTTAAATAGGTTGGTTAACCCTACAAACGAAACTATATCTACGTACTAAACGAGTTTCAAAAGGTTTAAAAACAAAACAAAATCAATACACTGTCCTGCACGTGTTCCGTACCTACCATAGCATTCGTATAAGTTCAGACTTCCTACGCACCTTCATAAAATAGAGCAAAGAATTGTACCTCAGACCTATCGGGAAAAAAATAAAATCGAACAAAAGAAAATAGACAAAAGGGTCTGTTAATGTATTTAAGCAGGTACTGATCCTCGTTTATGATATAGAGTCCGCGCCATCACCAAGTACGGCGGAAAAATGAGGAACAAATTTTTTTTATGCAATGACATTGACACTAGCGCCGCTCCTATCGGAGTTGAGTAGTGGCGCGGACCCTAGCTTACAAGCCGCTCTCTCCTTATGATACCTAGAACTCGTTGAAAAAATATTAAAACATGATTTACATAACAAAGAGTCTAATAAACTATCTATCATGATTTCAGTAGTTGTTTCATGACGCAGAAGAACGAAGATTAAAATTCCTTCGAATGATTTGCGCCAATTTCCATAATGAATCGATTGAAGAGAACTGAACGAGACAATAGATTTAGTGTTATAACATTTGGGGGCGTTTAGTTTCCCGCAAAGTGTTAAAAAAATTCAAAATCGATAAGTTGCAAGATCATATCTCAGGGGCAATCAACAATTGGCGGCAATGACCTCTCGCGTCCGGCCCTGGTCCAGGCCATGGTACGGAGCCGAGCATGGGAAGCCGTCACCTCCTTCTGCGAAGCAGTAATGCTCGCGAAGGAGGAGGCGGAACGCGTGAGGGAAAGGCAAAGTTTGCGCCCTCACGCCCCTAACCGCCGCCGTTGGAGACGCCCTGGGCGTCGGGAATCCCAGGCGGATTCCCGGCCACCATAGGCGCGGGCTTGCGGACGGAGAGCAACGGGCAGCTCGCCGTCCGATAAGGACCAGGCCCGGGTCGATGGCGCGTCGTGTTCCACGCGCGCCTCAAAGAGATGTCAGCAAAATTGACGGGGTCCGGTAGGACCGATGCCTGCCAGGGTTGCGGGAAAGTCCGAAAGGGATACCGGGACCTTGGCAACAGGCAAATGAAGGAACACGGGTGGGTTTTAGTCAGTAAAAGTCTGACACGCCCTTCCGCTCCGCCCAGAGCGGGAGAAGTCATTGGATGATTTCCCACCCTCGAAAAAAAAAAAAAAAGGGGCAATCAACAAATGTAGGGAAATTAGAGGTATTTTGGACAGATTGCGACGGATTTCAATACGAACGTTCTCAAAAATACAGGAATAATAATAATATTACATTTCTGCTTAGCCCTCTGCCTCTCTCCTAATTTTGCTGTGCCCGACAGGGTCCATATCGATCTTTTATTTACTGTACCATCTATGTAACATATGGAAAGCAATAAAAAATTGAGTATTGAGTATTGAATTTCCCCTCAGATGTTAAAACTTAAAATAGAAAATCATACTTTTCTGCTAAATGTTTCAGAGTTTTTACGGAACCCCGTTTGAGCGAGCCCTATATTAGTTTTTGTATTTCTTCTCTTGAAAGCACCTGACAATATAAAGGTACATGAACTGCTAGGACACCGTTGTGAGTTCATTAGCATTTTCATTATCTCTTTGTTTTCATTTTATAAAGTCTACTGGACGCTTTTTATTTTATTTATCATAATTAAGTATACCTTATCTATGTTAAATCAACATATATGCGTTTTAGTTAAGTTAGTATATCATTTTGTTATTTTTATTAATTAATTAGCTATTATGCAGTATGTTAACTAACAATAGTATAGCACCCATACAAGTAAAAAAAAAAATACCACTCAAAAAATGTATTTTTATTTTATTTAGTAAAATATTCACAATAAATATTAAATTGATACGGAAAAGAAACACTCTGTACACGCACACTTCTATTTCAACGTAGAAAGACAGTGTGACAAGTGTGCGTGTACAGTGTTTCTTTTCCGTATCAATTTAATATTTATTGTGAATATTTTACAATTTTGTTTTTTTTGTTTTTTTATGTTTTATATTTTTTTAGCATGTGTCTCTATACTATTACATACTGTATACCTACATAATCATGTTACTAAATTCGTGTACCTCACCCGAAAAAAATACCTACGCATATAATTTTAAGTGCTCTCAAACCATTTTTTAAACTTAGCGTTTAGTTTTTATTTATTTTCGGAATCGAATACGCACTGTCGCATTTGCTGAACCATGGGTCGAGTTTTGGCTTCATTCTTTTTCCTAGTAGCATCCAACGAACAAACGAACGTACGAACATTTGTCCATTTAACGATTTTGTATATTATGATTATTGTGTAACTATGCTGATGTAGCTAGAATTGATTATTCTAAAAAACTTATATCCATACTATCTATATACTATATAACATTATAAATATGAAAGTAACTCTCTCTGTCTGTCTGTATGTTACCTTTTCACGCCCAAACCACTGAACGGATTTCGACAAAATTTAACAAAGAGATAGATGGCACCCTGGGGAAGGACATAGCTATTTTTTATCAACATACCGTGCGGGCGAAGCCGCGGGCGGAAGTTAGTTCTAAATAAATAAAACAATCAATAAGTGTTTTCTATTTTCATTCATGAATCCTTTAATACCTTTAAAAAAAAACTCAAACCTAAAAGTTTTAATATCACTCAATGCACATATTTAAAATGCAGGTCTTCCGGAACAGGAACTTGGTGGTGGAAATTCTTCAGGTTTTGAATGAATTTATTCATGAAGACATCCATCACAATATCTCGAGTAATTTCTTCTATTATTTTCACACGATTATCACCTGGAAATAATGAGCACATTATTAAACTCGGCATAATATCCACATAGGTACAAAACTGTAGGTATCTAAAACACACTCTGCAAAGGCAACTGTTTTTTTCATTCAAAATTTCATTAAAATTTATTATTTCACTCACACTTTTTAGGTAGGTACTGTAACGCTTGAAGAGCGTTAACTATATGTGAGGGTGTGTGTGAGGAGGTAATTTCAAAGAAGGTGAGGTTTGAAGAGGGTTTATTCTAATATTTAATTTTATAAGAGACGCGTACACTGTTCGGTAGCTAAGACTAGACAACACCTCCCTAAACAAAAAAGCACTCCTAACATATTTAAAACCAAATTGCTGGAACGTTCGAAACTTACGGCTTTCCTCTCGCCAGCCTGTAACCACACGAGGTTGCGTATAGCATGCAACCTCACATGAGCTATGATGTAGACGCTTTACTCTGCATGGTTTAGAATAAAACCTTAGTGCTTTCAAGTTGAAGGCAGGTTTAGGAGACAAACGTTAGATTTGTATTAAAAATGGGTAAAAAACAGAGGACAGGGTTGCCAGAAGATACCTATTAGTAAAGTAATATAAATTACGTAGCTCCTTTTATAGGAATAATTATCCCCTGCTATCGTAATACGGTGTTTTATTAGTACCGGTACCGTAGGCTCACCTCGGAGTCTACAGAAACTACTACCCGAGAGAAAACAAAATCAAAATTTAAAAAATCAATAGTCATTTATTCAAACTAGGCTGAGAATCAGCACTTTTCGAACGTCAAAATTACATAACAGTCCCCCAAAACACCCACCCTTCACCACTCTTCCTAGTGGATTAGCTGGGAAGAAGAAGTGGTGCAACAAACTCCGCACTAGCAAAGCTGGCTGATCAGTTAGAAAAAAAAAAGATTGTATATGCAAAATCATTTAAATTACGCAACACAAAACCTAATAAAATTATTAGCTATAATTATGTCAGCCAACACAGCCCGATAAACCAAAAAAAAAACGGTAACAACTACACTCAAGCAAAAATAAATATTTTTATTTACATTGTTGGCTGAACGTTAGCCATCCCAATAGATTTTTTTACGCAGTACCTACCTATAGAATGTTTTCGTTCAGTCTACGCCGACTTGTTAGTTCTCAATACAAGTAACAGATGCCGCTATTTCAAACTATAATAAATTGTTATTATTGAGGAAAATTAAACAATGTAGGTACTTAGTATGTTTCTACTAAACATACAGGCTGAGACAATGGGTCATTAATCATTTAAATATCTTACATTTATTGAAGATATGATTATAACATTAAAAATATTACTGAGACAAGCTTTTTATTTTCTGTTTTTCCCACCTAACTACTAGAAGAAGCATTTGACCGTTTATTTTGAAATACTCCACATTTTTATTAGTCTTATTTTTAAATACTAAATCCAATATAACTTAAATTTCATAAATAAGGTATAAAAATAAATATTCACTTACAGGAATCATGGTTGTTGAAGGCCAAGCTTGTGTATACAGGATCATTGACTTTTCCGTCCTTCAAATCCGGGATTACTGTATATTCTAGTATATTAACGTGCGGTCTTCCTTTATCGTCCTTCACTTTTTCGTGCTTCCCCCTGACTGTTATGAGGTAATTCTCTGTAAAATATGAAATAAATGTATAACATTATGTAGTTTCGCACTAGTTGTCGCGTAATTTCATCGTATTGCTTTTTATTGTTACTTTCCCCAATGAAATGGATGCTATTAGGTTTATTCCATCAGGATTTTCTCAGTGGCAGCTCGGAGTCTGGATTTGTACTTTATTGATGGCTTTGGGCTCACCCCTATTACATGGGACTTTAACATAACTCTCGGAAATGTCGATGTTATGTTTTTTTCTAGAATGTTTTCGGTTAAGTTAACATAATTCATTTAAAAAAATATAAAACTTGTGTGATGTGAACTCTGCATAATGAGACTATTGTGATAGTGCAGATTTCACACCAGTTAATTTCACACAATAGTTCCATGGTTTAGATCTACGCAAATAGCACAATAACGACGGATTTACGATTTGTTCACGTGTTTCTGTGACAATAAAACAATTTTTAATTATTGCTTTATATCAGTTGTTTTTGTGATATTTGCGTGTTTTTCAAGTACTTATGTAGCTATAACAATTTCATGAAATAATACCTATTAGTTAATAGACGTTACGGTCAATCGTGCGGTCAATGTACTAAATAACGCTGAACTAAGCTTTGGGAATTTAGAATAGGAAAAATGTTGCTTATCATTTCGCAATTATTCTAGTCCTTGTTTTACGAGATATTAGCCAAAGACCCATTATCAAACTGTTTGAAGTGAAAACTTTATTATTTGTAGTTATGTGATTTTTGGTACGGGAAAATATTATAGGTTCGCGTCACCGACATGCTAATGTTAAAAGTTTACTGTGACTACTGTTATTTCACAGTTTTATATCTAGTATATTCTGTAACCACAGAGAATGTAATTCTTTAACTGCTAAGAGGCTGTATTGTCAATGTTAGACAGATTAAAAATAAATGTTATATAGTCTTTGATTATTAGAAGATTAAATACTAACCATAAATAATTTGACATTCTCCTTTTCCTTCAACGGGTATAGAATCTATAATTCCATTCAGGTCATACTGAGCTTGCAAAGTGAGAATTGGGCAGGATAATGCGTAGTCAAAAAACGTATATCCACTGATTCGTTTGTTGCTGAAATATCAATTAACTTATTAGTAGGTCTGGCGGGCAACTACCCAATGATTGATATTGGATTTTTGTATATACAATGTTCACTGCACGGTAAACTCTAATTGCGCGATGCAGGATTTTTGTGACGTCAGGATTTTTTTGTGTGACGTCAGCTCTTTGATGCGTAGTTCGAATGTGGTGATGTAGGTACCGCCACAATATTAAACAAAATAGATCACTCAGAGTTACTCATAGTTCAGTTATCATGCAAGTTTCATAATCTAATTTGAAGTATTTTTTTAATACAAGCGATTTATAGTTCAGTTTAGAGGGAACTTTGAATGTTTTTTGTATCAAGAATATTTTATGTAGGTAATCGTGTTTTCGCCAAACATATGACCTAGCATCAATCCTCAACTTTAACATATATTTGTTTTAAAATTAATGCTGCAGTATTTTCGGCATAACGGAGGATCATGCTAAGCAATTTGAGGTAGGGTAGGCATGTTCCCGTACGGCTCTCCTCTCCGCAAGTCACACCGCGGCGACTCATGGCACGCTCTAAATAACTTCTAACATTTCTTCTCGCCTTGGTTGCAGATGCAAGACTTAGGTCGCACGAGTGGTGATGTCGGGGTTAGACCTCTTAAGGGATCCCTGAGCAAAATAAATTCGTTCCCTCTCTGTAGACTGAATCCCGGTGAGTTACAGTAGTGAATACGCCCAAATTTTAGGATCATTATAAAATAAAATATTGGTCTTTCGAAAAAAAAAGCTGTTACAAAAATAATGTTCATTATTAAATGGTCTATCCATTAGTGTCAGTAGCAAAATTAAATAATGTTTACTTTACGAGGAGATGCATGATAACAGAGATTATTTCTCATTTTTATGGTTTCGTTGGAAGGTAAGAAACACATAAGAACTCCTTTAAAAAAAAAAAAAAATGCACAATTTTGGAATTAAGATTATGTAGAAATTTAACGTATTTTTATTATTTGATATTTCATTTTAATTCTTCAAGAACTTTCTAATTAACTACAATGTCTTTTGGTCCGCGCGCGGCCCGCGCGCTTTCATACAGATAACAAGTAGATAGCTCCTAAAAAGTACCAAAAAAGCGGCTAGAGTGGCGTTTTGCTCAGGGTACCGCCTTAAGTGTAGGTTCAATAGAACTCTATAGTCTCTACTTTCTACGGCACGCTCGGATCAATGGCTTAGCACAGTCATGTGTCTCGCCGTTGAGAGTCATATCCTTTATTTATTAAATAACTGTACATCACAGTCATCCATCACTCTCCTGTTCTTTTCCAATTTATTTCCCAATTTATTTGGAAACGAATGACTCTTTAATCAGTAATTCATCACCTTTTGAGGCAACGGGCATGTCTTAGAATTGAAAATTCGGCTATTTCCAGTTTTAAATTTTTCACGTTTCGCCTTTTTATCAAAATTCTAAGACATCCATAGCTTACCCAAATTGGGTCCGCGTAGTGGATTACGGAAAGAGTGGCCCACAGAAATTTATAACAAAAAAAAAAAAATATATAGAGTGGAAATTTAAAAAAAATTAAGTAGTTTAATCTACTTACTCTATTTTCACAAATTCACAGTTCTTCAAACCAGTCAACGTGGCATTAAACAGCTTGTATGTGATACTCGGCAGGTCAGCAACAATGGCGTCAATGTGAAGAGGGTCTGAGGTCTCCACACCAGGCATACCATCCACAAATCTAGGGTAAACCCGGTCAATTACCGCGTTTATCAGGCATTCGTCATCGGTCTCACAGAGCTGTCTTTGCAAACCTGAAAGTAATGAAATAAAATCACTGTGATTCTATAATTTTTTTTAAAGTAATAAACTGAACTTGTTTATTTAGGATGAGAGTAGGTAATAGTAGGATTGTAATTTATTTTTTTAAGTATTTACTGTCATTATTTTAATTATTCAAATGAACAAATAATTTAATAAATATACTGCAATAAAATAAAAATATTAAAATGAGTACTTACATGATGCATGTTTAAACAAAAATAATACTGCAATTAATCGAGCTGAGAACATTTTAGCTTTGGGTCTCAAAAGTAAATGGCTTATTGTTTGTCAGACATTAGTGTTTTATTTTTATATTTTTCTCTGATTTCTTGGATAAATTGTTCAGATAGTCATTCAGAACAAAAAATACTAAATTTTTTCATTCTTGGTATAAAAGTTAGTAATATTCGCACGATAGAGTTAACAACACCAGTTTATTCAGTTGACCTCTTGTTGTAATGTAACTCCGTACTAAGCTAGGTCATTTCAAGGTCAAAGTTTTTACCATTTATCACTGACGTGCGGCCTACTATACCTGCTAGTTATTTTTGTATTATCATCTTCCTGCCCTTGTCCCGTGTTACTCGGGGTCGGCGCAACACGTTTTCTTCTTCCACTCTCCCCTGTCAACCGTCACGTTATCATTCCTCACACAATCCATCCATCTTTTCTTTGGCCTTCCTCTCCCGCTCCATCCATCAACACTTATATTCATCACTTTTTTAGTCACATGCGTTTCCTCCCTTCTCATCACATGCCCATACCAAGCCAAACGATTACCTTTCAACTTTTCTGTCACTGGCGCCACTTTTAAACTTCCCCTTATATACTCATTTCTTACTTTATCCATTTTCGTCACTCCACACATCCATCTTAACATTCTCATTTCCGCTATATGCATTCTTTTTTCACCCGTCTTCTTCACGGCCCAGCATTCCGATCCATACAGTACGACAGGCCTTATAACGGACTTATAGATTTTCCCCTTTAACTTGAGGGGCATCCGTGGGTCGCAAGTTGTTCCTGTAACCTGTCGCCATTTAATCCATCCCGAGTTGATCCGGCGCATTACGTCTCGGTCTATTCCGCCATCCCCTTGGACAAGCGACCCGAGGTATCGAAAGTCGGAGCAGATCGGTAAGGGCGTTCCGGCAAGAAGTACGGGCATAGGACTGGAGAGACCACCAAAATCACAGAACATGTATTCTGTTTTGGTCCGACTTAGTCTCAGGCCAACAGTCTCCAGTCTTTCCCACCACACCTCCAATCTGCTCTGGACCTCTAAGCCGCTCTCGGCAACCAACACAATGTCATCGGCAAACAGCATACACCAGGGAGCCTCTTCCTGAATATCCGACGTAAGAGCGTCCATTATCAACAGGAAGAGGTAAGGGCTGAGTGCCGACCCCTGGTGCAAGCCGACAGCCACATTGAAGCTGCCAGTAGTGCCCACTGTAGACCGGACTTGGGTACTGCATCGACTGTACATCGCTCGAAACAACTGCACATACTTCCCTGGCACACATTTCTCCTTAAGGGCCCACCACAAAACTTCACGAGGCACTCGGTCATATGCCTTTTCGAGGTCAACGAATACCATGTGTAAGTTTTTATGTGCACCTCTGTATTTCTCGCACAGCTGGCGAAGAGCGAAGATGGCATCCGTTGTTCCCCGACCAGGCATAAAACCGAATTGGTTTTGCGAAATTTCACTCTCTTCTCTCAGTCGCCTTTCAATAACTTTCTCCCAAGCTTTCATACTATGTGACATTAGCTTTATTCCTCTATAGTTGTTGCACTCCAGCACATCACCTTTGTTTTAAAAAATAGGTACCAGCGAACTGTTATTCCATTCGTCAGGTATGGCTTCTTCCAGCAACAACTTATTGAAGAATAAAGTTAACCACATCCATCCATCTACCCGTAATAACTTCCACACTTCAACTGGTATTCCGTCCGGACCCATTGCTTTACCATTCTTCATCCCACTTACTGCTATTCGCACTTCATCCATACTAATCATTTTCACTAGCCCCTCATTTACTGCTCTACTCTTCAGCACACCACTCCAGTCATTCTCCTCATTCATCAGTCTTTCAAAATAGCCCTTCCACCTATCCATAATTTTCTCATCTTCCGAAAAAACTATTCCAGCTTCATTCCTTATACATTTTATCTGACAGACATCCCTCGTCCTTCTCTCTCTAGCTCTAGCAAGCCGGTATAGACTTTTTTGGCCTGCTGGACTATCTAGTGTATCATAAAGCTTGTCCTGGGCTTTTGCTCTCGCTATAGCCACAGCTTTCTTGGCTTTTTTCTTTAAAGCATCATACTCACTCTTTTTTCCTGCTTTCAAACTAACATTTTCATCTTCAACACTCTGCCATTCCTTGAACTTTCTCTTTTTATCCTGCAACACATCCTGTATTTCTGTCGACCACCACCATGTATCCCTATCTATCGTACCCTTTCCTTTCGTCTCTCCCAAGATATCTTTCGCTGCACTCCTAATACACCCCGCCATCTCATTCCAGCAGTCATTTACACTTCGATCATTCATCTCCCCCATATCTATCATTTTATCCACCACTCGCTCTTTAAATTTCTGCGCACAATCATTCTTCTCCAGCATATGCCATTTTATTTTAGGTGGAGGACGCTCTTTCTTTTTATTGAGCTTTATTTCTACGACCATTTCCATAATAAGGAGTCTATGCTGTGAAACACACTCTTCTCCCGGTAGCACTTTGCAGTCTTTGATGTATTTTAACTTGTTGCGACGTACTAGGAAATAATCGATCTGCGTCTTGTGATTACCACTTTTGTATGTAATTAGGTGTCCATTGTTTTTCTGGAACCAAGTGTTGGCTACTGCTAGGTCAAAGGTGATAGCGGATTGCAGCAGTGTCTCTCCTTCTTTATTTAGGTTACTGAATCCCCATCCTCCATGCACTCTTTCATAAACCCCTTTCATTCTTCCCACATGTCCATTAAAATCACCTCCGACTATCAATTCCTCATGCACCTAGTTATTTTTGTATATAATACCTAATTGGACTGGCTAAGTTACTAGGCTTGCCGCGGTCGGTTCGTGAATGGGTGATTAATAGACGTTATCTCGATTCGATTAATAGAATGTATCATTTCAAATGGAAGATTTTTTTTATGAGCTCTTACCAATATCATAAAATAGTAATAAAAAGATAATGTTTTGATAATGCATTCAATTGATCCAATTCCAATTTATTGTGGTCGGCAATATCATATGCAAAGTAGAGTCCGGGGCACCACCGAAGTCCTTTTGACGTGGCGCTAGTATCTATTTTTTTCTTCCTTATAATATTATAATATTTTTCTAACTTTTAATACCAATGAGACCAACCTACTCACTAAACAATAGCTTATAATGAATTTTTAGGTTGTCATCGTATTTCTCAGTATTCCAGTTAGACGAAGTATTTTTACAGATACCACTGTAATCTACAGCTTATAAGGAACAATCTACGTGCGTTTCATTAATATACGCCATAATTTTTGGTGGGCCTAATTCCCGAACAAAAAAAACTATCTCCATGTCATCGTCGTCGTCGTCTCAGAAGCTTTCACGGCTTGACACAATGATACAATGGTATTATGTCATAAAATATGAAATATTTTATCCAAGGAAAGTATAATTACCTACTTCCTTATAGATTTTTTAAAGGAAGAGAAACAAACTGTGATTTGTCAATATTTTATTTGGATATTTGTAATCTTTATCATATGTTCTTGTACCAACATCATAATTAATGTATTATGGTGGGTACACATAATTATGTGAAACGGAGCATGAAATATAACATACGTTGAAACGAACATGCCATCCAAATAATATGCAATGCAACATGAAATGAAACACGCGATGTAACAATTCGAAACTAATGATGAAACATTCATGTAACGTTTCACATAATTATATATGTGCACCCACTATTATATTATGTCAAAATTAATGTGAAGAACTTGATTTTAAATTAGGTTTAGCAGTATTTTTCAAACTACAAGAAAAGAAGAAGAGAACATTCAAACGTATCTAAAGTGCAATTCTTCAATTGGCATAATTCTTTGGAAGTCCCGAAGGTTGTTCATGAATCTATCGAAAATGGTTTTCATTACGATGCCGCGTGTTTTCTGCTCCAAAATTTGAACATATTGGCCAGCTGAAAAAAAAAAATTACGTCAGTGAAGTTCTAACAGTACGGAAGTCAAAAATGGCTACTTTACAGGAGAGTGAAAAATCGTATGAAATGAATGTAACTTACGCTTAAGGTCAATAGTTAAACCGTGACCGCATAACATTAAATCGATACTATGGGAATAAACCATCAAGATATATTTCAAATAATACCTTAAAAATCAAAATCACAACACGTCACACAATCACGTGCACTTGGTGCACGACAAATTTATAAATGAATGGCTGACATACGCGGTGATGGCGCCAGCAACTGAGACACGCAGTGTAACAATTTTTCAAATAACGCGTTCGTATTGGTCAGGTTATCGTGTTTTGATTGGTCGATATGATGCGCGCCATTAAGCTTTATCCAGTGACATTAAAATCTCAAAACACTCATAAAATTAATTACGCCCTGTTAGAACTTCACTGACGATAATTTCAATTCAATACTCTAAAATGACAGGCAATGTTTGGACACATTTAGGGAATAAGGTGTTTTCCCAAATAGCTATGCTGAAATTTGGACTTAACACATTTTCCTAATAAGCCTGATGGTTCTAAAACATTTGTCCTCACTGTTTTCTTACAGTGTTTTTTGTGCAGTGATGATGAAATAATTTGTGTGAAGTCTAACCCCTGCATGGAATCAAATCTACCGACCCTACGTCGGAGATTATAACTAGCTCATAACATAATCAATAAAGCTAAGAAAAAAGTAAGTACACAAACTTTACTGCATAAAAATTCAAAATGTGCCAATTGGCTAATATATATTCCTGGAGTTGTCGATTCGCCCATAAATAAATTTTAATAACTTCGTGCGAATCGCCTCAAGAAAAAATTGTATTATTTAAAAGTATCGATTCGCCCGTTTCAGACGAGTAAATTAGTGCGAATCACCAATAAGCTAAATATAAATAAGTCACAAAATTAAATTACCATCTCCTTCGCCACAAATAGACAGATTTTGATACTGGGCTGCCGCTTGTGCCTGGCTATCCAGGTGAACACAGAAGTCAATAAGATGGAAGTGTAGTTTACCATTCTCTCTCTCTATTCTCTCATAGCTCCCGGTTATGTTTATGAAGTAGTTATCTGTAAGATAAAAAATATAAATAATAATAATAGCACCAGGCTATTACTGTCCCAGTCTAGGGTAAAGGCTCCTTCGCATACAGAGATAGGTCGAGCATTGATCACCACGCTTGCTCGTCTTGAGCAAGCGTAGTGATCAATGCTCGACCCGTCTCGGGTTGGTGGTTTCCGACTTATAATAACTATAAGTCACGATATTTTCCATCACCGATGTCAGTAATGTCCAAGATGAACTCAGAAGGTAAAAAGATTCAAATTAGTACTTGCTTGGATTTGAACTCACAACATCGTGCATGAGAGGTGAGGCTTAACACTCAAACGCCCAAGGTTGCCCCAACCATACAATTTTGGGGCAACCATGGTTGCCATGCGTTTGAGTGCCTAGCCACCGGATGTGTCGACATAAGATAGAAATATAGATAATTTTAATCAAACCGAAATTAATTTCAACCCCAGTTTTTTGGCATCGAAAAAGCTGCCTTTTACTCAAAATAACTATCTACGTAGGGTTATCAATAGCTTTTGGTTTTGTGCAAAGCTTACCATAAGTAATTTCACAGTTGCCCTTTCCTTCTGCTGTTACTTTGTCTACTATTCCTTTTACTTCATATTCTGATTTTATGATCAGATATGGACAAAGAAGTTCATACGCTACAGAACCGCTTTCTGGAGTAAGTCTGAAAGTTAAAACATAATATTTCTGGGTTTACATTTTTTTTACATCTAGTTAATTGACTTATTTTGCATAATTAATAAATGTCGTTATTTATTTATAAACTAACTATAATAAGAAGATGTAAAATTTTTGAGTTTGTGGAGGGGTTAATCTTCGTAACTACTGGTCCGATTCCAAAAATTCTTCCATTAATGAAGCTACAGTATTGTATATATTATGTAATATATTAATTTTATGCTATAACATAAAAAACCGCGGACGAAGTCGCGCCAGAAGCTAGTTACTGGATAATTCTACGATATAAAATAATTAGGTATAATGGTAAATAATAATTATACTTGCTTTAATTTAAGAAAATCACAATTATTCATCCCCAGAAGCGTTGGATGGTCGAGTGTATACTTTAAATTAGGGAGATCAACTATAATTTTGTCCAAATGCAATGGGTCTGATGATGCTACCCCGGGCAACCCCTTCATAACCCTGTGGAAAATATGTTCTCTAACAGCCTTTGTTAAGCATTCGTTGTCCGTGGGATTGCAAAATTCTTTCTTCAACGCTGAAAATTAAAGAACAAGACCATAATTTTACTTATCATAGTTATCATTGAGGCTTATGTAACACTGAGACTTTACTTCTGGTGTCGAAAGCCTTTCCAGTGAACTGATATTAGTAGAGTTTTTTTTATTCATATTATTTAGTTAAGACAAAATGGAGGGGGACTTTATTGGCTGGAAACACAACTAGAAAGTGCTACTAGGTAAAGAAGAGTTCCATCGGAAAGACAAAAAATACCATAAATAAAAAATGGTTCAACAGAAATATACAGGTAGGTACGTTTACTTACCAAACACATATTTTAAACATAGCAATACTAACACAAATTGTACTGACCACATCATGGAAGAATCAAATGTGACTGAAAACAGTCAAAGGATAATTTTTTAATAATTATCTTGGTTAATTTTAGTTTTATAATTTTGTTTTTTTGACAGTGTAATTAAACACTTATTAAAATTATAATTGACCCTGTATACTGTAGATAAAATCGTTTGATAAACTTGAGATGATTATTTCAGCAGTTTGCATTTGTATAAACAGCATGTATCAGCAAGGTGTGGTCATATGTAAGGGTGTGGTACAAACCATCAAACCGAACAACTTTCTCCATGGGACCAACATCGTAATCACGAAAAAGAATCAGCGGTCCCATACATTTGGTTCGAGTAGGTATTGAAGTTTTGTATGGGACAGTTGATAATTTTTTCGCGATGACGTACATATTTGTCGAATTAAATATTGACACAAATTAGTAGGTTTATTTAATTTTATTTTATTACCCATAATTGCTGATGCTATTGACACAAATTAGTAGGTTTATTTAATTTAATTTTATTACCTATAATTGCTGATGGGTATACTGCTAAGCAAAAGGTTATGATTTATATTAATATTCTTTGTATAACAGTTATAACAGTTATTTTTTATTGATATTCTTTGTATAACAGAACATTGGCTTAAAAGTACCCAGTTCTTGTTCAATTTTGATAATCACCAGGTTGGTAGTTCGTTCAGCAGAGTTAATGCTATACATGGTGGCTCATTAATCTTAGTAAGTAACCAGCTAAAATTCAAAGACCGTAAGGATATTGTGAGCCTATCTGTTGAGCGGACAGTTGAAATAGCCTGTATAGAATTGGAGCAGTTTATTATATTAAGTGTGTACAGACCCCCTTCAGGATTGTATGACTGTTTTGAAAAGGTAATGGATGAAGTGTTACACAAGATTAGCAACTCGAAAAAGTCCATTATCACTTGCGGTGATTTTAATGTTAATTTGTTAGAAAATTCAGGTTCTTGTAGTAAAATAATAAGTTTGTTTCAGTCCTACAATCTTATAAACCTATTTTTGGAGCCCACACGAATCACCCCTACTAGTGCAACTTGCCTAGATAATATTTATACAGATGTTATACCAAGCTACAAAGAAATTATAAATTTACTAGATTCTGATCATTGCGGGCAAAGGGTTACTATCCCAACCCAAAACAACAAAGTGGCTAAAAAGGATATCACATTTAACCCCAAAACTGCAAGTCGCTTGGAAGTTTTTAAAGAAAAACTAATTAATAAATTAACAGTTTTGTCAAATCATGCTGATCCTAATCATCTATATAATGATTTTTTTAATTTATACTGTAAACAATTTAATTCCACCTTTACTCCCAAGACTATCTCGGTCAATAGTAACGCATCTTTCAGTGATTGGGCTACCATTGGTATTCATAAAAGTAGAACACGGCTTTATGAGCTGTACAGTGAAAGGACTTATGTAAACACTGCTGAATTTAATTTATACGTTAAAAATTATTCAAAATTATTTAAAAAAGTTTGTTGTACGGCCAAGTCTCGTTATTTGAGTTCGAAGATTAAAAACAGTAATAATGTAATTAAAACGACTTGGAATATTATTAATAGTGAAACGGGAAGGTCTACTAACCGAAATACTGACTACAGCCTGTCTATTAATGACAACATAATAAAATCAGACTCACAAGTCGCCGAGGCCTTTGAGAATTTCTTTTCAGATATTCCCGTTTCAACTACTAAATCCCTAAACTCATCACCTTCTGTTGCTGAGTCTTTGCTTAAGGAAAATGTTAATGTTTGCGATTCGGAATTCCATTTTGAACATATTACCTGTAGAGACATAATTAAAACCTTTCACACTTTAAATGTAAAAAAGACTGCAGATCTGTGGGGTAATTCTGTAGAAGTTGCCAAGTCTATTATTGACATTGTAGCACCTACTTTAGCTCTTATTTTTAATAATTGTATCCACTGCGGGGAGTTTCCTGACCTTATGAAAAATAGTAAAATAATACCTTTATTTAAATCAGGTAGTACATCAGACCCCACAAATTATAGACCTATTTCAGTACTACCTACCTTTAGTAAAATTTTTGAGAAGTTAATTTTAGAGCAATTGCAAAGATTTTTTAATAGACATAAATTGTTACATAGCAAACAGTTCGGTTTCACTAGGGGTCGTTCAACTACTGATGCCGGTGTTGAACTTTTAGGACATATTTATAATGCATGGGAAGATAAATGCGATGCCTTGGGCATCTTTTGTGATTTGTCTAAGGCATTCGATTGCGTTCTTCATGAAACGTTAATCAGGAAACTCCGCCACTACGGAATCCGGAACACCGCTCTGGATCTTCTTACTTCATACTTGAGTAATAGGATTCAGAGCGTTGACGTTAATGGGAAAAGATCTCCCGGATCTATAGTAACAATGGGAGTCCCACAGGGCTCAATTCTTGGTCCTTTCTTGTTTCTTATTTATATTAATGACTTGCCTTACCTCATAAAGGATAATCATGAGATAGTGTTGTTTGCAGATGACACTTCGCTTTTGTTTAAACTTAAACGTCAGCAGCTGGTTACTGACGATGTAAATAGCGCGATCTCAAAAGTAGTTCACTGGTTTAATGTTAACAATTTACTTCTTAATGAAAAAAAAACCAAATGCATTAAGTTTACGCTACCTCACGTTAGGCAGGTGAAAACTAATGTGTTGATAAAGGGCGAAGAATTGAATCCCGAAGATAGCACAGTTTTCTTGGGCTTAACTTTAGATGCTAAGCTTCAGTGGGGCCCACATATAGATAAATTGTCAAAAAAACTAAGCTCCGCAGCATACGCTGTTAGAAAAATTCGTAATTTAACTGACATAGAGACAGCCCGTTTAGTGTACTTTAGCTATTTTCATAGTGTAATGTCGTACGGTATTCTGTTGTGGGGAAATGCCGCCGACATTCAGACTATCTTTGTTTTGCAGAAAAGAGCTGTTCGATCAATTTATAAATTAAGTCCGAGATACTCACTCAGAGAGAAATTTAAGGAGATAAATGTAATGACTGTGCCTTCTCAGTATATTTTTGAAAATCTTTTATATGCCCACAAAAATATTAAATTGTTTAAAAAATACAGTGATATCCATAATATAAATACTAGGAACAAACACAAATTTGTTATACCTACAACAAGGCTCAAGAAAATAGGTGGCTCCTTTAGATGTCAATGTATACGCTTTTACAATAAGCTTCCAAGCCACGTTCAAGATCTAAGCCTTAATAAATTTAAAACATTTATTAAACGTAAGTTGTGCCAAAAAGCGTATTATACCATTAAAGATTACATTGAGGACAAAAAGGCTTGGGATTGAGCTGCTCCAATTTCTCCAATTTTGTTATTTTTTAACTTATTGAATTCTGTTATTTTTAGTGACTTTTTATTTTATTATTAACTTATACAGTGACATTAATGTTTACTTTGTAAAGTATTATATTATTTTAATTATTGTGAATGTGAAGACTATGTGGATCTTTGTTTCTTTTCTTTTTTAGTATTAATTTTTCCTTAGTTTTTAATTAATCATGGTCTGGCAGTTTGAGCAATTTATGCGGCCTAACCAAATGTCCTTTCTTTGGTACTGTTCGTCAAATCGTTGAGCTCCTTAAAATTGGAGTTGAGCTGCACGATTATTGACAAATGCTTGCACTGACTGGACAGGTCCACTCAATCTGTGTGGTTCTTTCCTCAAAAGTCCATTTCAGACACCAATCTACATGGTCTTCACATGATCTGACCAAGATTATGTCTGGACTTTAAAAGAGACTGTGACCTCTGAGTTTGTTTCGGCCTTTCTTCTCAGAGTAGTCAGATAGGAAACGCCGACCTCATCTAGTTTTAAAAATGTGATTGACGTGTAAAAGTGTTTGTAAAAACCTACTTACAGAAATAAAAATCATTTATCATTTATCATTTATCATTTATGAGTTCGTTCCCCGTCGGTACATTATTGTTGTGAACCAACCAACATTATTAGCTTGCCTAAAGATAAAGACTAAAAAGTCATAAATCGTTTTTAAAGAACCCTAATAAGACAAGAACCTACAAATTGTAACTCTTGATGAAAAACAAAACGAATAGATTTAAAGCCCATTATACTGAAATTTAGCCTGGGAAACATAACCTTTAATATGACGTAAACGACATTTTTAAATGAGCTATACGCAATTCACATGTCTGTTTACGTAATTTAAAAAGTCATTCTTAGATTAAGAAGTCATTGTTAAATAACAATGACTTTTCTTCTTCTTGCCTTCCCAGTCTTTGGCGGTCACTTCAAGTTATAATGTTCAGAAAACTTTATAAGTAGGTTTGTTCATAATAACCTGATTAACTAATACATTTTAGTGTAAAGGAAATATATCTTCTGAATATCAGTATAACTACACGGAACACCTACAAACATGACAATGATGAGGGTTACTAAAATAGTTCATGGAAAAATAGGTCTTAAATACAATAACAATGAATCGCTCTTTCAACAGCAAAACCAAACATGTTGCGAAAAATATACTCGGAATAATGTTTCACATTTTTATTTATTTACAAAGTCACAAAGATCAAACATATTTATAATACAGCTCTTCAACTGGGACTGCAATGTGAAAACCTCGTACATTTTCCATAAATTTATCAACAAATGCCTCCATGAGCGGTGTCCGGGTAATTTCCTCGAATCTGTCATAATATCTGCTTCTCAAAGCAGGGGTACCTAGAAACGAGAAATAGATCAAATAAATCTTGCTATATTAAATAATAGTGTGGTTGTTACTGAGAGTTTAATAGGTTAATTAATTTCTATACTAAAGCAATTTGCATATTTTTGCTATCGCAGTAGTCATTAACACTAAATTAATATTGTTGTAGAGGTCATTTTCTTTTCTGGGAATTACTGCATTTATTTTTTTATCAGATACATTATCTTGTAGGTATGTCAATATTAGTATAGGAACGAAAACTACTATAACGAATCCACAAGATCGATGGTCCAAAAATTGTATAATTTTTTTCCTTACATTTACACCTTCCTGATTCACCAAAAACCAAGTTTCTATAGTCGTAGGTTGATTTTCCTTTCAATTCTAAACGAGTAGTGTAGTCTAAAATCCGGATATGTTGCTTACAGTCTCCAAATTCTACTTTTATCTGATTCCCAGTTATATTCATGACAAAGTTCTCTGAAAAAGAAATAAAGATTGATTAATTTATAAAACAACCTACTTTCCTGGACTGGGGCTGCGTAGGGAAGTGTTAAAGTCATTATTGTTCCAGTACGAGAAGAGATAGAAATATACAGGACGAATAACGCCATCTCTTTTGCAAACAAGCCATGATGGCTTTAAAAATCACTTTACGGGCTACACTTAAATGTAACACTGAAGAGCATACGCCACTTTCGTAATAATTCCTTTTTATTATTTTTATAATAGTTGTGGTTATTCAATTCCAACAGAGCACCACGCGCGCGAAATCCCTATAATCGCGTTCTTTTAATTTTTACGCGTTTTGGGCACGAGGTTTTAGCATCTTTTATGGTATACTAGCTGATGCCCGCGACTTCGCCCGCGTGGATGTCGGTTATTATATACTAAAACCTTACTCGAGAACCGCTCTATCCATTGGTGAAAACAGCATGAAAATCGGTGCAGTAGTTTTTGAGTTTATCGCGTACAGGACAGACAGAGGCGGCGGTATTGACAGTACGAGTATATACTACCTGTTGGGCCCTGAAGGTAGTAATTAACAGAATCTTATTAACATAATATAAAAGTAAGGGCACACAAAGGGGGGTAAGGGGACATTTGTATCTGTATTTTTATGGTGTACATAATAAAGAGTATTCTATTCTATTCTAAGGGCATTAACAAGTTGTCAGTGCATTTTTTTTGCTTTTTGTCTACTGTTCAATAAGTCACATATTATTTTAGATAATGCATCTAAATATGGAATAACGTGAAATGATATTTTATATCAATATCTTATATGTTAATATCGTGTTAAAAACATATTACAATATTTTGATGCTATGAATAAATATGAGTAAAAATATATTCACTTACCGTAAGTGATTTTGAATGTCCCCTTTCCTTTAACGGGTACTGCATCTAGTTTGCCGTCAACTGTGTATTGTGATTCTATTGTCAGTCGAGGACAACATGGGTTGTATTCAAACTGTGTATCTGAAGGGTTTTTCCTGAAATCAGAGAACATTAAAAATTGTGAAACAGAAGAAGACTCTGCGACAGGCTATACCTAAATAGGTAAGTCTGGCGCAATCTGTCCAGCTAACAATTTAGTTGGCTGGCCAATGTATGACTAAGGCATGAGGTTTTGTCGTACTAGTGGGGAAGAGAAGAAGAATTAACATAGATACTGGGAATATCAACAACCTGCTATGAGAACGAGTGGTGGAGTATGGCCTAGTCCCACTCACAGTGAGAAGGCCTATGTTCCAGAAGTGGGAACGTTGCAGGCTGATAATGCTGGGAGGATCACCGCTCAGTAGTAAACTAATTCATCAGCCCATTTCATTTAGCTGATTGATACAGGCTGTTAAAGAAATTGCAGTGCCATAGCTTAGCGTAGGTTCAGTACCGATAAAGGAAGTCAGGAAAAAAAATATTGCAAGATCAACCTAATTTAGTACTTACTAACTTAAAATAGCAATAGTTTAGAATTAAAATTATTTTATTTGTTTAAATGCTTTAATTACTTACCTACTACCGAACGCGTTGTAATTTTGTCCTTCACTTTTCGCGTCCGAATACTAAGGACATTATTTGCTACTGAAAGCCGGGCTTTCAGTCATTTTAAGTTAGTAGGTACTGAATTAGGTTGATCTTGCAATAATATTTTTATGTTTATTTTAGTTTTTTTATGTCCTGGGTTCCTTTATCGTTACTGAACTTACCCCTAAGCTATGGCCCACAATTTCTTTAACGCCCTGTATAATGAAATAATTTCATTAATATCTTTGAATGTAAAATCGCCTAGAGTAGACAAACCATCGGAACTCGGAACAAAATGCCACAAATACTTACTTGAAACTTATCACACAGTCTTTCACACCAGTCATAGTGGCATTAAGAAGTGAGTACTTCAAGTTCGGCAACTCAATGTTGAGCCGTGGCAGGTGTAATGGCTCTGAAGGGTCTACACCAGGTATTCCGGGTAATAATTTTGGTAATACCCTTTCGCTAACCGCATTTGATAAGCACACTTCATCGTCGGCATCGCAGTACACTTTTCTTAGACCTGGAAAATGGTGAGGTTTGATAAAATACTGCTAGACAGTTATCGGGATAATGACCTCCCCAAAAAGCAGGATTTGTCTGTGCATATCCTGCTTGTGCCTATGCATCTGACTGCTTCAGCGGAGTATATTTCTGTAGCAGATCATTGCAGAGTCAGTGACCTTGCGGACCATTAAGGTCTAAATTATTTATGAAGGATTTCTGCAGGGTCACTTCCTGTTACCCTATGTAACAGGCAGTGACCCAGCAGTGGGATCATTTTAGATTGATTATGCTAGAGTATAAAGACAATTGAAATGAGAGAATATAGCTTGGATTGAAATTCACAAAAATAAAAACTGCAGTATTGTAGAAATCATTCAGTGTCACTTACATAGAATATCCTGAATGCCAATTACAGCAATGGCGAATATTTGCAACGATAACATTTTGGTGCTATAACTTCCTTGAAACGCTTCAGAATAATGCGCCCTAGCCAGCTAAATATAATATTTTATCATACTGTTAAATCTGAAATAACGGGACTAGATATTTTAAGCCTAGTGTACACAGTACACTCATATCAAATTAGTCTTTTTAGGAGCATTTTTTAACGCTTTTGATATTTTTATTTCTTTAACATTTATATTTGAATGCGGTCGTGTTTAATCTAATTTATTATGCTTAAATGGAATTATATTAATTATTGAATGGAATGGAGTCATGGTCTCGAATTCGAACCTGTGACTCGGATTCATGGTGCGTATTGTATAATTATCATTTGCTTCAAACACGGTGAAGGAAAGCATCGTGAGGAAACCGGCATGTCTGCGAGATATTTTTCGACAGCTTGTGAAGCCAAGTCAGAGGCTCATGGACAGCATAAAAACTGAAGTATCGCCACATCGAACCATTCTGTGCTTCTCGAATCTATCCATAAGATCGTCGGTATGGAGGGCCTTCCAACGCTGCGCCTTCCGGTACGTGATCGCCACTCCAGAACCGTTCAAGGGACAACCTTAGTAAAAATTGTTTACTAACAATTTGTCATTTAATTTTGTGTTTACTGCAATTTATTGCACCGGTCTTTAGGTGGTTTAAGATGAGAAAGTCCACCTTTGTTCTGGAGTGATACCAGTACGTGATACGTGATACGTGTACGGTATGTACACGTCCTTATTTTACCGTTAGGTACTAAGTTTACTCGTAATGTCAATAAACAGATAAAACGATTCAGTTATGAAACTTTAATAGTCACACAGTAATTATTGTAACTGCAAATGTATACGTACGTAATTATAATATAAATGTGTCTCGGTTATCTTTTAAATTATTTTAAAGTAAATTTGTTAATTAGAGCTTAAGAAATTAACTGGATTATTCCAAAATATGCTAAAAGCGACCATATTTTCGGTTACTATATAGATTTCGGTTTCGTCATAATTATAAGTCTATCCACAGCCCTCGCTGAGCACCATCATCATGGGCAGTATTGTTCCATCCACTGCTGAGTAAAGGGCTCCTGTGTCATGCATGTCTGGTCTGGGCCAGTCTCATCCAGTGCTACCTGCAGTCCTTTGTTGCTTTGATGAGCATACGTTACCTTACTGAAGACTAGCTTTTTCCCGCGGCTTAGTTTGCTCATGTGGAGGCCAGGAAAGATCTAACGGGAACGTCCTCCGGTAAAAAAGTTTCATAAATCCTAACCCAGATCATTGTCGACATGTGTATTTTGATCAACTTTGACTGTCCCGTTGGTCTCGTTGTACCAAGCGCGACTGCTGGTCCTGGGTTCGATTCTCCCGGTTCGGGAAAAGTGTTATTGTGATTTTCCATTATGAATTTCTTTGTAACAGTAACAGTAACGGAGTTTCAAAGTTGGAGGTGTGATACAAGCACGGTAAGCCGTTGGCCCTGCACCTGATTTCTCTCCGGTCGTGTCAGACTGCCGATTCATCGGACTATGAGAGTGAGGGAAGAGAGAGTATACCTGTGTCTGCGCACACACTTGTGCACTATAATATCTCCCGCACCGAAGGCTGGTCTCGACTGAGATTGGTCGTCATGGCAGAAATGGACCAAAAAAATAAAATAATGTTATAAATAAAATTATGTAAAAAGTAAAATCTGTTAATAGTAAAATAATTTTTGACCTGGAGGACTAGTATAGAATAGAATAGAATAGAATACTCTTTATTATGTACACCATAAAAATACAGATACAAATGTAGAAAATTTAACATAGGGTGACACAATGGGCGGTCTTATCGCTAAAAGCGATCTTTTGCAGACAACCTAGTATAGTTTCATCGAAATCCGTTTAGCCGTTATGGGACGAAACGGTGACAGACAGAGTTACATACATACATAAACTCACACTTTTTTCCCATGGGGGTAGGCAGAATCTAGAATTACTTTCGCATTTATAATAGAATGGATTGAAACAAAAACGACTCAAGAGAATTTTTTTTTTAAACCCACAACTAGCAATAATACTCCGTATCGTAGTAATTTGCTATTACTGTTGAGAAGGATGCTGGTGATGCAAATACTTATGATGGATTACCAAATCTCGTGCTACTTATATCGTTCCCACAGCTGGGTTACAGGCCATCTTACAGGCCATCTTACTTTTTAACCGACTTCAAAAAGGAGGAGGTTCTCAATTCATCTGTATGTTTTTTTTTTGGATGTTTCTTACGCGACTACTCCGACAAATATTAATTGATTTTGATTATTCTTTTTTGTTTGTTATGTCATGCTTCAGAGGTGGGTCTCATAAATTTTTTATTAACTTTTATTGCGTAGTTAAGTTACTCCGTCACTGATACTTACATAGCAGGTAGTGTATTCAAATTTGTATGGCGTAGATATCGCAACTAACAAGTGAAAAACAAAAACTTTTTACAAAAAAAAAAAAAACAACCGACTTTCAAAAAAAACACAAAAAATTGAAAAATAACTTTAATTTCGGAAGTCGGTGACAAAAAACGAAAAACGAAAATTCGGTGTTTTTGGTTTTGAATTTTCGTTTTTTGCCACCGACCTACCTACACTGTTATTATTGATGCTAGGTGCACATTAAGGAACTTGTGTTCTTTAAAATATATTTGTATGCCAATCCATGGCAAGACATGTAGGTACCTAGATAATTAAGACCATTGTTCTACACACATTGTAAAGTAAATAAATTTATGGATACTGTAAGTCTGAAATAAATGAAATAAATTATATTATTATTATTATATTATAAATATATTCTATTGTCTATGTGAGAGGGAGTGGACCTTAATCCACCACGCAAGGACAGTACGGGTTGGGGATGTCATCTGTATTCAACTTTTTGGTTTTAAGACATGTCGGTTTCCTGACGACGCCTTCCTTCACTGGTTTGGGAGCACATACACAAAGTAACGTGTCTGCCTGGACTCGAACTCACTACTTAGGACACGTCAGTCGGAACCATAATCACTGGGCTAACACTGCTCTTATCGGCAGCTCTAATCATCATCATACAGCCAATAGTCTTTAAGCCCTGTTGCCTTATTATACTAGATAATATTCTTTTTTTATTTTTGTTATGTATCTGCATTTTGGTTTTGTGAGCCTTGAGACAGAAGTTTCATTTCCGCCCGGAAAGAATGAGATAGATATGGTCTACAGCTGATATTTTACGGTGTTGTTTATTTTATTAAATGTGTGAGGTATTCTGGGTAGGTACTCTACATTAATTGTTATAGAAACTGGACGTTTTTTAAGACTTTCAAACAGGTTAACAGACAGAGGTGTAAACTAACCACTACTTATACAAATTCCAATAGTGGATGAACCTGTTACTAGTTTTTAACCTTCATGGAAAAATCTAAATTCACTTTGTTCGGGAACGAACCCTTCATAGTACCTGAAATGTTGCATTTGTCTTTATGTAATTACAGTCGAACAATATAATATCGCATTTTTCTGACAAGACCTTCTAATAAAACAGGTGACAGGCGGCCATCTAACAATTTCACAAGTTTCTTTCATACTATTAAATTTTCTGCTATACAGCAATTGTAAAAACGAGAAGATTTTGTCATTTTTTGACAAAGACTTATGTCGCATTATGTTCAAAGGGACTCAGTTGACTAATAGTTCATCGTCAGATGCTTGAGGTTAATATTATTAAAGGACTAATAAAACGAAATAGGCATATAAAATCGCATTTTTTTTTTTTTTTAAATCACTTGTTTAACGTTTTTCCGTCTATTCACTGTAAAACAAATCTTCAAAGGCCATAACTTTCAAGAAAGCGTTGACGTTGCCTATAAATTTATCCATAAACGCTTCCATAGTTGGTTGACGCGTCAGCTCGTGTACAATCTGCCAGTTTTCATTTGCATATTTGTGCAGGACGTCCGCTGAAAATAAATATGCATTCAGTTAATATCTAAGTCATTTCCTATAGTGTAGTTAGCCATGTTTCTCCCTTTTGTTGGTAGCAATAAAAATGGTTACTACTGTTACATAATAATTATGAGAAGTGTGTGTGTTTATGTTGGTTGTGTTACTGTTATATTATTATGTTGGTTTACCCTACATAGAAGGTGTATCTTTTCATACACGAAATCTCTCAAGGGGTCATTGTACTCATCATTAGGAACAACTTTCACTATGGGAACAACCCGGAAATCGCGAAAAAAAATAAGCTGTTCCCTATATTTTGACGAGCTATGCGGACATAAATTGAGCCCCGTGGTTATTATTTTATCAATCATGTTATCCAAGACCTGAATAGATAGTACTAGGATTGAGACTTATGTAAATAAAACTTAGGCTGCCTAATTACAGTACCCTCCTACCTTTTGCTGTGCCATATAGGGTCCATAATGGTCTAAATTGTATAGTTACCACCTAAGTACTCATTATGGTAAAGCAATAAAGATGTTGAGTTTTGAGAACGTGTTTTAACTTTAGTTTAAGTTTAACATCGAATTATTTACGCTGCTCATTGGTCAACGGTGCCGGCGTCGCTGCGCATTCCTTATGTGCGGAACAGCGGTCCCGGTCAAACTATAGGTATAGGTTTGGTTGCCTTACATTTTTCCTTATCCCCATTGAAAAGATTCTTGCAGTCATAGTTCACTTTTGCTTTAGCCTCATATCCTAGTTTGTGATTTTGGAGTTGTATGTGCAATTTTCCTTTTGTGCTAATAAACTTTTCGTAGTCACCGTTGAATATAATATGATAGTCATCTGAAACAGAAAAAAATATCATTTCTTTGCTATTGGTAATGCTCCTTTCACCGAGAGGAGGTCTGTGGCTCAGCAGTGGGAAAATTAAAGGTAAATGATTAAACTACAGGTACTCAAACTCAAACTCAAAGCATTTATTTCAAATACACCAATTACAAGCATTTTTTAACTGTCAAGGGTCGGTCAGTCAGAAAGATGAAGCTAAAAGTACCTAACCCTTTGTCAAAGTAAAGTGAGGCAGCTGTCACACATCATAAAACGATGATACAAATGTGAAATGAATATTAATCGTAAACTATTTTCAGTAGACTACCTACCTTACCGATTCATCATTTTTATTATATTACAGTATGTTTATCTCAGCGACGCGCGCTGTACTGAAGTAACCAACTGGACACATGTTGCGAATGTGTGCGTGAAGATGAGTACCGTCAGCATATAACACACGGACGCACA
The DNA here is from genome assembly GCA_949152455.1 of Lithophane leautieri. Taxonomy (NCBI): domain Eukaryota; kingdom Metazoa; phylum Arthropoda; class Insecta; order Lepidoptera; family Noctuidae; genus Lithophane; species Lithophane leautieri. Next base: position 5,996,096 of record OX424469.1, on the reverse strand, counting down.
TATACACACACTTTACTGAAAGCTCCTGCGCGTAAACTCACACTTACAGCGTGTTTGTACACTTGATAACCATAAGTAAAGCGCGCGTCGTTTCGTGAGATAAAATACATCACAGTAGTATTTGGTTTAGTCTCCAAAGCGAAATCTGTTAAAATAATCAAAATGAACTCACACATATCTAATTTGCATGTGCCTGTTCCTTCAATAAGTTCAGGCCCTAATTTGCCCTTTACGTCATAGTCTGATTCCAAAATGAGATGAGGACATCCAATGTTATAGTTATACTTCATTTCCTGCACCAGAATTCTGAAATTAAACAAAAGTATAGATAATGAACGATAGCAACTAAATACCAGCATAAATTGGTACCCACAGGTCAAGATTTATAAACATTTCTTAGCTCGTTCTTTGACTTAGACATATTTCCGTCTTTATCTTGCACTTGTAGTTTGACAATGGCAGGAATAACGCTTAACTAAAGTATGTGCTAAATACCGTTTATAGATCTCAGCTTACGTATCTGAAGAACCACTCAAAGTTGCTCCCAAACCACCAACATGACTTATGGAGACAATGTTCATCCAATCGCATTATAACGAACTATTTACATAATTCAAGTTTTTTAATCCAGTTTCCGACATCGATCCCACAGTATAATTGTGCACCTGCACACATCAGTTTTATACTGTGTCAGTGGTAACACTTTGACCTTGAGCTGGCCTAGCTAAGTACGAATTTTTTATAGAATAAGTTATCACTAACGTGGAACCTACCGTCCCTAAGCGCGTTCTCGTCATGTCATTACGTTCATTGCTTGTATGCTGGCTTTTTTGTTATTTTTTTTTTGAGGGTGGGATGTCATCAAGTGACTTCTTCCGCTTTGGGTGGAGCGGGAGGGCGAGTCCGAATTTTACCGACTTAATCCCACCCTTCAGTTGCCTGTTGCCAAGGGTCCTGGTATCCCTTTCGGACTTTCCCGCAACCCTGGCAGGCATCAGTCCTAGCGGATCCCGCCAATTGTGCAGACATCTCTTACTCGTATAGCGCGCGTGGAACACACACGCTGTCGACCCGGGCCTGGTCCTTATCGGATGGCGAGCTACCTATTGCTTTGCTCGCCGTCCGCAAGCCCGCTAAAATTCGCCGGTAAAATTCTGATGAAAAAAATATATATTCAAAGATAACTTACTGGGCTAGATCCACATGACAGTTCAGCATTCCAAACAGCGAACCATTGATTAATTTATACTTCAGTGTAGGCAGATTCGCCTCAATCAAATCCAGGGATAAAGGATCAGAGGGTTCCACTCCATCTAAACCAGCTATGAACAGCTTAAATGTCCGTTTAGCACCCCCTGTTAGACATTCATGGTCGTTCAAGTCACATATTTTCTTTTCACCTGTAATTAGATTAGAATTTTTTGGTTAGATCTGATTTACATAATCATTGGGACCTGTCTCTCGTTCAGTGGGCTTAGAGGGCTGTACTATTGCTATTTGTATTGACACAATCTTGGTCCAAGTGACTACAGAATCAATCCACGAGCATACAGCCAACCTCAAAAAGATTATAATTATAATTATGTCGTAGCCGATCTGGCTACGACATAATCATATAATATATAATATAATCACCTACAGGAATTACCCACCTGCTCCACAAATCTGGTAGCACCGCGGAACCCAAAAATTATAGGCCGATCACATGTTTACCGACGGTCTATAAAGTTCTTACATCCATTTTGAGAGCTAAAATTAACAAACATGTCGACACAAACTCCATCATGTCTGCCTCACAAAATGGATGTAGGAACGGGTCCCGCGGTACTAAGGAGCTACTCCTCATTGATATGGCCATTAGCCAACAGGTTCGTCGTTCCCGAAAGGATTTGTCGACATGTTGGATAGATTATAAGAAGGCCTATGACTCGGTGCCACATACATGGCTCATGAGGGTGCTGGAGTTGTATAAAGTAGATGCATCTCTGCGCACCTTCCTGATGTCATGTATGGGGCAATGGAGGACAGTCCTTCGCTATCCAGGATGTCGAAATATCCAGAGGAATAGTGAGCCGATAAGGATCGAGCGAGGCATATTTCAGGGCGATAGTCTGAGTCCACTTTGGTTCTGCTTGGCCCTGAATCCGCTAAGCACACTGCTGGAGGACTCAGGTCTAGGCTATCGGTTGAGGAGAGGTGGACAGGTTATATCTCACCTCCTCTACATGGATGACCTAAAACTCTTTGCCCCCAACAATTCACAACTGATGGAGCTACTGAAAGTAACTGAAACTTTCAGTAGAGCCATCAGGATGGAATTTGGTGTGGACAAATGTGCGGTCATGCATGTAAAGCGAGGGGAGATTGTGGAATCCGTGGGAACCCAACTCTCGGATTCCATATACCTAAGAGTCCTCTCCGCATCCGAAACCTATAAGTATTTGGGTATGTCGGAAGCGTTAGGCATCAATGTTACTGACATGAAGCAATCGTTGAAGGAGCGCTTCTTTGGCCGCCTGAAGAAAGTATTTAATAGTCTTCTATCGGGCGGGAACAAGGTGCGCGCCTTCAACGGCTGGGTCATGCCGGTTTTGATGTACTCTTTCGGCATACTCAAATGGACTCAGACTGAACTTGACGCCCTGGATAGGAGGGTCCGTACGCTGCTGACTGCATACCGAATGCATCACCCACGGTCATCGGTAATGAGACTGTATATCCCGCGAAAGTGTGGTGGTCGAGGCTTTTTAAACGCTAAGACCCTCCACAATCGCGAGATACGCAGTCTCAGGGAATATTTCCTAGAAGCCGACGTGGGAATGCATCGAGATGTGGTCGCAGTGGACAAGGGCCTCACCCCGCTCTCCTTGGCGAAAGAGAACTGGCGCAAGCCTGTAGTGCTTGACACTAACGATCGCAAGGAGGTATGGCAGAGTAAGGAGCTTCACGGACGCTTTTTCCGGGCCCTGCATGGACCCGATGTAGATTTACTAGCGTCCGTAGCCTGGCTACGTTTCGGTGACCTCTTTGGGGAAACCGAAGGTTTTGTCTGTGCAATTATGGACGAAGTTATTATGACGAACAATTACCGGAGGTTTATTGTGAAGGACGGCACGGTTGACATCTGTCGGGCATGCCACCGACCGGGAGAATCAATCCGTCACATTATCTCCGGGTGTTCTCATCTAGCTAACGGAGAGTACTTACATAGACACAACCTTGTAGCCAGGATTATCCATCAGCAACTTGCTCTGAAATACAGCCTTGTGGATTCGGAAGTGCCGTACTACAGGTACGTGCCCGACCCAGTCCTCGATAATGGAAATATCACATTGTACTGGGACCGATCCATCATCACTGACAGGACTATTGTTGCCAATAAGCCTGATATAGTGGTGGTGGATCGAACAGAGCGGCGCACAATGATCATTGACATAACGGTCCCGCATGACGGGAACCTCGTGAAGGCAGAGAAAGATAAACAAATCAAGTATCTTGACTTAGCTCACGAGGTTGTCGACATGTGGGATGTGGACTCTGCGATCATTGTGCCGATAGTCGTATCAGCCAATGGCTTAATTGCCAAGAGCCTCGATCAACACCTAAGGAGGCTCTCGTTGGGCAGCTGGGTTAAGGGCTTGATTCAGAAAGCGGTACTCCTGGACACGGCTCGCATTGTTAGGAGGTTCCTTTCTCTGGAGCCCTGACCGCCGGTAGCTTGGACCCTGTTCCCGATACCGGTGGGCTACTATTTCTTATATTTTTAAATGTTTTTATATATTTCTTTATTTTAATATTTAAAAATATAATTTATATGAAAGAAAAATGAAATAAAGAAAACCTAAATAAACGTAATTGATATCAATGTAAATAAAAACAATAAATATAGAAGAGCAAATTAATTAAATCCACCCGCCAATTGAGTGTTAACAATCTAATAGCCAAAACCAAAACAAAAGTAAAATTTCATCGTCGGGGTAACTACAAAAAAATAAAAATAAAATAAAAAAAAACACGTAACATAACAAGCAAAAAACCAATTTGTCAACGAGAAACAGGCATTATAAAATTAAATATTGCATACTGGGCGCACTGTCAACCGGTTCCTGAACGAACGCTTTGAATGACTCATGACATAACTTATTTGACAACTGACAGCTGACAGCAAAATATGAAAAAGTGAAAAATAATTATACGGTTTTAAAATAAAATGATGAAGGGTAAAGAAATTTCAGTGAATTGAGAGGGTACAAGAAATAAACAACAGCTACCCGGACGGTGATACTACCTAAAAATGTGCATGGAATCACTTCTTCTTTGCGGCAGCACGCCGGGCCTTCTTCGGTGCCGGTGATGGAGATGGCGATGAGGACGATGCTGATGCGATGGGAGACATGGCCTTTTCACTGACTTGCTCGATCTTACTTAGGTCATCCAGTGAATTAATTCGATGCCGGGAGCCGTCAGAGCGAAGAACATAAATAAGGCCCTGCTTAGTCCAGCAATTTGTTTCGCCAAGTCTCTCACGCGCAACCATGAAGAGCTGATGCCGCGATCTTGTCAGGAACTCTGATACCGTAATGCCAGTGCCTTTCATCTTTGTTTTGGCGAACCAGACACTATCCCTGACACCAACGTCCTGCAGCTTGCAGAGAATGGGCCTGGGCTTGCTAGCACCGGTTTGTATGCCCAGCCGGTGGCACCGTCTGATATCCGCAATTGTGAAGTCGGTCAGCTTCAGATGACAACGCACAACCTCTGCCACTACCTGCGCTGTATCTTCTTTGGCCTGCTCGGTGACACCATGTAATAACACCATCTTCCTTCGCCCACGCATCTCCAGGTTATCAAGCCCCTGCGCCAGTGCCGCTAACTGTTGCTGTAGACAGCCCAACGCATCCAGTATAAACTTCTTGAACGAAGTGAAATCTGTTACCAATCTGTCCGTCATGCTGCTTGAAGTTTCTGAAGGATTTTTCTGCAGTTCAGCCTCAAAGTTTGACATCCTGTTTTGGAACAGTGCCATCATTTCCGACAAAGAGACCTTCAGTGCTTCCATGATCACAAATAGTGGCTTTGTAGTGTTTAGTGAAATATGGTTTTGGAGATAACACTATCCTGGTGGGTGCTTTATGTTAGCATGTATATGCATACATTAAATAGTAAGATTAAAGCTATTTGTAATTATAATAAATTTTTTAATTGGAGGAAGTAAATTTTTCACCTTTCTTAACAGCTACCCACAGGGGAAGAAACAGGTAATAGGTTATAGTGAGTCAATCTTAAAAGATAGACATATGCTGTCGAGGACTTTTTTTTAGATCTTTTAAAGAGTAACAATTCCATCATACATGACATTTGCGTAACTTAAACCGTTTACGCACCGCACGCAACGGAAGCTCTCCAAAAGGAATAATTTTTCCCGTTTTTGCAACATTTTTCATTTATGCTCCGCTCTTGTTGGTCATAGCGTGATGTTATATAGCCTATAACCTTCCTTGATAAATGGACTATCCAATACAAAAATAATTTTTCAATTCCAACCAGTAGTTCCTGAGATTAGTGCGTTCAAACAAACATACAAACTCTTCAGTTTTATAATATTAGTATAGATAGATAATAATCGAGTTGGCTTTGGCCCCTCGTAAGCCTTCCAAAGGCCGTTTCTGAAATTTCTCGTGACCATGAGAAGGGACCCGAGAAATGTCAAAGACATATATAATAACATGAACACACGTACTCTGTTGCCATCAATCTCACCTTCACCACTCCATGTACTAAATTTGGACCAATTCTGTGAATACCTATTGGGCGTCTGACTACTACCTAATATCAAGGTCAACCTGTGGCAACTATAATAAACCATAATAATGTGACAAACGAGTTCTAGAAATTACATTCAGAGGCCCCAGATAAAGTGACATTCTATCAGCGATAACGGCGATTGAAAAGGCAAAAATGTATAGAACTGATATAAGCTACCGAAAAGCTTATGTTGTCATTTTTAATTCTGTTGAAAGTCGTTGTAGAAATACGAAACGCTTTGAAAGCGATTGCCAGTTGGCCTTCTGGTTGGAAGATACCAAAACCAAATCAGTAGAATGCAAAAGTTTTGAAAAAAAAGAAACTGCATTTAGAATCGGATAAGCCCATCTAAAGATTAGTGATAATCAGTGATCGGAATAGGTAGAGCTAATTTACCTAACGTTCGAAAAAGAACAGAGACAAAGTGGAGACGCCTTACGACAAAAAATTTTTTCGGGACTAATGTCCCGGGTTTCAGAACATTACTTAAGTACAACTAAAATTAATAAAGTAAAACAACTATCGAATTAATTTCCTGTTTCTGTTTAAAAAAAAAGCATGCAAGATTTCTATTGTTTAAAAAAAATTAAGGTAATCTCCTAATAATGTAATATTCGTTTGAACGATGTAAGTAAGCGCAGAAGCTAATGTTATTTACATAACAGTTTTAATAATAATTTATGTGATGTCCCGAAATCCCGACATTAGTCCCGAAAAAATATTTTAGTCGTAAGGAAGTCTCCACTTTTTTTGTCTCTGTTCTTTGAACTTTAGGTAGATTAGCTCTACCTATTCCGATCACTGGTGATAATACTCGTAGCATGCAATTATTTCACAAATAGTTTTTACTTTAAAGGCATAGGTACCTATTTTGTTGCCGGTCTATCGTAGGAAAAACAATGGTTTAGACAATGAACAATGATATGAAAAAACTGATAATATCAACCCATGAACAAGGCTGACAACTAAAAAAAAACGTGTGCAGTCGGAGGACCCCGTCAGGATCAAAGTTCCTTCTCACGTATGATGTAAGAAAAAAAATTCGCAGAAAAAAAAATCTAAGATGGCGCATCTTACTTAGATTTACATTTTTACCAAAAACACACTTTCTCTCTCTCTCTCTCTGTATCGCAAGCCGTGTTAAAGAACTTCGTTCCAACAGAAGACTGTTGGAACTCAAAGCATTTATTTGAATTAAACCATTTACAGGCACTTTTGAATTGTCAAGGAGTCGGTCAGTCAGAAAGATGGAGCTAGATGCCCATTCCGAAACGCAGTAGGTTCCTATAGAGAAAAACAGGCTAGAAACGCCATGGACACTCTTTTAAATAAAAATATTCAGGAATTAGTTCCCACAATCTTGTAACTGGCCATAGATACTCCTTTTACTTCAGATCCATCATAGTTTAAATCCAATCGGTGTTAACGATAGTTCAGTAAACTAGATTAGGTGTTTAGTCCGGGGTGAAATCATCAACGATTCTATAATTAGAATACAAAAACGTCAGAGCCGTTACCCAAGGAATATTTTGTTGGTAGCCAATCAATGCAGAAGTAGTGGATTCTGGACAAGGGAATGCAAACAAAAGTCATTTATTCAAAACTAGCTTCCGCTTGCGGCTCCGCCCGCGTGATATGTCGATAAAAAGTAGCCTATGTCCTTTCTCAGGCGCTAGACTATCTGTGTACCAAATTTCATTAAAATCGGTTCAGTAGTTTTGGCGTGAAAGCGCGACAGACAGACAGAGTTACTTTCGCATTTATAATATTAGTATGGACAAGACACTTTTTGAAGATCAAAATGACATAAGTCAGTCCTCCAAAATGCCCGCCTTTCACCAGTGCAGTAGCTGGGAAGAAGAAGTGGCGCAACAAACACCCCAGCAGCAGGAATGCCCTTGGTAGCACTAACTTCGGACATTTTGCGTAAGTACCTACAAACATTACACGTTAATTCACTGTTTTTTATCATACCTAACCTATGCATAAAATTGCCCCGTTGGTCTCATGGTCACAAGCGCGACTGCTGAGCGTGGGATCCTGGGTTCGATTCTCGGGTCGGGCAAAGTGCTATTGGTCTTTTCCATTAGGGATTTCTTAGTAACAGCCTGGAGCTTGGTTGTTGGCAGTGTGATACCACTGTTCCTCGGAAGGCACGATAAGCCGTTGGTCCTGCACCTGATCCCCTCTCCGGTCGTGTCAGATTGCTGTCCCATCGGACTATGAGAGTGAGGGAAGAGAGAGTGTACCTGTGTCTGCGCATACACTTATGCACTGTAATATCCCCCGCGCCGAAGGCTGTTCTCCGCTATGATTGGTCGCCATGGCCGTAATTCGGTCTGGAGAACTATTATTATGCATAAAATTAAACTAGCCGTTACTGTCCCACTGTTGGGCAAAGGCCACCCCATTCAGGTAGGTACTCTGTATCTCTTCTACCCCATGTAATTAAAGTTATACATCACAATTATACAATAAGCCAATTAATCTCATGACGTTATGAAAATGTGAAGAAAAAAAAATTAAAGTAATAAAAACTAAAACCCAACTACGACTAAAAAGGTATAAACAAGACACCACAGACAGACAAATTAAAAATCCGTGTTAGGGCATCAATCGAACAGATTACGTGTGACTCCGGATTTTTTATTTGTCTGTCTGTGGTGTCTTGTTTATACCTTTTTAGTCGTAGTTGGGTTTTAGTTTTTATTACTTTAATATTTTTTAAATTCTTTTGGGGTTATAATATAATTATATATTTTTGAAATGTGCGCATTAAGCCCTTTCATTTGATACCCAACATGGTACGATTAAACAATTTTTTTTTTTAAATTCTTGACTTTATATCCTCTAGAGGGCGCAATTTTTATATATTTAATGTGACGTCACATAGCCAGCGGACGATCAAGACGCTTCCAAAAATACCTCATTAATCAAATTGTGATGAGTGGTTTAGAAGATAGGAGGGAACAGATGAACATACTACATACATACTGGTACATACATACATACCTGTCAAAATCATAACCCTCTTTTTTTCTTCGCCATAGTCGGGTAATTAACGTAGTTTTTCATTTTTTGGAGGTTGTGGGTTCAAATCCGGGCAAGTACCAACGTCACTTTTCCAATTAATAAGATGTACTTTCTGAGTTTGTCTTGGACATTACAGACATCGGTGAAGGCAAACATCGGGAGGAAACCTGAACTTTATAGTCAAAAGGCTGCGCCCCGCGGTTTCAATCGCGTAAGTCTCGATTCCGTGGGAATATCGGGATAAAACGTATCCTATGTCCTATTCCAGGTCATGGTCTACTTATGTGCATCTAAATCCGTTCTGCCGTTTTAGCGTGAAACCGACACAAACAAACTCACTTTCGCATTTATAATATTAGTTTAGGATATAATAAGTCTGAAATCGCCAACCCGTCTTCAGCAATGCTCGACTCTTGTGCCTTCTCTGTATGAGGCTTTTTTCCTGTAATAATAGGCTGGTATTATTATTTTCATTGTTTATGGCATTAGAATGCGATCCGTCGAAAGCCATAATTCAGTCAGTGTTAAAGGTCAAAAAATTTGTTAAAATATTAGTAATATTTCAAGGAGTTTATTTTTCATCAATTGGCAAAACAGCGAGGTCGTAAAGTTTTGTGTAGTGTTTATTATTATTTAACTACAACTTCTCATAAACAGCTAGTGCAATTATCACTTTTTTAATTTAACTGTACTAATACTTCGCATTTTTATTATCAATTAGCATAATCTACATGTATTTGTATGAAAAATACTGTTACCTCGCTCTTTTGTTTTCAAAAGTTTATTGACGGAGGTAAATAGAGTTTTGAAGATCATTTGGCAAATAAAAAAACCCGCAATAATGGTTTTGTAATAGAAAGCCTTTTCAAAATTTTCCTGTAAGGAAAATATATTTGCAACCGGACAGGATTCTCTTAAAATGACGCGTATTCTGTTTCAAGAACGTCAATCATGGTAAACATTTCTGCAACTGTTAATAGGATGATTTGGTCAACAGCAGCCTACAGCAGTCCACTGCTGGACATAGGCCTTTCCGATTGTATGCCATCTCGATTCTTGGCAACTCTCATGCAGCTGCTACCATTCATCCTGTGAAGATCGTCGCTAACCCTGACCTAGGTCGTTCCCTACGATTACCGATTCGTGGTCTCCGCTCAAGAACACGTCTATCTGAACGCTCATGTATCGGTTCTACGGCTAATATAGCTGGCCCATTGCAACTGCAGCTGGCTTATTCTGTGAGCTACGATGGATTGGTAAGGAAGCTTAATTTGTGTCTATTTATATTCTAACGTAAAACTCAACCATCAGATTTTTGTTTTGTTCTTTTACAGTTAAAATGTATCGTTCGGGTATTTTATTAAGGGCGAATGCGACCAAACTTTTATCCTTAGTGTATGTCTAATCCAGCGAATAAATATTAAGTTTTTGACAGATTTTCTGTACAAAAATCTGTCAAACGTCAATTTTATTCCACGGATAAAAGTTATCTGGCTTGACATGTAGTGTCAAAATTGATAATATTTTTACTACTTACTTAGTTATCTAGATAGGCCAAACATTATACGGTTTTTTCTACGGAACCACAAAATATATAAAAAATTTAGCTCTACATTAACTATAAATTCACCTGAAGTAAGAAAATACTAACATTAGTTAAACAGATGTGCTTACAAACGCTAAAAATGTGCTCATCACGGATATTCATTTTTGCTTTATTTTGGATCAACAGTGTAAAAAGTAAGTAATCTATGTGTTTAATTACTACCTTACTTATATCAGAACTTACGTTTTGATAATAATTATCTAATATTGCCATAATTATTATTTCATTTTGATATTTGTTAAAATCAGAGTTGCATTATTGCTCTGAAAGGTCTTAAACGTGAATAGGTATGTCCTAGTAAAAAAAATCACAAGATATAATGCATCTTAGTTTTGGGTTAATGCTTCTCGAATAACAATAATTTTGGAATCCCTAGTCACACTGCTGGGGACGTCAATGTTATGTTTTATTAAAATTATTTTAAATTCCAAATTTCGTAACCCAGGTAATGATGATCTTTTTCATTTATCGATAGATATTACTTACTAAGCCACAAATTCAATTCTAATTCCAGGTGAAAATAAACTATGTGATATAAACGACAACAGATGCCTAACAGGAAGTGCTGCACGGACGTATGCACAGTTCGTATCTGGCATGCCCGGTGTGGGACCTTCAGATCCTTTGCACCTGGATTTGCTTGAAGTTAATCTGCCTTCACTGAAATATACAATAATGAATGGTTCTTTAACTGGAATGACAAATTGTCATGTGGAACTTGTGCAGTAAGTTTTTTTTGCTATCATCTTTTTGACAGGAGAGTTGTGTAGTTGGCATTCATACTTTGGTGTTGAATTTATGGGGTAAATTATGAAAGAAAGATAGAAAGTATAATTGGGGGCAAAGTTTATTATTATTGTTCTCAGTAGACTATAGTTTTATTTGCGCTGAATAGATTATAAATTACTTTTATCCGCAATGTATTATTGCATGTGTAGAATAGTACACGTCAATCTGGTAAAAAAAAATTATAAGAAATACGGCCAATTTTTTAATAAATAAATAATGTATGGTTTTGTGTAATTCCAGATTATCTCTAAAGGATAAAACATATCACTACCACATTGGATGCCCGTATCTAGTTTTAGAATCAAGATATGAAGTGAAGGGTGACCTAGGCCCTGAGTTTGTTGAAGGAAAAGGCACTTGCAGAATTTTTTTATGTTAGTATTCAACACCTGTATAACTTAGGGTCAGTTCACGCCGAGACGCAAAGCGACGCGCACTTTTTTATGATCCGATACGATATAGTATTTATTTACTACACAATAAGGTACGCGCGCTTCGCAACCCCGCGCATCTCAGCGAACTTTGACAAGTGTGAACCCTCGCACTGAAATTATACCTTTTCGTAAAAATAAGTTCGATAATTATTGTTAAAAAGTGCGTCGCGTAGTGTCGCTTTACGTTGCGGCCTGAGCCCTTATAAAAGCTGACATTATTGTAATTTAGAAATCTATGTGATCTATTGCACTCTTCATAATTATATTATCTGCAGAAGCCTTTACCTGGTTACCTACCTGGTTTAGGACTTGTATGATGATACTTTAATTTATTTTTTATAATTTATACGCCGGTAGTACCTGCCTTTATATGGAATAATTTCAACAACAAAAAATTCTTTTCAGTTGACTACAACTTCCTTTTCAATGGTGATTTTGAAAATAAAGATTGCAACGATAAAAAAAGTCACGTCCAGGTGAAAAATAGCAATTTGGAAGTGGAGGCAAAAGGAAAAGTGCACTATGACTTCGACAATTTCTTCAATGGCAATAAAGCAAAATGTAAGAATACTAAATTGTTAATCTTTCTTCTACCACTAAGTAATACGACATGACCCCAGGTTTTAAACCTGGTACAAAAGCAAGGTAATCAACTCAGACCCACTTTATCTTATGCCCAATGCCCATTGGTCAGAGTAATTCTGAGTTAGTTTTAAAACTGCTATATTTAGTCGACTCTAACATAGGACTCAGTACTTATATGGAATTTGGTGGCTCTTGCATGTATAATAACACAGTTCTGTGCTCTTTGAGAATCGAGTAGGAATCGAAGTCACACATACAAGTCTTTTCAATAAAGGAGAAATAGAAGTAACACGAGAAGGAGAAATGTAAGTAAGTAATGGATGAAAAAAGATTGCATACATCGGTGATGAGAATGTTGAGATAGATGTGTGGAGTGACGAAAATGGATACAGTAAGAAATGAGTATATGAGGGGACGTTTGAAAGTGGCGCTGGTGACAGAAAATTTGAAAGGAAATCGTTTGGCTTGGTATGGGCATGTGATGAATAAAGTGGAAACGCAGGTAATTGATAGAGTGATTAATATAAATGTTGACGGATGGAGAAGGAGAGGAAGGCCAAAGAAAAGATGGATGGATTGTGTGAAGTGGAGAGAATAATAGCGTGACGGTTGACAGGGGAGAATGGAAAAAGAAAACGTGTACCGCCGACCCCAAGGAAAATGGGATCAGGGCAGGAAGATGATGAAATAGAAGTAACACACAAGTCTTCTTAATCGTGATTGCGTTTACAGATTGAAATCTCACAGGCTGTACCACTTCATACCCTCTAACATACTAATTCTAAAATGTGTTTTTATTTCCAGCTGAAGCAGCACACAAGTTCATCAATGAAAATTGGCAATATGTTGACAAACTGATTCGTCAACCAGCGATGGAGGCATTTATGAAAAAATACATAGACAACGTTAATGCGTATCTAAGAAAAGTATCTTTTCAAGATTTGTTTACTGAAGAATAATAAAACAACCGACCGCTAACAATAAAATTATAATTACATACGATGTATTTTATTTACTTACTAGTTGCGCCCCGCGGTTTCACCCGCAAAAGTCTCGAGCCCGTGGGAATATCGGTATAAAAGGTCCTTCTCCAGGTCATGGTCTACCAATTTGCCAAATTTAATCCAAATCCATTCTGCTGTTTTAGCGTGAAAGCGAAACAAACAAACAAACAAAATTACATCAAATGACTTCTCCCGCTCTGGGCGGTGCGGGAGAGCGTGTCAGACTTTTACTGACTAAAACCCACCCGTGTTCCTTCAGTGGCCTGTTGCCAAGGGCCCCAGTATCCTTTTCGGACTTCCCGCAACCCTGGCAGTAGTCTCTCTAAATGATGCGAATTTAATGCTCAAGACCAACTGCTAAACTGCCAAGTGCAAATCGGACTCCCGCACAGAAGGTTCCGTACCTTGTAAGCAATTTTTTACTCGCAATTACAATTAGATAGTCCTAGTAGTTGAAATAAGCAGCTGTGACAGACGGACAGACAGCCGGGTGAAGTCACGTAAAATTGGTACCTCTTTGCATAATTTTGTTACGGAATCTTAAAATCTTAATTTGGTGATGCAGCTAATAATATTAGCAAATGTCAATGGCATTGATGTGCTAGAAATAAAGTAACAAAGGTGTACTTTTACTTTCCAAGTTATTTATTAATGACGCATAAATAATAATATTTTTAGAAGCTAGATGTGGTCGGTTATTTCGTTGTCGACTAAAATCGGAAGAAGCGAAATCCCTGTGACTTTCGCTATGGTGTCTGAAGGTCCAAAATCAGACATTTTCTTATAATGGTTAGATGAACCTTGCTTGTAAATATCTGAAATGATCTCTTGAAGAAAGAACTGTATACAGATCACCCCTAACAAACAAGCCCTGCTTCGTGGGGGGTCAACGGTTAAACCAAAACATTGTGATGTACAAAGTTAATCTGTTTATGTAAGATCACTGTCTGTCGTCACCTTTTCTTTTTTTGCCAATAAACTTTTTGTATTTTTTTGTAGATCTGAGTGAACTTTGTCATACCAAGCTCAAACTAAACTCAGCGAGGACATGAAGATTTTTCTACTGATACTTATTTCAGGAAAAAGGCTCGAACCAGCTACTTAAGGAGAAAACAAACTAACAGCAATGAGTATTAAAAAAATAAATAATAAAAACTGGAATATCAATAAACTATCTCTAAATACATTTGCAATGACTGTGGCGGTTGTGAGCAATGTGCAACGCACAGTTGACCCTGGCCCCTGAACTAGGTGGAAACCTATGTACTCGTACAATATTGATATAACGGAGGATCATGCTACGCAATTTGACATAATACGCGCATAGACACGCATTGACTCCTAAGAGCCACTTTCTATTTCATTAAAAAAAGGACAGTAGATAAATTTTAGTTTAGTCCTGTCAAATTAATCAGCGCCTGTCACTACTCCTTACAAATTTAGACTGATTAAAAACTTGCCTACTAAAATTACGTCAATTTACGCCAGGCGCAGAAAGAAAAAGATGCACTGAACTTATATTTAGTTTACTTTGTGAACAACAGAATCGGCACCATTGAGTATTCGGATAAGAATTTTGACTTTACTGTCTCACTATCCAAAAAGTTAGAAAAACACTAATGTAAACATCATCATACAAGAATGGTGGGACATAATTTTCATTATTATGTAAGATAGTTAATTGATTCAGGCGTGACTGCGGAAATCTAATAAAAAATATAATAGACGGAGATCTATTTAGTAACCTATTCCGCTTAACTATTCCTCAAGAGTCACAAACCAGTCATGATAACCAGTTTGGTTTCAAAGCCGGTCTCTAAACAGAAACAGCTATATTGTGTTTAAAGCAGACTGTCAGGCTCGACTTGTGCCTCGACTTGTCGAAGGCATTTGACTTGGTTTCCTATGATTTGCTGTGACAAAAACTGCAGCAAGCGTCAGTGCCAGACGCACTGATAGTAGGTATCTTTCAATACTGGCACAACAATCAGGTCAATGTTGTTCGATGGTCGGGGGCTTACTCGACCCCATACAGGTTGGAGTGCGGCGTGAGGCAAGGGGGGCTAACCTCACCGAAGCTCTTTAACTTGTATGTGAATGCGCTGATAGAGAGGTTCTGCAGCATGCATGTCAGTTGCCATATTGGAGGTGTGTGCCTAAACAATATCAGTTACGCTGACGACATGGTGCGTCTGAGCGCCTCTATCTGTGGTGTGACAAGGCTGATACGTATCTGTGAAAAGTATGCTGAAGAACATGGTTTGTTGTATAACACAAACAAGAGCGAGTGCATGGTCGTTTGGGCCAAGGGGAGGTGTCCTGAGTACATACCGGCAATTAAGCTCAACGGATGCCCACTTAATAGAGTTGATACGTTTAAATAACTTGGACATTTATTGACCTCTGACCTGGAAGACGATGCAGACGGAAAGGGAACGTAGGGCTCTCTGTTCTCGCGAATATGATAGCCCGCAGATTTGCTCGGTGTTCGAAGGGACGACAAAATAGTAATATTTAGGGCATTTTGTACGTCCTTTTATACTGGCAGTCTGTGGATAGGCTACTCGCAGAAACAGTACCTACACCGCTCTACGCGTCCAATACGACAACGCGTTCAGGGTGCTCTTGGGGTTGCCTCGCTTCTGTAGCGCGTCGGGGATGTTTGCCGAGGCGCCTGTTGATTGTTTCCACACAATCATGCGCAAGCGGTGCACATCCCTGGTGCGTAGGATGCGGGCCAGCCGCAACAGTATCCTGAACGCTTTTTCTGAACGTTTCGACTGTCAGTACGTGAACCACTGCTGTATGGTTCACGTACTGACTAATGTTAAGATACTATTTAAATTTAATCTAATTTAGTTTGTAACTAATTAATTGTATGATCCAAAGTTGATTGAAATAAATAAATAATAATAATAATAAACCCCCCTTAATTTCTCACAGCTTTTTTATGACTCTTAAGGAATAGTTAAGCGGAACAGATTACAAAATATGTCTACAATTGTTTCCTTAGCCTGTCAATAGCGATTCCGGATCGCGATGTCAAAAAAAGCCCAACTGTCACAAGCGATCCGGAATCGCTTCTCAGACTTGACGGTTATTTTTATGGTAATTTATTTTTAATCTGCGTATTTAATGCTCAAAGTGAAACAAATCGTACAGGAATGAACAAGAAAGACATAAATTATCGCATGTTCCACATGCAACAGTAATTCGAGCTGGAATGTTTTATTTAATTTAGTTGGTCTTATAGCGCTGCAATGATGGCGCCCGCGTGTATTTTGTTTTTAGATTTTATTGAATTAGAGAATGATATAGTACATTACTGTCGCGGCCAGCAATAAGGGGATTGATGGACGATCCTGAAAATGAGGGCCGAGGCGTAGCCGAGGCACTCATGCGTGAGTCCATCAATTCCTGATTACGGCCAAGGCTTGTATAGTACTTTTCACAAACAACGCGCGGAAATTCAAACTGAGTAAATTAAATATTAATTCCAGAGGGGCAATTCCCGTATTTTTAATGAACGTTCGCATTCGCATCTCATTCGCAATCTGTCAAAAACACTATCAATTTACCAACATTTTTGACAAGTTTGACAGATTGCGACTGGAATTTGAACGTTTTTTAAGTTAGAGAATTGGCCTTCAGAATCAATGACGCACAGCTATCATTTTTCATGCGCCAATATGTTCATTTGTTTCTTCTTTGTTCTATTTGCAAGCCAATTCCAAATTTAAATAAAATCTTTGATAAATTACCTCCTTGGTTGCCGTGTGTTGAAGTAAAAAGTTCGTTCCATTTTTAAATAACACGACAGATATAAGTTTTCATAGTAATTTATTTGGCCGCTAAACACGCCGGATATGGGTTTTCATAGTAACTTTGCTGGCCGCATCGTCACTTGTTTTTTACCAGTACAGCAATTTTGATTTATCTCAAAGAAGGTTGTCAAAATAATGCTCGAATTTCCAAGCATGTTTGAGAAAATGTTGTTTATTAGCCTGTGTGTAGTGTTTTCGAATAATAAATAACCTCCTACAGTGGAATGTAGCTTATGCCCTCATTTACGTCGTGGCGTTTCGCGGCACGTCGGACGTTTTTTCTGTTTATGGTGCGGCGGCGCGTAAAGCGGCACTTACCATCGCATGCGTAAACACAAACATATGGCAATGTACGATGTTGTTCATAGAGATGCAAGACTGGAAGAGTGGCGGTGCCCGCAGCTGCACCCGCCGCGAAACGTCAAACGTCTAGCGAAACACGCGGCACGCGGGGTGCTCAGTCAAACCGACTACTTTTAGGTTAGCGAGAGATGGGAGCGCACGTGTCGCAACTTGCAAAGTTCATCATGTCGTACTCCATTGCGACGGTGACTACGTCTCCGGTGTGCGATTTCCAAATAAGACTGGCAAGAAGGTTCCGCCGCGGGCATCGCTTCATCGAGCATTGCCGCTGCGTGCGCCGCTGCGTGGGCCGCCACGATAAACACCGCATATGACGCGGCGGTGTCATCCGCGGGCTCCACCGCAAAAAACGCTCTATTTCAAGCAAATGCTTGTAAAATCGCTTCTCCGGAAACGCACTCATACAACGCCAAATTTTTGTTTCAGCGCGGGGCGCACCGCCCAACGCCACGCTCGACGCCCCGCGTCTCCGTAAATGAGGCCTTAGAATTAAAAGAAGTGGATATTGAATTCTTCCGTGATTGAAACTGTTAGTTGAGTTTTATAGGGAAAGTTAGCAAATCGATTAGTAATCTTTAAAAGAAATATCACTCATTATATCGGATCAATAAAACGTATTATAAATATTGCATGACATTCTTTTATTTGGAAAGATTATTTGCTTTATTCATCATTTCTTCTGCTTTTTCACTTTTCATAAGAAAATAGATCTTGAACGGGTACAACGCCCAAGTAATCGTTTACGTTGCCTATGTATTTGTTCATAAACGGTTCGATAGTCTCCTTGCCATACGTAGTGGCTACAGGTTCCCAGTTATCATTTATGTATTTAAGCACAGCGTCAGCTGAAAATATAAATGATGCATTAAAAACATTACATTACATCTCAGCATTACACGTCCGTTTCTAAGAAAAAGCGATTTTTAAAACAGTAACTGTGGAGTTTCTTATCGGCTCTTATCCATAGGAAACAACCAATTGGAACAATGCACCTAGCTCTTAATGTTTTATAAGTGCCCATAAATTCATTATGTGAAATAAAATACAAGTTTTTTTTAAACGGTACTATTTACAATTTATAGGTACGAGTACTTATAAAAACAAAGCAACAACTTGCCCCTCTCGGAAATCGAACCTTAGACGCCACACTAGTCGAGTATGTATTGCTATTTTTCAAGAAGAACTCAGAGATTAGTAGGGACACCCCTAAGATTGCCTAAACACTTATTATATTTTTTTTATACAGGGTTACTGGTAACTCGACGTATTCCTTGTAGGACGTCATAGTAGGGTTAAAATGCAACAAATTAAGCCACCAAATGTTCTACCGAAATTCAGTAGTTTTTGAATTAGTTATGAGTTTTAGTTTTTTAATGAAAAATCCCAGATTAAACCATTTGAAACCAATTTAAAAATGATTTACGGCGCGACTGTACTGAAATTTAAGTTATTATCATAGTTGACGCCGTAGCAGACCTTTGTTAATAATTAAAAGTTCAATAATGCCTAAAACTTTGGCAAATATCACTAACAAAACATTAAATTTTTTGTAATTTTTGCTATTACTTCATAAAAAATGTAGTCTAGTGCAAAAAAAAAATACTGAATTTCGGTAGAACATTTGGTGGCTTAATTTGTTGCATTTTAACCCTACTATGACGTCCTGCAAGGAATACGTCGAGTTACCAGTAACCCTGTATATATTTTGCCACCTGGCTGTATCGAATCGTGCAGACCCCAACAAGCATGTAGAAGGCCTTAGGTAGGAATATTAAATTGTATAAAGATGTTACGAACTTCGTCTTATACAAGCTCCGTCATTAAGCGGCCACGCTAATGCAAACCGAGTTAGGACCTTATCACAGTTTATCCACCGCACCAGAACCGAGATTACGCGACCATAGTAAATGTTCTGTCACTACATCGGCGTTGTCATTTGGTTCTCGTTGACGTGTCCCGTTCACGGTGCAGTGAACAAACTGCCATAGGATGCCCTTTGCTTGGACATCGAAAAGATAGAAATATCAGAATCCTCACATTTTTCCTTATCCCCGTCGAAAAGATTTTTGAAGTCAAAATGCACCTTTCCTTTAATCTGTGCGTCCAGTTCGTGAGTTTTCAAATTGATGTGACTCTTTCCTCCCTTGCCATCCTTAGTGACGTAATCACCATGGAATAGGAAGTGGATATCATCTAAAACAAGTAAATGAATGCTTAACAAAATACATATACATACATTACATCACTCCTTGTTTCCCCGATGGGTTGGGCAGAGGTGTACCCATAGTCACCCACATTTTGCCAGATATGTTTTGAGTCCCATGTAATAGGCAGCGAGCCTATTGCCACCGCCATTATTTTAACACTATTGTTTTCAAAAATAAATTAATTGTAAAACACGAAGATCACAATAAGATTGAAAAGTCTAGAGCTTAAGAGCTACCTAAAGAAAGCTCAAGTAGATATCTCGCCGACCTGGCACAGGCACGTCTGGCGAAGAATGACGAAGACAGCCGCAACCAAATGAAATGGTATAAGGTTAGGCAGACAGAGAAAATCGGAGAATCCCTTTCTTTTGACACATTTGTTTTTTGTAATTATACAGACAGACAGAGGTCAAAATGTATTGCCTACAGTTCTGAGAATCTGTGAACAAGGGATTGAACCCAGACTCAGAAACCCCCGCAGTGACGATATCCTATCTGCATTATGATTTACTATTGTGACTATACTTACAAAAATCAACTTTGCAGTCGCCCTTTCCTTCAATATGCTGTGGGCCTACTTCACCCTTCGTTTCATATCGTGCTTCAAGAATTACATGAGGGCAACCCAAATGTAAGTCGTATTTTAGATCCTTTGCAGAGATCCTGAAATTGGATAGTTAAGTAATGATTCTATGATACATCAGGCAAAGATATAAGTATGTTAGAAGTCAGTATGTTCACTGTGTTGGTATGAAAGAACTTCATCAAACGAAAGAAATACACTAAAACACAAGTCATTCAGACAAAAAAGCTTTGGAAATTTCCTACAGTAAAGTCCATAAAAGGCCAATAACTTGACGACACTTACAACAACATTAAATGCAGGCCAATACAAATCTGAGTTCACATCTTCTAAAAGAATAATTCAAAAAAACTTACTTCACCAATTCCACTTTACACTTCTTCATTCCAGAGAGTTTGGCGTCAGTATATTTATAGGATATCGTAGGATGATTAACTTCAATCAATTTCGCGTATAAAGGCTCCGAAGATTCCACGCCTGGGATGCCAGATAAGAACTGCTCAAACGTCAGTCCTACTGTGTCCGTCAGACATTTGCTGTTTTCGAAGTCACATACTATCCTTTCACCTGGAATAGAATTTTGTTGCTTAGATACTAGTTATAGGAATTAGTAACTACTGATCAACAAGTCTTAAGGCCATCGAATTATCAAAAAACAGGAATTCGATTTGTTATCGACTGCGGTAAATAATTTTTTCAAAAGGGGGTTTTGGATCGAAATTATTCGAGCCGTTTTCGAAAACGTGATTACAAATGTTTAAAGGTATATATAAGGTGTAGTAAAAAAAACAGCTGTTACCTATCCTTTTATGTTCGCATAGCTAGTCAAAATGTAGAGAACAGCTGATTTTGTTTTTCGCGATTTCAGGTTTGGTCCCATAGTGAAAGTTATTCATAATGATGAGTACAATGACCCCTTAAGAGATTTCGTGTATGAAAAGATACACCTTATATATATAGTCAGTGGAAAGGCGAAATGCTAAAGCGCCATTTGGGCGAAAATGAGTTATATGTATATATCGTTGGATTGGATTTTTTATTTCTGCGTCGTTCTGTCTAGGTTTCACGACGATCTGAGCCAATTTTTGGCGCTTTAGCATTTGTAAAAATGTAGGGATGTCTCGGATTCCTAGATCTAATGCGACGGTTTTCCGATGTTTTTGTGAAGAAACGTCGCTTTAGCAACACATTTTTAGGACAGAGGCCCTTTAGAACGTTTTTCCTTTCAACGTTATCTTCACAACAGCAACATAAGCATTTTTACTTTTTTGTAATTTGGATGACATTGTTACATTAGCAATTTTAAATTTTTTGTATTTTATCGTTCAACAGTTTGTTAGCTATTAGTAATTACTATTGTTTTTAACTGTTTGGCGCTTTAGCATTTTTTTCGAAGTATTTAAAAAAAACTCATTTCGTTAGAGAAAATAAAATGGTGATAATTATGTAATAACATTTGTATTAGATAACAAAAAATTAAACCAACGAAAAAAGAACTGAAAAGCGAAAAATAAATAACTTTAATTTCGGAAGTCGGTGTCTTCGCTTTTCAATTTTCGTTTTTTGCCACCGACTTCCGAAATTAAAGTTATTTATTTTTCGCTTTTCAGTTCTTTTTTCGTCGGTTTAATTTTTTGTAAAAAAGTTTTTTATTTTTCGCTTTTGAGTTACCATCCACTCCAGGGTATTCGAGGGGGTCACTCCAAGTTAAAGACCTGGAGTTGATGATGAGTGGTTGTGTCATCAGAACTATGTATGTGTGCGAAATTTCAACAGAATCGGTTCACAGCTATTTATTTATTTATTTTATTTCTCAGTATATGGTACATTGAGATCTTACATTAAACACTGTTTCACACATACTACCATGATTGGTGTAGAAATATTAAAAAAAAAAAAATTGTAGCTGTAGTGTAGTGTAGTGTAGTAGTAGTATAGTTGAAAATTCAGTTGGTGAAAAATCAATCAACCCCATTTTTTCTACCTTTTGGGGTGGATTATACTTTCCAATTTTAAATGGGACCAACTTCGAGGTATACCCTTCCCAATAAAAAAAGAATTTTTCAAATCGGAATACTCACTAAAAAGTTATGCGTGGTCATACATAAAAAAATATATAGACGATAGATAGATAGACGCGCAAGCAGAGTTTCCATCCTCTTAAAGGTAGCTGGTCCTGATG
Source organism: Lithophane leautieri (assembly GCA_949152455.1). NCBI lineage: Eukaryota > Metazoa > Arthropoda > Insecta > Lepidoptera > Noctuidae > Lithophane > Lithophane leautieri. The sequence goes on along the minus strand of OX424469.1, from coordinate 5,973,681 downwards.
GAGTGTTCCCTGACTTACTAGAGTGGGGGGGCGCGTATGTTGCAATAAGATTGGTGCCTTTAATGAAGGCGTGACTGGCCTTGAGATACGTTCCTAAAAGATGGAGGGAAGTAAAAGTTATATTCATCCCAGAGCCAGGGTGACACCAAGGGTGACTATACAAACGGTAAATCCTAACGACCCATCAGCCTGACCTCCTTTCTACTAAAGACTTTGGCAAGGCTATGTGATAGGGAATTAATGGACGGCACTCTGAAAACCATACCGCTGCATAGTAATCAGCATGCATTCAACTCAGGTAAGTTGACCGAATCTACTCGTCATCTAGTGGCCAGCCAGATAGAGGAAGCGAATCATCATAAAGGTACCTGGCTGAGCACTTTCATAGACATCAAAGGAGACTTCGACAAATCCAACTTCTCCAGCATCAGCAGCGCCCTCTCCAGACATGGACTAGAACAGGTACTAACGGACTGGATTACAAACATGTTAAGCAACGAGTTTAAGAAGTGGTTTGCCTTGAAGAGGAGCAGCAGTTGGCCATGATAGCCAGAGGCTGCCCCCAAGGAGGGGTGTTGTCCCCTTTATCATTTCTATAGAATCTGGTGATCAATGACCTCAACACCAAACTCAACGCCAGCCGCTATTGTAAAATACACTGCAGTGATTCGCTCCATGATCGCCAACGGGGCCGTGGTCTGGTGGCCCCGCATCCAGCTAGTTACAGCCTCCAACAAACAACAACGCATGCAAAGACTAGCCTGCGTGGCGATCACTGGCTGCATGAGGACTACTCCGCCTGCAGCGATAGGAATTACCACCGATCCACCTATTCATACAGCAGGAAGCGACAATGGCGGCGGTGCGTCTTAATGCAGCATCTCTGGGGTAAGAGAGTAATAGAAAACACAGCGCTGCTTGATCTCAATAATGCGTTCCCCATCACGAAAGCCATAAATGAACGGGTACCCAAACAATTTATCTTGGATCAAAAATACAGAATCCAACTTCACGAGGATCGCCGATGCGAGGGTTTGCGCCCTGCAGAGCTACGTTCACAGATGGATCCAAAACAGGTAGTCGCACAGGTGCTGAAATCTTCTAGGATGACTTCAACGAACAAATAGTCACACCATTGGGTGTCCACAACAAAGTGTTTCAGGCCGAATGCATGGGTATTTCTCTTGCCGCTTCAGCCATAATGGCCAGGGGAGTTCAGAGGTCCATTCGATACGAATACTCTCAGACAGTGTGGCTGTTCTGCAAGCGCTAAACAATCACACTGTTGACTCTAGGTTGATACGAGTGTCACCTGCGCCTTAAAGGTGGGTAGCCTCAAATAACCATTCAATGGATCAAAGGACACAGCTGTTGGCTGGGCAACGATGCAGCTGACGAACTTGCACAGAAGGGGTCGAGCATGGCACCAGTGGGGCCTCAACCCATTGCGCCAATCTCCTTCGGGTACCTACGCACTCTGGTAAGGAAACGAACCAGGGACCAACATCACAAACTATTGTTGGACAAAGGTGAGTGCAGTCAGGCTAAGGAGGCACTCCCTGTGATCGATGGCTGCCTCACGAAATGGGTGCTCCGACTAACGAAACAACAGCTGCGTACTGTTACAGCAGCTATAACTGGCCATGGGTCTTTTAATAAACACCTCTTTGTCATAGGAGTCACAGACAGTCCGCTGTGCAAGGCCTGCATGGAGGACGACGAGACAGCAGCTCATGTGCTGCTAAAGTGCCTGGTAGTCGCCACATAAAGAGCAAAGTACTTAGGTACCCTACGTGAAATTGTCAGAAACACCAAGGCGTTGCTGACCATCTTGTAGAAGCCGGGGTGGATCGAATAAGCTATTTTCCACCCGTGCGCAAAATACGCGCTTTGACGTGGAGTTACAGATACCACCCGTATTACCTATTATCTAGCCTATATCCATCTGGAATAATGATAAAACTCTCCACATATACCCAAACTCACAAAATTCGCACTCTCCCTTTGTATATTAGTATGCCAATGCTCACCTACAATTTCAAGCGACGTGGATTCCGAGTTGCTGGATGAACTTAGGCAGTTTCGATTGGACATTATGGCCCGCTTGGACTCTCAGGCAAATGCGATTACGCTCATGCAAGATCAATATACGCAAACAAAAAAAGATCTTGACAAATTAGTTAAAATAATGACGGTGATAGAAGAAAAAGTCAACCTTCAATTGGCTCGCAATATCCAATCTCAGACATCATCCAGCATCGTCCCGCCACCGAAAGAGGCATCCACTAGCTCTCACTCTACATTTGCTGAAGCCGTTGGTCAAAATAACACTAAAAAACAAAAAAAAAAATAACAATACGCATAATCAACCAACCGCCGAAATCCAGAATGTAAACAAGTGTGGGGCTACGAAATCTGCTGCTACGGTACTTGAAACACAGGCGAGTTATACTGGAGCCCCAGACGTTATTGAACAGACGGAGCGGGAAGAAGAAACTGGCTGGACTACTGTACAATATAAAAAACCTAATCGTTTGTCTAAAAATGTGACTATTGGAAGAAATACGGAAATTAAAGGAATAGTGGCTATGGAAAGAATGAAATATCTACATGTATGGCGCTTGCATCCGGAAACCACACAAGAAGCTATGACTGATTACATAAAAAATCTTTGTGGCCCTGAAGCACCTATGAAAATTGAGAAGATCAAACATAAAACAGCACGAGATTACTCGTCTTTTATTATAGGCGTATTCGAAAAGCACTATACCTTGTTGAACAATGCGGAAGTATGGCCACTACACGCTGAATTCAATGAATGGATTTGGTTTCGTAAACAACCCAACAGCCCACTCCATAAGTAATAGTGTAATTGAAATATATTACCAAAATGTTAGGGGTCTTCGAACTAAGCTAGACTACTTCAGAAATAATTTATTGGCATCCGCCTTGGACTTATTCGCTATTACTGAGTCTGGCTGCAGTGAATCCATACAAGACGCGGAAATTGTTCCACCCGGATATAATATATTACGATGTGATCGAGCGGATGGTCGAAAGCAAGGCGGCGCGCTTCTCGTGGCCACACACCGGTTCGAGCTGCGACAACTACCTATCTTGGACGCGTCGATAGACACTTGTGTGTTCGAAATGGTTTGTGCAACGGTACATTTAAATAAACGTTTTTTGTTTGTGTGTTGTGTTGTCTACATTCCGCCAGGTAGTTCGGAAAATGATTACATGTTGTTATTTAGAATAATAGAAAAATTGTGTGATAGGTATGGAGAAGTTTTTGTAATTGGTGATTTTAATTTGTATTCTTGTCCTGCTAATATTAGTAATTATTTCGAATGTTTTCTATCATATTGCGAGTTCACTCAAAGTAACGCAATACCCAACCATTTAGGTCGTCAGTTGGATTTGGTTCTGAGTGCGGGTATTAGCGGAGGGGTGACGGTGGTAGCGGCGGATGAGGCGCTGGTGCCGGTCGACGCGCACCACCCGCCGCTAGCGGTTAGCGTGCGCTCCGCCTCCGCCCCGCCGACGTCCCCCGCCGTCGCCCGCGATTCTAGTGCACACCATATTAGACCACAGTGGAATTGGAATAGGGCTGATTTTCAACTGTTATATTCTAGGATTCTTTCCATTGACTGGAGTATGATGTACGGAATGCATGATTTAGAAGAAATGTTGAACTTCTTTTATGATAATATTAATTGTACTATTGATGGGTGCGTACCCCGGAAAAAGCTTAGCAGTGGAAATTCGCGGTATGTATACCCAGTATGGTACACGAGAGTTATAATAGCAAATATACAAATTAAAGCCAGACTTCACAAAAAATTCAAAAAAACTAAGTTGGATAATGATTATCACAAATTTGCGGAATGTAGAACTCGTATAAAAAAGTTAATCGAAACTGCGCATATACAACATAAAAATAAAATTCAGTATCAATTTGTAAAGGATCCGAAATCGTTTTGGCAGTATATAAGATCGAAAAGAAAAACACTAAATAAGCAGAGTATCATAAAAGAAGGTCAACATCTAACAGATGATGAGTGTGCTGTGCAGTTCGCTGACTTTTTTGAGTCTGTGTACAGCAAGGAGCCACCCAAACTGGACGCGTGCAAGGCGGCGGCGGAGGTCGGCGCGACCAGTGCACGGGTACGCATTGAGACGCTGAGTCTAGCGGAAGTTCGGCAGGCGCTGGGGAGTCTCAAGCCAAAACGTTCATCTGGCCCAGACGGGATACCAGCGTTTCTGTTCAGAGACGCCGGGAGGGTACTGGCGGAGCCATTACTTCACATTTTTAATGCATGTTTACATCAAGCCACGTTCCCTCAAAGGTGGAAGACCACGCGCGTTGTTCCGGTCCCTAAAGGAAAACCAAGTTCAGATACCTGTAATTATAGACCGGTGGCTGTACTCTCCACGCCTGCTAAAGTACTCGAGTCGGCTATTCAGCGCTCCGTTCAGGAACAAATGCGTGCGCGTCTGTCAGATGCGCAACATGGGTTCCGACCTGGACGCAGCACTGCTACAAACCTTATTAACTTTATGGTACAGGTGGTGCCGGCAGTAGACTCAGGGTTACAGGTAGATGCTGCGTACTTCGATTTTAAAAAGGCGTTCGATACGGTGGATAATGACATCTTGTTAAGGAAGCTCGCGAAAATTGGATGTACACTACCTCTGCTACAGTTCTTCGCTAGCTATATGAAGGATCGCCAGCAGTATGTCGACTACAATGGCTGTGTATCTCAACCGTATTACACGAGATCGGGCGTGAGCCAGGGCAGCAATGTAGGGCCTCTCGAGTTTATTGTAATGATAAATGACTTGCCGGAAGTCGTCAGACATGGGACTTGTTTATTGTTTGCGGATGACCTGAAATTGCTGCTCGAGGTTCGGAATCACTCAGATTGTGAACGCCTACAGGAAGACATTGACAGAGTGGTCGAATGGAGCAATGACAACAAACTGTATTTTAATGTTGCTAAATGTTCGGTGATGTCGTTCACTCGCGCGCGAACTCCCTTGAGTTATCAGTACAAGGTTGAGGATGTGCCGATGCAACGAGTGTCTCAGGTACGAGACTTAGGGGTAGTCTTCTCTCAGGAACTAACATTCCGTGAGCATATCAATAAGATATGTAAGAAGGCATACAGAAACCTAGGTTTCGTACTCAGGCAGTCCCAAGGATTCACCAACATCACGACACTAAGGGTACTATATGACGCATTAGTCAGAAGTCACCTCGAACATAGCGCATTCATTTGGGCTCCTCATGAGGCGAAATATAGTGTTATGTTGGAACGTATCCAAAATAAGTTCACGCGACACTTGTATTACAAGCTGTATGGGGTATATCCATTATACCCATTGATGTACCCTACACTATTTGTTCTGGGTATGGTAGGGTATAACACTCTAAGAGTACGACGGGAGTTTTCGCTCGTAGCGTATGTAGTGAAACTGCTACGTGGCGTGGCGCATAACCCGGGAGTGCTGCGATACCTACAGCTGTACGTGCCCGACCGGTACGTGTGGAAGCGGCAACGCCCGCCCCTGCTCGCTGTGCCTGCGGCCAGGACCAACCTACTGGCGAGAACTCCTCTCACTAGAGCCATACGCGTGGTGAATGAGGTTCACGGGAGGCTTGATGTATTGTGGTGCAACTTGAGTGAATTCGCAAAAGTTACACTATATGTAATATGTTATTTAGATTAAGATATTTTTTAACTAGGTATAAGGTGTAGATTTAGGATTTAGTTAGTAAGGCCACTCTGTCGCATTGGATCATAGATCTGTAATGATAGGGGAGGTAAGATTGTATAAATAAATAAATAAATAAAGTATAGATGACACACATAATGAGGTCAAGTAATCCACAGTTAAGAAGTATGATCGAATAAAGTAATTATTAATAATTTACCTTTAGTAACTTTTGCTTGCATTGATTATGCCCGTGCATTTAAGCAATTTTGTGTACCTAGCCCGTGTAGTGTATCGCTTCTTTAGTGCTTCTCATTCACGGAATGAAACCATCATAAGCAATCGTTAGCAATTTTCCTTTATAAGATTTACACGGTCTGAGTTACTTAAGCTTTTTTTGTTTCCAAGAGAAGTGGTTTTTACCATTTATAAGCATTTTTCGAAGAATTCGATTCATACATTTGAGGTAGATTAGCAATTTCTTCCTGACTAGCATTTTCCTATTATTTAAAATACTTTTGCTAAAGCGACTACTATATCGTGAAATAGAGATAAATATCATAATTACTTTGTACATATAGGTACAACAATTTTTTTAATTATGTTCTATTTTTAGCTTAGTAAAATCGGAATAAAAATAAAAAAAGATATGAATTAAAAACGAAAAAAAAAACTTTAAACCTCATTTCCCAAAAGTACCATTTTGGCGCTTTAGCATTTTCACCTTTCCACTGATGATATATATTGCTCATTAAATAGTATAAAAGGACACACTTACATATAACACTGCTAATGCAGAATATGCCAATAACCAAAACCGATCGAAACGCGAACATTTTCGATTATCACTAATTATGTAATGACAGTCTGTGTAACCTCGCAGCGAATTTATACCTCGAAAATGCATTAAAAAGTTCTAAAGATGTTTTTGCTTATTTTAATAGTACTGCAAAAAATATTAATAAGTAAATGTCGATGGCATTGATGTGCTGGGTAACTAATTAATGGCAGTTTTTAAACTTACGAGTTAATCACGTAGTTTTTTCTGCTAACGCATACTTCAGGAAATAGTTATTTGATAGGTAAGGCTGCAAAATTGTTTTTTGGCGCGAGTACCTACTTGTATTGAAACCTGAGTAAGCGAAGAATTCTAGGATTGAACCATGAGCGAAACGACTGGTTCAAATACAGAATCCTGAGCGCTGCGAGGGTTTCAAAGGTACGAGACGCAGAATAACTTTGCTGCCGAGTGAAACACACAATTTTTCACCTCAATACAGCGAGGAAAAAGCTAGGTGTCTCCATGCTTGAATAAATATTATACGCTTTTATACATATACTTTTCACGCAATTTTTCCGGAAGAAAGCTCAATTTGGCATTATGTACCGCTTGCACTAACTCTGCACTGCATATAAAGTTTTTTTAAGTGAAAACTTCTTTAGGCGCGCTGAGCGTTTTTTTTTCCGCGCTGGCCAGTGCGATTGTTCTAAAAATGAGGGTGGCGCACTGACATTAAATAAGATTTAATACATTTTTAGTGGACCCGGCGCGGCGGCGGTATAGAAAATTATTGAATAGGAAGGTTCGAATTTAAAAAACTCTTTCCACGCTAGCGAATAAAATGCACCTTTGCACTAAGATTTCGAATGATAAACAGAATCTTTCCGAGCATGTGAGGTGAAAAATACTTGGTGCAGGTAAAGTTTGAGCAAATATCCTGAGAAAAGATTTTTGATTGATTGACAATATTTTCGGTTAAAACAGACAATTCCTAACTATTTACGAAAAGGGTTGAGATGCCATATTTTTTTAAGATGTAAATACACTACTTTTCATGAAAAGCAAAAATCGCGAGCAGAATTCGGCGTTAGCTTGAGACCAAGACCCCACAAGATAAAACATCAATATTAGCAAATGGATGCATTTTATTGCCATATTATTTGCTTACAGTTGCTTTTATTTGTGATCTTTTAATACTAATCAAATAAAAGTCAAACGCTTATCCTCCTTATTGCACCTATTACTTAATAACTATTAGAGCTAGTAGATATAGGAAAAAACTGAACGTGTATTTAAATTAGAGTCAAAAACACTTGTGTAAAAAATGTGATAAAATTTTTGTTGTTTCTGCCTACCATACCGTGCCAACTTATGCCTTCTACCTAGAAGGCATAAGTTTTGTTTGTATGTATGTAAAACATTAAAGAAGAACGTTGTAAATATGGTTTTGATTTCAAACTTTGTTAAACTGCATAGCTAGTAACATTCAATGACATCATCTCGGCCGCAAGGCATTCACTGCTGAACACAAGCCTTGTAACCAGCAGTGACTCCTGTCAAGGAAGGCCACAACGACCAATCCTGGGTGTACCTATTGCAAGCATCCGAATACCGTGACCTTCTTTGAGTCCTTCAGAGGAAGGTTTCATGTATTCCCGCATCTATACCCATTACTATAGCAGCATCTGAACCAGCACAATTTGCAGGAAAATGTCCACAATTGAAATGAAAGAATAACTTTATCTAGTGGAGTTATTATGTGCTGCAAGGTTCGATACTTGGGCCTACACTGGTGTTTATTACTTTTTTAAACTGATTTGTAAACAAGTATACTTAGACCAATTAGACTATCTGGCAAGGTTTACCTAAATTTGACATTAAATGTAACTATTTTAGCCGTTGTTGATGATCCTCAACTCTTTCAAAGCTGTATGTTATGTAGGTAATTAAAATGCTGATAACTTCTAAGGTCAGGGTAGACTTAAAAAACAATTTACACGTAAAAACGTCAACAAGAAATCAAACTAAGCATATTTTATATCAATATCCTTTTTATTTTTTACTGCTGTGTATTTGAATATTCTCGTTAAAATGTATCAGGTTAAAAAATGACCTCTGCAAAATATTTATTGATCTGAAAGGTCGTCGCTATAGCAGTTATGTCTCTAATAAAATTGGTATAAAAGTTGTCTTGCTAGCTACTACAAGGTTCAATCCTATACTGTCATGATGGCCCAGTGGTTCAGGTCTCGCCTCTAATGCTCGGGTTGTGGGTTCAAATCCGGGTAATTACCAATGTGACTTTTCCAGTTCCTATGTACTTTCCGAGTTTATATTGAAGTTTACTGACATCGGTGAAGGAAAAAATTCGTGAGGAACTGGACTTTAGCTATAAATATAATAAAATAGTAACGAATAAATATTTGTCCGTTTGTCTGGATTTGTATGTTTCGGATTGGCGCAAAAACGGCTGAACAGATTTAGATTATATTTGGCCCAAGTTTATAACCTAACACTACAGGGTACAAGGTATCCCGATTATGGGATTATGTTCGATGACAAAACCTAGTAGTTAATATAAGTGTGAAATCGCCAACCCATCTTGAGCAAGGGGTGGTGACCAATTTTCTTGTCTTCTCTGTACAAACCTCCAACTGTCACTAACGAGACGCAATAGAATTTTAATTGTTATCGGCCTACTAAAGGCCAATCAACAGTTGAGCGGATATTAAAAGGCTAAAGTTGACAATAATTGTCCCAGTGCAGGGCAGAAAATTTTGCTTTTCTGCTCAACAAGGTAAATAACGCAATTAATGTAATCTGCACCCTAATTACACACAATCAATACGATCTGTTTCAATTTGACAGTTCAAAAACATTCATTCCGTTATCTATGTGACAAATTTTTCGAACATATGAAGCATGTTTAACAATATATTTCAAGATGATTCAGATTATGAATCGAGTGTTACGCAATAATGGTGCTGGTATTAATCCTATACTATCATCAGAAGGCCAGCCGGTAAAAAAAAAACATGAACAAAAAAGATAATTTATATGCATAGCATCTTTTCTTTATTCTGCCATTAATTGATAATGGATAACCTTAATAGGGACAATTTTCAAGAAAGAGTTAAGATTATTGATGTATTTTTGCATAAACTTGTACATGGTGGGTTTTCGAACGTGATTCTCCAACTGTTTTAGTTTTTCTTCAGGCGCACCATCTGTATCTGAAAATATATAAAACGAAAATTTATTATTCGTATCATCGTAGCCAAATTCTGGGCCGACTTAATTTAGAATTTGAATTCAATCAAAGAAATTGAATCAAAAATCAATATTTTAAACCTAGATGAGGTCGCCGTTTCCTAACCGGCTACTCTGACAAGAAATATTATCTTGGTCAGATCATGTGAGGATCCTGCAGATAAGTTTCTGAGATATTATTTATTTATTTGTTTCATTGTCTATATCTGTGTTTTTCCTAATCACTATGCTTGGACCTAGAGAAATTGGTGATTCAGAGATCAAAACTGGTCTCACGAAGTAGTCCCCTTAATATGCGAATGAAACTGCGGAAAACAGAAAAAAATATCAAATTAAATTGCTATAACTGTCTTACTTTTCCGTCCCCCGAAGCAAAGACCTGTAACATTTAGCGTTATTTCTTCCGCGCGAAGTTCAATATTAAAATTGGTGACTTGAGTGTGAAGATCACCTGCGTCATCGATATATTTGTCGTAGTAACCTTTTAGCCAGTTGTCGTAGTTATCTAAAATATTAATAAAATAAAGGTTATAGTTTAATTTTATATCTGAAATGAGGGGGGCTTTTGAAACAGCGGCGGTTCTTGAAAACGCGCACGGGAAAATATTTGTAGTATCTTTAGTTCATTGGATCTGGAGAATTGCCCTTGTTCGAACCATACATGGACGAATTCTCAAACTGGTATACCATATTTACACAATATATTTTAGTAGGTAGCTAGTATTGTACTCACTGAATGTAACTTGACTTGTGCCCTTTCCCTCAAAGGGCGTTCCATCAAATTCTCCATCTGCTTCATTGACCCAACTGTGATACTTGGACACCAAATCTAGTAAATGAAATATCCTTTTTCTGTGGTTACCCTGAAATTAATAAAATTCAATAATTATGTACCATATTCACCATCATGATCCTCCTAATCTCATTCAATTTTTATTTTGGGTGTCTATGTCTTTCCGTTTTATTCATGAAAATCGACTTAGTAGGTGTATGATCCCTTGTTAAATCAGAAATTACTTTTAGATGAAGGGTGAATGGAATGAAATAAGGTAAATTACTGAAACACTAATGTATTGTCTCAAAGGTACTTAAGTAAAATGAGCTTAATGGACTGATGGTGTGGAAATGAAGTGAGTGACGTGGCCCTTGGTTGTAACGAGAACGCCTGGTTGCCTTGATAGCCCAACGCGAACTGGTCTAATTATTATGAGTTGAAACGATTGTGATGCGTAAACTGCTGAATTGCAGAATGTGCGGTTACAGTAGGCTTTATGATAATACGAGTGTTTATCCACTGTAAACGGCCTTACTAATGCTTTAGAAATATAAAAAAGAAGTATTTACATAAAATTAAACCGACGAAAAAAGATAACAGAAAAGCGAAAAATAAAAAATAAACCTTTTAGTGTAACTAAGACCCTAAACTTATTTAAGTAACAAATGAGGCGGCGCCGAACACAAATTCAACGTAGATTCATCAAGCTACCATTATACCTACGCTATAATTAATAAGTACCTAATTAATATGTTTGTTTGTTTGTTCGGCGCCGCCTCAAAATTTGATACTTAAATTAGTTTTTTATTTTTTGCTTTTGAGTTACCATCCACTCCAGGGTCCTTCAGGGAGTTACTGGTGACGAGTGGTTGTGTCATCAGAACTGTGTATGTTTGCGAAATTTCAACAGAATCGGTTCACAGTTGAAAATTCAGTAGGTGACAAATCAATCAACCCCATTTTTTCGGGACGGGCTGCTGATATCGATTCTATTTTTATTCTGCAGAAAAGAGCGATCAGAGCAATATATGGCCTCTGCAGGCGCGATTCTCTACGGGAACTGTTTAAAGATATTAACATCATGACGGTACCTTGTCAATATATCTATGAAAACATCATGTACGTAAAGAAAAATCTAAGTCTTTTCAGTAAAAGAGGTGAAAGACACAATTATAGGACTAGAAGTAGGCACCAATTAGTTCAACCGGGCTTCAGACTGGCTAAAGTAGACTCATCTTTCATGGGGTACTGTTTAAAATGTTATAATAAAATACCTCCCCACATACCTACTCCAACTGAATGAAACAAAATTTAAATCTTGTATAAAACGCACACTATGCCGCCAAGCATATTATAAATTAGGGGATTACATTACGGATAAAAATGCTTGGCTCAGCGCTGGTCCAGCTCCACAGGGCGCATAAACTAATTGATTAGCATTCGAAATAATTGTTGGAGCTGTTGAAGATTGTAAAAACTATAATTATTTACATTGTATAAATTCAATCTCCTAGTTTTGTATAACTGTATAGCACATGTGTGTGAGCACTATGTACTTACCTAAGTACTTTAAAGCTACCATTTACTAGGTACGTCTTTCATTGACTTGAATGTGCCCTGGCGACTGAGAGTATGTCATGCTCACTTTAATGTCTCGCTGGTGGTGGCGTGTGTGTTGGATCATTAAGTTCCCTTCAAAATGGTTGAGCTGAATGGTGCTGATCCATGCGTCATGTTCGTGAACGGGCGCCATCAGTAGGGACTGGTCATCTCTTAGCTGCCACGGCTTATTTTAATTTATTTTAATTTTTGAATTGTTTTGTTTCTTTTTTATCTTTTTACGGACGGACATTGTTCTCACATGTATAATTTCAACATGAATGATGTAACCAATATATTGTAATAATATTCTGATTCAAAAGAGTGTCCGTGGAGTTTCTTGCCCGTTCTTCTCCATAGGAACCTACGCTTTGGAATGGGCAACTAGCTTCATCTTTCTGACTGACCGACCCCTTGACAATTCAAAAGTGCCTGTAATTGGTTTATTTGAAATAAATGCTTTGAGTTTGAGTTTGAGTCTACCCTTAGGGGTGGATTTTAGTTTTCAATTTTAAATGGGACCAACTTCGAGGTATACCCTTCCCAATAAAAGAAGAATCGTTCAAATCGGACTACTCACTAAAAAGTAATGCGTAGACATACATAAAAAAAAAAAAATACTATATGGGTCGATTTTTTTTTTTTTTTGTGTTTGGGAAATCTTCCAATCACTTCCCCCGCACTGGGTGGAGCGGAAGGGCGTGTCAGACTTTTACTGACTAAAACCCACCCGTGTTCCTTCAGTTGCCTGTTGCCAACGTCCCGGTATCCCTTTCGGACTTTCCCGCAACCCTGGCAGGCATCGGTCCTAGCGGACCCCGCTAATTGTGCTGACAACTCTTTGAGGCGCGCGTCGAACACGACGCGCCATCGACCCGGGCCTGGTCCTTATTGGACGGTGACTTGAGGACCTCCTCCGTTTTTTTTCGTCGGTTAAAAATTAGATCTCATAATCTAAGCAAGTATCTTTGAATGAGCGAAACATTGTCTGGTTATGCCGGGGACAGATTGGTGAAACGTTACCCAAAATTGTAACTGAAATGTCGAAACAAATTCGCCTAGTTGTAGTGTTACATTTCATGTTGCCTTTCAGAAATTAGGACGGCTCATTTATGTTACATTTCACCAAACTGTACCTAGAGTTAGACTTACAGCACATCTTTAACCGTACAACATTGTAATCCCGACATCGCACCTTCGAAAAAACAAATATAAAATTGGGTTCTTCTATGATAATTTCATCTAGATACAATGGATCTGACGCTTCAACTTGCCCCTGGTCTGCCAGCCACAATAATTGGATATATGGCTTTTGTAGAGGCGGAAAGACATTGTTCATCGTCATAACTACATAGAGTTTTTTTTTAATCTGGAAAGAGGTAACATGTGTCACGTTGGTTGCTTAGATTTCAGGAAAAAACCTGGTTACAAGAAAACAAGTTTTGATATACATTTTGACAAAAAAGGAGATTAGACTTCGATCTATATAATAATAATTATTATTATGGAAACATGCTTTAGTGTTTAAATTCACCTCTTTTTTTTTCTAATCCCACATTTACTTATATTATTGTGGGATTAGACGTTAAATATTCTCGTAATTTTTTATATCCCACTTTTAAAGCAATTATGCAAAGGCTTATGTTGTTAGTAAATATGTGTTTTCAAGAAAAATGGAAGTAATAAATAACACAAGGAATCAGAGTGAAAAGCTAGAGTTCATAAATGACATATTTTCAGAGTGGTTACAGGAAATGCTAGTTTCCTACTTACTTGCACTCAGTACAGTGAAGGAAGCACAGTATAAATTAAGAATAATTAATATATTAGACAACATTGTATACAATAAATTACCAAACGATTTTAAAGAACTTCCTTTGCTTATGTTTAAAAAAAAGCTGATTCAGTGGCTTAAAGAAAAATGTTTTTACACTGTAAATGAATTTGTGTCACATGTCGAGGAAAGAAAGTAATGTCAATTTTGGTTTTTATAGCTTTTATTTATATTTATAATTTGACTTTTGCTTACTATTTTTTTTTTTTTTTTTGACATTATAACAATATTCATGACAAATCACATTGGTAACCGATGTAATGTTATGACACTTTTTAATTGTGTAATGTATTGTGAAATTAAATATTTGAAAGAAAAAACGATATAAAATTCCAAAATCTTAAGGAACCAATAAATATCACGTAGCCAATACATTTTCTTCAGCAAACAGTATAATTAGATACTTCCCAAAAGTACCACTTCCAAAGTCAAAAGCAAACCTAATTTCGTTCGATTAAAACAGAAGAAGGACGTCCCTTCTTATCATCAATGAACACAAACTTGAAAGATTGAATATAAAATAGAATTTAGCGAAGTTTCCATTCAGCGATAAACGTATACAAATTTTGGGCGTAACGGTCCATCCTCTGTGGCCAGATAAAAGGAAAGTTTTGAAACGAATCGAGCCTGAGTTTTATCAGATTGAAACAGGATCTGGTAAAATGAAACACATTTTAAGGGGTATCTTTTTGCACGAACTTTTCTCTTTATGTTAAGGTTTTAATTAAATTAAAGTGAGGGATTAACCCTTGAAGTTCACACGTTGCTCCCCGTGATTAAAGATTTCATTAGCGTTTACGTTAAAATAAACCAGTCAGCTTATATGCTGACTGAATTATTTTAAATCTAGAGTTCGTTATTAAGGAGTTCCCTGGGAGAAGTTTCATTATCTGGCAAATAATTCTCATAACTCAGTAAGTACTTAAATGCATTTATTAATTTCTATATACTTACACATTTATGTTTCTGTAAGACTTTTAGGATGATATTTCTACAAGTATTCACAGCTTCTTAATCAGTTGGATGAAGATCTACTTCAACAAATCATATCTTAATTTCTCTAGCAATTTATTTACCGCCATCGGCCTATAGATAGCCCATTGAGAGAAATTTTTAGTCATCTACTTCTGTGATTCTTTAGAAGTAAACTAAAAACTGCAGTTACAATAAAAATGACAAACAACATCTTAATACGTAAGAAGAAAGAAGAAGAAGAAAAAGAAGAAAGAAAAGAAAAAGAAGAAGAAGAAGTTGGCAGAATCATCCCAGCGTTAATTAGATGGATTCGTTTTCTCCTCTATCTGTCGTTATTTCTCCTGACTAAGTTTATTTTGTTTATAATTTATGTATGTATCTATGTATGTATTAATTAGTATTCATTATTTCTCAAGTTATATTATTGTCTTTTGTTGCACCTACCATGTCTGTCTCTGTATCACCCTAAGGTTGACTGGTAGAAAATGCCTCAGGCATTAAGTCCGCCGTTGTAGTTTTTTTTACTTGTGCATAAAGTTTTAATAAATAAATAATACTGTTGCGACTCCCTCGTTCTTGTAGTGCTTCAGGCATGTTTGCTGACGCGCATATAGATAATTTCTATGCAATTATGCGCAAGAAAATCGCGTCAGTCATGAAAGCTATGCGGGGGAGTAGCAACAGCATCCTGAAAATGATAACAGATAGGTTGGACGCGGCTGTGTTCAATCGATTCATCAATCTGCATGTGAGAGGTGCGGGGTAATCGACATTGTCTTTGTCATTGTCCACTTTTATTTCTGTACCTACTAACATAGTTTTAAGCTTTATTTTTTATTTTTTAATAATAGTTTTCAGTCTTGTGACCGCGAAAACTTTCACCTGAAGGAAATACTCTAACATAACCATCGTATACTAAGTCATAATCCAGCTGGATTGCTTAGCCATCGTAGCCAACGAGGCATCAAATAATCCCGCCTTTACGCAGCATGAATCCGCGGTAACTTGGCTGCAAAGATGCCAAAGAACGGGAGATGGAATGGAGATGACTCTTGTGCTAAGTAGTATTTGGCAGTTAAATTGGATCTGATGATCTTTAGCAGTGTGCTTCCAGCAACGGAAGTTATTACTTTTACGCTTGTGGTGAGGAGGAGTCAATTAAATATATAATACTTGGACGACCGAGCTCTGCTCGGGTGAAAATAGAGAAAAATAATGTTCCCAGATATGAGACCTAGATAGATCGATTTTTAGCCCCTGTAAACCCTTACATTGCAACTTACATCGAAAACGGCTATAAAAACGTACTAGTTTTTTACTACCTAGTTTTTTTTCTTACTTTATTTCACCTAGTCTGTTATCAATGCCATTCAAAACACTGTTACATTTTTATAAAAATACCTTTTAACTTAATTAGCTAAAAATTACATTCAGCTTTGTTATATTCGCCTCAACAGTTTTCTCTGTTACCATGTTAATGCGCTCCATTTGCGCTGTAAGCTTATCTTCTATGTACGGTTTAATATGGTTTTGTGTGGCATTTTAGAGTCGAAAAAACTATTTATTTTATTTTACTATCACATTAAAACGTGATAAATGAACAAAATGATTTCTTAAGCTAGATTCTATTGTATTAACAAAATCTCAAGATATTATTTTCTTAATTAAAAATAAACATTTTGACCATACAAAGAAGAAGAAATCAAATAAATAATTATAGTATTTTACAAAACAGACGTAATACGAGTAACGGAAATCATTTTCATTGTTCTAAAAAAAAAAAAAAAGACTGGTAAAATAAAACCTTTAGAAAAATATTATAAGATAAGAATGATCAAGCAGCAAAAACAAAAAAAAGCAAACATAAAATAAAAAATCATAGCAGTCCAGTTATAAAGTTAATTTTTAAAGAGACGTAATTTACATTAACATCATAAACATCAAAAATGTTATGCAGCGCCATCTATGTTGGATGCATGGAAGCTCTAACCGCAAAAGCCTACTTTGTAGCAAAATGTTGCCGAACTGAAACTACAGCGCGAATCAATAGTTTGGTGGAAAAACATAGGCGCTTGTGTTGTAGTGATTCTACTGGAACGTATGAAAACTTTAAATAATATTTTGTCTTCTTATTGTCCAATTATGTTCATAGCTTCATAAATACCCTACTTAACACGACTATTTTGATTTCAAAATATAATAAGAGTGGCATCTTCTACTCTTGTGTCTATTTACGACGATAGAAATACCTATATAAAGAGGGCAGCAGCATCGGTCTTTGGCAGTTTACATACCTACATAATAACAACGAACTATCGTCTATCACCAATGTACGTGTCTAGCAATTAATTAATATCTATAATTAACTAGCTGATGCCCGCGGCTTCACCCGCGTGGATGTTGGTTATAATAATATACTAAAAACCTTACTCGAGAACCACTCTACCCATTGGTGAAAACAGCATGAAAATCGGTGTAGTCGTTTTTGAGTTTATCGCGTACAGGACAGACAGACAGACGCGGCGGAGGACTGTATTTTATAATATGTAAGGATATAACACGTGTCTTGTGTTCTACAATTAATTCATTCATGTATTTTTAAACTATTATTATTTATTTTCTTTATAATCTTTAACTGTAGGCACGAACGGTAATATTACTATGTATTAAATTTTTTGTTTATTTGAAATTATTTTGACTTTAATTTACTGTCTTTTACGAGCTGTTTTTTTGTTTATATTGTTGAGTTTGAAAACTGGCTCTGGCTGCTAAATTAACAGTGCTTGCATGTGTATTTTTCTTTGTTTTCTAATGCATTTTTTTTGGAATGAGTGAAGTCACAGATTCATGTTCTTACTAAGGTCTTGAGTAAAAATAATGCTAAGTGAAACAGGCAGCTGGCAAAAACTTAAGCGTGTTTTGAAAACATAATAAAGTAACGGCCAAGTGACTTGCCCAATCTCCTCTAATCGGGCAAACACCCAAGCCCTTTTAAATCTATTTTTATATAATTTTCACCTGGTGTATGAAATTAAACTTACAATAATATTTCTTTAAGAATCTTACAATAAAGTCCGGCATCCCATTAAATGTGACGGCAAAAAGTTTGCTCGTTGCTATGATGTGTGGCCTGCGTCTACGCACATTGTTTGGTAATCCTTGTGGGCTTGCGCAAAAAATGTGGGAACTATAATGTTGCACTTTAGGGTTGGGGCTTATAAGTACCTATATCGATAAGTTGTGATTGAAAGCATTATAGAATTCACTTTCCCAACTGGTCAATACCAAGATCCGAAACAAAATTAGTCTACTATTATATCGCCAGCCGTCTTCGTTTAACTTCGTGATTGTGTAAAAATTGTATAAAAAAATAATTACTAACCTTTCGTCATTACTCAAGCACTTTGATGACCATAATCTTATGTTCACTTTTGAGTCATTAGTATGTCTTTCATTTTCGGCTAGTCGAACTATTTTTGTGGCAGAATTTTACTAAATTCTTTTTAAAACTATGCAATTATCCAGTAACCTGAAACATTAATAAAACATTTGATATTTCGGCGTGTCCTATACTCATGTTCACCTCGATACAGCAGACATATAAAATATCGATACAAAGTCCACGTCAATCCCTATTAACCCCAGTACATTCGTCTGACAGAATAATGACGTGCCTACCTCCGCCTTCCATTCACAAACCACGTGGACAATAGTACGGCAAATAGCCATTATTATCGTAGCAAGGGCCCACTCTATTAATACCATAGAGCCCGCAGGAAGCGATTATTGAAGTTTCGTATCGATATTGTAATAGAGTTGGGGATATTCTGCGACAATTTTCTTAGAAAGTCTTGAGCAATGCAAGTGCTTTATAAAGAACATCGGTGCAAGTCGTGAGGCATATAATTATGTAGCGGATTATAGTATTCTCCTGCATTACGTCTCGTTTAGCAAACGGCGGTCTCTTTGAGCACTGTTAGGTGACGCATACATAAATGCATTTTGCATTTGATGCAACCGGGGAACGTTATTAATCCGCCCTTGCTGGATTCATTTTGTTTTGCATCAACGACACTGGCATGCATAGATGTCGAACTGTTAACAGACAATAAAACAGTTTTAAAATTCATAATAATCATTTTCTGCGGTGATAAAGTCACTCAATGTTTTATAAATATATCGAAGATAACCTTTCGAAAATATTTCCTACAAATGATATTCTATGTTATGGAAAATCCTCGTTTTGTAATCAATACAAGGTAAATAGGTTACAAGTAATGTCACAAATCCAACGAATTATTTAGATTTTTGTAATTTGTTAAGAATGAATCAGTCTGTTTTATAAACTATCAAACCAATACTTATGTTATGTATGCTAGCAAACCAATAGTTTTAGACTGTTCGTACCACACAATTGCTTCCATTCGACCATAGCGCACTGCCTCACTTAACGCTGCAAAAAATAACCCTACAATAAACGCCCATTATTTCCCCGTCAGAGGTTTCACAAAACATTTTTTTTCATACAATTGTGCAATGATCACAACAGACTATAAATAAAACACGCCCACTTTACACGACATTGTGTGGATCCGTATGTTCGGATTTCAATTCTGTTTTATCAAAATTTTGCACGCAGAGACAAAAGTTATCGCTCCGATATTGAATTCGATGATAAAAGAGTTTGTTTGCTATTGAAAAAAGGTTGGCTTTTTTTTGCAGTGGCTTATAATTTGTCAGGGAAATGTTTGACCCTTTGTGGCGTGACGTTGGTGGGACAGGCTGTGTCATATCATATTTATAAGGAAGCATGCAGCTTCCTTATCTTGGTTCTTATTTCGATTGTTCACAACCCTCAACATTTATGGTAAACTAACCAAAATTTAACTTAGATTTATAATTTAAATTTCGATACATAGTAAATAGTTTTATTACAAAATTAAACACGTGTCATCTCCCTAGATAATCCGTAACCAAAAGACAACAGACAGCCTCCCAAAATCGACCAGCCGATTGAGCAAAAGACAAACAATATTCACAATAACAGCTTAACAATTCGTGCGAAATTGTTTTCGGCAGATTAAAGGACGGTCTATAATGCCAACGACAATAGGCCCCGGGCAGGACTGTTTATATAAATACTCTGTCAACCGCACGGCTCGCACAATAACAGTTCAACCTCCTTGTGACCAAAAATTGTATTTTCGAACACAATAACGTCCTAAACAACGCGTAGAAAGAAGACGTCATGTCTAAACGAATAATTCATTATTTACTCTAATAATATATTTTTGTGGAAAACCGATGTTGCTAAAATAACATAATTTATGAATTCGCGTTCTTGGAAACCTTGGAGTGTGTTTTTATCTCGAACAAATGTGAACATTCTTAAATTATTCCGATATTTGCACGCTTAGACTTTCTTTGGAACCGAAAATAATCTTTAGGATACTTGAGACTTGAGAGTACAAATATTTGAAATTCCTTTATACGATCTCTGACGTAACTACGCAAGAAAGGGATGCGGGCAGCTTCTAAATCTCACAATGATCAATTAAGGCGAAGTCGAAAGTACTCTAATCCTTCACTGTATCAAAGACATTTAGATAATCAAGGGCCTTAGTGGGACAACAAAAAGAACTGGGATGTAATGACATCGTGACGTAACCCCGAGGAATTTTATAACGCTCGCTAGGTTTTGGGTCATTATCGTGATTTTGATCAGTGATGCGTCAAAGGGCAGCCACACACGACGCCTGCGTCCTTGTTAGCAATTAATCTGAGCATCTACGTGGCCATAATGTTATTGTGTTTATGCATCGTTCGGAGAATAAATGGAACGCACTCTGCTCATAGATGTGAGAATTTTGTATCACGGATCTAAAAGATGTATTTATTGTTATTATTTCACGTTTAATAAAAACGGTGCGTCCGTTTACGCTCCTTTATTATTTTCGTTAAAACATATATGTTACCACGATTTGCCTATAGGTAATAAGGAGAAGAATTCTCCCAACATCAAATCAACAATTCCAACAATGTCTTCAGGTAGCCATCATTACGTTTAAATAGACTTGAAACAAAAAGAGACCTATTTGGTATCCTTAGCATTCGTTTCATTGCCCATCACTCTTATCTTATTGCTTATTGCGATACTCCCAAGTGTACTTGTTACGAAATGGTATGTAACTGTTGCCACATAGTTATGTACTTAACCTCAGATGACACAGTGATAACATCGCTACAAAAATGTAGCAAAGAATTGACGACCGCCGCTTGTCTGCAAAAATATAATATCCAGTCAAAACACGTGCTCCCGACAAACACCAAGAGATCGCTGATAACTTGATAAGTTACTCAAAAAAACATTTTCTACCTCAAATGTGTTTATCGGCTTTCAATCTGGAATCTGTAAGGCACACATTGTAAGTCCTTGCGGCCTCTTATCATCTGGATTAATCGAAGTATGAAAGCTTTGGGTCCCGACCGCCAGTTGAACTCAGCCCTCGAAAACCAACAGATGTTTGCGTAATGAATTTATTCTTAGCTTGCGAAGATTCCTTTGACAAATTTCTACAAATCGGTTTGGCTACCTGCTTGGAATGAGGTTCTAAGACATGTAAAGAAAGGGATTGTCGAATATAATGATGTTTTCAGCAGATAAGAGAAAAGTTTGACTAGACAAACGCCTCTAAAAACATATATAGCAAAAGATTTTATTTACTTTTCTGCTGATTGAAAGTCCTAGCAGTAGTACATGAACACGTTCTAAGATGATTTTGGTAATTACTGAAGTGGTAAATCATGATCTCATTTAAAAGAAACTCAGCGGTTTGCTGAAGTTGGACTTCACCTACCTACCTATCTAAACCAACTTAGCAACAAGATCATAAAAACCACTTGTATTTTTCAAATTCTACAACCAAACCTGCGTAATATTCCTGCTATTCAGTAAAAACATCTATAACGGATAAGTAACTCTAATAATTAATTGATTTGTCACAGGTCGCTGGCCGATCTTCGGCTCGACTTAACGGGTTGGTGATTGCTCTCATTAGGAGCGTGTATAAATCAATTAAACTGAACTGATGTGAAACTATAGTGACAATATTGCAAAGTGGTGTTGTGAAACTTGATCGCGTGTGCTTGGTGAAATAGCTTTGATATTTAATTTAATATCAGTTGGTAAGTGAGGGGGGCTCATGGCTAAATGATAACAGCCGCACGGGTCCATCGAAGGTTAAGCTATGCCTGCCGCGGTCGGTTCGTGGATGGGTGAACATACATTACATATCGAGACCCCTCCGTGACTCGGAAAACACGTTAAGCCATTGGTCCCGACTATCATTCGCTGATCTTTGACAGTCGAACCCAGTTATTACCCAGTAACTGGGGAACACCCTTCGGTTACGAAATCCTAAAAAGTACCTAGACATAAATCACTTCTGAAACAAAATCCTGAAAAGCAAAACAAAAAAAAAACCGGTATTTTCAGCTGAAGTATCTAAATAAAATAAACCTTATCATAGTGTAATTAAATAAGTTATTCGGTTTTTATATTTACTTTGGTTTACAGCTTACAATCTTGGTATGTGCAGTTTGCGTGACGCCATGGATAATAATCCTGGTAGACTGCCATTACAAGGTTGAAATATTGTGTTGTATTTTTAAATTCCCTAATTAGGTAAAAATCCCCTTAAAACGTACGAGTACGGAAAATGTACTGAGTATAAACATAAAACTATGTAGGTACACTAGTACATTGTAGCTAACTTATGCTGGTAGTCAGTACAATGAGAGGGCTATATTAATCTAATGAAGACGAAAACTGGCTGAGTGTTAAGTATTGAGTTATAATATTAAAAAAAAAATATAAGTATTAAAAAAAAAAAAAAAATTAAATGGATTTCTGATAAATTCGGGAAAATACGCAGTCATAATAAATTGATTGCAACCTTTTTCAGATAATACTAGAATAGCTCATATAAAAATAAAAAAAATACACGAAATATGACACTTCTCTTTCTTCTCTATGCAGTCCGACAGTGACCACGCTCTAGCTGTAGTAAGCCAAAAAACGTTCCGTATCTGGACAGCCGTTATTGTGTGACCATTGACTGCTTTCATAGGAAACCAAAGCCAATAGCTGGTAGACTTACCTCTAGCCATTCCTGTAAAGGTGCACACAGAAAGACTGCATGTTCCGGTCAACGGTCCAGTAACGTTATCTTTTAATTTATTTACGTTTCACACGACAAAATACATAAACATTCATTCTATTCACTTCACGAGGCGCCACTAAAACAGGCACGCTTAAAAACAATAAAAAAACGCATAATAAAACCACCCTTTACGACTATAGTGAAAACTTTAAATTATTATGTGAGTTCCTGCACATAAACCATTAATATTTCTGTTTACTGTTTGAAGAATAAAACTAAATTATTACCACAATTGTACTGAAAAATTGAAACGGAAGCTTTCATAAACGTATTTGTTTATAACTGAAATAACGTTTACGATGTTTTTTAATGAGTCTCAAATGAAAACTTATTTTATGATTCCTTATAGGGTATAGTTTGACCCAGATTTGAAAGCAGTGGTAGCCTCGTAGTAATTACTATAGCTACTACCGTGTTTCTGAAGGGTATAATTATTACGAAGTTAAATTATAAAGTAAATCCTTACATATTACAAAACAAAGTCCTCCGCCGCGTCTGTCTGTCATCCTGTACGCGATAAACTCAAAAACTACTGCACCGGTTTTCATGCTGTTTTCACCAATGGATAGAGTGGTTCTCGAGTAAGGTTTTAGAATAAAATAACCGACATCTACGCGGGTGAAGTCGCGGGCATCAGCTAGTTAATTGGTTTTGGAAGGAGAAGACGAGTGAGAATAATTTAATTTTTGACTTTATTGTGTCGTTAATAATTTATTAAACTATTTGTAAACTGTTATTAAAGCATTTTACTTGCCCCACAATCCCACATTTCACATTTTATGGAGATATCTATGGGTGGTTGGTGATAAGCCTGGCTCTTTCAATGTGTCTTAAGAGTCTAATGTCCGCTCTCACCAACCCTAGGCAACATCTTAATGTAATGCGTACATATGACACACACACGGTTCACAGTTGGTTCACAGTCACTACGCTTAGTGACTGGTGAAATGTTTTTTTTACTCACTAAAGTTGCGATACTGATTCCCTGATGTGTAACTTAATGCTTCGAGAACTCTTGCGAGTAGTAACAGATTTAAAAAAATATTGGCATGCACCCACCTTGACCTAAAAAAAACAGACAAGTGTCCAAAAGGAGGTAGATTTATTAACTGGAGTGGATGCTTAAGGATCTGCTTACCTTAGACATTACCTGACTAGACGTTGCTAAACTTGACGTTTGTGAAAACACGCATATCAAAGTTTGTGTTTGCGCCAAATAAGTAACAACCAAAGAACAGACAAAGCATTACTGAATCACCTCCTCGCTTTTACCTTCAAAAATTCTACCAACAGTGTACCAATACAATGATTTGCGTCCTAAACACTAAACTCCTGTAGCGAATCAACGTGAAACGCACCAAGGTCAGACTATAAAGGCACCCAATACTGAATATTTATTCCTAATATTATGACTGTATAAGTGATATACGTTGACAATTAATTAACTTACTGAATGGCACACAGCAATTGTACTCTCTAATGAACCGGCCAGTCGCAACTCGAATTAATTGTCATACGTGCTAGGAGTGTCAACAAGACCAGTCTTAGTTGAAACATTCCGACAAGGCTTGCGTCCCCTTTGATACCCATATTTTGGGGAATGCGGGGGGACAGGAGTGGTTGCGTTACACTGGTCAATCGCTAGTAATGCTCGCTTATGATAGCAGCAGTTGTGCATAGGAATTTTATGTGCATTTAGGTTGAAAATCACAAAAACTGTGTCCCACAGCAGAGCAGAGAGAGAAGGCACGAGCATTGATCACAAGTTCACCATGCTTGCTCAAGACGGGTGAATACTTTATAATTTTTCAATTTACTTTGTTAAATCCGACACAAAATCCATACCTACTAATATTATTTTAAATTCGAAAGTAACTCTGTCTGTCTGTATGTTACCTCTTCACGCCTAAATCACTGAACGGATTTCGATAAAATTTTCCAAGGAGATAGATGGCACCCTGGGGAAGGACATAGGCTTCTTTTTATCGACATACCACGCGGACGAAGCCGCGAGCGGAAGCTAGTTAATTATAAATACTTAGTTCATGTTATCCTAATCCGAAAAAAAGTCCTCCGCCGCGTTTGTCTGTCTGTCTGTCTGTTCGCGATAAACTCAAAAACTACTTCACCGATTTACATGCTGTTTCCACCAATGGATAGAGTGGTTCTCGAGGAAGGTTTTAGTATACAATAACCGACATCCACGCGGTCATCAGTTAGTACTTTATAATTTTCAATTTTTCCTACCGATGTTTAATTTAGCTCTGAAACATTTGAATGACAATAACTTGAACCACTGATGCTTTTTGTTGCATACACGACTTTACAAGCATGCTACGTACGCAAATAATGCAAATTAAAAATCCATAAAAATAATAATAATCTGTAATTCCGTGTTCCAATTTTACAAACAGCAAGTAATCTACCGGCGGATAAACGAACCGTTATGATGGGAACAAACACTGCCTAGTGCCGTCCAATGACACGTCCGAGTTGATTAGTTTACGTTTCGACTGTTTGGTTTAATTTATTGGAATCAATATAATTGATAATTGAATGATGGCGTTGCATTTCCAATTGAATTGAACGAGTACGAAGGGAATGGAAATGGAAATGATAAGGGTGATTTGTAGTGTCGTTTACTTTTTTAAGTGAAGAAAGGGTTTTTGTTCAATTGTGTTAATTGTATAAATTAGGTACCACTGTTATTGAGGGTCAGATAGTGAGATAATGATGAACGTTTAATGGACTATTTTAAAGGGTGTTTTTTGTTTTTTTAATACATGAAATCTTTCATAGTCGTTTAGAAGAATTTTGCCGCCTTTTTGACAATGGATACGAAAACTACCTTTTGGAAGGGGCGACTAGATTCAATTCTATTTTTTTGTAAAATTTAACTTTCCAAAGTGCCTTTTACCTATTTCAAATAAAAGCTTTGACTTTGATATTCTCTACCTAAAACATGTTCTTTATTTAGGATTAGTCTTTGTCAAAAGCGACACTCTACACACCACAAATTTCCCAGATATTGAATCCATTAAATCATATGAGAATCGTGAAAAAATATCTAAACGTTGATTCGCGTCTCCCTTTTGTCTTCTTCCCAAATGTGTCGAATCAAAGGTCATCAACCTCAACGTCATAAGAAAGTTATATAACTCCTGATTTTTTCTGTTATTGGAGAAGTTATGATTGGTTTCATCGTAATCAGATCCAAGTGTTTAACTCGGGGTAGATTGGGGAAATCTCTCTCATTGGTTTTGATCTTCGATATCGGAGATGGACATTGATTCTTTTTGCAAACTGTGCATTTTATTATTTTACGAGTATGCCAGTTCCTCTTATTAATAGATTCCTGTATTATTTGCTAGGCATTTTCGTTTCTATTCTTCGACAGTATGGTCTAGTTATTTATTCAGTTAGAAATTGAAGTCTTTGATCCTGTTCCATTTATAATAAAGTATACAGTACTAGCTTCCGCCCGCGACATCGCCCGCGTAGTATGTCGATAGAGACTAGTCTATGTCCTTCCCCGGGATACCATCTATCTCCATCCCAAATTTTATCGAAATCCGTTCAGTGGTTTAGGCGTAAAAAGGTAACATACAGACAGACACAGTTACTTTCGAATTTATAATATTAGTATGGACGTTATCTAACGCAGGGCGTTTCCGTTAACCTGCAATAGGAGAGCGCCTATACATGGCAAAAAAAAAAACCTAACATTAAAAAAAAAGTATTTTTAATTTTGTATTGTAAAATATACACAAAAAATATTAAATTAGTAAATATGAATTAAATTATTATTATTATTAAATATTAATTTACGTATCAATTTAATAATAGTGGACGAATGGATATGTCCATTAACTTCCAACGCAACATGTTATCCTGCCCTATGTAACCCTCAAAAATTCCTCTAAAGACAATACCAGGAACACAAAAACAAGCCACGAATTAATGTAATCTTATTAAGTGTTACCTGCAAGCTTTCCCATCACAGCAATGATCTGTCTATGTAGCTCTCCCATTGTGAGTTGGTGAGCCAGTTTGAAAGCGCGACCCGAATATTGTCACAATGAACTCCAGTGCCTGAGGGACAAAGAGCTCGGTATAATTAATGACTGAGACCACGAAATGTCGCTGTCTTGCGTCGGACTGGATAGAGAGATGAATTGAGAGGGATGTGCAGCATTCTTTGGGTTAAAATTGAGTGGTAGTGGTCAATCGTGGTTGCTAGTGAAGATATCTGAAAGAGATACTAATATGTGAAAAGGTAAATTCTGTCATAAAAACATGAGACGTTCTCCTGATTAATCCTGGCAAATTAGTTTGGTTTACAGTCTTATTTCCGAATCATGTACTTTGTTTCTCGAAGTGGAAGTCACGTGTAGTCAGTCAGTCACACCAATAATACATTTTATGTTTTTATTTTATACAAACAATGATTCAAATGAGAATTTTACTAATGGACACAACAAAAAAAAAATACAAAAAAAATATCGTAGTACGTCACAACATAAGCTCATGACGCGACGTCTCTACAGCTTCATTATTCTGCGTCATCCCACACCGAGGCTCATATCGTTAGATTAAGATAAAACTAAAACAATAATCCTTTTCATTTCTACAGTCCTTTTCAACCACTCTGAATGGGATAGGCAATGTCTTCATATCTTAGAATGACGAAAAAAATCTGTGTGGGATGTACTTTACAACCATCTTTATACTCTTTGTTATACTTTGTATCGTCATTAAAGCGAGTATAAGGGCCCGAATACACAAACCACAACCACACCACAACGACAACACGTGGACGGGTGCTAATTTGAAAGAAAGAAAAAGTATTTATTGGTAAAAGTATAATTTGTATAAAAATAAATAGTTTAATTACACGGACCACATTTGGAGGCCATAATCAACCGTGTGGGCGATACCAAATTCATCAAGGCCACGTTGCAACGCAACTGCAAGGAGCAGCGACACTATTCACACATAACCACTGCTTGCCCACCTTTTTGTCGCTGCGATATGGTGTGGTTGTGGTACGTATGATCGGGCCCTAAAGTCATGTGAGTTACAGCTTTAGTCGTTCGCTCTCATTAGCTCAGTACCTAACAATAGTATTATTTTTATTGCGGTCAGCATAAACAAAGAAGTATTTACGATGATCCTCGTATGATTTTATGTTCTTTCTTGTTTATTATTTGATTTATAGCATCGAGATTTTTCGGAGTTGTAAAAACAGACGAAGTGTATAATTTTGTACAGTGAGCCGGGGGTTAAAAATGAAGTGAATAACACATATTTTTAAGTAACGAGGCATTGTTTCCGAATATGTTTTTCGATTTATTTGAGCTCGACTATTTCGCGTACAGGATTATTTCGGCTGTGGCTGATGATTGCTTTACTTTGTAATGACGATTCGAGAGACATTTATATTTTAAAATAACAATAATAAATGATTCCATTGTGCATTTATTATTTTTGCATTCACAGGAACAAAACATTAAGCCACTTTATAATAAAGTGCTGAATTTTTCGTAAGCCAAATAGATGCAAACAAAGAATGTTGGTACTAATAATGTATCTGCAACGTCTACACCAAAATACTCCTAAAGCCAAATCAAAGTACAAAAACCGCAGACACTGTCTCAAGGAACATCCTTTTAAGTATTCAGACTTGCATGGAAGCCTTTTGATTCGCTATTTACCGGAGTACTCGCTGCGGCTTCTTAATAAAGCAAAGGTGTTTAATTGGCTGACAAACTGTTCGCGAAGTAATTACGTCTTGGCTGGCA
The DNA here is from genome assembly GCA_949152455.1 of Lithophane leautieri. Taxonomy (NCBI): domain Eukaryota; kingdom Metazoa; phylum Arthropoda; class Insecta; order Lepidoptera; family Noctuidae; genus Lithophane; species Lithophane leautieri. The sequence continues at coordinate 5,944,706 of OX424469.1, read as the reverse complement.
ACGGTTCAAACAACGCGTCAATCCAGTTGCCTAGGGATGGGATAAGTTCTGTGATGTAATCTTACTTTTAAAAGAAAAAAACATTATATTATTGTGTTTTCTTTCACCTATTCTGAAATTTTTGTTTATCCAGTAATTGGCGATTGTGTAAGTTCGAGGCTATTGTTACCAGTAGTATCTACTTAAGATAGATAATATATAGAAACGTTTGGTATACCATTATAATTAAATTTAATAAAAGGATATGGAATTTAAAATTAATGATGATCTTCTTCCTGAATAGAATTTCCAAAAAAGAAATCCTTTCACTTTGGTTTCGTTCTAACTCCTGAACACTAATCTTTTACTTACTAAGAGTCGTAACTTAAATCAATTAATTCATTCAATCACTGACAGACAATGCAAAGACTAAAACGCTGGGTCCTAAAAAGCATGCATTTTTTTAGGACGGATTTTTGAAAATTCATTCTCTGTTGTGTTTAAAAAAGAGTGGTTATGACAGTGAACTGACCATGACTCTGTTTATTGTTTGCATCGGTACTACTGGTTTATTACCTACATAAAAGGAATTATTTGAAAATTGTCAGGCCGCAAAACAAGGAAAGGACTCCACATAAATTCAGCGCCTCAAAGCCATAATATATTTTCCGTTTATGGGGCGATAATCGGATTTTTTATCAAAATTAAAACCATGCCTTGCTAAATAAAAGCAAAGAGGATCAATGAATCCTGTCATATCTATTAACACTGTATCTACTATGAACACATTGTAAAAAACAGTTATTTTTAAAAGAGTAACCGTGGAGGAGTTTCTTGACAGCTCTTCTCCATAGAAAATGACCAATTGGAACTGTGCATCTAGCTTCTAATTTTCATTAATGTGGGTGTTGTTTTCGTTCATGTATCTATCATGTAGGTTTATGTGAAATAAAAAATTTCGAATGCAACCTTTTTCTGAAGCAAAACATTATCGATACGACTCATTACAATCCCTACTGTCAGGTGAATTTCGCGAACACTTCAAGTGTCAAAGAACGGGTTCGCGCGTGGTGCGGTTACCAGCTATTACACTGTGCGCCGTAAGCAATTGCTTTCCCTGCAACGATGAGCCTTTCTGCATCAATTAGTTTTTGCATCGGAAACGTTTTAATTCTGTACTCATTTACTAAGACAACAAACGTTTACGGAAATTTAGGATGCCCCAATTTCTCAGAACTGGTGCAAAGACCACAATTTTGATTAAGACATGCAGAATTGTGGTTGGAGAATTGAGCCAGGTTATGCTTTGATGTTGCAGGTGGAAATTATGCACCAATCAAGCAACACGATACGGTGACGATAACAGTAATATTGGTGCCAAAGGCGCGTCATTCTGCGGTCGGCATTTCGCTTGCCAGCATAGTAGTGACAGCAGAGAAACTACGTTTCCCTAAAGGCTACATTTGCATTCGGCGAGTTAAGTCCCTTGAAGTCTATACTTAACACTTCACAATGAAAACCTGTCACTATTGAACTGATGTTCATAAATAATTTTCTACTTGGACTAAACTCGCTACTTAACTAATGCAAATGTTAATTAGCCATTAGTGGCAGTGTTTCAGGACAGTAGTGTACTGTTATCAAATATAAAGAAAAGGTTGTGAAAATCCAACATTCAGCATTCCAGTGCTGTAGTTAACTGGCTACACAACATTCCTTTGATAATAATGTTGTCATGCCCAGAGATATAAATCGGTCAACCCTTTGAAAAGGAGTTCGATCTGTGCTTCTATAATAATTTATGTAGATTGTTAGGCAGTAGCTTAGATCATGATCATATTCCACAAGAGGTCATCAGCGTTACTAAAGTTTCCAAACAAAATACTTATTCTCGTTACAGAAAATAGCTGAGAAATCCTCAATGTTTGCCTCCATAACAAGAACATTGCCCGTCTTATTACCAATATCTCGTCTTACCCCCTGGCTGTTTTACGGGACACTTGTAAACACATATTGGTAACATAAGGGTAACCATTACAACACATTGGAGCGTGATATGAGAATAACGGTGTAGGACGGGTCATGTACCAGCATTAACAGCACGAATTAACTGTTTCATTAAAGTTGCACGTTTAACTAACGTAGGTTAAGGCGGCGTATGTACAAGGGGCGATGTTTCGTGCGATAATTATAAAGTAGGATCAAATTTTGGTCGAGTTTCCTACGTGTTTCTATGCTGATTTTGGAGCTCGGTAATTATAGGAAGTTGTTCAACCTTCCGGGTAATTGTTATTAGTTAGGCTTGATAATATCTTCGGAAGCAATGGGCTAGTAAGCTCGCTTTTGTTATTATCTTTGAACATGACACGTTTACCAGTATGAAGGCTAATGAATTTAATGAAAGTTCTACCGTCTTTCCCATAAAAGTTTAGGAAGCGTTTAAAAATTATTGGAAATAACTTATGCCTTTGCGTGACATCTCCATATACGTCAGAAATACCAGTCCCTCCCCTTAAATGTCATAAAGAACTACGATTATGACATTATTGTGTTCTCTAGAAAATATTTGACTATCGACTATTGTTACTAGCATTCGTAATTCGAACCTACAATCAATTTCGGGCGCGGTTCTAATAAAAGACTGATTCGATATTCAATTGTCAAAATAAAACGACAGTCTTTATTCTTTTTTCATGGGTTTTTTAAGACATCTGGTGGTAGCTGTTTGATACACCTGCATCACCGGATGGAGTGTTACCTTGTTCCCCTTTTTCACGCTTTTTTGGTCCTACCGCGAAAGAACTTTGGTGGTCTAGACAAAAAAAGAAACAAGAGGACACGGCAGCATAAATTACGAAAGGGTTGATTAGGCTATGATCTTGCAAGGAGGTTTTATATCTGATTTTATTGTAGTGTGAAGCTAAGTTTCAAATAAAAATATTGTTGCTTTTGTGGGAGGTGCCCAAAGGGACTGACAGGCCACCTGGTTGATATTGGTCACTGCCAAAAAAAATTGACAGTAGCAACGACAAGTAGATTGTCGATCTAATACCAATTTAAATGAAGAGGCAATTGGTGTTCGTAATTTTGAGGTTACCCACTGCAAAATATTTTTATGTCTAGGTTGATATGATTATTGCGAACCTGACCTTGTGACCTTTTAAAAGGTATCTTATTTTTTGTGATCCCTGAATCTAATCCCGCCATGTTGAGAATCGTTACTCGAATTGTCTATCTGATCAAAAGGTCACAATGTCAACCTTCTAATTTGAGTTTCAGAATCAAAACCTGCTAAAAAACTGAAGGTAGGTGTTTGAATACGGTCAATTTAAAAAGGGATAAGCTACATTGTAAATAATTCGGATTTGTTTTTACCTTTTTCTCGGATTAGGGACGAATTATTATTTAATATTAAAGAGATTTTCGTATAAAGCCGTGAAGTTCGGGAAACCCTTGTATGGTAGGGGATTTGGTTAGAGGGCACACCGTTCGCCAAAATATTGTACACGTACCTATGCCGTTACGCTAATTTTTGCTCATGGCTTTGCCTTAATGAAAATGAATATTTAACTCAGTAGGTAATTTATTTTTTCTAAAAGTAATAATATTTATAATATTCTTTCTACAGAGTTTTTCTATTGGATGAGTTGCTATTATTTGTTTGAAACTGAATACTTATAATAGAAACGGAAAATAAATTTCAAATTCTATCGCTTTATCCTTTTGATATCCTATTCCTATCCTTATCCTGTTTATTTGTTTGTTACAGTTTAACGCTAAAACGGCTGAACGGATTTGGATGAAATTTAGCACAGTGGTAGACCATGACCTGGAATAGAACATAGGATACTTATTATCCCGATATTCTCGCGTAATCGCGACTTACGCGGGTGAAACCGCGGGGCGCAGCTAGTTATTAATAATGCTATCCAAAGTATCTTCAACAAACACCCACGAACTCGAATTTTATGTATTGACATAGCCCTAAGGTGCGGGATTCGCATCTGCTTACACAGATTACACCTGTACTAAATCCCTTAATTAATTATGAACGAACCTGCGACACATGATAACGGAAATGGTGGTTAGTTCCCCATAAGATTTTATTACAACCGTAAAAAGGATTTAATTATATTTTAAGGGTTTCGGGCGGGGGTCCAAGATAGGTTAATGTAAATTTACTTTTATGATGTTGTGTTAATAGTGCTGAACTGGGCTTGGTTCCGCAGGGTGCGTTTTATGGATAGATAGAGATAGAGGAGTTGCTATGATAAAAATTTAGGGCGATTTGATTGAGGTGGGCAGTTTTATCAACCCTTAAGTGAATTATTAGTGTTGGCGTCAACACTGTTTCGCTTGGGAGCAGATTCCATCGAGAGATCAAACGAAATTACATCTTTACTCTTCATAAAAATTTAAACGCTTGAAGAAGTGAGATAAAAAACGAAGAGGTATTTTATCAAAGACATCACAGATAAGGGCAGGTGGATGCCAGGGAAGTCATTGGAAGCAAGTGACCAAAGATCGTTTGAAATGAAACAGGTACGAATAGCATAACAAAGTGCATTTAATCAGGTCCACGAGATCTGATGAATAGCCCATTCAGTGGCCCAAATCTGAACGTTATTGAATCTAGGGTGAGAATTTTAGATTTTTTCACTTTTCGACCATAAATTCCAAGCTTTGCAATTTTAGAGGATATTTTTTTACGAATCTTCTTCGTTATTGAACAAAGTTATATATGTATATACACTGTAATTTTTACTTTACGGTGATATAAGAGACGCAGTTTATAGGCTTAGGATTCTCGCAAACCATTTCAATGAATTTATTGAAGGATTACGCTTGCCAGTTTTAAGGATATTTTATGAGACTTTGCTAACCTTTGAAGAGTCTAAAATGTTCTGTGAAATAATTTAGAAATATACATAAAATATTTTTCAATTTATCATCTTTATTAATAATGGACGAACCACTGTCGGGACTATAATCTGTTCGTAAAGAAATAAATGAAACTTAAGATTGGAATGAATTTCAACGGGTTGTTTGTTCATCATAATCATCATCATTTTAGTCGAAAGACATCCACTGATGAACATGGGTTTCCCCAAGCATCGCCACTTCGACCGGTTCTGTGCTTCTCGCATCACGAGGTCAGCGGTACATCTTGTGGCCTTCCAACGCTACGTCTTCCGGTACGCGGTCGCCACTCCAGAACCTTTCGGCCCCATCGGCCATCTGTTCTGCGAGCAATGTGCCCGGCCCACTGCCACTTAAGTTTGGCAATACTTCGGGCTATATCGGTTACCTTGCTAAGACACGATGAATAGAGAAAGTAAAAGCTAATTTGTATTTAAATCTATCACAATCACATTCAGTACAATAACTGCTATAATAACCCTTACCACTTAAAAACAAGTGTGATTCCTATACAACGTATTCCTTTTGATAATCCCCAAAATCTAGGGCATTAATGAGACCTTGCTTTTCAATTATTTTTCAATATCTTTTTTCGTTTTCATCTTTCATACAAAATAATTCGACAGTCACGATTATTTATGAAAAACACCCTACGTGAAGTATGACAACATAACTTTTAATAAGAAGGTTAGTTTGAATGAAAATGATTTACTCGTAGAAACATCTCTCTATGACTACGAGTATGAGTAAATCATTTTCATTCCATTTCATTTTCACCAATGAAACTTAGATACACACATAGAGAGTCTAGATTGATGTTATGAACTTATGATCGAAACCGTGTATTTTTGGAACACTTGTTCTAGATTTTTTTGTATTACTTTTACTTATAGCAGCACCTTAGAGTTATGGAACATCAAAGGAACACGTTGTATACCTACCACGAAAAATGACCATATAGTATCGTAAACTATTGTGTTTATCCCTTAGGAAAGGTTTCCATAAACACCAATAAAGTCAGCTATCGGATGCGTGGTGCTAACAAGCCAATATGGTCGAGATTAGTGGACGGACCGCGCTAAGGACTGTGCCACATGATCGGCTGTTTGGTGAAAATTCTGAGCAAAAATAGAAAGTGTAATGAAAGGCATACATATCAGCATGAAGTTCCCTTTTGCCTATCAAAGACGTTTTTCATGCACATTAGGAATTCTCGTGTTATATCATCATTATCAAAAACCACATTTCCTAATTCTATCAATTGTTCCTTTAAATATTTTTTTTATTTATAGTAAAATCAAGTTGAATCTTTGAATATATAGCACCTGTTTAGAAAATCATTAGCGGTTCCATCTGTGGAATTTATTCAAAAGTCTACCTACGTAGCTGCTACTGCTAGGCAAAATAAATTCAAATACAATTTTAATAAAGTTGTGAACATTTTGCCTTGTTTGTGCTTCAGCCTTTACAGGTCGGTCATAATGAGCTGCGACGTTGGACGGTGGCTAAGTGACATATATCACGGTAATGTGACTTACTGTTATGATCTCAACGGGTCATAAAGGTATGTTTGTTATTTGTTTTGCGCTGTTTATATCTTTTATGTTAGCTTTAAGTCTCGTAAAGCAGCTTGATGGTATAATCGCAATTTATTGCATAGTTTATCGATAGTTGTTGCTGTTTTGTTTGTAGAGTTTTGACTTTAGGGATATTTTAGATGGAATAATAATGTCAGTTGTACATTGACTATACAGTAAAAATGAACTTTGATTTAAATAAAATGTATCGTGGGATTTATGCAAATCAATATCAATAAAAAAGTCTAGTCTTTGTACTTTGCTCATTTCATATTCTGCATAAAAATCTATCACAATAACAGGATTTCAACTAATTTCAATGAGCTGCAATTTTTTTGTTTGCAAACTTATTTATTTTAGCTACATTGACAAAATATTGAACCAATCGAATTTAAACTTTACTCCATGTATTGAAGTAACAATATCCTTTGCACACAAAACCGTGTCCCGTCGAAGCAAATACCGACCAAATAAACACTGTCCTAAACAAACACAAAATTTTATTCTCAGCAATCGATGAACGATAAAAATGACAAAACGAATTAATACGCGATGAAGTTTATGAAACGTCGCGTTGGTACATTTCCTGTAGGTAGCAGATGTAGGAGATGTCAATAATAAAAGCAAACTTCCGAAAGAGTTGGGAAGTAATATTGTGCTCCCGCGAGTACTGAGTCAATAATAAACAAAGGGGGCTTCTGATACACTTGTAAACTAATAACCCCACCCCTAGACGTTCGTGACTGTATATTAATAAACAATAGGTCGTGACAAATATGCTACTGTTGGCAACAACCTGATATTGTGACGGAGGGTGATTTAATTGAATTTTTTGATGCTCGTAATGAATTATGGAATTCAGTCACAGCGATAGTCACAACAGATTCTGTTGTACTATCTGATAGTAAGAAAATAATTCAGCCAGACAGATAAAATAAATTCAATAATATGTACCTTTATGTATACCCCTTGATCCTAATCTTGAAAGAGAAAAAAAAGAAGATAATTATGTAGATGGTAAGGTAGATAGACTTGTCGAAACAGAAATAATTATCAACCATGTGTGTGGTTTTGCTATTTCAAAAGAATGTAGAAGTCAGATGACTGTAGTCACGACTTACAAGTTTCAATTACTCGTGGATAAGAAAACTTACCCCTTAGCAATAAGCTTATAAGCAGTAAAGCAAATCAGACCGGCAATAAGCTGAAAATAAGCCAGGATGTAGAAGAAAAAAAAAAAACTGTCGTTTTGACTGTCTACGAACGTTATTAGACAGTTCATTTCTTTGTAGCCGACTTTTCCAACTTGCATCAAATAAGATCCCCATACTTTTTGTTTTCATCCTCATGGGTATGACTCGAGTCGTTTAAATTAAATTTTCACGATTGAAATGCTACTGCTTATTTATTTGATTCTCTATTTGCAAAGGCTTTATTAAAATTTTAATTATATGCCATATTTGTATATATCTTTGATGTCTGCTTCATCTGAAATTATTTTTACCTTTCTATTTTTATATTCAATTACTTTATAGATTCGTAAGCATATTTTAAGTTATTAAGGCGACTTTCACAACTTACTTAAATACATTTCTACTAAGTTGAAATTAAATCAGTGTAACTACAAATAGGGGACCAAATTATTACTAAACTTGGCTCACCTATCCATCCTTCTAGCGAATCTTCAATTAATGATGGAATTAGAAACATTCAAGTCCCTAAACCTATATTATAAATGGTACGAAATTCTTGGGAATAACACTGAATTGAGATTAACTTTGAAGTCAACTAATAGGGTCTTATTAGTTACTACTAGTTATTGTGAATTTCATGGAACAGTTGTTGTAACTTGTATTCCTTGGAATGATTGTTTTGAGGTTAATTTATATGTTATATCGTGGTAAGCATAAGTATCTGCCAAGCCTTTTCCCGACTATGTTGGGGTCGACTTCCAGTCTAACCGGATAAATATAAGTAGTCAATTTAAATTAATAGTGGTTAGTATAAGTAGTGAAATTAAATTATAGAAAACAAAAAAAAAACGCTTGCTACACACCTTTGTCGAAAAGTCTGCTACACACCTTTGTCGAAAGGTCATCGACACAGGAGGTAAATATTTTAACACAAAATCATCAGATTTTTCAATCCACACTTCCATGATGATAATAAAAACTTAAAGATATATTTGCATGTTAAGGAATGTCGGAAGTCACGAAAAAGTTAGCTATTTATTGAGCAACTGTCGCACATCTTTAAAAAAGAAGACTTGTTTTGTTCCAAATTTTCTTGCGTCAAAAAACAAACAATGGCGGCGACGCTATAGGTGCGGCTGAATGAGCTAATTATTTACAATCCGACACGCAACCAGCACTTTGTTCCAAAAAACTGTTACGTGAAATCTCATTTCCTAAGTTTGCTTTGTCCCGACTCTAAAAAAAAACAAAAGGGTTCCCCTGTGTGTTCTTTAGACTGATTGATAAACTATGCTTACTCAGACGTTACATGCTTTTTTATTTAAACTTAAAGTGTCAACGGCCTGCACCGTGCTATCGAATATTCGAAATAATTATTTTTAAATCGATACGCCGTACAAAGCTAGCCGTCGAAGCATTCGATAATGATATAAAATAAATAATTTTAAAAAGCGCGCGTAGTGTTGTACTCCGGTCGATGCGTTGTGTCGCGTGATCGGCTCGCGTGTCTCATGCCAGACTCAAATTAAAACCCAACCGATAAGACACCATGCACCTCACGACTGTCGCACGACGCGTCTCTTTTAATTACGCACCCCACACAAAACTTATCTACCCCTTTTAGAATTTACATTTTAAACGCCATTACTCGGACAATTTGTTTCGAAAACATTTTCTAAAAATTTTTGCTGGAGACTCTAATTAGGGATGTTAATAGTGTATTCAAATTATATGTTTGGTAAAATGTGGAGCAGTCAGGAGTGGCGGGAGTGACTTTTATTTTGATCATTCGTTTGTTTGCCTTGGTGTATGGTCTCGGCAGATTCTTGTTCATTAAAATCCTGATGAATATTTTCTGAGCAAACAACATCCGACAGAATAAAATTAATGGTATCGATTAGCAGGCGTCGTTGCTGAGATCGCGTGCGAGTGATGCGAACGGCGACACCTTCTGGGAGCTGTCTGTGTCAATTTTAATTGGGCCAGTTGTTTTCCTCTTGTTGCGATGCGAAACGTGATTGCCCCGCCTTATTTATGTGGGGTCACGGAATTTAATAAAATAGTTTTTGTTCACTTATATTTCGTGGTGAATTTTTGTGGGAAAGTATTTAATCAATATTAGTTACGGTACCCTCATATTATTTGTTTGTTGTCCAGTCATGGGTGCAAATATTCGGTCGGCTTTGATGGAACTAATAACGCGCAATTTTGGTAAATAATGTTTCCTTTTATATATTTTTATTCTTTGGATTATAACTTCAGGTATATAGGGAATCGTGTTCCACGCGCGCCTCAAACGATGTCAGCAAAATTGACGGGGTCCGGTAGGACCGATGCCTGCCAGGGTTGCGGGAAAGTCCGAAAGGGATACCGGGACCTTGGCAACAGGCAAATGAAGGAACACGGGTGGGTTTTAGTCAGTAAAAGTCTGACACGCCCTTCCGCTCCGCCCAGAGCGGGAGAAGTCATTGGACGATTTCCCACTCTCAAAAAAAAAAAAAAAAAAGTTATATAGGGAAAAATTTACCTGATTAGAACGCCTGCTTTATTAGCAAAAACAAAATTTGTTTTCCAAATAATTCTTAGTTACTAATTCTTCAAACAAGTACTAAATTACTTATTAATGGACATAAACGTTGTCTGTCTTAATTGAGGTTTTACAAACTGAATTATTGATGAAACAGGGCCCTAATAAGTCTGACTAGCGATGGGCACCGAATATTATATTGAGTTTCGAATCTAATAAAGTTTACAAACCTTCTTCATTTAAATTTTTATATGACCTGACCAGCGTGACCTTGGGAAAATGCGTCTGAAGGACGTTATGTAAAAAGAATGAAAACTTTTTGCTATCGGTAATCTTTTTACCTTTATAGAATTATTGAAACGTGTTCACGTCCAATTGGTGGGCTTTGTAAGTTTTACAATTCAAAATATTGAATCCTGTTATTAGTGCTCCATTGTCGATATTTGTGTTCGGCATAAATTAGCAAGTCAAAAGTGTGATTATTTATGGTGGGCCATTATCAGGGCGTACATAAAAAGTGGAGGGATTATACCCGAAGGTCGAATAAAACTTTCGCTTTTCTACCTCTCGTTTGAAATGCTCGATTCTGACTGTTATTCGAATCATTTTACATAAAGCAAAATGCTGGAATCCAAGTAGCGACGCCGATGGTAGGTACGGGACGGACTCATCATAGATTCTGATAAACGTGGCCGTCACAAAAGACGGTGTGATAAAAATAGTATTATTTTTTTAAGATAGAAAAGTAGTCTCTCCATAAACGGCAAATATCGACTCTACCTGGTGAAGATCTAAAGGCCAATTCCCGTCATTAAAAACGTTCAAAATTTAGTCGCAATCTCATCTTGGTGACAATCAATGTCACAAACGTACGAAAAATACAAGTATTTTTGAGACTGATATCGGATTACGAACGTTCTTGAAAATACGTCAGATTACATTTACATAACTCATAAAACTAGTTTACCTACTTATTCCTAAGTAAATGCAAAACGACACAAAATAAAAGTGTTTTTTAGTAAAGCAGACTACCAGGCAACCATTACGGCGTAGGAGATGTTACTCTTAATATCCCTCCACCTTATTCCACGCGACACATACAGGTAATACAAAAACATTACATTTTAAATAAAGCGGCACGATGATCTAATTTCATGGCGCATGGTCCATTCAACGCTCGATTACGGAGAGGCAAATTGGACCATCTATTGCCTCGGCTCAGGACTGAAGTCTCCTATTGTCTAAATGAATTGATTATGTTATCATAGTACTCGCAAAGTTCGTTGGAGCTTAGTTTTATTGAGTTTGTTTTGATTACCTATTGTTTTTGGATTATGTTAAGTTTAGTGGTATTAATTAATTGTGATGCTTATTTATTAGAATTGTGATCTATATAAAGACATTTCATCTAGTTTTAGTATAGATCAGCACTGTTAGATTAGCTGAATATTTCTCTCATTGCTTCACTGTACAATCGTTTAAAGTATGTACTGCGAATTTTGAGAGACCTATGGTTAAACAGTAAACAAGTGACAAGCGATTGAATCCTAACTGAGAAAATGAGTTTGTTACGCTTTCATGCCAAAATGGCCGTTTCAGCCTTTTGCGACCCGACCATGGCTGGGTTAAGACATAGAATACTTTTTATTCCGGTAATACGTTTCCGTGGGATATTTTCGGACATCCACGGGGACGAAGTCACGGGCAAACGCTAGTAAATTATAATTTATTCAAAACACAAGTTTGGTCGTTGTGGGTGGATATGTTCAGCTAGACACATTGAAAACGATGAATGCTATCTAAATAGTCGTTCCATCTACAGGAATTCCATACATGCCTATGATCATACATCACGATATCTATCGTTCCACTCTAAAATACGATCTCACTAAAATTAAATAAGTTTTCTACGACAAAAGACTGTGGAAGCCATCGATGCATTCTAATTTCAGCTGTTGGCTCAATGCAACATTCATTTCAGTAAGTGGCGTACGAATCGAGCTCGAAGCTCGAAGCCACTCGGGGGATTCATACAATCGACTTTATCGATTCTCATAGTTGTAAATTTTAGTTTTCTTTCACCTAGAACAGAATGTCTCTGCGGTTGCTATAAAATTCTTCAACATTGAATTCTAAGTTCTTTTATTTTTACCGTTGAACATTCCAGAAGTTTCTATTTTTGGGTTCTGGGTTGGAATATTTAAGTGAGTGGGTTCTCTTTATGTGAACCTAGATAAGGCTGACCTAAATGTAACCGATATGTGAGCAAACAAAAAGATGTCGACATCCTTTTTACGCTATCTGTGAGATGAATATCAAATTCTCAATTTTTATATTACTCAAATGTTTTTATCTTTAGTTTTATTTGCCGCAACTTATTCCAGAATAAGGCAAAGTAATTCATCCGATTAAAAGCTATATTTGTCTGAGAGCTTACCGATTTTGGACACAGCCTGAACATAATTGTATGCTGTTATCCTATGATCACATGCTACTTTTTACAAATATTTAAAAAAAAATGTAGATGAGTATTTAATAGGTATGTATGCCTAGTCTACAAGGTTAAGAGATAATTCAAATCAGTGGGAATAGGGGTAGCGTAGGAGCATATTATATTATTTATAAACATAATAGGGTTTATTTATAAACGTTGCTTACAGTTAAGTGACGTTCAAACGTCAAAAATGTACAGTTAGTCGCTAATCATTACTTAACTTTAAGCAACGTTTATAAATAAACCTCACTATCCACAGGGTGAAATTAAATTCATGTGCATCCTCTTAAGGGGTCATTGTACTCATTATTATGAACAACTTTCACTATGAGACCAAACCCGAAATCGCCAAAAAAAATACAGCTGTTCCCTACATTTATTTTCGCATAGTTCGTCAAACTCTAAGAAACAACTGATTTTCTTACACGATATCAGGGTTGGTCCCATCATGAAAGTTGTTCATAATGATGAGTACAATGACCCCTTAAGAGGATGCACATGAATTTAATTTCACCCTGTATTATTTATAAACAAACTATCTATAAACATAAACAAAATAAACGCCTGAATTATTTATAATAGCCATAAATTTCTATATCACATAATATGGCGCTGAACACAATATACGCTGTCATTGATATTATTATTTAGTAGTAATAAGAGCATGACATGCAATAGAATTTGTTTACAAAATGCTTTCTAAACGGGTTCTCCAATGTTTATTATGGTTTATTGATGCTGCAACTTGACTCTTACGTCATTCTTGAGGAGCATATACATTTGTATTTTATGATAAATAATGCATTTAAAGTCAACTAAATTATGTGATATTTAATTCATCGCCTATAACCTTTTTTATCTATTTGGTGACTGACGGTTGTAAAGTTATACAAGTAGGTTATAGGGCCAGTTTTTTCAAAAAATATTATTGTGACAAATTGTCAAGCGCGCGTAAACTGCTAAGTTTGAATGTTTCATCAGCAACCAGTAGCAGTAGTTTAACTTTGCGATAATTTTCGTTCCAGAAACTGGTCCATATTATCTTAGAAGACCTAGGTTAATAGTCGACTTTAGATTCTTCCTAGTTATACTTAGTTTTCTACGTTTTTCGATAGATCATGAATAAGTTTGATCATTATAGCGCCTGTTTTAAAAGTCGTGACAATACCAAGGAAATTTCAATAAAATACATGTGACTTTTTTGGTTTTACACGAAAAACTGGTAACTACACTGCACCTAATCATTCTGTAGTCTTCCAATATCCTAGATAATAAAAAAAACCCTAATCAACACATACTTCACTAGGTCAATTCATCCCTTGCCCTTGATAACTTCACCCCTGCGTGTGCGTGGAAAAATAACCAACTGACGTTCGAATTTTTAAATTCCCAGGGAAGTAAATGTCAAATTGATCCGTAATTGGAACACTTTTATTTTTTTTCGTCATAAGGGTAGAACTAGTTACTTATATGTACAGTTACGCACATACGTTTACGTTTTTTTCCAATTTAACGAGTATGTAGGTAAAACGCTCTGATGTAAAAGGGAAAAAATACTTTCATTTTAAAACTGAATATTTAGTTGTTGAGTTTTAGTATGGCATTATACTCCGCTATTGGACGATTAACACGTACTTTACGGATATAAAGTCCGTTAACTTCCTAAATCTATAGTGATCTTCAATATGTTCCATTAACTAAAAACCAGACAGTTTATTGTTTGGGTTCATAAGAAGAGATATTGAAGTTCATAAGAAGAGAAATGGTTGAGCTGAATAGTGCTGATCCATGCGTCATGTTCGTGAACGGGCGCCGTCAGTTGTGACAAGTCAACTCTTAGCTGCCATGGCTTGTTTTAATTTTTGAATTGTTTTATGTTATAATTGCGGACGCTTTTAACGTGTTTTCTACATTGTTCTCACATGTATAATTTCAACATGAATGATGTAACTCATATATTGTAACAATATTTTGATTTAAAAGAGTGTCCGTGGAGTTTCTTGCCCATTCTTCTCCATAGGTACCTACTACGCTTTGGAATGGGCAACTAGCTTCATATTTCTGACTGACCGACTCCATGACAATTCAAAAGTGCCTGTAAATGGTTTAATTGAAATAAATACTTTGAGTTTTTGAGTTTTGAGTTTTGATTGTGGAAAGGGTAATGAAATGGCCGATATTTCCATGCTGAAACACGACAACTACTGACACTTTATTTACTTTTTTTCCATGAAATGTAGTGTAAAAGTCCCTTATACAGAAATTATGAACATACATTTAAAGCTAATAAAGTTATATGGTTGTAAACAAACCATCAGCGGAAGAGTCCTTTAAAAGTGTTCATAATTATAACATTCCAGTGGACTCCCTCCTAATTGGATGGTTTCAAATCGATCGTAAAAGTTGTTCTTACGTTCACATAGTAAACAAATTTAAAAAGACTGGAGTAACTGTTTTAAAATGTTTACTTTAGAAAAGTTAGCTTTGTAAATCTAATATTATTTTCTCGGTTATAAAACGTTTGGTGAATTCTGGAAAAATTAAATTCTATTGATGGACAAGAATTGCAAGATTATGTTGAAACCAATTTTACTCATGCATGGCAATCCAATTCTACGCATTAAGGGGCAGTTTCTTTAACGAAAATCATCGCAAAATTAATGTGACATTATTGACAAGCGAGCGTAAACTACAGTGATTGGCTGTTGATAAATCATTCAACCAATCGCAGCACTTTACGCGCGCTAAACAATTTGTCACATTAATTTTGCGATAATTTTCGCTTGAGAAACCGGCCCTAAATATTTTAAATCCTTCTCATAACCTTAAACCAAAAGCTCGTAGTAATGAGGAGAAAGTCCTTTTCAAACAAAACAAGAGAAGCTCATGAAAATTCTTCCCTTTTAACCCTACAATCACCGTGTAGGTATAATTTTCACACGCTGTACTTAATCTCTTCACGTTCCGACAATTTGTTTCACGAAGTGCGCTAAAGTGTATTTTCATGTATTTCGTGCGTAACAAATGAAGCGGATATACGAAATATAGTTGTATCGTTCGTTGAACAAAAAATGGCTGAACAAATATAATAGCCGGAACATAGACGTTTAAAATGGATAGCAAACGTATAAAAGATTCAATCAAAACTGATTTAGTTGATTGTAAACAAAGTAAGTATGTCTGTTTTTAGTGAATTGGCTGAAATAATCCAATTGTGTGAAAATGCTTATTTTTCATGATGAAGTGTACTGTAAGGAGTTTGGATGCGAGGCGCAACCTCGCGTGGTACAGGCTGGCTAGAGGGCAGCCCTGTGTTTCGAACGTTCCAACAATTTGGATTAAAATATGTTAGGAATGCATTTTGTTTTGGTACATCAGTCTAGCTTAGCTACCGAACAGTGTACGCGTCTTTTATAAAAGTAAATATTATAATAAACCCCCTTTGAACCTTCGCCGTCTTTGGATTTGCCACCTCACACACACCCTCACACCAAGATAGCACTCCCAAGCGTTACAGTACCTCCTCCATGCCAAAATAGAGTTCGATGGAAAAAGTATGAAATACGAACAAATTCACTTTAGCGATCATGTCAAGGATCGAATAAAAAGTATAGTTATGGCTTTCAGGAGATTGATACTTTGCACATTCTGTACCTACTTGATGTTCTTTGAAGCCAGGAGACAATTAACGATTGATGATGAAGACAATTAACGATTGAAGAATAACAGCCACTGGTATGATAAACCATAATTTTATTATTATTGTACTGACTTTATAAAAACATATTATTACAAAAATTACTTCATTTTGTCAAACAAAAAGAATTGAACACCATTTTTTTTCAAGTTCTAATTTATAATAAAATTCAAACTAGCTGCAACCCGCGGTTTCACCTGCATAAGTATAGATCCCGTGGGAATATTGGGATAAGAAGTATCCTATGTCCTAATCCAGGTCATGGTGTAGCTATGTACCAAATTTCATCCAAATCTGTTCACCCGTTTTAGCGTGGAAGCGTAATAAATAAACAGATAAACAAACTCGCTTTCGCATTTATAATATTAATATAATATTAGGATTGGCAACTAGAACGAAATACTACATCAAGTTCCAGTTTATGCTGATCTCGCACTGCATAAGATTTCTGTACAATGTGAGGTCAGCTTAAACTGGAAATGTATAGCTTGATGTGTAGCCGTGTGTACTGTAACAAAGAACAAGCTTTACTAATAACATATTTACAACTTCCAGCAACATTTAATACATAAATTGATTCGTACTTTCTATAGTGTCGAAAGGACGGAAACATTAATCATAAAACAGGAAACTCAGTACCTACTATAGCCGTTTAGACTCATCTAGTTAGGGTTGCTAGATCTAAAATGTATAAAATATGCAAGATTTAATTAAAGACAAAATTCTGAAGTAAGCCCTTGTAGGTTATTTCATAATATTAATCGTATTATTAATTAAGAGGTATGCGCTCAGGTAGCCTGCGAAATTCAAATTTTCTTACATAGTTCTTAAATAGTCATTATATACACTTAATATGAACTTAGAGTTAGAGAGTTGTATTTCTGTTTTTTTTTGCTGATATTTAACCTGATACTGACATGCAAATTGCAAAAAAACGGAAGAAAATTTAAATTTCGATGGCTAACCTAAAGCTTTCGCCTTAAGATATCTAGATATAGTTTAAGCCATAAATAAGAACTTTTAAGTTCTTATGGTTCCCGGGTCGGGAAAGGTGTTATTGGGATTTTTATCTGGAATTTCTCAGTAGCAGCCCGGAGTCGGGATTTGTGCCCGGTTGATAGGCTCACCCCCTATTTTATGGGGCTTGAACATAATTATCAAAATGTGGGTGTAGTACTGTAATGATTACAGGCGTGATGTTTATGATGACAACTAAATACAGACGTATTGGTATACGAGATTAATAACACAAAAATAGTTCATGCCGTAGAAACTGTAAAAAATGTTCAAATTCGTTTTATCTGGTGTAGTTAAATAAACTGTTACAAGCTAACTGAAAGATTAGCATCTGAAATATTGAAGGAGTATGTATTTAAAAAAGTTAAACGCCTTCTTACCATAATTTTAATGCGACTAAACATTTGAAATAAGATAAGACATTTGATTAAAACTTTTTACAGTCCGTTCAAACGATTTTGCCTTCTATTGCGTTGGTAGCATGAAAAAGGGCAGCTGCAGTAAACAGTTGGTATTGTAACCACTTTTATGCTTTTAATGCCATCCTTATGCCTTTGGTATAGAAATCAAAATCGGTTGTACGGACTGGTAAAAAAGGTTTATTTAAATATCTAATCTTATTTCAAATGTTTAGTCGCATTAAAATTATGGTAAGAAAGCGTTTAATTTTTTAGAATGAAAACAATCAAAGCTGCAAACTGAGATACCATTTTCCAGTCAAAACAGAAATCACACGCTAAAAATGATACGATTTCACAAAGTATCACCCAGGTGCTATAAGCAGCACAAAACAGCCCAGATAACGGTCAGGTCAGTCCCGTATTTTTAGACTTACACCAGACGAACAGGGCTCAAAACAGGCCGAATATGGCCATACAAAGTCTGGCAGCCCTATCCGTAGGAATTATGCTGAGAATGTCATTAACGACGCCCTTCACCTTACCTACAGCGATGCTTGTCACTCCGTACTGTCTTTCAACGAAGCTTTTTTGGTGCGTATAAAAATATAAAATGTTCATTAGTGTGACATCAACACTGAGGACGATTTATTTTGCTTACAACGGTATTAATGGACGGTTAAGGTGAACGCTTTGTTATGTAATCTTTAATCTTCGGTACTGAAAATGAATTTTGGAGAAATGGTTTTCTTTCTTTGCAAAGGTATTGTTTGATCTAGCTGGAATGTATTTATTAAATAAGTTCATCATCATCGCTCCTATTTATGCTGAAGTTTTGGACAGCTTCTTAAAAGCATAATCAGCCTATAATGTTCCCACTGCTGGGACACAGGCCTCCTCTCTGTGAGAGGAGGTGGGCCGTAATCCACCACGCGGGCCGAGTGCGAGTTGGTAGATGTCACATGTCTTCGAAGTTTTGGTTTTGGGACATACCGGTTTCCTTACGATATTTGCTTTCACCGTTTTGAGAGCAGTGGTTATAAAATAATTTACAAAAAGTAAAGCGCCTGGCAGGAATCTATGACTCGTAAGTCGCAGCCGACACCAATAGGCCACCGTCTCTTCTTAAAAAACACCTTATATTTGTCAGGTCAAGTTTAGTTTAAAACGTCAACAGTTTTCCCAGCGTACCTAAGTATTTGCATCTATTTTTATTTTAATTATGCTCATTCCTAATAATAGGTCTTTATTGCTATTTTGATGCTATTTTAAAGATCACAACAACATGACATTTCAGAATCCACACACACAGTCACACAACACTAGCCAAGCACAAAACGTAAAACCATTATGTTTACTATACAATCCTCTGGTACAGTCGAGCGCAGTCTGCGATCAACAAATTAGGCCGACTACACGTTACGTGACTCCACGGATGTGATTACAGCACGTGCTGCAAACGTGATGCCGATGTCCGTGACTGTACGCTTGCGTAACAACTGATAAGCAGGAATGAGCCAGAGATTCTGTGACGTCATCGTTAGTAGCTGAAATAGAAGGTTTGAACTCAAAATAGACTGGTTTAGTTCTTCTCAAGGAATTAGGGTATCCAAGGGAGTTTGTGATAGTGGATGAACATGTCGCTATAAGTAATAAATCTTCCTTTCCTTTCTCACTCCGTAACAATTGACGTATAAGGACGATGACCAGAGGTAGTATTGTGATGTATTAATGCCATCATTATTCCACTGCGAAAACGGAATGGTGCTAGCGGCCTTGTCTAGCTCCGTCTCTCTCTCACACTGGATAAATCGTGGCATTAATACTTCATAATACGACACTTGCTGTCTGTCTGTTATAATCGTTATTGGGAACATTCATGGAAAAGTTTTCAAGTCAAAAAAGCTAAATAATTATTACGGTATGCAGAAAACATCAAACTTGTAGGTACCTTCTTCTAAGTTCCTATTTAAATCACATTATATTTTTAATTAAATAATATCTTCAATTTCGCTGTATCTTAATTCTTATATTTAGTTTTAAGATTACCTTGTATTGAATTCTTTTAGAGAAATAAATTTCTTAAGCCGTGTAAGGTTGCTTGATCACGTTGTTTCCCCAAAAAAGCGTTTTAATTCCAACTGATCTTCGTTTAGCTACAGCACCGTTATAATCAGATCGTGGTTTTACAATTCATGCAAATAAACTGATAAAAAAATAATTGGTTTAAAAACTCTATACAGTTCTAATGAATGCAGATTTTTCGATTCACGAAACGAATCACTTCTTAGAACTGTGAACAATTTTAGGGGCTTTGAACTTAGTAAAAAATATTGCACCTTAACAGTTCAACCTCTAGTACTAATTGCCACTCTATTGCAAATGGTTGAAGCATAATTGCACCTTTCAGTTAAATAAAATATGCCATCAAGAGTTAACAGTACACATATTACAGTTAAGTCACAAAAATCCAATTAGTTTGAAATGTCAACACGGACTCACGGAGGTCGAAAGCGATGGGTGTGCGATATGACGGTGTTAGAGACGTGACTATGATCATGGCTTATGACTAGCTTGCAGTTATTTTGTGGCATTCTGAAATGCTGGTTGAACATTTATAAAAAATTCCTGCGCAGCTTAAAGTTTCGACGTAAGTCATGGTGGTTGAGTTAGTAACCAAAGGTGTTATATTGTCTAGACACCTAGACGTGAAACAAATAAATTCTTCAAATTCTCGGGTTGTACAAAGTTGTAATTCCAACGTTACGTCTGAGTTTTAAGTTATTTAAATTTCAAAATCATGAAAGTATCTAAACGAAGAGTTCATTTTTGAAGCAACCCTTATCTTCTGAAGACTGCGAACGACTTAATGACCTGTTCACAATAATAGATACTTCAGGGCACAACGCAGCGTATTGACAAATTTCCCCACCGTAATTCTTAAAAGGGGAAAAGGCAAAAAATGATTCAATTAATCAAATAGTCACGGCGTGACTTTCAAGATCTTCCCGATGCGAATTGACGACATTATTAGTCTTCCCTCGTAACGAGTCATCGGAGGGCGTATTTCAATTTCGTCTAATGCAAATTTAATATGCTCCCCGCGACCCCTGAAGGGTTCTAAATCGAGTTTCTTTGTTTTCCTCTACATGTTCGCCCTTAGCAGAAAAAGTGAGGACGCGATTGTGTCCGTCTTTCTTTGCTAGCTTAATTGTTATTCCTTAGGGTCCTAGTGTTAAAGTGTAAGCTATTAATCTTGATTAATTATTGTTTTTCGAAGGGGTCGTCGTTCGATTTAATTTAAATAAACATGGTGTCGGTGTTAGTTTGTCTAATTTGATTACAATAGGAGTGAAATAAATGCGTTGCAAAAACAAAAAAAAAAAAAAAAGTGAGGCTATACGTTACTGTGGTTTGTAACAATGACAGTGAAATCAGGCAACTTTAAAACTACATTATACTGAATATATAATTATGTTTATGTTAAATAGTAGGAGTCACTTGTTAAAAGCATTTACGTGATATATTACTCTACCTTTGGCACCACTTGTTCATTATGAGAAAAAGTCTTAATAGCCAAAAGTCGGAAGCTGTTACTCATAAATCTGGAAATCTAAAATTTCTTTACTTGACAATTATCGTCAATAGGCAATTAGTTCAAAGGGCACCTAAATCTTTCATTTCAACTTGGCCCTAATTAGGCAGAAGAAAAAAATATCCAAAAAGGTCCCGATCTCATTAAAAGGTACACAGATATTACAAGAAAAGCGGAAAGGTAAGTGGATGGACCAAAAAGTTCTTGGCTTTTACCCCTAGATAAATGTAGGGTGTATTCAAGGAGGCTAAAGAATCAAGGAAGTCATTCATACTAAATAATACGGTAAAAAGCTTGGCTTTGGGACACGATTAATTTTATATAAACGTTAGAAGCTACGGTCCTGTCTGAAACATTTTCTTCAGCTCCCTGTTTACGCAAGTACATAATGTTTTTCATGAATACGAAAGCGAAAAGAAACTGTGAATAATTTTTCGTGTAAAACTGACGAATTAATGCTATAATATTAGATTGCTCGGTATAATATGTTTAGGTCGAGGACTTTTATATAGAAAAATGGAGTAATTAAGGTTCCAATTATGGCTGGCTTTATTAACTTTGGTTGAAAATGAAGCATTGGTGGCAACTTTGTTGGAAATTAATATTAAATAGAATGAGTTTTTGATAATAAAATCAAATAAGAGAAAAGTACTAATAAATCAATATTTGCTTTAGGATCGGGCGTCATAGTTGCAAAATATTAGTTAAAAATTTTTAATCTGTGTTTGAAACATCAAGCGTTGGGTAGAACATATATTTGCCTCATGGGTATAACAATAAAAGAATCCGGTAAGCATACATTGAAATTCATATAGGTAGATAAATCAAATAACATCAAATTCATGTCAGAATCATCCATGAGTTTTTAGAACAGATTTTTCCTGTATTTAATGAAATCTATAAATGTATTTTAATTTTTAACTTATTCGAAAAGATATCAAAGTATTGAACTTAGCCAAAAGTAATTCAATTGTATTAAAGACCTCTCATCCATGGTTTCCCATTAAAATAAGTTTCAGTTTTTATGTGCAATATAAGACATACATATTATAGATATATTCCACAAACAAGATTATTTATTTCAATAAACATACCTGAATCGATTTCTCAGTAATAATATTCCAGCGTAATTCACAAACTTCCTTTTTCCTTCAGATCATTTACTTTGACGACCTTTATAAAATTCGGAAATATTTTCTTAGGACATTCAACGCCTTCATTATAAACATTACTCTATAAAAGTTTGTTTCTCGTGCATTTAAATTGTATTTTCTTTTAGACACGAGTGAACATCAAACGTTACTTTTAAGAGAAGCCGTGAGAGAAATTTCTTTGTGAGAGCGAATGGTTTGTGCATATGCATGTTGTCTGGCATATTGGGAAAACGTGTGTGGCCCGTTGAGACATAGAGTATACATGAGGTATATTTTCTTTCACAATTACATAGAAACATAACACTTAATGCTGGGTTTTGCTCCCAAACAGCATTGCTGTGTTCCAAATTTTCATCACGTTATGACATTGAATGATTTTGATCACAATATCTACTATCAAGTCACGTGACTTGATAGTCATCCGCTCCAGGAAGAATGAGCCTCGTTTCAATGAACACCAAAGTGACTGCGCGATCATATTGCATGAAAAGATCGAAAAAACCAAGCGCATCAGTACTTGTAAAGGCTCTTACATACTGGGGCGATTCGTCGCGCGACGCGAATTTTAACAAAACAATTTCTCACGGCGATCAATGCGGCGGCGTCGCGTCGCGCGACGTATCGCCCCAGTATGTAAGAGCCTTAATCCTCGAAGCCTACCCTTATCAATTCCACGAAACAAAATATAACCCACTCCAATCTAAGAGTATCTATTCAACAATACAGTCAACAACCACAACACTAGCAGGGAACATAAAATTACATTTTATCCGGCACTCAGTGAAGTCGTTAATAGGAAAATATTGTTATAATTCCCGTTGCTGAAGGTCTATAAATTTCTTGAGCAACTTAGTAAGTTAGTACATTGTGAAGGAATCGTATCGTGGGGTGTTTGTCGGAAACTTGAGGGAGACTGATGTGATGTGCTTATTATATGATACGAATTATGGGATTTCTGTATTTTTTATGGTGCACAGAGTATTCTACCCTATTCTATTATAGGAAGCTGGAACTCGACAATTTACACATTTTCTTTTGCTTGGCAAATACCTATCTGCTGAAAAAGTAAAAACATGTACGATAGTATGATTCATACAAAAATACTCGAACTTATCTTCCATTTGATTTACCAAATTTGATCCACTGTTTTTTTAAACAGAAAACATCGTGTTCTCACTTGAAGATGTGTTGCTACTTTGTGATTATATACAGAGAGAAATCTTTCCGTCTAGAAGTACTGAAAGAGCACTGAAAATTTATCAACCTTGTAACTATAATATGATAATAATAATTTTATTTAACAAGAACATCCATGTTAACATTAAACCTTAATAACTATGTAAGTAAAAATGCAGGTTGGACAAATAATGGACGAGCAGGCAATCAAATTTCTCCGCAATAACATTCAGGGGACTGTTCAACTGCCCTGGACCCTCTGCAGCAGCGACGCGACATGCTACGTATGTGCGCATCAACTGCGTACATGCCCGAATCAAAATATTTTATTTGGTTAATACCTACCCAATGTCTCAAAATAAATTCCAAACTTCCACTCTCGACTGTTTCCTTCCCTATCTCAAACATAAATTCAAGAATCAAAACACATGTACTCCGAAACTAACAAACGAAGGTGCCCCGAGCCCACCCTTACTTAACCCTCCCAATGTATTCGAACACGGATCTTATCTGCATTGTGGCTCTTATTGCGGCCGTATAATGATGTCAACACATTACGGCCATGTCCCAAGTACCGAGGAGCGGTATAATAGACCCGGAATGTATACGTAGACGTAGATGCGATGGATACGTCTTGGGGACGTAGATTAAAGAATGTAGGGTTACCGTCTCATATTGTTTGTGGTTTTTATTTATTTATTTAATTTTTGGTCACTATTTGTGAGCTGGGAAAAGGGCAAGTACGTTCACATTAGCAAAACATTTTTTTTTTTTGGTAAAACCCCTTGCCTATGCGATAGTCTACCTAAAAAAGTAAGTTTTTCAGTTCTATTTACCAGAAGGCATAGAGAATTAGAGTAGATATTAAATACTGCTTTGGGTAAATACAGGGTGGCACGATCGACGTGCAAACTGTAACCATGAATGGTTCGGACGACAAGTCGGACTCGCGCACGAAGGGTTCCGTAAAAACGGCAAAAAAAACCATGTGAGCCTTCGTTAAATATTTGTTTTATTTTAATTTAATTATTTATTTTTAAGTGAATATGTAACTATATAGTGTGTAAATATGTCAAGCGTCTACCTGTTGCCGTTATCAATATCGAGCAAAAAATGAGCAAAAAATTACGTTTGTTGTATGGCCCCCTTAAATATTTATTTCATTCTGTGTTTTAGTATTTGTTGTTATAGCGGCAACAGAAATACATCAACTGTGAAAATTTCAACTGCCTAACTATTACGGTTCACGAGATACAGCCTGGTGACAGAAGGACAGACAGACAGCGGAGCCTTAGTAATAGGGTCCCGTATTACCCTTTGGGTACGGTAGCCTAAAAACAATTGTTTAACAATTAAAATTCCATGTTGGCAAAATTCGATGTACTTAGTTATAAAAAATCTTAAAACTTTCCTTCAATACTACCCACTAAAAGGTTTAGGTTTTAAATTTACACGAGATTTCCTTTCAAAGACCTTTATAATAAAAAATAATAAAAAAATATAATGGAATTTTCTTGTTCTGTTCTCCTTTGGTGCACTATTTATAGACTGCTATGGAAAGTTAACATGGAGGATACAATAATGTTATAGTTATTTGTGTATGATACCTAAATTATAACAGAGTACCTATAAAAGTGCTTGGAAAAGGTAAAGGTCTTCTGCATTGGATCGTTATGTAACCGTGTTTTCGTTAAACATAGGACCTAGCATCAATCCTAACATGTATTTATTTCAAAATTAATGCTGCAGTATTTTCGGCATAACGGAGGAAGCATGCTAAGCAATTTCAGTTTGGGTATTCCCTTAAGATTTTAATAACAATTTCTTGTAATTAGGCAGTTTCTTGCATATGTAGATTGTAGGTAATTATTATTACTTTATCACCTATATAATGTTCTCTCAAATAAAATTTAGTTACGAGAACCACACTCCAATTTTTTAGTTTCGAAGTAACCGATATCTCCTATTTTAAGCAACGCATATTTACATAGCGCCATTGCATTTACCAAACCCTTTCTTCAACACTACGAGTACGTAACGCTCATAAACCCCAAAGATAATGAATAAAGGATTAGACTTCCCAGGGGTTGAGTCATTCGCGGAGGCGATTGGCGGCAGTGACCTCTCGCGTCCGGCCCTGGTTCAGGCCATGGTACGGAGCGAGAGGGCATGGGAAGCCGTCACCTCCTTCTGCGAAGCAGTAATGCTCGCGAAGGAGGAGGCGGAACGCGTGAGGGAAAGGCAAAGTTTGCGCCCTCACGCCCCTAACCGCCGCCGTTGGAGACGCCCTGGGCGTCGGGAATCCCAGGCGGATTTCCGGCCACCATAGGCGCGGGCTTGCGGACGGCGAGCAACGGGCAGCTCGCCGTCCGATAAGGACCAGGCCCGGGTCGATGGCGCGTCGTGTTCCACGCGCGCCTCAAAGAGATGTCAGCAAAATTGACGGGGTCCGGTAGGACCGATGCCTGCCAGGGTTGCGGGAAAGTCCGAAAGGGATACCGGGACCTTGGCAACAGGCAAATGAAGGAACACGGGTGGGTTTTAGTCAGTAAAAGTCTGACACGCCCTTCCGCTCCGCCCAGAGCGGGAGAAGTCATTGGATGATTTCCCACCCTCAAAAAAAAAAAACAAAAAAAAAAAAAAAAAAAGGGGTTGAGTCATCAGAAAGTAGTAAATATTTCCTCAAAATATTCTATAAACAATGGGTGTTCGAAGAAGTGCTAATGCAGGGTAAGATAAGCTTTCTACCTGGAGTGGCGTAACGCCGGATGTCATTAATAGAGGGTTAAAATGAACCATTATTAGTAGGGTTGATAGTGATAAATATTAGAATATGCGGTTTTAATATGAATGGCTGTTAAAAAACAATAGTTTGTGATAGTGTTTTTGGAAGGCTAAGCTTTGAAATTAATAATGTTGGTGTATTGAGTAAGAAATGTGAGAACGAAATTTTCTGATGGAATACGCAATCTGTAGGTAAATTTATTGCTACAAATTGTGATCAGAGTTATGTATCTAGTCGGAATTCAAAGTGCGGAATTTATAGGTACGTAATTTGTATTGGATAAAAAAGCAAGGAAATCGTTTATCTGAACCACACAGATCTGGACACACCCAATTTCTCTTCTGTTAGTTCCTAGAAGATCGTCTTTCCTTATTTGTATTTAACAAACACTCATGAAGATGAAATAAAAACATAAAGTAAGTTGTTCTCTCCAATGACCTAATTGCAAATGTTGACGTAAACGTCCAATTCAACACATCCACGAAATTAGATCAATTGAAATAATTGCATCCAACATTCGCCAACGCTGCGGCAAAACTTTCGAATGAGCATCAGTAGC
This sequence comes from Lithophane leautieri, assembly GCA_949152455.1. NCBI lineage: Eukaryota > Metazoa > Arthropoda > Insecta > Lepidoptera > Noctuidae > Lithophane > Lithophane leautieri. The sequence continues at coordinate 5,917,635 of OX424469.1, read as the reverse complement.
AATTCGCTTGTGGTCGCATGAGGCGAGAAGACCGCCCCGCGCTATGTGGTCTGAGACGTAACGTTACTGGTTTGTTAATGTACGTACATTATTGCGTTTGCGTTTAGCATTAGGTGGTAATTGAATTAATTTTGGAGGGTAATTTTGTCATGTGAGGTGGTGAGGGAACTATCACATTAAAGTTTAGTGGGGTAGGTATGGCTAACACATTCTATAACCTAACCATGGTCAGTGATAGTTTTCGCAGCCTATGTTATCGAATTTATTTATTTATTTATAACAGCTTATGCTATAATTACAGGGTTTACCCTAATGCGACAGCTAAGGCTTAAACTAATAAACTAAACTATATACTTACAACACAACAAAATTATAAAATATACAAAAACAAAGCCTTACATAATTATTACTAACAAAAATATAGTAAACAAAAAAATAAAAGTTAAAATATAGTATTATTTTACTTGTAGCATAATAAAAATAGCATATACCTTTGCGAATTCACTAAAATAACATGTAAACACTCATCAATCATCTTTTTATCTTATACCTATGTATGACAGGAGATGATATTAATACGTATGAATTCCATTCTTTAGTTGTACTTTTTCATTAACAACAAATATTTTTCAGCGACCTGTAAATATTTTAGAGATGTACTGAGTGCTTCAGTGTGATCTCAAGTTGCTTTTGATGTCAATCATAAAACCCACGAAGATACTATTGCAAGTGCAGCAGTAGATAGTAAATGGTTTGGCGACTGTTAAGCCTCCTGCTCTACTACATGCAAATTGTGTTTCATTACATGCCGTAACTCTCTCTTCATTACTTTAATGAACGTAGGCACACTTAGACTTTGATTCAGCTTTGGATGAAAGTATTAATCATTCGATCCCGCTGACGGGCCGCCACAATATAAATATTTGACCGCCTACCAACTTTTTGCCATCAACTTTTCCTTTTAACACAAGTAAAACCAAACGGTACACAGTAAACCACATAATAATTTTATTCGTGGTAACATATTCAAAGTATTTAAAGAGGAATTCACTTGTGGTCGCTTTGTGGTACGGACCGCCCACGTGGTTGTGGTCATAAAGTCTCATTTTTGACCCATTTTGTTTAATGTCCGCCATTATGACGTCACAGTATGACACATTATGGAATGGGGATAATTTTATGGATTTGTTCTGGTGTAAGCAGTGATTAAGGTACGGTAGGTATTGGTAAGTTAATTTAGTGTCTGTTTTATAAATTACGTACATAATTATAGACTCTGTGGAGGTTATCAGTTCACTCGTTTAGGGAAGGATAAAGCTCCCGGGCATTTGATTACCTACCTAACTAAATTAACGACTATCACAAATCATTTATTGTTTAATTTTATCATTGATTCCTTTTTTTTTTTCTATTAAAACACACATCATGTACACCTAAATTCCGTTAAAATAAATATTATATCCGAATGTATCCCTTGTCACCAATATTGACACATTGATCACCAATTCATAACCAACTCTATAAAAATATAGCAGGGAACCTATAAAAAGCGTTACGTAAATTACTTACCAGAATACAGCATACACTCCCGCATTCAACAAGACTTTTCCATTTTTCTCCCTCCGTATCCCGTTAGACATTGCCACAACTGCGATAAAAACATTAGGACACAATAAAACATTTCGTGAATTTTCAAATTTTGTTATGAGTGTCGGTAAAAATTCGAAAGTGCCTCCATAATGGTTTTTATGAGCTTGCAAACGTGATTTACGCCAATGAATTTGTGTAGGGAAATTCTAAAGTCTATTAAATGTTACGTAGACTGGGTGTTTTTGTGATTTACGTTGGCGTTACTTATCTTGGTGACTGTGGCGCCATCTAGCGGTAAATAGAGGTGTTAAGATAAAGCTCTGTTTTAGAAGTGATGTGAAGTGAAACTCTTTTTAATTAATAGACCTTTTCGGTAAGTTTTTTTAAACTTATTCTCACTAAGACACTAGGCGACTCAATAATAATATAATGCCTAAATAAAAACCCACTGTTAGATTGAACTCTCGGCGCTGAGCTCAGGTTTGAAAATCCAATAGAGAGATTTACATATAGGTATCGCCCAGGGTTACTGAAAACGGACATTAATGTTTAAAAGGGTTAGGTACTAAGATAGACCCAAAAGCTCAACTTTTCAACACTGTTAAAGTAAAATCTTTATTAGCTGACGGCCGTCTTCAAACTTGGTTCCAGAAACCTTCATTTGTACGTTAAAATCGTAATTTAATTATTAAAGTTTTAGAATCGTAATTTTATTATACGTAGTACGCTCGTACACACGGCTACACATCAAGCTATACATTTCCAGTTTATGCTGATCTCGCATTGTATAGGATTTCGGTACAATGCGAGGTCAGCATAAACTGGAAATGTATAGCTTGATGTGTAGCCGTGTATACCAAGCTTAAAGATTGAACACAAACAAGTTACCAGGTAAGCATTGTTTGACAATAGGACTGGAACTTTGGTATTGTTGTTCGGACATAGCGACCCTTTTTTTATCAGCTGGCTCTGGGACTAAGTGATAAGTAAAATGCACTATCAGCTCGGTTCTAGTTTTATTTTTAAACTAGCTGCTGCCGTCGGATTAGCACGCCTGGAACCCTCAGACCAAATAAAAAACCAAGACAGAGCATACCCACCTTCGTTCTGTGCATACATGCTCAGACACACACATGTAGGTACACACGGCTACACATCAAGCTATACATTTCCAGTTCACGCTGATCTCGCATTGTATAAGATTTCCGTTCAATGCGAGGTCAGCTTATACTGGAAATGTACAGCTTGATGTGTAGCCGTGTGTACAACCATTTTCAATCAAACAACTATCAAATTATACCTCAGTGAAGTGCACACATGTTTACAAACCGGCCTCACGTCACTGTTGACAACGCTCTGTCTTGGTTTTTTATTTGGTCTGAGGTGGAACCTAATTCTTTTTCTAACATAAAAGTAGTTTATGTTACCTACTCCTTATACCATCAGCTATTTGCCAGTAAAAGTCCCTTCAAAATCGGTGAAAGTCCGGTCCAGCCGTTTCCGAGATTAGCCAGAACAAACGGACAGACAGATAAAAAATTCAGCCGGTCAATGTAGCAGTCCGGAGTCTGGATTTGTGCCTGGTTGATGGCAATAGGCTTGCCCCTGGTACATGGGACTTAAACAAATATCCTTGTATAATTACTAATCAAAGCTATTCGATGAATGTGTTATTAACTGCTTTAAGTATACAATTTATTCTACTGAAATGGTTTACGTACTATGATCAAACTTATTCTTATGATGTTTTAAAGTAACTAAACTTAGTTATGTTAAGTAAATAAATTCGTACATTCAAGGTACAATTGTTATTGTACTGTTTCAAGGTAAAATTGTTATTGTACTGTGAATATTCTATTTACCTACTGCAGCCATTTCAATACAAAATTGCTGCAAACGATGACAGAACTTCATTTTTAATGTCGCTACTCGCTACTAGATAGCGCTACTTGCTCTCACAAATCATGAGAAGAGCTTATGAGGGACGCAGGGGGCGGGGGATACTAAGTTGCGCGCCCCACTGCTACTTGCACGAGCCAAGCGCTCCGCTTGACAGTCACAACGCAACCGCGCCGCGGGAAGGTCGTGCTACACCTCGCGCCGGTCTGTACTTCACGCAATAAATATTTTAATACACAAACTGATCTTAAACGATAAACAACAATTCGTGAGTGAAAAATTCAATCGACTTCAACAAATACGGACTAATACAACCAAGTATACCACGGACTACAGTGAAGTGAAATGCTAGGAAGTTTTTCTTCAGCGCTCAAGTGTACCACGTACTTTGTTTCGGAAATGGTGATATCGACCCACAGGGTGTGTTTATGAGACGTTTTGTGGTGAAATGAAAAATCTGTGATAATGTACGCTATTACGGCTGTACTTTGTGCGCTGGTGCACGTCGGCTCGGCGGTCTTGCCCTACGGCTCGGACAAATGCGTTCGAGTCTCGGACCGCGGGTCGGACGGCGGCGTACTATGCAGGATACGCACTCTCGACGGCGACGGCAGCAGCATCATCTCAGTGACTTCGGACACCAGCCGGCTGGCTATCGAGTGCAACCATTTACTACTCTTCGAAAGCTCTCTAAGAGCCCACTACTTTAGCCCAGTGTCGGCAATCACCGACCTAACAATAAACAACTGCAAATTGACACAATTGCCAGACAATACTTTTCATGAACTTAAGAAATTAAAGAAGCTGAAAATACGTTCAAAGAATTTTGAGTGGAGCCCTACTAAGAATTTAGAATTATCTCTGAACGCTTTCAATGGATTGTCGGAACTGCAGTCGTTGGATCTTGCTCAGAATAACATAAAATTTGTTCCTTCCGGCGTGTTCTGTTCTCCGGAAAACTTGAGCACATTGAATTTGACGCACAATAGAATAAGAACAGTGGGGCAACTTGGTTTTGGACAAGGCTGCGGGTCGAATTTGCACGGCTTAGATTTGAGCCATAATGAAATTAAGTCGCTACCAGATGACTCGGAATTACTGAAATTAAGGAGTTTGCAACATTTATATCTGCAACATAACAATATCTCTGACATATCAAGTGAAGCTTTCAATGGACTTGTATCAATGAGAGTTCTAAACATATCACACAATCAGCTACATACACTGCCCGAAGACCTTTTTGCTAATGCTAGAGAATTAAGAGAAATTTACCTTAACGATAATACTCTTTTCGAATTGGCTCGAGGAATATTTCATCGCTTGGAACAGCTGATTGTTTTAGACTTATCAAGCAATCAACTTACAAGTAGTCATATTGATGACGGAACATTTTTGGGATTGATACGCTTGATAGTATTGAATTTATCCAACAATGCCTTGACGAGAATCGATGGAAAGACATTCAAAGACTTATTCTTCCTGCAAATATTGAATCTCAAGAACAACTCTATTGGCTACATCGAAGATAATGCATTCCTGCCGCTATATAATCTACATACGCTAAATCTAGCGGAGAATCGAATTCATACAATAGATGAGAACTTATTCAACGGATTATACGTTTTAAGCAAGTTGACTCTCAACAACAATTTGCTAGTAAATATAGATCGTAAAGCATTCAAAAATTGCTCGGACTTAAAAGAGTTGGATTTGAGTTCCAATCAGCTTTTAGAGGTTCCCGACGCGTTATGGGAACTCTCTTTCCTTAAAACACTCGACCTCGGAGAGAATCAAATATCCGACTTCAAAAATGGCTCCTTCAAAAACCTAAACCAATTAACGGGACTGAGACTGATTGACAATCAAATTGGGAATCTTTCCGTCGGAATGTTTTGGGACTTACCGAGCTTACAAGTGCTTAACATCGCTAAGAACAAGATCCAGTCAATCGAGAGGGGAACTTTTAGCAGAAATATGCAACTGGAGGCCATCCGGCTCGACGGGAATTTCCTGTCTGACATCAACGGTGTCTTCTCGACACTCGCGAGCCTTTTGTGGCTTAATTTATCGGAAAATCACCTAGTGTGGTTCGATTACGCGTTTGTGCCCAGCAATCTAAAGTGGTTAGACATTCACGGCAATTTCATTGAACACTTGGGAAACTACTACAAGTTGCAAGATGAAATCCGTATAAAGACATTGGACGTTAGCCATAATCGTATAGCGGAAATATCGCCGATGGCGATTCCTAATAGTGTAGAATTGTTATTTATAAATAATAACTTTTTGAACAATATTCATGTGAATACGTTTTTCGATAAAAAGAACTTGACGCGAGTGGACATGTATGCTAATGAGCTTGTGCATTTAGAACTAAATAGTATGCGTCTAGCTACAGTGCCGGGAAATAAAAGTTTACCTGAGTTTTATATCGGTGGCAACCCGTTTCAATGTGACTGTACTATGGAGTGGCTACCGATCATAAACAATATGACTGCTATGAGACAATACCCGCGTGTGATGGACTTAGAAAACGTTTTGTGTAAAATGACGAACACTCGAAGTGGAACTCATGTGCCCTTAACGAACCTAAAAACCACAGACTTTCTTTGTAAGTATGAGACTCATTGTTTTGCAATCTGTCATTGCTGTGACTATGATGCGTGTGACTGTGAAATGACGTGCCCTCAAAACTGTACCTGTTACCACGATCCATTGTGGAACACAAACGTTGTGGACTGTTCCGGACAATTTTCAATAGAAATTCCTCACAAAATACCTATGGATGCAACTGAGGTATTTTTAGATGGAAATAATATAAAAGAACTACAGGACCACGTTTTCATTGGACGGCAGAAAATGAGATCGCTGTACGTGAACAACAGTAACGTCGATAGCATACAAAATAGAACTTTTGCTGGCCTGAATGCTCTCCAAATACTCCACTTGGGTAACAATAAGCTCAAAGAACTGAAAGGCTATGAGTTCCTACAATTGAGTAGTCTGAAGGAGTTATTCTTACAAAATAATCTCATTAGCCATATCGCTAACATATCATTCCTTGGACTCAAATCATTAGAAGTTTTACGCCTTGACGGCAACAGACTGGTTGATTTTGGAGTATGGAGTTTCAACAACAATCCTAATTTGAAAGCCTTGTCACTCGGCAATAACCTATGGTCTTGCAAATGTCGCTACTTACAAGAGTTAACTGCATATTTGGCTGAGAATGCGCAAAAAATTATCGACATTACCGATGTATGGTGTTGGAACGGCGACGCGAAGCCGCCACAGAAAAAAGAGCTCAATTTAAACGGTACAGCCTGCAGCGATTATTATGCTGATAATTCAGTCATCGGAAATATGCTTGTGTCGAACTATGTTCCCATGATGGTCTCGACGCTCACCGGCTTTATGTTAATTTTATTGGCCCTCATCGTACTATTCCTTTTTAGAGATTCACTGAGAGTGTGGCTGTACACAAATTGTGGCATAAGAGTATTCTCGTTCTCGGGCGCATTTGAGGAGAGCCAAAAGTTATACGATGCCTATGTTTGCTATAGTCCGAAAGATGAAGAATCTGTCGTTCAGTCGTTGGCAAATGAACTAGAAAATGGGAATCCATCATACCGTCTCTGCCTGCATTATAGAGACATTCCACACCACGGCGCTCAGTACATGCAATGCGCGCCACCTGTTGTTGAGACCGCGGAAGCATCGAAACGGATAATCATCGTTCTAACGAGAAATTTCATGCAAACGGAATGGTCTCGATACGAATTCCGACAAGGGCTGCACGATGCGTTGAAAGGGTGTATTTATAAACTAGTACTAATAGAAGAATACTCCGTTGTGGCGGATGCGATGTGCGACCCCGATTTGCGTCCCTATCTAAAAACAGGGTCGCGGCTACGATGGGGCGAGAAAAGGTTTTGGAAGCGCCTCAGGTACATGATGCCAGAATCGCAGCCGAATCATAAGGCACGGAGCCACAACTATAGAAAGAGTTTGAATACTTACACGTTAGATTCTTCGGTGCCTAACGGTGGGAACCGTACATTGCCTTTTCCCGAGCGATCACCTGTGTTGGGAGGAGGTCAAGGTGCTAGTGCCCCACCAGAGTATAGTAGTGAAGTGCGCCAGTCGCCATCAGCTATAAGGCAGACACAGGCGGTCGCGTATGGGCCAGATGGCAGACCGATCTCAGATCACATTTACTCCTCAATAGACTCTGATTACTCTTCGCTGGAGCACGGCATGGCCCCGGGCAGGCGGCGAGATATGCGGCAGTGGCCCCCCCCGCCACCCCTCGTCGATACGGGCAACGCCGTGCAAGCTTACCTAGTCTAGAAGGGCAATCTTGCCCACCTTCCAGTCAGAATTGTAAATATTGTAGATTTTAGTAGCGCGCTGTAAATATTGTAATTATTAGTTTGTAAGTGCTATACCAAATGTATGTAAGTGAACTATTATTGCCTGTTCGTTATCATGTGTATAGATATTAAAATTTTAAAGACTGCTGTAGTATATTATTGTAAATAGCGAAAACAAGTGATCATTCTATATTATTATCAGTAATATGGTTATTTATACAAATAAAATTAAAATGATGAAGATTTATAATTTAATATTTTATTTCAAATTCCTGATCGACATAATTCTATACACACCAAGATTTAACACACAAATTACTAGATGTTTTTATTTTTTATCTTTAATGGGTACATATTAGAATACACTTTAACATTACAAAGTAAGAAAAGAAAAACACAACACACAATTACATCAAGAGTTAATTAATGGGCAAACAAATTAAGTCACAATAATGTTTATTTAACAAAAAGCTCGACATATTTCAATCATGATACTGTAAAAATGTAAACAGCATTTACATATTTATGAAAATCCGATCATTGTTTTCATATACTCGTAACACGTTCATAATACCACAGTCACGACAAAGTCAATACATATAGTAAATTGCGTATAATTTTAAATTCATAGACTATTTTCCTGTTTAATTATTGACTTAAGGTGATTGTGTTTCATATAATTTCACACACAAATTAATATTTTAATGTTTGGTTACCCCTGATAGGTGATTTTAATTTGGGTACCTATTTATTAAATAACCGTCTGCAATTCATTAAAATTATGGTAAACTTTACACACAATATTATACAATACAATTTCATAATGAATTATCATACAATTTCAACACACCTAACATACACGCCTGTATTTCTCCGAAAGGTTTAGCAGAGGTCTGCCTTTAGTATACCCACATTTCGCCAGATAATTATGTCCCATGTAATAGAGGGCGTGCCTATTACCATCAATCGGGTGTAAATCCAGACTCCGAGCTACTACTGATAAATTCCAGATAGAAACCTAATAACACTTTGCCCGACTCGGGAATCAAACCCGGCAGCACATGTTCAGCATAAGCACTATTGCGACCCTAGACCCACGAGGCAGTCAATTACAACAGATGATGATGATGACAATACAATTTCAACTTACACATATAAACACGACTTAAACAATACCTAAGCAAGCATAACACATATTATAGTGATTGTTTTTTCTTAAACTCATATTATGAAGTGATATTTGTAGACACTACAAAATAGACTAATATTGAATTTAGAATGAGTTGCTGCGATTTCACAAACCTAGCAATTACATATCCTAAGAATAACTTTAAAACACACATGAAGTCAAATTCTAAACAAAGATAGGTAGGTACTCAGTTAATACATAAGCTGTACATTGTTTTGAAGACACAAAACCTCTAAGCCTCATACATTATCGCTCACGAGTGTCTATTTTTGAACATTGGCTTTCGACACAAACCGTTGCACATATTTATAGTAGGTATGGAAGTATGTAATTATCACCACGATTGACATCCAGGTTGTGTTTGCTGTTACGATCACATCAGCCTGTGGACTCTAATATTCACATCACAATAAAATCGGCCTTGAAAACTCAGGTGAAGTGACCTTGAAGCGAGCTGAAGGCCAATTCCCGTAATAAAAAATGTTCAAAATTTATTCGCAATCTCATCTCAGCGACAATCAATATCAAAAACTTGACAAAAATGGAGGCGATGCTGGAATTGCCCCTCTGCCATTCCACCTAATGCAACAGAATACATCGGAACCTGTTGCGTCATCATCAGGCTATAGCAGTCCACTGCTGTACGCGTAGCTTGACCACCGTAGGAACGGGTTTTGTCGACGGAAGAATAGTCAAAATGACAGATTGTGATTGTTTCTCTGTCATTTTGTCTATTCTTCCGTCGAAAAAACCGGTTTCTATGGCGGTCATGCTACACATACTGGTCATGTAGGCCTCTACAATTGTTATTGTTGTGTATATTACCATTATCACCACGCCTGGTGAACATAATGGTGACTTCATTATGGTATTACAACTAAACGAGGATGCTGAAGCCTTTATCTTCTTAAGAATCATTAGCGTAGTTGCCTTTCTTTACTTAATCATTAGCTTATAGCAATCCACTGGTGGGTAAATGCCTCTCTAACAGGCCATTCACCTCTATTCTCTGCAAATCATATCCAGCTGCTTCCAGCCACCCTGCAAAGATCGTCGCTCCACCTACCCTGAGGGCGTCCTACGTTTGTCAATTCGTGGTCTCCAATCATGAACACGACTCCTCCAAAGGTCTGTTCTATGGCTAATATGGCCTATTTCCACCTCAGTCAGTCCTCGGGCCTTATTTTCGTCTCATACTTATTTTATTGGTTATCCCTTTAACATTCTCAAGATGATTCGTTTTCCTATAATGGACCAGACGTCCAAACTATTATAAATTCAATGAAAATATATAGATTCATTATAGAAAACATATTTCATAAAATCTACCATAATACAAATTGACGTGTCCCTTCACAAACTTAAGTATAAAAACGTGTGAGAGAAAATACATAATGCCCCATTTCAACTCAATTTATATTATAAAATGAGGTTTGTAATACAAAATTTATAATATAAATGGGTTTGAGTGGATACTCATGTTTTTCTCACATATTCAAATGAAGAAATTTTGTGGTAGCTACCATCAATTTCTACGAGACAGTCTTTAATGCATACTTAATAAAAATACATTATTTTTGAGGGGTTGATACTTGCGTAGGTTTAGGTTCTTTACAAGTAGGAGTGTTTAGACAGACCGTTTAATTAATATTGAGTGTGTAGACGACAATCTTTTGGACTTTTCTCAAGGGTTTTTTTACTATGCAAGTGCTCTAAACTATTTTCATTTACTAAAATACATGGTAGGTACGTGTCAGTTACATAATTATGTTTGGTTACTTTGACTAGATTTGGTTTTGGTTACTGAGACTGGTAACGATATTTTTAGGAATAGGTGATTATTTTATACTTATAGACTTGGTAATAAGGATACCTGGCTAGCTTTGATAGATGAATGATATCTCATGTATCTTACTTAATTATTAAAGTATGTATAGCAAGTACCTAAATAATTATTCCTAATTTTCTTCGGTCACTAATAAAAGGTGAAACCAAGTCACGTACTATCTAATTTGAACTTTATGTTCAATGTCAAAAAGGTGAAAATACAATAAAAGTTTACTGAACTGATTCTGTTCCTTTGAAAGTTTAATGAGTGGAATTAATGTCATGGTTAGGTTGTGCACTGTAGAGGAATTTCACGCGTAAAATAAACATAACAATACTATGCTATACATGTAAGAACATACCTATGTACAATCGTCACCATAAAGTATATAGGTTCTTTATTATCATACTTTTATAGATTTCATCTCACTCAACCTAAAGTGATCTATACCTCAACTTACCTTCAGGATATTTCTTGACTCGTTTTATTATGATATTTCTCCACCAATGAAAAAAAGTTAGTCTAGAGAAGTCGATCTCATCATCATCATCTGCCTAGCCTTTTCCCAACTATGTTAGGGTCGGCTTCCAGTCTAACCGGATGCAGCTGATTACCAGTATTTTACATGGAGCGACTGCCTATCTGACCTCCACAACCCAGTAACTGGGTAATACGATACCCCTTGATTACCCCTTGGTAAGACTGGTTGTCAGACTTTCGGGCTTCTGACGACCCGTAACGACTGTCAAAGATCCACAAATGACAGCCGGGACCAACGGCTTAACGTGTTTTCCGAGGCACGGAGGAGTCTCGGTATGTAAAGATGGTCACCCATCCACGGACCAACCCCGGCAAGCGTAGCTTAACCTGGTGTATCGACCCGTGCGGCTGTTATTATGTAGCCACGAGCTCTTCATCATCATTTCAGCCGAAAGACGTCCACTGCTGGACATAGGCCTCCCCCAAGCACCGCCACTACGACCAGTTTTGTGCTTCCCGCATCCAGCGGATTCCAGCGGCCTTAAAAAGTTCATCGGTCCACCTTGTGGGAGGCCTTCCAACGCTACGTATTCCAGTACGCGGTAAAAGTACAATAGTTACATCGAACAGCTGATTCAAACTTTAATGCTGGCCCATACAAAGCAACGAACCCAAATCAATTTTCATACAAACTTGAACAAACAGAAAGCTATCAAAATTGAATCAAATGGCCCCAAATCTTGGCACACAACACACCAAAATAACATATGAACAAAGAGAAGTAAAGTGACGTATTTTATTGTCAGTGGTACATTATTTACCATAATCGGAAATTCACTTTGGCGTTTGGCCAGTAAGCTTCCTATATCACTTCGGTGGAACGAACAAGATTCGTGTTTTCATTCGGTACCGGGAATTTAAGAAAAATAAAGCTGGATTATATTGAGTTGGTTGTATCAGTCAGGGATTGGGTACTGTTGAAGCCAGTATCATTCTAACTTCGGTAGCTATGGAAGTCTCTAGGCGATGAACGGTCTTTTTTGTATTGTATTAAAACTTAAGGAGCGGTAAGAGCCTTACGTTTTTTGTAATAGTAATTTTTACGAATGATTCATATTTATACATCACGGAATATTATATTTATGGTAATTTAGAGAATAAGGGCTTTTTAGCTTTCAGTCCAGTGAGTTATGCAGCAGGTTTAGTATAATAATAATTTCTTTCACCGTCATTACCATTGGTGACTTTGTTTCAATGCTGAGTATTTATAGGCCTCCTCCCTTTGATGCTATGCTTTCCTGGTCTGGATCACTTAAATTCGTTGTAGACATAACTTTTCGTTTGACCATAATTGTAGTATCATTCTAAACAGCATATGAAGATTAGAGTACCGATTAATCCTATATAATCATACCCCGTTAGCTTGAAGTATAAAGCTATAAATAAATACATTACCCACCATAATCGGTAATTCAGTCTGGCTGACGGCCAGTAAACTTCCCGTATCGCCCAGTATAACGCGATATAAGAATCGTATCCATTACGAATGAATAATTGTCTCGAACGCTACAATGCTTTGTGGACGCCGTGCTAATGACTAGAAAAATTAGGGAAACGAGATCGTGGCAGCTTGTATTAAATTATGTTTTTAATGTTTGTTTGTTATGTTCATTGTAGATCCTTGTTATAGTGTGATTGACGAAGCTCTAGGTCTAAAAGACGTATAACATATGGTTAGCTGGTCATCAGTAAACATCGGTAAAACAGTTGCTTGACGAGGAAACTCCGTGAAGGTACAAACAACATATTATATCAACATACTATTTATGATTCTAATTCAAGCTGCCTTCTAGATCTGTCAGCTTAATGATCTGGTTCTACAAAGTTTATAAAAACAATAGCACTATCCTTGTTTTCTTTCTCTGCGGGCACTCATAAAATCAAAATGTTTTTAGTTGAAACAAATTTTTTTTAAAGGATATTTTTTTCGACATTTTTTATTTAAAATGTGGTTTAGGCTTGCTAAACCACATTCTTAGACAATAATAGAATATTCGCTACAATGTACACTACGCGAATTACAGATATAAATGAAGAAATAAACTGTACCTCTTCGCTGTTCTGTTTGGTTGATGGAAGACGACGTTTATCAATGTGACGATTTCTCTAAAAAAGAATCGACGAATTATCGTGCAATATAATGGCATGCAAGAATCAGATGCACAAATTCACATGGCGCTTAAATTAAAACTAACGTAAACCAGATACTACGTTAAGTTTAGACGACTAGTTGTCGTCATGTCGACGCTGTTGGTTATGCCAATTATCTCTCATTGAGCAGATGTACTCAATGACAGAGGAATGTTTGGATTAACAAATTGGACTAATTAAGGCTGAAATTCTTGACTTCGTTCTGAAGATTTGCTTGTTTATTTTCGTTCTGATTGTAGACACTGGTTTCATGGTGTGATTCAATTACATTGATATGTCTATGAACTACCAAAATATTAAGTTTGTATGAGTTTACACTCGTAGAGCTTGAACTACTTTTACTATGCAATAAGAATGTATGTATTATGCATCTCTCATTCATCATCATCATCATCATAATTTCAGCCGAAAGACGTCTACTGCTGGACATAGGCCTCTCCCAAGCACCGCCACTCCGACCGGTTCTGTGCTTATGTAATCTCGCCTGTCAGAACTTTATTAGTGCCATTTTTACCCAAGTCCTAAGATAAGTTACCGGTTTACTTTTCCATGCGAAAAAACTATCATTAACAACTGCTTAGTTGAAACCAACAGCCCTAACTAATTCAGCAAAGTAGCTCTTTCTTATCCATTAATCACATTTAAAGAATTTTATCCATAAACTTGCTTTTAAAATCATCCATCGGCTATAAGTATATTTTTTTTGTATAAGCCCGTGGCACCGGACGCCACATCCGTTGAGGATCGTGACCAGAGTCAACCTTTGTCAGTCGGCTTAACACAAACTCCTGGGCTTGAATGTTTAATGCCGTATTAGTTCATACCGCATCTGATTTGACTATGAATTAGCGTGTTATATCCCGCTCTTCAATTGTTTTAAGTGTTTTGATGGCCAGTTCCTGGTGGATATGGTGTTGTAAATCTCCGATGTTTTATGAAGTCTTGGTAGTCGTTTTGTTATTTTTGGAACGGTAGTGATTTTTTTGGCAGGACGTGAGTCAGCCGTTTGAATTCCAACTAATTTGATTAATCGAATAGATACATCAGAAGAGATCGTTAACATTGGAATCTCCATTTTCGTTCGTTTCCATTTTTTTCTATTCATATTTTTAACTAATATTATAAATGCGAAAATGAGTTTGTTTGTTACGCTTTCATGCCAAAACGAATGAACGGATTTGGATGAAATTTGGCACATGTGTAGATCATGACCTGTAAAAGGACATAAGCTAATTTTTATCTTGGATCGCAGACGAAGTCGCGAGCAACAGCTAGTATAATATAAAGACTATGACCCCGACAAGAATTTCAGTACTCAAGTACTATAATAGGTTGGTAGGTTACTTATAACACCTTTACTATATCAAGCTTTCTTCTAATATATGCTATTTCTGAAAATTGGATCTACTTTAAGTGTATTCCAAACAGATCCCTTAAATTTTACTGTCATGTTCTATTCTAAGGACATTAATAAAGCGAATTTAATGTCGAAATGCTGTTAGCAGATTTAAATTAGGTTTAAAACTGAAACTGTGCTCGACACCGCGATTTAATTACGACCTCTCAACGACACTTTTTGTAATTAAAACCTGGATAGAACTAGATTAAAATAACTATGTTTTTAATATATGGCTAACTGACCTCGTTTCTTTTAATAAATATCATTAGAATATCGGGTTCGAATTTTGGAATCTGATACCTACTTTTGCTATATGAAAACGGTTTTAGTCATTGATTCAATTATAGAATTTGAGTGTGTTAAATCTATTTGGCTCTCCATATAAATAAGTCAATCACTGACACTGGCTGTTAAGAATTCAAAAAGTATTTTGAATTCAGCATTCTAATTCAAAAACAGACTATCAAATAACACTTTAAATTGAAATACCGTGCTATTTCAACGTGATCGAAAGTCTCTATCAGTAGTAACAATAAAAAATTATGTACAAATAATATTTTATCACTTCTCGTGTTCAAAGATACTTTGCAATTGGCAGTGTTATAAATATAAAATACAGACTACCACTGGCCGTTACGTAGATATTGTTTATATGCAACTGGACACATGGTTACAAAAGCACTCTGAACAGTGCGACTGAATTTCAATCTTATTTCTATAGAGTTAAGGTTAAAATGAATTGCTGTTTAAGTAACAGCAATATTTTTGAAACCGAACGTGTTACAATCGAACTTGATTTATAAAATAATTAAAAGTTATGTACTTGGATCATGTTGCGCTTTTGTTTTGGGTCATTCAAAACGTTCGAATATTTTATTATTTCTAATGGTTTTTTGGATTGCATTTGAAATGAAAGAGATTGGTTTTTAGGAAAGGTAGATTTATTTTAGATTACTTTCAATAATGACAACTAAGTGATTCTAACGAAAGCTTTCTTAATAACTCTTATATTTAGCCTTATTCCTGATAGAACCGTGTCTATAATCGAACGAAATTCAACGATATCGAAGCTTACAAAAAAACAAAACACTGGCGATTCTGACCAAAGCAATTATAGTATAAAGGCGCCACGTATGTAATAATCATCATCATCATTTCAGCCGAAAGACGTCCACTGCTGGTCATAGGCCTCCCCCAAGCACAGCTACTTCGACCGGTTCTGTGCTTTTCGCATCCAGCTGATTCCCGCGGCATTCACAAGGTCATCGGTCCACCTTGTGGGAGGCCTTCCAACGCTACGTCTTCTGGTATGCGGTTGCCACTCCAAAACCTTTCGGCTCCATCGGCCATCTGTTCTAATGTCATAATACTAATCAAATATAGGTCGCGACATTGAACAATAAAAATAAAAACCGTTTAAAATCAAATAACACCTCGGAACCTTGTTCAAACAATTAATATCAAAACAATTCTTAACTGTTGATTGCCATACCAAATCGCGAAGTTTGGTGAAGCAGCAATTCCTTTACAAAATATTAATTTTCAAATAATAAATTCTCAACCAGAGTAGCGGCTTGATTGAAATTGATGACAACAAATACAAAATTCACTTTACTTGTTTTGCTTCTTCGTAATTTGTTAATCGCTCGCATTCCGGTACGAATTTCTCGAGAAATAGAATGTCGGTATTTAGTAAATTCGCATTATGTGTCGGTTTTACTGGTTCTGGTAATATTTATGGTGTGAATATGATCAACCTTTACAAAAGTAGTATAAGAATAGTGAAAATTGCGGCTATCAAGTTCAATTTCAGTTCAAACGCACGGATGTCTCATTGTCTAATTGTGACATTTTTTGTGACACGATAATTAGTGTCGAATCAGCGGCTGTGTGAACACATTTTGTCCAAGTGTCTCTTCTGACCAGTTTTGAAACGGGTTCAAAAATTTTCCATTCAGGCCTAGAAGATACCCCTAAAAACCTAAACAGTGGCTATGGCAGAAACATGCCATTTGACTATCACTAAACGATCGTGGTCACTTTGATCTACACCTTCGAGAAATTGAGTTTATCCACCACTGTACTGCATTCTCACCTTCTCCTAAAACATGTGACATTTTCGGAAAGAGAAAGGTCATCGATAAAAATAATGAAATGCAATATCCTAATTGCATAACACACTTACAATCCCTTTCATTTTGTCACTTCAGCAATATTTATTGCGTTACCGACAATTTTTTCAATCATAATTATATAGCAATGGATTATGAATCCCCTTCAAAATAAAGGTGAACGGGATTGTGAGTTATGAGTGGAGTTCTTGTTTTCAAACACAAAAACAAACAAACATAATTCAGAGATGCTTAATTCTTCAAGGACTTTCTAATTAAACTACAATAGTTTTTGGTCCGCGCGCGGCCCGGCCGCGGTCATAGAGCTTAAAAAAATTAAAAGACTGCTTAGATCGTTTGTTCATGTTGAGAGTATGAATTAAAGGCGACTAACAAAAGGTATACAAGGCAGATGTGAGTGGAAACGCCGGGAGCGGGCCCTAGAAGGACATAAAGTGACCTTATTGGTGACGTGTTTTCAGTAAGGTCAGGTGCGTAGTACTCGCACCCGACGTGCGTGTATGACCAGATGTATGAACTTAAACGAAGCAGAAAGAGTATGTTAGGATCGTAGCAGGTGGCGTTCTGCAGTTTCTGTCTACCCCCATGAGAAGAAGGCTTGAGTTTATGTTTGTGTATATGAATAAACGTCATCGCTAAGTGTACAAATGAGTCTCCAAACACTTCTAATGAATACAAAAGCTACAACAATTGCAGGTTGATTCAACGAGTCATTAATTTTCGCCATGACAGTGCAATTTCAACTGTTTGCTATAAATTAACAACGCTTATGTTTGACCAGCAGATAGCGATAAAATTTAGTCGTGGGTGTTATACAGTTTCTACTGGAGTATTTGTTTTTCATATTGCAATATGAGTACATACAGGACCCTTTCTGTTTGCTACGAAAATAAAGGTATTGTCGTGTCCATATTTGCTGGTTATACCTACTGGGTACCTCGAAATTATTAACAGATCACTGATTTTAATATACATGTATGTTATTATCAATTGATTTATTAAAATGTTATCTTGCACTGTGTAATTTCAGCCGATAGACGTCCACTACTGGACATAGGTCAAGCACCGCCACTTTGACCGGTTCTGTGCTTCTCGTATCCAGCGGATTCATGCGGCCTTCACCAAGTTATTGGTCCACCTTGTGGGAGACCTTCCAACGCTACGTCTTCTGGTATGCAGTCGCCAGTCCAGAACCTACCCCAAGCACCGCCACTTTGACCGGTTCTGTGCTTCTGGTATCCAGCGAATTCCCGCGACCTTCACCAGATTGTCGGTCCACCTTGTGGGGGGGCCTTCCAACTCTACGTCTTCTGGTACGCGGTCACCAGCCCAGAACTTGCCCAAGCACCGTCACTTCGACCGGTTATGTGCTTCGTATTCAGTCGTTTCATGGAGCCTTCACAAGGTCATCCGTCCACCTTGTGGGAGGCCTTCCAACGCTACGTCTTCTGGTAAGCGGTTGCCAATACAAAACCTTTGGGTCGCATCGGCCTTGCATTGTGTAGGTGAGAGCAATCAGCTCAGAAATGCATAGTGCTTGTGCAGAATAGTGATACCTTAAAAAAAAAATCTCCTTCATCATAACATAACTTCTCATATTCGCTGAAGGAAACTCAAATATATTAAAATTACGAATTACATCATACAGCCTCTGTGGAGTCTAATTTAAGACCAACAAAATTCTTATGCACTTCTTTGTCATAAGTAAAGTTATCACAAATTTTTCGCTCATTGTCAACATAAACATAATAACTTTTATGATCCCAGTAGACCCGTAGGAAATAATTTCTACTGAGCCTGTTCACATAAAATAAATTCATCACTCCGGTGCAGAAGTTTTGTCAACTGTGCTTTTACCTGCAACTTTTACGAGGAAACTTAGCATCATTGCCTCTGTCGTTAAAACCTGTTTTTATGGATCTTAAAAAAATCTTATTTCTTTTAGTATGTTAAGTGTATCAAATATACCTACCATGGTTATTTTTTTCCGTTCAGGTGCCGTATTATGAAGTATTAATGCCATCATTTTTCCAGTGTGAGAGAGAGAGACGGAGCTAGACAAGGCCGCTAGCACCATCCCGTTTTCGCAGCGGAATAATGATGGCAATAATACTTCATAATACTACCCCAGTATCTACCAACTTGTGCTACCTCGTTGGACTAGTGGTCATAAGTGCTGCTGATGAGCATAACGTCCTGGGTTCGATTTCCTAGTCTGGAACACTGTTTTTGGGTTTTTCCATCAGGAGATTTGTGCCCGGTTGATGGAAATAGGCTTGCCCTTTATTAAATGGGACTTGAATATAATAGGGTGGCTGGTAACAGCTGGATATAGGCATCAGCCACAGCAGTCCACTGCTAGGCATAGGCCTCTCCAATTGCACGCCATTCAGCTCGATTCTCGGCAGCTCTCGTCCAGCCGTTACCAGCCACCCTGTTATATCATCATTGTGATGATGATAACCATAACTAAGGAAATGTGGGTGTACAATAGATGCAACTCTGCCTAACCCTTCGGGGAATAAGAGCGTGATGGTATGTTGTACTAACCTGCCAGGCGTTTTGCTTTTAGTCTGTCTATAAAAGATGGGACCTGTCCTAGTTTTCCAGTTTCCTAGTGCCTGGCTAGAAAATCAATTTATCGGTATTTTTTCCTGCAATAAGTGTACGTATGCTAAAGCTTCTACTGAAAGTATTTTACCAATTTGTTTGAAATTATTTGACCCAAGCAATGTTTTTGTGAAGTGGTTTTTGTAGAATTTGAGCTAGAAGTTCTCATATTCACAATATCCTAACAATTCCATTCACGGAAACAAAACAATTTCCTTCCCACTGTAAACTGTCCAACTTTTTTCCATAATCATGATCACGAACAATAAAAACAATAGTGACGAGACGCGTGCGAATGTTTTTCTACTTTCAATCATCACTCACATAAAACTTCTGAACGCCATTCATTCACTCGCTCTAATGTCATTCACACAACATTTGCACCTGTCGTAAAAAACCATTCTCTATTTTGATCTAGACCAAACTTTCACCTTGCGGTTTTCGAAATTCGAACCATACATTATTGTAAACGTTACTAAATCGGTTACGCTCCAGTAGGAGTTTTCATAATTATGTCGTTACTTTCTCTGTATTCAGTAAAATGGCGCTCATTACTTGACTTTCCATAATTTTTGGATTTTTGTCCGCTCTGTGTCTAAATTGATGTCACGCATTCATTTAAATACCAGGAGTTGAGCCGCGGTAGGAAATGAAGCATCATTTTGGTGCAATTTTGTCACTGCAGACGATGACAGACGATTATATTATAGGTTTCTGCCATTTCTTACAAATAAGTATGAAAATAGAAAGTATGTAGATTGTTTTTTTTGTTGTAAAAGTTTACTAAGATTACATTCACTATTTCAAAACAACGTTTCTAAACCGACTTTGCATGTCGGTTGTTGGTATGAAAGCCGATCGTATTATCTTTTGAACCCTTATTACGAACACCTAGTCTCATAAACCGGTTGTTTTACCTAAATCTGGTAAAATAATTGTATTGTGCAATTTATCGGTTTACGCATTTAATCGATTTCGGCGAGACACTGTTGAAATTGACTTTCATTTATCTAAACTTTGCATGAATAGTTCTTTAAAAGAATTAATTATTAGTTAGAAATTATTAACCTGTTGCTACAGTTTCATATGAGGATGAAGATATTAAACCACACTTAATTAGTGTAAAGAATTTTTAAATATTTCAGGGTAAATTTAAATTTTAGCGGAACTTTTTTTTCCGCGTGCGGGAGCCTCCTATCGGGATCAAAAGTATCCTATTTTTCATCAAAATCCGTTCAGCCGTTTTAGAGAAAGCGTAACAAAGAAAAAAACTTACTTTCGCATTTATAATATTAGTTAGGATTAGGATTCTCTCGAAAAATTTAGTCAGGTTAAAAAAAAATAGTTTCCACAATGCGTTTTCCTATTCATTCTGTATGAGCATTTATTTTTACTATAAACAAAAGCATTTTCCCTGTATGGCTGCACGCCGTGAATGGCACTAAAAATAAAAAAATACAATACAATAAATAAACGAGACAGCCCAAATGTTCTGAAGCGTGATTTTAATGCACCTTTTGGAGCATCGAATAAAGTGATTACCACTCGTCACATTATCGATACAAAAGGTTCATCTGAGCGTGAAACACGTTTCATTTTCAATACGTTCAACATGCGCGTCACACGGGCTAAATCAACTTCAACTTATTCTGAGCAACCAGTCTTTTTGCCACGTCAACGTCTAAGTAAAACAATTGACCATAAAATTGTCCGTACGTGTCCCTCACAAAAAGAGAAAGCCTCGCCCGGGTCCATTCTAATGTCCCGTTTCTAAGAACATTATGTCTTATTTAAAAGCTACGACAAAAAATAAAATAGCGCGCGCCGTGAAAGAATAAGGCGAAATGGGCCATAAACGCTGCCCCGTCGTATCTAAAGACAAAAGTCGTAGAGCTACCGGCGCACAAATATTTGGGATGTTGTATAATGCGTTTCTAAGTTTATTGCGACATTGTTACACATAACATTTTTTCCTATTCAGCGAGTTTTGACAGCGGAACAATGGTAATTTCAGCTTCTGTTTTATAATGAGGAGCTGAGCGACAAAAGCTTTACGATATTTTGGGATGCCCGCCATTACGCTTTTGTTTTGACGATGCTGACAAAGGTCTTATTATAATTTTGTAAACACGAACTTCATTTCGACGTTAAGCGGGTTCCGTAAATTGCATAATTCTTTATCATTTCTTTTCTTTTTATCGCTCCTTACTGTTATTCTGTCATGAATTAGACACCTGGGGTCACTGTTGCATTTAAATTAATTTCCTATTTTATATTCCGTCCTCTTCGCCTGTCTATCAAATAAAAAATCAAAGAATAGTAGCATCGTCGCATCAAGTCGCATGTTCTGAATTCGAATCAGTCGCAATAAAAATAACAATGAACTATAACTTTTTGCGTTATTAAATAAACCCCATAACTTGTACTCCGAAGTGATAATGTACGTACGATGGTATTAATTTTCCAGACTCAAAAGATAGCGCCACAGATTATGCGACAAAAAAGTCGTAAGGGGTGGTTTAATCGCTTTTTTTTACTGCTGTCGGCATTACACATGCGGAACCGACAGACCAGAACCGATGTTCATGCTTCAGGCCGACAGTGGCTTTGAAAAGAGCGTTTGGAACATTCAGTTATGTGATGTCATCAATTTTGGCGCAGTGTGTGCCATATGGTTGTCATCTTTGCAAATTGATTTAATATTAAATACATACATATTTACAGAAACTGCAGAACGCCACCTGCTACGATTCTTACATACTCCTTGTGTCTCGTTTACGTTCATACATCTGGTCTGGTCATACTCGCACGGTTCACGGCATCGGTTGTATAATAATATATTTTTAATATTGACATGATGAACAAAAACATCTATATTGCAAAGAACTATTTACTATTTTTTCAAGAGGTTTAAAAGACAAATAATTTGGGCATACCTAAGCAAATCCAGATACAGTAGACAGCGGTAAAAATGGTGGGGTAAGCAAGTTAAACATCAATATTTAATTGTCAAACAGTTGCGAATATTGACTTTTATTGCCTTTCTGGCCAAAGGAAATATGACTGACAAATACAACAATGACAATGTCTGTCGCAAAAAGTAAAAAATAAATGAGCAATTACGCCATTTCAAAAGACAAGGTCAAAAACGCTACCTTTCTTGTATCTTCTGTTCTCAATTGTAGCTGCCGCTACTTTTATAGCCACAGCAACTTTTACTGTAGAGAAGCGAACATCGGGACTATTTTGTGACGTCCTGTTTATGCCAAACAGATTCGAACGTATCCCGAATTCCCAACCCTATTCGAACTTTTCGGTCTATTCGGTAGCCGTCGGTACACATCAAATAAAATTTAATGCGCCCATTGTTCGCTAGGGTTGCAAGAGTAAAAAAATACTTGGATTGGAGGACAAGTGTGACAAAGAGGCAGAAGTGTGTTATGAAGGGAATGATGGTTGGATTCTGCTGTAGTGATTTTTTGCTCATGATGAATAAAAGAAGTTATGAACTGATGCGTCTGCCTTACCCTTCGGAGATTACAAGCGTGATGTTATGTGCGTGTTTTATGTTATGAAATAATTAGTATGGAAGAGACAAGTGGCAATAGAAACGGGCTTCGCTATTAATAGATGTAGGATCTTTGTATGATAGGCAGCGTGCTTGCTTACAATATTATCATTGTATGCAAAATTAAACGAAACTTTGGAAGGATTCTCGAGGGGTTTTGTGATTTCATAATCGTGTTCGCAGCATATTAATAACGCCGTTATTTTGAGTTCAAAAGGTTCTGGAGTGGCGACAGCGTACCGGAAGACGTAGTGTTGGAAGGCCTCCCCCAATAAGGTGGACCGATGACCTTGTGAAGGCCACAGGAATCCGCTGGATGCGGGAAGCACAGAACCAGTCGAAATGGCGGTGGTTGGCTCCCCAAAGCACCGCCATTGCCTAATGCCTATGTCAAGGACTGGACAGCTATCGGTTGAAATTATGATTGTCTATAAATAAGTTATAACGAGATCCCTACGAATTACATCACGCCAAAAAATTCTAACGAACCACCATCTCCTCAGTTCCCGTCGAGTGTCACATTTGTATTACATCCCTCATTAAATTCTTACATCATTACTCAAACACATGTTTATGTCCATTCATTGCTAGTTTATTTGGAAAGTTCCAGCCAATTGTGTCCCACTTTTATCGTAAATCATTCTAGTACCTACTCCTGTTGCTTGTGCTACCGAAGTTTGGCTGTTCGTTTTATGATTCTTTTGTTTAAAACTTTTATTGGCTCTGGCCGTTCCAAAAACTAATTTATTCAGGAGCCTTAACCATCAGCCTTGGAACTTGGAACTTGCCTACTTCGAAAGGTCCCATTCCGCTTTTTACGTTTTACGATTATTTTTTCTTCACAGTGTAAATGTATTGGATTGGAGTAAATAGGTGCTCCGTTTAAGTTTGTGCTTTTATTGTTTTAGTTTTTAATTCTTTCGGATTTATTAGTTGTCTTTTCTGTTAGTTTTCAGTTTCGGCTTACCAATTGAGGTCTCAAATAAAGCTAGGTGAAGTTTTCGTAGAATGAATTTTGAATAGGTAGCCTATTCGACCAATAATGTTCCCACTTGCGGGATACAAGCCTCCACCCTGTAAGACGGAGCGGGCCGTAATCCACTGCGCTGGCCCAGTGCGAATAAGTGGATGCCACATGTCTACGATTTTTTTGTTCTAGGACATGCCATTTCCGTAACCGTTTTGAGAGCAGCGGTGATGAAATAATTTACACAAAGTGCCTGTCTGGGTTCGAACCTTCGAGCTACAACTCTAAAGTCGCAGCCGTTACCACTGGGTCACTACTGCTCTTGAATTAGGTAGAGTGACATCAAAATGTATCAGACTATGAGGTAAAGAAACATCTAGTTCACATTAATATTTTAAATTATTTAAAAAACTTCACTTAGAATAGCTTTCAGACAGGGAAAAGTTAGAGCCAATATTTTCCCACCAAATGTTCAAATTCAATTCCAAATTTTTTCAATAAACAACACTCATAATCAACACCCAAATGGTTTTATCAAATGAAAATGTCCAAAACCTATTATGGCTTGCGTAATAGTTCGTAAATTTCGTTATCACGTGATAGACGAGTCCTAATAAAATTTTATGTCATACTCTCTAATAACTGTAACGTAAAGATAAAGCGTGCTCAATGGGAATGACTCTATTCAACTTTGACATTATGTATGCAAAGAGCAGTAAACCAACTCGGTCGTGATTCGAGAGTAAAGAATTCATTAGTACAGACGGAGTTATTAAGCTTGACATTTACATTTGGAAGTTAAAGAGAATTTAGTTCGAAGTTAAGTTCAATGAATCTATTATGGTGATTTTTATTTATGTCGATATCAAGTGAAAACTTCAACAGGAAGGAGGTATTTATACAATTTCAAATTGGACTGCAATTGATGACAACAATGTCAATCAAATAACCCAGAAAATATAATCTGAAACATAAAGATTGAAAAGTGCATTTTTTTTAAATGGTTATTTTACACGTACTTATAAAATCCCCCAATGATCAACTAAATTGACCCACGCATCTTCATTTGTTCTACGCCGCTTTCATACGTCGATGCGGCGTGAAAATACCAAAGTAATAACACAACGGATTTCTTAAAACATACCTAATGAGTTTTTAAAGTTATTAAGGCAAATTACCATTAAAACGACGCGGGGTTGTAAAGGTGTGTAATAAGTTACCGTGATGTGTTGTGGGCGTTCAGAATGCTCAGATTTAAGCCGCTAGAAAGGCTTCTGTATTGCAGCCGATTAGCCTTATGATTTATTATGAGCTATCTCAGTTTTTGCTGGCTTGACTGATCTTTGGCGGCTCTTGGGCGAGTCGGGGTGATTTGTGGGATTTAGCGAGTGATGTGTGGTGTAATTGCTTCAAGAATTTGTGCTGTTTTTGCTTCGTAAGTCAACTGTTTCGGTGATGTTTATGTTTAGCGTTTTACGGGTATGTGATTCAGGCCAAAAGATAAGGGGCCAAGGTAGATATTTTGTCGTCTAAAAATACAACAAAATTCGAGAACGTAAACCAATTTGAGGTGTAAAAACGAAATCATCTAAATGATTCCTAAAATCAGTTTTAATAAACGCCAACCTAAACAACCGAAAACTGTTAACAACTCAAGGACATTATAAATAGTAAACCAGTCAAAGTTTGTACAGTTACGATCAAAAGTCGTTCAATATTGTTACGGAATTTAAGTCTCATTCATTTATAATGTACGTACAGGAAACAAACTTGAAAAAAAAAACTTTATCGATGATCGTTTAGGCCGAGCGGTACCACCGAAATGGTTATTTAATGTGAAAAAATTATAGAACTCTTTTTATTTCGAGGTTCTGGTTATGACTGACTTAATTACCGGTTTACTATGATTTATTATACAATGCAGGAATAATTTTTGAGGCAGTCCAATGACGTATGGCTGCTCTCGCTGGGAACAGGTTCATCCGCCGCTGGCGTTACAGACATGGGCATAGAGCAAGTAAATGATGCTTTTGTAGAATTGTTTTATGACATTAGAAGGCGGTTTAGTGAGTGGATAGATCGTAAAACTCTAATATAATAAAGCTTCTGTTTGCAATAAAATCTTTCCAACAAAGTCTATTGCAGTCATGATCCTAGCGACACTGAGATAGGAATGTGTGATAAACACAGCCCAATGATTGAACATTTTTTAAAAAACTAAGAAAACGATTACTATGGCGAAGTTGACTAAGTGATTGGAATAAGTTATAACTTTCTTTGAAACTATATAATTACGTATAAAAATTATGTTCTAACTTTTTAAATTACTTAGTTTGAGAAATAAGTCAAAATTTTTCTTGCGGCTTTATTAAAGTTTTGTACAAAATATTACTTATGTTATTAGAAACTGTAGGTAATTGAATTATATATACATAATAGCACAGCTGTTTATGTTTAGTTTATTGAAATATTTTAGTATTTTCGAAACGTATTTATTACATTTTATGCTGTGGAGTAATTGGAACCATAAAAAATACACTCTTTATCAGCATGAAATACAGAAGGTTATTTACGTTCTATTCAGCCGATAATATCTGAACAAATAAATATTCTTTACAACTTAATTCTATACAAACACATTTTATCGTGTAGTAACGAGGTAAAATGTTAATGAACATTATTCAGAGAGCTATCGCGCATCTGCATCGTTAATCTATGCAATATAGCGTATGCCTCGCCTTTCTACTTGCGCCGGAGTCGGCCTGAGCTGCTCTGGTTATAAATAATACTATAATGACAAGGAATTACCCTGTTTTGCCACACTACATGCTAGACGTTCCCGTTCTTATACTGGTTCATTATACTCAAGGTCTGAGCCTACTTACGGTTTTATAATGTTAGGAATTATTGAGAAGGGAAATTCCATGTTGCGCAGAAATTATTCTAGTGTAGACTGTGTAGATCGATCGATTTAAAATCTTGCTGTTGGGTTTGTTGGTTGTAGTTACGGGGAAATTGGTTGTTTTACCAATTATGTGAAGCTATACCGCTGTTTTTTTGTATTATATGGGAAACAAATGAACATCAACAACTAGTTTTGAAGCTTCCACGAATAATTTAGGGTATTTCAGCAAGTTTTTTTGTTTATGAATGTACATACTAGCTCTTGCACGCAGCTTCGCCCGCGTTGATGTTGGAAAGTATCCCAAGAGAACGTCCTACCGGGATTAAAAATACCCTAGGTGCTAATCCAGGCATCCAAATCCATTCAGTCGTTTTTGCGCCAAATTGGAACATATATCCTGACAAACAGACATAACTTACTATTTTATTAAGTGTTTTTTTCATAGATAACAAATAACATCACGTCTGTTTTCGCCATAGGGTTTGGTATGGGTGTACATTACAGTACACTCACATTTTGCCAGTTATATTTAAGTCCCAAGTAATAGGGGGCGAGCCTATTGCCATCAACTAAAACAAATCCAGACTCCGGCCTGCTTCTGAGAAATTGATGGAAAAACCCGACACTTTTCCCGACCAGGGAATCGAACCCAGGATCTAATTCCTAGCAGTAGTGCTTGTAAACACTAGACCAACGAGACAGTCAATTACCACAGTCCACTTCAAAAATGTTGACGTCATCGTTGTAATATCCGAAATATTTAGCGTACGCAACGCATCTCAACAAATTCTTCCAGTAATCCGTCACATTGTCCTACTCACAATGGCGGGTTAGCACTAAGTTTACAATGCCCTATTTGCATCAGGACCACAATCAATTGTCCATTTCTCGTAGCTTCTCGTATTACTAGTGACGTCATAGATCTGGTTTACCACACAAGTGGTGATTATTTATCGGCCCGTCTGAGGGTGGAACATTAAAACAATGTTCTTATAAGAACATGAGTCGTTAATTACGAACAAACATGATGCTTATGACGGTAGTGGTACGGGAGTTGGGACTTGGAACCTGTATGGTTAATTGTGTATGTGTGTGTGTCATGGGTAGCCTGTATGTCAATGTCATGAAGATGCGGCATAAAATTATAATTAAAATCCCCGCTCAGTGAAAGAAGATAAAACAGATATCTTCTGTTAAAGTCTCTGCAGGGAAAGCTTGAGTAAAGTGTCATTGAAAAACATGAACACATAATATATCAGTTGATATTAATAGTCTATTTCCTGTTTTCAATAAAAAAAAGTAGTCCAGTAGTATTTAGTTGATGATCAACAAGGCTCATAACGGTTGATAACAGCACGATATAAATCATTCTACTGGCCAATGCCCCCGGGGGATGACGGGCAGCAGCATCTGTAGTGTGAGAAGAGAGGATTTGCCATTAAGTACGTTACAGTACGTACGTTAAAGTTATTGATAAACATGATAATAAATCAATCTGCCTAGCCTTTTCCTAACTATGTTGGGGTTGGCTTCCACTCTAACCGGATGCAGCTGGATACTAGTATTTTACATGGAGCGATAGCTTATCTGACCTCCACACCCCAGTAACTGGGTAATACGATACCCCTTGGTAAGACTGCTTGTCAGACTTTCGGCCTTCTGACGACCTGTAACGACTGTCAAAGTTCCATGAATGACAGCCGGGACCAATGGCTTAACGTGCTTTCCGAGGCACGGAGGAGTCTCGGTATGTAAAGACGTCACCCATCCACAGACCAACCCCGGCAAGCGTAGCTTAACCTGATGGATCGACCCGTGCGGCTGTTAGTACTTAGCCACGAGCTCCTCATGAAACATGATAATAAATGATAAACTTATAATATTGATAAGGAAAAACGTCATGAAGAAGTCTGGCTTTATTGGGCTGAAAACGCTAACACCTAGCGAGCATGAGTGGTGATCAATATTTCCATCTCCATCAGAGAAAAGGCCCTAGCGCTACAGTAAAATAATTACATACCAATATTATTACAAAGCAAACGCTATGACTCACAAACAACAGAAGAGACGGTTAGGTTATTATACACCCAACTATAGATTGTCTTATTATTTGCATACAACGCATAAATAATTCTAGCCACGCTCCGAGTCTATAATACTACTGTCGGCGCTTCTGTTCACCGCTGAAAGGACCATTGTCCACTGCGAGATCGGAATACCGCTCACGTGCTGTAAGTAAATACAACGGTTATGTGTATTATCACACGGGATATAATCAATAGTTAACTAGTGCTTTTATCTTTGTTTTCGTATTGTACCTAAAAGATGCCTAAAACGTTGATAGGTGAGTCGCTTTCTAATGTCTAGACGGAATCGTCATGTTTGTCTACTGTTCCGACGACAAAATGCTTCTCTATGGTTCACGTGATAAGCTTGCAGTGCAGTGTGAGGTGCTACAATATTAGCTAGGTTATTCCTGAAAGCCATGCGATTCCTTGTAAAGTACTTGATGTTGAGTTGGGATCATTAAATCAACACAAATGACGACGCACATTATACACCTGCTTCAAAATAGGTTTCTTATCGTCTGTCTTTAACCATATCTTATCTGTCATTAATTAAGCAGCTGGGCTAGTTCAAAATGTTACATGTCTCCCTTGTTCACGTAATGTTACCAATACATTTGCTAGAATTACATATACTGCATTTTCCTCCAAATGATCCTCATGTTTGATCAGTAACATCGGAGATTACCAGTAATATGTTGGCTTAAAGGCTTTCATGTATTAGCTGATATGGGAGCATGTGTTAATTATATTATGTCTGTTTACAGTGGTTTCGATGTTTGATATTCTGAAGCCTTGTTTACTCTGAAAAGGAAAGTGGTGGCTAAGATTAGTAGGGTGTTTAGTATGACGTGTTGATTCACATAGCTGTTTTATCTAAAGGGGTTCAAACCTAACCATGGTTGCCCCAACACTACAATTTTGGAGCAACCATGGTTGCTGGGCTTTAGAGTGGATAATAGAGGGGTAAATTAAATTAACTAGCAAAGATCCGTAGACGTGCCGGGTATCGTTACCTAAAAACGATAAAATAAAATAAACTGATTTGCTAAACTGATACTTCAAGTAGGTAACTAAATAACAGATGGTCGACGGTCCCAAAAAAAATCATCAAAACATATTTTTTTTTAACCATGTTTAGTTTATATTGATACTCATAACGTCAGAGTTTTGCTAGCTAATTTTTTATGACCTTGTATTTCTTTATGAGGAACGAATGTATTATTTTGTATCATAAAATATCACAGCGACACCGCTATAAAAAACTAACGGCTCATATAAAACATACTACCTACCGAGTCGATGAACAATTCCAAACCATTAACACACGATTTTCAATTTCGCTTACTGATCTAACAGCAGCAAAACCTTAACACTCCACCCCATAAAACGTAATAGGATACTAACAAAACTATCAATCCGTAACTAGAAATGAAGAAGTTACGTTGGAATGTTTTATAAGAGCTACCTCAACAGTTTGAGCCCCTATGTCAAAGTGTCGTGGGTACGTAACACACACGTAATAGCAGCGGTTTACTGCCAACCAGTCGTTTAACCTCGACTTGCATCTGTAACACGATTGCTTACGAATCGCAGTTGGTTTATTTATGGCCATGCGAATGTCTTTTACGAATAGTCCGGGGATTAAATTGAATCTGAGACCTAAGAAGGTTTTTTAACCGACATTAAAAAAAAGGAGGAGGTTATCAATTCGTCTGTATTTTCTTTTTTACCTCAGAACTTTCGACTGGGTGAACCGATTTTGATGATTTATTTTAAAGGTGGTACTTTCCATGTGGTCCCATATAAGTTTTATTAACTTTGCTTACGCAGTTTTTGAGTTAGCTTCGATAATTACGTATTTTTCTCAGTATATGTAGACGACATCTTATTTGACACAGTCACTGTTATTTACATAGCAGTTAGTGGTATTAGAATTTGTGTGGGGTAGGTACCACAACAAAAGTGAAAAATAAAAATATTTTACAAAAAAAAAAAAACATCGACTTCCAAAAAAACACTCAATAAGTGAAAAATGGTGGCTTAGTGGTAATGGCCCCAAGTTACGAGTTGTAGGTCGTGAGTTCCAACCCAGACAGGCGCTTTCCTTTGTGTAAATAATCACCACTGCGCTCAAAAGGTGAAGGAAAACACTGTGAGGACACTGGCATGTTC
This sequence comes from Lithophane leautieri, assembly GCA_949152455.1. Classification (NCBI taxonomy): domain Eukaryota; kingdom Metazoa; phylum Arthropoda; class Insecta; order Lepidoptera; family Noctuidae; genus Lithophane; species Lithophane leautieri. The sequence goes on along the minus strand of OX424469.1, from coordinate 5,886,243 downwards.
TACAATCAAAAATTCGAAGACATGTGACATCTACCATCCCAAAATTGGCCCGTGTGGTTGATTACGGCCAACTCCCTATCGAAGAGAGAAGGCCTGTGACACTATACGAACTATCCAAAAATCCAATAGCATTACAAAGTAAGCCCGCAAAACATTTATAAAACGACATTGAATCCAAACAACATAATAACATATTCAAGAATCTTATGACACCGGCTACCACATCCAATACAGCCTAGATTCCCTTACAAGATAAAACGTCTATAAACAAGTAAAAAACCAGTAATTGCGTATTGAATTTACATAAACGGAAAGAACTTCATTTTACGTCTACTAAATGCTTTTTATCCTTACGTGGAAGGTTGAAAGTCGTACTAAACGTTTTTCTAATTGAAAAGGAATACCGGAGACCCATTCGGCATGAAGTAAAAAAAATATACCAATAATTAAACCTTTTACTATCAACCTATCGGTTGAAAGACAGAGGATGGGGCCTAGGAAAGACCTTCACCCATCTGTTTAATGGATGAAACGTATATTAAATCTTCAGTATGTTAGAAAATATATCGTGAGGTGGGTTGGCTTAAAAATTCCTGGCAAGAGTGCGATTAATAAAAATATCATAAACGACTTTTTTTTAAACATTGCAAGGTATATCTACACCAATGGAAGGAACTTTTCAAGTGGAATCTTTGTTATCTACTTGACTTTTACCAATTGTTAGTCTATATGGAGTTAATGACCTAAATAGGTGTCTACTTGACCACCTAAGTTCCAACTGTGACCAAGTACGCGAGAGCCGAGCGAGCGAAGCGGGCGGTGCCGCGGTAGCAGCCGGCGAGCGCTACGTCAAAATTGATCGCAGTTACAAAATTAGGGTACTTTAATTAGGGTATGTTAATCAATAGCTGGAACCTGGGTGTCATCAAGGATAACTTCTTTGCACCGTCGTCAACCATATCATGATTTACTATCAGGTAGATAGTGAAACTTACGCCTAATACCGTATTATAAATAACTGGTAAATGGCCTATCTGATTTAAACAGATATCTTTGCTTATATCAACTGCAATATGCACCTACCTCGATCGATCACGTCTTCCTATGATGTCTTTACGTGTCATTGCATTTTGCTCGTCACCCAGAGAAAGCGTTGACAAGTCTCATGCATGTGCCAATCATTACGCCCGCACGCTTAAAATCTTCTCAAATATTTATCATCTTATTTAAGTTTGCCTCCATTGGGTTTCGACCCTCATGTTTCCAGCAATTTCTTCGTCGTACTACATCATGGAACCTGAAACAGGAAATATTCTTAGCCAACTTGAAACTACCAAATACGTTGTCAAGTTTTACCTTAAAACTGGCTTAATATACGGCTACGTTCAGCATTGGCAGCTATATATGTATAACGCTTCACTAAAATCAAACCTCGATACTTTAAATGGAACGACAGTGTCGTCAGGACACAAAGGGAACTGGAGTAACCATCTATAAGTATTATCTAATCGCCGTTACAAGACCATGGATGAAACGCAATCAAGGCAATATATCAGGTTTGGATTTATTCAGTGCAGTGTATAATTCATTTAAGTCATCTATGGAGAAACGGGTTACCAAGCTCGAAGCCTATAAGATAGTGAACTGTCACTAATTATGCACTAGAATATTTAATCCTGATACAAAATGATTTAAGCTGTGTGAAATTTAAGATGCCATAGAAGGAATGTTTTATTATCACTGTATCACTTTATGTAGACTGCTATTATATAGATAGAACACAAGATAATGGCAAAATCATCAAATGCACTGGTGATCAAAATATGACTGGATTTAACAAAAGACTCATCAATACACAAGAAAATTTATAAAATCACCGATCTGCACCAAAAAACTGGTGATCACAATAAGGATGTTAAAATAAATGAGCCCTTGAACTGGCCTAAAAGAGCATCAAATAATCTTTCTATGGTGAAGACATGACAATAATCGTCAACCGATAATAACATAACATCCTTTGCATGAACCTGCATTACTTAGTATGTGAAGCATGTACGGGTACAGACAATATCTATAGAAATTCTAATACAAAAGTACTATAGCCTATAACAAAGCCCACTTACAAATCACTTCGACACCCACCATATAAATTAAAGTTTGCACGCACGACTATAAATAACTACAACGGTGCTCCTATAATACTAAGCTTAAATTATTATATGTTAGGAAGTTGGTGTGTATATTTGTAAATGAATGACTAGAAAAGAAAAAGTTTATTTAGCTTCTATATGAACAAAGATGAACAGAAACTTAAAATTAAACAAAAATTGAAAAAATATGTGTCACATCCGCGCTAATCGGCCATCACTCCGTAGAATGCAGATTTATACACTATCTAAATTCATGCAAATGGTCAGGTTTTTTTCGGGAGAACTTCAATTATTTTGCCGAGCGGAGTCGCGGGCTTTGAAATGCTTAAACTTACGAGTGTAAAACTCGATGCACGGTATAACAATCTACACAAATCGAGCCTTCCGGATTGTCGCGCTCATTGTGGACACAAGCCGTTATGAAGTCGACTTGTGGACCTATGCAATTTGCGCGAACGCTTTACATACGAGTCCATTCCGACTAACGGGTATCGTATCCGCCTTAGATCCCGTTTATATGGGAAACGATATGTTTTATGGTTTCAGAGTATTTACCAATAGTGTGGAGCAGTTTTTCTTAGGTTCTTTGATGTTAAAAGTTGTTCAAACCAAAACAAACTGCTTATACTTCAATTCTCTTCAATTTTCTTAAGCAGTTTTGAACAACGCTAGTCTCTTGGTTGATTGACTAGTAGGTACCTACGTGGGGATCCGATATGAAAAGGCTGAATAGTTTCTTACATCATTAGCATTTCTCAGGTCACTACCAAAAATACTTTCAGGACGTATCCTAACTCTATAGGTTCAAATTGATCAAGTTCGTGTCAAACTTGTAAACGGCCTTCAATTTCATATTCTTTAAGAATATTGTTCACGTTAGCTGTATGTTTCTCGAATAGAATAAAATAACATTCCAAACATCTAAACTACTGTTATCCAATCTTATCTTACCTTAACCTTACATCCTCCAACAAAAAGCTATTACACCTAACTCCTTCATAACTACTACTAACACTGCACAGTGGATAGAACGCGAAAATGAAATGCCTGCTTTACAAACCAATTTAGTTGTAACAAGCGTATTGGTCCGTTTCAACGCTGTATCCAATACCAATTTATTTTATTGTACGTAATCGAATGTCTATTGTCTTCGTTATTGTCGGGTTGCATGTACGACTATATCACCTCAGTGAGACATGGAATTTAATGGGCTTGAAGTTAGTATATATTATGTGCCTTTATGTATAACTCAAATTATATTGAGTATTTTATAAGCAACTGAAAAGCATCGTTGTCACCATTCATAGGAGTAATCTGTGAATGCATAATTAATTTTTAGCGTCTCTAATTTTTTAAACCCAACCTTAAAGCCTTTTGTTTGCAAGCGTTTTGTTATCTCGATGAGGCTAACTGTAGCCAATTTCAACTTTTATTTAATTTAAAAATAAGCGAAATGCTGTATCTATTTGATGGTGCCTAACAACAGTCTGTGCCCGTGTTGGGACCAACGATACCTGCAAATTGTAATTTTGAATGTTGAAATAAACGATTTGTACTTTTACTTTTATTAAGACCCTGTTACTTCCAAAATTCCTAAAAGAAAAATCTCTTTACAGTTTCCGCCTCGTTTTTGTCTACATATTGCCGTCATGTTCATACTAAGTTCTCTGTCACTATAAATGTACCATAAAAGTTTCAATTTTCATACACTGAAATTTATACCCACAATAATTATACTAAGTCTTCTCTAAACATAACATTTTATTACAATCAATTTGCATATGCACTAATTAAATTACCGGTCCATAAAGTATCCCACACACCATCAGGAAACTCTAGTGTGTCGCAATGAGTATAAAATTTTTTATTATGACGGTATATTAATGTCTGTCCTACACTTTATATTTAACAGTAGCTGCTATTTTATTCCCGACGCAAAAGGAGTCTTCGTAGAACTCCTAATACGGTTTTTCCTGTTACTACCTAATGCTCGTCGATGGCAGTAACGTTACTATGTTACTGAAGGATTACAGACTAGTGTCAGCAAAGTAACGTTAGATAAGATTTCAAGGGGATTTGTTAATAAAACACTATTTGCTTTATAAGGAAGATGAACATCACAGGTTTGGTATGTCTTACTAGCCGTGTATGGTAAAATTAAGACTTGTGCCTTTAGCTACCATTGGAGTGTAGTTTCTAATATGTTAATATGACTTGGGATATTATCAGATTCAAGTAACCACTATCATCACAGGAAAACGATTTCTTCTGGATGCAGGAGTGGGACATTATTTTACAAAAAATAAACAATACAGACCTACACATGCGTCATCTGCCGACGAAAGCTTGATTGACCTAATTTATATAGGTACTCTTATTCGACGCCTAGATAAATGCATTCTATTCTTGATCTATGTGGGTGGTCAAATAAACTATAAAAACAAAATATAGTCGGAATTTTTATCGCTAAAGTGAGATACAATCGCATGCCATCACATTTGGCAACGATACTCCGGTGTCGCCTTACTATTTCCATTTAATCGCTTACATTGTAAATTCGACCTCACACGTTAGTATCAGTGTACCTATTTCCAAGATATATTATAGGCAGACGTTTAAACATGGTCCAATTTATTAGCGAAACTTTCAAGTTTCACAACTATCTGTTACTATGTGAAAGTATAATATACCTAGATAACATAATTATGTGACTTCCGTCACAAAATTGAGGGTTTTACGAAAAATAGGCAAACTTTTACCTACATAGATGGATGTCACTGTCATTATCATTATTTCTTCAATTGTCATTGCATGGCATGAATCGTTAATTAAAACGTGTCCCAGACTTTGACCTACTTTCTTTCTTACTATACGAGTATCTATGTGTACCTATTCCTTAAATCTATCCCCGTATTTCTTAGAATAGTTCTTTCTGTTTATCTTATTCATGTTAGAATATTCTTTTTATTTATTTTCTTATTTCTGTTATACTTATACTTGTATACTTTTAGTTTTGAGCTTTTAACTAACTTTATTTGTTTATGACTTAGAAACAATATTCTATTCTTCTTCTATTTTTTATTGCTGTTTATGTCTTTTTGCTGCTACATTATCAACTTTAAAGCATTTGGTTTAAACATTGAGGCACTTTGTACTAAAGAACGTACTACTACTGACATAAAGTACATGGTACCTCGATGGGTTTAAACTGCAAAGTTTAGTCTTAGAATTCCATAGAGATTTATCGGTCTTATGCATCATCAATGTGCAAATAAATAAATACGTTAACTTACGTTATAAATACTCATGAAGCCCTTAACACATAAATGCCTTTGACTATCGCCAGGCTTTCCAAGCTTCAATTAAGTTACAGCCGATCTAATCCAGCCACCTCCTTCAATTCTTATCGCTCAAACTTCAAAGCACGTTTACATTATAATTATAACTTGGACTTTATCTCAGTAAAGTGATCATTTAAGTACAGTAACTACTAATCAATAACCCTGGGGGCTCTTACAGGGTTGCTACTGAAGACTACATCAGCAAAAATTAAAACGCGGAATATGGGAGTTATACACTTGTATGGAGACTTATTTTTATTTCTTTCCTACAAATAATATAGGTAATGCTTTAGAATTTACTGAGGCTTTGAAAACTAAAGAAGTTGAAGGTTTGAATGCAATTAAAATAAAATTTGAGCTAGATAAGCAGACCCAACCTTTGCAGCTTTGTACCCAGACTTAGTCCAAACAATTCAACACATATACTTAAACAAATTACCGTTCCAAGGTCTTCTGATACCTTAGGTGTGACATCCCTAAACCCAAGTACTCTAGTAGATTGCAAACATAGACTACAGCCAATTCCGTTTAATCATAATGGGCGATTCAGTGTAATGCCTTCATCGGGCACCTGCGTCAGTTCTTGGTGGTCCCGTATATTCGGTTAGGGTTCCTTTGTTATCTGATCCTGTGCAATAAACTAGTAGGTAGTAGCACCTACTATAAAGTAGGCTTTGTATGCTTGAGTCGTAGAGCAGTTTATTTGGATAAGATTTTTTATTTGCGGTGTGGTGAAGTGTGTCGAAAATAAGAAGCAAGTTAATAAAACCGCTGTTAGTCAAATTATATGAAATAGGCCGTATAATATGCATCCAGTCGATGATAATGGAAAGTGGTCAAACTGATTGTATTTTTAAAGCAGATAGCAAAGCGAATTGTTAGGTTTTTCATAATGATTCTGTTATATGTATAACAAAATTGTGAAAGTTGACGATCGTGACTGGTCTTTATTATAACATCGCTTTTCTTTTGTTATTTGTTTGCAGCGCTTCATAACTTCATGTTATAATATTATTCATAAAAGGAAACTGATGTTTCTTACTCTAAAATGCATGGAAAGGTATCTTGTTTCCTATATTAACCTGTATGACCGCGGACGAGCCGCGCGCGGACCATAAACTATTGTAGTTAATTAGAAAGTCCTTGAAGAATTCACTGTATATAAACAGTTGACTAACTTGAATAAATTGCATTAGATATTTTTTTAGTAACGAGTTTATCCTTTTTAATTTTTTCCTCAAATATGAAAGCTGGCAGCAAGGAATCACTCATTTACATTTGGTAACCTTTTTCATTCACCTTCCATTACCAAAAATCGAGCCTTCATAATAAAGTCATCAGGGTCTCTAAGAGCTGATAAGTTTAAGTTGCCGCCTTTTTCTTTATTGATCTTCGATTATTTAGAACCATACGTATCTACTTACAATCAATATGCTAATGACGTTATATCGTCACGTCATGCATCTTTATCGGAAAGAATAAAGAAAATGAATATGTTATGATCATTCGTCGCCCTCGATCAATAATTATTGATCGAAGTTCGTCGCCTTCTTTTCTTTTTGACCAAAACTTTATAGAATAGTGTCGGTTTTGGAACCCGTCTACCGTACCGTACCTAATCATTTAGAGAATCTTATTGATTTTCGATTATCTATACATAATATAAATTAAAGTCACTTTTCGTGTTTGTCTATATGTCCGAGTTGTTCTTCAAAACCACACAACAGGTTTTGATGAGGTTTTCACCATCGTTTAGAGTATTTATTCCAGAAGGTTTATGTGTATTATACGCTAATATTAAAGTTACATATAACTAAGATATCTCGATGTTTTGTCAAGTCATTAAAACCGATCGAAGCAGGAGCCGGTCGCTAGTTCTTAATAAAATGTGTTGCTATAATTTGGTGACATCATTCGTCAGTGGATTATCTGCCGCAGACAGAATGCTACTTGTCTTAGCAAATCCTCCTTTTAGGTAATCGTCATTAATCACTCAGCGTTTCAATTTCCGATAACCTCAAACAAAAATCAATGCCTAAACATTGTGATGACGTCACTCATCGGTGGGGTATATCTGAGAGATTACGGCCAGTAGCCACGCTTGGGTGGCGCGCGCGCCGGCACGCGAACGATGCGCGCGAAGCGTCGAGTTGGGCCCGCCTCCTGCGCAGGCGTCATAGATTATGAATATTGGAAGATGAGCGGTAAGATTTTATTTTTGTGTATTATATTTTAATGAATGAAGACGGAAATGGCCCTTAGTGGCACGCCATTAAGGCGCTGTCAATGTTGAAAATTTTACCACTGATATGCGGTTGACTGTACGTATACAGTAGCCCCGATTTTTTTTTTACCATTTAGCGATCTAAAGTTTTATTACGTAGTAAGGCAAAAAGATATGTTTTTTGGCTAAGCTAATGAAAACTTTTTTGTTTTGCCTGTACGGTGTGAAAGACCCCCATTAAAATTTAAAAATTTAATTTTCAAAAACTGTCATTTGTTCTGAGAACACACCTACATCACAAACCCCCTCAGAATTACTTAGAGAGGTCATTTTTACATTTATAGGGCGATTTTAGGAGATATACAGTATGATTACCAAATGCTGAATCGAAACAAGCCTTGTATCCTTTCGATTATTATAATCTTTGGCAACTCATCGCGCAGACAGGCCGCGCACATCCCCACCACTGCGCACACGCAAAGAGCTTCATCTACATAATTACTCCAAGCTCATTGGTGACTATTAACCTCATGATAATTCATGAGTCCGAGCGGTGTTTAATTAATACCATATCATGTGGGCTGTCAGATAAAACATAATGAAACTTGAAGGTTTTTGTAAAAAAAAATAAAGAACGCTTTGGGTAAACTTCCTGATGCTCAACAGAGGTGAATGGAATTGGTCTAATAAAAGCATGTCCGAACCCGACACGGTGTTTGTTAATATTTATAATTTAGTTTAACGCCGTCTGGTTTAAACAAATCCTTAGATTGTTAGCTCTTGATATGGATATAATGAGTGTCAAGTTTGACCGTTGCTAAGTCGTTGAATTCCAATTACTGTTACAGAAATAGATAAATCGTTTTATTCATGTGAACTTTTACCGACTTTGAATGTTTTGGGCTCTCCCACGGCTTTTCGTCACAAAAAATGTATTACAAGTTCAACTTAACACACTGTTTCGATTCAATTGACTCAAAAATCACAAAAGCCAAATATTTTTATGAAAACAGACGTGCTTAATTGCTTCCAATTTGTTTGAAGGGTGTGCTCGAGACGATTTGTAAATCCTTATTATTTGATCTGATGATTTGAGATGTAAGTGCATCATATATACCATCATCATATAGAAATATATGTATATCAATTATGTTGCATCTGCCATGTCTGTCTCTGCATCACCCTAAGGTTGACTGGTAGAAAATGCCTCAGGCATTAAGTCCGCCTTTGTACAGTATTTTTTTTTTACTTGTTCTTAAAGTTTTAATAAGTAAATTCGTCACTGTTTAACCTTTGCTACTTGAGTTTAAACGAACCAAGGCAAGAATTGACAGAGTCTAGATCGTCTAAAGACTCGAGACTGTTGCGATTTCTATCAAGGTTTGATTTTTTGATTAGGTACATCAATGAAACCTATATTTGTGTCGTATAGGTCGTACTGTAGGCCCTAGACAACTGTGATGTTTAAAAGAAGGTATAGTTAGTGACAAAAATGTAAAAGAGATGCTAAGCTTAGATGCTTTTGTCATGTTGAGAGGATGAGTAAATGGCAAATAACAAAATGTATTTATTAGGCAGATGTTAGTGGAAACGTCGGGACGGGACTCGCTTAAAAGACGTTCAGTGACCCTATGGTAATGTTCTTCAGAAAGGTCACGTGCGAAGTATACTCGCAACCGGCAGCGGTGTGCGTGTAAGGATCGTTGCGTTGTAGGTGGCGTTCTTAGTTTCTGCCTACCCCCATGGGAAGAAGGCATGAGTTTATGAATGTTTGTAAGTATATATAAGCAAACACATTATAAAATGTAAACACAAGTACAATAATACACAGTTAAACACGGTTATGTTTGCTTCAAATCTCGCGTGCAAGGTGCAGGTGTGAGCGTTCTATTATGCAAGTTATTATCAACTTGTAGCTTGCGTGTTACCACATATGGTAGGTACGTAAAAACATATTTTATGATCTGAATACACAGTTTATACTAGAGCTAATTTAGGTACTAGTTTATTGGGCACGGAAGTCATGGGAGTTACATAACCACCCGGCCTGTTGACAGAACGCCTTTAGAATTAGGAACTCAGTGTAAAGAGAGATACGTAGGTAGGTACCAGCAAGCGGCCTCTTCATATTATGAAACAGGTTGCAATGTCTATTGAGCAAATGGGAACTTGAGGTGTGGGATACAGTTGACCCTTTGGTCCATTAAAATTGCCTCCAGAAGTAACGATGTGAATAATAGTTGTTCGGCGCTCCCAGGTTGGTCAGCATCAATACCATTTTGCTGCCTGGCCAATTAGCATTAGGGTACCTAATGCCATGAGAATAATACTTCACGTTAACAAGGGCTTCGGTGTTGGGTTTAAAATAAAAAGTGGTGAAATTAAGAAGCATTCCAATATGACAGCAGAATCGTTTGCCAGAATATAAGCTCTGTAATCCCCAATGTCCTAGGTTATTAACTTTAAGTTCCACCCTTTGGGAGCAGACATTGTTCAGACAGGCTACAACGATTATAACTTAGCAACATAAGGTAGGCATAGTAGCATCATAGAGATATCGGCAGTCGCGTTGATAGCCATTCGACCCCACAATTCTTCTGTAGATATAATCTTGACAATCAACAGTAAGAAATTCAAGTAGGCTGAGCTAATATCCCATTTTAACGACGATGAAACAGTGCCGACCGTATACCTTCAAATCTGAAAGTTCGATCACAATCAATAAAATTTTAAAGCTCAATAGATTTGTAATAAAGATCGGTAGTGCTCAATTATCAATAGGAACATCAAATTAATCTAACTACTATATACAGTAAATCAACGAGAGACTAGAAGAATCGTGCAGAACGTCAAAAAATTTGACATTTCTCAGGTCCTGTCAAAAGTGTCAAATGTATGGGCGTTCGCTGAACTACTGTGCAGATATACTGTGCTAATACTAAGTAGGTCTGGTAGAACGATTCATAATTATTATGTGCATCGTAGTGCATTCATATGTTATGTGCATCATCAGAAAGTGCATACAGTGCATGTTTTGTACATTATCAGTGTTGTTCCGGAATGTTTGATGGGCAAGCAACTGTAAAATATAAATGTGGTTATGACATGAATGTACGCTAAGCTATGGACTAATATACTCTGATTATTATTTTAAATGAAAATGTTCACGTGTCTATTTTCCAGTCACCCCAAAACGGCTAAAAATATTCTGGATATTTTTCAGAATAGAGATACTTCGAAACTTTAACAAAAGCATGCGCAAGGAAACTAAGTTTTAAAATAATAGTGTTAACTTTATACTCATAAGTGTTTATTTAATTAGGAGCGTGTTCATCTATTATAAAACTAACTGCCTCATTAATTCATTTTATTATCTCACCTTTGCTTATTATCTCATCATACACTTTATTATATTTCCAGAGCTTGATTTCATTTATGTTTGAAATAGTTTACCTTTGACATTAATGGCATTGGTGAAGGAAAAACATCGCCAAACCTTCTTGAGCAAGCGTGGTGATCAATGCTCATGCCATAGAGATATAATTACAGTAGAGTGCGCGTATTGCACAAATCGCTTAGTGCGCATCGTAGGCAAGTGAGCTATAGATACTTAAATTGATAAGTGCATGACAGATAGGAATGTGCAATTACGTGCCAATCGGCAACGAGCTATCGATAAGTTTTGTCGATGAGCTGTAAATGTGATCGTTATATTGTAGGTTGTGTTTAGTCGTATATTTATAGATATTATTTTACTTATGAAACTCACTCAGTTTTTTTAGTTTCACACGAGTATTCTGTTTTTTTACTAAATTTACATAGTACAAACAAACTAAGAAAATGTAGACTCAATTAAATGAATCATTCAATTCAGTTCAAACCCGTGCCTACTGTTCATAGTTTGTTGCGCGCACTCTATACTATAATTATATCTCTATTGCTCGTGCCTTCTCTGTATGAGAATAGGCCTTTGCTCTGCAGTGGGATAATAACAGGCTGGGATTATTATTATTGAAATAGCAAAATTGTTAAAAAAATTGCCTGACTTGTTTAAAAGGAAATACCAACAAGATTTCACAATTATTATCAATACCGTATCATAAACTCAATCGCAATTAATTTTATTTACCTTCGTATTTACGATTGTCAAGTCTTTCGTAATAATGATTACCGAAACATTTGCTCGAACATTTAAATGTAAGTAATTAGGTTATTCCGTGGCAATGCTAATTGCTACGAACAGCCATTATTTCCATGTCACTGATTTTGTATGGATTGCGTAAAACAAATTGATCGCGCTGTAATCTCTTTGTCGTGTGGCAGGGACCTAATATTAACTCTTCACAGGAAAGAGATGAGCCGTAGGTCAACATAGAATACCAAGTTGATTTGTTGGCCAGGAGATAATTTTCAAAGCATATTTATTGAACCGTATTTTATGTGAGTAAAGGGTTGTACTTTGTTTTGATATGCGGAAATGGTTGTTACCAGATTTCACAGGTATAAAGAACTTTTTGTTATAGTTTTCTGTTTTAATAAGGAATTTAGAGATTCTTTATACTCTAATAACAGTCCAAATTGGGTGTGAACGTTTTTTGTGTGTTTATTAATAGTTTTTAAGTTGTTTATATTATATTTTGTGAGGTCTTCGTGAAGTTGTAGCTATTAGGGTTGGAACTTCGAGCAAAAAATATTTGCTAAAGCTAATTAGTTTAAAAAAGATTTGTGCAAAGGAAATGGACCCTAATAACATGTGTTAGCAGTATTTTACGAGCGGGTACGAGCTATTAAAAGTAAATTAGCTTATTTTTGTCGGCATTTCGTCCTTTCTCGTTTCTTTCTTTTATGGAAAGGAAAGGTTCGGTTTCGCAAATATTATTTTTGAGTAAGCTAAGACACAATTGTTGAAAGGAAATTAGGGATATAATTGAATTTTGCCCGACTGTGATGATATGATTAATCCTCTTCATTTTTTTTTTATTTTAGCCTATGCTGTCCCTCTACTGAGCAAAGGCCTCCCTCAAATCTTTCCAAACATGCTTTTCCAGGGCCACCTCGATCCAACCCTTGAGGTCCGCGTCTAGCCATCTCTTTCTGAGCCGGCCGCGGCGGCATACCATCACATGCGGCGTCATCAAATGATGACGTAAGGCTTCACTTTGAAATGAAGCCTTACGACATCATTTGGGGACATATTTGTATTATTTTATGCAACAACTACCAAAATATTATTATTAGTTTTTTTTAAAGTTAAGATTGTTATATTATGTTCATATGAAACCGTCCTTCATTTGTTTTTAGAAAGCCTCGGCCTGAATTTATCATCTTACATGACTGGTTACAAAATAATGGAATTAACGCTCGATTAGAACTTCTATAATAGTATCAACAGGTACAGCTTCAATATACATAACAATCAGTCACTCTCCGTAGGTAGTAGGTACCACAGCCTGCAATCACAAAACAATCAATGTCCAACAAAGCCATAAACTTAAATACAGGCACGCAGTCACGCGTTTCCAAATTAAAACTATCGAACGACTTGCATCAGTCAAATTGCTAGGCTCTAAAGGTGGGCTGAGGCTGAGGGCCTTAGAGCCTTTGTCGGCACAAAACAGCACAGGTTGTAATTTGATAAAGTTCGGCCGCCTACAATACGGACCTTTCTTTGGGGTTGCCCACGCAACCTTCGATTATTGCAGGATGTTTGAATTTGGAATTTGTGGATGCGTCAGTTTTGACAAGGGTGTTGGTTTTAGTTTGCGTGAGAATGCGAAGTTGAGCTTGTATTGGACTGTTATGTAAATAACTTAGGTTAAAGCTATGCTTTTTTCACAGAGAGTGTACTTTCTTCATATTATTACTCAAAAAAGTAGATAGTTACCTACTTTCCATAATGCTTCTCCAACTAGTGCACTAACTACATCTGGATTAATTATTTCTTTTGATTTTGAACCACATTGTTTGAAACCAGAGTATTTCCATACTCATGGATAGCATAATAATTGTTTAGTTTGATTCGTAACATCAACCCTGTATTCTCCGAAAGGTAAGGCAGAGCTGTACCTATAATAATACACCCACATTTCGCCAGTTAAGTCCAATGTAATCGAGCCTATTGCCATCAACCGGGTACAAATCCTGACTTCGAGCTGCTACTGAGAAATGTCAGATGGAAAACCAGACTCCGGGCTGCTACTGAGAAATGTCAGATGAAAAACCCAATAACACTTTGTTCGACCCAGGAATCGATCCCAAGACCACAAGCAGTAGCGCTTGCGACCACTAGACAAAGGAGGCAGTCATTCGTATTTATTTATTTCGTCTCACACACATTCAAACACCATACGCACCGTCAGTTTTATTCCCAACTGTTCACAATGTGCACTAACCAAAAATCTCTCACATGCCGCCTCAAATCTTCCTCTACTTCAAGGTCCAAAATTATACAGGTTTAATTAAATCGACATTAATCCAGGACTATTTGGGATAGAGACTCGTTTTATACGTTGCCTCGCTGTCATTATGTCGTTACCGTAAGTTTTTGGGGGGCACGTCGGGAAATTTGTTCGACGTTCGGTGGATTAATATCTCGACCTTTTTGTGGTTCACGATGCGGATTACTGGGTAGGTTTTATTTGAAAGCTGTTCGATATTTTTTTACTTACATGTATTTTTAAGGCAAATTAGATCTAGGTATATTATGTTTAGGTAATAAGTAGGCTTCGAATGTGATTTCTTCAGAACTTGATGTCGGTAAAAGCTTTACAGAGAATTCTGTACTACAATACGACACATAATAGAAGTACATACATTCAAAATGGAAATTTAATTAAATCTGAATACTGTTATTATTTATATTAGGTAGATACTAACAAGACTATTATAGTAGCCAATAAGCCTGATATAGAACCGAATATTATTACCTATATTGGCTGCCAATTATGTACGGCACATGATAATCAACATTATTTTTTGTACTTATTTATTATGATTCAACAAATCCTATTTAAACCGTAATAAGCATGTGTAAATCGCATCCATTCTGATGATGAATAAATTGTTTAAAATAACAAACTGTTTTGTCGACCAAATCCCACCTTTGTCACAACGAGTTTACAAATTTAACCCCAAGAGCATTGATATTAAAATTAATTTATGATAACAATAATTCAATACTTAATCCTGCCCTACTTTTGTCATAAGCATAATAGCCAAAACATTTTTTATTAAAATCTGCAGGGCTTAGACAACCGTTTTTGTTGTATTTAACATGACAATAAAATACAAGTTCGTTCCCAGCATCTAGTTGTCTAATTATCATATTTCGCAAGCAAACAGTGAAATGTTCCTGGCTGGCATATATTCGCCAACAAATAATACCAAAAGGTTTGTTTTCTCTGATCCTAATAGAGAAACACCTGCTTTACATTTCACGCAATATGCAGAAGTTGGTGGAGCAAAATGAGTAGATGGAGCTTGCAACCTTTGATGTTTTTACATGATTGCATCTTTAAAAACCATCAACAGTCGGTTTTGATGACGTGAAAGAGAAAGATCGAGATGATAAATAAAGGAATATTAGATTTTACGCCTATTGACTTTCCGGCTAGTTGAATAGCAGAATTAAAAACTTTGTTTTGGTTTTTATTAAATGCGAAGTTGCTAATTCGTCATAAAGACTGAAATAACCAATTTGTGCATGGCAATATAATTTCTTTTGCACTAGAAATAACCACCACATGTCTGAAAAATAATATTCGATTTTATGTTTGAAAACTTGGATCGCGGGGAAACACCAACATTTTGATAACAACGTCAGGTCAACGCCTTTTTTGTCACGTTCCCTGTCACCGTAAACCTTAACACATGTTCCAGCGAGAGCAGCAAAAAAAGCAAATTAATTTGTCGGGTCACAAAAACTCTTATCTGCATGTTTCTCAAGCAAACACTAAACTCTTCTTAATCGTTGAGAAAACAAAGCTGGCATAACAAAACTGGCTAGATGAAAAAAAAGATTTGGTTTTAAAAATCATAGACCCATTAGCCAATCAGTCAACGCAGGTAAAAGGACTTATTGGAAGTGGTCGAAATTAGGGCCATTATTTTAATTATAGAGTAAACAAACGCGGGACTATATTTGAGTCTTTGAGTTTTATAACGATAATTAAGTTCAAGTTTGACTAATCTAATGTTGGGGAATAGTAATTTTTGGGTTAAAAGAGATACTTATACAATGATCTGGCAAATTATAAATAACTCATTGGAATTTGGTCTTTAAGAAAATAATTTCACTTCCTTAAGTTGAGAGGCAAACACAATTTTTAATGCAAAAAAACCTTCAGCAAATCTGACCTCCTAACAGATTCAAGGACACTGAAGAGATAAAATAGAAGTATTTGGGGCGTAACTCCGAACAGTGCAAATTTTATGTTGCTATTGTGTATTGGAATGTTATGTTGAATGAATAGACAACCGATTGGTATAAAGGTTTTAATGCTTCTGAATATATTTAAATAATTGTTACACTTAAATGCTATATTAGAGGAATGCACAGCTGAACAATATTGATGTGTATAAATGATTGTGACGTACAAACGGTCACAAAGGTCAATGTACAGCATAGCTCGTACAAGAACTTTATTGTTATAACGCCTATGGGCGTTTAGTGTAGTCTACCTCAATGTGTTAAGCTTTTGTGGTCTAAAAAACCATTAAATGTAAGTACCTAATCAGAAAATACACCCAGAAAGTTGCGTCAAAAAACCTACAATCAAAGTAAACAAAAGAAAACATTGTTACTGATAAGTTGATAACGCAGGGGACAGTGAGAGAGGAACAGGGATTACTCTCCCCTGTTCTTCCCATAATCTTCCCCTGACAGCCTTCAGTCAAGGCGACCCTGCTTCACACTGGATTACCCACGTCATTGATGTGAAAAGTGATATAAAGCTACCAATCCACCTTTAATCACCTGCGCTTTTTGAGGATTATTGTGGACTCATATTGTTTGCTAAACGGAGGAGACACATTTTGATTTAGGTACATGGATTTAATGAGAATTGTTTTAGGCAAGCATTTTACTCCCAACAACGTAAACAGAATGGCCAGTGTTACCGTATTATGCGTCTGATTCCTTCATTCGATAGACAGGACGGAAATCCCGCAAAAGGTAGAAACCACACGTCAACCGTTTTTCTCAACCTGACATTAAATTTCATGTTATACGATCATTTCTTACAGATACTCATAGGTTTACGCAATCTAAATCAAAATGGATCCTATAAAATACTCTCATAACTCGTCTGCTGCAAAATATGAGGTGCAAATATGAACGCCTTATTTAGTCATGTCGGAAACAAACCAGTTGCCAGTAGCCTGAGAAACTTCTAGTTGCGCGCCTCCAGGGAACTAAATCATAAAGATTCATTCTGAACATTGCACTGATCTGATGAACGAGTGCGGTCTAAACAACCTACTGTGGGGTTAACATATCGTGATATCATAGACAACGGCTTCTCAAAGATTGCAGATCTTCCCTCTCAAGCTTAGAAACAAGTTGAAGTGAGATGGGAGATAATGTGATTAGTCGAACGATACTTGATAGCCCCGCGGCATTCGATTCTCAACTGCATAAAAACCAGGCGACGTCCACACTACACGCACGCATTCAAAGCTCTGATTACACAACATGACACGCACACACGCGCTCGCTGTGGGATTAACGTCAGACAACCCGTTTCCTGTTACCTGCTCTGGAGCAAAAAGCAGACGTCGCTCAGTAATTTAGAATTAATTTCACATTTGAAATCAAAACATTGCTCTTGTAAGATAAAGCGGAATTACATAGAAACCGGTGTAAGCTCCATCGAGAAGATTACGTCGAAACATTGGATTCGCTCAACCGTTTTGAAGTCTCTATTTTCTAACACCGAAAATGTCTGTAACAAATCCGTACAGCGGACGCAATCTACGGGACTTAAAACAAACAATTACTTCGGTTTATTTGAAAAGGAGAGAAAAAAGTGGAGCAATCAAATCGGTGCAGCTACCGTGCGGCAAAAAACTTCGATCTGGGATGCGCGCGGTCGATGTAACGGGCGAAGCGGCGGCCGACGCGACGTAATAAGGTAGCCGATGAGAACTTGGCAGATCGTTTCCACGTACCTCCACTGCTTTCACTCGATGCTAATGCAAGCGTATGTAGCAAGAAATTGCTTCATTTATTAAGTTTGAAGGTCTATGAAAGTTTAAAGTTAAAACAATTTCCTTTATTTTCAACCCAAACCCAGATAAGTTGATAATTGTGCTTTTGAGATTTAGTTTTAATAAAAGTTGAATAGAAACAACAGCAAAAACAAAGTATGGTAAAATGACCAACTAAAACATGTACACAAGCAAATACATAGTAGGTACCTCCATAAATACATACAAGTGAAACGAATTAATACCAGGAATTGTAGTCACCCTTAACCAAGAGTAATAGAAGTCATCCAATCAATCACTAAAAGAGGACAGACCAACAATTTTAAATCAAGATCGAAGACCATTAGTTCATGCATCAGCTGGGAACGCGTTACTAATTCCAGGCAAGGTGACACACTTTCCTTGAAGCAGTCCGCCAAGGTACCGTGTCAAACTGACTATAGATTTTCATAAATAACGCATAAGAAAGATTCAAACAATAAATAGTAGAGATTCGTTTCACCCAAACCAGCTGCGCTAAGGAGCGCGTTGAATCGCACGATTTGATACGCGCCTCCATCAACTTGGCTTTTGTCAAAAGGTAAGCTAATAAAGTTTAGCAGATGTGATCTTCTAAACAAGACACTAACAAATGGTAGCTGCAAGAAGGAGCTTGATAACATCCTAAGAAAATGTACGACGATCTCGGAAGGCAATTTTCTCTTTATGATATGATTAATGTTCTCAGAACCGTGAAGGTAAATCTTCGCAACAACATCACACAACCCAGTTTAACATATACCAAAGACAAAACCGAAGCTTAATAATGCAATTCAAATAATTTTCTTGTACGAATGCAATTGAATTAATTTCGGAATGCGAACATCGTTACTGGCGACAGCGTAGAGAGAATTTGGTATCACAAACTTCCAAAAAACGCGGTCCACTTTATTCCAGCTATCGCCACACGATCGATATCGAACACATATTTAAAAAGTTAAAGTTTTCCGTTAAAGAACATGCCGCGAATTCTTTGTGCCCTACAACATTCTGATACGAACAAAGAAGCGGGTCTGCATCATTATAGCCTATTGTAACGAATTTAAAATTTTCCAAATGCGAATTCGTCAAACGTAAAACAATTCGATACGCGTTTGAATTTGTTGTTCGGGCTGGTTTCAATTCAATTTCTTCTTCGTCCGAACCGCTCGCGTGAATTGGGTCGCGTAAACGGGTCCGCCCTTTTGGGACCAAAACGTTATTTTTTTCACACAGATTGCGCGTTCTTTGATCTCCAGAATGTGTGCGTTAAGCGTTTCCTTCGCTTTGTGCTGGCGCTGTGTGTGTCTTGTACTGACGACGCCTCCCGACAACGACACCCAGCGGGATGTAAAAATCAAGCGACAACGATTCGCAATGATTTTTCCCTTTTGCTTTTTACTTCCAGAAGGGGTGAATCTAAATCTAATACATTATACATTAAAATCAAAAGTTGATTTTTGAACAAACGGACTTTACATGAGAAGACAACAGTGTGAGGTAAGGTATCTAAATCCGGAGTGAGAGCGCCAACGTGTCAAGAACTCGGAAACTAAGTCTTGACACAGTTCAGTGTTATGAACATTACTTCATCCATACCGGGGAGAGTTTAGCACGTCGTAAATTGTAGGATCCATTACGCGGGGCCGCTCAAGATTATTCTCGGCTTACTTTATGTGCTAGCGTTGAACATGATCCAATATTTTTCTATGGTTTCTTCTTTTATTATTCGGTTTGGCAAGTGAATTGTGAGTGTGAAAGATTTAGTTTGCGACCTTCGTGCAGGGAGCTCATTCAGGTCGACGGTGGATGGTTACGAGCGCGAAGCCGGGGGTCGTATGGAACAGTGCCTAGCACCTCATAAACTGCTAGAACTTGTTAAGTCTTCAAGATATGTACCGCTTGTGAGAATATCGTTTGAAATAAGAACGTTCTTCTTATTTACGAAACTGGCAATGGAATGTAGGAAGATGCTTTAGTTTAGTTCATTAAGTGCCTATTTAGACGAGTATTATACTGTTCATTTTTATGTGTAGGCAGCTCATAGGAATGGATTATGAACGTTTCACTGCCATGCATTATGTCCTCGAGATATGAAGGTCGTAAATAATTACAAAAACATCATATCTCACAATTATAATGTGAAGTATGAACATAAAAAGTAACATCGATGGGTCTCACATATTCCCGTGGGGTCCGAACAGAGCGCACAATATTTTATTATAAGTAGTGAATGGTCGTTTGAGCGACCAAAATACGCGTCTTTGTTCGATGTGAGGTCCCGTCTTTCGGCTCAGGTGACACTGCACCGTCACTAATTCGAATTCGATTCGAAAAAAAAACACATAATTATACCGAAAGCGAAACGCGTAAATGAAAAAGAGCACTCCTTTGTACAACTCTGTTTAGTGTATACCGACTGCACACACGCAGAGCGCAAATTTTTCGCCTCCACAGGGTTAAGTTGTAACATTACAATACACGACAAAAGATGCACCGTTACAAATGTCAGAAGTGTATAAATTAATGGCGACAACCTTTTATTTGTTCCTTTTGTCTCGAACAAAGTTGCTTTGTCTATTTAGGACGTAATAATGGAAGTGTTTAGCGTCAGTGCTTTTGTTGTTTCCAAAAAATAAGTATTGGAGTGATGAATAGATCGCGTGGCGCGCACGACAAGACATTGAACCGTGATTTTCCTCGCACATTAGTTAAATAAGTTGGACAGAAAGATTTTGGAACGTGAAGATATTTTACTAAACACAAAAGACACAGATAATGCTTGTTCACGCTGAGACCTAATGAATCATCGCTAAAATAGAAACGTACGGTAAAAAGTATCCAACAGCGTTTTGAATCTTATTGAAATACCAGGAGTAGGTATGTAACATATGTAAACAAATAAATACCATGATAATCATGTTCAAGCTAGCACTACGTAGATATAGTCAAACACTCTAACAAATCTGCATAAAGCTCACTGATAGCATATCATGTCACTTCAATTACGTACATATTGAGTAAGCATTACGAATACATATGCAAATTACTTGATAATTTTGATTGGTATGTCGCAGAAATAGGTAGATCAACCCAACCGGTATGATGTTAAGCCATAATGTAAACATCAGATGCAGCAAAAGATCTCGGTTATAATGAAACAGGTCTGAGAGAGGAAATGCGTGCAGTAAATGATAAAGATTTACATACTGACGCTGTTGAACGCGATCTGGTTTGTACGCTCAATATTTGCTGAAGTTCTTTATAGAATTTTAGAGTTACCTAGATAAAAGGTTCGGTTCTAGAGATATGCAATGTAGCTCAATTCCAAACATAATCAGGGAACTAAGTTTTTATATCTAATTTCAGGTTAAGATTAGCAAATTATTTTTTAACCTGTTGAATCATGTTTGTATAGTCTAACCATTTCAAGAATGAGTTGAAGATAAAGACCTACAATAATATCAAACAGATTAATTGAATTTTCTTATAATCTTGCATTAGAAAAGCACACACGGTAGGTATGACGCAGTGAAGCATTAGCAGCATATTTTTAATTAGACGATTTCAAAGTTTAAAGTATCCATGAATTACTAAAGATACACATTAATTTCCAAACAGCAGTAGCATCGTCATTAAAATAACGCTTCACGACATAACTCAAATGACTAAACGAACAAAAGTAAGTATTAATAAAACAAATGAATCTAATGATGAATAATAACATGATGAAACATTCAGATAAGTTCGAGGAACCAAAGTAATAAATAACAACAATAATAAACGTTTGGAAACATATTTTAAGCGGGTAGAGATTAACAATCGAAAACCTATTAATGACTAATCAAGGATTTGGGACTCTACCGGTATTAGAATATTTTTAATATCTCTAAATCATCCGAATGGATGAACATTCTTAGAATCCCTACTAAATTATGTCTCCGTATTGTAATTTAGGGACAGATTTAAATTATATTCTGACATAGGAGCGAAAAATTCAGTCACTAATCGGGATCCAATAAATTTCTCATGCAAATTTTGCGCTTTTTAGTATCATCGTTCCGAGAAAGATTTCTAGAGAAAAAAATAAATCAAGCATTCGAATTTTCGAAACAATCGTTTTTGTCATGCGGAGAATTCAACACGATCTGAACTTTAACAGGAAATAGGATGCGTCTGCATAATGCATTCGGGTGTCTAACAAAATTCATGGCAGCCGTTTTTAGGATAGTTCAAAAGAAAAAAATATGGCGCCAAAAAGGAAGATAAAACTAAACAGCTTTCAAGTGTTGTGTACGGACTCTGTGGAACGTGTTAATGAGAGTCTGGACAAAGGCCTAATACTTCCTGCAGCGATAATATTTTAGCACGTCTTGTTAAGCTCCAGATTAGATGGGCGATCGGATAAAGAAAGTCCATACATTTTAATCTATTCCGTACTTTATATGCAACGCTTACAACAATAGATGTAAACAAAGAGAAATAATTCCCAAGAAAGTTATGGCAAAAACCTTTTCAAATTCTCACTTTTTATCTCCATAATCAGTGGTTGTTTCTTGCTCCTATTTTTCTTGCTTACCGCTTAAAAAGATGAACGATACCAACAGTATGACGCCTGGTTAGTAATCTCCCTCCATGCGTATAAAATACGCGTTTTTATCGTGACTAACAATCACAAAGAGGTATTCAAAGCAAAACATGAAATAATAAAAACTGTAAAATGATTCTTCCGGTACCGGGAATCGAACCCGAGCCTCCTGGGTGAGAGCCAGGTATCCTAGCCACTAGACCATACCGGATTCTGTAAACACTGTTGAAATTGAGCTTTGGCTGCTTTAAAATACGAAGTAGTGATAAGCTAATGATATCCGCATGGTTATTTTTATAGGCAACAAGGCTGGTTTATTTTAGTAAAGTTCTTTATAGATAAGTGGAACAACAGAGTGTTATGAAGTAAAATTAGCACTGTGTTCATTGCCATTACGTTCGGGATAAAGAGCTTAGTTATGAGATGATGAGTGGACCGTTGTGTGAGGTGCAACGTTCGACCACCCACAGTGTTGTACGGACTTGGACCTATTGTATTCGACTTTTGCCTAATGTAATACAGTGTGTAACTGTGGGAATGTACTACGGAAGTCGACTGTGTGATTAGATTATTGTGAATGAGTGATTTTGTTTGACGTTTTTTATTCTAATATTAATCGTGAGTTTCATAGGTAAGTGCGTCTATTGTTTAGATCGCACGTTTTAGAAAATATAGGACCCAAATGAAAAATTATTTGACTTGCAAGAGCAAAATGTGTTTTTTGTTACGTTTTCAGGGGTTCGGTAGTGGTAGTTTGATTTCTCTTTAGTAAATAATATATAAATAAATAAACCCATATACATCTAGAATTGATATCCCAAAATCATTTCAGAGTTAGATAAAAAGCCAAATAATTACAAAACAAAGTTGCTCATTTTTGAAGTTACTTACACCTTTAACATTACCGACATAATTATCAACAAAATAATCTAATCCCTATTTATTTATAAAATAAAAAAACCCACTCTAGTCCGTTAGAACTCTGTTCCCATATAATAACTCATTGATATCGAACAGCTAAGAAAAACATCCATAGGAAATGCACCCGCTAATCCTGAGAACTGCCGTGTATAGCCACCAGCGCCACCTGTTGCATCAAGTGTGAACTACCAGTATAAAGTAGCTACATGGAGTAACAAGAATTAATTACAATAAAACTAAAGACAGGTATCTTTATTGAACCCGTAAAAGTAAAATGGCATTTAATGTATTTTTGTCTCTTAGTGTAATGATTTCCTCTGCCATTTTTAGAAGAGGAAGGTACAGTCGTGGGTGCAACATCTAAGGAAGAAAAGGCTGATACAGTTTTCACAATATGATTACAAACCCATAGATAGTTTCTAAGGTTCAAGGTTTCTACATTTGTATCTGTATTTTTTATGGTGTACATAATAAAGAGTATTCTATTCAAATAATGTTACTTTGAAATAAAGCTTACAGTTTCCTCAAAAACTTTGACTAAGCCCAACAGTAGTAGCTCAGTAATAACTACACTGGCCCTCAAAACTTAGTACCACATTTCTAAAATTGCAATAACTTTTATATTACACAAAATATATTTTCAAAATAAAAAGGATTACAAAAATATTTTTTATTTTTATTTAAAATCTTTATAGCCGATAACCGTCTTTTAAGGAATGGTAAAAAAAACCTTATAAACAAAAACATTCCTTTTCAAATTGTTGCAACTTTTGACTCTGTTTGTTTCTGTTTTTGTTTTCACATTTATTTCTTGATCGATGAATTATGATTTAAAAGCCAAGGTGTCAAAAAAATTGTAAATAAGGCGTAAAACTGTAGTTACAAATGTTGTTTGAGTTTTTTGCCAGTGAGTTAAAAATGGCAATTTTTTGGTGTAAGTTAAAAACGATACTTATGTACGAGTATAATGCTACTATCCTACTAATATCCTACTAATATTATAAATGTGAAAGTTTGTGAGTATGGATGTGTGAATGTTTGTTACTCTTTCACGCTAAAACGACTCTATGGATTTGGATGAAATTTGGCAAACAGATAGTTTATAACCTGGATTAACACATGGGATACTTTTTATCCCGATATTCCCACGGGATCAAGACTTACGCGGGTGAAACCACGTGGCGCAGCTAGTAAACTATAATTTCCTATAAAGCTGATGAAAACTCTGGCTTCTACAGTTTAGGAGAAATTGCAATTTTAACTAGTACTAAGTTTTAAGGGCCAGTGTAGTATCTATCATGTTATTGTATTGGTATATAGATTCCCTAATGACCTCTCAGACCAAAAATTGTGCACCAGGCTTGAATAATATAGAGAAATGTTGCTTAAAGACTCTAGGAGTCATTTATGTATTGCAATGATATCTTGCTACAATTCTGTAGTCTTTTTTTTTTTTTTGCGCTTTGGAAAATCTCTTGGCCTGCATCTCACCTGATGGTGAATGATGATCAGCCCGAAGGTGGAAGTGAGCTTCACCCAGAATCCTCAACCACAGAGGAGCTGGTCCAAATTGGCCCTCTATAAAGTATTTTGTGCAAAATTTTCGCAACAATTAACCCATCAAATCTCAAACACACACAATACTCTTCTTTTATAAGTGCTTATTAAATTTTATTAGCTCTAATGCATTACTCATAGAGCAATAAACAAACATGTGTCGGTACTTAAGACTCAGAAACCAGACGCGGTGTCAATCAATTGAAATTCTAACATTAAGCATATGCTACAGGCGTGAATAACCACATTATAAGAATTCCTCTACTAATGGTACGAGTGATGGAACTCACGTGAAAGTCGCCTAGAGAGCTTGCGAAACGGAACTCGTCAATTCTCAAGTTGTTTGCTGTTTCTGATAATAAGGATGCAAGATCTGATATCGATACTAATTTGGACAGCAATATGCAAGATCTAGGAATTATAAATGAGGAAGTTTCACTGGAATCTGGTCAAAATGAAATTGGCTTTTTAACCGACGAAAAAAAAGGAGGAGGTTCTCAAGTCGACACGTATATTTTTTTTATTTATTTTTTTATGTGTGACCACGCATTACGTTTTAGTGAGTAGTCCGATTTGAAAAATTCTTTTTTTATTGGGAAGGGTATACCTCGAAGTTGGTCCCATTTAAAATTGGAAACTATAATCCACCCCTAAAGGTAGAAAAAATGGGGTTGATTGATTTTTCACCTACTGAATTTGCAACTGTGAACCGATTCTGTTGAAATTTCGCACACATACATAGTTCTGATGACACAACTACTCATCATCAACTCTAGGTCTTTAACCTGGAGTAACCCCCTGGAGTACCCTGGAGTGGATGGTAACTCAAAAGCGAAAAATAAAATATTTTTTACAAAAAATTAAACCGACGAAAAAAGAACTGAAAAGCGAAAAATAAATAACTTTAATTTCGGAAGTCGGTGGCAAAAAACGAAAATTGAAAAGAGAAGACACCGACTTCCGAAATTAAAGTTATTTATTTTTCGCTTTTCAGTTCTTTTTTTCGTCGATTTAATTTTTTGTAAAAAAGGTTTTATATTGACTCAGTTGAGCTGAATAATCCCAGCTCTAATGCAACCGTTAGCAATATCCGAGTCTTCATCATTCTCCTGCCTTTATCTCAGTAAAGTAACTATATGTAAGTATAGGTATATAGGTATTTTTAAAGGGTGTGTTTCCGTGACTTCGAAAAGTGTTACACCGAATAACACGTCCCCGTATGGTTACTAATACCGTCCCCGTATGTTTACTAATACGAAACACTTAACAACGAATGCACGCTACCACGAAAAACTTAACACCGTAACCATGCGACCTCGAATAACCAAATTTCTAATTCACCAACTCGAAATACTTAACAACGAATGCACGCTACCACGAAAAACTTATTGCCGAAGCCACGCGTGCTCGCTTAACCAAACCTCTAACCAAAGCACATTAATTTAGGGGCTTAGTACAAGACAGCTATACCTAAAATAATTGATTATGAATTATTTAAAATGGCATTCTGATCGAATGACGCATCCTAACGAAATACAACGACAAGTCAAAAATATAGGTAGCTTTAAATAATAAGCGAGTAAGAAATCCGTAGTACGGGTGTCGGTATTAGGTAGGCTATAATGTCGCAACCTATTTATCAAAGTTGTATTAGTAGGTGATACGGAGGCGTTAAACATATGGCATATTAGGCCCAACCCGACAATATTCCAAACGAGCCATGTTATTATTTAGAAATGGAGTGCTAAGTAAATTATACGAATTAAGCTTGTGTTGGCAACATATTGTGTTGCTGGATTTGCCCTTTCTGAGACTTGATAATGACTATAAAATTGATTTGTCTTAATGTAGTTTTTGAAGCTTTTTACTCTGTTGTTTAGTCACACCTTTTATTGTATCTCTTTCGTCGCCATCTCTTACTAAAGTGTGTCTAGGATGTAATACCTCCATTCTATTGTTTCTCCGTTGTTTTATACCTACTGTCCCATTTTTAGATTTATTAGGACATTGGCAATGGGGAAAACCATGTTGAGATTTTTTTAATGTCATCTGTCATATAATTTATCTTTAGAATGCTATACTATATGACGAATCTTGGATCTTGCCTCATAATCCGATATGGGTACTTGATAGTCACGATAATTCTTGTGCGACAGCTATTATGGTGGCTACAATAAATCAATTAATTAAAGACACCTTAACATTCCTTTATATGAACCATAAAGTCTTATAAGACCATCTTTAACAACAACCTCTCCCACATTTCATTACTGGACCTCACAGCATTATATACTTATTCGCGTCGAGATATCCACGTTAATAAATCAAGAAGGATATCGTGTAATGGACACCGCCCGAGCGTCCCCGAAGAGACATAAATTTGTTTTTGTACTTTTTTGGTAAATCATTCTGTTGTGGTAACACAGCGAGTGAATAATTAGGTTTTAATACGATTTTTTGTTGATTTAGGTGTTTTGTAACGTAATTGCTAATTAGCTGACTGAGGTGTTGTGGTAGTCATTGCGACTTCTTCCTTCTTCCTCATTATTTTAACTAACTTGCTAGTTTATTTTCAGAGTGTTTTGAACATTTCTTTGCTAGCAAAGCTTACGGATCTCCTAGTGGTCTACCAACTAAGTTTCAGTGGATTGTTTGTGTTATTTCTTATTGCTTAATGGAATTGTTGCATGATGTTTAACAAATAATGTCTCGTTTCCATTTATAATTAAGGAGTAAAGTCTCTTAACGATTTATTTGACTTACGTAGTTTTAAGTATGTCTTATAAAAGTCTTAATAATATAATAACAATAAAGCCTTTTAATCGGATCGATGTTACAATTATATGAAAAAGAACAATACCGTGAAACATGCCAACTTTGCCCACTTTTTTCGAATAATTACAATTTTAATACGATTTTTCTATGGCGACGTAAGTATTTTCCTTCATCAACTACAACTGTAAGATCATGTGCATGTGTTCGTATAGCTAAATTTACTATTATTCAACATTTAATTGAATATTTGTTCGATTTTGTTGGCGGGCAAAATTATCTGGACTTTTACCCAACTTTGCCCACATTGATTTTTGACGCAAATATGGCCTTTGTGCAGATGACATAAAAACCAGTACACGAATTTTGGTAAAGATGGCGTTTCCTTTAGGAATGTAAACGACACTATGAAAAGTTTCTTACTAAAACTACTGGGCAATGTTATCCTGACATTTTTTCTCTTTTTCATACAATCCACATTTCGCATTTTAAAAGTGCTAGGGTTGGCACATGTTAAAAAATATTCTGATATTTTTTCTTTCTACAAAGAATGTGATTGTGTTTAGGTAAATAAAAAGAAATATGTTTCACGCTTATTAGTATTTAATCAAATTTGAAAATTACAATTGGTCATTACTATTATAACGTCTCACTAATTCACAAATTAAAGTCTGGACTTAAATAACTAGAGAATACACGAAATTAAATTATAATGATAGTAATCGTCTATACTTCAGTCATGTAACGTCTATTTTTTTTTTCAGAAAATTGTATAAAATGTTGGCGTTTCTTATTCTTTTTTTATCCTTAAAATTAATAATCAAAGATGTAAATTTTTGGAGTCGTTGACTAGTGATTGATCTGAATCCAACCCTCAATAACAATATAAATCACATATTATTCATTATACTAATTATAGACATTAAGAAGACACATAGCTACCTAATAATCTTTGGCACCGATAGGAAAGATATTCGATATAATTGAAATTAAACTGTTATAAAGTTAATAATCAGAATAGCTTTGTATTAAGCATATTTACTGAATATTGTAATTACTAAAATCGATATTAAAAACAATTTGACCACGTCGAGTAATCTTTGGCTTGGGTAGTATTGTAATAATGTCTTCTACGTGATCCATGGTGCAAATGTCATCAACTATTGGGTACGAGAAAGTGGTTCCTTTTTCACATTTTGACTCCTTAATCTTTCGCACAAACTTAACTGTGGGAGTTTTACCGATGATTGCTAAAACATTACCTACAAAATGCTTTAAAGTTTTTTTTGTTGCGAACTGAGCAATAATCCAATCATCTTTTTTCATGTTTTCATGGTTTTCTACGAAATATTGAATTTTATGCAGTCCAAATAAGTTATCCATAGATTCGAAATTCTCTTTTTCCTCTTGTTCCCGCAAGCATTCAGCAATGAGATAATCATTGCACGTTTCGTAATCGGAGTCGTCTGTGTCAACTGTAAGAACTTCATTATTATCCAACATTGAGCTAGAGTCACTATCAAATGTATTCTTCCTTTTTTTCACTGAAATACGCCCTCTGGCTGACTTTTTTCCTTTAGAATTTGTAACTTTTCTGTTAATTTTCTTTCCTTTTGTAGGATGTTCCTTTTTTACTGTTTTTAAATGTTTATTTTTCTTCACTTGCAGGCACTCTGGTATATCACTTTTAGATGTAGAAACAAATGGCTTATTTTCAATCTTATTAGAAGCTTCTTTCAAAACACAAACATTTGAAGGCCCTGCTTCAATGAAAACATCTGAGAGTATAGTTATTTTCTTTTCTTTGACAGGATCCCTTTTCACTGATCTTTTTGTGGAAGTCTTTAAGTGTGAAAGATCTGCAAGCGTCGATGATGTTTGTTCGATATTTACTCTATTAGATGTACCAACCAAAGGTGTATTTTCAATCTTATTAGAAACTTCTTTCGAAACACAAACATTAGAAGACCCTGCTTTAATGATAACATCGGAGAGTATAGTTATTTTCTTTTCTTTGACAGGATCCTTTTTCACTGATCCTTTTGTGAATGACTTAAAAGGTAAAAGATCTGCAAGCGTCGGTGATATTTTTTCGCTATGTACTGATTGGCCGAAGCAGGAGTTAATTACAGTGATGCAAAGCTTGCTGAGACTTCGAGGAGAAGAAATATTTTGATGCTGGGAAATAGCAAAATCCCCTTCCCAATCCAAATAGCTCTCTTGATCCTCGTTGATGATATTGTAAGTAATATCTAGATCCTGGGAAATAGCAAAATGTCCTTCCAAATCCAAATAGCATTCTTGATCCTCGTTGCTATCCTCATTTGAAATTAGATCAGTTTTGGTTACAAAGAGGCCAGTTTCTTCATCTAAAAATAGAGAGTCTTTGGTTTTTCTTTGTCTTTTTGCCACTGTAGAAGATTTTTTTTTTGCGTTACTTTTGCTAGGTTCAACATTTAAATCGGAAACCGTCACCGATTTGCCTGGCACGCAATGAATTTTTTTATTTCTTTTGACTAACATCGGCTTTGGCGCTCTAGTTTCCTTTAAATAGTCTACCAATGCTTGATCGATTCCATACGATAATATTTCTTCTTGCATTTCAGGGATCTTCTTTAGAACTTCTTGAGGATTCAACGGAAATATTCCTGATGCTTTAAATCCACTTTTTATGTTCTTTGTCTCTTTCATTTGAATTGCTTCAATTAATTCACGAAGCAATTTCGGAAAGTGTTTTTTGTTCAATGATGTTTGGTTTGGATTACGGAGCTTATACTGGTACAAAATTTTACGCCAGGCTTTCTTTAAAGGTCCAAAAAATGCTACGTCTAGCGGCTGGGTGAGGTGTGTTGATCTTGGAGGGATAAAAACAAATTTGATGTTATTTTGCTCGCATAACTCTACTACTTTAATGCTCAAATGACTGGTCAAGTTGTCGCAAATGACCACGTTAGTCCCTGAATTTTTTTGCGCCCATGGGAGAATTATAGTTTCAAAGTAATTCTCAAACATGGCACTGTCAAACCACCCAGATTTAGTGCAGTTATATCTGGTATCTGGTGGGCCTCCACCAACCCATTCTGAGTACATATTTGTTGATTTGTAAACAACATATAAGGGGAGACATTTACCGCTTGCGGTGGCTGTAAACATAAGAGATATGTTTCCTTTGGTGGAATTGGCTATTCTTTCGGGATACTTCACTCCCCTCCGAAAAATGCACTTTGAAGAACCTGGATCGTCCGACAGGTTGGTTTCATCAAAGTTGACTATATTTTCTGCTGGTATGTCCTTTAATGTTTTGCTTAAATTGTCAAAGTAGTCGGCTATTTCTTGAGGTCCTTTTTCAGCTCTCGCCTTTGAAATATTTTGTGTGGTTCTCATAGTCAATTTGTCAGCATTTCTCGCTAAAAAGCCCTGGACCCATGCATCACCGGGAATCTGATTCTTGAACATATGCCCTCGAGAATTTTTTTTTAAATATTCATGGACTACAAGCTTTAGATCCACTTTAGTAAGCGGGGAGCCAAAATCGCTAGAAGCTTGTAAAACTCTTACAATTTGGTTTTCTTCTGCAGCTGATAAAACAGTAGGATGACCCACAGACTTCATATGTTTGTTTTTTATTTTATTTAATATTGTGCGTCTTGGGATACCAAGTTGCCGTTGAGCATCTCGTGAAGAAATTTGACCTGATTCTACTGATTCGCATGCAAGTTTTAACATTTCTTCAGTGTAGTTTTTATATACCCTGGATCCAATGGTTCGTCTTGATTTCCTCTGTCGAATTCGAGATTTATGTTTATTTTTCTGAAACAAACCATGCAACTCTCAAAAAAAAGTATTAGACGTAATGATAAATATAAAATAAATAGGTACTTAAATATATGTGCGGGGACATCTCACATACAGCCATCTGACCCCAAACTAAACAAACCAAAACGGAGCTTGTAATAGATACTTATATATAGACTAGCTGCATCCCGCGGTTTCACCCACGTAAGTCTCGATCCCGTGGGAATATCGGGATAAAAAGTATCCTATGTGTTTATCCAGGTTATAAACTATCTGTTTGCCAAATTTCATCCAAATCCATTCAGCCATTTTTGCTTGATTGAGTAACAAACATCAAAACACAAACTTTAACATTTATAATATTAGTAGGATAAACAACATCCAGACACAAGACAAACACAAATGCTCATCACATGCATGTTTGGGCTGGGCGGGTTAGAACCCGCGATCCTGTGTTTCGGAGACAGGCATACTACCAATAAGGCCATGAGCGTACCCACCATTTTTTTAGGGGTTGGGCAGAAGTAACTAAACTCGATAAGTAGTGGGAATTTCTCTCGATAAAACTCGATATCCACGTATGCGCGGTTGATTCATCGATACTACATTGTTTCGCGCAGTAATTTTGAATTTAAACAAATGAATAATTAATTTTGTTACTTAAACCAATTTGCATAGAGTCAAGGTCCACGGTGAGTACGCCCATAAAGGCTATACGGGGCCGAACAGTATAAGAATAATAAAAAAGTTCAAATTATAAGGTAGTTTGGAGCAGGTACACACTCAATACCCATTAACTAATGTCATCTTGGATTTTATTAATTAAATACCTAATATATATTTAAAAGTAAATAAGCTCAGCAGTAGCCATAAATTAAAAAAGAAATAAAATACAAGGTTTCGTAACGTGCCAACCCTAAGCCTTTTTTGATGGCGGGCAATGTTGTCAATCGTAGGTCAGAATATTACTAGATTACTTTGCCCATCATCATATCTTTAGTTTTAAAAGACCCTGAGCAATGACACTAACATTATTATACTCTACAAATAATTATCTATTACATGTTATAAAGTAAACTAACCTGTGTTTTCCCCATCTCGCAGAATATACTCTCAAATTTGCACAAAGATTTGCCCGCAAAAGCACGCACCTCACTCGACGAGTTCCAACAAGTTACTAAGCGAAGCTAGCAACAAACATGATAGTCAGTATTGCCATATATATAACCAATTTTCCACCAAAGTCAATCAATGTTGCCATAATATTAAGATATTTTTGCACATCAAACATTTGCTTATAAATCGTTCTCTGGGCAAAGTTTTCCTTGGAGGCAATGTTGGCATATTTCACGGTACATGAAAAACTTCAATTTAAATCTTAATCTAGTCTTTTATTTCACTTTTTCATGTTTTCTGTAGATCTGTTTGCGCCAGTCGGCAAAGGCCTCCACAAATATTTTCCATTCATATCTTTCTTGAGCCACTCTGTTCCATGTGACGCCTTCCACTTGTCTTACGTCATCATCCCATCGTTTTTGTGGGCTACCTACTCGTATTTTCCTTTTACCTTCTCTAGGATACATCATGTCACAATTTTGCTTAATTTGTCTGCCATGTGCCCTGCCCATCACCATTTAAGCCTTCTAATTTTGCATGTTATGTCTATAACCTTTATTTTGCTTTTTATTACACAGTTTCGCAGTCGATTTCACAAAAGTCTTACTTTGAAAGAAATAAATCAGTATCAGAGACTAATGAGATCTTATTACGCCACTTAAAGGTATTTTCAACCACTTATGCCTTTTGTTCTGACCATATCAGATCCAGACCACGAGTAACTTTTTATTTTGTAAGCACTAACCTTATCTTCGTTGAAAATCTAGAATGATTGAGTTTCAAGATTTTGTAAATAATATGAAGTTTTTGTAAAAGAATTACGATTATATTGCATGATGGTAATTATTCAAGGTTTGCATAACTTTTGCTTTTGTTTTTGCATGTTTATGAAAATATGTTGGAATATCCATTTTTGTAGGTATCTCTCTGTTTAGGAACACAGTTATCGTAAGCAAACTAATGAATAGATGATTACCAGAACGAACAAATTAAAACTAGCATTTTCTGTCGTCAAATCTTCCAGTACCTATTAACTTAATTCATTTAAATATTTAATAAGCAGGATCTACAATTAAATTTATTGTTAGCCATTATAAGAAATATAATATCGTTTAGCGTTTTCTAAGAAGAGATGTTATCAGCTAATTTTAATGTCTGCGTTGTTTTTCTAGTTTAGTATTTCATCGCCAAAAATATAAGCTGTATTTCGTTTTAAAATAACTAAGGCAACCGTGAGCTAGATCATAATTTACATCCAAAATTATATCAAGGAGATTTAGGTCGTAATTTGAAACCA
Source organism: Lithophane leautieri (assembly GCA_949152455.1). Taxonomy (NCBI): domain Eukaryota; kingdom Metazoa; phylum Arthropoda; class Insecta; order Lepidoptera; family Noctuidae; genus Lithophane; species Lithophane leautieri. The sequence goes on along the minus strand of OX424469.1, from coordinate 5,852,258 downwards.
AGTTCTGCTTCCTAGTTGAAGGCATAATTATGATTTTACTAAAAGTTCACATACTGTTTCAAAGTATGTCATATGCCAACACCATCCATACTATTATTCCGAAAATGACAGGCTCAATAGACTTTAATTAGAATTAAGTAGATATTGTTGTAAATAAAACTGTAATAAACAATTTTAGTTAATTATACTATTTCAGCAACAAATCTGAACTAATCCTGGCATTGACAACACCTGACCTTAATAAACTAAAACACTCGAAAACAAAAGACTTATATAACACACGAGTACACTCAACGTCTGTACCATTCATCACTCTAGAAAATGTCAGAATCGACTCTCGACTTCGTCAGAAGATTCCTCTTCAGTAACAAAGCGGGTTTATTGTCTCAAAACAAAGACAACGGTTCAAGGCTTAGCGTAGAGCTTTAAAACAAGCGACAAGGCCAATGTCGTGTTGAAAACGGATCGACGGATTTCGATCTTGGCTTCGCAAGGCTACGTCGAAAATGGCGGTATTCGGGCAAATTTCGTTTTGTTCTTCCATAATTAATGCTTAGATGACTTTATATTCAAATTGGGCACCTACTGTTTTAACTTGCTAAGGAAATAATTGAGACCTATTATTATCTTTTGACTTGTATAGTAGGCCGTAATGTCAGTAATAACAAAACCAGTACCTATTGTTTATTTATAAGCGGGCTAATTCTAATAAAACTCTGTACTACGCTAGATGAGTTCAAGTTCAAAGTGATACCACCAGCGGTCGACTACTATACTTTAAAATTAATAGTCAACAACTTGCAAGTCTTTTTCAGTGCTAAGTAACTCATTTTCCACAATTATTCTATCTTTGCTTCATCTGTACTGATTATCAGCACATCTAACTTACACATGTGCATATCAACTGAACTTTCGATCTAATCTGACAATGAACATGGCCGTTCACTAGGTACCTCTACCACGGTCCTCAGGCCATGCCCTACGTAGTGACAGACTAGCGTTATAGCGGCATACCAATTACTAAGGTAACGTGGTTCGAACACGCGAACACTCGAGTCAATTTCGTGTTTAGAGAACGACTGCTGGCTCCCTATGTTTATGAGTGCGCTCCAAGCCGTTTATCTATGCAACGTACTGCTTCCTCCATTGCACGTTTTGTTTGATCATATTTATTGTACCGCAGCTCAGTCCCATTACTTAACGGAGCTTTATATCGTAGTAGTGTCTCATTAGAGAATGTTTTCGGAGCACTACATTCTCTTTGTATCTAATCTAGACTCAGTAATTCTCTGATAACGTTTTGAATTGCCTACTCGATAGTTCCCGATGATCATTAAGTGTAACCATTAGTTATGTCATTACTTTTCCCCTTTCCTGCTATTGAAAGTACTGTAGCCATCTTGGTTGTTATTTCTAATAGATGCCTGCGTATTAAATCTCTGAGAATTCCAGGAGAATATCGGGGTGATCAGAAGTAATTTAGGTGGAGATGCTACACGTTTTCTGATGTAAGATGTGTAACAGATAACGTAAACAAAATGGAAGCGTCAACAAAAAACTGATCGAGAAATGTTGCAGTCCAAATGGACTCTTCCAAGTTGGGACATTTAATGTCTTTATAAGTGCCATCAGACATAAAGTTAATGAAACAGCCATTTTATTGATCTACCTGCGAGTTGACACGAATCCCGCCGCTTCCAACCCTGCATTATGTTTTTCTACAAATTGTTTTCCCTCTTTTTCTATCCCATTAGATTTTATGAGAAAGAAAAGAATAGCGGCATCCTAAAAACGTGCATTAAGAAAGGGACATTTCATTTCGAGAATACGACCCCCATCATTTGATAAGCCGATGAGACATTTTAACATTAATCCATTAGGAGATGGAAATATTTCAATTATTTTCCAATTATATTTTTTTTGTATTGTCTGAGTCATATTAATCACATATTTTGGTCAAGTTATGTTTAGAAAAAAATACGAAAGGTTAACATTTTTGAGATGAAATTTTATTAACTGAACTTTGACCTTTCCCAAGTATTATCCAGAATGTAAGGATAAAGGTCTCAAATAAATTGAATAATTTAATCTAGTAAACCCATAATAAGAAGGTGGTATCTACGTGCGTCACGGAAGCCCCATATTATGAATACGATTATTACTTAACATATACACAGAATTTGTTCCCCATATTGTCAACTTTATGTAAGGATAGCATGCTGCTGTCCCATGTTACGTTTGTAAACAAATATCTGCTTATAAGGAACAGCTTACAAGTGAATATCAATAAGGTCTTTTGTTCTCTAAAATATTGCTTTATGATTTCCGTTAACTTTAGTAGGGTACCATTGATTCTTCGTTAGCGACCGAATTCTACGCTATGCTACAATGCTAATGCTACTCAATTTTACGTCGAGTCTTAAGGCTCCCACAAACAGGCGTGACAAGGGTTGCGCTGCCTATCGCGTCCGCGATATCGCGCCAGTTGGCACGAGGCTTTATACTGTTGCTGTCAATTTAAGAAGTCGTGTATTGTTATGCTTTACAATACACGACTTCTTCATCTCTGCATGGATCTTTTGCATCTTTAATTTTATCATTATTGTCCTTGGAGCACTATATATGTCACCCACCCCGAGATCATTACCACCTTCAGGCTTAGTTTCTGGTCTCTTGGGGTTAATATTAGAAAAGTTCCATCCATTCACGATTCTGGCATATATAGAGAATCAATTTAGATCGTAAGCACAGATGGTGTGAGAATTATCACATCACCCATATAAATATGACATTTCCATAATTTCATCACAATTTATATCGAGATCAACAAGCCATCGCCACCCGCATGCCAGACAATTGATGCAATCATCGCCAATGAGATTTTGGGGTGTGTAAAACGGAACTGTAATTGCATTGGCCACAACCAAATTATTGTTATAGTAACTATTCAATGATAATTTCATTCCGAAGTCTGCGGGTGAAAGATGGGTGAGGCAATAATTTTGATTGTGGCGACACAGTTTATGGCTAAGTGTCCCCTCGGGTATTTTGATATGGTTTGTTGGCTACAAGATTTATTTGCATTGACTTTTTTGTGATCTACTTTCGTGTTTTTGTGTAACATAATTATTTGTAGGTAGGATAATAATATCATGGTTTTAATATTTTATGTTTACATTAAAGGCACTGTTGAGTGTTTTAATCGTATATCGTTGGTTACCTTACTAAATTCATAATAATCTTGACTCAACTCAAGTTGAAATCAACGCTTTGTCGTCGTTACAATGGTTTCATGCGTACATAAATACACTGGCAGATAATTAAGGAAAACTGCTTCCTGCGATGATAATTATTAATCACATAAACATCAGTCATGGTAATAAAAGATTGATTTGTTTTCGTTAGACGTCCATATCCTTGATAAATAAGCTTTATTCGTGTGTAAAGATAAGTAATCTTCAACGAACGACAGACACATAAATCAAAAAGCCGTGAAAAGGTCGTAGACTGCTTAGGCGATAAAGTGCTAGTTAAAACTGGATTCGTAGAAACTGTGTTTGGAATTCAAACGATTTTAGTGTTATGAAAGTCATTATGAAAGCACGAACTTAATGAAGCATTATTTGAATTTACGTTCAACGTTATCAGAATGCTTTTTATGACCAACCCGGAATCAAGGATTTTATAAATAGTTGTGTACAAAACGAGTCATGGTTCTTTGGGGTGTGGTTGCCCGAACCAGACTGGGGGAGCGCCGACAACGACATTTATTTGTAGCTAGCCACAAAATGTACGTAACTGTCTCGTAAGATTTATTCTCAAACATGCCGTAATCTTTTCTCTCGTGGGCGTAGACGCATTTGTACGAAACGAACCATAGTGAGATACTCACCCTTGTTGTATATTTTCGGTTAAAACATCCTTGATAAGCGCGGGTCGGACCTCCATATTCGTCGATAAAGGAAAATATGTTAATTTAGTCGCTACGAGAGAACCGATATGACCTACTAAGTGATTGGGTTCCCTATGCGTTGGCGTGTTTTGAATTTGAACTCCGACGGCCTCAAAGATCAGTCCAATGTTTACAAATTGCCCGAAGAAAAAAACTCGATTCATTCGATTGAGATATTCATTTTGATTAGGTTCGATTTAAATAAGATTCTTTTGAAGATGAAGGTATATGAAGTGAAATTGGATAAAGGTTTTTTATAAAAAAAAATTATATACAATATATTTATGTAAGAGTCTATTAACAAAGAAAGAAGAAGAACAATGAGAGGATTTTATTTTAAACCAAATTAAGGTAACACAAGGAAATTAAATAAGAAAACGAGTAATCCAAGAAAGTGGGTCAAAATGTCGGTGAAATATATCCACTAGGAGATGCAAAATATCGCCGAAATGGATGCCCTTTCTCACAATATGGCGCCACTAGGATTTCCATCTTTTATGAAATATTACGGATTACGTAGGCGGTCGTTTCATAAAATCTAATTTTAATTAAAAAATAAGCAAACGTTAATTAATTTCGCCGGTCTCATCTCCCGGTTACAATGGTGTACAAATTAAACGTTTGAGTCGGAACGTTGCGGATAAATTTTGCTCCAACTTTTTCGTCTTTAGTATTTATTTTTCTCCATTAAAATCATAATCCATAAATTATAATTTCTCTCTCATGTCTGCTGATAACAATCCTCTTTTTTTACACAGCTTCGTGTTCTTTTTTTAAATTAATCTCACCAAAATATAAAACCGTTTAAATTAAGTCGTTTGCCTCTTATAAACTAATTTCGGCTTTAATAAATTTAAAGCGACCCAATTCCCGAGCGCTTGGAGCGATGTTATTTTATTTGTCAGCATATAGTTCCAAAATAATTAGATTGGGAATTTATTTATAGATGTCATCGGGGGTCGTGATTTAGGGCGAGGTTCGACTTCAATTGGTCGTATCCGCATTGTCTAAATACAAAGATCTAATCTCCTTCAGCTCTTATCAGTGAAGTCTACATCTTCAGTGCATTGTGTTGGTAATTTTCACATAAATTAGATAAGACGCATAATCAAGTTAGCCTTGACAGCGCTTTGATAACAAAATTTGAACGGATACAATACAAATTCTTATGTCACTTCGAGTCATGCTTTTGGTAATTGAGATTTGTAGTTGACGGTACTTAGCAAATAACTATTCGAGAATTTAATTGCACATAAAGCTCACAACTTTGATATTTATGAATCTGCGTACTTGGAGACCACCTTTGCATAAAATAAATTATTTTACGACTGAAGAAAATGATGTGAAATTGCAAAGTATGCGACTTGTTCTAACAAATTCTATGGAACTCTCGAACATGGAAATTGCTCATGAGTTCAGATATTACAGCTAAAACATAATAGCAAAATGAAAGGCGTTAGCCTAATAACCTGCCACCAACAACGTCGCTTACAAAAACAACTTGTAAATATTTTAGTTGATCGATAAACCTGAAGTGGAGTATGAAACTATAATCGAACAAAATAAAAAGTATTTTATTACTAACCGACTCTTTATTCTAATGGCCATCGTTTTTATTTTTTCATGGTTTATGTATTTGATTGAGTGTGTGGTAAAACGGTTTTCCCTTTTGTATAAAAAGGTTATTTTTGTTTTTCTGTTTTCAGGTTAATTAAGTGACTCAAGTGCTATACCTACTAAGGTCAACCTCATTTCGGCTGAAATTAAATAGGTACTTGTTAAGGCAAAAGGAAGATACCAAGTAAGTACCTAGATAATCCTCAATTTACTTAGCACACGATTATTTCAATAGCGAGATGATACCCAACTTATAGATAATTTGGTTTTGAGTCCAGTTCTGCACTGAACTCAAAATGTCTGGCTATATCATGCCATTTAAAATAAGTCTGCAATTGAGTGGTATGTGTGTAGATTGCAATATTGCATAAATATAATTACTAGTTCGCCTTAAATGCAATGAGAAAGCCTAAAAAACTCACAACTAATTAGCTAAATCCTGTATATTCTATGACGGTGTTCTGATTTCTAAGGAAGAGTCTCTTGCACTTAATACAATTGGAATTCCTTTAACATATACCACGTACACAGTCTGGCCGTCTGTCGAGAGAGAATGCTTTCTGAACACCTGTCAGTTTCATACTAACGAATATAGTTTTGCAGATTAGTACCAGCATTGTTATTCTGTAACCATTTCACCGTGAAAACGTTGATGCGTAAAGTTGAGATGGTTAAAAAAATTAAAGTAATAAAAACTAAAACCCAACTACTACTAAAAAGGTATAAACAAGACACCACAGATAGACAAATTAAAAATCCGGAGTCACACGTGTTCATAAATCAAACAGATTACGTGTGACTACACACATACATACATACTGGTCAAAATCATAACCCTCCTTTTTTCTTCGCCGTAGTCGCGTAAAAAGAAACTCGCACTAGGGCCCCTGTACTGAAGAGTAATCTCGACAAACTACTTAATAATTATGTTGATTAAAATGTTAAAAGCTTTAAAGATAGGTAGTTTTGAAGATGGTAGTAAAAAGCTTTCAAAGCCAAGTTTTGTCAGCTGCTACATCATCATCATTTTAGCCGAAAGACGTCCACTGCTGGACATATGCCTACCCCAAGCACCGGTATTTCAACCGGTTCTGTGCTTTGCGCATCCAGCGGATTCCAGCTAGTAAATCCAGCAGTTTCACTACTGAATTAGAGAGTAATCTTTCATCATGACAAATGCTCACTAACTTATTTATAGTCAACGACTGAAATAAAATTAACTTCATCAGCATAAGCTTTATTAATCACTGCGTTTTCAAACAAATTGTTGGTATGTGCTCTAAGAGTGTGGTGTGGTTACCAAGAATGTGAGTGATTCTCTGGTAGACTTGTTTTACTTGTCGCCTTGATTTAGATTCTTGTTTATCTTAGAACGTTTTTAAATATGCGTACGACGATACTCTAATTTGGAATTAACTCGTTTCGTTCACGGATGAGTTCGAACGGAATAGTTCGGTTTTTGGTCCTTTTAAGAAAGGAGATGTCGAATTGTTGTTGGTTTATTAAGTTTTTGTGTCAATGTTTTTTTGATTTATTTGAATGCCTATGAATGAAAAAAAATTGGCAAACGAAAACCCAAAGTTAATTTAAAAAAATATTATGAAAGATATGAGTAATATCTAATTGGGAGAAGAACATAACGAAGCAAAAACAAGATATAGTGAAACTGTGCATTAGCATAATTTGCAGCAGGAGAACTTCGCCATAGTGAGTTTCAACTCATTTATAAATATGTTTTGTCTATTTCCCAGTCGAATCCCTCGTGTTAGAATTCGTCGTTAACCAACTCTTATCAGAATAACCTAGAACTCAAATTGTCACAGAGAACAAAACTTCAACGTATACAAAATCCCAGAGGGCCAGTCTAAAATAAGTTCAAATCGTTATGCGAACAACTAGTCTGAGCAAAACAAAGTAATACCAAACAAAACAGTTTACATATTATACTTGTTTGTACTGTATTCAAAACTAAAGCACAGTACAACATAAAACAGTATTTCAACTAGGTATTTTGTGATAAGTTACAACTCTACATCTTTATCGGAGTGTTAGGGTTATCGACCATTTATTCATTAATACACAACCTGTTTTCCTATACATTCTCTCTTTATGAAGGCTGCCAAAAAGATCGCGAAAGGCGAAAACGTAAACACCTGCATCGATGCAACACCCACTGAATAACTGCATAGCCCAACTCCTAGTGACATGCGTAGCATCTCATGAAACAGCAAGTCTTTGTTCGTAGTTGTTCTACTGTTTACTATATTAGAGTATGACTATAGTGCGTCGTTTCTTAGCAACGGATATGGGTAAGAACGTATAATAATTTATAAGCAAAGTTTCGCTCGTGTGGTTTTCTAACTAGACATCCTAATTTCATAGTTATGAACTCCTTACAAGTGAACTTTTGTTGATAAGTTTCATAGAGAACTGCTTAATATTAATATCACGTCTAGAAATGATCCGTTTAAATTCACTCATTATTTACATAAGGGCGTAAGGGCGTACCCTACCTCAGATTTTATCTCGCTGGCACTATACTACTCGCGGCCTGAGTGAGAGCGAGACGGAGTGGGGTGCTGGCGGGTCTCAAGCTTCGAATAGTTTAGGTAATTGTTTTTTACGATGAAAATAACGGTAATCAAAAAAATTCAAAAAACATAAGACCTGCTTTATAGTTAGTTCAGTTATTATGCAAAGTTTCATGATCTAATTTGAAGTATTATTTTAATACCAGCGGTTTATAGTTCGGATTAGAGGTAACTTTGGTTTTTTTTTCTATGTAGTCGTGTTTTCGCCATACATAGGACCTAGCATCAATCCTCAACTTTAACATAATTATATTTATTTCAAAATTAACGCTGCAGTATTTCGGCATAACGGAGGGTCATGCTAAGCAATTTCAGGTAAGGTAGGGCCTTAATGTCATGCCTGTATTCCCCAACGGGTTTGGCAGAGGTGCACCTTAATACACCCAAATTTTGCCAGATAAGTTTCAGATCCATGTAATCGGGGGCGAGCCTATTGCCATCAATCGGACAAGACTCCAGACTCCGAGCTGCTACTGAGAAATTCCAGATGAAAAAACCTAATAACACTATGCCCAACCTGGAAATCGAACCCAGGACCTTATGCTCAGCTGTAGCGCTTGCAACCACTAGACCAACTCATACAACAACTCGTAGTTTAGTAATCTTGCAAATAGTCCGAGAAAAATACAATTAAGAAAATTGATTTTCACTGGTTTTTCTCCTAAGATGCAACCCTAGTTTTGCTTCTTAGGAAAACTTAGGAAACTTCTTAGGATAACCAGAAATTAACCTAATCATTGATTTTCCTACTGTACTGTACTTTATTTATTTGTGGTAAGAATAATCATTATTTTCTATTAATATGATTTCATTTTCCATCTTAAATTGCTTTTCAACTTCGTCGAATTATAGTATTAATGTACAATGGAATGTTGAAGTACTCGTACTTTAGAGAATACATTTTAGTATATTTTACGATGGACATGATGTTGAATGCACAAGTAATATTTTAGTGCACCATGTAAAATAAAATATATCGATGGAAATAAAATCACTCCAACTGTGATATATTTAGTAGCCATCGAATTTTATAGATAATTTTAGTAAAGAGGTAAATTCAAAGAGACAAGACTGAACGTGCCACTTCACTTTTTTAAGTTTAAAGAACACAAAGTAATATCTATCAATTCCCTCAACTTTAAATAGGTAGGTATCTACATTTATATTGCTATATCGCAAACACAAATACGTTTTACTTCGATAGAATTTTTCGTTGTATCTTGGATACATTTAAGAAAAGTCATCTGTGCCAAAGTCAAAGCCAAATAATTTATTTCAATTAGGCACATAAAAGGCACTTTTGAACGTCAAAAACAAAGAAATAGAACTGATTCTTGTTGCTGCATGTGGTGATTGTTGTTATTGTTGTGTGATGATTTTTCTAAGGAGTGAGTAGAGTTTTTTTTAATATATTTCTATTATGTTATATACTCTTTTAAACACCATGTAATGGAATTAAATAATGAATATCCAAGGCTACTTTTTAATCTTAAGCTTTTTCAGCCTCGAATCTCATACATACATAAATGTAACACTACAAATTCTAGCTAGCCGAACTGTAACCAGAGCCCACAGTAGCCCTCTAAAAACTCATAACAGCATCCGAGTCCTACATTGGATCACAGGACTTTTATTTTCCGTTTAGTTAGCGGATTTGCTGGGTCGACGCGAGTTAGCCGTAATAAATATAAAAGTTATAGCTTGCAGAAGCCTTAACCCTTCGCTTGAAGCTTACCACAAGCGGATTACGGTCATTACTCATTCCTACCGTCTAGAGTGCCTCAGGCTGGAATCGAAGAGAGACGGTGAATGTAAATGTGTACATTTTTTTTCTCTCAGACCCTTATTTATGCTATCCTGAATGAGAATCATTTTTTGGTCATTGATACATTAACAGGCACAATACCTGCCTAAATTGAAAATTCTTTTGTTTTTTGGACTGGTTTTAATTATGTGGTCGTTCTTCTCAGATGAGTAATGCTAGGCTCAACTTAATTGTATCTTTACAACAATTTCAAACCTCCAAAACGAAGACGTCGTTAAAATCTACTAGACATATTATATATTAGCTATTGCTCGCGACTTTGTCTGCGATCCAGGATGAAAAGTAGCCTATGTCCTTCTCCAGGTCAGGGTCTACCCATGTCCCAAATTTCACATTCAAATCCGTTCAGCCGTTTTAGCGTGAGAACGTAACAAACAAACTCAGTTTGGGCATAATATTAGTTAAGATATTAAAAATATATGATGACATTTATTGCAGATGATGATGATGATAATTGTAACATGCGCATTGATAATTTTATACTTTTATTTTATGATTTAGTCGTTAAAGTCAGCAAGACTGAGAACCATTTATTTTACAAGAAAGGGAATAACAAATAAAAAACATTATCTGCATAAAACTCCAACTGTCACTAACGAGACACAATAGAATTTTAATTGTTATCGGCCTTCTAAAGGCCAATCAACAGTTGAGCGGATATCACTCGCTAAAACACTCATGAGCTGGTAGTACACGTTTCCAGATAAACCAATAATAGACCGAGTAAACGGACAGATAAAGACGAATCGAACACTATCACAACCATAACAAATGCTTACACCACAAACTCCGATACCTCCTACCATCATAAGATCAATACTTCACTTCCGACCCGTGTACAATATAAAACAAATTCAGGTATAATAATAACAAACTTTCCTTAGTAGACCGCAATATATTTTCCTCAAATGTCCCAAAGGTTTTTATTGATTACATGGACAATGTTCCACTTTTTATATTGGCACTAAAAGGGTATAAAACGAAATGTGCTAGTATAAAGGCTTATTTTTCCCTTTGATTGTGTGCCATACGTTTCCTCAAAAAGTTTGCGGGAGGAAAACTTCAAATGATCCCCTTGCCCAGAGTATGATTTATTTAGTTCCATTGTGTGCCCTATAATCTTCTGATAACAAGAAATATTGAATCAGTTTTGAAATGTTACTGTTTTGCTTAGTAGTACGTTCGTTAAATACATTCAGAAGTTGGTGCAAAATAATAACATTTTATGAATGAACTAGCTGCGCCCCGCGGTTTCACCCGCGTAAGTCTCGATCCCGTGGGAATATCGGGAAAAAAGTATCCTATGTGTTATATATCCAGGTCATAAACTGTCTGTTTGCCAAATTTCATCCAAATCCATTTAGCCGTTTTTGCGTGATTGAGTAACAAACATCCAAACACACAAATACACAAACTTTCACATTTATAATATTAGTAGGATAAATTAAAACTTAGAAACCAAAGTCTTATTTATGAATCACGATAGAGAAGGTGAATATTATATACAAAACTTCATATCAATTTACAGCCAAACTTTTTCGAAACAAAGCTTTTTCTCCATCCTTGGTTTTTAAGGTAACTTTAGGTTAATCTCAGGGAGTTCGGATCAAAAATTCTTACATTCCACAATAATTTTCTGATTGATCGCCTATTCATCACCTATAAGTACTATAGTAATTCATTTCCCGTAATTAACTGTCATAACTTACGTGAAATGATGAACAGCTAATATATTCTGTTTTTTGTTAAAGTATCGTTTGGTATTAAGATTTAAACGTTGTTGTCAGGATTATAAGCATTCATCATACTTACAGTAAAAAGTTTAAAAATGGGTGTTTCTCAATGGCCCTAGTATGGGCCTTGAGGAACCCCTTTCTTTTAATAAGTAAATGAATCAATAGGGTCAGCGTAGAAAGAAACTTTGAAAAGAAAATAAGCTACAAGGGTAATGCCCTGTATCCTCGTCATTTCCTCATCTATTTAATATATCCATGCAAAACGTTTTCTCATTTTGATCATCCATATTGTCTTAACACAATAGCAGATTCTATTTGTGTGGCATTAGAACGAACAAAAGTATGACAGTCGAAAAATTTATGATGTTTAATCTTCAACAAAAGGAAGTACAAAAGATTATCATTTACGGAGTCTTTATTCCAAAAAGAGCCGTAAACAATTGGTAACTTTGACAGGCATCATGAAATGACAAAAAGGATTACGTGTCTCGACAATCTCACTTTTACAATAATTGTTAACGAAAATTAAAGCCGGATCTTAAACTCTACTCCTTCGTAACAAAGATCATTCTGAATCAGGATGCGTGATTTAAGTTTGTCATTCTCACTAAATTTGTATTTTTAGCTGCACCCCGCCACTTCTGAATAAACACTAGCTTTTGTGTCGTTTACTTTTTAGACTTATTTAATCTTGTGGAAGATTTTTGCACATAGTGCTTATGTAAACAACTTATTCAACCCGTTACAAATTGCCCTTTGTCAAACCTCGATTGACAGTTTCTTGCCTTCGTCTATGAACTGATTTTTTGCCCCTAAAATAAATACAGCGCAGAGATTTCTCAATGTAAACCTCGATTTAAGTGCTTAAATGGATTCATAATTTATTCGTTCAAGCGATTCTGTTCCTTATATCTGTTTGCTCGATAACTTTGGAAAAATACAACGTAGCGCTTTAAATTCTAACCGTCATGTACTTAGAGGGCCCTTTAGTGCAGCAACCACGTTAAAGTTATTTTCAAAACTTCAATAGCCACCTCTTTACCGACAAACATAGGGTTCAAAGTGGCGTAAAATCTAATTTAAGGACCCCTAGTCGCGCAGTGTAGAATAATAACCATGTTTTTCTTATGTTTGTCTTTGGAGGAGATTACAAACATGCGCGCACATGGCAAGCTCTTCAATCGATGGTTCCCTCTCGTCGTGACATCAAAACTATTTGTCTTTGAAATAACTTGGTGACTTTCTACAGACCGTCTCGCGATGAGTTATTGCGTTATCCCCTTGAAACACAAGTCCATGTCTGCAAGTCACGGCACTGTTCATGTTTCATGTAAACTAGAAAGAACACCTGTGCTTGAATTTGTGGCATTAAAATTGTATGCTACAATTTTACTAGCAACTTTTTCATTTTAAAACTTGAAACCGCTCTAATGAATGAACAACGTAAAAAATCAGCGAACCGAAAATATTTCACGTCCACATATTTAAAACATCCGACGATTAAAGTTAACATGTAATTGCTGCTTTTTTACCGCCAGCAACATTAGTGTTTTCAAACACGTCGCTAAATAAAAATGCATTCTAAAATAAATCGTTGTAAAATTCGCGCCTTGGGCACTGGCCGTTGAGATTCCGAGGCCGGTTATTAAAACGACTATACTATGTCATTATTCTTGAAACAAAAAAAGGAGTGAATCGTAACAGGCGCGCCACATATCATCGGGGGAACTGGCACTTATGCGCGTAGTTTCTATCGTAAATCAAAGATATTAAACGGAATGGCGGAACCTCTTTTGAGTTCACATTATAAATCATAGAGGCGCAAGAAGACCTCTGGCTGCCACCAATAGGGTCTTTGCGAACGCCGTCTACATAAATCGTGTAAGTAATAAAAAATACAAAATGTATGATGATAAAGTAAGTTGAAACTGTCTTGTTGTCTCCAATTCTTACGGTGTGATACTGGATTTATGCTTTAACTGAAACTGAATAACATGCATGTAACTACATATTTCATACAATAGAAACAAATAAAATATAAATGCAACATATAAAAAAACAACAATAACAAGCAATAAAAAAACAATTACAACTTATTTAACAAATTCACCTTACTCAATAATTTTGAGGTTGTTTTAACTGTTAGAGCATTCTGGCTGTCATTCGTGGATCTTTGACAGTCGTTACGGGTCGTCAGAAGCCCGAAAGTCTGACAACCAGTCTTACCAAGGGTATCGTATTACCCAGTTACTGGGTTGTGGAGGTCAGACAGGAAGTCGCTCGTGCGCGTTAAAAAATCAGTAACGCCTCAAAAAATCAAGTTGATACAGATTACAGATTGAATTCCGCTAAAATATTGAAAAGAAAGAGATCTAATTATACGGACAATAGTAATAAAAAAACTTTGTTAGCAAGATGTTCCAATTTGTTAAATTCCAACGCGTTTATGAGACGGTGACATGATAAAACGGATTCGTTTCAGGGCTCGAACATCGTTGCTACTTTCACTGTACGTCTGAACGTGATCATTGTCTATTATGATTTAAACGGTGCACGCCATTTTTTACTTTTGAGGTGGCAGTCCATCGCAAAGAGAGCTAAGCTATATTACACGTAAATTATGGTATACAACCAGATATATTAATTGTTTCGAGAAAATCAGAATCCAACTTGAGAATTAATACTATAGTCAAAGTATTACCCTTGAAGATCAAAATAAAAATCCATCAAAAACTTCAAAAGCACAGTCTTTTTTGTATTGACGTGAACACTGACTAGTACACTGGTACTTTATTGAATGAAACTACAATTCTATTTGTGGTAGAGGTTATATTCTGTTCCGCTTCCATCAACCATTTATCTTAGCTGCCGGAGTAACCTCACCTCAACCGATCGTCAATTGCTGCCTCATTGACTCTCGATTTCGTTTATCAAGTTTCGTTTAAAATTGCTTTCTTTGTGCAACTCGAATTTTAAGATCCATATAAAGATAGATTTTCAATCTTCAAACTCACTTTCTACATCACGTTCTGCTAACAAAAGGCGATAGTATTGACTTTGTTTGGGTCGAATTTAACGATAGGTGAAAAGAGTTACATAAAGATATCATAACTAATATCGTTGTGAAACGACAAGTCATTCGATATAAAAGTGTTTTGTAGGAACTCTAAGGGTTTCCTTGTTAGGATCGTGACGAGATTGAGTTAGATATGGTGCCGTGAGCTCTGTTATTGCATTTGGTTTGTTGACGGCGATAATTTCGGTTTAAAGGAGACAAAAACTGTCTGTGTGCGCAATGACTGTTCAGTGTTCATTTGTTTTTTATTTATGTCATTTGGTAATCTGGTATGGGTCTATCAAATTAAAGATTGGTTCCGTACTCAGTGAGTTTTTGTCCTGATTGCAGTTGATAGACACTTCAATGTTTTTTTTCCAATGTTAAACAAACACTGCCCTTTAAGCAATTTCTTAATACACTAGCAAAAGCTTTATCCTTCTTTCTGGCAACAGGAAATTCATCGAAGCCAAATCTTCTTAGAAATAAGTTTGGCCCAAAATCTCAAGTTACTTTATCCATCTTGTTCCACTATGAATTTTAATTTCACACCTAAGCCCGCACTCATAGGGTCCACAAATCACCTCAAAGCTTTATTTATAAGCATCCCAGTCTTTCGATCAAGTTAAATTGAAAAATATGTAAACGAGCGTGATATTCAATGTGTCGTGGAAAAAAAAAACATGGGGCTGTCATTTTTAACGTGCGATAGATGGCGTAGCTGTAACGCTAACACAGATAAATCGGTCGGAAGACGCCTCGCTACATTGCCTTCCTTAACGACCTTTGGTACGGAATCAGTTTAGGGTTAAAGGTGATTTTCTTCGGTATTGTGAGTGTATGTGTACGTGTAATGCGGTGTCAAAGGAAGTTTGAAACGTCGGGAGATGATACGATTTTTTCATGAAGAATATTGGATGGAGGATATTGAAAAATATCTTGTTGAGATGTGAGACCAAATCACATTCTTGCGTCTCTATTGATTTCGTTTTCTTGTGATATACTTTTGTTGTACAGCAATTAGCCTAACACGCGAAACAGTTATGAATAAAATTTTAATAAAACAGTAAAATTGCATTAATCTAAAAAAGTGTAACAAGTCCATTAATATTGTTGAGCAAATTAAACTGAAACAATTTCATAACAATAACCTTTTTTACTAGTAATTTTATACGAAATTGAACATTAAAGTGAATGTAATTGAATTTATTAAAGTTTATTATGTAAATATTTTACTTCTTCATTTATGAAAAGCCACAGTCACTTTATAGTTTTAGTTTGTACCTGATGCGCGTACGAAGCTCTATAGAAATAGAGCCATAATAAAGTCTTAGTAATATTTACAACATTATATTTCTATATAATGTTGTAAATATTACTAAGACTTTTGACCGTAAATTTATATTCCTTATGAGAGAAAGCTTAGAGTGTAGTTACGTAAGTATAGTAAGTTCATAACCAGATATAAAATGATTAATGACCCGCTGATGACTATGTTAGCAGCCATAGTACTCATAGCTATAGATATCAAATCAAGCCTCGTTTGATATGCAAAGGGTAACCTACATTTCCAGAGTCAAAATCATTCTTTAGCACTTTCCTCTTGGCATTCCACCTTTACAGTGAAAAATAACACAACATGTAAACAAAATTTTTGAAGAAGATGCTTACGTCACCACTATACATCAATTAACAAAGCTTACGTCACCACAGAAACAGTCTTAACGCATAAATAACAGATAGCTGTGAGTTATAAAGTTGTCAAGCTCACATTATGTATAAGATGCAACAATAGACATACTACATGAGGGCGTTGCTTAGCGGTGTTATAAGTCTGTTACCTAGATTAATGTGCGTGCCACATCGAATGTGTAGAAAGATCTTTGTGGGAACCGCGTTTGGAAATGGAGTAGTGTGGGCTCTACTGGTAGAGTGGTTCGGCAAACAATTTGTAGTTTGACGAGTTTATTAGTTTGAAGACTGATGAGTAAAGATAGAGACTTATACAGGGTCAAATTAAATTAGCCAAAACTTCGCTATCTGACACCGATATCAGCGGCCCATAGTCGGCTAGGAACTTGATATTAAGAGTTTCGATTTTTTATAAATTATCTTATAGTCATTAGATATTATCGATACCCATAAACAATTCTGTGGAGTTTTGCTAGCTAATTTAATTTGACCCTTTGGAAATCTTACACGGCGCTGGCAGCAGTGAGTGACCATGATTTAAAGAAGAAAAAGACTGATGAGTATGCTGATGGATGACCTGGAATAGGTGTAGATAGGCAAGATGAAAAAGGTGATAATTTTGATGGTGTTACATATTATATAGAATATAGAATGAACTTCATTTAGTAAAAGCAATAAAAGGGGTTGAAGCTATCGAGATTATAATCACAAGTGAATTTACTACTTCTCATCAATTGACTGATGATGTAGGTACTACGTTCATATTAATACTCGTAGATGAGCATCGAGACTGGTCGTGTCCTTTATAACGAGTTGCTAACGAGTTTTGTAAGTATGATAATTTACCATTTCCTGTGTTCTAAGGACTAGATAGGAGTAGCTAGACTGCAGGTCTGCTAAGCGTCTTAGTTATTCCGATGATTGTCTTTCTTATTTATTAATAACTAGCTTTTTCCCGCGGCTTTGCCTGCATGGATGTCGAAAAATATCCCACGGGAACGTACTGCCAGGATTTAAAGTACCATATGAATTAATCCAGGTTATAAACTATCTGTGTGCAAAATTTTCTCCAAATCTCTTGAGCTGTTATTACGCCAATCCGGAACATACATTAGGACAAACGGACAAAAATCCATAAAAACCTTTTTCTTTTGGCATGAGACTCAAACTCAAACTCAAACTCAAAGCATTTATTTCAATTAAACCATTTACAGGCACTTTTGAATTGTCAAAGGGTCGGTCAGTTAGTTAAAAAGTTGAAGCTAGTTGCCCATTCAAATTCGTAGATCTCTATGGAGAAGAACGGGCAAGAAACTCCAAGGACACTCTTTTAAAAATGTATATAGATATTACAAAATCCTGGGTACAGTATTCTTCGTGCTTCTATATGTGAGAACAATGTCAAACGAAAAATAATCAAAAAGAATTCAAAATATAAGATTAAAAATAAGCCCTGGCAGATAAGAGATGACCAGTCTCAACTGACTGGACTCTTTCTCACACCTCGTAAATACTTAAAAAAAAAAAATTGAATGTACAGTTTTGACTTCGTAACTACATATTTTACTATATGTATAGATATCCTGATACATTAGGATCAAAAGACTGACTGGTACTCTGGTTCAGAAAATGATTAAAGAAAAAAAAAAATTCAACTGGATAAACATTATTCTTATTTATTTTCGTTGTCGTGTTTATCTTGTTCCTCAAACCAACAGTCTGTGTGTCTCATCATACCGTCACACTGTCGTCCTTTTGTCTCTGACACTCCCTCACTATTTGATTTATAGATCTGTGCGTTGACTAGCTGTCTCTACCGAGGCTTATTAATGAATTTATTTAAACGCTAATGAACGAGTTACGTTAAGGACAAGTGAAACCAATTTATCTGTATCCGAAATGAACGAACGAATGAAATGTTATTTTAGGA
This sequence comes from Lithophane leautieri, assembly GCA_949152455.1. Classification (NCBI taxonomy): domain Eukaryota; kingdom Metazoa; phylum Arthropoda; class Insecta; order Lepidoptera; family Noctuidae; genus Lithophane; species Lithophane leautieri. Next base: position 5,833,860 of record OX424469.1, on the reverse strand, counting down.
TCATAATTGAACCCGATCGGTTCGAACTTTCCTTTTAGTTCGAAATTTTAAAGTTAAATATGTATCGTTCATTTATCTTAGAGAACTGTCGGATGATCTTTCCGATTTCGAGAATTCGTCTCGGCCATTTTGATTTTGTGAAAACAATAAAATTAATTAACATGGGATTATTATTGAGGAGTTTGATTTTATGTTTAGTTGAGTCGAGTAAAATATTGAGAGAAGTAAAGTAATTTTATTTCGAAAGTCAGAATCTTTCAGTTTGTTTTGTTGTACAGACAAAAGTAAGATTATTCTGTGTCTGAGCCTCAGACTGAACGCAGTGGACAAGATTAAGGCGGAAAACAGACTTGGCAGCGGGCCGGGAACAACACAAGGAAGGAGTTATAGTACATACCTGCCTAGAACTACATACTTCACATAGATACAGCGTGTATTTACTTACCCCATATGTTTACAGAGAATATTGCATAGCTACTCGTACACACAGATTCAATAACTGTAAAACAGTACGACACAACTTAGATGTAGCATTTTGAAAATTTGCATTAATTCATTTCAATTTTACAAATGTATTTGGTTATATGGCTTTACAAGTTATTGCGTTTGCGTAAAGATCATGTTCATCTAAAGCAGCCAATAAGATTGGAGAATTTGAAGGCGCATTTAGTTCGGATAGTGATCGGTTTTACGAATTTTGCCGATGTTATATTCTAAGTTGTGTCATACTGTACCTAATTTTATCATACATAGGTACTATTAGATAAACAATGATTTAAAAAAAAAAAAATCTTAATACAAATCGGGATATACAATAAATTCCGCATGACACCGTCACAATCACAACGGAACGTATATAACTTTAACACCAAAGCTTAAGAATACAGTTTCAATGATAAACGAGCTTCATCAATTTTAAACACACGGCTCAACTTCATACTGCAACGAAGCTTATTCAAAAGACTCGGGCTTTTTACTAATGCTTTCAGAAGCTTCATTAACATCCACTCTAGTGAATAGGCAAGAGTACTTAATTCAAGCGAAGCTAGTCAACGTTCTATATGAGACTCGGTGTTGCCACCCGAAATATTTCAGCGGAGGTTCGTTTTAATAGGAAAAAATTATGAATTCGTTCGTTAATTTGAAATTAGTTCAAGAGGTTTCCGGTCACTAATTGCTGTGAATTTTTTTCAAGTCGAAATTTGTAATGAGTTTGATTAGTTATTAAAAGGCCATAATATACATAATGCAATCGGTGGTGGTAATGATACATCCAACCAAAGCCTTATTAAAAGACTTTCATACCTCTTCCAAAACAAACATTTAAATCCTAGTACATTCAATGAACCATTATAGTTTAATAATTTTGATATATCCACAAATCGCCTAACCGAAAGTTTTATTTTATTTATTTAGATTTACCAACGTTCGTATACACTACAGAAATGTAATTAAATGATGATCGTAAAATCCTCTGGAACCTAAGATATCTAAGAAACGAATGCTGCTGCCTGACATAAGATAAACTAGGTACTTAAATATCTCTATACCCTTAATTACTACACCAACGCAACAAAATTCACAAAGAACAAGTGAAATAAATGAACTTACATAACCACACAGACAATAATTACAAACCCAACTACTCATTACTTAATTTAATTCCAACAAGTCGAGCTATAAAGTAAGTCAGCTCCAGCCGGGAACTTTAAATTTAAAACACACCATAGGCATCTTAATACATGTGCGAGGCAAATTCAATTCTTGGCGCGGGACCATCCACCCGGCGAAGATTTAGGGTTCATTTTAGTCGGCGTAAGTTATTTGCTCATGAACATCTGGAGCTACCAATTTTAGATTGAAATTGTTACCTCGTACAATGAAATTGAAAACTTTATTCACCGTTTGTCTTTCTACTGCCTTCACTTGTTTCTGGTATTTATTTTAGGCTGGATTCTGTCTCACCTTAATTTGGACATCTGAATTTTCGTACGGTATTTTAGTTATTTTGGAATTGTCTATCTGTATCTAGCCGAGTATTATAACGATACTGTAATTTATAAAGTAAAGCACAACTATTTACTTAAAGGTTCACAAAACATTTCTCTGTATGACTGACATATTATTTTGACAGTAAATTAGATGACGTTAATGTTTGATATTGTGACTTTGTTATTATAATTTAATGAATCTGTTGTCCATTAAATAATGGTTCCCATAATTAAAACATCGCATCCAGTATTTATTCAGGCGGACATATTCAAAATATTATGATTTAATATTCGATTCTGACTTCTTCCTTTCATTATATGCAAAGCGTTTGGTCACGCGTTTATTATTTCTAACAGCCGCTTTGACATTCGGCTCCTTTATTTACGTAACAAGCTTTGCAACGTCGCGGCTCGCACATAAATTCCTATAAAATGAGACATAAATACTCCGCAATTCTAGCAATAAAAGGGAACATCAAAGAGTTCGTTCGGGGAAACCACTATTGAACATAGTTGCTCTCGAACGCTTGGTTTTTTCTTTTCCAACGTCGCCAGATCGTCGGTGCTGCCACAGTGCCACCCCATCGCGCTCCTAGTGATTAATTAAAAATTGAATAGAGCTCTAATAGTCACATTGTGATAACTTGAATAGTTCTTAATGAATTTCCATTCTGCGAAGTGGGTCGTTGTAGGGAAGTCGCGTAATTGGTGGAAAGTCGGGATCGGTGACCGCGGCCTGTTTCAGGACGCTGCACCAATTTTAGGTTTATTGTTTCTATAATTGCTCCAGGGAAATCCACGACGAGTTGAACTGACTTCACTTAAAACTTTACCCCCAGATACAACTCCGCAATATTGGCTCCCGTTCAGTTTCGTTTGTGTTCCCGAACATTTTTGTTTAATCGACTCTGATTGGTTTTTGACTTTATATTAAATCTTCATCATAATAATCCGACCGCTGAATTTTCTGGAGTGATTGTTATGGACGTTCACATTTCAGGGGGCAAATGAAGAATCTGAGTGTTATTTAAGTCAATCAAATCATGGTTGGCTTTCTTTTGCACCGGTGTTGGCAATTTATATATTTTATTTATTGAATATATACCAACCTTCTTTGGGTAAACGTAACAAAGAAAATGTATAATAATAAAGTAATATTCTCTGAGTACCCACGTATGTTCTAAGATAGGCTTCACCCAAATATTGAGTAACACCTATCACGGAACATACGACTACCAGGTATCCAGCATCCTTTATCAATAAAACTTTAGAAATTACAACCGAGGTTTATGTACCTACTTAAATTGAGCTCGTGGCAAAGTAATAAATAGCCACACGGGTCGATCCATCAGGTTAAGCTTCGCTTGCCGGGCTTGTCCGTGGATGGGTGACCATCTTTACATACCAAGACTCCTCCGTGCCTATCATTAGTGGATCTTTGGTCTTTGGCAGTTGTTACTGGTCGGCAGAAGCCCAAAAGTCTGACATCCAGTCTTACCAAGTTTTATCGTATTACCCAGTTACTGGGTTGTGGAGGTCAGATAGGCAGTCGTTCCATGTAAAATACTGGTATTCAACTGCATCCAGTTAAACTGGAAGCCGACCCTAATATAGTTAGAAAAAAGCTAAGCGGATTGATTGAGATTGATTTAGCTCGGGACATTGCGTGTAAGAAAATATGAAACAAATTTTCACATGCACTTTTTATTTTACCAGTTATAATTTTATTTAAGGCTCTTACATACTGGGGCGATTCGTCGTGCGACGCGACGCCGCCGCCGCCGCATTGTTCGCCGTGAAGTTTTCTCAGAAATTGTTTTGTTAAAATGCACGTCGCGCGGCGAATCGCGCCGGTATGTAAGAGCCTTTATTATACTGAGTCCATTTCTTTCAGTATACATCTTCTCATTGTATCGTTTAACGTTCTTCACGTCGCGTCACGTCGTTTTTCCATACATATCGATGAGGGATAGCAAAATTCCCGTTACGTACGTAAAGTCTTTTTGAAACTCGTTTATGAAGTTATTGGTGAAAAATTCCACTTTACCGTAAATAAAGAAAAAATTGAGAAAATTACGTACTACAGCAAAATCTTAAGAAAACTACTTAATAGGTTCTAAATAACTATAAAATAAACTAGCTAATGCCCGCGACTTCGCCCGCGTGGCGAGAACCACTCCATCCATATCCATTGGTGAAAACAGCATGAAAATCGGTGCAGTAGTTTTTGAGTTTATCACGTACAGAACGACAGACAGACGCGGTGGAGGACTTTGTTTTATAATATGTAAGGAAATAGAACTTTGAATCTTACAACATAAGCTTAACTGAATAATGTGATTTGGTATGCCCTTTATGGGTACCTACCTAGAATAAATTGAAGTATGGGCTAAATGCTCATGATGTAACATATCGCTAAGCAATTAAACATTTTAATCAGTTTTCATAAAAATGTTACTTATTACTGTTCTTTACCCAAACGAAAATTTTGTGGAAGTAAAACTAGTTTATCGTTTACTGGTACTCAGTTGAGTTCCTGACATACAGACCCTGATAGATAGATTATGTAGTTGGAACTGGTCTAAAATCTGTTTTATAATAATTATGGTAGACTAATTTGATATTTCAAGTATTTGTTGCTTGTTTTTTTAATTTGGAGTTTGACATTTGCACCTGTCAAATTAGTCTACGAGATTAAAAAACAAGACTACTTCCTATTATCAGCTGTTCAGATATATTTTGTTTTTTTCATTCAATATTTAATATTAATTGTCAATTTATTTGAAGAGGCATGTTCAATCTCAAAAGCATTAGCGATACAAGTATGACTAATACCCATGGTGCAATAGCAAAATAACGTTTGTTTTGAAAACGATAAAATCATTAGGTGCGATTATTCATTCTTTACATTCACGCATTCTCAAGACATACTGTATCTTATATATTAGGAGATAAATTACAAACTTTGAACTTTATAATTCCTCACTAAAAACGAAATTATAGATCGGCCCTAAACATCAGTGGCTAATCTTGGGAATACCTCCATCGTAACATTGAGTAATGTGTTCATACACGTTCCTATGCGTTAGATTACTGTTACAACATTTAACTGAGCAGGCATGCTATCGAAATTTCACATTAAGACGGAACGACGATAAATTGTGTCCACTTAATATCTGACCACGATCATTCATTACGGAAAGCATTACCTTAATATATTTTGGTTGAATCGACGTCTGAGTAGATTTCCCGCGGACCTGAGATTAGGGACACCCACGTGTTTTATCAATAATCCATTATGCGTACACCAAACAATGAGTTGCGTTATCAGAAGCGGGGGTATCGAAACCGGCATGATGAATGGCCGCGACGGAACATTAGAAAATGTCAATAAATAAAAAGTCAATATCTCATGCCCATCTTCCGGCTCATAGTAGAAACTCGAGATGAAATGTTGTTAGCGCAGTACAGTCCGCTACAAAAGTTAATATCGTAGAAAAATGTTGAAAAGAAAGTCACCGTTATTGGCGTTTCTCTAATTGGAAGCAAACATTAATTGAAGATATTGCAAAAATAAGGTGTGTTGAGGAACATTAATACAAAGATATGGCACGTTCATTACTTTTTAACGGTGTCGACAAATTCAATTCTGTTAATTTTGTATGCATTAAAATTGTATTCGTTTAAGAGAAAGGTTGTGAAATATTCGATTATGAGCAGATATAATTGTAATTTCTCGTTGGGCACTCGACCTCATTATGCGTTCACAGATTCAAACAGCTGTTTCTCGTCAGTGTTGTCAGATGGTTTTATTTCATAGTTATAAATAGAAGAAAATAGTATCTATTTGATAACTTTAATGGCATGCCTATCTATTACAACACTTGAAAAGCAGGTTTATTATAGAATCACATAAACTTCGCTTCACCTACTAGTTTTGGATTTCATATGTTTGCTAATCATTTTATCTAACATTCTTGATTCAAAAAATGTGGCATCTCACTCAAAACTACAAGTGTTTTGTTTTTTTTTTAAATCTGGTACAAAAAAATGCACCATTAAATTGTTATGACGGTCTCCTATCTTGACGCAGCCGAATATAATAACTACACTAAGTAGAGAAACCGGTAGCCATAGATAAGTGGAGTTATGCTTAACTGAAGTTCGGTACACACGATCGCTCCTACGCGGTCAATTTGCTTCTACAAACTAGTCGGAAGGTTTTCATTTGCATTGTTGTATTACGCGTTAAAATGTATGTCCATGGGTGAGGTATTGGATGTAATTGTCTCTGATTTTGACGGTTTTTATTTGTGTAGTTTTCACGATTGTGTCAGTCGTTATAAAGTGGAACTCGTTATTTCTATTATTTGTTTCTGGGTCATCGGTTACTGCTGGTCAATTGAGATAGAATTTGACAATCTGCTGCTCACTTCTTACCATAGCGCACTGCTTCCTTAAATTTCAAGAAGCAAGAGCAATATCAACTTTTAGTCATATAAGAAACAGTTAAAGTTTAGCAGTTCAAATAAGTACAGATTCCAAACAAAGTTCCAGCTTTTTATAAGTAACCTGCTTATTTCATAAGAGATATCTTCCATAACCATGCGAATCAGTGCACCAGATGGCATTCCTATTAATACTTGTGTAGCAGTACTGTGTTGGATTTCAAAATCTTAATTAGTCATAAGTACAGAGAGATCGTTAGCTTTTCGGCTTTCTTGTGTGGTCTCCGGATATAGGACACTGTCACCGAGTACCTAATGGTTACTCCATCGCCTCTTCATGTGGGAACGAAATTAAAAAGCTGAGATGTTGATTTCGTCGGACTTGGTTTCATGACATTTCCTGATTTTATAATTATATGTAGTGAAACTTAGGGTATGTAAAAACTAGAAATTATATTGACAACTGATAGACGAGGTACTAAGTATATGAATTGGGATTGATTGTCCCTTAGTATCTTCTAGTAGAACGATATCATACGAAGAAAACATGAACATGAACACAGAAATAATATCATGACGTATTCATTGCTACTTGACCAGGATCTGAACGTAAGTAATGTTAAGCTGTTCACAGATGTCAACAATTTCCAACTCATACAATTTGCACAGCCTATATATACAATTTCTCTTTTATCAGATTACCATAGTATAGTAAATAAGGTTATGGTTATTTCCTCGACACAAGTGGAGATAGTTAATCGAATGTCAGTCACCATGATGAATGCATGGATGGTATTCAAGTTACGACTGCTTATATCATCGTAATGTAAATCCTTGATTTGTGGACAGTACTTAAGATTCTTCAAAGAGAGTGATTGGAATATGGCTGATAGGTATTTATACTTGGTTGTGAATACAACAATGAATAAAAAATCTTATTATTTTGATTGAAGATTTAAGATGGGAATCAGGCTTTATAAATGTTTGTGAAACTCACGTTTTTTCGGCAACTTTGCGTAGTCAAAATGAAGCAATTAAAACGATTGAGAATAAGATCTTAATTACACGATTGCTGGTCGTATTCACATTAAAACAAGACGAACAAACGGTACCACAGTAATTCCACATTTACCAAAAACACAAATTACTGTTCGAATAGTATAATTATAATGAATGAATTAACCCTATCATTACTATTTTATAACTCAATTACAGTAGCAGCAAAGTTTTTGTCCGGAAACATAGAATTTCATTTCAAACAATCATATTACATAGGTATATGGAGCTACATCTATATTTGATTTGGCCTTCGGTCGAACGAAACTACTAATTTAGAGCGACCCATTCAAATTTATTTATTTTTGGTAGTATGCTTGCGAGCAGGCCGGATGTGTTTTGGAACAGTGGTTCATGCGTTTGAAGTAAGCTAAATTAAATTTTCGCCGAGAACAATTTCTAAATTAATTCCGGGAACACTAAGCTTGTTCTGAACTCGAGTTGTTACTGTCCTTGTTACTGCAGCTGTAAATGTGTTGGTGGATTCAAATGTTGCATTTGTTTTAGCGTTTGAGTACCATATAACTAGAGTGATCGTTGCATTACTATACATTATGAAATTACTGAGAAGCTTTAGTTCAGTATAGTGTTTGCTGTGTGAAACTACTGTCTACTTACTTGAACGCTTAAAGAATACACTCTAGAACTAGTTCTACACGGTAGAATAATAATAGTCGTGAATAAAGTCGATAGGCTGTATGTAACAATACTTTTGAAAACGTATCTTTTTTTATTCATATCAAGGACAGATTGGAAATAATAATTTTTGTTAAGTAACTATAATATTTTCAATGGGTTAAATTGGATTATTACGTAGTAAGTATTCAAGAAATTATTGGTGTAATTGAATAGAGCGTTCTATCAGATGTTTACAATTACTTGAATTCCACAATTTATTTTGTATAGTTATTCCCTTCTAATAGTGGAAGTATTTTTAACTAATACGGTACCTAATCAATTATAGCTGTTAATTATTTAATTTATAAAACAGCAGACATTGAAATACTGTTGATATTACTTTATCTTACTTAAAATGCTGGTATTCAGCTGCATCCGGTTAGACTGGAAGTCAACCCCAACATGTTTAGAAAAGGCTAGAAACATGATGATGATGAATACTGTATCCATTTTGAGAGACTAATAGACAAATAGAACTTAACACTCTCTATGCCTACACTAACTTACATCTTTATCCAAATTATCATCTACCTACTACACGTGGAAAATTATAATTAACAAATAGCATACAAGCAAAATAGGCATATCGAACAGTTCTCCGTGCGGGCATGCACGGAGGCTGAGGAAACCGTTGGCGCCACCCAGATCCGAACAGAAACCCTCGGGTAACCCAGAACTTTTACAGATTCTATTCTAAACAGGCCAGGAGACATCATCAACTTCTGGAAGGTGGTGGGCTGATTGGAATAACTACCGACCATGGTCCAGTCGGAAATGGTCCACCTGAAGGACTTAGTGTGGAAATCAAACCTAACATAGAACATAGATAGCATACAAGCAACATTTGTTGTTTTCATCTATCTACTCTTGAATATGGTTCTGTCAAGAACAATTCTTAATAGGAAATAGGGTCGGTCTTTTCTCCATACAAAAAGTCATAATTCGAGGTTCGGCTCTCGTCTGTTTGCTCCTCCGTTATGGGACCAATTTGAAAGATATTTTATAAATTGAATAAGAAGGGTAATTATTTACTGTGCTTCTGTTTTTCTTTTTTCATTAATAGTTGTCAAAGTTATACAATTAGGCCTCTGATGACAGCGATCTAAACAGGAAATTTTGAGCATTTTCTGAGGGTTCTAGTACTTCTACAGATAATGTATCATCAAAACGGAAAACATAGGGCATAGAACTAGTTGATACTTATTTTACTGTAAAAAATAATTCCTCTAAGGTCATAAACCAGAGAGAAAACAGGCGAGAGCGTTTGTATGGAGAAGACAGCGACCCTATTTCTTCTTAATGAAATCCTCAATAAACTAAAAATTTAATTAAGACAGGATGTTTAACACTTTTTTATTTCAATCTGGTCTCGATCCGCGCTGTTGCATCCAAAGGGGACAATGTTTTGACTTTGTTTAATCGTGCTCCTAATTAACCATATCGCTCTATGTAAACAAAAAATAAAGTATAAAACTTTACGGTGTATTAGGACATCCGTTGATAGGGGTAATTAAAATGTTGCTAGTTTGAGTATCTTTTGTTTATGTTATTAGTAGTTAAGTTTATAATTATTTTGATTGATATTTTATTAATTTAGGTTGGTGAGTTGAATGACTTTTTGATCTTTAAACAATTTGGTACATTGGCATGTTTCACCCAATTGTGTACTGGTTGTGTATGTTGCAATGATGGGAGAAACTGTATATACATATTGATATTAAGAGACGTCATGACAAGATTCATAATTAATTAATGTAATAGTAATAATTTTAAATAAAAGAAGATGAATCTAAATTCGTTGTTTAATGTCTTCAGATAAACTTATATGTTTAACCAGCTGATGCCCGTGGCTTTGCCTGCTTGGATGTCGGTTATTATATACTAAAACCTTCCTCGAGATCCACTCTATCCATTGGTGAAAACAGCATGAAAATCGATGCAGTAGTTTTTGAGTTTATCGCGAACAGGACGATAGACAGACGCGGCGGAGGACTTTGTTTTATAATATGTAAGGATGTTACATTAATTTGTTTATGCAAACTTCAAAATAATTCGCCAACTATTTTCATTATCTCGAATCTCCATAATGCGAATAAATTGCAGAGGGCAGATATTTAAACCGTTTCAGCTATCCACGCAACTACCCACTTACCCATCTTCCCATTGCATGTGGCTTAACTCAAAGAACAGGTAAGCTACTTTTATAGATGACTCCAATATTCTTATCAATAAAAATCTTAAATGAAGAATGGTCTGCGCGCAGGCACATCGTTTAGATTGTATCCCTTCCCATGAAACTAATCTGTACTTACCTTTACAATAGAAAGGGTTGAATAATGGGGATATTTTATTTATTTTTGTAACCTCACGGGGACATGCTTCTTATGACGGATTGGTCGTGTTGTGGGTAAAAAATGATTGTTAGTACGTCGGGATGTTCTTAGGCGTATTATTAAGGATTTCTGTATAATATTTAGTGTTTGGGTTTTATTATATTTGAAAAATTTAAAGAGTTCGCGGTGTTTTATAACTTGTATTTTGGGAGTTAGGGTCGGGTGCATTGTTTACTCGTTATAAATAAATAATTAATTGAAAGTTATGTACGTACCTAACACAATCATGTTGATATGTTTTGCATCCTTACTTCTGAAGATACTTTGTTCGTGTAAATGTTTGTATGTTATATTTCCGTTTAGATATCTAAAGTCTAGTAATGAGGTTCCCAGTGTAAAAGATTTATCATCGAAAAGCAAAAGTGTGTGTACTTACCACTTTTTCCTCAAACTACTGTAGTGTTTACACGCTCCACAGATTCGAGAATTCTTGTAAAAACATCAAGTATATCACTAAAAGCCTCCTCATATATGTTATAAGAGTCAACTGGGGGAAAGAGATTGATGATACCCGTCGGCTGTAATCTAGCAATCCATCATTACTTGTCTACTTCTTGCATTTTTTGCAACTGCAACACTGACACGTGGCAAAAGTTCTAAGGAAGGGCTACTGTTTGTAGAATTACGATTGTTTTATTGCTACATAAGTACGCTGTTTAATTTCTCTGAAAAAAGGAATTCAGGCATACGAGTACCTCTTCTTTAGGTTAATGCGTTATGTCCAAATACCAACGATACAGGATTTCAACAACGAATTTGTTCAAAACCCGATATACAGCGAACATTCTAATATACCCAGACTTATACTACATTAAATAGTCATTAATTCAAACGAAGCGCGAGTCGATGTCATTGTTTATTGTGTGGAAACGAACGTCGTGATTCAAAAAAGTTTAACCAGCATAAATGAAGCGACAGCTCCTTTAGAACATACCATGTTTGTGTATGCATACCACACACGGTTCAGTAAACCGAACGCACCTCTTATAAACATCAAAATAGCTTATGATACGGCTATAGCTAATTTAGGTAGCATTGTGCACCTCACAAGAGGCGCGTTTGAATAAGATTATCATGAGACTAAAACCCGTTGGGAGTCATTGGTCATAAATCATAACCCATAAAACGAGACTGACAATAACCTCTTTTCTTAGCTACGCTTCCTAGACATACCTACTCGTAACAACGAAGAAAAAGGTACCTTAAAGTAAGGGAGAGAAAGCAGAAGTAAGGTTGTGGCGGCTACGGTACTTTGTGACGATGTTAGAGATGATAGTTAAAATGACAAGCGAACTTAATATTCCGTTTGATCGGACCAATTGTTGCTATTGTGTTTACTGTCGATTTTTAGAAAGCCAAAGAGCGCAACAAACTTAATAAGTGTACAGTATTTGGGGTTGGAGGACAAACATCAATCATAACCGCCGTCAGTTCATTTTCGGCTAGTCCACCGATTTTAAATGCGTGGATGATCAATTGGAAATTGTTCGTAATGAGGCATAAGTCAGCTTTATGTCAATGCTTTTTGCGCTCGTGTAGCCGTGACTTGAATGACAGCTATTTTTTGTTCAAACAAAATATTTTGTATAATTTTATTTTACGCACGTTAATTTGATTGATCTCATAAATTTTAATTGTTGATACCAATTATGTATGACATGCATACTCAAAAATGCTAGGATCAGTTTGCATTAAAACAAATACAAGTACATATAGAATTGACGTGTTTCTCCAAAATACTATATCGCTGCGATATTTTTATTTATGGAACTCAAGCCCGCAATACGTTGTTCTGTTTAATTTTATTATCGTACCCCAAAAATACGACTAATGGTACCAACATTAAAAATAACAATGGAGTATCACGAAACGCTATTTCAACACAATAAGAGGCCCTATCAAACCGATTTTTGATAACATCCTTCGAACTCTTTTTATTCCTCTTGCATTCTGTGTCAGACTAAATTGGAATTCGTGTACGTTATTGTGGCCGGGGGAATTAGATCCGCCGCATTCAAAACTCAGACTATCCTATTGAGACCTCTCGGAAGGGAACTGGATCTGATAAGGCAGATCGTCGATAGGGACCCTTTTTCTTTACGCGACACCTTTGTCATGACAAAGGGGCTGTTTGGCCTCAACTGTGGCATCTGAATAGGCTTGCAATAACGCGTCCTGGCCCGAAGCTCGCATCCCGCGAGATCGGCCGCAGATACTCAACTCTCTAAAGATTTATTAATCTTTCTCGTTCACTGGAACAATGAGCGCTTTCGGTAGGCACCTGGTGCTTTTTTCTCGTCACTGAAGTATGCTCGATCCATGTATTCAGTTTTTGCGTGAAGTTCGAGTGATGTAAGTGGGGGCTGAAGAGCGATTGTGGCCACTTTGAGAGACGCTGCGTGCCTAAAATAGTAACAGACCAAATTAATAGTGGTAGAGTTATAGACGATTAATGACCATCCTAATTGGCTAACGTTAGGAAATACAAATTAAGTAAACACATTAAAAACCGGTTCTTTACATATAAATTGATTTTTCTGTTAATTTGTATTGAGATTGATGTCTGACAGTTTGTTAGCGAAAATTTTAAATGATTAACAAGTCAATCAAAATTTTACGTTTGGGGGAATTTTGATCGTTACGCAATGGAAGTATTGAAGAGATATTTCGTTTCAACTGATTGGAGGTGGATTTGGGTTTTAATTAATTTTTGTATTTTTATCTTGGCTGTATCGTGTTGCATCATGGGCGATATCACAATATTTAATTCACTTCTTAGAACATAATGTACGTTCCTTCCAAAACTTATTCCCGACGTGTCGTCTGATCAAGTTACTCGTTTAATTTGTCTAGATCGCGTGCAAGGGGGACAACGGCTATAAATAATGTTTTTTATCTTGACACCACGGAGGCTCTAGGCAGAAATTCTTACACGTTCGTTCGCTGAATCAACGCTTTTTAATCTTATTTGATATGTGTTCCTTTAAATTATGAAGCGAAATGAAATTGATATGATAGTAGGATAGGTTCTGGTAAAGTGGTCTCTGTTTAAATGAAGGAGTGTAATTTTATATCAATTTGTATACTTTAGTATCTGTTTGCACTTAATTTATGCTTTTATGTTACTAACTACATGGGTTTGACGCTAAATACTTTTATTGTGTAAAAGAGTTAAGTTTAAACTGGAAATAACGAACCTGCTATTGATCATTAGCTCATATAAAATTGATAAATTGACTTACAACCGAAACACAACATGTGACTTCCATTAAGCAATAATAATATTTTAAACACACACAATTGAATTCGCGAAGTAAAAATTTAATAGTGCAAATACAATATACGAATAATAGCAAAGCCTCAACAATAAAAATGATTAACTACTAGACATTGTTGGTATTTTAGAAGATAATGTTGTAGTGAATGAAGGAGACTGCAATGTGCATGTTGGAGAGCCAACAATAACATCTGCAGAGGTCGTAGAAGCGATGCCACATCGTGATAAGGCACCCACATTTTGGCAAATACATCACAGTAGGATGCCGTCACAATATTTTAGTATCTACGGCTGTATCTGTGGCAGGGTATTGCTTTTTTTTGATATGTCATCAAAATCTATGACCAGGCGTTTGTTGTCGTAGAAAAAAATTATTCCTGATTGCTATATTATGAGGTTTTGTGTGAAATGGACAACTGCTATATTAAAGTTATGGATTTATTGAGACACATTATTTTAAAACTAGACAATAGTGCATCTTTTAATCGTCCTCCAATATGATCCAGTGTGGTGATAATTTAATTTCAAAGACATAGAAGTAATTAATTTATCATTAGTAATTAATTTATATTAACTAGTTTACTACGTCTATTTTACTTTAACAATTCATATTAAATTCATGTCGTTTTGGTGAAACTATACTGAAAAAATCTAAGAACAAACTAAAAAAATCGGCTTCCGATAATTTTTATCGTATTAGTCAAGATTTCCTGTACCAAAGAAACGTATAATGGCAAATGACGATAAAATTGTCCCAGAGTACGTCAACATCTCAAGTCGCATTGCCTCCGTATTGCTCAAGTAAAAACTACCTATAAATTATGTAACACGAAACTTTATGTGTTTTGATTACTCCTCTTGTTCCCATGCATTGTACAAAAGGGGATGTGTAACTTGAAATTCTCTTGAAAAACTACAATTTTGTCCCAAAACCTCAATCTTTTGTGCCATAAACCGCCCTTTTGAGAATTTATTGTCGTAGAATGATATGATGTCTTTATGTCGTGGGGCTATTGTGATGCACTTATCTGATCGTATCCCGTATTCTGTGTAATGGGTCGGATTGTGGGTTCTAGGATTTTAATTTTTGTATACGTGGCATGTTTTTCTTGATGGTTTGTAGACATTATGGATTTTGCTGAAAAATATATCACTTCAACTGCCTTGTTGGTCTAGTAGACCTGGGTTCGATTCCCAGATCGGGTAAAGTATTAATGGGGTTTTTTATTCCGAATCCAATAAATAGAAACCTGGAGTATAGATTTGTGCCCGATTGACACCTTACATGGACATAAGGGGGATGCGCTATGGTTGCCCGCGAAATTCAAATTTTCTTACGTTTTTTACAATTTGCAGGTCTTATGTTGATCTAAATATGATTTGCGGCCGTAAAAAATATGGATTTACAGAATTATAAACATTAGAATCAGCAATACAACTTTATAAGTTCATGTAAGTGCATTGATGACTATTTTATGAAATCATGACATTTGACACTAATATGAACTTAAACATAACGGGTGAAATGTGGGTGAGCTGCAATACACCTCTGCCCAACGCTTCGGGGAATACTGGCGTGATGTGATGTAGGTATTTAACTCCAACTTCGTAAACATCAACCTTTGTAACATTCTCATCGTTCAAGGTTACAAAACACTTGTGATTTACGGAGAAATGCCATATTTCTAGTGAAACCTCATGAAGCGTGATGCAGTATCAATTTTCTCGATAATTACTTTAAGATAAATGAGTTCCATGCTGTGAATAAATGAGAGGCTTCACTTTATATGGTACGAGTAGCAATACGGAGTGAGATATTTTTATTGATAGTCAAGTATCAGAGCGTTTGAGAAAAACATAATAAATCAAAATTTATATTACTTAACATGTTAGATAATATATGTCGTTAAACTATAAGTAATCTGGAGGTTTCTAGAAAATTCAAATTCTTTTCGAAAATTCCAGCTTCTATTAAGTAAATATTTTTCTTAGTGAAATTAAAAATACAGTTCCAATTAAAATGAAACAGCATTTTGAATACAATTTCCATCGTTAAATAATAACTTCATAATGAAACGTCACGACGACGAAAGAAAACCGAAAATAAAACCTTTCATTTAACCGCAAAAAGAACTAAAATGTCGGATGGTTGTGCGCACTACGCTTTTTGCTCGCGAAAAAATATTCGTCCGAATTGAAAAGTCTTTGTTACAATATTTTAGTGAAAGCCGAATGGTCGTGTGATTTTTTGCGGTTTGTTTATGGCGATAAAAGAATTTTGATGGCTTTAGGGTTTTGATTTAGGGTTCCTCAAAAAAGTCTTCTGGCAAAGGATTCTTCTCATACAGAGAATGCACGAGCATTGATCACCATGTTTGCTCAAGACGGTTTGGCGATTTCAATCTTATATTAGGTCCCCACCTATAAAATCAGCGTTTTGTATGGAGAATTTGAAAGAAGTTGCATTTTTCATACTAACATTTTCTTAATTTATAACCATGAACACTAATATTTTAAAACTTTTATGCACTAATATTTAAAAACTAAATAACGTAATATGCTACTTAGATTAAGCGACAAAAATAAGTTTTGGCTAAGTTAAAACAAATAGTGGTCATTTCTGCTAACAAAATGAGGAGTCATTTTGAAGGTATTTTTTATGTTTAGAAAAGTATAAGTAATAAGGTTTTTTTTAATATTGGTAGTTGTCTATGATGGTCATTATTCGATATAATACCAAGCAATTGATGAATATTTTAAATCGAGGTTCTCTATTTGTGAGAAAAAAACGCCAATTTCATAGGTGGGAACCCAATATTAACTTTATGTCCCGTTTCCCCGCGATATTTTCCTTAACCGATGTCAGTGATAACCAATGTAAACTTAGAAAATACATAATTATGAATTGAAAAAGTAACATAGGTACTTGTCCGGATTTGGACCCACAACCTCGTGCATGAGAGGCTAAAACTTAACCATAGGACCATATGGAAGTTCACAATTTAATTTTTATTTACGGGAATTGTTTTTAACCTGAAAGTGATGCGGGATGTTTTCCGTACCGCTAATGTCAAACGTAAGCTTGGCGGTAGACCGAGACGAAGATCCAGAGATAAACTTGACGCCTCTGCACAAGGATATCCACAGGAGGTATTTAATTGGGTAGAACGCAGACACAAAATGAATGTTGTGACTAAAGGCAATACAGACGCAGATAACACTGGAAACATTGATGTAGAACCAAACATAGAAATGAAATATTCATGATCAAATATCCGTTGCGTGTCATACTCGTGTAATATGTATCGTATCACGCATTTTGTAAGCGTCAATTGAATTAGGTCAGTCCACCGTGGGCAATGGGCCAAGCTCATGTATTATTAAAATCTTTATACCTAGTATATGCGGCAGAACAACGCCTAGTGTTACTACTTGAAATTCTAATCCATTTTATGTTATTTCGTATCAATAGATAGATATTTTCTATGAAAAAATGAAAAATTCCTTTTTTTTAATTTTTCCTCTCCAGCATTACCTAACCTCCACAAGGAGCAAAATGCGGAAATTCAATTATTACATAAGTAGTTGAATTTACGTGTTTTGCGCATATAATTTATATTCAATCATGCACTAATAGGTATTTTATGACACTTAGTGCCAATTTCATCAACGAAACTGAACGCGATCAGTACGTCTAAGCCGCGTTCAAGAGCTGTCAGTGTCATCATTGTAGTGGAATATTGAAACTGATAGCTCTTGAAAGCAGGGTAGATGTGCTGCTGATCATGCGAGTTCTATGCGAGCTTTATCCTATGAGTTCTTCCTAACCAGTTAACATTCTGCAAGGATAAGAAGTGTCGACATACTTCGAGGCAGCTGTGAAAAGTAAGAAAGATTTGTAAGGAGCAGGATACAGCAAACTCATGAAACTCGAGATCGAGATGAAACGCCGACAATTGTAACACGGACTACGTGACTTGAAGCCAAATGAGACTGAAGTCCAACTTTTTTTTGTAAATTTACCAGAGAGGTGTATACTTGTTACTCTCTGAAGAGTATTATGTGTCACCAATGTATTAAGGTGACATAGAAATATTGTGAAAATAGATAGACAAGAAAGAGTAAGTATATAGAGAATGTTCTGGAAATGTAAATACCTATACCTAATAATATTGTTACAGCATTCATATTTTTACAAAGAAAATAAAGTCCGTCAGGACACAGTAAGTCAAGATAATACACGTGATGTTTCTGCGGGAAAAAGGAGTGGGTTTATTAAGATTTTGATCATGCAACTATTTGTTTACCAGAGAAACCAATGACGTCCTGAAAAACATTTTGTCCTTCAGAACATCATCGATGTACGTAGCTGCTATTTTTAATGCGTATTGAATTGGCATAATTTTATTTTATTTCCTCTAAATGTAAATGACAAAGCTGAAAAATACCAGGGCCTCATAACTTTATGGCAGGTTTGTTCTACAGAACCTCATGTGCGTGCGATCAGTCTACTGTGTTAGCTTGCGGTCGCGCGCAAATCTCTCGATTAGTATTCTGTGGCGGCGGCTCTGTCATCGGTTTATCAAATCTCGTGTTTCCAATATGAATTTCATACTTTTTTACCTTTTGTTTACCGTATTTGCGGTTTCTTCAAACCGACAAAAAGTTTTGCTTACAAACGTTTTTGTTTTTGGTTAAAACACTTTTGTGTTGTGAATACTTCGAATGTTTTGTGTAATGGTGTTTGGTTTTTAGGGTTCCGTAGCCGAAAGGTACCAAACGGAATCCTATTAATAAGCCTCCGTTGGTCGTCCGTCCCTCTGTCAGCCGTTGCAATGTTCACAGATTACGTATGCTATTGCCGCAAAAAGTTATTAATTAAGGTGTGTTCCCATTGAACAAATGTGTTTATTTGGGCGTTTTTTGATCGATCTTATTACGGTAAGGAACCCTTATTGTGCGAGTCCGACTCGCACTTGGCCGGTTTTTCTAATGAAAAGAGATAGCGGAATATTATTGTTTCAGTTCCAAGACAAGATTATCTTTGAATACAATGGCCACAAAAGAATATTATGAGAAAGATTTGTTCCACAGATCTACTACCACACAAGGTTGCTTTGTTTGCATCTAAACATGAAACGAAGTTATTCAAGAAATAATTGGAATTCGTTAGTGCAGCTCAATTCTGCTATTTCAATAGAAAATACTATTGCGAGTACTATGTATAATTGAATTCCACAAAGTAATTCTGTTTTTTATAGTTTGCTTAGCTTGGATGTGCAGTTTGCCTAGATAAAATCGATGATACTATGTATTAGACTTTTTGGTAGGTACATTCTCATTGAACAACGATACGGTTTTTTGGCAACGTAGAACTATTTCGCATTAGTACCTTATAAGAAAAGTGATTCTATCTATATCTTATTTGACTTACTAGTCCATGATCTGGTGGCTGTAATATTATGCAGACTAATTATTGTTTTCACAGTTTATTAATTATGTTGTAGGTTGTTGTAGAGCAGTGGTGGCTCAGTGGTAACGGCCGCGACTTACGAGTTGTACGTTCGGTTCGAACACAGACAGGTGCTTTACTTTGTGTAAATTATTTCATCACCACTGCTCTCAAAACGGTGAATCAAAACATTGTAAGGAAACCGGCATTTCCTAGAACCAAAAATTCGAATACATGTGGCATTTAACAAACCGCAGTGCGCCCGTTTGGTGAATTACGGCCCACTCCCTCTCATCGAGAGGAGACCTTTTTCCGAGCAGTGGGAACATTATTGGCTGATTATGGTAGGTATTCTCCCCTTTCATGATCAGTTTTGTAAAATTTACATTCTTGATTTCATATTTCTTCATTCCAATTTCGCCATTATGTTCTTAAACAAAAATGTTTTATAAAACTGTACTTAGCATTTTATGTAGAAGTTAAATTAAATTTAAAATAAAAAAAAACCCCCGACATAAACGAAGCGTCAATTGAACGATTTTTTTTTTGTTACTTATAACACTCTCGATAAAGTCAACCTATAAACAAAACCAAAAAATCAAAATCGGTTCAGCCGTTTGGCAGCTACGATGGCGTAAACAGACACACATACACACGTTAAACTTATAACACCCCTCTTTTTCCGTCGGGGTTAAAAAGTAAACAGTACATAAACCTACAAAATACACAACATAAAAAGATCAATTACTCACTCCGAGCTTTGTATCTTTCTGTAATTACTCGTAATCGAACCCGACGTATCATGGAGACTTTGGTAAGAATACAGCCCAAACCCAATCAGATAATTAAGTCCAAAGCTTTTAAGCCTCCGATAGATATTATTAGAAACCGGTCAGGATTTTGTTGCCTAGCTATCTTCCTATTGAACGTTAAGGCTGCCTTTCCACCAGATATATCCTAAGCTAAGTAGCGAGGGATGTGTATGATATCAACCAATAGGAATGTTTGATTTTCGTAGGTTATCTTAGTTTTGGTGGAAAAGGTTTCAACGAGGCAAAGGATTTAAATAGGTACTCGTCGATGCGAGTTAATGATACGAACAAGGGATCCGCGAGTGGTGTTGCTATGCGAAGTATGGAGCAGATTTACTCTACTAGTATAGCAAAGCATTGCTTACCTCGCGTGGCTCATCTTCCCCACACAGCTCACTCGCGCAAAGCACATCCTTCTTGCCTATCTTGACCGGTCCACTTTAGTGGAAATATAATATAATTATTTAATTGTATAGTTCCGTAGCTTAGCTTTAAAATCGCTCACCAGTTACTTACCTTGCACATCTCAGCACGAGTAGCGTACCACCATAGAGACGGAACGGACGGACAGGTTTTGTCGACGGAAGAATAGACAAAATGCCAGATAATCATCACAATCTGCTATTTTGTCTATTCTTCCGTCGACAAAACCCGTTGATATGGTGTTCATGCTTCGCGTGCTGGTGGACAGGTAGCCTTATACTGGAAGCTAAATGTTCTCTTTAAGCCCTGCTTATCTAGTTTATGTCTGTGTATACGAATTTTATCCGAAGCATTTAAGTGTTTCATTATTTTGTACACCGATTTAATATAAACTGGTTAATTAAGGTGGTTTAAACGGTGCCGTCAGAATCGATTTCGTTAATTAAATGTATTTATCGAATGGCTAAATGAATTTTGATGAGATCCTTTTTTAGACTTTTTGTATATCTTTATTTAGTAAAAAATCAATCAAAAGTCAAATACCTAGCTAACAATCAATCTTTTAGTTATTTAATTAGTACCTATAATAAGCATTAATGCCATTTTAAATGAAGATTGTACAATAGGAATATTGAGTTTGTGCAGACAAAATAATAACACATACGGCGAAATAAATCAAATTAAATCTATAAATGATATCCTTACTAATATTATAAATGCGAAAGTCGGTCTGTCTGCCGCCTTTCACGACAAAACTACTGTACCGATTTAAATGAAATTTGGTACACAGATAGTCTAGAGTCTGAGAAACGACATAGGCTACTTTTTATCGACATACCACGCGGGCGAAGCCGCGGGCGGAAGCTAGTTTATTATAATCCCCAACCAAAAGATTAAGCTAATACTAAACATACATTCCCACTTAACGGTATAACTGTCCCAGCCGACATCTTACACACAACTCAATGGATTTAAAAATGTGATGGATATTTACAATAAGTGTTGCATTACTGCCTTGCTAATGCTTTGTGTTTCTACATATCTTAGCTTTGTTACCAACACTGGTTATGACCACCAACCATACAACCACTATAAAAAATCAAAGCCAATCAATTTTAGCTTTTATGCCGATAGTAGTAAGGACTATGGGGTCCAATTTTGGGGTTTCCAAATGTGTATGTGGGAATAGAAACGAATGCATTTGAATAATGTAAACCTGTCTTGTGGAGGCTCAAGAGATGACATGGCATAATACTGTATCGGAGTTGTGTGCTGTATGCCTGATAATCTTGGTAGGCTAGTTGAGTGTGGCGGTGCTTGAATAGAGAGGACAGCATTTTTATGGTGCTTGGATAGAGTACGCCAAACATGGTGAGTGGCAGGAAATTTTTGTTTATTGATATGAAAAAAAGTACTATGAATTAAATAAACATTTCGCAAAAATGTCCAAAAAATAAAAAATTATAATAAAGATGATAATGTGTGTGTGTGTGTTGTTTGTTCGCTAAAGCAGAACAGAAATCCAATCTTGCTAAAGATTTAAGTCAAAAATAAAATTTCCAATAAATTCTTTACTTAAATACAACCGAAACGGAAACACAAATTCCACTTAATGAAAAAATAGACACTACCATGGTAACTTCCACGTTTAAATAAACTAACGCGAAAATTCCACAACACAACAATTCAATTCAACAATTTCGCTATTCTCATAATTGAAATTTAACTAAATGACAAAAATACTACTACAGTAACTGACACTTAGGCTAATCCTAACGCACAAATAAAAACAACATTGTCAAAGACAAAAGTGCTATTCCCATTATTGATGTCGTTAAATGTTATGTTGTTGGCAAGCAACTCAAAGTCAAATAATTTATTTCACATAGGCACATAAAAAGCATTTTTGTACGTAAAAATTTACAAAAAAATTATATTGATTCTAGTCACCGTTCGTTAGATAATCGAAATCGTTAGATAATTAAATAAACAACTATCCGAAACTGAAACATGAGTTCTACTAAATGACAAACACACTACTCTGTAACATCCACACTAGCCCTATCGCATTGCCCCCCGTCCCAGGAGCAGACAAGTTACAAATTATTCCTCCCACATACTTATGTA
Organism: Lithophane leautieri; assembly: GCA_949152455.1. Lineage (NCBI taxonomy): Eukaryota > Metazoa > Arthropoda > Insecta > Lepidoptera > Noctuidae > Lithophane > Lithophane leautieri. The sequence goes on along the minus strand of OX424469.1, from coordinate 5,811,203 downwards.
AGTGCACCTGAATCAATCAGACAGAGGTACCACCTTTTGTGTGTGCATCATGCTTATTGATAACATTTTATGGACAGTGCAGATGAAACAATGGTTTCATGTTATGCGAATTGGATTCTGTGCCGAATTTTTGTAGCTATCATGTCATACATTATTTACTGCAGATTATTATTATCTTCGACACCAAATTTTGAATGAATATAAGTGTTACCATTTGTTTTACTGAAGGAAAGAAATAAAATTGTGATAGGATAGGTACACATATAATTTCTACTAAGATATTAACTTTAATTGCAGCCAATCGATGCCAATGTTGCATGGATTGGCTGCTACTAAAGTTTTCATCAAATCAATCAATATTTGTCATCCAATTAAATAAGAACCAGAAATCATTTCACAGAAAATCTGAATACTCGATTTATTTCTGAGCCAGTTTGACAGTTCGACCCAAGTCCCTAGAAATTTATTTAGTACTCAAGTACTCAAAACTTGGCTGAAGTCGTGAAATTGTGAAGTTTACCAGTACTAAGTGTGACTTTGAGAGATTTAAGTCTGACAACTACAGTAATGCATTGAACAAAAGCTCTAAAACTTACAATTTAGTTGGTAAAGTATGGACAGCAACCCATTTCAAATATTATTACCGATTCAAAAGTTTTGTTCTAAAATATATTGTTGCTAACAAACACTGGTTCTTCATTTAAAACTGCACCTACTTACTTTAAATCAGTAGGTATTAAAAATATTACCCTCCATAGATCCACCACTTATATTTTTTACTATCCCTTGTTGACATTCCGTCTGTCTTTACATTCCCTTACTTCATTTTCTTCAAGGAGTGCAGTCATTTCGAAATTATTGCCGTCGTCAGCTTTTACGAGTCCATTGCTGGGCGTCCTATAAATTTCCAAATCGCATGAGCAAGTATGCTCTTTATCTTTACGCCCTTGTTATTTGGCACTTTCAAACATTCAAACAGGATATGACATTTTGAATATTTCTTTAACTTCCAAAGCAATGATCATTTCTCTGTCTGTTTTGTCTTCGTTCATCTACTTTATTTCTAGTAGGGAATTAAAATATACTAAATAGAACCTTACTCACGACTTGTGACTGCTTCTTTGGCCTAGTGTTCGCACCGCAACTGCTGAGCATGAGTTACTAGGTTCGATATCCGGGTCGGGCAAAGTATTATTGGGCTTTTTCATCTGGAATTTTTCCCCCCCGAAGTCCGGATTTGTGTCCGGTCGATGGCAATAGGCTCACCCCCTATTCCATGGGACTTAACATAAATAGCGAAATGTAGGTGTACTATTTATAGGTACACCTCTGCCTAACCCTTCGGCGAATACAGGCGTGATGTAATGTTCTGCTAGAACCTTACTCTGTACATAATAGAAAATTCAGACCATTATTTGAATAAGTCTTAAAATAAGGATGATTGAAAAGAGATGCATTCAGTTAATTCATGACTAGTGTAGTGAGAGATTACTGTCGCAATAAAGTGCATAATCATGACGTAACCTTCGTAATGATTAGATTGTCCCTTCCCTAATTTCTGAGTTTCCAGATCAAAACCAACCTAAATAAAAACATAATCAACCTAAAATTGTTCCACTTGCTGGAAAACAGGCCTCCTCTCGGCGAGACGGAATGGGCCGTAATACATCACACGGGCCCAGTGCGGGTTGGTAGATGCCACATGTTTTCGAATTTTTAGTTCCAGGACATACCGTTTTCCTCACGATGTGTTCGTTCACCTTTTTATATGCAGTAGTGATGCAATAAATTTACACAAAGTAAAGCGTCTATTTGGGTTCGATAGGTTCGACCTACAACTCGTAGTCGGGGCCGTTACCACTGGGCTACCACTGCTCCAAGCCCAAATACAATTTCAAACTTTTAGATCTTGTAGACCGATAAACTTTACAGATAATTTCACAAGTATCGCGTTTCGTTCAAGAAGTAATGCCATTTCAGTTTCATTTTCATCGTCAACCTTTACGAGTCCACTTGACTGCTGAACTTGGTTTATATTTTAAAATCGTCTATAGTTAACTATACCTTAGCTTAATAACCTTTGAAGCAGTAAACTAAGTGGGTGGTATTTATCATTTGACACCCGTTTCGTTTAAATGTCCTAGTTTCATCACCCTAAGTATGATATTATAATTGCGAAAGTGTGTTTGTTTTTTACGCTTTCACGCTAAAACGGCTGCACGATTTGGATGAAATTTCGCACAGGAGTAGACCTTGACCTGGAGAAGGTTATAACCTATTTTTCATCCCGGATCGTAGACGAAGTCATGGGCAACAGCTAGTTTTACATAAATTTATTTTCTTCCTTTCTTTTAAAGTATTTTTTACCTCTTTCATGGTGTTTAACAGACAAGTCAGTTGCTGATAAAATATTCCTTACTGCATCAGTATCATTATAAACGATGATTGGTTTGAATATAACCCAAACGATAATTTCCAAAATCTAAGAACTTGAAGAAGCAAAATTCCAACTGCATTCCTCAACTCTTTTCACTACCATTCTAAAGAACTTACACTTCTTTTAATTGAACTTCATCACCAGTAGTTAGTCACTAAACTGGTCCTAGTTTTCAGTCCTATTCATGTCAAGTCGTAATTCAAAGCCTCTTCGTGCAATCCTCATCAATTATTCAGAGATCAATCTTTAAGTATATGTCAGTGCTTTAACTGAGTCGTTCTGAGACATAATTGCTGTCGTTTGAAAGACACGACTTGGTCTAGATGAGATAAAGGTTCAGAATGAGCTGTGTGATTAGTGTATTTTTGAGATGATGATTTAATTACTTCAATTATCTGTTCTGTATACGGTATCTACTTTATGTATTTATATATCTGTGATTCCAGTCATAGAATTTGGGTAGGTTTGAAATATTTTTGCAGTAGAGCTTTTATAGAATTCAAAAAGTCTAATTTGCTGCTCCATATTACGCAGTTAAAGTACCTAAGTAATTACATATTGGGTTTCGTTATCAAACTTTCCAACATATTTTTTTCGAAACAAAACACGTTATTAAAAATTTGTCTTCGCATTCATTATTCATAACATTCCCATGTGAAATATGGAATAAGCATTAAAAAGATCAAAGCGACATACGAGGGGCGACAGAAGTTAGAAAAACTTAGACTTGACAGCCCTGACATGACGGGGGTTTGACAACCCTATTTTAGTACAACTCAAATGAAAATTCATGAGTATTTTTTACTTTTTTGCTACCGTTTTTTTAAATAAAATCGTTTAAAATTATAATTATCTTTGAAGTTCAACAAAAGGGAGAGTCAAAGGTCTGAAGACGCTATTGTTTCCGCCTTAAGACAATTATCCTGTTTTAGCTGCTTATGAGGCATTTTTATTAAGCAAGGAATTAATACTTTCATTCTTTAGAAAAAGAAATGGGTCAAAGAATTAAGTATTTTGTTTTGTTTGAGTAGAATATTATGCTAATCAATAAAGCGGGAGTACAAAAGAGGTTTGTTAACAAATGAGTATTCATTAACATGATTACTAGGTAGGCAACAGCATTTTCAAAGTAAAATAGCTCAGAGTATAGATGGCCGAGCCTACAAAAATTGAAGCTCAGACACATTGTCATAATCATAAAGTTTCTATAGGTGTACCCTTGCCAATTCCAAACGATAAATAGTTATTAAAGAGAAAAATTAAAATACAAAAAGATTCTCTCCGGCGGGGAATCGAACCCCGGTCTCCCGCGTGACAGGCGGGGATACTTACCACTATACTACCGAAGACTTGCGAGTGTTGACGAAATAGCACAACACACAGTAAGTACAGACACTATTTTCTCGTCGAATAACGATAACAACTTTGAGATGTGACCTATATCATAATAACCGGGGTTCCAAAATATGGACTATGTTCGATGTAACGTAAAATTACAATCAAAACAGAAGGAGAAAATCACTTTTAATAGTTGCTAGTGCTTGTGACTGTACCATAAATATAATACCTACATCAAGTTTTGGGAAACGTTTGAAATTGTTCCAACCAGAATGATGCAGCTGAATACCAGTATTTTTCATGGAACGACTGCCTATTTACCTCCACAACCCAGTAACTGGGTACACGATACCAGCTTTATTGTTATGCAGTAAAACATCGGTTTAATTGCTGCTTTTAAATAAGAATTGAGTCATGCAAACTGATACTCTGCCCTTTTTTGACAAGCTTTACAATCAGAGAACAATCTCTCGATATCCACTTGCAATTTCGCACTAAAGTATCTTACACTTATCTGCGAACCATCTTAAGACAGTATAGCTACAAACAAGATGTCTAGACTAGGGTCCTTTGCCCCAATACCTATACAAAGCTATTGTTCTTAGTGGATTGGATAGTATTGTCTCATCGATTGGTCCTATTTATAGGTGGACAACATCGCAATAGATTTTGGTACAAAGTATGACGGACAGCGATAATCGATATTGTCAATGAATATTCAGATTGTGCTCTCATAGAATGGGTGAATATCATAGTTTTATATACTATTAAAAAGGGTAGGAAGACCATCTTTTATCGCACCATGGTTTTACATTGCATCTATTTCGTCGGCGATATGTGAAACGCGAACTAATGGAGAAACACCTTTTGTGCTTCATCAGAGACCCGGAAGCTTTTTGAGTATTAAGGTGTTTGGAGACTGAGTATAAGGGTACCAATTTTCAGCTCTAGAATTACTTTTTGAAGCTAATTTGGAAATGAGCCAGGTACTTAGTACATTTTATGCAATTTTATTTAACGAAAACGTTTTCCGGTACATGGTTGTTAGTAAAAATCGCTATCAACTTATGCTTATACCCACGTATTAGTACAAAACAAATAATTGTACGTGTGACTGCGTAACATGCGAGTGTTAGACACATGGCGACATGATGGGAGGGTCCTCCAAGATTTGTAGTTGTCAACTGAAATAAAGAACGTCACTTACAGTATCTATTCAGAAGTAAGAAGCTATAGTTTTTGTGGCGAAGTAGGCAGTTCGTTTCGTGTTAATTAGTGAGGGAACTAACATGTTTCAATGCTTGGAATTTCGTTAGTATTTCACATTTTTCTCGTTGGATATGTTTTTCTTATCGACCAGTATCATAACAATATTATAAAATTTCTCACCATATTAAATCCTTGTAATAAGACTCCTACAACTACAATGTTGGGCCGCCTACTTTATTGCGTAAAAATAATTGATTGTTTAAGTATAGGGGTTAATTCAATAATTGCGCAATAAAAATATCGCGCAAACTTATTGGAGGTGTAGTAGCCGTCTTATAAGGATTAACTATGGTGAGAAAAAAGGAAGACCTGCCAATAGTTTAGTAAAATATTGTGCAAAACTGATCCTACACGGTGCAATGAAAATAATGTGCAATAAAATTGAAACTCTCTCAAACTTTTGTTCAATCATTGCACAATCTTCAATTCTAACCATAAACGGTTAAAAACATCGCACAATAATATTGTAGGTCAGCATAAAAGGATTACATGAGGGATATGTCATTATATTAGTACTGGCTGATAAGAAATAAATATTGAATGCGAAAAATGTGAACTAAAATATTATTACCTTATAGCGAAGATTCTCCTCAACATAATCATCGTTACATCTAGGTACTTCATAATGTTCCGACTAAAACAGACGAATATTTTTTACAAAAATTATAACACTCATCATATTTCAACAACATATAATTAGATAAGTCAATATTAATACTTTGTGAATTTTATTACGTGTACGAAAAGCCATTGGATTATTCAACTGCTATTAATAGAACGATTCGTGGCCATAATTAATATTTGAGCACACTTTAATTAGTAGGTTCACACACAACGAAGGCGTTGACATGCCGGTTCGTAAATATTCCTATCTAAAATTTATACTCGTACAGATACTATTTGAAAACGACCTTCCATTTGATCTCTTCGTAATTAATCTTCACATAAATAAACATATTGAGACGTAAATTAATGCTTACAAGACCATTTACCGTTACATCAATATGCATAATATTATAGCTTTTGTGTGAACATGAAATACTATTTATTTGTACGATTCTGACAAATTATACGTTTACACATATTTTGGCACCTCTTTTTAAATCGTATTCGATTTTTTAATCAGTTATAATGACAAGCTTACACGATAAGTAATTGAGATTCTGATAAGTCATATTTGTATATTTGGAATTACCAAACATTATGTATTTAAAAACTATTGGGAAAAATTACAATGATAAATTCACAACAGAGTTAAGCTATTTGTGATCAAATTAATCTTTAAAAAATGTGCGTGAGAAGAATATAAAAAATCTGAAATCTGTTGTTAGTAATGAAATATTTATTCACTATACTATTTGATGATTCATTTTTTGTACATACTTAGATGATAAATACTAGCTATTGAAAAAGCCTTTGCAAATTGTCAGTGTAATGTATGTCTATCGAAATAGATTTAGTGAAAATAATCACTATGGTTTTAGAACAAAAAAGCGAAATGTACACTGCTAGAAGGATTTGCAAATGTTGACGATCGTTCGATCGCTGTTGGTAAACAATGCAATGTAATTCTTTAAATGAAGAATGCGGTTAAGATGAGTCTGTACGTGACTGGTGGCGCTGGTGTGCTTAATTCTATACTGTAATATTTAAAATATGAAATCTATATTAATAATTAATTTTAATAAGACATATCTTGCGTGCACTCTATAATCATAAGACAAAATGGCGGCGTTAGTTTCGATTTTGCAGCTTTGACAGAAGAGATAAAGACAGGAACATACAAACGACACTTAAGATTAAAATCAGAACACAATTCACTTAACCTTAATACCCTATCCCTATAGAGCGCAAAATCCAAATTGCTCCAGCTATAAGGCACAAACTATTAGTTTAAATTAAACAGCCAAGGAAATTACAATTAAAGTATTTGCACCGTAACTTCTAAGGGATTAGCTAATTAAATCGATGGTGCTCAGAGGCTAACAGTAATAACGCCTACGCGAATGAGATGCGAATTAAAGCCAGCCAAATTGGAATAGGGACATGGAACGTGGCCATTATAGTGAGAACGACACGGTTGGATATTATTGGAGGAATTTCATTAGGAATAAGAGCCAGGATTAGAAAGTTAGGGCTATTGCATAGACTTCTAATAGTTTTTATGATTTTTACTTGCTTGAAACATATGATCATCATTCCTACCCTTATCCCAAATTATTTGGGGTCGACGAGGTCGCAACTGTATTTTTTTTTCTTCCATATTTCTCTATTAGCCATCATCTCGGTAATCACGTCCTTTCCAGACAACATCTTTGCCACAGTCCATCCATCGTTTCTTTGATCTTCCCCTACTCTTATAGTACTTGAAACACATCATGACTTCAAAATAGTTATGGTTTACAGCTAAGCTGTAAATTGGTGGACGACAAGTCTTTTAAACAAATATACACTCACAAAATTTAAATTATAAAAGATGTAAAAACCAGATAGGTACAATTATATCATTTTCTTCAGGGAAGTAAGGCGACACGCTTTGTCATTGCAATAAATTCCTATTGCCTAAAGCGATAATGACGTATTTCTTTTCTAAATTCATGAATACATTTTCTTGCCATAATTTTATGCTTACATAAATTCCATTTCTGTAGTAATAAATAAATATGCGATGGGCAAACGGCAAGATGAAGTTGTAAGATCAGCGGGGAAGCCGTAGCAGGTACGGTGGTAAGCCACGGATTAGTATGTAAATGAAGAGTTCGAATTCCCGTCATGTTCTTTGAGAAGCTTAAAAAAGTAATGCAAGCAGAAACAAAACCATCTTTTATTGCGCAATCATCGGCTCCGCCTGGGTCTTGAATGGTGATGACGTTGAAAGAATTAAAGACTTGCGGTAATCAGACTAAAGCCATGAAAGTTGGTCGGTCTTAAAAAAAAATTATGTGCACTCGCAACAAAACAAGCTTATAGCCGAAGTAGTGTACTATCAACTAGAAAAAATAGTTTTAATATTAGACAAAGCTGTTTTTTGTACACGACAGACAACACTGCTCCGACTTTGGCGTGAACACTATGGTAGGAATCTATACTAACCTATAGCACCCACACAGTTCGTTTGCTTATTGTTACTCCATTTGTTTACTACTCAGTGTTGTAACCGGAAAATGTGACGTGGGCGAACTCCACCTGCAGTTGTGTAGCACAGTGTGTAAAGCGTTGTTTTTGAATACAAAATGACATTTTGTTCCCGATACATCGGAAATATTGTGTCATATTTATATGTGTTTAAATGTTTAAAGTTTTATTTGTTGGAGACATCGGAAATGTGTTTTTACGGTTTTAAGGAGGCTTTTAAATATGAAATATGATATTTAGACAGTAGATCTACATGAACTTCATATATGTGTCTACTGGCTTATCCTACACATATTATTGATTATTATAGTATTGACTGACTCATTGGACGCAAGTGCGACGCTGTGTGCTGAGAGTAGAGTCTCATGGGTTTGATCCCCAGCACCCCAATTGCGTAAAACACTTTTAATCACAATCAGAATGATTTTGAATATTATTGCTAATCCATTGCTTCATATTTTCGAAATATTTGTCTGTTCAACAACGTAAATAACACAGTTAATTTTGTTCAACTATCAAAATGAAAGCCATTGCTACTGTATGTGCAATTACCCCGCTGGGCGATAAAAATATTCTTGGGTAAGTATAATAGGATTAATCTCATTAATCTCATAAAGGACTTATCATAACTGGCGAAATATGGGCGTATTATACATCTTCGCACACCGCATCGGTAAAAACGGGCGTCATGCTATGTGATATTACAGGTATTGTCACAACCATCACCCACATAATTATTACAGTGTTCCATTTTTGTTACAAGACTTTCAAAATACTGTAATTTACCACACAGTTCTGTTTCAAGCATATCTGACGTCCCATTTATAACATAAAGTAACAGATCACTATTCCCAGAACGACAAAACCTTTTGTATACATTTACGTTAGCTGCCGGCAGCAATATCAACAACATTCACCCCTTATTTGCTCTAATCGTTCCAACTTTCACCGACTTTTGTTTCTCCCGACCAATAATTTTGCCCGACGTGAATTATCTCCAATTTTACACTTGACATTGGCAGTTTCCCTTCGATATTTCTCCGTGTCTGACGTATCTATCAAAGAAAGCGGCTTACCTTTACCTGTCTTGGGGTAATTTCGCCGTCCACTGGTTTCTCGTAAAGGGACCTAGTAAGCTGTACTAAGTCTTTCTGCAACCTCAAAAGCTTGTAATACGTTTGCTACTCTTGTTGTAATGTGTTTGTATAGGTTCACGTATTGGGAGTGGTTGTTTATTCTGGTCTGGAACGGTTTTGGGGAAGTGATTATGAGTTATTTGTTTGCCAAGTGGGTGTTGCTTCCTACCTGTATCTTCTGCATGATTTTCAAGTAGGTAAACAAATTAAAATATTAGCTTTAGGTCGCAAATTATTTAATTTTACGGTTTCTTTTGTCTCCATCTAACCATTTGCTTCCTTTCCTATCCATGACAATCTCTTTCTTCAGTTATAAGTTCCTCAAGACAAACCATCAACTGAATCCTCTACTAAAACAAAAACAATGTTGAATCAAAGTTACTATTTTAAGTATTCCACCTCTTCATGTTTCACAAACGCGTCCTCCATACATCTATGCGCCATGACGCAGTGCGGTGCACCTCCACAAACATCATTTAAATTACAAATGAAACCGCTTGGTTACTCCGCTAAGTGATTTGGATGTTCAACTCTGTGACGGCATCGAAGATTCCAATAGGATTGTTGATATAACGCTATTTGATTTTGGTGTCTTTACGTTTCGGTCTTGTGTTTTTCGGATAGATATTTCCGGATCTATCTGGGTGGATTGAACAGAAAATGGTGGGGAATTTGATTATCTTAAAGCCGATATGGCGATGTGCTTAAAATTCAGATCTGATCGTTCAGATTCGTGCTTGTAACTTTTAAAATAAGTGTGTCAACAAAAATCCAATTTGGGCTACGATTTTATCAACAAAACGAATTAACAGCACAATAAAACAACGTAAGTAGAAGAAACAAAAACCGGCAACTTGATTAAGGACATTGAACTGAGGGTTAAGATCGACCACAAAATATTTTAAAATTAAATTCGATATTTTATTCGTACATGTTACTATAGTTTTGCTTTGAATAGCTAGCTAGATTTCGATCGTGAGTCAATCAAGTCTCAAGCCTAGAATGTCTACTTTTTTAGTTACAATAATGAATGTAATCTACTGATATTATTTTCATGATAGGTATTATGTGGATTCAAATTCAAAAAGAGATATAAACAAGAATGAGTAATGAAGACATCACACAACACTGACTGTTGCAAAACTTTTTGCAGTAGTCATCAACCTTTCTATATAACTGCACGATTAAGTAGATACTCCACATACGATTTTAATTATACCATTATAACACTTTAAGATAACATCTTAAATAAAACCAGGTGTTATTAATATGGGGATGATAGGTTTTGTTTACAACAAAACACAATGACTCACAGTTTCTGCAGCTCTATTAAAACAATTTAGTGGGACTATTGTTAGGTATAATAGATAAACCCGAGCTGGCGTCCCGTAGCGAATTATAATGAGATAAAACATTATGAAGAAGAACAAATGAAGCTATCATATTCCTATCAACATGTGGTTTGACAAAAACTTTTTTCGCTATACAATTAAGGATCGTTCTATTGTCGTGTTTTTGCTGATATGTGATACAAATAAAGATGATTAGTTTTTGCGTGGGGTATGCCCAGGTGAAAAGGCTTTTTAATGCCATTAATTTGGTTTTTTTGGCGTGATTTTTGAAAATTCGCTTTTGTATTATGATTTATGAGAAATAGGATTTAAAAATAGAGAGTTCAAAAAAAATTGCCTGCATCGCTAACTCATGTAATATGAACTGTTTAAAATATATTCGACGCAACAATGTATACAAAGTTTTAAAACAATACGCGACAACGAAAATAAGTCGTACGCAGTACACGAAAAGTAAACATGTCACAAAGAAAACAGTGGACGAAACACGATTGGTATTAAAAATAATCTCAGAAATTTTAAGCCCGTACTTCAAAATATGCATCTCACCGTATGCGGTAGGCAACGAGTCCCAAGTATTTGTAAAATGGTAGTTATTATGTTTTAACTCGCCCACACGTAAGACATGTTCAAATAAAGGAAAAAATAAGGAGAAAACTCACTAGGAAATCGTCACGTAAAACTCTGAAGCTTACCTTTCATTGACTCGAGTATTCCCCCCTGAAATGGCGCTGAAACCAGAAAAAGTCTTGACAAATCTGTCTCAAAGTTTAACGATTTATAAAAAATATCCCCCGTGGTCGAATCACTTCCCTAGAGGACATTTGGTAAAAGTAATCTATTCCGATAAGCCAACAAGGAGACTGTTCATTTTTATTTTGTCCATTCCCTGAGGCTTAGAGCATCTTACAAATTTTGTGGAAAGGATAAGCGGATAGCGAGTTGTAATTGCGTACCGATTTGGTTAACGATTTCAAAAGGTTTATTAATAAAAATTGTATTAAATTAATGTTTTAACAAATTAGGCTTCATAATACGAGTAATTATGTTGTGTGCCTAAAATCAAGTCCAATAAAGACTATTCCACCTTGAACACATGTGATTTTTGTTATCCTCTTGTAATTTATTTCATGTTGAAATCATTGAGTTAAGTAAGTACTAAGTGTGAGAGTCCACAATGTTTCAATCAAATCGTTTAGACACATCAATTATGCTGCTGGGGAGTTTGTTGCACCACTTCTTCCCAGCTAAAGTACTATTAAGTAGTGAAGGGTTGGCGTTTTGGGGGACTTTCCTAAGTAATTTTGACGTACCAAAAGTGCTGATTCTCAGCCTGGTTTGAATAAACATCTTTTGATTTGGATTTTTTGCGGTTTTTTTTTCCACTTATAACTTATAACCCATTTTTATAGGTAGGGATTTTCCAAGAATTACAAGCCTCTCCGCCTGAAATAATGACGTACATCTTACAACTTGCACCAAACACACAGGGGCATGACGTTGCATTCGCCTCCCACCACACAGCCTTAATCTCCCTACGATGCGGTCGCGATAACGTTTGTGTGGCGACTCTAGAGCGCACTGGTCGTAGAGTAGGCAGGTGTAGAAAATACTTTAATTGCCATTTATGCCTAAAGGTGTAATTAAGCTGTTATTCCATGTTCCTGGGACGAATGCCTTTTCTACATTTATTTCGACCCAAGAGGGTCATTGATTTCAAAGCGTTTTGCATTTCTACGACTTTCAACGAGATTGACAAGTTTATTAAGCCCTTATATTTTTGACTTTTTATCATCATTATCGCTGATAGATTGTCACTTTATCTAAGCTGATCTCGAGTGTATAAAATATAAAATTCGAAATTCAATTGCCAGACATCGATAGAAAAACTCTTATTAAGGTGCATGCGCCCGGCACAAGGTACACACATCAAAAGCATGTTTTGTGACTTTAGGTTTAGTACGGACAAGCCTCGGGTTCGCAGTTACAAAAATATGCAATCAAGTTAACAAAATTAACTTTATCCGCACTTTCTTTATACTTGAAAATTAAACTTGCAAGTTACATAACATAACATCACGCCCTGTTTCCCCGAAGGGGTTGGGCAGAGGTGTACCTATAGTACACCCACATTTCGCCAGTTATGTCTAAGTCCCATGTAATAGGGGGCGAACCTATTGTCATCAACTGGGCAGGAATCCAGACTCCAGAAATCACTCACTCACAATCACAGAACTTCCAAGTTATTACTTTTATTTATTCTTCTACTCCTAATTTCTTACGATATAATTTTGTTCATAAAACAAACAATATGTCAAACATCAAAATAAAATTATAATAATGCGAACTATTCTACCTACTCCCACATCTTTAAATAGCTGGTAGGCATTGAATAGAATGTAGCGTTTTTGTGGGTATAATATTGATACTGTAGACTTTCATGCGAAGGATGATTATCCAGATAAATGATTGTGTATTTACTGAACGGTACTTCGTTTGAAGGTTTATTTAAGGAAAATGTATTTTATTTATAACTATACTTTTTTTACTATTGGTAGACCCCCAGCGTTGTTTGATGGGTCCCCAACCTTCAGTGGTATATGTCTTTTTCAGACACTATTTTGTTTTCTTCGATAATCCTTCAGTGTTTGTCGAGCTTCATTTAACAGGAATTTGTATTTACGGCATTACTTGTATATACTTGTATATTCTAAAAAAGTACATTTTTAATGTATTTAGTAAGTGCATTCCTGTTGGATTTATTTATGCTTTTCTTGAAAATGTTGTTTCAAGAAAAGCACCTTCAAAATTGACAACATTTAGCGTATACTATTTTGAGTAGTACCATTGTAAATTCACACAATCATGTAAATTCCGCACATGATGCTTATTTTCATAGAAATTTTACATTTCAGGATAAATTAAAAAAAATAAGAACTCTTTTTGAATTAAGTTTTTCTGTTGCATGATTATTTTTATTTTATTCGGATTTGTTTTAAACAACAACTGTTCCCTGACAATGACAATTAATTCGATATCCTGTTTATTTTTTTACATAACGGTATCTGAAACAACAGTCACATTACAAAAAATGTTACCTCAAAAAGTGGCTCAGCACATAAAATACTGTATTATACAGCAACGGAAGCATTACGACCCCCTTTTAAACATTTAAATGTTCCCAATGACAGAAGTTAATATTCATTGGATTCCGAAACCCACCCTCTGTCTACAAACACGGGCATAATGCCTCATTTAATAACAAATTAGATCTCACCACGTTAATAAAACGAGTCGAATACCTTCTGTATTTTCAAAGGGACGGCCCGAGATCCTTTTGTTTAGATATAACACGATTCCGAAAGAAGATTCCGTAATTTATAAAGAAGCGTATAAATCTTGTGGTGGTGGATAAAAAAGCTAAAACACATGTGAAGTCCAGTTTGATGTTAAAAAAGATTTAGGTTTTATAAAATCTTGTGTACAACAGTTTAATTAGGTGGTGGTTAGCTTAGATGTGATAAAAATGCTTTAAATATGCACTACGCCGCCGGCCAAGGTTGAGGTTATAAATAAAGAGGTGTTACTAAAAGATTCTATGCAGAATTATGTGAGTGGAAAATTTCCGTGGAAATGCTAAAGCTGTCGTGCACTCATTAGTAAGCGCTGAGTAATTTCATCATACATAATACAAGGGCATATTTTTTTTTTACGTAAATCAGTAAATTCAATTATGGTTATTTACTTACACAAAAATATTATCAATGTTTTCATGCATTCTATCAATTCACCATTGCTAACTTGATTTTTCCTTGCAGTGATTCGAGCGATTTTGGCTTTTAATTAAATTGTAATCCTTCTGATTCATAATCATTAACAGACATTTCTTTACATAAAATGCAACTTCATAAAATACAATCATTGATACGGAATCAATAAAACCATGAGCACTTTTGCTACTAACAAATGCTTGCACTGACTGGACAGGTCCACTTAAATCTGTATGTTTCTTTCCTCAAAAGACCATTTCAAGGAATGGAATTTAAAAGAGACTCCGACTTCTGTCTTTCTTCTCAGAGTAGTCGAATTGGAAACACAGAACTCAACTAGTTTTAAAACATAATTTATTTATAACGTGTTGAAGTATTTGTACAAACCTACTAACACAAATAAAATAATTTATCACACACACAGTACAACATGAAGATGATATTAACATAAAGCAGGATGCTGTTGTCCATTCTTAAAGCAAAATACATACATATCTAAAAAAACATTACCTCGAACCTGCTATTGAAATCGATAGAGATACGAATCTAAAAAATTGTTCGAATGATTTACACATTGCCATATATGGAGGAAACAATAGAATATTAACCTCCCAACATCGCGATAGGAAAAGGTCTATGTAATAACTTTCACGAGCTTTTGGCTGCTACTGATAATGTTAGATATATAGCCGCCCCTTTGCATATTAAAGTAAAATTATAACATACATTTGGTGAACTGTAATTATGTATTTAGGACAAATTTTATTCGAGTAGCCTGGAAAAATGGTGCTGATTTCGATCAAGAAGTAAAAAACCGGCCAAGTGCGTGTCTGACTCGCGCACGAAGGGTCCCGTACCATCCTTACATATTATAAAACAAAGTCCTCCGCCGCGTCTGTCTGTCTGTCGTCCTGTACGCGATAAATTCAAAAACTACAGCACCGATTTTCATCCTGTTTTCACCAATAGATAGAGTGGTTCTTGACTAAGGTTTTAGTATATAATAACTGACATCCACGCGGGTGAAGCCGCACGCATCAGCTAGTTATCTATAAAAACGGCAAAAAAATCATGTCTTTTGTATGGGAGCCCCCCCTCCCTTAAATATTTATTTTATTCTGTTTTTTTTGTATTTGTTGTTATAGCGGCAACAGAAATACAGCATCTGTGAACAATTTCATCAATCAACTATCACGGTTCATGAGATACAGCCTGGTGTTAGACGGACAGACAGCGTTAAACCCTTTGGGTACGGAACCCTAAAATTTTTCTCACGCATGCTTTGTATACAGATTGCCAGAAACTGATAGTATTATTAATTGCAAGCCCATTGCTCCTGTTCTTCATATACGATTTATTACGCTGTATGTTTATTTACGAACTCTAACGTAACCAACGTAAATACGCGAAACAATAGTTCATTTGAGTCAATAATGTGACGTTTTACAGATTGGTATCTCGGACTCATCCACAATACTTAGTGCAGTTTTTTTAACGTTATCCGTATCTTAATAGAGATGCTTTAAAATATCATTGGTAATGACAAAACTGAAGTATTTATCTCTGACCTTCTCAAACGATGTTAAGTTGTGAATCCGGGACGTTTTTTGTAATCATCTGAGTGAGGTTCCAATTCAAAGTGAACTTTACCGAATATTAGTACTGCCAATGATAGATATAGGTTGGAAAATGTTTGGTTCTGTTTAAACATTGCATCAAAAATCAATAAAACATCTCTACATCGCAGTTAATTTTCAAAGTCCATGGTTCCCATTTAGGAAATCCAAAAAACCTAACAAAAGTGGGTCTTGTGGCTATTTTATAGCTGCGTCAGAGTCTTTAATTATTACTCGCGCACTATCAGGCTAGCGATCGGAGAAGGCAAGACGCCTACTTCCTCCGTTGTAAGCTTACCGTATGTATTTCAATACGGAATTTGTAATGTATATTTTATGGCCTTGATTTTTTTTGCTGGCTTTTCAAGCTGATATGTGACTTAGAGTTTTGTGCTAGCTTTTGCGACTGTAAATATTGGGTATGGGTGATAAGTAAGAGTGCTTGAATAAGGAATGGTTGTGAGTATTTCCATGGATTTGTGGCGGCTTCTATATCGTTGCGCGTTTTAGATGCCGCCACAGATTTAAGTCCTTGAAAGTAGGTGCAGAGTAAGACAAAAACCATAACTAAGGTCATAATATACAGTCTTAGTAGTAACTATACAATAAGCGAAGTAAGAAAAAATTTGGGTAGTCATATGAATTTTATTGAGTAAATAAAGGGCATAAAAGTCCAATTGCTTTATTGTCTAAAAAACCAGTCTGTCTTTAAATAACTCGTTAGAACTGTTTCTAAGGACCTGTGTGTGTGTTAGCATGTAGCAGGAATGCCATAGTGTACTGTGATAAGTTGTTAGCCATGACCTTTAATACCGTACGCTTGATCTAGTTAACTAGGCGCTTTTCTCAATAAAGTTACCTTAGTAGTAGATGTTATTAACAATAACAACTCTTTATCTCTTTCCAATAACAAAAGATATTTTTTATGGTTTTTGGGACAACTTTGACAAAATGCTAAAATCACATAAGGCGAAAATATTATCAAGAAGAGTACCTACCTAGAAATTGCAACAAAAATATAAGAGAACGTAAGACATAGTGCCTAAAAAATGACGACCACGAAGAAAAGGTGGGCAGTTTAAGTCGCCTCTGGTAGAAAGATCAACAAACAAGAGAAAGATATTTCGCCCGGTGTTGTAATATTAAAAAATTATACCATTGCACTAAATACTCCGTTATAATGTGACTCTAAAATGCGAACTTAACAGCTCGGAATGGGTATTAAAATTAGGAAATTAAGTATACCGATTCGATCGGAATTAATTAGCAACTGCATACCAGTATTGGATTACATTTGTTTTCTTGAAAAAACGTGCTTTTCTCACGCCCTTTTTTATTTTGTTCACACTACTGAGAAAGCTAGCATTAAAACTTTTTGCTTTATCTCTTATCTCGGTACATTGGCGTCGCAGCTGACGGTCCCAAAATGAATTTTAATCTGGTACTGCAAAAACATAAAGAAAAAGAAACAAAATTGCATAATATTAACATTTTCGAATTTATCAGTTCATCTTGTGTGATTGTTTGTTTTATTAATGCTTTAAACAAGGTTTATGAGGAAGGTAATCTTCATGACGTGAATATTAATTTAGGGATGAGAGTTTCGGGATAGTTCGGAGATAAGATGGGACATTTAAATGGAGGTACTGTTTTGAATGAAGAAGAAGGGATACTAATTAATCGTGAAGATATATCACTTGATTTAATGGGTTGGGTATGCGATTGGGCAAGTTTAAGGAATAGAAATGAGGTTTTGTGTTATCTGTCAATATGTTTTACTTGGAATATGTTATTGAAATCCCACACAATTTTCTTGAGACGAATTTATTGGTAAAGGCAGCATTTTATCAGCAAATATTTTTTTTGCCATAATCTGTCAAGACGGTCATTAATTTTAATCAACACATATAGGTTTATTTTATATTGATAAAATCGTAATTTAGCAAGCAAAATGTAACAGAGCAAGAATAAAAACATCGGATACAGGAAATTAATTAAACACCATTATAATACAGGTGATGATAAGTGCTATTTAATTGGCGCACATGATAAATATACCAAGATCGTAATCTCAAATGAGCTCTTAGCAATTAACTTAGGAAATTAATCATTATTAAACCAGTTTACTATTAATACTTCCTTTGGCATAAAAATTATCAATATTGACTTTGGAAACAATGTTGTAGGTAGGTATCGGAAACAGCAAATTACTAAAATAATAAATATTCATAATAAGGCACAGGATGTTTGACATACAAATGACTATAAAGATGCTGATACTGTTTTGTCACATCCTAAAGCACGGGATACAGAAGCGACTTGACTATAACTCGATATGAATAAAATTATTGATCATGGTCATGGCATTTAATGACTGCAGTAAACTTCAGCCCGTGTTCTAGATCTGAAGTAGGTATGCATGACTCGAATACAGCATGATATCTATATTTAACAAGAGAGTCATGCTAGAGTGTCATTATAGAATACGGCTCAAGAGTTTTGGGTGCTAATCAAACCACCTGTCTCAGTCACAGAGGTGCCGCCGGGTTCGATTTCGAATGGTGGCAAAATTTTCTGCTCGGTTTGGTTGGTGGTAGGGCTTGTTCTAAGTCCGTCTGGCTAGTTACCACCATCTTATATAAGTCTGTCGCCATAACAACAATGTTAACAGCATTGTTGTGTTTCGTCAGTTAAAGGTAAGATATCTAGTTCCTCTGTGGTTGAGGATTACGAGTGAAGCTCGCTTTCACCTTCGGCCTAATAATCACTTACCATTAGGTGAGATGCAGGCCCAAAGCTTTCTCGTGGTGGTTACTAAAAAACTATACTTTTCTATCAATCAGCGAACTTTTTGGAGTTCCAGAATTAAAATATTCAAGTCCTTTTTCTTTTCTCGTCTTCGTTCTTCAAGTTTTGCTAGTCCTCTTAAGTCTTCTATTTGGGACACTCGCTCTCCCACGATAATTCTTGTCATCATCAGCTATGTAGGATTTCCATTGCCACTTCAACTCACTAAACCCGCAATACAGCTATGTGGTTAGAAACGGCATCATCATGATTAGTGGCTTTACCACTTACTGCTCTACTTACCCAGTGACGGATAAAAACGCTTTAATGGGATGGATTTAATACCATCTTATTTTAACCACATTCATCAATTCTAAATGGGATGGTACTTACACATAAATGCAGCAAAACTAGTGCATAATGTGAGATTGTGAGACGTGCCTGGGAAAATCTGAAATTCGCTAAGGAGGATTTGTTTAGGAAAAGCTATTTAGCCTTAATATAAACCAGACCCGTGAAACTAAGTAGGTACACGGACGGTTTGAAAATGAACCTACGACGTACCATAAATATAATTCAGTAAAAGAACAAAAAATATATTTATTATGAACTAGTTCCAAATGAAATAGTAACAACGAGATTATACGACGTAAGTAAATTAATTATAGACAAAAGCGGCCTCGTTGACCACGCAGTTCAGATATCGATCGAGAACACGTGTAAAAATACCTACCTTCCACCTTGGAATGGTAAAATAAGTCGATTTGATTATTATGAAGTTCTGAATAGTAATGTTATGGCAAAAATATAGATCTGCGAAATGCTTTGAACCAATATTAAAGCAATATCTGTAAGTACACTCTCGATATTTAAATAATCCCGTAAATAGTCCTCTTGAAACTTTTTCTTGGAATTAAGTACTAACAAAAAGTCAACGTTATTTTAATACCTAAAAGTGATCTGTGAGAGTTATTTATTGTGAAATATCGCATACGTATCGCTACGAATAAATTTCATTGATTCAAACGGGTTGTTTACGGAATAAAAACAATATAATATTTACCCCATCATCATACAAACTTTGAGTAAAAACACAAAAAAAAGTTGCACGTGAAAAAGTTTCATCTTCCGAGCAATCCAAAGCGAATCTCGACTTCAAAACAAACACGCCCTCAAAACAGAACTTGCAGATAAATTGTTTGCTGTACACTCCAAATCATCCATCGAGTGTTCGATCAAATCGTATCGATATCATAAAATACAGAGCCGAAAATCGCATTCGCTGACAGAATATTAATTTTCGAGATATCGTATCTCTCGCCCCCTACTGCTTCTCAAACAATACAAATATGGTTAACAATAAACTGTGTCATTTTAAACAATAAATTGTTTTGTTTAACAGCTTACCACCTCTTTATTAAGTGGTTATGATTGTCATGCCGCGTAAATTCGGATAAATTTTTTGTGAGATTTTGGAACACATTTTATGTTTCTTACTTTGTTACAAAGACGCATAAATCAGTAATACCGGATTTTGGAATGAGTTATTATTGTGTGAACTATGACCACTAGCTAGGTTATTATAAATTGTTAGAAGAGTTGATGATTATAATAAATATACATCATAAATATTATTATAGCGTTCGCATAAGTCTGTTGAGAAGAGGATTTTTATAGCAGTCATCTTTATACAAACTCAAAACAAAATTAGAAATTAAAATAAAATACGCTTAAACCCACACACCTATACAATACATTCGCCGCAATACCGCAGCCCGATAAACCGAAGCAAAAAAAAAAAATTGTAATAAAAACTAAAACCCAAAAGAATTTAAAAAAAAAGTATTAAAAACTAAAACCCAACTACGACTAAAAAGGTATAAACAAGACACCAAAGACAGACAAATTAAAAATCCGGAGTCGCACGTGTTAGGGCATAAATCGAACAGATTACGTGTGACTCCGGATTTTTAATTTGTCTGTCTTTGGTGTCTTGTTTATACCTTTTTAGTCGTAGTTGGGTTTTAGTTTTTATTACTTTTTTTTTTTTATTCTTTTGGGTTCATATTTTATATGTTTTTGAAATGTGCTCGTTAAGCCCTTTCATTTAATACCTAACATGGTACGATTAAACAATTTTTTTTTTAGTTCCTGACTTTATGTTTTCTAGAGGGCGCCATTTTTAATGTGACGTCACGTAGCCTATAATCAGCAGACGATCAAGACGCTTCCAACGATACCTCATTTGTCAAATTGTAATGAGTGGTTTAGAAGATAGGAGGGAACAGATGAACATACATACCGGTCAAAATCATAACCCTCGACTGTTTTCTTCGCCGTAGTCGGGTACAAACAACATTTATTTCTATCGGACCATTTATATCTTTTGGCAAACCTACCATGAAACTCATATCGATGGAGCACACTCAACATTGTGTTAAAGCTAAAACAAAAGTCAGTAGGAACCCGCACATACATCAGGGGGATCCCGTGATCCCGGGAACCCGGGATCCCGGTAGGAGCCAAATAGCCCGTAGTGGTAAATCGTCTGGCGTAACGCGCAATATGACTGCAGCATCATTGGCGGGAACGGTCGATTGGGGCACGCGTCGCCCGACCTTGTGTGAACCAAAGAGTATAGATTAGAAAGGATAAAGGTCCCACTGAACTTTGATAGTTCACGAATTTGTTGTCTGCCTATTGTAGCAATGTGTGATTGTGTGACATTTATAGGTGTTGCATGTAGCATATTTTAACAGGGCAGGTATTTTGCACTGAGTGTTTCAAATTACTGCTAAATGTGTTTTCTTGTGACTAGCCATATTAAGTAGGTAAAACAAATATTTCAAGTCTTAATCAATCTCTTAAAATGCTTATTTTCAAAATAACTCTTTGATTTACTGGAGAAAAATTACCAAGGGGTATGAGGCACAGGGTGTAAAGTTCTGTCATCCTCTATAGAAAAGGGAGGATCCTCCGAACAGACGGGTGTTGTGTCTGGCGGGCAACTGCCCAACGATTGATGTTGGATTCTTGTGTATATGTCATCGTCAGGATTTATGTGCCGTCAGGTCTTTTGATGCGTAGTTCGCATGTGGCGATGTAGATGCCACCTCAAGACCACAAGCATTGTAGCTTCGTGGTTAAAATAATTATAAGAGTAAGTTATACACTTAAGCGTGTTTACCCTCTTCGCTATTTTTATATCTTAATCTTTGGCGGTCTATTGGTATCGTATATTTTCAATTCACCACTATTTCCTGAAATTGGCCCCTGCTTTTGTAAATATTATGTTTGGTTCAATGAATCCCAGACAAAGGAAGTCGGTATTGTGCATCTTTTATTTTTAGCTCGGAATGCAGTAGTAAGTACTTATAGACACACTTTAACGTATCGGGGCTTTACATCGTAATGACGAGTAATATAAGGAATAAGTTTTATAGACAAACAAGTCGACAGTCTTTACCAGTGATTAAGTTTAGTTAAGTTCCGAATATGCCCGAAAATTCCGAAGAATGTAAAATAATACAAAGGTATCGTCAAACGCCGAAAATTACCCAAGTTTTGTAACAGGCCCAGACATTCAATTTGGCTCTCTTTTATTTCCCGTCTCTTTGTTTATATTTCCGTCACGGGACTAAGAAAAATAGCGAGTCAAACAAAAAGTTTTACCATCGCCAAAGGGCCAGTCAAGCGTGAACTTTCAAAAGCAGATAACGGGAGACTGAAAATATCCGGTGTCTTTGAGCCAAGATGTGTAGCTATGGTTCACTTGCCACTGGTCATTGACAAAGATTCACACACACACATTTCAGCTGATATCCGAGTATCCGACGCATAATTTTTTGTTCATTTATGCCTTTCATTCGGCTTCTTTCACTCGAAGTGAGACGTCTATATCTAAATGAATCAAAAGTGAAAATTAATTAATAAGTGAAAAATTTAATGATAATTATGAGCAAATGAACGTTCATTCTTGTGTAATTTTTTCGGTATCACAAATGGAGAATGAAAAAAATGTAAATTCACTCGAGTGAAGCGTCTGATATCAGTTTTATCACTTTTATAGCTTATCCAACAGGGCAAACCAAGAATGTGTGTGTGACATAATTAAGTAAATTAAAAAAGTTTGCGTCATCTCAGAACTTTTGCAGTTGACTTCGTTCTGCCGCCCGGGAGGAACGTATTGTGACTATTTGTGACATAGTGCAGTTCCTTAACAAGCTGGCTTTGTTCGGCCTAATAACAGCAAGTTTCGTTTTGTCGTCGAGTCAGTTAACAAGGTCTTTGCAAAGACGTACCTTCGTCCCTATTTTTGAGGTGCTTTTATGTAAAAACAAACGTGCTCCAGATACCTAGTGGAAGTCAGTTTTGCTTGTGATCAAGTGTCATTTACGTGACGACTTGGTTGCGGTGCAGTTCTAGGGCAAGCATTTTGGAGCAGTAGAGTGCTGTGAAATCGTCTTTCACTTTGCATTAGATGGTCGAGAAGTGGTTTTTTTGTTGAGTTGTATAAATTGTATTGTTCTACTTCGGGCTGTTGACACTTTTTGCAGTATTTGAGCTCATTGGCAACAAAAGTAACTCCCGTGATCATGACTTTATTTACATTCCTTACGACACAAGAAGGTACCCTTATTCACTAGAACCTAATTAATTAAAATGTTCCTCCTAACGTCTACCAATGTACGATAGACGAGCATTATGTTATTCCTACATACTAAATAGTAGCTATTAGACGCCGACTCCCTTGAGCCGAATAACTTACAATTAAAAAACGTCAGCGCTGTAAGCGCTTTCTGATGCGATCGCCGCTTGTTTGGTCTTCTACACGATTTCATTAGTAATGTTCTTAATGTACGAAAAAGCGATTTAGTGCTTCTTTTTCCGCAATTTCTTTCGATTACAAATCTGTCAGTTGGTAAGGAAGGGACTTACCGAATACGGTTATACATTTTTATTAATTCCTTTGTGTGGAAATGGCAGTCAAACGAACATTCATGTATAACTGTATACATTACCTACATAACATTCTGTACAATATTGAACGTAAATAAAAGATGTACTCTTGTAAACTGTACTGGTATTAGAGTTCACGTTCCCTTTTCCCATTAGAATACACAAGTTTCTTTTATTTCTATCCGTACTCTACAAAGGAACACTACCAATTTCACATAGTAATTGGCGGACTATTCGAAACGTCTATTTACTCTCCCGACAAAATTCCAATAGTATAAAATTACCGGTAATTGGTAATGTTGCGGAATACCGTATCCAATTAAAGGTACCAATTTTTTACGCCAGATTCTCCTCGTTGGGCATCTACGGTTTTTGCTGCGGACGGCTATTGGGTCCGTCGAAGTTTTTACCGGAGGACAACCGACGACGGCGAACTTTTTTGCTACGTCGGAACTCATCTCCGATCGTCAAGTACCCATATATTTCGGTAGCGACTGGCCATGGGCAGTATAATTGATTGAATTCGCTGTAAATAAGCTTCATTTTTGTACGTACCTTTTTGTTTATTAACACACATGCTTCGGCGACATTTTTTGCTAGTAAAAAATATCCCTTTGTTTTTGTATCGATTGAAGTAAATGTAAGACTGGAAGTCACTTTGGATCTTATTAATAATTTAACTTTTTACTTGGGTTAAGCCAGGCCAATGAACCTCGTCTCCACATTTTTTCTTTGCTGCCCAATTTTTATGACTGACAATCAAAGCTAAAGCCCTCTGACATTCCTATCGGTTTCTTTTTAGACGACGTATTAACTGCTCCCAAATATAGTAGAATGACTCAAAAAGTTAATATTTTAAAACATCTTAAAGCTATGAACGATATTTTAATAGGCATTTATTGCTTTTTTAAATTCCAATGTGTTGTTGATTGTGATCTTTTCAATAAAATCATTCTAAAAAATGTTTTCGGGCAGAATATGAGTTTGGTCTTGTGGAAATATTATTATACAAAGATTCATAATTATTTTACCCGGTATACCGGTATAGGTATACCGGTGTTTAGTATTTAGATATTTAAAAATTAGGTATTTGAAAAAACACCAAACAATTAGTTTGATACAAAACCTTCAAACGAAGTGATGGAGAATTTAGTGCAAAAAAAAAACAAAACACAATTGATGTTTTAGGAAGGCAGCTTATAAACTGATTCAAATAAGATAAAAGATGCAAGCAGATCAAAAATCGATGTTCTGATAAGAAAACCCAATCATCACAGCAGCACGGTAGGCGTGAACACATAACTTATGACGACGATAAATTGAACAAAGTCAAACATTCAACAATCGCGGTTGCATTGATTCGAATCGAATTATTCAATTATAACGCCTGAATTCGAAATTCGAACGTCGAAACTGCGATCGAGATCAATATCGCAGTTTTAATAAAACAGCTGGGGAACGGGCCTCCATATCCGGAGCTTGCTTATTTTTTTCAAACGAGAAAAAAGTTCGACCCCTCGAAAAAGCAAGCAATGATAATAGAAACAACGGGAGCCCCGTTCGATAGGGTTACTCGTGTTTTTATTTGCGCCTATATAGAGGTCTTTTTAGAATGCGTTAAAAGGAAACGCTTGGAATCTCCCAAAGAGTGTGTGGGTGAAAAAATAATACGGCCACTCTGTCGCCTAACGTTTATGTTTATATATTTGTATTTCTTGTTCTGTTTTACATCCTATTGGCATCGCTATACCATTGCACCTAATGTACGCAAAGATATCGATTTAATGCAATAATTTTGGGTAGCATGCGATGTGTTAACTGTTTATTGGAACAGTATTTTGTTTTGGCAATGTTTATTTTATGGCAAAAGAATTATTGTATTTTTGCGAGATATTTCATTGAACGTATGCATGTAACACGCGACGTTTGTGTTCTGTTTTCATATCATACGTATCATATTTCGCAAAAATAAAATTAAAGCTTCACTGGAGGCTCACAAATTACATTCGACTTTTATCAATTTCATACGTCAATTTTTATTTGTCTCGTCATCTACAAAAGCGTCTTAATAATATCAAAGTCCACTCAAAAAATGTCTCAGATTTCAAATAATAATGTCTATATATTTTTTTAAATAAGTCGTTGGCTTCTCAAATGTTGTCACAAAAAATAATGTCCTCATTGTTTATGTGTTCCAAAGAACACTATGACCTGACAAATAAAAATATGATAATAGGGAAATGTGATACTTATGACATTTTGAACCAGAATATTATATTTATGATCGGGCGGTATGGCTACCTCAGGTATTTTTATAAGAAACCCGACCTAATTGGTGACTTACAGGCACGCCATCTAGCGTGACTGGCCGTGGTGACAGTTTGAATTCTTAATTACATAAAATATAGTAATTGGCGGCACCCACTTCACTGTTATTGGCATTTGCTTTGCTTTGTCTCGGAATGATGACGTCATTTAAGTAATTTAGGTTGACCATCGTATTTTCAATGAAGGTCCTTGTTAGAACTACGCCTTTAGTAGAGAAAGTTCTAAGTAGAAATAAGTTAGCGTTAAGTTATGATGGTATGTTGAAATTGGAATGGAAAGGAAAAATACCTAGAACAAGTAAATATCATGAAGGTATTGGATCATCGCTTTGATGCAAAAATTATCTCGAAAAATTTGTTCAACATCATATTAATCGGGATTCGAAAATGATATGAAGTTTTTCCTCTCGAGATTTCTCTCATAAGAACTTATGTACATAAGTGTATTCAGCGAGCTAATAATATAATTCTTACAGTAATTTATTTGCACTGACAAAAGCAACGGTTACTTTTGATCTTGTTAGAAATCTACTAGGGTTATTCGATGAGATTAACTTGCTACTTGCTAGGACAAAGGTGACATTATAAACTAGGTCGCGTCGTCAAGGCTGTCTGCAGTTAATTATGGGGCTGTCATTCGATGCAAGGTTAATGCTGGTCTAATTTATATTGATAGACCGTAATTTATATTATTTTATTAAATATAAATTGTATTAATCTGTGTTGCAGTCGTTTCGTTACATGAGGTGTTTGCAATTAATTATGAAGAGTTTAACTTTCTGATGTCGTCCTATAAAACATACGTATCACATTCCTTAGCGCCTTAGATATTAAACAAGTGTGACCATCGCTTTCAAATCGTTTCGTGTTTTCACAACGACTTTTAACAAGATTGACCATAAGCTTTTCAGAAAATGATGTAAATCCAATACTTTTTTACTTTTCCACTATCGTTATCGCTGTTAGAATGTCACTTTATCAGGTTATTGACATAATATTATTCGCTAATGCTTTGTTTTATTGCAGAAATACAATCCCTGAGACTGTTTATTCAAATGTCTCTGTTGAGATCTCAATTTACATCATCTGATGAAATAACAAAGTAGAAATTATTACAAAATTCTCCATTATAGCACAAAATGTTCCTTAATAGCTGCTTAATTTAAAAGCTAAAAGTCAAGACAGCGAAATCACAAAACACCAAGCCATGACGTTGCCATTTCAATTTTCAAAGTCACGGCCAGGGCCAACGATTATGAACTGCAATGCCAAAATAAGGATTTTATTACCAAAACAGACAGACTTTTGAAATATCATCACGCACATTAGTCGATTGTACTCAAAGATTAAAAAATGGAAGCACACTTGATAAGAAGGTCATAAATACCAGTTTTGAAAATGCTCTAACTGGAATACGATAACATCTTTTAAGCTTTTTATACTAAAAAGGGGTGAGTAGAAAAAAACGTATAAAACTAGGGTCCTTGCCCCGTTGACGGCCACAACGAGTTTTATTACATACGACATGTTGACGAATAGGGCGTAAAATTCTACGGTTTTATGTCATAGAGTAGGTTTTAAAATAGACGAGGTAGAGGGGGAGATGTACCATTATGGAAAGTATGCACTACTGTCGCATTGTGTTGTCGTAGTAATAATAAAACAGAAATACACTCTAAGTTTATTTTATGCACGATGGTACTAAAACATTGATGTACAATATTTATAAATGCAATGAAATATTTCCGGGCACTTTTTGTGAAATGATAAAAAAAGACGATAGGATGTTAAGAGCCTGATACAGTGTCCGGATAAACAATTATTATGCACTATCGATTAGTATCTAGATAGTCAATACATTGAAAATAGAATAACCGGAATCTATCCGGAGGTGATGGACAGGGTTTACATAAGTGCGGGTGTAGAAAGATAACTTCAGAACGCGAGTTAGCAAGTCAATAACTTTAGACCTCACCCTTAACTGTCAGTTCAGAATAAACATTTAACTTACAAGGTACATAAAAGCTGTTATGTATACAGTATACAAGTCAGGGTAGTTGGCAGGTAAGTAATAATGAATCAGGAAGGAGATAAAGTCTAGCCTCCAGGGGACCAACTAAGTTATGCGATAGAATAAGTAATGCACATACATGTAGAAGTACTCAGACGGTCGAACGTATGTCTTCGTGAATGTATTATATCTTCGTCGGTTGATGAGAGATAAGATGTCGTAGAAGATGACGTTTTAGAAAATGATACTTAACAAAATTATTACTTTTAAAGCAATGAAGCTGTTAATTTGAGTACTACACAAACCAATTTGTAGTGTAGTTTGTCATAACATCATTTGGAAGGAGAAAAAAATAATGAAGTTCGGTTTGATAAAGGTGAATTCGAAATATCAGCTCCTGTTATTGAAATAATATTTGATATGGTAAATGCTGATGACAAGCAAATATAGATGCGGTATAAACTAACTAATTTAATATTCACTTTTTGCTCCAGATAAAGACTATTAGACTATTAAATCGAACGTGTATATAATAGAGGCTATATGAACACAGTAAACGTTAAGCCTTGGATGCACTATGAATTGACAATGATGATCGATCTGCAAACAATGCTGACGCACATAACTTTTCTTTAATACGTTTAGCTTTTCCACAATTTGGTCTTAGTGATAACAGGGTTTCAGGTAATGTTGATAGTGAAATTAAAGATGATGGTGCTGAGTACTGCAATACAAGAAATATTTATAACGATCACAATGATAACCGATTTTTTTTAATGTCTTTCCTTTTTGACATTTAATGAAGGCAAAAAACGCTTATAGAAGAAATGAGGAAGTCTAAACAGTTACGCTTCCATCAAAAACCAACCTCAAAACAAACAAAATCATTCTATATTTCTCATAGTCTTTGCCGACTAGGGCACGGCACAGCCAAAGTATTGCGTGACAAAATAATACTGCACGCACACTGTCAAATGATAACTCTACGTCTATCAATTTCCAGAGGAATGGAGCACTATGGTGTGCTTAAAGTTTATTATGGCGTTCGTAGATAAGGCTCAGTTGTATTATTCAGTCACTGAATAACTAATAGGTCGATGTTTGTTTTTGTCCTTAAATATTTTTGGGTCACGGCGGTAATTAATTAAATGCTTTCTATGCTGGCTTGTTTGCGGTTTTTTCGGAAAGACAAACAAACCTGTTTTGTGTGTATTTCCTGTTTTTTATCCGTCCTTACATTTTTCGGCAGGATTTTAGCGGCCAAAATCTGCAATGTGTCAAATAGAGTAGATTTTGGAAATTGACGAAACAAAAGAGTTAAGAAATTAAAAGCCATTTTCTTGACGAAGTACTCGTATATTAAGAAAAGTATAGCCTGATTTATTAGAGTTTTTCTGTAAAATTAAACGGGGAAACATTGAATTTTTCGTCATATTTTTCGTGCCATAATACCGACCAGGAAACCAAATTAGTAGCCTCAGAGGGCAATATGTCCTCATCATCGTTATTAATGGGAACAAATTAAACGTTGTTGAAGCTCCCACGACCCGATTTTTCTCCCTCCCTTTGCAAATTAACTACAGCGAATTCTACTCAGAGGCACGCAGATTTCAAATTTAAATTTTATTAATGGTACTGTTTAGTTTTTTGATAAATAAGAGAAACTTTTGACTTTCAGCATACTTTTTTATAATGAAGTTAAAACAGTTTGTGTGTGACCAAAAGTGTGAGAGTTGAATTACTCCAGTGACACTCCGAACCCACCATAGGTCTATGGTGGGTCCGGAGTATCACTGGAGTAGTTCAACTGGAGGTAGAGTGGGACTGAACCGTACCACTATAGTTATAGTGTTGACGTGTTATTTGTGCACTATCTTGTGTGTGTGTGTTTTTGGTGTTATAATTCAAAGGTGGTTAACCTTTGAATTATCAACATAAGTTTAAGTATTAATAATTTAATGATTTCAACATTGACATAAAGATGCTTGAATTTTTTTTATCCAACACAGCACATATAAATTTTTTAATAAAAAGCTGTTGTTCTTAAATAAAGACCAATCTGTTTCACGATAAGAAAACTACTAAGGACACGTATGGTTACAAAGTAACATTTTACCCAAATTGTACAAGTCTGGCAATAAATCGAAATATGAGTCATGCGAACTCCTTTCGATACCGTTTCATAATTTACTTGAAAACGTTGTCTGTTGTTGCAAATGGCAGGTGGTAGGCACATGAATAATTTCTGCCTGAGGTCAATGCGGTTGAAACTTTTTAGGTTGAGACACAAGCAATTCGAATTCAGAAGACTAAGCTTTTCATCAGAATTTTCGTTTTTTTTTTACCTTTTTAGCGTTACGTCTGTAATAATAATCATAAAAAAACGCTACAGAAATTACAGTTTTGTGTAAAAACCTATGAATAAATGAAATAGCTATGTCAGTACCTAAATCCTTACTAGATGTCCTTGTCTCTATGATTGGTTTTGTCTATTGTAAATATTATACAAAAAGATAATATAAATAACTAGCTTCCGCCCGCGGCTTCGCCCGCGTGGTATGTTGATAAAAAAACAGCCTATGTCCTTTCTCAAGCTCTAGATTATCTGGGTACCAAATTTCATTTAAATCGGTTCTGTAGTTTTGGCGTGAAAGCGCGACAGACAGACAGAGTTACTTTCTCATTTATAACATTAGTAAGGCTTTACGTTACCTACTTTCACCTAACCTTTTTTCGTCCTTCAGGGAAAACCTGGGTAAGCCTTCAGGCCTACCTATTAAAAATATTTGTACGAAACATTAGAAAAATAAATATATTTTTTATTCTAAGATGGTTTAATCTGTGTCGTTAATTTCATACGTCCCTTGAGGGGTAGCTTTTCCTAATTCGTTTAGGGGGGAGGTTTTAGCTCGACGTGTTAATGAAAAAGTGTTTTGCATTTAAATGAGAAAACAACAATCTCTAAATGGAATATTTGTTGTTTTTAACAAGTTAAGTAGATTTTTTGGTAGTCTTTGCTATTCTTTGTGAATATAAAAGAAAAAATAAATTAAAATCAAGCTCACGTGATTTGAAAATGTAGTAGGATCACGCAATTTTTTAATAAACTGCAGTCGTACCCTAATCTGACGTAGCGTGAAAAATGTGATGTTTTTAGGGTTCCGTAGTCAACAAGAAACCCTTATAGTTTCGTCATGTCTGTCGGTCAGTCCATTTGTCTGCCCGCGGATTAGCTCAGAGACTCTTAATACGGACTCTCCGGAACTCTTAATTGTGAGTGGTCCGACACGAACTTGGCCGGATTTTTTGTTTACTCTGGTCCGCTGACGTGCACAAATTCCTGCAGTAGACTGAAAACTTAGCAATGTACCAAAAATTGGCTTCTAAGCCAGATTACACTATAGGTGTTTATCCTTTTATAAATTCCTTGAAAAGATTTTAATATTCCATGGTTGAGCAGGTGAATAATCACAATTTTATTTTATCTAAACTCAAACATTGCAAATAATCTACACTTTATTAATTTCGTCCCCCTACTTTCATCGTTGTCCAAAGAAATATTAAAAATGGTAAACCTGCGAAGAGTTTTTAATTTTCTTTACCACGGGGTTGCATTTTCCCTTAAAATGTTCAGTAGGTTGGAATTAGAGACGGATGTCACTTGTAAATGAATGGTGTACAGAAGGTACTTCGAATAGTCCAAAAATGTGTTGCAGAGCATAATTTACTCTTTTATGAAATTAATAAATTGCTATTTTATTATCATTTTACAATTTCCATAATAATATTAATATTTTTTTTTAATAAATTTCGAAATAATACCCATTATATTTAATAAATAAATAAATTGTTAACTAACAATTCTTCTCTGTAAAGTTTCTTCTTATTCTAGATTTCAGACCAATAATGACATCTCGAGGTGGCTCAGGAAAAGGATACCTGGAAGAGTTTGAGGGAGGAATTTGGAAAGGAAGAAAAACAAAAAAAAAAATCATCAACGATAAGTATAAAAAACAAAAAACTCAAAATACTCTTTCTAGCCATAATTAAACTTTCACACAGTCCATCCATCGTTGCATAGAACTACGAGTATATTTATACAAAAATTATGTCTACACAAGAATGGAGATTCTTATTGATGTTTACCAAAATCATGTACCTAATATTAGCACAAATTATCTTCTGCTTAATAAAAATGCATGTGCCCAACAATTCCATACTTAACGAAGGTGTGCACTAACCAAGGATTTATGAAAATTCACACGGTAAAGGAGTTAATACGGAATTTTTGAAGTTAGAGTCGTGGAAGATGGTACTAAGAGTTTTGTTTATGTTTAAGGGTCAGTTCAGACCGCGACGTGAAGAAACGCGACGCTGCGCGCTCTTTTTAACAAATCATCATCATCTGCCTAGCCTTTTCCCAACTATGTTAGGGTCGGCTTCCAGTCTAACCGGATGCAGCTGAATACCAGTATTTTACATGGAGCGACTGCCTATCTGACCTCCACAACCCAGTACCTGGGTAATACGATACCCCTTGGTAAGACTGGTTGTCAGACTTTCGGGCTTCTGACGACCCGTAACGACTGTCAAAGATCCACAAATGACAGCCGGGACCAACGGCTTAACGTGCTTTCCGAGGCACGGAGGAGTCTCGGTATGTAAAGATGGTCACCCATCCACGGACCAACCCTGGCAAGCGTAGCTTAACCTGATGGATCGACCCGTGCGGCTGTTATTACGTAGCCACGAGCTCTTTTTAACAAATATCGAACTTATTTTCATCACGAAAAGGTATAATTTCAGTGCGAGTATTGATACGTGTCAAAGTACCTCCAACTGAACACGATAGAATTTTAATTATTATCGGCCTTATAAAGGCCAATCAACAGTTGCGCGGATACGCTGAGATGCGCGGTGCTGCGCAGCGCGTGTACCTTATTGTGTAGTAAATAAATTCGATATTGTATCTTATCATAAAAACGTGCGCGTCGCGTCGCGTCTCGGTAAGAACTGACCCTAAAGGTTGAATAATCTATTTTTGGAAACTTATCCCCTAAGGCTCCTACAAGGTTGTTGATGGAAAATCCCATCTGATCGAGTAGGTCCAAGTTATACACGTCTATTACCTATTTAGAAAGATCCACACATCCATGAATTACAATGTTAGTACGAGTAGGTACAAATGTACGTATTATTTGAGACAAAAAACATGCACCTTACACATCGCAAAAATATTTTGAAACACGAAACCGTTGTTTAGATAACCCTCAAGTTCTACTATGGACCACTGGGAAATTTTGAGAGCACATATTCATACACATGTGGATAGCAGGTAGTGCGCTTTTGCGGTTTCATTGCGTGCAGGAAATTCGTGAATGGAGCGGCTGGGCTCTCGAGATCGTTTAGGGTTGAGCTTTTTGCATTCCCACGGTGCCTGACCATTGAAGGGTTAAGATTGACGTGGCGCTGATTTTTTGTGTACGCTCCATTTGTGCATTATGGTAAATATAAGGAAATGCGATGAATTTGAATCATGGAGTTTGTGAGTAAAATTATATTTAGATATTGTTGGGTTGTTTTGATTTGAGATTGTCAATTTATGAATGTAAAAATTCTAAAGATTAGTGTTTTACATTTCTCCAATTATTATAGATTAAGTAATCTTACAAGAAACTCTTTTAAATGTTTTGTATATTTCTGAAAAACCAAATATTATTATTATTCCCAAGACTGTAAAGTTTTTCAAAACATTCTACTCCATGCTACAAACTATCTATTACTAAAATCCTAACGAAAAACGGCGCTAACCCCGCTCCCTAGCAGGATTTTCGCTGAACGGGAATTCATTACAAAAACTGTTTGGTAATTTAATTACAAAGTGCTCAGACGTAAACAGATGGCATACCTACTTACCCGAAGTGATTTACTACAGGTGAATAATTCTGTTTTATATTACACTGAAACCCGGTCGTCTCCGAAGTACCTGTGTTATTTAATTTGAACCCAGAGATGAATTATGAAGACTCAAGTCTGTAACACTTTGTTATTAGGTAACTTTGTAGACGTCTGTAGCTACTGGATTATATTTTTGATTTGTGGAAAGGAGAACTATTTTTTATGTCCTGATAATTAATAGTCAAAGTGATATTCAACGACCTTATAAATAGTTTCGTCAATAAAGGAGATAATTCACCGTCCATACATTTTTGGCCTAAATGTGAAAGTGCCGCCGGCCAAAAAAAAAGTTATATTCCGAAATAGTACGTTTTTCTCTTCATTTTTTGTTACTATAAGCTATTAATTTAATTAGATTACTATTAATTATTTTAACCAAAATGTACTAAAAACAGTATTTTTCAAAATCGTATAACAGCGGAGGGAATTACTCTACAGATTTCGTCCGATATTGAAAAGTGAAGAGAATATCATGTTCTAACGGAATATATATTTTTTTTGTTTGGCCGGAATTTGGTAAAGTCCAAAATGAATGATTTCCTTTACAAGGGCAAATTATCTGGAGAGACTTCACAAATGTGATGGATATCGATATCAAAGTTTTCACGAAGATATTTTTACAAAAATTAATATCACCGTGAAACCTTAATGAAGCGAGCTGTCACTCCACCTGACGCTAGATATTGACACCTCACTTCACCTAAGTTTTCATGGTGAGGTATTTACAGAATAGACTGTATTCTTACATGTTATGAAACAAAGTCCTCCGCCGCGTCTGTTTATCGTCCTGTTCGCGATAAACTCAAAAACTACTGCACTGATTTTCATGCTGTTTTCACCAATGGATAGAGTGGTCCATCTCGAGGAAGGTTTTAGTATATAATAACCGACATCCACGCAGGCGACACAAGTCGCGGGCATCAGCTAGTATAGACTAAGACTATACTACATACAGAAAGGTCTTTACAGAATCTAATAGTGGTCAACGGCTGCTGTTACAATAGTATCTTTCTTTTTGCCCGACTACGGCGAAGAAAAAAGGAGGGTTATGATTTTGACCGGTATGTATGTATGTAAGTATGTTCATCTGTTCCCATCCTATCTTCTAAACCACTAATTACAATTTGACAAATGAGGTATCGTTGGAAGCATCTTGATCGTCCGCTGGTTATAGGCTATGTGGCGTCACATTAAATAAAAAATGGCGCCCTGTAGAGGACATAAAGTCAGGAACTTTAAAAAAATATTGTCTAGTCGTTCCATGTTGGGTATCAAATGAAAGGGCTTAATGAGCACATTTCAAAAATATATATATTATAAACCCAAAAGAATTAAAAAAAAAAAATTGTAGTAAAAACTATAACCCAACTACGACTAAAAAGGTATAAAGAAGACACCACAGACAGACAAATTAAAAATCCGGAGTCACACGTAATCTGTTCGATTTATGCCCTACACGTGTGACTCCGGATTTTTAATTTGTCTGTCTGTGGTGTCTTGTTTATACCTTTTTAGTCGTAGTTGGGTTTTAGTTTCTATTACTTTAATTTTTTGTATAACCGTATTGAATATCGATATTTCACATCACTTCTGTCAAGTTTTTTCAGTTAATTTTATTTACCTTCTATTTTGATAAAATACAATTCATATTATTATAATTCTCATTCTATTTACGGTCGTTTCAATCCGATCTCTACCTAGGTTGATTCAGTTAGATCAGCGCAAGACAGAAAATGACGTAGGATGCCTTGGCCAGTAGGTCAAGTCCTTATCTCTCACCGTTATTTCAGGCCTCCGTAAAGTTCAACTGTAGGTGCTTCAGTGTTGTAGCCACTTTAGAATAGTGGTCGGGTCGGGAACTGAAATGAAAATACTGATTATAATATTAAACTTAGTTTCAGAAGTATGCACTTTTACATATTAAAATAAAAACTTAAAAAAAATAAATAAAAAAAAAATCGGAAGTCGGTGTCTTTGCTTTTGTCTTCGTTTTTTTTTCAACGGACTTTCGAAATTAAAGTTATTTTTCACTTTTTTATGTTTTTTAGGAACTCTGCTTTTTAGTTGTGGAACCTACCCTACACAAATTCGAATACCACTAGCTGGGTCAAAATCACCAAGGTGGAGAATTAGCTTTGCCAGCAAATAAATGTCAAAATTTGGTTTATTTAAGCAAATCGTTATTGTAAATATTACATAACTCAACTCATATTAACTGTACATAATATTTTATACTGCAAAAGTAAAACACATTCATTATTATTTGAAGAAATAACTACAAAAAATCATTTCGAGAACGCGTCCTATGTAGCAATCTTCAGAAACTAACTTTGGAAATATTCATAAAATAAAATAAAGTGAAAAGTTTTTCTTACTTAATGACCTACAATTTTATCTTATATAAATTAATTATTGTTATTATTAAAGAAAGAAGAGAAATTAAAGAAAATCAAGTCAAAATATTGTGTCCGGCAATGTAAGCGTCATTTAAGTGAACGCAATTTTGATTCTCAGTAAAAATTTAGTTTTTGAATGAAACTTATAGTTGTGTATGGTACAGTGATGTGAACGATGTAAACAAACGGCTGTCAAGAGGGTTTTCGCTAAAACAATTGAAAATAAGTGGTAAGTATCTTTCAATTCATTATTTATAGAGCGTACATCAATACGTCATCATACCGGGAATGCGTTTCTCAACTTGAAATATTTAAAAATACGTTTTGTAGAGTTTTATAACAAATAGTAACCTGAAATATTTTACATTATCAAAGCCGAACATGATCTCAAAGGTGGAAGTCGTCTAAAAAGGGCGCGTTTATTTAAAAAAGTCATTTCGGGAACGGTCATTTCGGGACCGTTCCCGGACTTGACGGAGCGTTCTCGAAATGATAATGACGTTCCCGAAATGACTTTTTCAAATAAACGCGCTCTGATAATATAACTATTGGTTAATTAATTTAGCGTATGTTGTGCTAACATATTTTTTAATATATGATTAATATTTTTTTGCAATATGGAGTCTCATATGGCAGAAAAAAGAAAAAAAAAGTCCGAAAAAGTAAGTTAAAATAAATAGTTCGGCTTACTTGCGACAACGAGAGAAAGCCAATGCCAGGAAAAGGAAATTGTTAGATAAGATGAAGGAGGAAGAGAGAAATTAAAAGGGCTAAGGATAGAGCGTACCTACTATCAGAATAAAAAAGCTGAAAAGAAAGTTAAAAATATTGATGAGATGACTGAGAGAGAAAAGCGAAAGCAGAGAAAAATTTGGAAAGAAGCATTAAAAAAAATGAAGAAAAAAAAGAAGAAGGCAATATCAAGTATAGTAAACAATACTCCACCCCATTCTGATGATGAATTAGCTGCAGCACCTTTAATAAGAAGAACAGTGGGAAGATTTTTTTTTTGGAAGGGTAGATACAAAGCTTACCCTAAAATAAAACAACAAGAGAAAACAATTGCTTACATAAATATGAAATATAAAACTTTAAAGAAAAGACTAGACGAAAAGAAAAAAGAGACCAGGAAAAAGTTCAGGTACCAACAACTCCTAACAGCAAAGTTGACGCATTGATAAAAAAGTCGAAGTGCGTCCTGAAGTGCGTAAGAATCTTTTATTCAACGATGTACTGAATGCGCAATTAAAAGAAAAGGCCTGTACTTTAAGAAAAAAATTCAAAGAGGTCCCTCTTTAGATTTTAACCGTTAACACATTTTTGGAAGACTTCCCAGTCTTCCAAAAATGTGTTAGCGGTAACATGGTACGGAAATATAAATTGCTTCATATGGCTAAGACTTTTTTTGCCAAAAGCGAGAACCAGTACATCTATTCTGAAGTCTGTAAAAAAAGTTATAAAAGTAAAGTTATATAAATAATAAAAGTTTTATATGATTATTTAAAATTTCTAATCAGCTGTGTACAGCAAGTAAAAGACTGTAAAGTGATTTAAGTTACGTTTTTGTTAGTTAAGAACCTTATGCCAAAATAAATAAATAAGTACGACGTACAAAAACATTGCTTATGATTTTATAAACCTAAATTGTATCTATATTGTCATTTAGGGAACACACGCATCATTCCGCGAACACCTCATCATTTCCGGGAACATCACTAAAATCACAGATAACACATTATTATTTTAGATATTTAAAAAAAGGCCCTGGTAATATTAAAATAAGGCGAACTTTTTATAAATATAGCATGTTAATTTATATATAAGACAGCGATATTTCTCATATTTAGATAATTTAAACAAAGAAATAGTCATAATTAGCTCCATTTGCACTATATTTTGCTTTTTAACGTCTTTATTGGCAAGTTCATTACATTTTTTAAATTTCTATTTATATATAACTTAAATCCGTTATTGAACAAGGTAAAAAATCAATACTTACGTTGTATTTTTATATTATTATAAACCTCACAAAAACGTTCCCGGAATGATTTTTTTCAGTGATAGTTCTCTTTAAAAATAAAATTACAAGAGTGTTAATCAATTCTGTGCTCTGCCAACGTAAATATTGTTTAAACATAAGTTTAGTGATCATTTAGGCTGATCATCAAAGTAATAGCTGCTAAATAAATTCATCATAAAACAGAATTTGGAATTTGCCACCTTGGTGATTTTGACCCAGCTGCTATGTAAATAACAGTGACAGAGTCAAATAAGATATCATCTACATAGACTAAGTGGGAAAAAAATACGTAATTATTGAAGCTAACTCAAAAACTACGCAAGCAAAGTTAATAAAAAGGATTTCTATGGGACCATACGGGAAGCACCAGCTTTCAAATAAAAAAAGAATAATCAAAATCGGTTTACCCAGTCGAAAGTTCTGAGATAACAAACATGAAATTAAAAAAATGCAGACGAACTGATAACCTCCTCCTCTTTTTGAGGTCGGTTAAAAAATGCTAGTTTCGTTGGTCAATAATCTCACACCATGTGTGTCATTGTAAAATTATTTCATATTGTCCAGTCTTATGTCAATCCAATTATTATAATTTATAGGTATTCTAAGAAGATTGAAGACCTGGATGAAACTTGCACGGACCAGGGAACCATGGCACAAAAGAGAAGAGGTCTATACTCAGGAGTGGGTGGTACAAGGCTGCCAATGATGATGATGATGGACGATGAAAGGTATTCTGACTTGAATGCCCTTTCATAACCATAATTCGCTCAACTGTCATAAGGAAACGTTTGCACAAATCCTCGATTGCATGATTAAGGATTTTATCGACAGTAAATTTCGTTTCATAACGAAAAACATAAAACCCTACCAGCCGCTTTCTATCACATTTAAGCGACTCTAAATCTTTTATGAATTATAACAAAAGTTCCGTATTAGAAAAATCGTCACGCGCCCATAATAAAAAGCATACAAACATCGCTTTTATTGCTTGACGGTAAAAATACACAAATCGCCAAAAAAATCTATGCATGTTCGCTATAAAATATAAGGACAGGGGGCCAATAAAGAAAACGGTATATTAGGTTCTGAAAATAAGGGCTGCGCCACAAATGTAGTACGTTTCGCCTGACTTTTATCGGTCATAAAACGGGATAATGTGTCGGTATAAGCGTATTTCGGAATGGTACAAATTTAGACGGGAGGCGCCGAGCGGCCCGCTACTCGATATTAGCTAATATGTAGCCATACTCAATGTGAGCGCTCAAAGGACTTTTACACTTCAAGACTGAGATGTTTGTGATATTTCAGCGAATGGTTTTGTGTAAGTGTTACGTTGAGGAACATTTGGACCAAATCTGAAGGGGTAATTATGGGACGTGCTGTACTTAATTATTATAACTACGTTGCTTTACAAATATCATTGTAGCCGGATCTTTCTTTCTCTTTCTTTCTTTCTCACTGTAGCCGGATCTACAAATACAATCACAGCCATTCAGAGTCTTTGCATTATCATGGAACCTCCTTGACGTCTCTTAAGAATCATATTATAGGTACGTACCTACTTAGAATAGATTTAGAATATTGATAGATCCTTTGACGGTATGGTTTATTGATAGTGATCCAGCTACTTGTTTTATTTTACAACTAGTTTTTTAAATGAAGTTACAAATAAAACAGTATCTAAATTAACCATAGAAAACTACAGCTTTAAATGAGTATAAACATCGAACCAATTAGAGTCCCGAAAACAACTAATCAACGTAACATAACCATTAGATCTATAGTACTAATAAAATCCCTACAAATCCGTTTTATTTATAACGTTACAAATAACGGCGTGTAACAGTATATGGGGCAATATATAGGTGTCACAACACTTCACACATCACTTGATGAATCGACAAATAGGTGTCGATGGGGTAATTCTTATTTGACACTTACTGTGCTCTAAATAGGAAGATTATTTATAGATACGATAAAAATAGTTTCGGAATGTTGAGAAGAATGTATTCATTATATTTTGTAGGAACTCGAACTATAACCAGCAGAAAGTAAACGTGGCAAAAAATCTGTGTTTCAGAAGTATTACTAATAATTGTTACGAAATTCATGAAAAATCTGTTATGATATTTATCAGTGCATGAATGTTGAAAAAGAACTTCTTCTTCTTCTTTTTCGCTTCGCTCTTGACAGAGCGGTCGTGGTCACGATGAATTTTGTCCAATCGCAGGTGTAGTCGTTGCTGCCAGGGTTGCAGGAAAGTCCGATAGGGATACCGGGACCTTGGCAACAGGCAAATGAAGGAACACGGGTGGGTTTTAGT
Organism: Lithophane leautieri; assembly: GCA_949152455.1. Lineage (NCBI taxonomy): Eukaryota > Metazoa > Arthropoda > Insecta > Lepidoptera > Noctuidae > Lithophane > Lithophane leautieri. Next base: position 5,770,369 of record OX424469.1, on the reverse strand, counting down.
CAGTAAAAGTCTGACACGCCCTTCCGCTCCGCCCAGAGCGGGAGAAGTCATTGGATGATTTCCCACCCTCAAAAAAAAAAAAAAAAGTTGTAGTCGTTGCCCGCCTCACGAACTCTCCCCATCTGGTTCTGTTACATGACAGTCTGGCGCATTCATAGAACTTACAGACTTAAATAATTAATAATAATAATATAAAAAGGGGGGAAATAATCATAGGGCATCACAAAATTCGTCCGCATTGCTGTCAACAGAAAACGTGCCCAAAAGGCTGGCAGCATTGCCACGTTGTATGGCAATGCTGATTCTTTGGCCAAAAACTATTACTATGATTCCTGGGACCACAAAATGGGCAAAAGATTAAAGGTTAGTTCTTTTAAAGTTAAACTCAACTACCTGCATTATTCTCTACTTCTGTCCAAAAACCTATAAACTGAAGTTTATTCAGAATTATAATACTTATCGCAAGTTTTAAACAGTCTTATATGGAATGCATCCCTAGCCAGGTCCGGGTCGGCACTTAGGTAAACTCCGAAAGGAAAATCGCACTATTTGCCGGTAGTTGTTTATTGATATTTTCACCGCAGCCCCTGCGCGCTAGATACAAAAGTTACGGTGTTGTTTTAAAGTTTTACGGTCTATTTCTGCAGTGATTCGAAAAAAATTAAACCGGCGAATCCCCTGATGGGAAGTTTCTGCTGGTACTTTTTGCGTTGTGGCACTTTCCGCGGTATATTTTTTTGTGGGATAGAGGATTATGTATGTAGAGTTTGTGTTTTAACGCGAATACTCGTAAATAAAATAATGTTTCAAGCTTTTACTTTAACTTAGTTGTCTGACTACAGCTGTTAGATATTATGTTTCAAAAGGTGTCTACGTGACTGAACACTAATTTCAGGAAGACGTACATAATTATGTTAGTTCAATTGGAAAGTTGCGTAGTACAGTAATGATGATTTATAGAAAATACCGTAAACGTCATGGAACATAAAATAATACAAAAATATAAAAAATTGTTCTTTTTTTTTTAAGTAAAATTATTTACTTAGTCTGAACGATGTTTTACGTTTCGTTTACTGCCATTTCATTTATTGTAGATACCTATTAGTAGTGAGCATACGCAATATTGCTTTAGCTACATTCCTAGATTACTTAATACATACAATAATGAAACTGTTCTCTTAATCACTCTGGACCAGAGGGAGTATCTTAACTACCTTCTGTAAATAGCTACAAGTACTTAAGAAAATAAAAATAGGTGCAGGACCCTTTAGGGCAGAACCATGAAGATAGCAATAGCCACAGAAATACACTTCGACCTAAAAGCAGCTATAAAACCAATGTTACAGATATAAGGGTGGTTTCAGATGTATGCAACGTAAACAGTCATATCAGCCCCCAAACTTCACAGATGACTGTTCCATATTGGGTAGACGTATCATACAGGTGCGAAACTTGTTTTTTTAAAAATATTAAACCCATTTTTGGCAAAAGTAAAATAAAAATTAATTAACTAAAATCAAATAATCAAAGTTGAGGAATTTTACTTTTTGCCCTCAAGTAAACTAGGTTGTTCTAGTTTCATAATTTTAAAACAAATTGCCGGTGGCTCAATTTTGTAAAACAATCTTCTGTAGATCCCACAGAATGAGTTGAAGTAACAAACAGATAATTATTGTATTTTTTCAGTAATATCTGGTACACTGTATGACAAATACAGCAATGCTTCGCAGTGTCAGAAATATTCAGTGTGATAGTAGCTGACCCTTTAACTAAGAACTGTTTCACAGTAATACCTACTAAAGTTAATAATTATTATTTTAATTAAATTAATCTGTATGCGCCATTGATGTAACACCACTATATTTCACGAAAGTCGTTAACTGTTGATTTAACTCAAATTTTAATGTCAGTTATAAATGTGAACCGGTACATAAAATTGCGTTTAAACCCGAATCGATTGTCCCGGCATTGTGTGGGATAATTTATCGATTTGTTTATTATGTCTACTTGGATAAAGTTGATAGTTTTAGTACTAAGCGATCATAGCACAGATAAATGGGCTGTGAGCTGTCTTTGGTGCTATACAATACAATAGGAGACTGTAATAAGATGATAATCAATTTGGTGGATTTATCTTCTTGAAGTCTGGGTATTAATTTTGCTTTGAATAGGTACAGTTAACGCCAATGGTGACAATAATCTAAGGATATTGGGTTTCGATACTTAGGTGAATTACAGTAGAAATTCTATAGATCAAACTTACAACAATTATACATTCCGAAGTAGGTGTACACATTTTCGTAAAGGATCAAGACTAATCTATTTCATTTTGACAGTTCAACAACATTCATTGCGTTATTTACGTTGTTAACTAGATGTTTTTTTCGTACCTACGTATGAAGCAATGGATTGGCAATCTATTTCAAAACGATTTAGATTATGATTGATCATGTTTTACGCAATTAGGGCGCAGGAAGGTATGGTCCAAAAAGAAAGAGGCCTTAACTCAGCAGTTGAACAAGACTGTCCATAATTATGATGATGAATGAGATCCATTTCATTGTTAAAAACACTCATATTTACCGTAAGTACCAACCAGGTATGTTGTGGTTGCGGATTTTTGAAGGCTCACATCCGTGGATGTGGTTGTAGGAGCACGGAGCTCGTGGTAATAACATCCGCACGGGTCGATCCATCCGGTTAAGCTACGCTTGCCGGGGTTGGTCCGTGGATGGGTGACCATCTTTACATATCGAGACTCCTCGGAAAGCACATGAAGCCGTTGGTCCCGGCTGTCATTCGTGGATCTTTGACAGTCGTTACGGGTCGTCAGAAGCCCGAAAGTCTGACAACCAGTCTTACTAAGGGGTATCGTATTACCCAGTTAATGGGTTGTGGAGGTCAGATAGGCAGTCGCTCCATGTAAAATACTGGTATTCAGCTGCATCCGATTAGACTGGAAGCCGACCCCAACATAGTTGGGAAAAAGGCTAGGTAGATGATGACATCCGTGGATGCGGATGCGGATCTCAAAATATTTTTTTCCAGATGTCACTTTGCGCCGATGCCGGGCATTGAAAATTCACTTTTTAAATCCCAATCTATCCGCTGCAGAAATGTCGCATAGCACACAATGCTCACTGCATAATTATTCACAATTTCTCAATAACACTAGAAAATTGAAACGTTTGTACAATAAGCGCAACTTAACACGTTATGGCTGATTTACGAGAACAAAATGAACTGTAAACAAACACGTCGGATCTTGTCACCGAACGAATTCTTCGCTGTTTATTGGTCAATGAGCACGTGCGTACGTCACGCGCCAGTCGCGCGCCCCGGCTATTTTCTTTCTTCTCGCGACCTGCAGGCGTAGCATGAGCACCGTTTTGTCGACGGAAGAGTAGACAAAAATGACGTTCCGTGTATACAGTACGACGGCAGCTAAGTAAAAAGAGTCAACTGCACTTTTAACATAATTCACTCTTTTACATAATTTAACTCAGAATTCTTTGTTTTGTCATAGGATATTTTTTCTGTTTGATTCTTAATTTTTACTGATTAAGTCACGTCAAATACAAATTTTTTTGTCAAAGGGTCGAAGTAGCGTATTTTGGATCAAACAATTTTACAGTAATATTCGCCTTAACTATTTCCTTGGTACTTATGCTATTAACTAAGTGATGTAAAATAGGAGAAGATAGGTTTGTTGTTCTATCAATTATCACAGTTTTGCGTTCAAAACACTCCCTTGTAAAATCATGATTTTGTCGATAACCGTTTATACTTTGTGGCCGTCGAGTAGAAAGTTTTCTACTGGCGATTCCAAAATCAAATTGTCCTCACTACCTTAGACAAATTTCAGTGGTCAGTATGATTTTGACAGTATGGATAGAAAACTTTCTTCCGAAATAGTCTACACATTTAAAGACCTAGACAAAGATTCATACAAATGAAAGACAAAATGACAGATTGTAGAAGAATTTCTACGGTGCGATATCAAAAATGAAGAAACGAAATGTCACTTTGTATAGAAACAGCTATGTCTATTCTTCGTAGAAATAGAAATCGCCATGAATATCCGTGTTAATTATTGCGGATGCAGATGCGGATAAAGATGTCCAAATCGATGCGGAAGCTCCGCGGTTGCGGATATCTGCAAAATTCCTGGTACCAACTATTAACCAAAATACGGGAGTGGTAAACCTACCTACTAAACTCAATATTGCCGGTTTGGCGGTTCACTGCCTTTGATAACATGAATGTGATGGAAAGCCACGTTGAAAATAGGTCACAAGTTTTTTGGTGGTAGCTTGCTAAAAACTAATAAAACTATGCAATGTATGCCTTTACTGGTACATAGCTAAAAGTGTTATGTTTTGCTTTTAAACTCACATATTTGTATATATTTTTGTTCCCATGTTGACAGCAAGTTTGTTGATCTAATGCTATTTTGTGGTACGTAGAAACTGCATTTATGTTTTTTAATACGTCATCATCTGCTCCCCTTTTTTCAACTATGTTTTAGTTGGTCTTACTGGATGTAGCTGAATACCAGTATTTTACATGGAGCGATTGCCTATATGACCTCCACAACCAAGTAACTGGGTCACACGATATCTCTTGGCAAGACAGATTGTGAGACTTTCGGACTTCTGGCTACCCGAAACGACTGTCAAAGATCAACAAATGAATGAATGAGCAGCACATTCTAAAACATTCCTTTAAAAGCCTTTTTAATTAAAAGTACTTCAAACACAGAACCCGACATGAAAACAAATGAAGATATTCATAATGAACTCTAAGTTAAATATATTGCATTTGACCTCAAAATGTTATTAGCGTTAAGAATGATGGAGGTCGGAAAAGGGTAATCCTTCGGGAAACAATAGAAGGGGTTGCGTACCAAAAGTTTCATGGAAGCAATGCCTTTGATTACAATAACTTTGTATCATGTGATATTATTTGGGAACTGAAATTGATAGTACCCAATAACGGGGGTGAAATAAATTGTAATGAAGTTGACTAATTAACTGGGGATATTGGCATGTATTGAGAACGTTTTCGCTGAAAAAGATTTAGTAGATTATATTGAAAACACTGACAAGCATAAAGCCAGTAGATACAAAAGTCTTCATAATCTACCACATCTAGAAATATGTTCGCTCTCTACAATTTCATACTACTATTTATGAAATGAAATTAGATTTGAGAAAGTAGTCTGTCTAGCTGAGCATGTTCTATGGGATATGTTGCTAAAAACACAAGTTTTGATGCCAAACCAAACAAATATTTGTAGTCGCACTCCCATAGTAATTGGTCATTCAGAATTAAGCGTCAACAAAATATTTTATGAGCCTGCAAAATATCTGGCGTCAACACTGGCTGGCGCCAGTAATGGCCCCAGTTTACTGCCCAGCAGCACTAGACTACGAAGAACTAAACAATAACAACTGGTCCTAAAATATTTACAGTAATTGATTTTAAAACAAAACGAATCCAATGAAAAGTCTCTATTGGAATTAAAACGTTTCAAACTCCTTGATTGCGCGGACAAAATAAAAATACAAAATCTTTTATACGTTAAAAGGAACGAAAGCCCTTTTTAAAGACCTTAAGCTCAACATTAAAAACAAAACGAATTCATAATACGGACACGACGTAACAAGCATGTAGGCAAGCCGATACATGGTATTATCTGAGACAATGGACGCCTGATTGGTTTAGTTACACGGAATAGACTTCCGATCCCTGCGCGGTAGAACGAACGTGACTGTACTGCCAGATCAATTTGACACTTTTTTTAACCTTGCACCCTTACCAATTTGACTCACCCGCTGTCCAAATGTACCGAAATAAAATCTCACTCTTATGTCCAAACCTTACGTGGCAAACGGAAGGGCTACCTGATTTCGAAAACCAGCAAATATATATATGTAATAAAAGTCGCATCGAGCATCTGCGAGGCAAGAAAATTGCCCACCGGATGCTTTTATCAGCATTTTGTAGCATCAAAATGTATTCCTATTTACACCCAAGAACGTCGAATCCAAAATATCGGTTATTAAAAGTTAAGCTGAATTTATTGTGTTTATAAAAGAGATTTAGCCGTCATCAATCATTCCGGAACTTCAACAAAATACATAATGGGAAAATTTATGCAACGCGTCTTATCACTTTCAAGATCTTTCGTACCATCCCAAATAGTATTAAAAGCAATTATGAAACACGCACACATTTCTCTTCTTATCGTAAAGATGCATATCTGTACGCGAGGCGTGAGACTCTTTATAGAAAATAAATTTTAATTGGTGCACACAACTAAGTTTTATAAAACATGTTACGACTTAATCGTCTTAGGATTGGCGGTTAATGAGCGTAAAGATTTTAAATGCATTAACAACGTGGGTAGTCTAAATCGAAAATTGGGTTTGACGGTTCCCTCAAACTTGGCCACAAACAACTGGCAATAGTGAAGTCAATTAAAAGAATCAGACGAAGCAATCGATCACTCAGCGATCGAAGTAACGAACATAAACCCTAACGGTTTATGTTTTTAGCATATATTGGATCAGACAACTTTTGATGTTCGAAAAAATCCCAAATCCAAAATGCATGCCAATTAGATCATTATGTTATTAATGACTAACAAAGTTAGTTACAACTCTACAAAATAATTTCTAAAAAACAAAGCGAAGCCGATGATTTGATTATAAATTTACATACCTCTATCATATGAAGCTAATGAATTACATCGGATATATGGTAGGAAAGATGGCGTCATTTATATGAAACTTAATCGAATAATTGATTATAAGAGTGGAACAATAAAGTGATTAGTTTAACAAAAAGTAAGACAATGAGTTATTATTCAACGGATAGATTCCTATTGTTGGACTTTAGATAGTACAAGAACAGCTATCTGACAGCTCGGGTCGTTGACCAGTCGTTTGTATCATTTGTTTATACGATCATCGAGCGAAGATATTAATCTCCTAACGATGAGCAGTCAGATATTTCGGGAAGATATTTAAAGGTTACTTCCTAAATTATATTTATAATTTGTCATTTTGTCTTTAGATGAATTCGAGTTTGGCGTCGATGATAAACTGGTGCTTTATCGTTTGCATTTCATTGAGATTATCTTAGTTATTGTTAAAGATTCTTTCTTATTTGATTGTGATTAAGACATAAAATCTCAGCAAAGAACAATAAATAATATCTCACTCAAGTAATTATTCGAATGCATAAAAGAAGTAATGAATTAAGTTGATCACAAGAATAAAAATTCAATGCAAAGACTTAAAAATAAAAGCAGTTTTGCTTGAACCTTGTTTTATATCCTCAGGGCAATAGTGTTAATGTTGAGTGGTACTTAAGAACTAAAAGTTATTCCAGTCAGAGTCATTAAAATCCTTGTCTAGCTTTATTATATAGCTAACTATGATGAAATGGATACTAAAGAAGAACACTTCTTATTAAGATAAACCGTGAAAATTTACTGCTTTCTTTATTGACGTTTGATGGAAGATTGCAACTTAAATATAGCAGCTATATTCTTTTATGTTCTGACATTTGAAAGCGGTTATATTATCCGATACTTACAAATGACTTTATACTAAGGCTTTCAAGGATTTACTAGGATAATAATACTAAGTGCTAAGACTGATCGTGTATACTTTTCGGAATTTATATTCCTTCAAAATAACTTTAAAATTAAAGCATCTTTAAAAAGTTTAAAGCAGTCGTGGCCCAGTGGTAACAGCCCCGACTTAAAAGTTATAGGCCGTGAGTTCAAACCTAGCCAGGCGCATTATTTTGTGTAAATAAGTTCTTCATCACTGCTCTCAAAATGGTGAAGGAAAACATCGTGTGGAAACCGGCATGTCCTAGAACCAAAAATTCGAAGACATTTGACCCCTACCAACCTGCACTGGGCCCGCGTGGTAGATTACAGCCCACTCCCTCTCGAAGAGAGAAGCCCTGTGTCCCAGCAGTGGGAACATTACAGGCTGATTATGCTAAAAGGTTTACCTTTTACAGTTACCATTTAAAAAATATCACTGGCAAGTGCCTCAAAGAGCACAATTTTACGAGGTAAGCTTGCTGAGAATACATTTCATATTGACACAAACACAATCATGTCCTTACCGGAGCCGGTATAATCGAAGCAAACGAGAAAAATATATCAGTATTTAGTCCCACACTTAATAAGTTGTTCGACGCTAAGCGGATTATTTCTCGGTCAGTCGGTGGAAGGCAATAAATTGTGGAATCTTTATAATTTTTAGTCGTCCGATTCCTTAACGTCATAAATTCAATATCGTTAAATATGCAGCGACTTCAAATGTGTGCTTAAGTAGGCATTATTCGAAAAGATAAAGTCGTTAAGTTAGCTCGTTGGCTCGCGTTTGCGTAAGTATGTGTAGTAGATAGTCATGTCGTATAACTTTACTGCTTATACCCATCTAATCCCTAAAGTACGACTGAAGATACCGAGTTAGGTTTTATTATAACACAAAGTGAGATTCAGTGCTGGTGAAAATCTTACAAATTTTATCTTAAATTATGTTTCGAGAATCTTAGCTTATGTCGAGTGTTTTTATAAGCTGCTGTATAACATTTTTGTATTTACAAAAGTAATATTTCGGGCAAGTTTTTTTTTGTGTAAAAGCCATTCACAGTGATATTACATTTTTCAGCCATAGACATTAATCAATATTTATTTTAGAGGATTCTTGGATATAATGGCAATTGGCAATCACAATAATAAAAATGATTGAAGTTAAAGGCAACTGTTTAAAAAAAAAAAAAAATTATTACGAATTTTAAAATCTTCGAGACTTACTTCGCAATCAATGAACGTCAGAATATGGCAGATCCTTCAGAACTTTTCACATTAGCTTAATTTTTACTTCAGCAGTCAATCAAATTGGGTGTCAATCAAATCCAATTTTATTGATAACCATTGTTCAAAAATCGAGTTCTAAACCAACATTATTATTCGAATTCTTGCGTATTGGTATCGTGTCGTGAGCGTTTTGTGCCGCGGCAATAAACCCACATGCCTCCTCTAATAGTTGTAAAATGTGTTATGCTTGTCCATTCGCTTCCCGCAGAGCTCAGCTTCGTGCCAGCATATACGATACCGGCTTTATAGCTTAATCTCTTACACGCTATATCAATAAATAAACGCTAGGGAAACAAAGTAGATAAAAACCTTCACAAGCATAAAAAGTAAACAAAACCAGTGACTTAATTTAGTTGTAATTTTGTTTTGACATCCCGATTTAGGGTATCAAATAAAATTTTAGTTGTATTAATCGAGAGTGGAATTTATATTTCATTAATACAAATTGATTACGATGGAAGAATGAGCATCGCTGATTGTTATTAAATTCCTGGGCAAAGAATGTTTTTCTAAAAACGTTTAATTAATATTAAAACAATAGCAGAAATGAGATGACAAGAACATTTATAAAAGGCTACAAAGAATCTTGAAACCGTTTCCCCTGAAGCAATTAATTAAGTGTCATCACATCTTCACTATAAAAGTCCTATAAATTGGACTTAACCGTTCCTGAACTTTGTAGACGCGTCTTCAAAAGCGTCTGAATTCCTATTAAAACTAAAATTAATCCTTCACGTTTCTTAAAACGCATCAAATACGAGTGATGACCCAAAAAGTACACTGTGACAGCGTAGTCGACAACTTACAAATACCAACGTAGATTTTGTCGTAGACCGTGAAGATGCTAATAAAACCACACCTTTGGCAGCTTGGACTAAGGTTGATAATCTTCAAGGGGTTTATTTCAAACTGTAGAGATAACTTGGTTTCGTTAAAGATGTCACTCATTCAAAGTTTAACGATCAACCTAATAGCGTTTTTAAAGCAGTTCCCGAAATCCTTGAAACGTGACTCGAGCATCTACAAATTTAAAAATGAATCCGTCGGCTTATTTAATAATACCTTTGACGATTTACTTTGAACTCATGATACGGTGTGCTCACAGTTTGTCCTTATGTTTACAAAAATGTAGTTTTATTGAAATTATTTGTTCCTTTTTTTGATGTTCTAGTTTTGTAGATTGTTAGTGGAAGCAACTTTTTTAATGTCAGATATAACTTATTTCATAAACATTTGAAACCTATTTCAGCTTTACGGCAAACTTTTTTTTTTTATGAAACTTGTTCCACAAGACTAAGTCATTCCGTAAGGCTTTCTTATAATATAATAGACCATTTTATAAATATAATACAGTTCTTAAAATGAGTAACTATCTTCTACGAATACCAATCCGCACAAGTTTATACAATAGCCTCGCTGTTTCTGACAAGGGGAATGCTATAATACTATTACATCTTCCCACCTCTTTAAAATCAACACCAAAGTGTTTTAATAACGTTACAACAACTCTTTCACTATTTTAAACATTTATTAAAACGATTGGTATAGTTTGAAATATTTCCATGTTAATGAATATAAATTTAAAAAAAAAGTTAATTTCATATCATTTTGGCTTACATGCCATGTCGAGGAGTCTCCATTTAGGCATAGAAAATGCCTGTAGTTGAGGGCTCCGCTCTTCCCTTACATCATAAACATACAAATAGGTAAATAACAAAGAGAAAATAGTAGTAAGTGTGTGTGTGTGCGTGTTCGTGGGTTTTCTGTGTGTGTTTGTGTGTGTGAACATATTAATATCGTAAATAACGTTTTGTCATTTTTATGTGCCATTCACAACTCAAATTACGCTTTGTAAACCATCTTAAAGTCTTAACCAGAATTGAAACATTATTCTTATAATCTCTTTTAGTTACAACTTCCGTCCTAATTCCAACCAATTGTTTAACGTCAAGTACTTACAAAAATATGTTAGAGAAAGCCGCAGAGTAATTTGCCACAAACATATTTAGCAAACATATTACGGATGGTATTATAACTTCATTAGAAACCGTCCGTGCTCAACGAACCGTAGACCTAACTACCGGTAGATTCACATAGTTACGTGTTATTTGTTTTTATAACGAGGCAAGATTTTTATTTGTCTTTTTAGGGTTTCTTATTCGATGGGTGCCAAACTGAACCCTATTACTAAGCCTCCGCTTTCCGTCTGTCCGTCCGTCCGTCTGTCTGTTAGCGGGCTGTACCATATGAACTGTAATAGGTAGTCAGTTGAAAATTTCACAGATTGTGTATTTCTTTTGCCTCTGTAAAGTTAAATAAAATTAATAATTATTAAATGGGAAGACCAAGAAACGAAACGTGTTACAACGCGTCCCAAGAAAGTAACGTGAAAGAAACATACATGAACGTGTTTTTTTTTGGCGTTTTTAGTTTAATCTTAATACGGTACGGAACCCTTCATGTGCGAGTCCGGCTCGCACTTGTCCGGTTTTTTTATACGTATGGCTTTGTGATACTGTGATTTGCGACACCAATACTTGGTAGTGAATAATTGACTTGGAACTCAGAACTGTACCTAGTATTTAACTAACCGTAGACCACTCAATTGGTTTCTTCTAAGAAGTAACCTTTTGCAATTAAACTGTAGATGTCATGTGAAGTCTTGGTAGTGCCCCCTAATAATAATTAAGTTTAATGAAACTTAAATTGATGAGGGTCCAGACTTCTACACTGATACTGGATAAAAGAAACAGTTTATTGTCAAAGTACCTTTAAAAGGTCTAAGTTCTCAATATGATGTTGAGTAGAAAATGTTATTGGACTTATAAAGGACTTTCTTCGCTCAGGTACACTAACAGCGTGTTTTGATGATTTACAGGAGCTCGTGGCTAAGTAATAACAGCCGCGCGCGTTGATCCATCAGGTTAAGCTACGCTTGCCGGGGTTGGTCCGTGGATGGGTGACCGCCTTTACATATCGAGACTCCTCCGTGCCTCGGAAAGCACGCTAAGCCGTTGGTCCCGGCTATCATTCGTGGATATTTGACAGTCGTTACGGGTCGTCAGAAGTTCGAAAGTCTGACAACCAGTCTTACCAAGGGGTATCGTATAACCCAGTTACTGGGTCGTGGAGATCAGACAGACAGTCGCTCCATGTAAAATACTGGTATACAGCTGCATCTGGTTAGACTGGAAGCCGACCCCAACAGAGTTGGGAAAAGGCTAGGCAGATTGACAGGCACTCCGATTATTTTAGCTTGGATTCACCATCGTTTCATGCACTAAATGTCCGTATAATTCCCAGATCAACCAGGAAATTGTATTCTATCTAAAGTTTTTTGATGTAAACGAACAATGGTTTACATTCCTGGGTAAGAAATGTGTCGTCCGCATACTGCTATCTCAAAAGCATCCAATAAACTTATAACATGTATAGAATGCTATGTTTAAAATGCGATATAAAAATTAAGCTAAATGCTATGATGTCGTAATTTGGTATAGTTTATGTTAATATGGTAGTGGCTTAATATTGTTGTGTGGAAAAATAAAAATAGTGAGTTTTAGACGAGTGTCAGGCATAGTGTCCGACAGTGTGGAAGAGTGTTTATTGACAGAAAAATTCGAATCATAGTTGTATTTCAAATATTCCTTCTGTTTTATCATGAACTAAAATATTGTTTTAAGCCGAATTGTATACTTATTGTAAAAACTTTTCATTATTATTTCACTGAAACGAAAATCCGAGCATCATGAAAGAAACAATAAAGTAACATGCATTAACAATAAAATTAAAGCAACTCTACGTCATGAATAATATCAGAGTTCCAAACTCAAAATGCTGTTAGCGTTTTATTTTTTAAATAAGTCACCGAGGAAAAAAAATAAAAGTTGGTCCAGCCATCGAGATTATGCCTCACTTGAGACTGGGAAAGACTTGCAGGGTAGCCTGCAAACTTTTTAATAAACTAAATATTATTTTTATTTTTCTGTTGCCAGTAATAAGGAGTATTTTAAATGAAATTGTTTTAAAGTTGTGTGAGAGTTGGACAGCAAATCTTTATTACGATGTCAAGATGTTGAATGCAGAATTAGAAAGAAAAATTATTTTAATTTATCAGTTTTATTTATTCTACAATGCCAATGTTTAAGTCACATACCATTCTGGGGTGCCAAAATAGCCCGGATAATCTGACGAAATAGCTTCGAACCACTTCAGAATCACGTTGACCCGTCATGCCGATCCTGCTGCCTGAAATCGTCTCATTATGGAATATTCCCGTGTACTTTGACACAACGCAGGAAGGATTGCCATGAAAAAAAATTGGAGCAGGAAACTTACAGTAGGTTTGACAGGAATTTTCCTGTTTAACAAAAACTACAAACGGCAGTACCCATCAGCCTTTTTGAACTCAATCGGATAAAGTACTCCAACATCTGTGACTGAATATATTTCGAAAGAAAACTCGTCTTCCTGTGGGAACGATAAGTGGCATGATGCTTTCAATTCCAATAAAACTTTTCTATTCAACGAGACTGCTGTTTCAATCTATGTAAATCAAACTTGTGTTTACTTTTCATCTGGCCCACTAAGCTTCCTCCTTTGCGCTGATACGGAATTCGTACGATGAAAGAGCTGGGAAAAGAGTTGGTTAGAGCAATGTTTTATTTTCCCTTTTGTAGACTTGCTTGGTGCATTTTCTTTATTAGTAAAGAAGAATGAAAGATAAAACGTTTATTTGCAGTAAACATGACGCAAAGAAAGAACGCAATTACAAAAACGGGTGGAAAATATGAGTCACATCCACGCAAAACGGCTATCGCTCAGCATAATGCTATCAATTCCAGCAAATGCCTCACAGCCGTATTCTTGTTCAATTGGAGAATGAATTGAATTAATATTCCGTAATTAACCGGAGTGTGTTTAAAAAATAGACTGTAGGGTACTTTGCAGAGGAGCTCGTGGCTAAGTAATAACAGCCGCACGGGTCGATCCATCACATTAAGCTACGCTTGCCGGGGTTGGTTCGTGGATGGGTGACCATCTTTACATATCGAGACTCCTTCGTGCCTCGGAAAGCACGTTAAGCCGTTGGTCCCAACTGTCATTCGTGGATCTTTGACAGTCGTTACGGGTCGTCAGAAGCCCGAAAGTCTGAAAACCAGTCTTACCAAGGGGTATCGTATTACTCAGTTACTGGGTTGTGGAGGTCAGATAGGCAGTTGTTCATGTATAATATTGGTATTCAACTGCATCCGGTTAGACTGGAAGTCGACCCCAACATAGTAGGGAAAAGGTTAGGCAGATTGATTGACGATATTTTGCAGATACTTATACTCTTATAATTATTAGCATCGAAGACGATAATATTGGCTGTTAGCAGGTTTGCCGTAAAGCAAACCAAAATGAAAAAGAAACTTCGAGCTTTTTGCAGCAATTATCAAAATATTTCACTATTGCTTAGCTTTCCGTATCTAATAGTTATAAATTGCATAGTATTCCCAATAAAAGATCATCAAAACTGAATGTGGACTTTATTACAAAATTAATTCAGTAAAATAAACACTGTTGCAAAGATCAGTTCAATTCAGATTGATGGAAATTGATTAAAATTGCAACTTCGCTTTTTCCCTCGTTTATTGTATCAATTTTGGTTTTTATTCTTTTGGATTGATATGCAATTAATTTACAGTGTATCGGTGTCTTTTCGGAACAGTTTTAACGATTTTTGGTTTAATTTGTTGATAGCTGATCATTTTTGCCGTAAACTGCGCAGTTATAACGAATTGGTAAATGGGTTTGTTCGTTAGACTAATGTGTTTAAAAAATACCATGTTTTATTGGCACGCGTCGAAGTTTTTTGCTATTTTTGATCGCAAAAATATAAAATAATAACAACTAGTTTTATAATTTAATCAAGCAAATTAACTTTATTGGACCTGTCTTCCAATTTTCCAATGTACCAAAATTGAAATCTTAATTGTTTACTGTTTGAATGGCACAAAGTTTTAATGTATTCGATATGATATGGAATTACGATGTGCAATCTCAAGATTCTTTAGATTTCCCGTTTTATAGAATCTCATTCCAATTATCTCAGATCTTAGCCTAGATTCGGGGAAGAATTCCTTTCTAAAGCTAAATAAATAATATTATTCACGTTTTCTATTATGAAAAGCGGTATTCTTTCTGAAATAACAGCTATTGTAGTCTATTGTATAAACAACAAAAGTAGGGCTAAAATATTTCCATATTCGAATATAAAAATAGAGATATCACCAAATAGGGCACACCAACACAAAAGTCTAAAAATAACATTCACAAAAATCACTTGCGATATCTTTACCAACATTGTACAAAGAGTCTAAATCACTCGATTCCTCTGCATTAGCCGGCATCAAGATTACCAGTAAATCAAACGTTAAACCGGCAAACGTGTACAAATCTATCATTGGATCGTGTACGTTCGGACTGGGAACTTCATTTCACAACGTAATCCTTTCAATTCAAGAGTTAGATGTGAACTTTACTGGCGAGCAAATGAAGTAAATTGGATTTGATTTCCGACTTCGGCTACCGTTTGTGATTCTACAGTCACGAATCTTTCTATCAGCGATTTAGAGTGTACTCTCATACGTGTGCAGTGGTGCAACGTTCTGATGTCGCGACTTGTTATATCCGTTTTATGATTGTCAGCTATTTTTATGGTGAAGACTTGAACACTACTCACCTTTGTCGCACCGTCTATAGTGGCCCCTTTTTTTTTTTTTGAGGGTGGGACATCATCCAATGACTTCTCCCGCTCTGGGCGGAGCGGAAGGGCGTGTCAGACTTTTACTGACTAAAACCCACCCGTGTTCCTTCATTTGCCTGTTGCCAAGGTCCCGCTATCCCTTTCGGACTTTCCCGTAAGTCTATAGTGGCCCCTGGAATTGATATCTCGTCTTGTCACACGGAAGAACCTTCCTGTATGTGCCTTTGAGTAGAGTTTTTGGAGAAAGCACAGAACATTAGCTTGCCCGATATCTTTACAAACGTGTTTTACTAAGTCATCTGACAAATGACTGCGATATTAAACTTGCCAACTCGTTATCTTTGCGATTCTGCACAAAAAACCTGTGGCAAGAAGCTATTTGCTGACGGTTATGCGATGACCTTGATTTACGCAGGACAAAAAGCTCCTAAAAAGAAAAAAATAGAAATGTAAAACCCTTTCTAGGGCATGCTTACAGAATATAGCCTAACCGTGCGTTTGCACTGGCGAAATTTTCAAGACAAAACATGTTGAAATCTCTAGTTCCTGTCAAAAATTGTATGGGACATTGACAGAAAATAGAGATTTCAACATGTTTTGTCTTGAATGTTTTGCCAGTGCATACGCACGGTAAGACCAAACAAAACACAATTGCGTTTCAGAAAACAGGTTCTACTAAGTCGCATTAGAGGAACTAAACCTTAACATACAATCTTGCCGTCGTATTAGCAGTGTACCGGTGTAGTATTACCGGTCGAACATTAAACACTGACTGAATGAGTGCACCGATGCGTCCGAGACGATAAAACGAATCGTGAACCCCGGATTTGCGGTGCTTATTCGAATGTTTGTCGTGCAAACGAGACGGCACCTTAATTAAATTCGATTTGATTTAAATTGAATCATCGGTACTGGGTTAATGTATTTGGACTGTTTTTTGTTTATTTGAAGTTTAACGTGTTGATTGAAAGGAAATGAATTGAAACGGTTAAACGTTTGGATCAATGACAGATATACTTCTTCATTTCCGCTGAAAGTAAAACTTTATCTTATGGGTGATTAGGCCATGAACGTTCTATCAGACGATTCTACGCTAAAGGCAATAGTCGTGGAGAGAAAGTAAGATTAGATCGAAGAAACTATATATGCGAATATACAGATTGTTTCTAAATTCCTGGTACATAATGGGGTTAAAATTAATGTCCATTGAGATGGGCTTCAGGTACTATCAGTACAACAGATTCGAAACGTTGAAGAATATCGTCGGTCGTCAATTCATTTCCCATCAACTTCATAGATTCTACCAGCCCATATTTTATGTTACATTTAAAACTTTATGACGTCATACGACACTCATCACCTGTCCATAATAAACTCATACCTCACCCAGCTAAAAGAACCTAACTCTAACGAATACCTCATTAACAATTTAGTATACATACATACATATAGAATTAGAATCTTTTATATATAATAAGATCCACAGTTAAGGTGTTCAATCACGTCGCCGTCGTCAGAATCTTTCTACCCGACTACGGCGAAGCAAAAAGGAGGGTTATGATTTTGACCGGTATCAAATGTATGTATGTATGTTCATGTGTTTCCTCATATATTCTAAACTACTCATCAGAATTTGAAAAATGAGATATCTTTGGAAGCGTCTCATGACGTAATGTCACATTAAACGAATGAATATGGCGGCCTATAAGGGTCATCAAGTCATGAACTATATTTTTTTTTTATTAATGCTGCCGTTTTTTGTTATCAAATGAAAGGGCTTAATCAGCACATTTAAAAAAAAAAAAATTGTAACCCCCAAAAAAAAAAAGTTATAAAACACACATCATCTGCCTAGCCTTTTCCCAACCATGTTAGGGTCGGCTTCCAGTCTAACCGGATGCAGCTGAATACCAGTATTTTTAACAGCCAGTATTTTTAACCAGTAAGTTATAAAACACACAATTACGGAAAAAAAAGGTCAACTAAAAAGGTATAAACAAGACAACATAGACAGACAGACAAATTAAAAATCCAGAGTCACATGTAATCTGTTCGATTTATGCCCCCTAATACGTGTGACTCCAGATTTTTATGTATAATATAAAGATCCGCCGTTAAGGTGTTCAGTCACGTCGGTGTGCAATTAAGTCGTCTTTTCTTAGTCTTTAATTTAGCTATCACGAGCTCTTAACCTGAATATATCACCGAGTTAGTAATTAAGGGATAGTTCAGGTCTTTCTAAGTAATATAGGGGTGGTATTGACTGTAATATGGAATTATAAATTTTTGTGTCATTGTGTTAAACGGTATATCCTACTAATATTATAAATGTGAAAGTTTGTGTGTTTGTGTGTTTGGATGTTTGTTACTCAATCACGCAAAAATGGCTGAATTGATTTGGATGAAATTTGGCAAACAGACAGTTTATAACCTGGATTAACACATAGGATACTTTTTATCCCGATATTCCCACGGGATCGAGACTTACGCGGGTGAAACCGCGGGGCGTAGCTAGTATGTTATATATAATATATTTGGTGTGTTACGGTGTATATGGGTGTGATTGATAATTTAAGTAATGTCTTTACGCGTACGTTTGTGTAAATAAATCGTTTTTTTTTTTTCGAAACCTTCGAACGTTATAATTTGTAAATAACACAAATGTTACCATAATAAGTAATTAGTGTTGCCCTAAAAGAAAATAAAGCGACCTTATTGGTGATATTCTTCGGATAGGTCAGGTGCTTAGTACTCACAAACAGCGTGCGTGTATGACCACATGCATGAGCATAAACGAAGCAAAAAATGAGTATGCAAGGATCGTAGCAGGTGCCAGGGAGATGGAAAGCAGAGGTGAGTTCATTTATGTAAGTTATCATAATCAAAAACCCGTTACTAAGAACTTAATCATAAGAAGTCTAAGTTCTTTTTGTTTTGTTAAACAACAATATTTTGATGAACTCACAAATAAACATACATAAACAAAACTATTGAATTATCAGAACAATATACCGGAGTCCAAACAAGCAGGTACATAAATTATGTCAAGCAAACAATAAAGCCGTGTGTCCGCAGCTTTATTCTAAGGGGTGGACAGACAATAGCTTTCCGGGCAAGTGCGTACTCCGCATTACGCTGTTATGGGCCTTTAACAAATTGTAGGACCTTTTATCGACGAGAAAATTCATGTATCGTCTTACTTCTACTTTATACACAATTGGTTTTATGGTTGAAGACTTTACGAGGTATCCAAAGCTTGGAGTGCTACTAAAAATATTTTGTTTACGGTCATTTTTCTAGAGTAAAGTATGGAAACAAATGACGCTTGCTAAAGAGATCATGACTAGCTTTTTCAATAGAGCTTTTGGAACCTCTTTCGCCACGATAGGCACCGTGTACAACTAGCCTTACTGACCTCAGTAGGTACACACGGCTACATATCAAACTATACATTTCTATTATAAGCTGACATCTCATTGTACGGAAATCCTATACAATGCGAGAACATTATACTGGAAATGTATAGCTTGTTAAGTAGCCGTGTGCACATGTAATTGAAAAACCAGCTAGTTGTGATATTGTAACCTTCTTCCTACTTTTTAATGAAAAATTATGTTAGAACCTATATCACTTTTCTTCTAAAGTTATTTTCTTTCTGAATCTCAAAGAAGTATCTTTATTATTTAAGTTCTACATGGTGTATGAACATAACTAATAATTAATATTTGAATTACTAGCTATGGGTTTTCGACACTCCTTCAAAAGAATGTTCCCACAAATTAGTATTCAATTATTTCAAATTATAATATCTCTAATGTTTTTAGGGTAACCACTTTGATTAAAAGTTGTCCAGTAGACTGTGAAATCTTGTCAAGTGTTCGCTCGACAGATAAATGTATTAGTACAGTTAATAGGAGTAGACAGCCGTGTGATTCGGGTGGCCCGTTTGTGTTGAAATTACACCTTTGTTCCACTAGCCCGAGCGCTGGAATTGGGACTTTTTATTTCCAACCAACTGCTGCCCGCGGGTTAGCCCGAGTTGACCCTTATCCTTTTTCTAAAATAAAAGTAAATAAGTAAGCCTAAATTACTCCTTATATCCCCCATCTAGTCCAGCCTTTTCGGAGATTAGCCGGAATAAACAGACAGACAGATAAAAAAATAAAATTGTTTTTTTTGTTATACAATATACTTTCATATGAATTTAGTAAAAGCTGTTATTTTGACATTAAAACATTTCAATTTTATTTACTTGTATGTATATGTTTTTGTATAAAAAGGTGTGTATTTTACGTATGTTTGTATGTATAAATATAGTGTTCAGGTAGATTCTGGCTGCTGATTAGCAGATAGATACATGAATAACTTTTATGAGCACCAAAATTTGCAAACGATATTATAATCTTAGTCGTGTCTACAATCTACAACCGTTACGAACGCAATTTGACATTTGTGTTGGTGCGGTGTACCAGCTAACGTCCCTTATACTTGTCATGATTGAAAAACCAGACACAATTTTTACAGATCATACTTAACACAGCATTATTTTTAATCATTCAAACTTTTATCACACCAGGAAGTGCGTTCGTCTGCTCGCACAGTAAAACCCAACCTTAACCAAGTCCGTAGCCCCAAATGGGTAGCAGTTGTACGTATTCAATTTCATAGTGGTTTTGGAGCCTTTCGTGAGGCGCGTTAGGTAAATTAACGGACGCGTTGAAACACACTGGGACGATGATTAGTATCAATTATACTGCACGTCAACTACTCTTTTTGGTTTTACGTAATGTCATGTGCGCGTATGTGGAACTGTTGGTTGCAGGGGACAGTTAGGGCTGTCAAAAATGTATCGTTTTTTCGTGTACTGGTGCGTCACGTAATGTTATGTGCGCGTATGTGGAACAGTTGGTTGCAGGGGAGAGTTAGGGCCGTCAAAAATGTATCGTTTTTTCGTGTACTGATGCGTCACGTAATGTTATGTGCGCATATGTGGAACTGTTGGTTGCAGGGGACAGTTAGGGCTGTCAAAAATGTATCGTTTTTTCATGTACTGGTGCGTCACGTAATGATATGTGCGCGTATGTGGAATTGTTGATTGCAGGGGACAGTTAGGGCTGTCAAAAATGTATCGTTTTTTCGTGTACTGGTGCGTCACGTAATGTTATGTGCACGTATGTGGAACAGTTGGTTGCAGGGGACAGTTAGGGCTGTCAAACATGTATCGTTTTTTCGTATACTGGTGCGTCACGTAATGTGCGCATATGTGGAACAGTTGGTTGCAGAGGACAGTTAGTGCAATCAAAAATGTATCGTTTTTTCGTATACTGGTGCGTCACGTAATGTGCGCATATGTGGAACAGTTGATTGCAGGGAACAGTTAGGGCTGTCAAAAATGTATCGTATTTTCGTGTACTGGTGCATCACGTAATGTTATGTGCGCGTATGTGGAACTATCGGTTGCAGGGGACAGTTAGGGCTGTCAAAAATGTATCTTTTTTTCGTGTACTGGTGCGTCACGTAATGTTATGAGCGCGTATGTGGAACTGTTGGTTGCAGGGGACAGTTAGGGCTGTCAAAAATGTATCGTTTTCTCGTGTCCTGGTGCGTCATCATCATTTTTGTATTTTATTCTCATTGTCTCCCATCTCGTGTTTATTACCCAATGAAAGTTTGCAATTTTACCAGACTTTAATGATTCTTAACCTTTCGAAATAACTGCCTTCATTCATCTCATCGGAAAAAAGAATCAGTTGTGATTTTTGATAGCTGTGAGTATTAATCAATATTTCAAGTGATGATCGGGATAAACCTAGAAACTTGTTCTATTTACGATGAAGTAACTGGTAATGAACGGACCGTCGCGTCGCCGTCGGCTTAAAGCAAGCTGGATCTGACAATAGTCTGTTAAAAAGCTAGCATGAAAAAGAGTGAATTACGCTTGAAATGAAAAGCACGTGCTTGATTAAAAGCCAATTAGGTAGATAGTAAAGAAAGAAAGAAAGAAAGAACCGAGAACCGAGAGAACCGAGAGTACTTAACAACGTAGAACTATTCTTGGACTTCACTACATAGAATTAAGACCCGTGATATAAAATGACTATTTAAATACAAGGAGCATAGTAAAATTATAATTTACGCTTGGCTTATTTTGGGTTTACGAAAAAGAAAAAGTCAAATCACCTCAGACTTAAAAAAATCTTTAAATTCTTCTGGCCAGCATCTTATTTTAGAACTTTTCCTACCACCAAGATTCGGCTAACCTAAATTTTATTTATTCAATCTATCTTGTTCTTAATTGCACAGCCAAAGAAATGGTCTATAAATTTTCAGGAGAACTGACTGGAGTTATTTAGTGGGCAATTTCTTACCAGCAAAATTAGTAGAATTACTTTTAGACAATACAATTTGCTTTAACATCTCTTTATGGCCATAAATGACATGGAAGTTTTGCTTAGCAGTGTCGTTAGCTTTTGTTTTATTCATTTGTTTTCGTGGATTAAGTAGCATATCAACTACTTGTATATTTATTAAACAATAATTCAATAATATACATCTAACACTAAAATTATAATAATATGTACAAGTATATAAAAGGGGGGGGAGGGGGGAAATCACTATAGTAATCAAAAAATTCGTCTGCATCGCTGTCATGAATGATATCTGCACTGATACAAGGACCTTTTGGCGTTCGAATATCGTAAACAGGGAGGCGTTGTTGGTAAACATTTGTGCAATATGTTTTGTGAAATGTATTGAAACAACAAGATGGCGGCCTTAGTTCCAATTTTGGCTACGCGCCAAAATATCCCTGTGCAGTTCTACAGGATTCTGCAAGGAGACACACGTATTAATGTTATCTAGGAGTGTTAAGGCATAATATGATTTCCCTTCTGCTGAAAATAGAAATCGACGCAAAATACAATATTAAAACAAAATATCAAATACCTACCTGATTGACGATCATCAGAACGTTCTTAGATGAAATCAAAAGTCATTTATTCAAACTAGGCTGAGAAGAGCTAACTTTGACATAAAAATTACATAAGACACTTACTTCCCCAAAAAGGCCCACTCTTCACTACTTCCTAGTGCTTTAGCTGGGAAGAAGAAGTGGCGCAACAAACTCCCCAGCAGCACAGTTGTTTGTTCAGTTAGAAAAAATCGATTCTATGGTTGTAATGATTTGATGGTGGAAATATTTTAATCCTTTACGACGTTTATACCGAAAGAACTGAAAACCAAGCCCCTTATTATGACTGTAACCACACTTTATTACCTACAAAACTTATTATAACTACAATCATACATACAGATATCCAGTATGTTATCTAACGAAGTGCGTTACCATTAACCAGCAATAGCATAGCGTCCACACATGCAAAAAAAAATATTACCATAGAAAAAAAAAATGTTAAATATTCACAAAAAATATTAAATTGATACGGAAAAGAAACACTCTGTACACGCACTCTTGTCACACTTGTCTTTCTACATTGAAATACATGTGTGCGTGTACAGTGTTTCTTTTACGTATCAATTTAATAGTTTTGCGAATATTACACTACACATCTAAAAAAAAAAAAAATCTTATCGGTTATGTTTTTTTTTTGCATGTTTGTACGCTACACTATTACAGGTTTATGGAAACGCACTTGGGTAATTAACATACTGTATATCATCACGCTCTTTTTCCCCGAAGGGTTTGGCACAGGTGTACCTATAAAACACCCACATTAACAAAACAAATCAAGATATCCTCACAAATGCTTTACCCATGCCCATCTCAGAAACCAACAAAGTCGCCGCCTAATGAAACCATTCCGCCTACAACAAATTCGTTCTAAGCGTTACAAATAACGTTACCGAATGAAAAGCGGCTTATAAATGTTATTCAACTATAAATCCTCGCTAGTATGATGTCCACGTCACACGACTGATGTCTTGCGCAAGTAGGTATATACAAATGAATTGATTCCCGTCAACTCTGCTTAGTAATCCGATTAAGCTAAAGAAAGATGTAACGGGAATGTCTGCCTACGGAATTACTTTGAGTTTGTTAGTAGTTACCTTCTATAAGTACTGGTATGTGGCTATAGAGTGTAGACATTATCATGAAGCAATCGGACTTTCTAGTACTTGTATCGAAATATGGCTAAATTAAAGTGTTTCTGAAGTGGTAAATTCAAGACGAGCAAAAGCAAAATACAATATTTTATTAGGTCATGTTAAATTTAAGGTTATTTAATTGAACAAGGTTCTTGTTCAAAATATATTAGCGTGCTTGTAAACGCTGTAATAATTAATGTCAATATTGTGAACTAATCAATTGCCATTTAGTTCAACCAATTCTTGCTAAAAGCTTGGTTTAACTGGCTGGCTGACTGGCAGTTTAACTTCAGAGTATAACAGTGTTCTTTACGTTATGACGAAATCAGTAGTCCCACGTATATTCCAACATCTACATAGTCTTATTTTCAATCTCATAGACTAATTTGACAGGTGCCAATGTCAAACTCCAAATTGAAAAAACAAAGAACAATCACTTGAAATGTCAAATTAGTCTACGAGATTAAAAAACAGACTTTAGTTAAATCTTGATACGACAATATAATATTTAACAAGATATTTCCTACCGTCGGAATTCTATAAATGTCAATATCATATTCCATAGTATCCACTTACGAATTCCCAGTTATGAAAGGCGTTACACTGTTGCTCTAGTGACACTTGAGTATCGAATTTGTGGTTAGAATATTGGCCACTCACAAAAAAAAAAGCAATTCGAGTTGACAACTGGCCTAATATGGCCGATGACATTTCTGAATCGGCGACCGCAACGAAACCTGTATATAATTAAAATAATTTTGACAACCCATTTAATTCTCGGATTATCGTAAGGTGGACAAGTTATCAATTCATTAGTTGAATGTCTGTACTTGGTAAATGAAGGCCAAAATGATTTTCACACCTAGTTTCCTGTATATCTCCCTATATGATACTAGCTGTGCCCCGCGGTGTCACCCAAGTAAGTCTCGATCCCGTGAAAATATCGGGATAAAAATAATAGTATCATATGTCCTATTTCAGGTCATGGTCTACCCATATGCCAAATATCCGTTAAGCCGTTTTAGCTTGAAAGCATAACAAACAAACAAACTCACTTTCGCATTTATATTATTATAGTTAGGATAATGGTGGGATGGAACCTGAGTACCCACTACGCATATAGTGAAAGAAGATAGAAAAGTTACTGAATCATCTATTATCGAACAGTTTACTTCATGTAACCCAAAGTGAGTTAACTCAAAGACAGGCGAATTTTTACACGACGAACAACTTCGAATTTAATAATTTGGGGATCCTTTAAACAAAATGACGACTGTTGCCAATATTGACTTTCCATCTTACTATAATCAACGACTGATAATCCCCAGTGCTATTTCCAAAATGTTTCACACGAACCAAAAACCGCAGATGAGCAGATAAAATCTTGTCACGTTTGGTGGACTGTCAAAATTGTGCTCAATTTGCTTTCGGTTTGATTCAATGTATGGACAGCTATCCGCCTAATTAATTAGGTTTATCAAAAAAAAAGCAATAAGCGGTTTTGATCCAGTGAACATTCGATTTTGTTTTGTATATTATATCCGACATCTAGTGATGTTGGTTGTTTGGTATAAAAGTGTTAGTTGGAAAGATCTACCAGAGCAAAAAATACTCTCTTAATATTCAAATAAAATCCTAAGAAAAACATTTTGCGACTAAAGATTTCTAGCACTCAAATTAGTAGTTGTATTCTGTAAAAAATTAATCGTGAAAACTTAGGTGAAGTGAGCTTAAATGGCGCTTTCACTCCACCTGACGCTAGGGATTGACAGCTCACTTCACCTAAGTTTTCACGGTGAGGTATTTACAGAACAGACCGGCAGTATTATCTAGAACCTACTGATTGGGAGAAGACGCTGGCTCCTGTAACACAGGTGATTTTACCTAGCGCGTCAGGGCTTCACTTTGTACACATTTTTTTATGCCAATATTTTTTTTTATTTTTTTTTATTAAGTGCTCATACATCGAGCTGCACACGTCAACGGCAGAGGCAACTGCAGTCTTCCTGACACATCGACAGCAGCCGTAGACGTATACGTCTGCCGTCGACGACGTGTTGCTCGCATATTTAAGGACTTAAGGACTTATTTAAGGACTTTATTCTCTATTTAAACAATACAGCTTTGAAAAAGTGCACATTAAAATTAATTTAACAAAATATTGAAGCATTTTAAAGTGAGCCAACAATAAAAGGATACCCAGAGCAAGGCTGTTTCCACTTAATAATTTTAATTTGAAACAGGGTTGTTTGTGGACGTAAACAATGTTAGTAGACCTTAATACAAAGCGTGGTGACAAATTAGTTTATTGTTTATGAAAAGTACGATGCTGAAATAATTAATCTTGTGAATAAGAAACGTAATGATTCCAGTAATAACAATGACACAGTACATGAAGACGAAACAGGCATGTAGAAACTCCATTTATTCACATACCGATTCTAAACTTCACTACAACTTTGTGTTAGTGCCAGCAATTTCACTTTGTCAGTATAATCTCAGTGAGCTTATACGAATAATTTGTTGGAAATGGCATAATCCATGCACATTTGGCTGAAGATATAAACGTAAAGTAGGCCGATCATAAGTGTGAATCACCCTCAGTATAGTCATGCGATGCGATCGAAGAATGCAGTCCACTAGAAGGTGCAGACGAATATGTGGGATATTTGTGTCAGAGTGACTAGAAACGTAGGCCACTGATTCTATACCTGTTAAATACAGTTTCATGTTAACATTATCAGATCTTACTCTTTTAATATCCTGTGAGCACTATGTTTTGTCAGCAACCACATCGTTAGAAACAAAAGTGAACGTTTATTTTTAACAGTGATGAAATACCTCCTAATAAAGGGTTCTAATTTGAAATGATCATGTGTCAATGCCACAGTAAATTCTTCTTCATCTATCTTTAACATTCACTTCTCTGACCGCGCCATTATTACTCTTAAAGCATTTGTGTAATCATACTCATCTCCAATCTTATCATTCTCATGTTCAATTCCAGATAGACATAGTTTCGAAACCAATTTCCAGTAGTCAATTTCGCGCGTTTCGTGCCATAGAAACGAACGACCAATAAGCTTAGACCTCACATTCGTCGTACAGCCATATCGTACGTACAAACGACGACATAGGCTAGACATTGCCAGTGCAAGTGTACCTCTCATTGTACAGAAAGCCTATAAATGGTGTAAAGAGACCCATTACGAAGCCGTCATCTACGCATTATGAACATCAAACTAAGTAACTTAGTGCAAAAATAATTCCTGGGAAACGGCTTTTATTTTTGGTGCGAAAATTCGCTGTAATGTAACGCACAAAAAACATTGTGCGTGTGGGTGTATGCAACGGTACAGGGATCATGGGAGTATATAAAGCTAAGTTATAACATTTAAAAGTTGGAATTTTGACCTCCGCGGTAACTAGACAGTTCCCAGGTATGGTTTACAGTACAAAAAAAGTACCATTCTATCGGGAAGAACAAGTGTGACTCTCAGATTCGTTCAGGGCATTTTTGCACCATACCAATGCGAGGTCAGGTTATACTGGTAATGAATAGCTCGATATATCGTCGCCTGTACGTACAAACGCAGATAACTATGCATTCTCGTGACAATATGTGTACCTATTTCCTTACCTCTGAATAGGTTATTGGAAAATTATATAGAGATATGGCGACAGGTAAATAGTGTTTGTGGAATCTGTATGCGATTGTGATCTTTAGCGCCGAAGTTAATGGGTATTGTGCTGTTTAATAAATATAAAATGGATTGAATTTATGAAGGATTCTCCATATAAAGCTTTATTCCTTTAGTACTTAGGCTATTGTTCTGCCCAATATATCTCTTTTTAGTGCGTTTCGTGGTTTATAACTCCATGACATCGTTATGATGATGTTTTAATACGCATAACATCACGACTGTATGTCCCGAAGGGTTAGAAAGAGGAGCACCTAAAGTACATAAAACTCGAAACGAAAACTAGATTAATAGAAAACAGCTGATGTTTCTAAAACGGAATTTTTGACACCCGGATATAGCATGAATTATTGAACAACTTTATTACGCTAACTATGTTGTAAAATTCGATAATTTCGGTAATAAACATAATCAAACGAGGATAATCAGACCCGTTTCTAAAAGCTTTATATTTTCACTGATTGATTATAATTGGTGAACGAATGATTCCACATAATTAATAGCAATCTTGGTATCTTTAATTTGTGGCGGTATCTACATCGCCACATGCGAACTACGCATCAAAGATCTGACGTCACACAAAAATCGTGACGTCACATAAATCCTGCATCGCGCAATTAAAGTTTACCGAGCAATGGACATATATACAAGAACCCGACAACAATCGTTGGGCAGTTGCCCGCCAGACACAACACCCGTCTGGTCGGAGGATCCTCCCTTTTCTATGGTGGATGAGTGAACTTTACACCCTGTTCCTCATACCCCTAAAAATTGATTGACAATGGTATTAGCTAAAACCTGAATTTTATATTATATTTTCGTTTACCGCAAGGATTAGATCGAGGTGGTCCTGGAAAAGGATACTAGGAAGGATTTTTGGGTAGGCCTTTGTTAAGAAGTGGCTAACGAAAAAAAATTAAAAAAAAAAAATCGTTTTAGGATAATTATCTAGTTGATCTAGGCTAAAAAACGTGGCATTATTTTCCATAGAATTCCATAAAGGAAACCACCAAAATCTCTTTTGCATCCTGCTTTGCGTCGAAGGATTTTTGTTAAGGAAATCCCAAGTCCAGGATGTGCTGTTGAATACAACGGTTCATTTAATGGATTCTCATTTAATTTTCAAATCGAACCTGATTATTGTCCAACAGTACCGAAGCTGTAAACAGAACTATATTCATTCAACGGTTTTTGAATCGCCAAACCAATATAAAAGCACTGAATGAGCTTCTGTAAATAAATTTTTAATGTGTTTACAAAATTAAAAGCAATTTAAAGAACGTTGCACTCATAAGTGACCGTGACAAAGACGCTGACGCAAATTTTAAATCTGGGTTTTAACACCTACCGAAGAAAATGGCCGTTCTGTTTATGTTACAGACAAGATTATCTTCATTCCTGTCTCGTGTTATAAAGTTAATCTTAATTGAATAAAGATTCTGAGACAGCCTGCCAAAACTTTTCAAGATAATTAATCCAATTTCATCCACACGTTTCGATCGTGTCAGTTTCATATTTTGTCAGATTAGTAAGCTTCTTCATTTTTACTCGACTCCAAAAAGGGGGAGGTTTTGTTATGTATAGTCGACCGCACTTCGGTGGTAACCTTAAGCAGGCCTAGCGTAGTCAATCAATCTGCCTAGCCTTTTCCCAACTGAGTTGGGGTCGGCATCCAGTCTAACCGGATGCAGCTATACCAGTATCAGGCCTCCAGGGTACCAGGCCTAGCGTAGTACGGAGCTTAAATAAAATAAGAGACTACCTATCTTATATATTGGATTTGTTACCACTGACGTCCGGCAAAGAGGAGCTCTTGGCTAAGTAATAACAGCCGCACGGGTAGCCCCATCAGGTTAAACTACGACCATCTTTACATACCGAGACTCCTCCGTGTCTCGGAAGGCACGTTAAGCCGTTGGTCCCGGCTGTCATTTGTGGATCTTTGACAGTCGTTACGGGACGTTAGAAGCCCGAAAGTCTGACAACCAGTTTTACCAAGGAGTATCGTGTTACCCAGTAACTGGGTTGTGGAGGTCAGATAGGCAGTCGCTTCATATAAAACACTGGTATTCAGCTGCATTCGGTTAGACTGGAAGCCGACCCAACTAGGCTAGGCACTAGATTGATTGACGTGCGGCCTAATGTATATGTTTCGATAGCTTCATAATGGTCTAACATCTTCCAATTTAAAATTGTACCTATCTATCACTAGACTTACAGCTTATCCACAAAAAAAAAAAAAAAAACTGAATGATTGTGTTCATCAAACATTTAAATCTATATCACCAACATTTATCCTCTGCAAGTGTCCATTGTGTTTACGCATTAAAATTTAAATTATGCCAGTTAATTATACATTTATTATGAGTACATCTTGCTACCAACACCAAAGCAGGCATTAACAACATTTTATACTAAATTGCGCGTACACGTATCGCTCATACGTCACACACATCGCGCGAACACGCGATAGGGCGTGATTCATACGTCCAGCTCGCGTCCAACGTACCGCGCGTTTAATTGGGTGTTACGGGCCCCGCCACTCAAGATAATCCTTTAACGGTATCGCATTTCGCGATCGAGATATCAGCTGCTGATAATATTATGTGCGGAGTTCGGAAATCGGGGTGTTTAACTTTCGTCTGATGGTGATCATCAACGTCAGTTTTGTTTCTTGAGTAATTAAGGCCTGATTTTTCAATGGTCAGATAACTTTTATCTGAAGAATAAATTATGACAGTTTGACATATTTTTCTTTAATACAAAAGCTGCCAAGTTATTAATCCAAAAATAAGAAAATGTTCATAGCAAACATCTTCAAAACAACCCAAAACCAAACCAAACCGAAAAGCTACCAGTACCTATCGAGTTTATTCAAGTTTTGATACATTGACCAATTTTTAGGGTTCCGTACCCAAAGGGTGCCAAACAGAACCCTATTACTAAGCCTTCGCTGTCTGTCCGTCCGTCTGTCTGTCGGCTGTGTCTCATGAACCGTAATAGTTTGACAGATTGTGGATTTCTAGTGCCACCATAACAAAAAAAAAAAAAACATTAAAACATTAAAGGGAGTCGCCATTTCATTCATTTAACTCATTTCATTCATTTTCCATACAAGAAACGTGATTTGATGGCGTTTTTTTGCTATTGTACGGAGTTAAGGAACCAACTCGCACGTGGCCGGTGTTCTGTTATCTTTCCTTTTGATTGTGTTTACTGTCTGTAGTTCATTTGAAAATGTGAAAAGGTGCTCTAATTATTCAGCAAATTGGAGTTCTTGTTACTGATAGGCAATTTACAATACTCATAATAAATTAATAAGTTCTTTCGTCGCAGTTCAAGAAATGCTTGAAGCGATTGCAAACAAGGTGCCTTTGTGGTTAAGAATTGCAATTATGGGTAAATAGCAACAGTTGTTAGCCTTCCAGGCACTAGAACTGTCAACTGACACAATATTGTAATATTTTATATTGCCTGATCAATATTAACTGTTGTGCCGTCAGCCTAACTAATATTATAAATATGAAAGTGAGTTTGTTTGTTTGTTACGCTTTCACGCTAAAAGAACTGAACGGATTTGGATGAAATTTACCACATGGGTAGACTATGACCTGGAGAAGGACATAAGATAACTTTTATCCCAATTTTCCCAAGGGACCGAGATTAATGCGGTTGAATCCGCGGGGCACAGCTAGTACAACAATATTTTCTTCTATCTACGAGTACTTCCTTATAATTTTTCCATTGTGTCTAAAAGAAGACCCCAATTATTATATGAACTCAATCCACATTTTTCTCTATAACGTGGTCACACGAAATGATTTTCTGCAAAAAAGTATGTAGAGAAAAATGTAGGGCTCAACTCTTCGAAACCGGGTAACCCTATCAACGCGAACCGGCAGTAAGTGACAGCGGGGCCGATTCCTTCTACTACTAGTTTTTTACTTTTACCCAATAATTTCCGAGTTTTAATTCAATTGATGCCACTTGATAAAATCATTTATACGCTTTTTACTTTTTGAAAATCCGAGTATTAATTGAAAGGATTTCGAGAATAACATAATTATTGTTTCTAAATGTATGTATTTTATGATGGAAATAAGTAATGTATAATCTTGAGTGTTATTAAGTCTTGTGAGGAGAGATAAAGACTTTTATAAGATGGGGCAGCTCGGTAAAATTTTATGACTGTATTAATATTGATTACATTTTACAAAGTGTTCGCGTAGCCATTATCTCGCCTGTTTTCTTCAGATTTATAGTTTGTTAACATCTCTAACTAGCCTTATAAAGGATAACAAAATAAAACGTCCCTAACCATATCGGATATGGCTATTAATTATTTACAATCAATCATTACAATTTTATAGCAAGGATGTTTTATAGTTTTACAATAATTCATATCTAATAAGAAAACATATAAAGTCACATCAAAGTTCGGTGTAAAATAGACTGATGTTTTTACGACATGCTATAAACTGATCTTATAGTTTTAAGTTCAGCATCTCGGCTAACAAATTGCGTTTTATTAGGGAATGAAGCGTTTACGACAGTTGATATATATGAGAATGAATAAATGTACAAAGTTGAAGGAAACTATCGTTGATCATTTGCTTGGGTATGTAACTTTTATTTGAAGTGTGAACTTTCGTATGATAAGATTTTATGAGTGTGTGTGTATTTGCCTTCAATGTAGGGCAATGTTCAAACCTTGTTTACTAGTTCATCAAATTGGTTTTGGCAATTTTCAACTCTAGCATAAAGAAGACAACGTTGAATGAACGGTTAAAAAAGTATTTCATCTGCATTTCGAAAGCTAGGATATTTTAAATAAGAACAACACTAACACCAGACCAAATTAAATGACTAAACAAATATAGAAGCTAAATAAAGAGTCATCAAAGTTTTTATCAAATATTATTATCGTTCCGCGGCCGCGCGACCAACCCATCTTTGCGACCGTACCGCTAAATTATACACCAAGGGTCCATAGTACCCCATTACGGAGGAAATGCGCACTAATGCATCTCATTCTCTATTTGTCAAATTATAGACCGCTGCGTAGTAGTAATCTCACGAAATAAGATAATCGCATCGGTGAGAGTGTGTCGTAAGTGGATTTTTGGCTCGTTAAATAACGTATATTTGATATTTGCAATAGAGGTGAAAGTTCTCGGGTTAGGTTATAATAAAAATTAACATGATTGGGGTATCAATTACCAGATTAAGAGTGATGCAATGTTAGAATTGTATGAACGAATCACGGTTTTTGTTATTGATTAGGTATGACATTATATTTTTCTTTGTAAAGTCAGATTCCATTAGTGTGAGTTCAGTAAGTGAAAAATACAAAAAATACATACAAAAAAAAAAAAAACACCCATTAGACAGTGATTTGTGTTGTAACGAATAAGCTAACTTATACAAAGGAGAAAGGATTTAAATATGAACGTGATATTTATACTTAATCCCATAATATCTCATTATATTGTCCATTTATGTCCGCAATCATAATGGGGCCGCTTAGAAAGCATTCACCGTGTACAGACTATCACATAAAGGTTACTTTAAAAAATACAATGAACTACCGTTTACATTTGCATACAAAAGGTAATCAGATAATTTATATTTAGACTTGAATTACTTTCAATCTATTATCTATTTGATGGTTATATATGTAGGTACTTTTGCTCTGTTATATATAGTTTGAAGTAAATAAAAATAAAAAGCACGAGAATTCTTCAATTTAATACTTACTGTATTGATATAGCCTCATAACTTGTGCAGGTTATAACTATGGTATTTTTAAATAAAAATAATAGCTTCGCAATTACAACAACAGAACTACATAAATGCACATGAATCGCCTGTCATCGTATTATTTATCCAATTATATACCTTAATTACTCAAAAAAATGGCGAACTCGACTGTACCACAGCCATTAGCATACAAACAGTACTACCGAAGATATACAAGATAAATTGTCAAGATAACGCAGCGGTGAAAGAAGTACAGGCTGGCGTAATTACTAGTCGGCCGCGTCTAGGTGTAAAAGACCGCGTAAATCGCTTTGCGCGGATAAAATTCCCCGTCATCATTTGCAGGGTTCGCTGTTACAACTGTCATAATTTTATGCGGTTACGAAGTGTGGTTGCACGTTATTAGTGTTTGATATTAATTTTATTATACCGGTAATAACTTTAGACAAGTACATGAAATCTAATTTAGTTGCAAAGCAATTTATTCTTGTTCCTTAAGATTCAGTTTTGTTATGTTTTATTTAAATGCAATTGATTTTACAGGTACATACGACATTCATCGTGAAAGACAACCGTATCTACAATACGTTAGTTTGTTTAAATGAATAGTTTTTTTAGAGAATTTCAATATGAATAAACTACTGTAGGTACCTCCTTACTACTTCAATGGCAGTGGGCAGGGCAAGTTGCTCGCAGAACGGATGGCCGATGGTTCTGGAGTGGCGACCGCGTACCGAAAGGCGTAGCGTTGGAGGCCCCCACAAGTTGGACCAATGACCTTGTGAAGGCCAAGGGAATCCATTGGATGTAAGAAGCACAGAACCGGTCGATATGTCGACTTTTAGGGGAGTCCTATGTCCAGCAGTCGACGTCTTTCGGCTGAAATGATAATGATAGCTTACTAGCTAGCTTAGCTATTTATTTCATACAATTAAGTCTTCAACCTTCAATCCGTCCCGAGTTATATCACACGACACCCGCAAACAGATAGTGTGTCAGACTAGCTCACGTTCACACAAGAGTCGAAATTAAATTAATTAAGAAAATAACTTTAAAGCTAATAACGAAAGAGAATCGTGTTTCGTCTCAGTGGATAATAAGATGATGGTAGTAAGGTAAGATAGATGTAACTTAAATGTATTTTTTTTCTAGTACACTTAACTTATTACATTTTCGTTTTAGCCTCACAACGAAAACCTCTCAGGGTTTATCTGTGTGTGGCGTAAATTGTGGAGGTGTGTTGGAAATTCTGG
The DNA here is from genome assembly GCA_949152455.1 of Lithophane leautieri. NCBI lineage: Eukaryota > Metazoa > Arthropoda > Insecta > Lepidoptera > Noctuidae > Lithophane > Lithophane leautieri. The sequence continues at coordinate 5,735,887 of OX424469.1, read as the reverse complement.
TGAAACGTAGAGGTATTTACATATTAGAGATTAGTTTTCAATACGGCCGATATAACTTGGCAGTTCCAAACTTCGCGCAGAAGGCTGCGCAGTAACATTGTTTAGGAACCAAATGTTGACATGTGAGTGAGAGAACATGCGCGCAAGTTGTATGCGCCTATGTTCAGACCTGTCCAGTTATATCGGCTGTATTGTAAATTGCAAGCAGGAGATATAAAAGATGCAAAAACGAACGTAACATGTACGGAACGTATCTAAGATAAAAAAATTTGGCTGCAGCTCAGAATATATCAAACTGCAACATGGCACCTTTTTTTTAATTTCGTTAGAAACAGCATCATCGGTACTGTAACGCTTGAGAGCGTTAACTTATGTGTGAGGGTATGTGTGAGGAGGTAATTTCAAAGAGGCAGAGATTTCAAGAGGGTTTATTCTAATATTTAATTTTATATGAGACGCGTACACTATTCGGTAGCTAAGACTAGACAGACGAACCTAAACAAAAAACACTCCTAACATATTTCAAACCAAATTGTTGAAACGTTCGAAACTCACGGCTGTCCTCTCGCCAGCTTGTACCACACGAGGTTGCGCATCGCATACAACCTCACAGTACACATGAGAGATGGCCATATTATACTCGTATTTATTACAAGACAAGTGTGTTGTGATTCTGAACACTCTTTTGTTTCTGAGTATTATCATGACCCATCCCTATATGAGTATTTATTGTTTTTTTTTAAGTCTGCAGTCGACGCATTACCTACCATAGCTCAACTTTTTAGACCACTATCACGGACAAAACTCAATGACTATCTTCCGTTGTTTGGAGCTGGATAATAAACATGTCAAAATAAAACATTGAATCAAAAAAGCTGAGCGTAGATCTGATGGCCATCAATAAATTGTGGCCGGAAAAGGGGTGTTCCGTATCGCCATCAGCCGTCCACAGGTACTGGAAACAGACATGTATTTTTAAATTGTACATGTAGATAACGGGTTTGAAACCTGTCATTATTTGTGCATTATTGCGAACGCGATACCAAACACTTCGTTACTATGGCTACATGTTAATTAAATTCTCATTGTCTGTCTTCATATGCCGAAAAAGGGATCGCTTTGTTTACCATATTTCTGTGATGCTTCACTGATCATTCAAAATGATATATCAAATGATGAAGATTCGAGTCTTTGATGCTATTAAGCTTCAATTGAATACAAAACTATAATATTGCTAAAGAACACTCTTGTGTTCTAAGTCAAAAGGACTTGTCCCTTTGACCCAATCAAAGTTGGGATGGCAATTTTTGCGAGAAATAATCTGTTTCTACATGATTTTTATCATCCTAATCTTTCAATATCATATTGCTAAGACTCTTTTGAACTATCCCATTAGATTCGATGTGATATCCAAAAACACATGATTCGCCTGACTAAAATTCAGTGTCACCCATCAATTTATTAATGTTTTGATTTCTCAACATCCAAGCATCTTTCTTAGTCGCCTTGGAACAACATCTTACAAAAACACCTGCATAAAATAAAATCCCTAACATAACATGCCGTCTTTACAAGCTCATGGACGTTAGAAAGAGCAATCAAAATAAAATTATATTTATTCGAAGTGATAGTCTTGGATTCGGTTCCGGTCTTAATGGGCGCCCGGCAGGTGGCGGCGCGTGGAGACGAAGAAATATTATACAGTATGGTGTCAGACTACTGGGTGGGGTTCCGTATGTTGGATTTAATGAGGATGGTGATAATGATTTTGTTAAATGGTTTGGACTAACTGAGAACTGAGTTTAACAATTGTCAAAGATCGTAAACAACTTATAGATCTTTATCCCAAGAATAATTTAGATTTTTGAGAGATTTTCCATGAAAAAGCATTCAAACGCCGATTTTATTCCTCGGAAAAAGTTATCTGACGTTGATAAAAATGAACCCGTAGTCTAGCAGTAAAATTAAAAATAATATTACTATCTTACACAAGTAAACTGAATCAGTTGTTTTAAATAAATAAAAAAAATTAAATGTATATCTTAAATGCAAAATTATTAGGAAAAGCCATTGTGAAGTAAACAAGATGACAGAACGTAAAAATAATTATTGTCATTTATAGGTCTTGAATTGCTCAGCTCACCAAAAGAAATAACAGTAACTAAACCAAAAACAATAACAACAGAGAACCTTAATGAAGTAGTCAATTCACTCAACGTCGACGCCGAGTGTGACCGATTTGACATCACGCCAACGATACCTGCAGAGTACGTTTGTTTTACTTGCATTTACACCAGCTGCCCAATTTATGTGCCCCTAGTATATTACAACCGATATTAGTTCATTAATGACGGCAAGATTTTCGTAAATATATACATTTTTCATATTTTATGTTTCTGTATGTACCTATGTTTTAATATTTTTGGGAATATTGCACGAATTTGAAATATTTAATACATTATTGACCCTATTTGTGTGGGAACTGCGTTGGATGTAGATATTAGGGATACTGAGTAAGATGCTTAGCATAAATATGTGAACAGTAGACTGGTGTACTATTTCAATACAGTAATGGTTGCTTGTAACCACAACATCTGTATAGACTTGACTATACATACATTAGTTTGAACTACACAGTCTCGACTATGAATAGAACCTGCCTGTGTGGCACCAGACTAATCATTATTACCAGGATTGATAACAGTAGCCTATTATATAGTGTCGAATGTACAGTTTATACCAATGTCCACTTGATTGCTTCCCTTTGTAATATAATTATGTGGAGAAGGTAAATATTCAATGCGTCAATTATGATTTCATCAATGATTGATGAACCGATAGTGTATATAAGATTCAGGTAGATACATATATGTAACACAATTGAAATTATTCGTTCGCTATTTACAGTTTTTGGTCTGATAAAATACCGTAGCATAATAACATTATTTCTGAACTTTTATCGAAAATTCCTTCAACAAATAAATAGCCTTAGCGAAACTAAAGCCAGATTTTAAAGATCACTTACAGTTATGTGCAGTTGTAAAATATCCCGATAAACGTACAAATCGTCCAACTTTAATAATGAACACAAAATTGTACCCAAGTTACAAGGACCTCTACTAACTGAATGACTTCGAATGTTCCAGGGAAGCATTTAAATGCATGGAAGTTCAGGTTAGTCTGGTGTCGTTATGACAACCATAACATTCAATCAGTCAAGTTCATTATAAACAAACGACTGGGATTAATACAAGCAACGTCACGGTTGCTTGTTTATACAAAATTTATAATAAACATCAAAAATTATGTGGCAGTTAACCATATTTAAATTTTTACGCTTTAAATTAATGAAATATTTTAACGACACTACTCAGATAGGAGCAATTATATAAAAAATATTTTAACAGAAATATTTATATTTACATAAAGATGTTTAGGCTTAATTCACACTATAGTGTCATTATCACAAATAGCGAATCAAAATTCAGTATAAATAAGAAATTAGGAATAATTCCCCATCGAAGAAAGAACCGCTTGTGTGAATTGAAGCTTAATTATGTTAACAAACCGCCGTTTTAGCTTTTAGAATTGAATCTTAAATCTACCGAGTACGTGAAACTTCACTTAAATCTGTATAAACAGCCGACTCTGTTGTAAAAATGTTGGTGAATAAGCTTAAACATTAAAATTGCTGTAAGTATTAAGTTTATATATTGAATAAGTACCGGATTTTCTTTAGGGTGTTAAGCTTTTTCACAGCAAAATTCTTGTTGATGTTAATGTTTAAATCATAATAATATGCTTCCTTACATGAAGTATGTGGAAATAATCACGTTTTCGTTGGGTTGGGTTGGCGACCAACGTATGTACAAACAAGCCCTCCAAGAATGGAGGCATTAGGTCTTATACGACTTTCAGGTCTGTAAATATAGGTACAGACCATTTTGTTCTGACATCTGATGGTTGCAAGAACCTCGTTCGTTAGTTGATGATCTCCTCTTCTTCAACCCACAGCTGGCCCATGCAGTGCTATTGTTGCTATTAGTGCTAGTGCTATTCATAATAATAATAATTTTAGACGCAACTCTACGCAACTTCTTGATGTCGTGTATGAGGCAGTGGAGAACAGCCCTTCTCTATCCGGGATGTCGATAGATACGGGGGATCGATGAACCGATCAGGATTGAGCGGGGAATATTTCAGGGCGATAGTTTGAGTCCGCTTTGGTTTTGCTTAGCCTTGAATCCTCTAAGCACACTGCTGGAGGATTCAGGTCTAGGCTATCGATTGAGAAGAGGTGGTCAGGTGATATCTCACCTCCTTTACATGGATGACCTGAAACTCTTCGCCCCCAATAATTTGCGACTGATGAAGCTACTGAAGGTAACAGAAACATTCAGTAGCGCCATCAGGATGGAATTTGGTTTGGACAAATGTGCAGTCATGCATGTAAAGAGAGGGGAGATTATGGAATCCGTGGGAATCCAACTCTCGGATTCCATAAACCTTCCTACTTGGTACGGTGGACATCTGTCGGGCATGCCACTGTCCCGGTGAATCAATTCGATATATTGTTTCCGGTTGTTCTCATCTTGCTAACGGCGAGTATTTGCACAGACACAGTCTAGTAGCTAAGGTTATCCACCAGCAACTTGCCGTGCAGTACAACTTGTGGAGTATGAAGTACCATACTATAGGTATGTGCCCGACCAAGTTCTCGAAAATGGTCACGCCACAATGTACTGGGATCGATCTATCATCACTGTCAGGACTATTGTAGCCAATAAGCCTGATATTGTGGTAATAGATCGACGAGAGCGCCGTGCAATGATTGTTGATATCGCTGTCCCTCATGACGAGAATCTCGTGAAAGGTGAGAAGATAAAAAATCAAGTATCTTGACTTAGCACATGAGGTTGTCGACATGTGGGACGTGGACTCTGCAATCATTGTGCCGATAATCGTTACGGTGAATGGCTTAATAGCGAAGAGCCTCGACCAACATCTCAGGAGGCTCTCATTGCGCGGCTGGGTCAAGGGCTTGATTCAGAAAGCAGTACTCCTGGACACGGCACGCATAGTGAGGAGGTTCCTCTCTCTAGAGCCCTGACCACCGGCAGCTTGGACCTTGATCCTGATGGGCTACTAGTTTTTATATTTTTAAATGTTTTTTAAATGTTCTTTATAAAATATTTAAAAATGTAAAGATTATGTTTTTAAAAAGAAATAAAGAGAATAAAATCATTTTATAACTAGAACATCAGACGAAATAGGGTGCTCTTTACTAACCGATATCGTCCCTAGAGCGACCACCCAATACCCTCAAAAAGTTCTATAAAATCATATCAAAGTAGCCACCTACACAATACAACTCATTTATGAAGAAAACACAAATGAAACAGTAAACTAACGCAACAAAAAGGAATAAACGAATGAATTGGCACGTCGTCGTTACAGCCCCCACACCTATTTGGCATTACGAAAAATATGTCTTGTTGCATGTAACCAATTGCAAGTCACGCCCTATCCCCTTTTGAGTCAACGATCGAAAATTATGACCTTTTAGGGTGATGTCAGGGAAATATTGTGTTACAGGTCTGGTTTTATATGTTTTATAGCTCGACTATTATATTTTTTGAATGGTGTTCTTTATGTGACCGCAGTTATACCAAATTAATGTAAAGTTTTATTATTTGTATTTCATGTGTTATAAAATTTGTTGTGCTGCAGCAAAATAATATGAGTCCCGTTGAGTTCAAATCGTCGACTTTTTTACGAGTATTTACCGTGTAAATTAAAATAGACTTGATCATTTTAACGAGAGCGCACAGTTAAACAATGATAATCATACTGCTGAAAGCAAAATATCTAATATAACATTTCTACCACGTCATCAGACCTTATGCAGAGCCCATTCAAAATATATTCTAATTTACTCTCGCAACCGCTATTCTACCGTAACAAGTACACAGCCTTAACGATTTAGCCTCACGCCCGCACTCTTGAGACCAACTGGAAAACGCTAACAAGCCATTCATACAGTTTTTTCCATAAACGAGTTACGCAAAATAAAGAAACAACCCTCTAATGACTTATATAATTATTCATAATTGGACACTTAGGCGATTTAGTTTGAGCGGAGTTTGTTTAGGCGCTAATTTAGAACGCAAATTCGTACACATTTGCATTTTTGATTCGGGTTATTATTGATTTCATAATGTTTGTCAGCAAATTGTCTAATAAATAACGATTAGAAATATTTAAAAAGGTTAGTGAACTCCGTTGATGTGACATTTAAAACTTAAAATTTAATTCCTACTGTATTGAAACGGTAGCAATTCATTTCGATACTGATAATGTTAAAGATATTTCTCATACACAACACTTAACACCCAGGTTAAAGTTTAAGACATTCTTAGTTGTAGTAATATGTATATTGGACTGATAAGCAAAAACACTATCTGATCCTTATCTTCATAAGCCCTCTATCAAACTAAAAACAAAACAAAAGAAAGCTGGAACCAAACCAGAGACATTCAGTCAGTTATCAAGACATATTGCAAGCCAGCATTGCGGAACACAGTAGATTTATTAACATCGGCTCAACTGTGGCAAAATTATCTCCCATCGCTGATGTATTAATAATAATGATCCGGTATTAATACGTCTGGCTACGGATCTAATGGTGCATGTCTTCAGAAGCCCTGTAGCGTATCGCCTAGGGAGTATATACTAGATATAATATGTTGCTTTGAGATTTCTACTGTTATCAATCATTGTTTGGACGTGTTTGGAGGATTTGTAGTTTATTAAAGTAGATGTTCTGACCGTAAAAAAACGTAAAAGAGACTTGAATTTTATAATAGCTTCAACCACGTGTAAGCATAGTTTGTCAAAAAAATTTGTTGTTTACTCAACTTCGCACATATTTCCTCGTTCCTCTACTGAACAGAAATTGCTGTTCATTTTAATATTCGCAAGTACGTATACCGTACTCACAATATTTTAAATAGTCATGACCAATTCTAATCATGTGATTGCCAACCTTTAAACTGATCCCGGCTTACTGTGCCCCAGGTAACACTCAGACATTAAACAAATTGAAAAAGCCCAATACTACAGCCCTTTCGAATTTTAGTACTGATTGACAATTCGCCCTTGCTTATGGAGCCAACTTATATTTCCCATGAGCCTCGGGCTGTTTCATGGTGATCCCCCCTTTGAAACAGTAAACATATGCCTGTAATCCGACACTGTTCTATCCCTTTCTGAATTCTAAGAAATGAGAGAGATGGTTGTCAAGTTATTGCCAGGTAGTTTCGACTAGGATAATGTGGTACGGGGGCTGGACGTACAAACATATTCCCTTGTCTCTCCTTACGCGGTGAATTCGACCCTAAAGTTCTAGGCTCCCCTAATAAGCTGTCGCGTCTCACCTTGGGGTAGTGCGATGTTGCTTTAGGCAAAGATCAGCTTGTTGAGATATGAAATGGTAAATTGGTGGAGAAGTAAGATTTTTGATTGATTGATGACAAAAATTATAAGGCACAGTTTTTGATACGAGTGCAAATATTGTAAGTTTACAATGTCTTAGGCCACCTACAGTCGCTGCGGTGATGCTTGGTGAGAGACTTAAGTTCAGCAGTGGACGCCTTTTAGCTGAACGATGACAATGAGCATAAATGAGTTACCTACAGAAAGTTAGTAAATCAATATTTAACACGATAGACATTACCAGTCCACTGTTTAGTTTTGTGGGAAGGCTGATAGCTCAGAATGCGCAAAAACATTATATCAACAAGCAAGGCACCTACAGTCTTGTAATCACCTTCCATAGTACTACATTCGTCGGATCTACCACCAACATGTTCTTTGGTTACAGCAGAGGTGAGGTCACGTGATTAATGTGCGGGGAGGGCGCCGTGACGGACGATAAACGTAGCACCGTCTGATCATCAACAAGTTGCAAATTAATATTGCGCAAGTCTGCCTAATGTTTATGAGAACATACTAGGGGTGTAGGTATGCTTGTAATTTATGAATTTAAGGCGACAGTCTCGGTGTAGACGGTAAATGATGTAGGTGTGAATATGAGCTTTAATATTGCGTGGGACAAAGGACTTGAATTTCGTGGTTGTTTTGTGTTTGACAATAATTTAGACGGTGATCATCCATCTGTCTTCCACGGTGGTTACGGCAGTGTCTCTAATGGCCGTTCATTGTAGCTGTCAGTCGTCCAACTTTTGTAATGGCGTTCATGGGCTAAAAGATGAAGCAGATTCTAAGTCAATATTTAGTTTAATTTTATCAGACCATCTGACCTTCAAACAAACTGTCGATAAACATCTAAACAACCACACAATAGATACTTTACAGGTATGCAATTAAATGCAATAGTTCGTCTTACAAAATTATCTCAATCAGCACCGTATCTTTTTAATTCCTTACAACCTTTTTGCGTGCGACCGTACTATTCTTTTTATTAACACTTAACTAATTAACCCGTTGATGCTATCTTGGACCATCTAACCTACTCACGTCTACTTTTTTCAATCTTCACACGTCAAAATATCTAGCGCTATCTAACCGATCGGTGTGACGTAGACCGTCAGCGTTTCTCGAATACAATGTAACAAGTTGAAACATGGGAGATAGCATCGGCAAAAACGGAATAGGATTAGATATATTAGTTCCTGTTCGGCTCGAGTAAAACTTGAAACTGTAACAAGGCAAGAATTCTCATTTTTCTTGAGAAATAAGGAAAAATTGGTAAACTATATTATTTTGTATCATGCCAAAATAAAAGTAGCGTGTTTCTGATACCAGCTGCTTGTATGGATAAAAAAGTTAATTCAAAAAGTGGAGTACTTAAACTACTTTGGCTTTAAACGAGAATGTTATGTCCACATAAGTTTGCTTCCGCCCCATTTTCAACAATGTTTTCGTACTGTAACAATTAAACTAAATTTGTACAGAGACTATTAAGAAAAAAATATTGGCGTGCAGAACAAAAATGTGCCGGCGGAACAGCGCACTAAAAACAAATGCCCACGTAAAGTGGCCAGGCGACTGCGCGGGCGCCGTTTCCTTGACGTTAAAATGCTCTCGCGGTACCGAGCGTTCGAAATAACGAGCTTGAAGGAAACCGGAGGATTTCTTAGTATAGTTAACAATCTCACATCTGTGATACTTTAGTCAGGTACATTTACTTACACTAAGTGTTTGGCTGAGATTCTCTTAAAGTAAGTAGTATTAAATTACAATCAGAGAACAGCCGTGTTTATCAAACGATCCTTTACGTTGTAGTTAACAAATTAAATAAAAGTAATTTCGGGAAAAAGTTCTTAATTGACGGGGTATTTATTTCAAAGGGATTATTTGTAAACACCTGGACTCGTGTGAACGAACTTGCCTCACGTTTCTCGATCTCTTCATTATTTTTGGGATAAAATACATGAAAAGGCAGTGAACTGAGAAAAGTAGGTATCTATCGGTATGGTGAATACTGATCACGGTACTCTAAGACCAATTACTCTTTTAAAGTTCAAACCAATGCATCTGTTTTATGTTGCAGTTTAACATTATAATTGCTAATCCCAACTTCCTTGAAAACACGCAAATCCAATCCGATGCAAATAAGAGCCAAGCCTACAAAAAAACACTAAAAGTTAACGAAGCATTTGAACGTACTAAAACATTAGAAGTTCCATTGTAAAAAATAACCCGTCCCGTAAAGAGTATGCCTTCATCACGACATCCTGTAACATAAAACATTTTCTTACATAATGAAAGGTAATTTATGCGAACAGAAAAGTATCTGTCTTCGACTTGAATAATACTGCTAGGCAAGAGACCACACAAACACTGGATATGTTAGTTAGCAAAAACGTAACTGTGGTAATGAATGGGAATTTGCTTAGGTAATTAATTATACCTGGCCAGAAATCGCACAAAACAGAGATTTGGACGGAAAAAGGGGAGGCCTTTGCCCAACAGTGCAACACAATATAGGCTATAAATAAAACAAATAATAATACTAACGTTGTATGTGGCTCGTCTTGTAATGGGTATTTTAAAATGTGGTCTCTTCATAGATTTTATATTGACGCTAAGAATAAGAGTTTATAGAGCTACTAGCTGTGACCCTTGATTTCAGGCGCATAAGTCTCGATACCATGGTAATATCGAGATAAAAAATGTCATAGGTCCTAACCCAAGTCATGGTCTATTTATTACCCATGTGCCAAATTTTATCCAAATCTGTTTACTCGTTTTAGCGTCAAAGCGTAACAAACTCACTTTCGCAATAATAATAATAGGATATGAGCGAAAAGTCTTGCGAATACATCACGATGGATACAACATGATGTTGATTTTCACTTGTTATTGAAACTATGCATTGCATTAAGAAAACCTTTTTTTTAAATTCCTTTATGTTTAATTTTAAAAAGAAAGTATCAGGATAAGTCATCAGGATCTTGAACAAATGATTAAAGTTATCATTGAAAATGGTTTATTATCAAAAGCAACAACATTCTACTATAATTTAAATATACAAACAATTCAATAGATTTGCTTATGAAATGCAAAGCTAGGATCTCTTTAAGCTGTACAAATGATGAAACTATGATTATTTCATCAAGTCCTTGTGTCCAATGCTACGATTTATCCAATTACCTCCTGTTTGTACTGTTAAGTGGCCTTTGCAAATAATGTTCTAGCCACAGGACCAAATAGATACTGTATACTGTTGCTAAAAGCATTATTCTAGTAACAATTACCTACCATCATACCGGCTGTCCTTGAGAGGTCTCTATTTTAAAGTAGACACTAATCAGTAATATCGGACTTGGAAGAGTATAACGAAATACTCTTCTTTGGAAATGAAATGATTTGAAAGAGATAAATATCTTTACGAAACAGAAATAGAATAACCCAAACTCAAGCAGGTTCTAATTAAATTCAGTTTTCTTTGACCCAAGACTGATGTACACCCTTACTCCATTCCCGTTAGAACATCCGTAAAATTAACGTCCTCAAAATACAGCACACTAGTTGCTCTACTTCTACCAAAATTTCATCAGCAGACAAACCTTCGTCTAACCTAAGTTTATCAAGAAGTCACCTGTTATTTACTCTAGGCACGAGAAGTGTTTCCGTAGAGTATGCAAGCATATTTGCATTTCATTACCGCACCTCCGCTAGTTTGCTTTGTTTATAGCACTAGAGATATGCGGCACCGCTTACTTACTCGCTACATAATTTATTTTACCCACCCGCACAGAGATCAAAGAGGTTTGTGTTAAGAACGTGTGGAAATTTTACGAGTTTTATTTTAGCGGCGGTTTTGTTAATTGCGTGAGTTTCGCCAATGGGCTCGGTTATTGAGGAAATTGTCGAGGAAGTAATTTTAACGATATTGTTTTATTTATGCTTGCGAAGCTTTGAGGGTGGGTCCGTTAAAGCAAAATAAGTAACAAAATCGAAAATTGAAAGAGATTCTAAGTAAAATGCTGCATAATATTTGGTCGTCTATTTTAAGAATAGTTCAATCCAACACATTTTAGGCAAGATAAAGACGTTTCAGTAAAACGAAATACACATGATACGAGAATTGAACAAAGACAATTCTTTTACTTATGAAATTATCTTTACCTACTTTCGCTCGCTCTGCCAATAACTTCTGTACTTTATCGAAATACGTTTACATTGCGACAGTTTTACTGAAATAGCTATAGTAAGAAACGAGAAAGAATATTACGGATTCAATAATCTGGATTATGTAATTCCTTATCATGCTTTCAGAGACAGTCGAATCAAGTATTAGCATAAGATCATTTTCAATCAGAACGATCTCTAGAAAGAATTTTCTAGACTCGACTTATAAAGGCGATATTGGATTTTGATACGAATTTATCGAAAACGCCTCAGCGGTGTCAAAGCGCCCCTCTGGCGATATCAAAAAATTATATCAGAACTTTATCGTCAATGTAAAGCTGAATGCGCAATCCCAATGACTGACGGCTAATGACAAATCAATGAATCTTGCGAATCCAATTCTATTTACTTGGAAAGTACCCTTGGGATTTAAAAAATCTGGATTGAAGTTTGAAAGAATGATATATTTTACGAAATTTATATAATACCCAACTGTGTTAAAGCTGCGTAAAGGTAGACATTTATCTCGGCTCGCTCATATTGTAAATGCAAAGGATTTGTTGTGAATATGTGGGACGATGCGACTTTATTTGATCATATCGAAATGCTGAACGAAGCGAGGTAAAGTTTTGAAGGTGGTTCTTTTTGTTCTTAATTTTTTCAGAAATTCGTTCTTGACTAGTCAATTCAAAAATTATATTTATTTTTTAAGTTATTACTCTTTCAGTTAACACCAACACGTGTAAGAGAGTGGACAATTATCATTATAACAAACATTGAATAATATTAATTAACCAATCATAAACAAACAAAAATGTAAACATAAATAAAACCAAAACAATTCAAAAAGTAGATGCTTTTCAAAAATACATATTCCGTCCATATCCGCACACACACATTTAGAACATCCGCACAACAACAGCAGGGTATTGGGCAGTATTACATTGCGAGATGCACTATACCAATATCCAACATTCACATACACAATAAAAATACCACTTTTACAATATTACAACCCGTGACACCATAAAACATCACTCCCGTATCGGATAGCTAGTCAAAACGGACACGAGCCCACTTCAAAAACAGCGAGGGCCCGAATCCGCGCAGCACGGTCTAACGCTATTTCACGGCGAGTATGTCACGCATGCATATTTCATTGTAGACTACAACAGAGGGACTTCGTCGTGGGAAATCAAGCGCTTGTAGCCATAGACTATAGAGAAATGTTTGACGTAATTATGCGTTATTTATTGGCGTGCGTACGGGGAGTGTTCGATTGCGAATAGGAGTTCGTGCATTAATTGGTCGCTGTAAAATTCATCGGAAGTTAGGTAGGTACTCAATAATTTTAATCATAAAATCAGTGTTAGTTTGGAACACTGAAAAAGTATTATTTGCCGATACCATTTTCAATGTTTTAGTTGCCTAGGTCTGTTTGGTAATACGAGTATATATGTCCAAATGAATACGTTCATGCCTCTTAGTGTCTGAGAGTTATGCGCTTTAGGGACTTTAGTGGTACACTACTAATGAAGACGTTGAGAACGGTGTTGACATATTCGTTTCGAATGCAGGCGGTTATTTTACACACAATACATTCTAGTTTATTATTTTTACCGTATCCAAATGGAAATTTTAAGAGACCTAATTTATCGGTTTCGATAAAGCCGATAAAATAGGAGCCACAAATATTGTATGTCCACCATGGACCTAAATTAAAAAAAAAAAAATATTTAGCGACATATAGTATACAACATCTGACAACACGAACCATATCTTGACTTATGTACCTACATACTGCTCCGTTTGACCATTCGAGCGATCATCAAGATGAACCAGCTGACCTATTTACTGAAGCGTCGAAAATTCGCGACATATCTGTATCGGAGACATGTCTTGAAAATAAAACAATCTATATGCATGTACTGGTCATACTGGAAGATATCAAATTACAATATTGAAGGAGTTTGCAAAGGAATTGAAGATGATGGCTAAGAGTTCAATCTAAGAGGAAGACTTTGAAATGATCTGGCTTCAGTAACATCTATGTTTTCTGTACTTCAAAGAGATATAGCAATTTTACGTATAGTGTATCTCAAGAAAGAATGGCACTCCCGAGCTTATAACCATGTTTCTATATCATCAAAGACGCGGAATGTGATGAACAATTATTCTGAAAGCTGTTATATGTATATATATTTATGAGAAACATAATATCTACATGAAATCATGCTTCAGCATACAATATAAATTCATTCAAATATGAATTACTTACTATAATGGACATCTTCTTAGTTATAATTCAGAAAACCTCTTCTATATCCTATTGAATGAAATATCTTGCATTAATAAACACGACAGATTTAATCAAATAAGTCGACAAGTATAACGAAATAAATTTACTACAAATCCATTTAATTAGTTGTTTAGCTAACATAAAGCTTGTACATAAACCGCAGTGTTAGCTCAAAGCCATTAGTCAATTACCTATCATAGATTAGCACATCAGTGCTCGCGAGATTAATGACCTAACTCCACAGCACTCAAGTTTAGTACGTGAATAGTGCAGGAATTTATTGCTTATTTCATAGTTGGGACTATTAATTTGGTGATGAATAGATAATATCAAGTGGATTGATTTTAGATGATATACATAGGAGGGCATATGATATACATAGGAGTATATATGAGTGAGGAGCTCGTGGCTAAGTAATAACAGCCGCATGGGTCGATTCATCAGGTTAAGCTACGCTTGCCGGGGTTGGTCCGTGGATGGGTGACCATCTTTACATATTGAGACTCCTCCGTGCCTCGGAAAGCACGTTAAGCCGTTGGTCCCGGCTGTCATTTGTGGATCTTTGACAGTCGTTACGGGTCGTCAGAAGCCCGAAAGTCTGACAACCAGTCTTGCCAAGGGGTATCGTATTACCCAGTTACTGGGTTGTGGAGGTCAGATAGGCAGTCGCTCCATGTAAAATACTGGTATTCAGCTGCATCCGGTTGGGCTGGAAGCCGACCCCAACATGGTTGGGAAAAGGCTAGGCAGATGATGATGACATAGGAGTGCATATAACAGCCTACACCAGTGACTATACCATACCCTTGATGCCCAGCGACGCCCTAAGTTGAAGCCCATATCCCACAGGAGGTGCCCTTAGACTGTAGTCGCTTAGTTTATAATTTTTATGACCTGACTGGAGGCGGCATTCACAGGGCAGCCTGGTCAAGCAGCCGACAACTGCCTACGTTGAACTGCGAGATGCCCTTCATAAAAAAATACTGTACATATTGTTACGCCCGGTGCCTTGTGTAGTCAGGCTTAATTTATTACATTTAGTGCTCATTTTTCCATCACCAGAAATCTTTATCGGAGAAATTTATTTTGAATTTGTTACAGTTTTTTCCACACGAAAACTATAAAAAGTCAATTTTATTCCACTGGTTAAAAATATTCTGACGTTGAAAAAATCAACCCAGAATCTAATTTGATCATTTATTATATTCTAGATATTTTTATTTTTTTATTAGCGCTTTCTATCCCACTGCTGGGGAAAGACCTCCCTATCGCTACTCTTTCCACTTCTCTTTGTCTAGATTGTATGTAATAAATTGTTTAAATGTTCGAAGAAAAAAATATTTCCCTACATGCAATATACATAGACGCTTTTCCTTCGGTATCCACATTGCGTTATTCCCCCTTCATTTCAACACCTTCCATCAACATAATAACGTGCAAATACCAGGTTTTTCAACCCTATAGCAGTCGATAAGACACGACAAAGTATGTGAAAAGAGAAAGTGATAATAGAAACTCTACCACTGTGATCAGCCGACCCATCGCAGTGTTTCGGAGAAAAATGCCAGCGCACAAAATCAATTTCCTGACATCCAAAAAGTTTTTATGATAAGGATATTGCAGTCCCACAAATTAAAAGTGTTGTTATTTAATTTATAAATCTTTTGTTCACATTTAGAACATAACATCATGCCTGTATACCCCGAAGAGGTTGGCAGAAGTCCTGTTCACGGCACGAATCCAGACTCTGGGCTGCTAATGGAAAAACCCAATGACACTTTGCCCAACCTGGGAATCGATCTCCTGGGATCGATTGCCTCACGTTCAACAGTGGCACTTGCATCTACTGGACTAACGAGGTAGTCACATATAGGTACAGTAAGAAAATTTCTGGGAAAAATTGTATTTATAGGAGAAACGTGGGTACTTTGGAGTGTGTAATGTTTTCTTGTTAACTATTGGAACGGATAATCAAATACTGATTCAGCTCTCTACCTTTCTACACACCATACCGTTTTATTGAATGCAATGACAGTGTGCTACGTCACTGCTTGATACGTACTATAGCGACTAATGTGGGTCTAGCAAGAACACGCAAAGTAAACATAACGTAAATTCGAACGATTTTAAAATTCTAAATAATTGTTTAGCACATTATTATTTAATTCGATTTAAGACATTATTCACATCTACGGGTGATGCAAATTTTCGCAAAAATGTATAAGCCAAATTACTATGGGATAATTGAAGGATAACTGAAGGATAGCTGTAGGATACCTGAAGATTAAAAAATCATAAGAATTTATGTTACCTTTACTTCGCGCATTCATGCAAGCTCTGTTTCTGATCAATTTTGTGACTCTGTCCCAGTGTCCCAGTCTTGAATCTTCCACTAAATCATTCGTCTGTGAAACTTGATAAATCTTTACCTGAGAGTAGTTTTCTTTTTCTGTATGAGTGTCCGATCGATTGACAGTCACTTTGAGGACGTCTTTTTGATTGATTGAGGAAAAATACCTACTTATATTGAGCATCTACCCGGCTAGTTCTTTATATATTTTTTTACGTTTTAAGGTCAGTGAAACTATAAAAATTGGTCCAATTATCTTAGCTTTTTTGGCATCGTAATCGTTATCTACTAGTTCTCTATCGGCTATCGCGTGGGCTGACTATCCTTAAACTTGGTTAATTTAATTGCCTGGTTGAAAGAATTTCTCGGATTATAAAATATATGTCAAGTAATACTTTACAAATTAATATCCAGGCCAATAAACATCGAGTTAGGGTACACTTAAGAAGAAATGTAATAAATTATGTATCATGTGAATCGTGATGGAAAACGGCTGGTTCCTGTTCAAAGCGGCAACTTTTCTTTGATATTACTTTATTTGGTTACGTATATATGGGCGAGGATATGTAAAGAGGCTTATTGGGTGGATACGATCCTTAGTAAAAGTGAATAAAAATATCTTTTTTGTTACTATTTTATTTGTGGGTTTCTCAATGTGCTGGGTGTTTGAAATGAGGTTACAGTTAAGTGACACGTGTCAGACTGTTTGGTCACTTTTTTATTTATGTTAATAATTTCAGTGCTTGTGCCCACGAAAGCTCTTCAGTACTAAGTGGTCCCTGTAGTCGTAGAAGACTTACCAGTGTATGTAACGAATTGGACGTCTTACTTATGTCGTCAATCAGGGTCAGTGTCAACTCGGCCCGAGTCAACTCAATCCAAATAATAAATAATATCAGATATCCCGTTTACGAAATTAGAGCGTATGTCATACGTAAGCGTTTACATTTCCCATATTTTTTTAATTTAAAATTCTTTGCAACCGAATGATTTTATTGAAATTGTATTTTACTTTCTTTGTCAATTAGGCAAGTTTAGATGAAGCGTAGGGAGTTATTTATCTATATCAAAAGATATATTTTTATGGAGTAAATCTTTATCTGACCTGACATGCGCCCACACGTAAATTAAAATTAATTTAATCAATTTTATTTTATTGCACGAGCGATTGTCATTCATACTCTCCGATTACCAAAGATACATATAGAAAATAATTGTAATAACCAATAAAATTAATGTCTACATTTATATGCCAAACATCAAGTTTTACATGAACTTCATTATAATTTTACTGCCGATATTCATGAGATATTCATGTTAATTAAATTTGTTCATAGCAATGCATAAGATTACTTTTTAGTGTTCTGTAGCCGAAGGGTGCCAAACGGAACCCTATTGCTAAACCTCCACTGTCCGTCATTCCGTCCGTCCGTCTGTTTAGCAGCGGACTGTATCTCATGAACCAAAATAGGTAAACGATTGAATTTTTCACAAATTGTGTATTTCTATTTGCGCTTTAACAAATAATAATAAAAATTGAATAAAGTTAATAATTAAACGGAGTGCCCATAAAAGAAACGTGTTTTTTACGGAACCTGTCGTGTACGAGTCCAACTTGCACTTGTATGGTTTTATAGTGCTTCATTTTTGTATGAACTATAAATTTTAGTAGCTTTATGTGACTGGACCACTTCTCATGTTCAATGAGTCAGTTCATTGAGGTCCTGCAGAACAAATAATTGCTCAGAACTGATAACCTTCAGAGGTCAAACCTTGGCTGGTCACAAGGGTCATCAACACAAAGCCAAAGTCTACGGGAAAAGCCATATGGCCCAACCAAAAAGTACCTACAAAATAATTATCTTTGTGATTTTAGAGACACATATTAAACAAGCTGAACAGTTTTCTGACAAAATTGTTTTATTTATGTTATGCACAATCCTCATTTGTTTTGCAAATTAATACCCGAACGCACTTACAGTTTGTTTAATGGCTGCGAGCGAGTAAAAACAGCTGACGTTTCTCACAATAGGATTTATGCATAACGATGTACTAACTACTACCTAGTTAACCGTTGTGTCTGTTTATTTTTTTTTATTTTATTGCCTCTGTATTACTGAGTTAAATGAAATATTCCTTTTTGGAAAGTGATTTGAGGGGCACTGGTTAGTCACTTTGATAACTATGTAGGTACTTCAAAAAAAACTTGTAAGGAAAAACTGAAAACCTTTTCTTGTCCTGAAAGTAAACCAAAAAGGTTTTCCAGGAACCTACAATTTCAAAGAAAAACTAAGCGTTTTCTGTCCTTATTTTTATTGAAGTTTTCAGATAATTATGAATATTAAAATAAAAGGAGTTAGTACCGGGATGACGACTAATAGAGAAGTATGGAAGGAAAATACTAGTTGTGCCGAATACATATAAATTAAGATAAGGGCAAGAGAATAATGAAAATTAATTCTAACTAATTAATTATAAACTAATTAACTAACTAATTAACTAATTATTATAAATGCGAAAGTGAGTTTATTTGTTTGCTACGCTTTCACGACAAAACGGGTGAACGGATTTGGATGAAATTTGTCACATGGGTAGCCCATAACCTGGGTAAGGACATATGATACTTTTTTTGTCGGTAGTACGTTTCCATGGGTTTTCGACTTCCACGCGGGTGAAGCCGCGGGCACAAGTTAATATTAAAATATTGATGGCATTGTCAAGTACACACGGCTACACATCAAGCTATATTTTCCAGTAAAAGCTGACCTCGCATTGTGCAGAAATCCTATACAATACGAGATCAGCATAAACTGGAAATGTATAGCTTGATGTGTAGCCGTGTGTACCAACGTACTAATATAACTGAAAAGTTTTCCATAATCCCGAATACAAATTCATTGTTATTTACAATTGTCGAAAATATTTTTAAATCAGTTTATTTGGCTACTAAAACTCGTATCCGCATAATCTCACAGCTTTTTTCAAATCCGCTGCGATCAGTCGCACACTGTTCCACGCGATACATCGACAGTTCTGTTGACAAATGTGCACTGATTAATATAATTGTGTCGCGATTCACGCGTCCGTTTGTCTCTGTCGATAACTTTGTGATAGTACTGTTGGTTAGCTTGATTTATGTGAACCAATGATGCACAATTTGAAGGGGCATCGGTTTGTTCGATTTAAATTGGATTTGGTTCATTATGTGTGTCATTTCAGTTATATAAATTTGCTGTATTATAAATACTATTATATACTTACATGGTTTTTCAAATGTTAAACGAGAAAATAGTCTTATCATTGAAAAATACTTTATTATGAAATAACACTTTATTGTGACTGCTATGCCGTGCCCCTAAAGAGTATACCCTGATGTTTCGTTTTAAAATCACTTACCTACTATAGAGGTATGAGAAACAGGAAGTATAGTAGAAAAGAGAGGATCGAGGATCCTCCGACCAGGCGGGTGTTGTATCTGGTGGGCAACTGCCCGACGATAGATGTCAGGACGTTGTATATTTGATGCTAGTCGCGTGGTAAACGCTGCTTTCGCGATGCAGGATTTTGAGTGACTTCATTGTGACGCCACACTACCTTCGCTAAGGCTTCAGAGCCTGAAAACCATTGTTCATTTTTATATCATATTAAATTATCATTCTAGAACGTTTCTTTACTCTCTAGACTAGACTATTCTATCTTCATCACATTCACTTCTCTAAATACCGTATAACATCATTACGTTTTTTCGATACTCATAATTAGTCATCAATAAAACAATTACAATGTGATCAACAGTCAATTCACTATTTCTGATTGAGAACCGGCTTCAAAGCATTTGCTTATCAAAAATCCATATAATTGACCGAGACGATCTTGATTGAGCCCACAAAAAAAATTGACTTCATACTCGTAATAGATTTTCAACGGCAATTTGATATAGTATACAATTGCATACTATAAAAAAACTGATAACTAATACTTTGTTACCCGTTCTGTTTGTTCTCGAAGCACTTAAAAATGTTCCGATGCACGTTTTTGCTAGAGTCATGTTCCGTCAAAGCAGGTTCGAACAGATTTGATTTAAAGAATGGCTGCGTGTTTTAGAACAATTTCTAGCGATTCGTTCCTCAACCGATGTGGATTAAATTTATAACTGCGGTGTATTTAATTATTGTTTATCCTTGAAACAGATTTTAGTGAGTCAATTTTTTTGTTGCAATTAGAGATTTCAAGCCCAAAGGGATTGCGGTTCTGGGAAAATTATTTTAAAAGTAACGAACTCCAAATATTTGAACGCGTTTATCTGGAACTCCTCGAAATTACTCACTTTGGACATGCTCTTCCATGAAATTAGGCCGTTGAAAATTACTTGAACACACATGTTACCAACAAATTATTCATTAATATCATCATAACATCACGCCTGTATTTACCGAAGGCATAAGTAGAGGTTTATATTGGTACACCCACATTTCACCAGATATGTTTTAGTCTCATGTAATAGGGGGCGAGCCTATTGCCATCAACCAGCCAGAAATCCAATCCAGACCCGGGGCTGCTACTGGGAAATTCCAGATGGAAATACCCGATAACATTTTGCTCGACC
Organism: Lithophane leautieri; assembly: GCA_949152455.1. Taxonomy (NCBI): domain Eukaryota; kingdom Metazoa; phylum Arthropoda; class Insecta; order Lepidoptera; family Noctuidae; genus Lithophane; species Lithophane leautieri. The sequence continues at coordinate 5,714,974 of OX424469.1, read as the reverse complement.
TGAAAATCTAACCCAGGAGCACATCCTCAACAGTAGCACTTGGGACCACTAGACTAACAAGGCAGTCATTCATTCATTTTAGGAGGTATTCAGAATAAACCAACATATTGCTATAATTCAACTCAAAACAACAAAAGCCGGTCGAAACAAAAGCCGAATCATGTGATAAAAACAAGTGACAAACAAGTGCTCAAACAATAGACGAGAAGATCACGCCAAATGAACAATATGTGAACATAAATGTACAATACGGCGTAATTACTGCCACAATGAGATGTCATACCGATTCGAGCTATGACAATCGGTGGGGTAACAGCACCAATAATAGGTGACAGTTAGGGCGAGGGTACACGCCACAGAAGAGAGCGGAATAGAAAAATGAAATGATACAATACAACACAACGCACAATTTTCAATTTTGAAACAATTTCCTAGGGGCAATTCCTACATTTTTAAGAACGTTTGCATTCTAATCTCAGTATCAATCAGTCAAATTAAATACATTTTTTTAAAGTTTTTAATACTAATTGTCGCTGAGATGTGATTGCGACTTGAATTTATCATGAATTTATAATTTATTTTGAATGTGATGTGCAGCGAATTAGCATAGAATTAGTAGCGATTTAGTAATAATACTAATTATAAGTGTGTATATAGCAAAATTTGGAATAATGGCTCCATATCTATAGAAAAATATGTTTTGAGTTAACTCTCCGTAGATACAAATGAGTGGGTTTACCTACGAAAATATTGCAACGGGGTTTAAACACAGGATTTGCTAGGCTGCTACTGTTAACAATGGACAGTATATAAAACAGTAATTACTTGTATAGCTGAAATCAAACAAAACAATAAACAATCCATACGCTCGCGCTTGTCATTTTGGTCCAAAAAGCTCAGGGAATTAGTACGCGCCAAGCAACGTAACTTGAGCCAGCATACATATGGTATTTATTCCATTCCGTTCATCCAATAAGGGTTGATATAATTTATGTCATATTCCGAAAATGTTCGCGACACATTCAAGTTCAATGTTGACATTTCCACTGAACAATACAGGCTGTTTTATTGTTTCATGATATTTTGTGTTCTAATCAAATGTCGAATAAAGGTCGCTCAATTAGCGATTTCAGTATAATGTCAGCGATTCTTTAGGTAACAATAAAAATATAAAGCAAGACAAAAAATGTTGCTCATGAAACCGTTGTTTGTTATCAACGGGCAATTTGAACTGAAGGAAAGATAAGTAAACCAAAAACTACGAGAAATGAAAACCTACTTACACTCTTTAAGTAGAAATCCTTGGGCATATTCAAATATTATTTAAATAATATTGAAATAACAAACCGATTAATGTTTTTTAGTAATTAACTTCGGCCAATCAATAGGATCATCTTCTCGTTATTAATTGTTGCAACTTTGCATACACCCACGTCCAATTTATAAGTTACGAAAGGCTTATTATTTTTCGGTTTTTGTAATTTTAACCAGTCCAAAGTAAATTAAAAGTCATAAACGAATGATGTTTAATTTATTTTGTAATTTGTTAGTAATTGAGAAATATTGTTTCACAAAACTAAAAAGCAATGTGTTTTCATCAAAAGAAACAATTAAATTATTTCGTGAATGTTTAAATTATCACGTATTTTTGAATGGAGTTTTTTTCTTTTACTAGAATTTTATCAACATTCAAGTAGTCAGACAATTATTACTTTAGGAAAGTGTTATTTTTTTAAATAAAATTGCGTTCTTGTATCAATAACAAAAATAAAATTGATGCTAAAATAAATTGACACAGGCACGTAACATAAATACCTAATTACAGCTTCGCCCAAAAATTATTCCCTTTTCGTCCTTTTATTTTACCAATAGATTGACGTATTTGACAAATGAATCTATGGCGTGCATACAAGCACCCTGTATTTAAGACTCCGGTCAACCGACTCCCGAGAGCGGAGGTTAATCATTTTATTCAACAGTATACTGTTACTCTGAATTATTATTGACATACCAACTGTCGGAGGACGCCATCAAATTGAATGTGTGATTGAAAAATCAATAGTATTCGTAGTAATGTTTTGTGTAGAAAATGTAAGAATAGTAACACGCCTTCTGTAATAAATGTTTAGATATTTTTACAAAATAACTATTTCATTTGTGTCTGACATGTTATTATGGATTGCTGTGAAAGATTGAGTTCTGATGGTTTTCTTGGCAGACTCCTATTTTATATCATAAGAAACCTATTGTCTGGTAATGATTTGCGAAAAAATACGATAGGGCACCAATTTTGAATTGAATTGTAAAAAAGGTGTGAATGTGGAAATAAACAGCTAAGCTAGAGCAGCAAATATAATTATGTTCTAAAAACCTATTTCAAAAGTGCTCCGAAATTCTAAAATATTTACGAAAACCACCTTTAAGTGTTGAAAAAGAATTAATTCCATACCTTCCACGAGACTGAGTAAATATTCAACAGAAAGCTGCAAAGCCAGCGCTGTGAGGAATCAAGCCAGATCTGAACCAGTTTCAGTAATGTCTGAATTCCTGTAAATTATTCAACTGGAAAAATTCAGACCGGCTTGTAAAAAATACATAAATTAGTTACCTGTTCTCTCGAGCTATGCTATGCATTTTTATTACTGTATATTTTTATCAGATTTATGCTACGGCGTGGGTATGTGCTTTTGAAAACTTGTGAAATTGAGTTCATTCGTAGTACTTGAGAAATGAAATTTTCGTAAATGTTCTTTACAGACTTTTCAACTCCAAACCATTACTAGGAATTCAACAAAAGGTAACTGCAAAGCATCTTAGGTAAAGTAATTTCAGAAACGGAAGGGCTTCCAGCAGTGTTTAAGTGAATTATCAATAATGAATATCTTATGGCATGAATTAAGACACCCAATACATAATTCAGTGCATTATGAAATCTTCAAAGGATATAAATTTGAAAATCGTAATACTTCCGCAAATCATATCAGCGGCTTCGATCGACGCGCGTCGATGGAATGAAATCAATTTCAGAGTTAGTGCGCACCGCCGATCGAGATATCGAGTACCGTTCTTCATTAACTCGATTTTATCGACAGCGATTTTTTAATAATTGGAACTCGCCTCAGATTTTTGACGGGCCGATTAAGATCGTTAACTCACGTAGATATATCTCACAGTTCCGCGAATTCTGTACTGATTGCAGTGAAATTATGGCAGTAATGTTAATCGCTCTTACATAGTTTGAATAACTCAAACGTAACGGAACTTCGATAAAAGGCGTCAGTTGTGATATCTATCGTGGAATAAATATTAAATCGGAGCAGTCTATACTCGTTACGAGATAAACAGTAAACACCTCACCTAGTGTATAATTTTAAAATAAACCGTGTTTCCAAACAATATCCCATAACATTCAATATCTATTGCACTTATCTGATTCACACTAACAATCGCACTCATTCTAAAGGCTTTGCATTTTATTGTTTTAAAATCAGCTAAGGCTATTATGGAGCGCGCCGTGAGATTTTATCTAAAGCTAAATGTTTCGTGAATAAAATTGGTCGCGCTCGTTCGAATCGGATCTCGATCGCACGGTCGATGTATCGATTCAGTAACGATATAGCCTCCGATCGTATCGGGAGACGATGTTACGTAATTACAGAGTAGTTTTACGGTTACTTTATTCATTCGGCGAAACTTTGCACATGCATAATTCAGTCGTGTTTTTGTGGATACCCGCATTAATTCGTAAAGTTTTTACGCTTAAGAATATTACTTGAATTGCCAGCTTCTTTACATGTATCGGTGATTTTAAACACTTTAACTGAATATTCTTTTAAGTGAATTGCTACTTGATTTTTGCAATTCTCTGAAGTTGTTGTGTCGTGGTTGTATTAGAAAACTTGACGTTGTAATTGCATATGGGATTTGTGTTATAAAATGGAGTCCCTTATTAAGCTGTTCGCTTTAATACTGCCCCCGATAAAAGAAAAGACGCATCTAATTTTTTTTCCAGATTTGAATGATATATTATATTGCTGGAATCAGAAAAAAAAGGCGCATCTGACTATATTTCTAATATTTTTCTATCTTCCTTCAGTGCAGTGTTATCACAATAAAATAGGGCGCTTCTGTTAATTTTTTTACTCCGATTGAAAATGAAAAGAGGAATTTATGTGAAACTTAATTAAAAAGTCGCATTTATGTAGATAATTTACTAATAGTTTATAGTTTTTTTTTAATTCAGTAATATAAAAGGCGCATATTTGTCCGTATTTCCGCATGTCCGCAAAAAACATTTGCGTCTAACGCGCTAATAAAAATACTGCTTTCATATTAAGAAAAAAAGACCACATCTGACTACTTGCGGTTATCTACATACTTTCTAATTCTTAAGAAAAAAGGCGTAAATACCTGTATTCGCCCATTTCTGTTAAAATCATATACTTGATAGATAAACTAAATATTTAGAAGAAAAGTACAGCCAAAAACGTTTGAAATCTAAAGGACGCATCTTGCCATTTACGTCTACTCAATTAAGTATCTAATATTTTTCTTAATTTTTGATGCTAAGACGAAACTGTTTTTTCATTATTTTTGTTGTAATAATTAATAAATCATATTATTTATTAAACCAAGTGTATAGTGTGCATTATTTTCAACTTTTAGTATGTAAATATTTTAATTTACTCGAAGACAGCAAACGATTTCCCGTTTCATTCATTAAAACATTTATTTCTCTGTTTTTACTTTTTGTTAGATACGTCTTTTCTTTTATCGGGGGCAGAATAGGAGATTCTATTACGTATCACTATCACCGCGAAGGCTTTTTTTACTTGAAAAGATTCAGGCATATCAAGTTTATGTTTATAACCTGAATTACTGGAATAAGCTCGGTTGTATCTTAGAAAATGATTTCTTGTAAGATAAGGGACGGGTTCTTATATTGGGCACCAACAATATACTTAACATGTTTTTCATAGAGTTTCTTCGAAAATGTGATATCGTTCATCTTGCTGGTTTATTTTTATAGTGATGTGTGAAAAATAGTCTCTGCCTTCAGTATTGCGTGAAACATTGAATATCCTGAACATAAATTGAAACAGGTACATTATTGAGTAATTGACAAAGCAATTCCATGATCAAACCTCATCGCTTTACAGGCTGTAATTAAAAAGACATCGATAAAGTAAAAGGCTGTTGGGTGTCTCTTAATTTGCTCAATTTTGTGAGTTCGTCAATGGCAGCCGCTAATTTTCCGTCGACATGTGCTTGGTCGCACGACGCTTAATGAAACACGCAATCGTTGTTTGAGGGAACGCGCCTGTGGCAGCGTAATTTTAATCACAAACTCTTCAGTATGTTGTATCGTGTTAATGGTTTCATATTACGGTTTGGATTAAATACAAAAGTTTTCCTCCATTACAACACGAATTAACCACGGGGCTCCTAGGTAAATAACGGCAACGTGGATCGTTTGAACCAATTCTCAGATCCATGGATGACTGAACATTCTTTAAAACAGTGAGTCCGTACAATCCGGGATAGTTGTTGTAATACCAATATGTGGACAGATGTAACGGCTTCAGGTCTAAACTTTGAAAATAAGTGTTGCCCAGGGTTGTAAAAAAAATATTTACACACGCATCTAGATAATAGTATAATTATGTAATGAAAACGATAACCAGTCTAATCACAGTACAATGTACTATATCAATCCTAACTCAAAACTATATTGGTTAGTTAGTAAGTGCATACTCCATCGACAGTTAGATTGGACATCAGTTTCCGAGAATCGTAAATCGACAGCTTGACCCACTAATACATTCAGCCGAGATATCGATAATCGATATATCCATACATTATCGCCAATTAGTTCGTGTGCCGTTGTCCTTACTCGAAGTGTCGTGTAAGGGTTGAGACGAATGCGGATATATATATCGAATGACGTGCCGCGCATTCGAAATGGTCCCATTAACTCGCATCGCTTTTGAGATGCAAATGAGAATTTTTTTTCTTTATAAAATCTCTTCATTGAATATTTCAAGCCGCGCCTTGTGGGTGAATTTATTTTCTTCCTCCAATTCTGAAACGAAATAAAGGAATCAACAATTTAGATTTCTTTCTTTTAATGCAACGCGGCAATTCTATTTCTGTAGAATTTTAATTGAAAGTTAAATTGTACTGATATTGCGGATATTTTTGGTTTAATTTAAACCATTATTATCCCAAAAATTGGATACCACATGTTCGTAAAATCACGACTCGATTTCATATTCAAAGCTGTGCTAAAAGTGTATGCGAACATGAATAGGGCGAAGGCACCAATGATCGGCCATTGTGTAAGCGAACGCCCCTAGCTCAGTGTTGTCACATAATGTCAGTATCGGAAGGGCTCAAAGTGTCACCCCTGGCAGACGAGTGCACTTGCTACACGTTATCCAGATATGTTGTGAATTTGACTCGGTACTTTGAATGACGACTAATTCCATTGTTAACGCTCTGCCATATGGGCGACATGACAAGAGCGGTTTAGTACGGATTGCCAATACTGAATTTAAGCTCGTCTGCATTACGCCTTGGTAATTTATAAAATTCTACGTTTTACATTATTTTATACATTGAATTCTATTCATTTTTTTATTCATGATTGATATACCTAATAAGGCCGACCAAGATAATGAAGGTAGTACGACCATTTTCAGGCAAGTGGGCGAAATCGACGACAGAGATAGATAGGGTAGTTTATATTTATTATAGGTTCTTTTATTTTATGGCAGCTTTTGGAATATTTGAAGTACATTTTAATTAATACTTATAGACAGGTAATCAGCATAAAACGCCACTGATCCATTACACCCCAATCCAAGGCTAATCGAGATTAAACCCTTATTATTTAAGACTTTACCGAAAACATGAACCAAACTCGCAAGAATCTCAATATTAAAGCGCCATTCGGCCGCAAAATAGCAAACAAAAACACAATTAGCTGCTGGGGGAACAAGAGTACAATAGCGGTTTGGACAACGTTTGGAGCAGTTACCCTAATTTGTTATTACTGTCAGTTCGGGTGAACTTGCGGCTGCCTTATGCTAATAAATGCTCGCTCGCCCCGACAATTGATATAACGATTGCATAATAAGTAAACCTTATGAACTCCATATTTGTTAGCAGAAATAGTTGTGGGATAGTAGCATTTTGTAAGAGACAAATTTGACCGTTACCTATATTGGCTAGCACTGCATTTGTGGCTTGACAATTTCATAATTATTAGTGACACTGGTTTGTATGTTTGACAACCAGTCTTAAGTTTGGATATTAGCTTTATAAACATTTGCCCTTATTTGGTAAGACTAGAATCCGAAACCAAAATATAATATTGCGAAAAGTCTAGATGTACTATGACTTTGTTTGGAACAGAAAGCTAACTAACACTAACTTTCTTCGCTTCGTTATGCACTGTTGGATTTACAACGCTCGGTTTAGCACCGAAAGTTGAAAATACAACAGCGCACTTTTATCAAGGCATTCATTAAGGTGTTGCCTAGTAAGTGAAAACGGGCATTACTTTCATGTTTTTATCACCAATATCCTATTCTCGTTTTCCTTGTAGCGACAAATCTCATGCCTACGTTGAAATGACAGGATCATGTCTAAACCTTTCTGGAGATATTTCGTAAACAGTGCTAAAAGGGGTGATATTTTGATAGTATTGATCAAGGTTTCAAACAACATTTATCAATCTCAGACCAAATAAAAAACCACGACGTAGCGCTGCGAACAATAAAATGAACCATGTAAAAACTACACCTCCCCTCTGTTCATAAACGCTCACACGCAAACATTTACAACCATTCACAATCAAACTTCAATCAAACTTTACCTCACTAAGTGCACACATCTTTACGAAACCAGCCTCACGTCACTGTTGAGAGCGCTATGTCTTGGTTTTTTATTTGTTCTATGGTCTATGTTATCAATAATGGACTATTGCATTAGTAGGTATGACATTATTTACAATACTTTCTAAGTGCTGATACTAAAGAGTAGAACCATACAGATAAGTATACCCTTTTAAATCTAGTCCCAGATACGTTAGACAAATATTACAATTCAGGATTTATCATCAATCCGCAATCTCAAGACATATTACTACAGAAATGGATGATTTTAAAATTCAACAACAGCCCAGTACATTAATTTGTCTTGAGTAGCTCGCAACCATTTGCCAAACATAATGTTCTCAGATAAGAATGCACTTGGGAAAACAATATTAATCTTAGTGTGATTCATATTTTATCGCTCAAACTTGCATGTATGTGGCGGGCAACCATAAATCAAATTGTAAGTACCATTGGGCAGGGATCACAGTGTTTTTGTTTTTCTGACTTCATGTGTGAAGGACGTATAAATCAAAGGTCTGATTTTTGTAGCTATATCAGACGGTGCAACTAAGTAGAGGCTTGTACATGAAAAAAATTGCGAAGTGTGAAATGGTTGAAAGAAATCTTTTGTTTTTTTTATTTTCTTTGTAAATAAAGTAAGACTGCATTTTGTAATTTTGGAAATAGATATTTTTTTAATTTTGTTTTCGATTTACTATCACAGTTTTCTTTCAGAACTCAAGTATTCTATAGCGACATACTTTCATGATATTTCCGTGAACCTCTAAAGGTACATTTAAGTTAGATTATAATAAGCTGAAAATTAGTTTTTTACGTATTAAAGAATCGTGGCATTGAAAAATATATTATATATTATTCACGTTTTATTAAAACGTTAATAGTTATACATTTCTTTAATAGGTATCCCTAAGATTTGTCTAGATATTCTTCATTCATATTTAGCACAGCTAATTTTTGTTCCAACGCAATCCATAAACGGCGATTCAAGAATTCTAGCCAAAGCAAACGTCTACGTACATACAGATAGAGACATCTACAAACAGAGACATTTACCACATTTTTTTAATTTATGCGGCCTACCCAAATGTCCTTTCTTTGGTATTATTCGTCAAATCGTTGAGCTCCTTAAATTCTGAGTTGAGCTGCACGATTACTGACAAATGCGTACACTGACTGGACAGGTCTACTCAATCTGTGTGGTTTTTTCCTCAAAAGACACTAATCTACATGGTCTTCATATGATCTGACCAAGATTATGTCTGGACTTTAAAAGACACTGTGAACTCTGACTTTGTTTCGGCCTTTCTAAAAGTACTTACTTACAGAAATAAAATCATGTATCATTTAAAGAAATCTAGATTTCTCAATTTCCTCTCCATCTCTATGGAGACTCCATCCATTCTTATGCACACACCTCAACAGTACTTAGTAACATGATAAAACGGAATCAATAGTGCTCTCATACCGTGCCAAGATGTAATAAACGCATGAAAAGTGAACAGAACCCGACCATTTGTTCTACACAGCGTTCAAACCCAATTCCATCACGTAACTCTTAATACGACGACGTAAAGTACAAAATTGAATGACGTCTACGTGGGTTTAATGTTAGCATGTTGGAACTAGGATGAAATTAATGATGTCTGTATTGAAAATCGTTTGTTTTGCTTCGAAAATGTTTAGCGTGGCAGAAAGTCTCTTCAGACCATATTTCATAGTGTCCTTACCAAGTTTATAGGTTGATGATGTAATGATGTTGCCTTCAACTAGATAGATGGATAGGATACCGTTTCATAGATTGAAGTTGATTTATTAACGGTTTTGTATTTTTTATGCGTATTTGGAATCCGGTTTATTCTGTTCTGGGTTTTTTTTTTTTAAGGAATGAAATGTAAATAACAGCTTTCTGCTTTCTTAGCTTAGCTGCCTCCTTTTTCAAACTGCTTTTCTTTTTTCTCTAGCGTATCCGTGACTAACACCTTGTATGGTTCGGCAAATTAACCTGTGTACGAAAAACATCCTTACATATTATAAAACAAAGTCCTCCGCCGCGTCTGTCTGTCATCCTGTACGCGATAAACTCAAAAACTACTGCTCCGATTTTCATGATATTTTTACCAATGGATATAGTGGTTCTCGAGTAAGGCTTTAGTATATAATAACCGACATCCACGCGGGCGAAGCGGCGGACATCAGCTAGTTAGTTATAAATTAAAGAGTTATAAATGATAAAGTCTGCTGAATGTTGCAACAATAATCCGGTAACGCTGCATATTTTCTATCAGTCTAGGAATAACCAATATACGAATAAATTTTCTGAAGAGAATATGAAGTGATATGGGAAAATGGTCAATTATTTATATTTTCAAGCATCTATAAACAATTCTGCGTTAACCCACTTAAGAGACCTGCAGTAAAATATGAAAGACAGCCGATCCTGCTGATCTAACTATCAAATTCTATTGTTACATCCAGCATCGTAACTTTACATAACAACGACACTATCTTCTAGTTACTGTCATTATGTGAAGCTAAACAAGGCATGTTGTAAATCAGTGGCCGAATCGACACGAAACTTGCCGAGTGAAGCCGATAAAGAGAAACAATATGATCGGGGTGTCACGTCGTGTCCAAAGAAAGTGGCGAGCGATTAGTCGTACGATATCAAACGCCATAAGTCCCTGTAAGTGTTAAATATGGCGACTCTCAACTGATATATGAGGTGGAGTTTAAAAAAGGAATGTTTTGGCAAGTTGTTAAGTGTGAACGAGGATGCATTTTCATCATTGCGATATGAATTGAAAGATTTATTAAATGCATGTTGAAAAATGCAGATGGAAGAAGTCAAAGAGGACTTTCATAGAATTCTCAAACGGAACATGATAAGTGCTAATACATTTAAAACATCCAAAAAGTTTAATAGCCTTTTATTTATTCCAAAAGTAACATAAGATTTCTCCTTAAAATCGAAGTGGTGTTTAAAGAACACTACAAACATCTACAGGTCTACTAAAATCTCCCCAAAAATAATATCATGTCCAAAATATGTTTGTCAACCTGTGCGTCTATATGTGTGTGTAGACAGAAATACCTGTTTTTTCTGTACAACGCCTTAGGATTATATTCTGTTATGTTGTGCAAGAAAAAATTAAATGAATAAATGAAACATCAAAAAAAAAAACAAATGTACCGACAATCACCTTACACCTTCACAAAAACCGTCTACCTATCACTTCAATATAAATCATTTAGCACAGTTTCATTCCAAAAAGTTTGCACTTTTCAACGTTTTCGTGAATCAGTAATGCAGGCTCTAAATCAGTCTGGGGACCGACCACATTTGCATATGAGTAGGGCGACAAAGAACAAAGGGATATTTTTTTTGTCGTTTTTAGACCGATATGCTATCGGCAAAGACTGCGGTATAATATAGGTACTATCAGGGGCTGTAAATCATTTAGGTTTTCGAAAAGCATTTCGGTTAAGCCTTTTTTGGTTTGATTTATGTATCCGTAATGAAGTTTTAAGCAGATAGTATGAGTGTGAAATATTTATTTTGTGTTGTTTTTTTTAATATTTAAAGGGTTTTTTTTTTAGATACTGGCCAGTGGCCACAGTTTTTCCTGCTCTTTGTTGTAGTCCTCTCATAAGAGAGCAGTGTTGGTCCAGTGGTAACGTGCACACTTCGATCTAATCACTAAAACAAACAGGTTTTTGCTGAGACCGTTCTTGTTGTTTTGTTTTTGAAATTATATATAATTATTATTTTAATATGATTTTTTTGGTAGTTTATTTATATCACTTGTCCTTATGGGTTCACTACAAAACCAGCGTCATACAGTATCTGTCTGGCGTTAATGCTGAAATGAACCTTTTTGGTGCAGCCGTGAGTGAGGCACCCACTATTGTTGTAAAAACATTTTTTTTATTTTTATTCTTTATTTGTATTTTGTGTTTCATAAACTGTGTCCAAATAAACGTTATTCTTTCTTTCTTTAATGGTTGCGACTTACGAGTTAGGTCGTGGGTTCCAACCGAAGTAGGCACTTTACTTTGTGTAAATTATTTTATAACCACTGCTCTCAAAACGATGAAGGAAGACATGTGACGTCCACCAACCTGCACTGGGCCTAAGTGGTGGAGTATGAGCCACTCCCTCTCACAGGAAGAGGAGGCCTGTGTCCCAACAGTGGTAACATTATAGGCTGATTAAGCCTCTCATAAGTAATAAAAATAATAATAAGTACCAATTTTTTTTTTTCCCATAAGATTGTTACTTTATTTAAATGAATCACTGAATTCCATACTAGTATACCCTGTGTCGCAGGATCTAATGTGAAAGTGGTCTATGTGCTAATGATCAAAATAATTCTAAGTTAAGAGATAGGGTACATTATTTATTGTACATAATAGTTTACGTAATTTGTGTAAAATTTATAAAATATAATATCCTAATATAAATATCTAAAACTTTTAACAAACTAAAATAATTAAGGCTTCGAAAAACTCCTCCGCGTCGCTGTTGACTGGTAATGTACCCCGTTGAATGAGACTTGACCTTTATGTTAATAATCTGTTAATTAATATATAATAAGAAGTTTATCCAGTGTATATATTTGTATCATCGATAATACATAAATACGGTATATTTGTGTAACGTTTTTCAAATCAAATAAGCAATTAAGTTCTAATCTCAGACAAAACTACTTATTAGATTCTAGTTTTTCCTCAATCACTCCGCGTTACATTGACTTAACATCAGGTTTTACACTTCAGAACATTGTTTTTATCAATCTGTTCATAATTTGTTCAATAAACACAGCACACAACATTAATATGGAAACATTAAAAGAAATTTATGTGAGCAAAGGAACTAGCTACCAGGAATTTGAGTGGCTTTTTGTGCCGCCACGCGCCAATAGTCATATTCTGAATAAATAAACGACTATTATACTTTTATACAGCATGTATCAGAAATGTGGGGTCTTAATTATGGTTATGGCACAGACCATCAAAATTAAAAACTTTCTCGCATGGTGCCAACATCGTAATCGCGAAAAAATTATCACCTGCCCCATACAAAACTTCAATACACTCTCGACTCAAAGGAGATTATTAACTGTCCATACATTTTTGGGCTAAATGTGAAAGTGCCAAACAAAAAACAAAAAGCTATGTTCCGAAAGAGTACGTTTTTCTCTTTATTTTTTATTACTACAAGCTATTACATTAATTAGATAAGTATTAATTATTTTAACTAAAACATACTGAAAACAGTATTTTTGGGAATCGTGTAGCAGCCCAGGAAATTGCCCTACAGATTTTGTCCGATTGTGAAAAGTGAAGAAAATAATAATGGTCTAACGAAATATATCATTTTTGTTGTTTGGTACTTTCATAATTTAGCCCAAAATCTCCTGGGGCTAGCAGAATATTTGTTCGCGATTACGATGTTGGTTCCATGGAGAAAGTTGTTCAGTTTGAGGGTCTGTACCACCACACCTTTAAATATGACCACACATTTCTGATACACGCTGTATATACCTTTTTGTTTAAAACCCAGTCACGTACTAACTACTATCTAATTGAATTTTAAATAAAAGCTGTCTATGCAACTATGGGCTAGGAGGCTTTTGTAAACCTCAACATAAGCTGGTTAGTTTTAATGAATTAGAAGAGGGATGAATCAAATTTTCTGCAATTTAAAAGATGATTTAAATTGATTTATTAATCAGGATTAAAAAGACAAGCATAAAATTAATTAGCTTTTATTTTTAGTTAATCAAAAGTCAAGTCCTCGTTTTAATTACGTAATTAAGTCTTTACAACATTAAGTTCAATTCAACGCATTCTTATGAAAGCATTATATAAATTGTTCAATCTATTCGACTCCACAATTTACGTACGCAAATGATATGTAAATATTTAACAAATTAGAAATGAACGACCAAACTTTGCTGTCACACATATTTTCCACATAAAAATTCATGCCACCACAATCGCCACCACAATTGCAACCGCGACCGCGTGGCGCAATTAATATATGTCGAGCTACTCCACAGTTTTCGCTGCGCCAATAATAAATGACCAGAAATTGTCAACTTTATTTGCTTTTCAATTATCATTGTGTTTTATGACTTCGATTAATTAATTGACTTATGTATTTAATAGTTTGTTTACATAATCCAATAATGATTATTAAAGTTGCATTCATTATGTTTTTCTTCTCCTTGATTATGAAGTAAATGAGACAAGCTTCTGCCTCTTTCGCTCTACAGTTCTATAACTGGTCCGAAAACAAATAGGGCGCGTTCCATCAAATAGTACCTATGCTGTAATGTTGTCTCCACTGTTGTACGACCAATACGAATGGCTACGCCGCTACGGCTCTACCTAATAGGTTCGTATTTTAGGGTTCCGTACCCAAAGGGTAAAGCGGGACCCTATTACTAAGGCTCCGCTGTCCGTCTGTCCGTCTGTCACCAGGCTGTATCTCATGAACCGTGATAGTTAGACAGTTGAAATTTTCACAGATGATGTATTTCTGTTGCCGCTATAACAAAAAATACAAAAAAAAACGGAATAAAATAAATAGTAAAGGGGGCTTCCATGTAACAAACGTGATTTTTTTTCAGTTTTTATAGATAATGGTACGGAACCTTTCCTGCGCGAGTCCAACTCGCACTTGGCCGGTTTTTTTTAATTTAACAGTGGAGCCAACATCACGGCATAGGAACTATTTGATGAAACGCACTCTAACAGAAGATTTACCATTTTCGATCTGTCCAACTGAAGTTTTAAGACTGACAGATTCTTTAACCACTAATAGCGGATCAGAGCTTAGCTAAAAAAATAAAACTCACGTCTTCTTCCCATGGGGGTAGGCAGAAACTATAGAACGCCATCTGCTACGCTCCTCACATACTCCTTTTGCTTCGTTTTATTCATACATCTGAGGCCCTAGACAAAGTGACATTCTATCAGTGATAACAATGATGGAAAAGGCAAAAATGTAAAGGACTAACATAAGCTATCGAAAAGCTTATGTCAATCCTGTTGAAAGTCGTTGTAGAAATACGAAACACATTCGAAGCGATTGTCACTTGTCTAGGCCCTCTGGTCATACACGCACGTCGGTTGCGAGTACTACGCACCTCATTTCTTTGAAGAACGTCACCAAATAGATGACTATCGGTATTATTACAAAAATCAGTTTAACTAAAAACCCAGGTTTAAACCTCTATAAACTACGGTTTAAACAAAAATGATATTACAAATCGTGGTTTTTCGAAAAACCATTGACCATTTCATGGTCTAACCCTAAACCTCGGCGGCCCCTAGTTTAAACGATCAAACGGTGGTCTAAATCGTATCTGTCAAAGTTTCTCTTTTAGGTTAAAATCAATAAATTAAAGACGATTTCAAGTTCATCGAAGTACCTAATTTATAATTACTTACTTTTTCCTCGATGCTCCAAGTCTCAGATCGTTTTTTCTATAATATTAAAATTACTATAAACAAGGTAATACTAATAATAAAGAGGCAATTGTTCTATTAAAGACTTCGATAACTTAAAAATTCCAACGCTAAATGAACTTTGTTCAACTTGCGATGGTTTTGTTTAATGTTATGGTTTCATATATCGCGCGAAAATGTTACGTTTCGTTACACGACTAAGATGTATTATTAGTAATTAATACGACATTAAGTAATGTACTTAAACTTAAACAAAACTGCAATCGACGAAATAACTAATGTTACATGCAAAATAACAGTCTCAATATTTTTAACACTCCTAAACATCATAATAATCATTAGCATATTAACAAAAAGTATTATTTTCTGAGCATACGGAACGTTGCAATTGAATGATATCATGGTGAACGAATAATATTTGTATTAATCTGTGGTTGATATAAAGACAACGGTTCAAATGACGGTACTAAGAAGACTACGGTTTTTTTAAGTTTTGTAATACGGACAAATTTAGACCATGGTTTTGCAGATAAGCCTGGACTTGATAGGACAGGTTTAAAGCAAGGTTTATTTCGTTTTTTGTAATAAGACTGTGTATGTTTGTCCTTCTAGGTCGCCATTTGTTAGTCACCTTTCATTCAACCTGTCAACATGGGCAAACCATCTCAGCATAATGCTCTTTAAAAATTTTGTCACTACATCTTATTTTAAACCATACCGTTGCCTTATCACATTATTTTACAGCCTATCATTCATAGTCATAAAGGAGAATTTTATTTAAAAAATCCTTACATGCAAACTGCTAGGTCAAACACACGTACGTAAAGAATAAATAAAAAATGTAATTATAAAAAATGTTACCTCTAACACCTTTCCTTCACTTTTGCTCCATTTTCTTAACACAAATCTGCGATCATGCAAAGTCTTACCGCGAACTCACACCACAGCACATTGAACAGCGCTAGCGATTCGTGTTGCACAAAACACTTTTAATTTTAATTACCACTGAAGAAATGTAATTTCACTCTTATGGTGTTGAAAATAGGAGTTAGGTTACAATGTCTGATGTGTAAAAGTAAGTTGGTAAAGCTCGTCCAAGGAAGTGATCAGTCAAAACCAGTGACGTAATCAACACGTGCTACATTATAATGAGGCTTTTAAACTTTCTGTTTATATTTTATTTTGTTTTGATTATTGTGCTCTGCTGGTTTATCACCTTCATAATATTTATTTAATTAGTCATGTGGTTAAGTTACTGTGATTGGTATTTTAATAAGGTTTAAAGACAGTTATGGGATAATAATTTATCCCATAAAATAGGTCTGCGTGCACATCATGAACAAGACAGGCATCATTGTTCATCTGCACACAGTCTTCATCGTCAGCAATATCCGGCTGTCCTGTTCCCCAGTTGATGTAAGTACACCTCAGTCTTACCTAGAATATGAAACGAATAAATAAATTAAGAAACGTGCCGCAAGGGTAGGTCGAGGTGGCCCTGAAAAAGGATGCTTTGACGGAGGGAATTGAAGGAGGCCTTTGCTCTGCATTCTGACCTCCACAACCCAGTAACTGGGTAATACGATACCCCTTGGTAAGACTGGTTGTCAAAATTTGAGCTTCTGGCGACCCGTAACGACTGTCAATGATCCACGAATAACAGCAGGGACCAGCGGCTTAACGTGCTTTCCGAGGCATGGAGGAGTGTCGGTGTGTAAAGATGGGCACCCATCCACGGAACAACCCCAGCAAGCCTAGCTTAACCTGATGAAACGACCCGTGCGGCTGTTATTACTTAGCCACGAGCTCCTTGCGTAGCCCTTATAGCTGAACCAAATAAACCGGATGTTTTAACACTGTACAGCTTTATCCAAATTAAAAATTAAACACCGCACTTATAGCGGTCTATTAATAAAAACTAAATCTCAATTTAATACAGCGTAAGATAAAACATTAGTAGAATCCAGTTCAGTAATATAGACATTAGATATTATATAGATTTTATTTTAACTTATGTTAGTCTGGTACCTACGTCAAATTAATTCGACGGCTGGCGAACAATTAACATGCAAATTAGGATGTTGGGACACCGTCTGAGAATCTAATGTAATGTGAAAAAAATCACATGAGATGTGTGCCACAGAAGGCTTTTTTGAAACTTTGATTTTTTCTTTATTATCATGTGTGTTGAAGTTCTTGTGGATTGTGGCAAAAGAACCGATTAAAGATAGAAAAGAAAAGAAAGAATTATTAGGAGGTTGTGTTCTAAATGTAGGTATTTTTGTTTAAGACACGGTGATATCATCTTACAATACTGTTAGATCAAATCTATGGAAAAGCTCCAAGCAACATAGACAATAATTTAACTTTCAGCGCCATCTATCAAGTTACAAAATAATTAAAATAAAAAAATACAAAAAAGTGTTTAGCTGTTTTTATCGTTCGGGTTAAAACTAATAAACTATCACATAGGTATACTTATAATAAACTTAATATTAGGTGCTCACATTTAGAATTAATTTTTGTATGAAACACAAAATAGCTTAACATCACGCTTTGTTACCCCGAAGGATTGGGCAGAGGTGTACCTACCAGCAGAGACAATTTGCCAGTTATGTTTTAAGTCCCATGTAATAGGAGGCGAGCGCATTGCCATCTACCGGGCACAATTCCAGACTCCGGGCTGCTACTGAGAAATTCAAATGTGTGTAAAACAATCTTTATCTATAAATCATTCATAAAATTCATTAAAAAATTTGCTACCGTAAATTGCACCATCGTTTAGATAAGAGATGGATGTCTGACATTTGGGACCACTCTTTAGAAAAATGTGCGTAACGCGATAACTATAAAAACGTTACGCACAAAATCTTTGAAAGAAATTATGGGTCTTACGAGTACCACAAAAACTAAAACACTCGTTAAACGCGTGTCTATTGTCGTTTTATGTCAGACTCCTTAGAGAAATGTCGTGTTTAAAAGGTGTTTAGGCTAAACAACTGAAAAACACGGTTTTGTGGTAATAAGGATACAATTTAATTTAGTTAAAATATTTAAAACTCGTATACTGGCTGGCTCTAGTTGAAACCGGAAAAAATAATACCTACATAATACCTGTTCTAATTTATTTTGCAACGGTCAGCAAATTACTTATTAGCTTTTATATTTTTCTGTTTCAGCTTTTAACGCTTACCATACAAACGAATTTAAAGGTGTTCCTTGAGATTTTATTTTTATAATAAAATTTTAAGCTAGCTTTTGCCGTCGGCTTTGCATTGATGTCGGAAAATATCACACGAGAACGTATTACCGTATTAGATTAAAGGTACCTACCCTAGGTTTTAATCCAGGTAAAGAATTTATTTAATTCCGTAATACATTGTTTTCTTAAACTTAACTCTATTGGTTTACGCGGCACATGAAAGTAGGTAAAGCTCCCGGTCGGTATGATTTTATCCGACCCCTTTAACAATTATCGTTATATTTCAGCCAATTTACATAAAACCTTACTCAAGAATCACTCTGTCCGTTGATGAAAATCTGTTGGATAGTTTTTGAGTTTATCGCGGTCAGAAAGACAGACAGACGCGGCGGGAGCCTATGTTTTATAATATGCAGTGACTATTGCCGTTTCTTTCAGTCAGTCAGTTTTAAAAAGTTATACTGAAATCTCTTGAATATTTTTTTCCAAATCAATCAAAATCAAAATATTTTATTTCACATAAGCCTACATGGGCCCTTATGAAACGTCAGAAGCTAGGTGCACGGATCCAATTGGTCGTTTCCTATGGAGAAGAGCCGGCAAGAAATTCCATGGTTACTCTTTTAAAAGATTATTGGCTTTTACAATATTTTCGAATTACAGTGTTAATAGTTATGGGAGGACAGTGTAGGGCCTTTCAAAAAGTTTCAGGTAAACATCTTAAATTTGTTGTACAAAACATATCAACATTCGACGCATTATTGTCGAAATACAGCCTAATTTATTGCGAAGAGTGTGTGAAAATTTGACCTCCAGTTTCCTCCAGCCCGAATAAATTATTCAAACATGAATGACATAAAATTATCAGGCAAATAAAGCCGATTTCATGGATATTGGAAACATTTTTCTGTGTTTTATTTCCATTTAAAGTTCTCCACCTCTTAAAGACACCCGCATAAGACAATGGGATAAACACTGGGTTGGGATTACAAAAATAATCGAGTATCAGCTTGAAGAGCTGACATTATGCGTCATCAAAAAAATTAAATAGAATGATTTAATTTAAATAATTACGAGTAAAATTCTAAATAAACATTTCATTAAACGATCCCGTCGCAGTATATACAGCAATTAAGCCATGATATTGATTATTAGAAGGTTGCGGTACTCAAACTTTGCCCCTTAAAATTCATAGCTAGTACCAATGGAACACTTAATGATTCAAAGTTCTATAGATATCAAATCATAACTCACTAAACAGGTGTTCAGAATTACTAATGAGTGTTTCCATACTAATTCCTTATCAGTTGCGCCCTCCCATTGAAACGGTCGCACAATATGTCATAATTATTTAATTAATGCAACCCCACTCTCGGTTATCTGCATTCATAATTCAAGCCACCTACACGAAGAGAATTTCCAATCCATGAATTTCTCGGCACTTAATTTGGTATGGCACGTTTTGTCATACTGTGTACTTGGATGGTGTATTGTAGGGAATGTAACTGCACTGTGGCAGAATTAAAAATTAATACCATCGATTTGTACGCAATGTTCGGGACACGGGTATGTTCGGCGAATCACGTCACCCACGCTTGGCGATCTTAATTATGCGATTGTATGCCTACACGCGTGTCAATTAATTGCTGGTACCATTTCATTTGTTTTTATTGTCACTTATTTGTTAATAAAAACGTTTGTGCTTTGTTCGGAGCGGCGTTCTTTTGTTGTTGTTAAAAAATATAGCAGGTTTTAATTCGCATTGTATTGGTGGTATTGTTGAGCGAGATACCTATTCTGTAGATACTTGTTTTAAATTATCGTTTGTTTAAGCGATAATAATAAAATATCTTTTCAAAACGTAAAAAATATCATTCAAATTTTTTTTCAGAAAAAAAGTCGTAGCGCAAAACAACCATTACAAATAATTCACCATTAAATACCCAATTGCCATTTCGCCGTTACCATTACAGAGCAAAGTTCAAGATCAACCGGATGGCCCGAAAGAGTTACCTAATGACACGATATCGGGGCTTGCGAAGGGCGCCATTCAAATTCAATCACGGCCTTTGAAACAATTTGTAACAAATGTCAAGATCATAAAGGATCCCACTTTGGTCCGTGCGAATGTCTGACTGAGAGAGGAATCGTGACTTCTATAGGACTGATCGATGTTAGATTTGGTAATTTGGTTCGGAAACTGGGACATTTAAAATTGGCTTGCAACGTCAAGTTCTCATGTTCACGGTTTTGGAGAATCGTTTGATATTGTTTGAATTGTGTAGTTGTAAAGTACATCATGAATTTATTTTTATTTTATTGGTCTGCAAATCCTTTTCTGAAGTAAGTAGGTAGTTACCTAATTTAGAACAGTCCAGAATGAACAGAATGATCAGAATGTTATAAACCCTAATCATGGATAATTTTCATTTAGTTAACAATAATGTGCCAGACATTATTGTTAGCTAAATGTGAATATTATCCATGTCCGATGCTATCATTCCTTCTTCTATCGGCAAAGAGTTAACAAGGATCTAATTGTGCCGATAGATTCTGATAAGCTTCGTTGATACACAATGAAACAAAAAATGTTATGTAATGTTTCGTTATCCAAATCATTTCTACGCTGACCTTCAATATTTTCAACCACGGACAGACGGATATGATGTTATCTCTAAGATTACGCAGCAATTATATCACAGTCATGCTTTTGTTAACAAGAATCTTAGAAAAAAGAACAGTGAAATAGCAAAATGTCCATTTCATTAACTACAGAACTAAATGCCTTTAAATCAAATCATATAAGCGCCGAGAGTAATTGTTGCGATAGTCCGTGGAAGCAGTGGAAATAATGGGTCGGCTTCTAGAGAGATAAAATCGCCGTGTCCTGTCGGATAGTGGTGGGCCTTAGCTGGTTGCGGCTCGTCGGTTCTTAAAGGTTGATTTAGTATGTGTGTGGCTTGATTTAGTATTACTGATTCATGTCTTAAAAAGCCTTCACCTAAAATATACATTATCTTCTGCAATATTATTTCCTTAACTATAAAACTATAAACGCATTGCAAAGAATCCCTCTCTGTTTTCTCTTCAGCTTTAAAGCTCGATTTTATTTCTTTACTAAAACCAACAAGCACGTCTAAGAAACTTTCTTCGTCAACCTTTCCCACTGTATTTGGAATAACAATCCTTGCATATTATTTTCAAACGGAGAGTCCATTTTTATCCCGCAGATGCAGCACTTCTGCGTCCCGGTAATTGGTTGAAGTTATCTACGTCATTACATCTCGACTCTTCCCTTTTTTGCCGGCTTTATTTCTCTCTCTTCGACCGCCACTTTCGTTTGTTTTTGATTCAATTACTTTTAATGCTCTCTGATCATAATCTAAGGGAATCGCAACGTTGGGATATTGTTAGTACTTAATATATTTTGAGATGTCGGGGTCGACAGTTTAACGTTCTAATTTTGTGCGCAAGAATTCCTGACGTGACCTTATTTTTTTGTTTTTTTTTCAGCTTTCAGTTCTACAAGTTTTCCAATAAAAGTACTGCCAATGCAACTTCTGAACGTGAGTATTTCACCAGCTTTTCTTTTAACATAATGGTTACATACAATACAAAGTTTACACTCGTAACCTTTAGCACGATCTAGATAACTATCCATTTTTCTTTACTCAACCTTGTTTATGCGGCTTTAATACGTTATTCTTAAGGACGCGACATAACTCATGCAGTATCGTTGGTCGGATCGGTATTTCACTAAATGAACGCGTCTCAAGCGATATTTATAGCGACGGTGGACATAATTTAATAAACAAAGCAGGGCCGAGCCGACATTTTAATGCCACCCCGGGCATAGGATCTGATAATGGATCATAACTGGTTTTCAGTCTCGGTAGATAGCATTGTAACGAACAAGTCCTACTTCGTTACGAGCTCCTGGTAAAACGTACAGGCCTTCCAATCGTTAAGCGTAAACCCTATCTGCATTGGTGCTATTAATAATATTATACGGCGCAATATCTGATACGCATTGAATGCATATTTATATGTGCACGCACTGTTAATATTTCTTTACTGTTTTCTTATACAAATTGTCCGAACGTGGAATATTTTTTTTTGATAATGAAGATAGTAAATACTATCTAGATTTTCTTTAAAAAATGTGTCAAACAGCCACATGAATATTTATTTTATAGAAATACAAAATAATATAGTCATAGTTGTACGTGAAATATAAAACTATTTCATTTGATCGATCATGTAAAAACAAAGCTTCGAATCGCATAAAAACGGGTTTGAATTCGTATTGTAATAAAGATAACATTGTGCCGGCTTTAGGTATTTTATTGGTCAAAATATTTGGTATTGAACGAGTGGGAGAGAGGCTTTATTACGGATTTAAACAAAACGCACGTACGTGTTGTTACTATTTAAATACACAAAACAATTGTATAACAACAAGTATTGAAACAAAATGCTTCGAATATCTCGTTGGGTGCATGACAAATGACTGGCACGGCTCATATCAGTCGAGATGTGAATCGAACGGTTACAAACGAGAAAGTATAAACATTTACATTTGAGACGTCCAAACGCCAAAAAAACCGATCGTGCTTCAATTTTGGTCTTATCTAGAGTTCCCTTTGTTTCCTTGACAGGTGCATTAGTGTGCTATCACACAACAATTAAATGCATCGGTATTGCTGCATCACGATGAGTAGGTGTACTGAGACTCGTATCATGAACACGCTCCGCGTTCCTGCTATCAATCGTTTTTGATCTTTCACGTCGATTTGATTAAGGAAGTCCTTTGTTTCGGTATATTGTTTACTGTCTGCAGTCGGATGACTTACAAAACCTAGTCTGATTAGTTTCGAGTTTAGATATTTGCTATCATGTTGTTTCAAGGACCAGATTTTGTTGCTTGTTGACATAATGGCTTGGTTTATTACGTTCTGTGAATATCTACGATCGTAATAAAATTGTTCGTTGGTCATATTTTTGGCCGCCTCGTTTTCTTAACAGGGAACGTAGTAGTACAAATAGGTTTGGTATTTCGTCTGTATATTTGGAAATTCCACTATAATCGCATGGTAATGCGTCTTGTGTTTGATAGATTAGTTACAATGCTTATTTGTGTGATGGAGATTTCTGTTTGGACCAATTACGTAGTGGTTTCACGCTATTTTAGTAGTTACACACATAACATCACGCCTTTTATCTCCGAAGGGTTAGGCAGAGGTGCGTACCTATGTAAAGTACATCCACACATTTCATCAGTTACGTTTCTAAGTCCCATGTAATAGGGGGCGAGCCTATTGCCATCGACCGGGTACGAATCCAGACTCCGGGCTGCTACTGAGAAATTCCTAGTGAAAAACTCAATAACACTTGCCCAACCCGGGAATCGAACCCAGGACAGGAAATAGTTACTTCCATTAAAATAATTTTAAAATGTATGACTACCGTTCATATGTTGTTCTTATTTATTTCATATCGATATATCCTACTAATATTATAAATGTGAAAATTTGTGTGTTTGGATGTTTGTTACTCAATCACGCAAAAACGGCTGAATGGATTTGGATGAAATCTAGCAAACAGATAGCTTATAACTTGGATTAACACATAGGATGCTTTTTATCCCGATATTTCAACGGTATCGAAACTTACGCGGGTGAAACCGTGGGGCGCAGCTAGTTTATCAATATATTTTTTTAACACCAGGTAGGTGATGAGGTAGATCTACTTAAATTCAACTTATATACCAACCAATATCACACACCCAATGAAAAGTATGTTAACTATTATTTGATTGGGAAGTTCACAAACGGATTCCACGTTCATTTCTAAATTACACAAAGATAACGCCTCGCTTCTTATAAAGCAATTTAGTCGAAAATCAAATTCACGATTAGATGTATACCTACGTACGTACGCCCGCGGCCGTATTCCGGGAGAAATTTTGGCTATTAAAACAACATATTTTCACGCACCTAATATTTAGAGTGTGAGAGCTTTAAAAAGCAATTTTATTACTTTTAAATAGCGGGTAACAGTTCGTTTTGGATGAGTCGTAAAAGAATACTATCACAACTGTCTCAAGAAGAGTATAAGTTACTTACGAGTAAGTGGGACGACATAGACATTCTTTGATGGTTTTTGTCAAAATATTGATTAAAAAAGTATCTATGACGCATTGAAAGATTTTATGTTTGGATCGTTAGAATCTATTGGTTGGGATGTGGTTATATTTTATTGATTTGTTTGGACAATATTATCAGGTTTTAAAATCATAAAATTTAATAGAGAAGGAACAAAGAATCACTGTTATTGTTGTACTGTAAATAAATGATAAAAGTTGTAAGTTCTTTTGAACAAAAGAACCCAAGTTCTAAGATAGAGTTTATTTTCCCATAGCACGGAAGTAATTACACGAATACTTTCTTATATTTCCCAAATATTTATACTAAAAGTTTCCGTTTTACCAAAATATTTATACTGTACATCACAACATACAGAATAACTTCCGTAGATTGCTATATGGCGCTAGTTTCCGTTATACGAATGGTCAGGGCAAACAAAATATCGAACCTTGCACCGATACGTTGTTCGAGCCCGGCCTTATTTAGAAATAGCCACGTGGTGAGAGAAACGACCAAGTTGGAAACCATTGGAATCTGATACAAATATTATGCACAATAAATTTTGTCTAATGTTTTGTTTGTTATTGAAAAGTTGGTGAGCGTTATGTGAAAACACATAGGTTAAGAAAGAAATATTATGTTTGATTATTTTCTGTACTACATATTTTGTAGTAGGTATGCACAGCACATGTACAGCTGTCAGAAGACGACGAAAGCAAGGTGAAAATGAATAGGATTTAATGGTTCATCTCATTTTTAGGGTTCCGTATTCAACATGAAACCCTTATAGTTTCGCGATGTCCGTCTGTCTGTCCGTCTGTCCGTGGCTTAGCTCAAAGACCGTTGGTACTAGAAAGCTGTAATTTGGTATGGATATACATATCAACCACGCCGACGAAGAGGTAAAAAAGATGAAAAAAAAAAAATTTTTTTGTATACCTCCTACATTTAAAGTTTGGATTTTTTTTTTTCTCGTCAATCCCATGGTGTAGGGTATCGTTGGAAAGGTCGTTTAAAAATAATGTGAGTTTGTGGAAACCATTTTTGGATTCAGGGATCCGTTTGCGGAATATTAAGCTTTAAAGTGAAATTTTTTGTTAGAGTCAAGTGTCTCCCCCCCTTCCAGATAAATGGTTGGGTTTGGAAATGTGAAAAAATTCACGGTAGTGGTATATATAACGAAATTAAAAGGAAAACTATCACCGCTTCAAAGGCTCAATCAGTTACCGAGTAATAATCGACCAACTTTAATTTGCAGTTGCAAAAACATGTTCTCCCATACATTTTGTATGGGAGAACAAGTTTTTCAACTACAATGTTAAGTTTGTTGGATAAATTCATCGCAACTACGGTACCCTTCATTGTGGTTTGACATGCACTTGGCCGGTTTTTTAGTAAAAAATTGACCTACATATAAATGTTGAAAATAGGTTAAAACAGTTCCATTTTTATTAGATACTTATTCCATTTCGTTCACGCTTCGCTTAATTTTGTTTATACTATACTTCAAAACCGATAATGTTACCACAAATGCTCCAATATTTTCTTCCAATATTCCCCCATTTCTGTCGATTTCCAACTTACGCGTTTTCTCATCTCGCCCTACCTATTAAAGGTCAGTCCAAGTGAGCTATAAATAAGGTATTTAACCCAATGTGTGTGGGCAAGCCTTAACTGGCGCGGCCATGGGAAAGCCTCCAGTTATTACAATCGCTACTATTTATTTGGTACCAGCTGAAGTATTGGGAAGAACAGGTACCTATTCTATTGAATACAATCTCGGCCATGCATGGCTTGGAAACTTGGAGTATTATTTGACCTTTGTTCGTTGTATTGTAAGATCCATGTTCCTGGGAGGTCTTGTTTTATTGTAATTAGGGTCAGTTTTGTTCTAACTAAGCTATCTGTTTGGTTCTGTTTTGGGCTTACATAGCCTAAGGGGTTCACTCCTGAACATGGACCGTACATAAAGGCTTCGCGTAAAGGTTGTTGGTACGGAACGAATCTTCGTTGAAGTTATAATAATAATGCTAGACAAGTTTTTAGGAAGACATTGCAAAAATATATCAAGAAAACTCTCTACTGAACGACATAACCTCTTTACTTAACGATTTGTTTTACTGAGAACAGAATTATTATGCATTAACTTCTTTTATATTATCAATTTATCATAATAAAAAAAAACATTATCATTATCATTATTTATTCCACTAATAATCGAGCATCTGTATTTGATAAAGGATAAAAATGGTAGGTATGTTTTATTATACTTTTTATAGCATTTTAATTGAACGTTTTATTAAAACAGTCTCACGAATTTATCAATAATAAATACTTTTTTCATTTCTATTTTAAATTTTACGTGCCTATTAGCGGCTGATTAGTATAATACAGATTTATCTTTTTTTTATATAAAACAGTGATAAAAATCTTTATCAACCTGTGTAGAGTTTCATTAAGTTTTTATCTTTACGACTTTTCAGTATAATGTATGGATATTAATGACGTAAACTCTTTATAATAGACACTTAAAATTTCGTTTCCGTTTACTTTAGGTGTTATTGACGGTGAAGTGAAAATACAAAGGTTATAAAACATTATAAAATAACAAGTTTTGATAGCTCGTAGTACAATAGGAAATATTAGCTGACGTTAATATTGTTAAGTTATTAATGTGTGGGTTTTCACACAATGTTTTCTTTAGCCGTTTCTTTGGTCTTGGTGATAAAAATCATATTTTATGTGTATTCATAATTTGAATGACAGGTTTTTGAAATCATACTTTTTGGATGTCTCTGACAGTTATTATTTTTAGATAGGTACTGTTTCAGTACGATAAATAAATATTAATCTCATTAAAAATGCTTTGAAATAGGTAGGTACTATTGTACTTTTTATTCAAATAATTTATACAAATGTGCAGATTACAGATAGAGAATATTTTAGATGAGCTATGAACTTTTACGAGCAAAAACAGACTAAGTGATAAGGCCTGTAAAATGAATTCAAAACTAAACAACTTTTAACCGACCAACATAATTTCAACTTCCACAAACACAAGGGACCTCGCCTTATCAGTACAAACAAAAAATTCAGTCAAACAGTAAAAACACAAGCTCGCCAGTAAAATAAAGATATTGAAAAAAATTCCCACACACAGTATATAAATGGTAACTCGATAAATGCTCGCCTCGAATACTATAAACAAACGAAAATATGAATTGAGATTACGGTAATACGCGAACGTGGGCTAGAAGCGCTGCGCTGGAGACTTTAGCTTGCGACTTCTTTGTCATACGATTAATCGCAGATAGTTGTAACATTACCAATTATTCAGGTAAACTTGAGATACTTGATTGACTTGTCTTTAGATAATTGCTTTAGTTCGACGTTCCCTAGTTATTCTTTATGTGGTTTCACGCTAAAATACTTACCTATAGAAATTTTAAAAAGCCCTCACACATTTATGTAAGATGTTAAAAATTCTGCCAAAATGATGTGTATTTTGGTAGAGTTTTTAACAATCTGTAGAAATATAGTAGATATCAATTGTTTTTTATGAAAGTAAATTCTAATCAGCCATGCATGCCCATTGTCCTATTGCTAAGAAACAATACTTTCCAAAAAGCAGCTGATCTACTATCGAAAGAAAAATAAATCGCCAAAAGTCCATCGTGTGCCTTTTCTTACCGGGGATCGCTCGAGCGTGGGTCGACATAAATGGTAGTGCAATGAATATGCTGTACCTATATGAGACACTGCATCATTTGCAATTACATGTTATTGTACCTTTGTACTATTTTAATGTCCGCCAGTACGCCCCCGGTAAGAATGTGGTATTGTAAGCAAAATAGTTCGCCATTTATTTCTGTCAATTTGAGTATCAACGGATGAGTTGCAACGAGGCATAATGGGCCTGAATTATATGCGAGTAGATAAATGAGATTCGTTTTATTGGTCCTTGCAGAGTTGTCTAGTATGTTGTGTAATGATACTTTGAATTATTTTGTGCAATTATTTAAAGCCGGTAAAGCATAGATTATGAGGCATTGAGACTATTTTAATCTTTTATGATTTTTTTTCAAGACAGGAGCGACTTGATTAACTTTTGCTGGGTGAAACAGATAACGACTTATTTTATTCAAACTGGAACTACTTACTTATTGGCTTCTTTATTTTCTGGAATTGAAATGTGTAAAAGGATAACTCATTATCAGTGATCGGAGTAGGTAGATTGATTTTTGGTACTTGTATCATAAATGCACACAGAAAGAATAACATGGATAAGCCATTTTTCCGGAAAGTAATTCCGGTATTTCCGGATTCAATTAAATATTGTTAATGTTGGTAGTGATATTATTACTACTGTTTTCACAACACAGTAACAAACAAAGATGCGCACTCTACGAACCGAAGTAAACGAGTGAGCTACCTGGCATGTTGTCGGCGGGCGTACGCATTGTTCTGATAACCGGTTATTGTACCACCCATGATCCTTTGTTCTGATTGGTCGTTGGGTTTTGTCAAATCGTGACTGTGTGCTGTTAAAAAAAATATGAAGAATATAATATTGCTCATTTTATTACAATTCCTACCTTTTTTTTTTGAGGATGGCAAATCATCAAATGACTCCTTCCACTCTGGCAGAATACAATTCCTACATAAGTTCCGGTTTTTTTTTAATAATCCACCAATTCCGGAGGAATGTCCATATTTATATATACGTTTCGGATCAATGGCCCCAGTTCAATCTACCTACTCCGATCACTGCTCATTATACAATAAAACAAAAGACGACTATCATAAGTGTGTTCGGCAAATTACGGCCGTTTATCCACCGTAACGGTAACGAGAAACAGATGACGACGCCGAAGTAGCGACAGTACATTTACTATGGCATCTTCATGTTTCTCGTTTACCTTCCCGTTACGGTGCGGTGCGGTGCGGTGCGGTGCGATGCGGTGCGGTGTGGTGGACAAACAGTGTAAGCCACATTTACACGATGCAAGTTTCTTGCCTGTGCCATACAATAAAATTGAAGCAATAAATAACTTCATAATCAGCCTATAATGTTCGCACTGCTGATACACAGGCCTCCTCTCTTCGAGAGGGAGTGGGCTGTAATTTACCATGCGGGCCCAATGCGATTTGGTAGATGTCACATGTCTTCGAATTTTTGGTTCAAGGTCATGCCGGTTTCCTCACGATGTTTCCCTTCACCGTTTTGAAAACAGTGTCGATGAAATTATTTACACAAAGTAAAGCGCCTGTTTGGGTTCGAACCCACGACATACAACTCGTATGTCGGGGCCGTTACCATTGGGCTACCACTGCTCAAATTACTTGCGCCGTCTAAATACTGTTTAGATAGTACAATTTTTATTGTTCCTTCAAATTATGGTATGCCACATGCAATTAAATCCCACCGTGTAAATCACGCTTTACTTGCGCAGTAGAACTTAGCAAAACTTTTTGCGAACTTCCGTGCGATCATCAAGCTTCATTAAAGTATCAATGATCTCAAACACTACAAACTCTGACCTTTTACAAGCGACCTGACATTTATACATTCAATTTGGCCGTCCAACACAGTTCATTAATCATCCAAAGGCTACCATCGAACTAAACTCCCATTAGGCTGCAAAAACATCGATGGATTGCTGCGTGTGGAGTAATCACTAACGCAAACAGCGTACGTTAATCCTTTACGCAAGCAAACACATAGCATTAAGTAAATCCTTCAAATAATCCAGTACGAAAAGCCGACAAGTCTCTGTCAACACTCGACGAACGCGATTTCCTTGGCAAGCGTCGAAGTTCTCAACGTATTTACATTTTCACACATAAAGTAAATTCCTCGTATCCAGAAGTTTGAGTGCGGGGAAACGAAAATAGCGATTCATCACAAGTTTTAATCTGTTCTAGAGTTTGGCCCACTTGCGGTCATGAGACGGGTAGGCGGGCGTTCCAAACGCAGTGTTTAAAACGCCCGGACGGAACTATCCTCCCACACACAACTAACTTACGTTTTGTTTAAGTTATATGCCATGATCATTGACACTTGCTCACCTCAATCTCTGTTATTACTGCTATACCATATTGACAGTATTCCAAATTAATTGCACAGTTACAGTCAATATTAAATTACACTATGTGCTTTTCCTACTGCGTAAATCATGTGAGTTTCATAGTCTTGTGAAATGGGAGTCACTAAATAATACTTCCCACACTGTAATCGATTTAGCGTGGGTGTTATAGCAGCAACCTGTCATTATTTGTTGCATTAAAGCACATTTGGAACTAACAATACTTTTGCCAAATAGGGTAACGTGGTTAATATTGACGTGGGCACTTGCCTTTTTGAAATGGGAAAATGAGAACGATTCATTTTGACGTGTTAGTGAAATACCTACATTTCTTGTTTCAAAATAAATTGAGTCTATGATATTATGCATTCGATGATGATCAAATTGAATCCTAAGAATTTGCAATTCAAATAAAGAGAAGAGAAAGATCTGGTTTAAAAACAATAATAAAATAATGTATAAATGCAAAAGGTGTTATTGATCCATTTTATGCAAACGCGTAGGTCTTAAACTGGTATCAACTGACAAACTCTTCCTTCTTGATATTAAAGTGAACTACCATATTGCACTAAATGCGAAAGTTGATTTTGTTTTCAAACAATAAAAATATATTGTATAGTTATCTCTAGAATTCTGCGTGAATCAAATAATATAAAAGCATATTTTATTATGGTCAAACAGTGTTTGAACTAAAGTTAACAAAATAAGATTATGCTAGACTGTAAATAAATTATAATATTAATTAAAGTTAACAATTATTTTTAGAATTTTTGTACACGTGGACACTGGACACGCACAGTGTGTAAAGAATAAAGACATCGAATCGATTTATTATAGATCAATTTTCTGTGCAATCAATGCTATTAGCTCCTATGAAGTAAGAAAAAAAACTATGTACACACGGCTACACATCAAGCTATACATTTCCAGTATAAGCTGACCTGGCATTATACTGGAAATGTATAGCTTGATGTGTGTACATTCCAAGCCACGCCATGTCTCGTTCCGATATGGTATTTAAAACAATTCAATATCGACGTTAAAACGCATCATGCGGTCCGATATTTATTTTATCTCATTTTACATAACCATTGGATCAAATGACCCCTTTTTCAAGTTTCATGGTCGCATCCCACCTACTGGTTTTCATTAGGAATAATCTTGTTGTGCGCACATATTTACTGGGTATCAGTTTCTTCTAGGTTTATGGTTTAGTTTTACTCCTGGATTTGTCAGCGATTTTTACTATCTAATGTATTTACATTTTTGCTATCCTTTTGAAGGATAGCAAAACTGTATACTCGATACTTATTTTGCTAATGATAATTTCCATTTGGGTCTTTTACCACTTTGTGCAATAGTTGCTTTTCTAATTGAATGTAGACTTTGATACTTCCAAACAATAGGTTTCAGGATAGAAACACTAAGGATGCAGCTACCATGAAATAAATCCTAGATACAAGGCCTTTATAGTCATTTCCGCTCGTCTGCATCAAACAAATTTAGCGTGCAATATTTGGACGGCCGCGGTTACCCGCTCACCTCTGCAACTGTAAGTACCCATATATTTTACGAGAATTCCACCGTAAGGATTTTTTTTCTTTTTAGTTCCATTGCGTGACGACACACAACACGCGACACACGATTTTTGATTTATTTCGAGGTTAAAACGCGCGGCTTTTGTTTCGTGAACGTGTCACCTAATTAGAGCTGTGATTGCATGTTGAAAAAATTCGGCGAACCGGTTGTTGGAAATTGAAAAGATATTGTTTTCTTTTTACGGTTATGTCTTTATTTTGGTTGAGAAAGAGTGAATTTCATCTTTCCTTTTTACAAGTCAGACCCTTCCTTACTAGTATTGGAAAATGTGACAGCTTCGATTGTGTTACCAACCTTCTTCTTTTCGTGTAGTTAGTGTCTAACCTGGTATCAGAGTTTTAAAGCCACCCAAATGGGCCTCTGACTTGGCTTCACATGGTCGAGAAATATCGCTCAGGCATGCGTTTCCTCAAAATGTTATTTTTCATCGTTTTTGAAGCAGTGATAATTATACAATATACACATGAATCCGAAAAGTCAGCAGTGCGTGTGTTGAGTTTGAACTCAAGACCTATGACTTGGCAGTATCACGGTCACACCACTAGGCATCACCGCTGACCAACCTTGATTACCAACCTAATATTCAAATTGTACGAATATTTTTTTGTAGAACTAAAAGACAATCTATAAAATACTTCTAGCGTCACTTGATACTACATCTTAAACCCCCATCAATTATCCACACCACTCATATGAGCCGTAAAATAGTATTCCATTCAAGTCTGTCATATAAATAATGTGATGACCCTATTCTAACTTTATAACTTGTTTATAGTGAATCAGCTGTTAGTATTAAATCAGTATTTTATTGCTAACAATCCGTTATTCGTCTGTCGAACTGGTGAGACCACATAATAGCCGTGTTTACGTCTTGGGCTATTGAACACGTATATTCATCTACTGAGATGTTACCCGTTTATTACTTTGATGTATGAATTGAGTTTGATTTTGCATTTGCTAGAACAGATGCGTGTGCAGTTGGTGCAAGTGGTCGTTTTGCTTTGGTGCCAGCCTAATAATACATTGACGATTGAAGTATTGCAGAAGACTAAAATGATGATCTAAAGATGTCACAAGAATCTGAAGTGGGTCTAAATGGAGGTATGTAGTGTATGGTATGGTGGTGTGGTGCGTGTGATGACTGACTCCGAATGGAGTCGATACCAATGTTTCACCACCACTGATCGTAAATAGTTCTACTTCCTCAAGGCAAATGTTAATCATATCTCCATACTCTCACTCTCTCTCTCTCTCAATCTCTATCGTATCTCATCTCTCTCTCTCCCTTTCTTTTACTTTTTATTACTGTTTGTATTTCCTGTGCATGTCCCAAATAAATATTTTTCTATTTTTTTAACACATTTTGGTATTAAATTGACCGATACTTCACCTTTCTGTCTCTCCATAACCATGTGAACCGTTCCACGCAGCTTCTTAATTTCAATTAACATTCTTAATAGCACTCAAGCAGACTCATTAAACGATCTCTTGTCACCCATCACCTTTACATCGAACATGACACCCCACGACAGTACATCATCGAAAACAGGTGCTTAAATAATTTCTCCCCCATCGGCTTTATTAAAAATATCCCTTTTAATATTGATGGTCCATTACTGGTAAGCTTCTACGATGTATCGTTTCTTTGTAACACAACACCGCTACGTCAAGTTCTAATTGATGCTGTCAGTCAGTATAAAACGGGCTTTAACAATACCGGAGTTAGTATCCATTTGATCGTCCCTTGGGAACACTCCCGGTTCGATCGAAGTGTTTTTATTTTGTTCAAAGTAATAGGAGAAAGTTGGTGAATACTCTTGTGTAAGTGCGAGTGGAACCGTGGACGAATTGAATGATTAATGCAAGGAGTGTGATTGTTAGAAGCTTGTGATGGGAATCGTGGTTATCTCTCGATTGATTCTTGCTGGCTTCCTTTTGCTGATATGTTCAAGCTATCTTCAAGTATCGCGACCTTCAAAGCATCATCATTTCAGCTGAAAAACGTCCATTGCTAGACATAGGCGTCCCCCAAGCACCGTCATTTCTATCGCTTCTGTACGCAGTCGCCACTACAGAACTTTTCGGATCCATCGGCCGTCTGTCCTGCGAGCAATGTGTCCTGCCCACTGCCACTTAAGTTTGGCAATTTTTAGAGCTATTTCGATTACTTTGGTTCTCCTACAGATATCTTAATTTCTGATTCGATCATATAGGGAAACTCCAAGCATAGCCTCTCTATTGCCCTTTGTTTGACTTTCAACCTTATAATGAGGACAAAAAAAATAATGAGGGCAATAAATAAAAATAAAAAAAATAAAAAATTATGAGCGTTCTTCAACTGATTAGCAATAATCACTTTTCATTTGTTGATTTGCCGTTAATTAATGTATTTTTTGTAGGTTTTACACATTATTACAATGCAAACACAGGTCCACTAAGTTCTAGTTTAATAAAAATGAAGTCGTTTACTGGACTCCAGAGTCTTCTGATAGCCAAACTCTATTTTTCACCATTGATTTAGTGAACAGGATGTGAAATTGGAACCTTTTGACATTTTAACATTGACTGATACAAAAAGGACCAAAGGAAAGTCATATGCAAAATAAATCACAAACCTATTATTAGAAGAGGATAAAATTATCTGAACGACAAAAATGAAGGCACTACCTTATAATTACACTATTCGCGGATAGTTATATAATTATGATATTAATTAATTCTCTTTAAACTTATTCGAACTTTTAACACAATGGTACGTACGTAAAATTCTGTTAAAACATTAATCTTGCAGATTATTTACTTCGAACCTCATTAATCATTCTCGTTTTTTTTCGTAGTAAATTACTGAATATTCCGTATATGCACCTTCTATATTAATTACTGTCACTATTGAGATACTTGCATTTAATTATGTTTTAATTTTCTTAATTTTAGAAATTTTTTTTTTGGCGGTGATTAATTCCTGCAGAAATCCAGGAATTTCTATAGGAGTTGAACTGGTACTAATTTTATGTATAGGTTCCCTACTGATAAAAAATATTATTCAAATATCATTCATATCAACTGTCTTTATTCATCTATGAATCAAAATATTGATGTCATCACTAATAATACCAGGTCAACCACCTTATTCTTGTTAATAGGTACGAAATATGACATTAAAATACCTTCCAAATAGATATGCATTTAGATTTTATCTCTTCGAATATTTTATATGGACAAAAAACTATAATGGCAAATCAATAGTTACTGCATATTACCATCGCCTGCGAGTTTCTCTAGAGACGTTTTTCGATTTGCTATAAATCTTGTGTTTAATTGTCCGCGAAATAAAGGGATTAAGCGTTGGGGATTAAGCAGACAAATTCTTTTCAATATCCATCTTTAGATTTCACCAGGATTTTTAGGATATTTTTCGATTTTTTTTGTGAGATTTGGCGTAGATTCGAAACCGGCTACCATTCATTCAATTGCATTCATTGCCTTTTTTAGAAGCTGTAAAATTTTGAAATCAACTCGATGTTAGTTTTTCTATGGTCTTCTTTTAATGAGAAGCTTTCTTGGAGTGTAGTATCTCCTATAGTTTTCCTCTAATTCTGTTAACCTTCTTAAATTTTCTGAGCATCGACTGACTTTAGTTTTTCTCATTCTGTTAAGTAATAGTCCTCCCACAGAACTTCCCTACGTTTAAAGTTTAGTGATTCTTGTAAGTTCTAAACAGTCTTTATAAGTTCCTGTTCTTTTATTTTGTCAGCAGGTTCTTTTTCTATATATATTTTTCAGGTTTCCGCGACACCAAAAATTTTCCGCGTTATAATAAAACATTACGAAAGCATAAAGAGAAAAAAATAAAAGTATTGTGATACCTACTTTGGTTACATAATACTCTGATTTTATTTTACTCTCAGATCATGTCAGCATTAATTTGGACGTAATCAGGACAGGACGGAAATGAGTGGATTACACAGAATAATCCTTTCATGTGGATTTATCAATTAAGTGCTGTCACGTTCAATAAACAAAGAAGAAAATTAATAAAATGAATTAATATAAATAATTATATTTAAACTGTTGATACAATTTATCCTCTGCAAGTGTCCGTGCATTAAAATTTTAATTATGCCAATTAATTTTCATACATAATAGCTATAAATGATTGCTTTTACATTTTCAGTATTGCTTTCACAGTAATCATCAAACCATGTTTGCTTACAAAGCAGTTTGATGTAATATTACTGCTAAAGCTTCAATGTCAACATAATCAATGTTCTGTAATATTGATTTAATCATAAGTATGTAGATATCAACCAATGAAACAACTGACGATTTCAATTTATTCGATATATTTATAATATTTGTTTGCCTTAATTCGTCAACCTCTTCATCTTATAGTAACTTGTGTGTAAGATGTTTGTCTTCTAAGTCAACATTATATACATACTAATATTATAAATGCTAAAGTAGCCGTCTCTCTATCTGCAACCATCTCACGCCTAAACCACTCAAAACATTTTTACTTTCCTTCAAAATGTTACAGGTAGCATGGGACCTGGAGAAGCACATAGGCTACTTTTCATCCTGGATATTTCCATAAAATTTATAAAATACAAAATACTCGCTGACAACGTCGCAGGCATCAGCTAGTCATACATACGATAAATCCATCTGTCAACTTCAATATAAACTTTGGCAGAACCAGAGGTGTTATTACAAAAACATTTTACGTTAGCTATAAACCATTTAACTCCTGTTTACGTGTTTTGAAAGCTAAAGCTAATAAAGGCAGTTAAAATTATACGGTGAGCCGCAACTGGACGTTCGTACAAAGATATTATTACGATTCAGACGTATGTTTTCAAACACCGGGGTCGTATAATTTTATAATACTTGTTGAAATACTTTATTGTGCTGCTGTAAAACATATTGCTGTACTCACTTTGGGTCTTATTGCTTTTGAAAAAGGGTTTTAATTTGTTGGAATTCGGTGATGTTTACGGTAAATATAATGTTGTCAACGACAGTATGCAACGGACAGTGGCTTGACCATCTTTGTCCGGCCAGTCAGCTAATCCTCACAAAACTTATACTGAACACGTATGAGTAGAAAAACAAAAAAATCTGTTGCTATTGAATTTGGTCGCATAATAAAATTTTACGATATATTTTATTTTAATATTTATATCGATAAAATCAAAGAAAGGTTTGGGTTTGGTGTTCCTATTATGAATAAATGTGATTAAATTTAAACGCTCATAAAATCCTGGTTATTGTGATGTTACACATTTAGAAGCCTGTAAAAGCTGATCGATTTGCTGTTTTGTACGTAGTTAGCTTCCAAACGATATATTTATGAGTATTGTTAACTTTTCATATGATATGTAATACTTATATCATATCGTAAATAAAGTGCTTAAAATAATATATGTTTTCTCCCTTAATGGGGAGTATTTGCATTTTGTCCGAGTCAAATTGGCTGAAGTTAGTATCTTAGGAATTTAAGTTCTTTTAGCGGGCATTAAAGAAAATAAGTAATTATGCCATGTTGAATCAAATCTCTTCTTTTCGTGTGGTTAGTGACTAACCTGGTGTAAGAGTTTTATAAGCGCCCAGGGGCCTCTGACTTGGCTTTACATGCCATCGAGAAATATATCTCAGGCATGCCGCCGGTTTCCTCACGATATTTTCCTTCACCGATTTTAAAGCAAGTGATAATTGTACAATACACACAAGAATCCGAAAAGTCAGAGGTGCGTGGGTTGGGTTCGAGCTCATGGTCACAGCACTAGGCTATCAGTGCTTAAAAATCAGAAGATAAACCTTTAAAAAAAAACAGATACAAAGTCGGTGTAAAGCTGAAACTTTAATTGCGTAGTAGCAATAAATACTACACCAATTAATCTGCCTATCCTTTTGTCCAACTATGCTGGGGTCGGCTTCCAGTTACTCCTTGGAAAGACTGTCAAAGATCTACGAATGACCGTCGGGGCCTGCCTCGGAGAGGTTCCGCTATGTAACGGATGGTCGCCCATCCATGGAACCGACCGCGGCAAGCGTAGATAACCTTCGATCAACCCGTGCGGCTGTTATTACTTAGATAGGCTTCTCGGGACTCGCTGTAAGGACTACACCAATATCATAAAAAGGCAACAAGATCTCATAATCACTAAAACATAAATATATATTAAGACGTCAAAGAAAGTACCGAATGAAATACGCACAGTTTACTATAAAATAAACAGGAATACTTAACATTAATATGAAGGAGTTTACACACACGGCGGATGTAACGCAACGTGTAGCCGCGTGACAAATTCTTAAGCGGCACGCCGACGACTCATACGTATTTACTTAGGAATTTATGAGCATCTAATAATGTATTTTGGATAAGCAGAATTGAATAATAATGCAAACTAATATGAAAGTTGGTATAAGTCATTTAAAAAAAATTCGTAGGTAAATGTTTATTTTCATGGAGATTTTATTTTATTTTATTGAAAATAGAACTAGATCTTGTTTCAAATAATAAGAAAGACCAAATCCTTCCTTCCAAAGATCGAATCCTCTGGCCTTGAAGCATGTTCTTAAAAAAATAAAAAAAGTGACCAAACTTGAGTATCTTTTAGTATGAATTTGCGTGTCATCCTTCTGAGCACTACTCTGTGAGCACTCAAAACATCTCAATTAGTAAGGCATGGTGCACACTTGACTTCTAAATGCGATTTTTACGACTGCGTTCATGCGCCTTACTGCATTACGACGTTATTATTCCCTCTGTTTAGTGTATATTTTAAATATAAGATTCAACAAGAATGTATATATTTGCGTAGGTTTTATAAAAACTCATTATATGTTCATTATTTATTTTTATTGTAACAGTTTAAGCGATGCCAATGAAAAAGAAATTGATTCTTTGCTTAAGGCGCATTTAAAGCTTTTTTTTTTTTAACCTTTTTGTGGTTAATGAAGTCGGTTTTTTGCATTATTTGCTGTGGCTGGCGAGTCGGCCGACAATATAATCGCAATGTCGTGGGAGTTGATTTGCCTTTTATTGCCTTTAAGGTACTTGAGACAACAGTACCAGTGTTTTAATTTTAAACTTTATGTCCTCCATCTGCTAATATTGATAGAGGAGCGCGATAAAAGAATATTTTCGGCATAGGTCATTGATATTTGCGGAGTTTGTTTTTATTTTTATTGCAATTTTATATGGGATGTTGACAAAGGTTGTATTTATTTGATATATTCATTTTCTTCCTACTTAATATTTGCTTTTTAATTTTATTCCTTCATCAGTTACATTTTAAAATATTTATTTAAATAAAAAGAATATAAATCTTATAAAATTATATTTAAAATGTATTATAAAGTAGATTACACACTAGACATAAGTAATCAAATTACCCCTTTTTTCTGACATGTACAAAAACAGTAGGTATGTATAAAAGTTTTTCACAACATCTTTTGATGCTGATATGAAAGTGTTATCAAATACGTACTTATTTGATGTTTCTATATATGCCGCGGTACATTTAATGGATTTATGTCGTACTAGAATTGTGTTAAATGAAAGTTATTACTTCAAAGCGTTGGTATTCAATAAAACTTGAGATGAAGAACAGAATTCTCTTGTATGAAGTGTGCTAGGTATGAAAAGGATGTACGAGTCGTGTTTAGTACGGTTTTGTAAGTTCATAATGCTCTGAAATTATTACATAAGTACGTATGCTTTTAATCAATGATAGGCACATTTTTCTTTTCATGAGTTTTTCTTGGACTAAGGAAAATTAACGACTGTGGACGAATAAAGAAACATAAATGCAAATGTTTCCTTCCTCCTGAAATTCAATAGCATTCTTAAATAATTGGTATTTATAAGAATTCGTTATTTAAAGAATTGCTTATTATCTTATCCAGTTTTATTTTGGTCGAATTGAGAATTTTTGTGAATTTGCCATCATTTTTAAATCAAGGAACTAAATCTAAAACAAGAGAAGATTTTTCTTAATATATTTAACACTAGCTGCGCCCCGTGGTTTCACCCGCGTAAGTCTAGATCCCGTGGGAATATCGGGATAAAAAGTATCCTATGTGTTAATTCAGGTTATAAACTATCTATTTGCCAAATTTCATCCAAATCCATTCAGCCGTTTTTGCGTGATTGAGTAACAAACATCCAAACACACAAACACACAAACGCACAAACACACAAACTTTCACATTTATAATATTAAGTAGGATTAGTAGGATATCATAATATCATGCCTGTAATGCCCGAAGGGTCAGGCAGAGGTAAACACAGGTATTCCTCTGCCTGACCCTGGCGAAATGAGGGTGTACTACAGAGTACATCCTCATTTGGCCAGTTATGTTTAATTTCCATGTAATAAGGGGCAGTCTATTGCCATAAATCGGTCACAAATTCAGTCTCCTGCCTGGTACTGAGAAATATCTGGAATGGAAAAACCCAATTACACTTTGCCCGACCTGGGAATTGAACCCAGGACCCCATGCTCCGCAGTAGCGCTTGCGCCCATTACACCAACGAGGCAGCCAAATGTTCTTAATTTCAAGGCAGTAAAATATTCTTTCACTAATACGGGCCGTGAAGCAGAATGAAACTTTGTAGAACTTTGTAAACCTAGAAACAAGGAAGTACTTCCACCCACCCACACTCCTTGGTCAGTCAAGCTACATTATACTGCAACTCGAAGCTATAATTACGATTTATAAAACTACTTCCAATATTCAACAAAATATTCATGCATAGAAAATTCATAATCGCTTTTCTATATTAGTAGCATTACCCTAATGATCCAGTCATGCCTTGCGCTCAAGGGTAAGCCACCATCGTGGGTGTTATAGAAGGTGACTAAGAGTTTAAGTCAATAAAATATGCAGCTGTATTTACCTATGCGCTACAAAACTTATTATGAGTTGGGGTTGCGATCACCAGAATTGATATAGGTATAGTGTACCGGGCTTTAGAAATACGCAGTGAGGCGTCGTGAGCGTTGACGAATGAGCGGCCTGTACTGCCCCCCGTCTCACCCCGCACATACCTAAGCCACGGTACAGCAAATAATTTCAACCTCTGGCAGTATCACGTACCCGGAACAAAAAAATAAAATAAACTTTTATTTCCGACATACTTACCTACATCATTTTACTTCTTTTTATTTTACTTTTTAGTGACATTACTGGAGTCTTCAAATAAAGAAGCTTCCAGAACTAACCATCAGATAACACACGTCTGGCGCACCCTGAACAGGTCACACTACTACCAACTTTGCGAATTGGCTAAGCTTTTTAAAACGCCATCTACTATTTGCGCTACTAACACTTAGAATACCAGTGTTTACACGCCGATATGATACGTAATATGTGATCCTAATAGTCCATTCAGAACATAGGGGCAAAACTTTCGAGTAACGCAGAGATAACTTGTTAGTAATAGTTGAAACCACTTTGTAAGTTGCAAGTTTAATATACTTTGGTACAAGTTGGGGTAATTTTGTAGACATTAATGATGTATGATGTATTATCTTGGTTAGATTGTGAGTAAATGATTGATATTGCGAAAGTAAGTTTTTGTTAGTTGACTTTGATTAAGCAAATTGCATTCTTGTGTTTTCGTGAATGTATTAGTGAAGAGATTGGCGAGCTAGCATTCATTTATGTATTTAAAGTCTTGATGGAATATCTTTTGTTCTCAAATCAATATTCAAAATCCCTTTGAAATGGAACAGGCTCAGTGGAAAATTGTAATAGAAGAGCACAAAAAACTATAGTGTGTATTAATGTCTGCTACGTCATTCCTGATTCTAATGAAAGATATTTGCTTCATAATAACATAGTTCGAAAACATCATTACTCAATGACAAAATTATGTCAATATTACTCTGCTAATTGACCAGCGATTTTATTTAATTGATTAGTTAAAGAGCTCACAAAAACTAGACGTGTGCCGTCAATACTCTGAACTGTGTTGTAAAATATTCTGCTTACATACATACGGATGTTTAGCTAAAGTCATGGACAGTCATGGTCAAGTACAGACCGATGGACCTTTAATATTTTAAGTTTTTGCTTTAAGTTACTGACGGTTAGCGGTTTTTTAAAATATATATTTATTTATATAGGGATGATCAATTTGGACATTGAAAACGAATAAAAAAGGTGACACTCTTTGGCATAGTTTAATAAAAGTACCTACAGTAAAAAAATCTTGGGGCTCAGATAATAACCCTACAAGATACTGTGTTGTACTGATTGACATAAAAAAAATAAGGTACTTGTACTTAAATTGACAATGATAGAATCAGATATATTATAATACTATCAAAAAAATTCACTACAAGACAAAAAATATTGGGTTCAAATACTGTCCTCCACCGATTTTAAATTCCCTATATGAAAAGCTACGGCATTCGTAAGTACTCACAAGAATCTATGTATTCACCGCTCATATTGTGTCCCAGAAAAAAGAACCACAAAACGCTTTACCACCGGCTCGCCGTTTAAACCTCGTGTCACGAGTAAAAGAGAAGCAGTGATACGGCTCTCGCATCATCGCTCAATTACAAAAAGGTAATCCCGGGGAGGCACTTAATGAATCATTATGGCCAGCGGCGCGTCGACCGATGTGATGCGTGCGGGATTTATAGTCGGGACTTTAACTGTTCATATTTTATTTTTGCTGCGAAAATGGTGGGGATGTGTGACGTTTTGCGCTGTCTCTTGGGTGACGGGATGACAAGGGTTTTTTAAGGTTAGATTTTTAGGGGCGAATTTCCTTGTAATTTTTGGTGCAGAATAAAAAGGGAAAATTATTAGTATTTGAATTATTAGGCGATGCCGAGACGGCTGAAATTTTATATTCCTGTAGTGAAGACAGTAACCCTATGTAACATAAATGCAATCAAAAAAAGGTAGACCAATGGCAATCTCAGTCCTCTCGAATTTGCCTGCTTACCTACCTTTCAGATTGTAAACTGAACGTCCAATTTAGAAGCACATGACATAATGGTCGTCAACTAAACACCTATGATGACAAGACAGTAGACTGAATAAGAGTAAAATTTGTATAAGTCAAAAAAAATTGCTCAATTTTTTTAAATCTGTATGAAAATAACCGCACTATAGATATGAGCGTACCTCGAGCTAGATCGACGTTTGAGCGACTCGGAGTCAAAGGCGGCTCGCGTCAACATCAGTCATAGAGACCCAGTGTGACCTTGCCTTTATGTCGGCGTGAAGCGATGTAAGAGGGTCATAGTTCTGCGTCCGTTACACAGTACGGTCAGTTAGACAATGTTCAAGCCGCGGTGGAGTGGTGACCGTGTTTGTAACAAGAGGCAAGAGTATGGCACCGTACTGCGTTTCATACTAAGGCTCTTGTGAGAGGAGGCTTATTGAACCGCTACAGCTAAAACATTGTGGAAAAACAACCATAAATTAAAAAATTTAAAACCCCCGATACAAATATTTCCTCATTTCTCTTTCCTACTCCTTCACCAGACCCTGTTCACCATCTATCTTTAACTGAGATACCATCTATCTATATTCATTAAAACCATTCCAATGAGCCCAAACACGATACCTGTGCTGTGAGTTGGTAAGAAAGTTGGGTATCCTGAAAATTCCAGATTATGCTGCACCATCAGTTCAAGATTACGTTGTTCTTCTACTATCATTGAAGTAACAGAATACTAAATTTCAAATCGATAAGTCCTGTGGA
The DNA here is from genome assembly GCA_949152455.1 of Lithophane leautieri. Classification (NCBI taxonomy): domain Eukaryota; kingdom Metazoa; phylum Arthropoda; class Insecta; order Lepidoptera; family Noctuidae; genus Lithophane; species Lithophane leautieri. Next base: position 5,670,827 of record OX424469.1, on the reverse strand, counting down.
AGATGCTCACATCCATTCATCAACTAGAAAAGAGCTGATAATCTTCAAACGGCTGAACCGATTTTCTTGAATCTTAGCTAGGAACACTCTCGATTAAGTCATCATTCAAAGAACCCAAAAAAAAAAATCGGTTCAGCCGTTTGGCAGCTACGATGGCGCCAACAGACACACAGATACACACGTTAAACTCATAACACCCCTCTTTTACCGTCGGGGGTTAAAAAGAAAGTGGCTTTAGGCGGTCACATTGCATACTGAAGGCTGTGGCGGCAGCCACTTTCTCCAACATACTAAGGCAATAAGTGAGAAGACACGAAAAAACGCGTTTCCATGGGGAGCCCATAAGAAACGTGTTTTTTTCGGCGTTTTTAGCTCGGTCTTAATACGGTATCCTTCGCATGCGAGTCCGTCGCGCACTTGGCCAGTTTTTGTATGTAAATCTATGCAATAACCATACAAGCAATCCTTACTTCCTTACTAATATTATAAATGCGAAAGTAACTCGGTCTGTCTGTCTGTCGCGCTTTCACGCCATAACTACTGATTTGGTAAATTTGGTATACAGATAGTCTAGAACCTGAGAAAGGACATAGGCTACTTTTTATCGCCATATCACGCGGGCGAAGCCGCGGGCGGAAGCTAGTACAAAATGACACAGTTTTTTTTGGTAGGCACAGAGTTAAACATGAATGAGATTTATTTCTGTATTGCAATTAAAACGGCAACCGTAATAAATTCATTCCACTATGTAATAAAATCTGTGACACGAGTTTCGATGACGTAATGGTTCATTATACGCTTTAAACATCGGTACCAAATTACTTACAGTTTTACGATTAGATACGCTCAATTTAGGCAAACGTAGTTTTTGATTTCTGTAATCTAGAATCGTAAAGTAAATTAATTTGAAATGAAGTATAAGATTGAATTCAATCTGCTATTTAAATGACTCATTTTGGCAAAAAAGACGGATAGGCGTTTTATAAAAGAACTGACGTTTAATAAATTAGGCCATTGCTGGTTATCAAGTAACCAACTTTTTAACCCTCTCGAAGACAGGAGGCCTGTGTACCAGCAGTGGGAACATTATAGGCTGATTATGCAGCTTTTTAATTAAACTCTTTTTTGTACAAATGCATATTATTATGTTTACAAAGAAGTCCTGACAGAAATCGGCAGGATATTATCATGAAGAAAGTATTCAGAAATTTAACGGATTTTTCCTGCCAAAAAGCACTTAAAGGCCCTGTATTTTATATTGAAGCCTCTAGGCCTCTCATAAAATATTCAAACTAAATCTAAATAACATAATTTCTTCCCATTTCAAATACAACTTCGATAATTTATTTGGAAAACAGCAAGGCAAATCACATTAATTCTCGGCTTTAGAGTTTATGAGCAAAAGAGTTCGAATCGTCGTCAAATTAATAATTTATAAAGCTTTTAAAGAAACGTAGGGCAGGGTAACGAACGTTTTTAAAACGGGTAAATATGATTTTGACGGAAATCGTGTGGGTTCTGCAAAATTAATAAAAAAAACAACTGAATTTTCATAACGAAGACATTAAAGGTGTAAGTGTTCAAAATTGTTGTTTAGTGTAATGAGTTAATGACCCAGCCTTTTATAAATTAATTTTGGACAAAAAGTATATTTTTAGAGTTGCGTAGGAGATCACGTGTTTTATCAGTTTAGTTTAAAAATAGCAATGAAAACGAGGAATTGAGGAGCACATTTCAGTCGTAGAACACTGAGAATTGCAGTGCATGCAGTTGCAAGCTATCGGTGCAGATTTGAAAAACTAAATTCAAGTGAAATGGCAAAAAGTCTGATCTCATTTATACACTACATACTTAAACTTGAAATTATTATATTTAATCATTTCATATTTCAAAGAAAAATCCTCAAGGGTCCATATTTAATGTTCGCATGATAATCTGTTTGAATCTGTCATGTTTGACAGATTGAAACAGATTAGACCGTATCCTAACTTAACCTAACCTAACCTTTAATTTACCTACATTTTTGACGTTTATTGTCGCTGAGATAAGCTTGCAACTAGAATTTGAACGTTCTTCAAGTACGAGAATTGGCCTGCATAAGCATAATAGGCCTACAATGTTCCCACTGCTGGGAAACAGGCCTTCTCTCTGGGAGAGCGAGTGGGCCGTAAATCACCACGCGCGCCCTTGGAGTTAGTGAATGTCGCATGAATTGGCCTACTGGTAACTACATAAAATGTCTTGTACACACTTGCACTTGCAATACTGATCTCGCATTGTATAGAATTTTCGTACAATGCAAGGTCGGCTTATACTGGAAATGTATAACTTGATGTGTAGCCGTGTGTATTCGCAGTTTCTTATATATTTTGATTACGGAACTCTAAACAAGCTTCGGCTACCTTACATAAAAAAGTAGACTCTAGAGCTTCTGTAATTCAGTGTAATCGTTCCGAGAACGCCATTTTGTGAAAATATTTGCAACGCATACCATTTTTCATATTCAGGAGGATAATCATTTGCTGTTTGAATCTCGACTTTATTGGAATATTATAAGATTTGTAGATAATTTTGTCGGCAGTAGACATTACTGTCATGTCCTGCCCAAGGGTACAAGCAAGCATTACGACGTATGCTTAAAAGACGTTGTTATAAAACGATTAAAGGAAGCATCTCATATAATATGCGTATATTCATAAACCATAATCATTATTAAAATTAGTTACACATAGCTTTTGTAATTCAGTTAAGGTAATCGGCTATTTAATAATTTTGTGTTGAAAGCTTTGCAAATCACCGTGTGCCACCAAATAAGCAATTTGAATCCTATTTTAAAGCTCGTAAGTTTTGATTTCGGTTCATTTTTGAGAGGTGTTTGCATAAAATTTATTGATGGTGTCAATTTAAATTGCAAATGTGCAACTCGTTTTCGTGAGTGAAGGTGTCGTCTTAAAGTATCGCCAATTGACGTTAATACTGTTAGTGCTTTTGCGAACACATTGACCAATTAGTATTTTATTACCAAATTATTACAGTATCAACGTGCAAAGCCAAGAAACGACGTACTTTAAGACCTTTTGATATCTGCGCGTGGTCAAAATTGGAACTAACGACACCATCTTATTTTTCAATGTAATTTCTGTGACAATTTCACAAAATGTTTACCAACAAATTTCATTCAGAGGCCCCCCTGTAAATGTCATTCAGAGGCCAAAGATCCTTGGTATTTGCAGAAAATATTTTCAGTATCTTGTATTTTCTTTTTATTCCGTATTCAAATCGATAATTTCTTTGCAGAAAGTTATTAACATTAAAGTCTATCGAAAGATGATTTTGTTAAGATAATTGAGTTAAATTACGCAGGATTCATATAAAAAAATCTGCCTAGCCTTTTCCCAACTATGTTGGGGTTGGCTTCCAGTCTAACCGGATGCAGCTGTATATCAGTATTTTACATGGAGCGACTGCCTATCTGACCTCCACAACCCAGTACCTGGGTAATACGATACCCCTTGGTAAGACTAGTTGTCAGACTTTCGGGCTTCTGACGACCTGTAACGACTGTCAGCGATCCACGAATGACAGCCGGGACCAACGGCTTAACGTGCTTTCCGAGGCACGGAGGAGTCTCGATATGTAAAGACGGTCACCCATCCACGGACCAAGCCCGGCAAGCGTAGCTTAACCTGATCGATCGATACGTGCAGCTGTTATTACTTAGCCACGAGCTCCTCACGCAGGATTCATATTCAAATTCAATTCAAATTCAAATAGCCTTTATTTCTGATACTGTACATGCAATTACATTTTTATTATATAAAAGAATTACAAATTGTGATTTACTTACATTACTACAAGTTCTACCCAATTTAATTTTTAACTTTGTTTCATTGCTTCGCAATTCATGCATAATAAAATAAATGTTAATTATTCGATTTCATTAATTATTGCTAAATTATTAAATTATTATTAATCATCGACATCGGTAATTATAGTATCAGCTTGCCCTTTGGCAAAGGCCTCCCCTAAGATTTGCCATAATTTCCTATTTGTAGCTTTTCTTCTCCATGTTGATCAACATGGAGGATTCATATAGTTAGTGCAAAATGCGACAAGACACATTCTGTGAGATCTTGAAATTAAAATAGGATTGACTTTATTTAATTATATTGTATACAAAGGAACAACACGGTTCTCTCCCGTGCACTCCCGAATATTAGTGTCGTCTATCGACCACTTCGTGCCGATCGCTAATGCGGCCCGCCCTCATTCGCATAGGGTTGGGACAACCATCGGATGGTCGTTATCAGTTCGGCCTTCCTGACTCTCCTGCGTCCTTTTAGGAGTCTTCAAGTGAAGTCCTAGCTCCTTCGGCTCGTCAGCATCGTCGGGATTTTAACCACTGTTCTCGTTGATAGATGATCCAGTCGTGAGCCACTGCGGCACCCCGCACCTTATAAAAATAATAAACCATACGTTTATGCACTTTTTTTGTCCTTCCACTGGAACCCTTTATAGCAATTTCACCAAATGGGGCAAAATATTACTTCATGTGCTGCTATCCATCCATCCTGTGCGCGGTAGACATCGAACAGGCGTTGATGGATCACGCACGCTCACGCTGCCACGCAGCGTCAAGGCACAAGACAGTATAGATTTTTTGAATGGAAAGAAATTCCTTTGACACTTGGATGACCATTAATAAGTATCTTATTGGAATCCAAATCGAATTGAAGACGTTTTTTAAAGATATTTCTAATGTAGTTCTTCTCCTCAAAAAATCTCTAGTAGGTCTGTACGATTAAGATATATACAATTACCAGCTGTTGTCCGCGACTTCGTCTGAAATCCAGGATGAAAAATAGCCTATGTCCTTCTCCGGGTCATGGTCTACCCATGTGCCAAATTTCATCCCAATCCGTTCAGCCGTTTTAGCGTGAAAGCATAATAAACAAACAAACCCACTTTCGCATTTATAATAACTACAAGTAAGGATTTAAAAACTTGCTTTAGTGTGAATATAGACACTTTAAATACTACTACAAATACTGAGTTATGTATTCACATAAATACTGAACTTATATAAAAAGTAATCTCCGCTTCCTGATGTTCCACAATCATGGGATATAGCCCCAAGCTACTAAATATACGCTACAGATTAACCAATATAACCAGACACCTAATTTTCAAACGTTCATAAAATATCATTAAATATTTTATCTGTTTTAGGGATCTTTCTTCAATGGTCGTTCATTAGAGAAGTCACAAAAAATATATAATGTTCTTTAACAAAAATTATGTCTTTATTAGACCTATTACATGCTATTATTATACGCTTACTTTATGAGTAAATAATATTAGGAGTATTATATTTGAATTACGTAATCCTAAATGTTTAACTTCAATTTTTTTAAATACTTTTTGGAATAGCTATTATTAGATTCTTTTATTTGATAAAAACCGGCACACGAAAGGTTCCGTACCGTATTAAGATCGAGCAGAAAACGCCGTAAAAAAACAGGTTTCTATTTTTTGGCCCTTTAACTATTAACGCAGGGTATGGAACCCTAAAATGAATAAACAATTGTGTGTGTTATCAAATAAAAAGTATTTACGTAGGTATGTTAAAATGATCTCATGAATAACAATCAGTCACGAGCCTTCCATAACAAATATCATCGACAAAAATAAAAATAAAGTTTTCGGAAGCTTAATTAAATAATTTAATTATTATTCTAACAATTAAAACCATTTATTCTAGGAATTATTTGAATGTATTATGTGTACATGTAAACTGAATTATTGACGAAATTATTCCAATTATTACGGAAAAGCGATGATTTTAGCGAAAGGAATAAAAGAGTGGAGGTAGTTCTTTATTCGAATTCAAAAATCCGTTCTGCCTCTTAGATAAGGAGTCCGTTTGTTTGAGTCCCACTACGGTTTCTGATTACGGCGCTGTGTGGGATGTCCAAAAATAAGAGGACCAAACACATGTCATTTGTCAGCATTTCGCTCTCATGACGTGAAGTAATTTACGATATCCTTCGATGTTGCTCTTTAGTGGCGAATGCAGCAAAAAAGTAATGTAATTGGTCATTTTATTTTAGTATAAAATGATTTAACAGAATTGAAAAAAAATGCCCACGCATTCTGAGAAAAAAAAAAATCTGAAAATACCATTTTACGTCACATAGCTGTTAATTATATACGTTCTAATTACCTTGTAGTGTGTTAATTAAATATTAATTAAAAGGTACTTTTCAGAAAGAGAATTAAAAGTAATCTTTAGTAGGATAGACCAGGGACATTTGTAGCATTGTAGGGTTAATGTTAATTATTGTGGCAATAGTAAAATTAATACTGAAACTGAACTAAAAATATTCTATTCTAAAAGAGGCGACGGTCACCAGAATTAAATCCTTATGCAGGAGCTTTGAAGGATTCGTATTAAGATTCCAAGTTTAACGCTCTATAGTCGTTATTCATATGACGTATAGCGTTCAAAATTAGGTCGGATTAGTGATTTCATGGTGTTTTTGTCGTATTTGTTCGCTTTCTGACGCATATTTGGTTACGTGCCACCACGTCGTAACCGGAACTCAAAAAATCGAACAACGAAAGCATTAAGTGCATTTTGAAAATCGAATTTTGTTTATGATTTCTCGAATTTTATACGTTTATTGGTGAACATACTTTTTGTGTTGCCAATTAAAAGTTTATAGCCATGTTCGTGGGTTACTTGATTTAGTCGTAACGTTTTGAAAAGGATTAGCCGCAAAGTGAGGGTGAACGATCTATTGTGCTTACGACTCCTTAAATTGAGACGAAAATAGCCGCAATCATCTTTGTTATCGATCAGTTTTTTTAAGACTTTTTTGAGAACGGAATTCGTTTCGGATACCTTTTGATTGGACGAAAATCAACTGTTATTTATTACGGACGATAATTCCCCGAAAGTGTAAACGGGTTACGTAATAATAAGTCGTAAAAATACTGAGACAGACCACAACCCGATATTCATTGGAGCATCGTGCTCTTGGTAGATAACTTGTAATCTTTGTACCATAGTTAACAATCACATTGGACGGCCGGCCGGCGTAAATTGTCCCCGCGAGGTACAACCAAGTACGCATTTAGAAAAATCACTTTTGCCCTTGCGGCTCTGAGCGCGGCTGTACCGACCCAGATACTCCGCGTAAATGATATTTAATAATTCCGGTTGAGTGTACAAATTGTACTCGTATGTAAGATGTCGTTTATTAAAAAGTTTGTATGGAACTCGATAGAGTTATATACAGTTTCATTCTGTTACGTAAAGTTGGTATCGTTTTCTTCCTGTATCTTTGTATCTGTTTGAGTATCAGTAAATGTCATAACTTTTTAAATTAGGTACCTATGTGTACTCACTATTGTTTTCAAAAAAATATTTTTTTACAATTTTTACACAAGTAAGTGTAATTCAAGTGTACCTACCTCACATACAAAGTCATTTACTTTTACAGACCTCACTGAAAGCCTCTTGATGAAAATTGGTTGCTATCTCCTGCCTTATGCCTAAAGGGTAATGATGACTTCACCGCTTCAAACTGTAACAGAAATGCGGCAAACACAATTTACTGTTTACGTAAAACAATTGAATAAAAAAACAAATGACGCGAGTAACAAGCTTCCACCAAACGCAATAAACAATTTTGGAATCCAGATCAGTTTCATAATTGGAACACAGACACATCACAATATGCATAATATTGGCACTGCCCCTTGCATGAATACATTCTCATTGCCACATTGCCATTTGCCACATTTGCCACGATCCACCGGAACACGACAGGTGAGTCCTGAATTTATGAATTTTTATGTGACATTAAATTCACTGGATAATAACACCTCTTGAAATGACTGGTCATTTCTTGAAGCTAGGGTGTATGCAATGAACAGTAATGCGCGAGGTATACAAGTCGAGAAAATGTTTAAAGTATTTTATTTATAGCTTCACTGGATATAAGATATCGTTTATCAGAAAACGTCGGTAGTACTAGCATTTTGTGGTCATTGGCTTGGATAAGCAAATGTTCTGTCACTTTGCCCAAATTGTGACAACATATATCTAGAATTTTAGGTTCCTAAAAATTAGACAGCCTCCAAGTTCAGGATTTTGCTCCCAAAAATCTAGGTCAGATCCGTTATCCTTAACATTTTCGATAGTAGCATAAGACCCATCCCTATCCATAAATCATCTATATCCTATTTTTATGTACCTACCATATTTAATTTCAACTCTATAATAGTGGCTTTTGCGGACATGTTAATTATCCAGATTTGTATCAGTTGTAATAGCAATCATGTCATTTGGTTTAAATAGGTTTTTATTTTTAGTTTCTTATTTATCTTATATAGATTCTCCTCTAATAGACCTTGTGAATGTGAGAACGTTGTAGGCTTAGTGGACTGTAGACCTTTTTTTTTTTTATGGAACAATTTCAGTTTCTTTTAACTACCTACATGAAACTCCTTGAAAGGCAGGCCTACACTGTCCTCCCATAACTATTAACACTGTAATTCGAAAATATTGTAAAAGCCAATTATCTTTTAAAAGAGTAACCATGGAGTTTCTTGCCGGCTCTTCTCCATAGGAAACGACCAATTGGAACAGTGCACCTAGCTTCTGACGTTTCATAAGTGCCCATGAAGGCTTATGTGAAATAAAATATTTTGATTTTGATTTTGACCCATCCCTATCGTACTTTTAGTAAGTTGGTTACAGTATCAAGTATTCAAGTTAGTAGGTTATCTTTCAGTCTTCAGATTTAAGAACAAGTAGGTAACAGTATTCTTGTAACTCTCGAACATTAAATAAATCCCAACTAATCTTAGGTATATAATCCGAATTTTATAATTACAATCCTAACTAATATTATAAATGCGAAAGTGAGTGTGTTTGTTTTTTTGTTTTTGTTTGTTACGCTTTCATTGTTAAACGGATGAACGAATTTGGATGGGCACATGGGTAGATCATGACTTAGGTTACATTTATGATACTTTTTATCCTGATATTCCCACGGGATCGAGACTTATGCGAGTGAAACTGCGGGGCGCGGCTAGTAGTATTAATATTGATTAATTAATATGAATCCTAAATAATATTATAAATGCGAAAGTGAGCTTGTTTGTTTATTACGCTTTCACGCTAAAACGGCTGAACGGGTTTGGATGAAATTTGGCACATGGGTAGACCATGACCTAGAGAAGTACTACTTTAATCCTGGATTGCAGACGAAGTCGCGGACAACAGCTAGTCATTATTAACTTACAAGTACAAGCTTCAACAAGTATTTCTAAGGAATACATCACATTGTTTTAGTTCTAGTTAGAAACATAATATCACTACTACATCTCAGTTTCCAGGCTTCTAGTTTACAACTTTATCTACAAGTCTAGGCTAGTTACGTCATAAAAGTAAAACAAAAGAAAGTTAGGAACAATAAGCTCGGATTTTAATGAGTAGTAGTAATAACTTGCGTGGTACCACAGACTAAATAAGTAGCAGTATTGTATCTCTGCAGTGAACTTGAAATAATTATCTACAGCCCCTCGGTAGATTAACCTTCCGCGTCCATGCGTAACTGCCGCGTACTGGATACTGTTGCGTACTGAAATTTCGAAGCGCGTCGCTTCGGCGGTTTTCTATGATTTTTTATAATACTGTTACTTATTTCTACTGTGGTGGTGCGGACTAAAAATACTATAAGGTATATAGAAAGTGTGTTGTAAAGACATAATTGGCCGTTCTCATAAACAATGGTTCGGGTGCTAGTGCCTGAAGCAAGGAACAAATGAAGCATGCTCTCACGTATCAAGCAACCATTTTCCCTTGAACCCTCAGACTTGTAGAAGTACCATTTTGCTCCTGAATTTTGGATGCTCGCGCGGGACGAGATAGGTCAAGCTTTTTTGGTGGCAGCGGTCCTAGAACAACAAAATGCCATGTATGAAACAAACACGCTGGAAATTCTGTTCCGCATTAAAAGTATGTCCATGGAAGGAAAACGTTGGTGATGGTAAAGTAAAGGCTTCATTTGGTAAGGTGAATAACGTTAAAGAGACGGAGTTTATTTTATATAAACTTATAAAGATAAAATTCCTACATATTTTAGAGGATAATAAACAAAGTTGTAAGAACCTTTCGAAGAAATCTTCAACGGACCGTTTATTAATTAGTTTCATTATTATAAAATCTGCTACCAATTTTTGGCAAGTACTATCACCCTATTCACATGACGTCATAATTTGTCAAGGCGAAAGCGTCAGGGTCATCATAATTTCAGCCGAAAGACGTCCACTGTTGGACATAGGCCTCCTCCAAGCACCGCCACTTCGGCCGGTTCTGTGCTGCAGCCTTCACAAGGTCATCGGTCCACCTTGTGGGGGGCCTTCCAACACTACGTCTTCCGGTACGCAGTCGCCACTCCAGAACCTTTCGACCCCATCGCCCATCTGTTCTGCGAGCAATGTGGCCCATAGTTTCTTATTTACCGAATCTTAATTAAATTTTAAAGGAAAAATACAATACAAGTGACACATACAGGCAAAAATAAAAATAAAAAAATTCAAGTTTGATTCGTGCCTTTAGTTTTCTTTACTGATAAAAAAGAAAAATAAAGTACTAATTTAAATAAAGCAATAAAGAGAATATTCAATTATACCGACAAATTGAAGAGACTTTTTCAAACGACGCACAGGGGGATGCATAATTTACAAGTCACTAACAGTACGTAACATATTGTCCTCGTTACAGACAATACACTACTTTTTTTAGACACTTTTATGTCCTTTCCACGATGTACAACGGGATGCAGCAAAGTGGCAAAGATTAAGATTTAGGTGGTCACTTTTTTGGTGTGTGGCTTACGGGTAAGTTATAACAGCCGCACAGGTCAATCGATCAGGTTAAGCCTAGCTTGCCGCGGTTGGTTCGTGGATGGAACCGTGCTACCTTCTGACGTTTCATAAGTGCCCATGTAGGTTTATGTCAAATAAAATATTTTAATTTAATTTGATGGGTGACCAGACCATCTTTAAGTACCACCTCTCCGTGCCTCGGAAAGCACGTCCTTTGATTCCATAGAAAAAACCATACAATAAACTTGTCTCCATTTCCTTTCTCAGCTAAATGCTGTGTCATAAAAAAGGTAAATAAATACCACTTACCATTTAAAAACGAGATTTTCCTAAGAAAATACCATTTTTAAACATGAACGAAGTGACCTGTCTCCCACACTATTCTCCCCTACTCTATGTCCTCACTAAGTTAGTTAAACGCCTCCCTAAGGCCTTATACATAACATCAGTTTAATCTACCAACGTAAAATATCGCACATCATGTATATTAATTAATGTTTGGTATTTATTGCAAGCGTTGTACCAAATTTATTCATTGCCTGGACGCGTTGAGGGGTTTTTAACAACTTTATTTAAGTGGGCATAAGAGGGATTTTCACGAGATTATCACGTGGATTTGGTGGTGTAGCCGGCATTTGTTTTTATGAAACAATTATGGGGTTGTGTTTTGTTTTTTGGCACGTGTCTCTTGCTGGCCTATTCTGTACAAATGTTTATGAAGCTCAAACTTAGATGAAGTGAGCTGTCATTCCACCTGATGCTAGGAATTGACATTATTGACAGTCCGCTTCACCTAAGTTTTCACGGTGAGATTTTTGCAAAATAGGTCGGCTGGTCTATATGCCAACCAATGTCTAGTGAAAAAAGAAACATAAATGGAAAATAAAATTACTATATTTTGAATAATAATATTCTGACTATGGATGGATTAATTTTCAGTAACACTCCTGTGTCGTGTTTTGAGATTTATTTTATAACCGTAGGTCGTAGATTTGCCCTTTTGACTCGCATTACCCTTGTGGCGGTACCTACTTCGCCATATTCGAACTACGCATCAAAGACGTGACGTCACACAAAAATCCTGACGTCACAAAAATCCTGCATCGCGCAATTAGAGTTTACCGTGCAGTGAACATATATACAAAAATCCAATATCAATCATTAGGCAGTTGCCCGCCAGACACAATGCCCGTCTGGTAGGAGGATCCTCCCTTTTCTATGGTGGATGAGTGAACTTTACACCCTGATCCTCATACTCCTAAACCCTCAATTATTGACGCTTATTTTATGACCGTCACATCAAGCAGCTTTTTATTCATCTCACCATCTTTTTATTATTTTCCTAGCGTAAAACTTTTCACTATAATAGAAAACAATAAAAATACCACTGAACTAAACCTTTTTATTTGATTATTTTAATTTACACAACAAATATTTTATAGTTCACTAACACTTAAATATTTTAAATTACTCTAATTAAACTTTCTAAATTAGCCGCAGTAAATTGAATAAAAACAACATAAAAATGGTAGTTTCAAAGGGGTTATGCACAATATTATTTATTCAACACTTAGCCATTATTTCGTTGGAAAGCGTAGTTTGTAGGTAATAAAACTTAACAGCACCACAATGCTTAATTAAAAAGTATAAATTCGAATGTTCTAATTAAAAATTAATGAAACGCCCTTTAATATGACGTGGCTATAAAATTGGATTTTATTGCGTCATACGATATTTGACAGGTGTGAGCCTTTGACAGACCTCTAAGGGCATAGTTTTAAAAGCTGACCCATTGAATGAAACTTGTATTATCTGATGTTCCAATGATATGTTCTTTTGAAGATCGACGATCGATTGTTAGCGACGAATCCAAGGAAATAATAGGCTCCGTGTGTGGCAAACACTTGAATTCCTGAAATTGAAGGCAAGTGCAATTAAAAGAGAAAAAGATAAAATTCTAAGAATTTTATCTTTTACAAATTTTTCAGATAAAATTCTTAGAATTTTATCTTAATTTTTTTTTATAGCATTAGGTACTCTTAAACGCAACTAACAAAGAGTCCCAATGTATTGTTTATGACTGATAATTATCAGTTTTATTACTTTTGAAATAACCTGTTAAGGCTCTTACATACTGGGGCGATTCGTCGCGCGACGCGACGCCGCGCCGTCGCATTGTTCGCCGTGAGAAATTGTTTTGTTAAAATTCGCGTCGCGCGACGAATCGCCCCAGTATGTAAGAGCCTTTATTCATTTGATGGTATTGTAGGTGGAAGGTAATTTTACGTAGGTAACGAAGTTTTAAATGGCATGATGAGTATTAATGCAACAAAGTATCAAACACATTGTCACAAAAATTATTACTGTCACATGACGTCCACTGTAATTTAATTGGCCTACATAGTACCTAAGTGAAAACCAGTAGGAGAAAAATGTAGCCATTTTTAATGAATGTTTACGCAAGTACAACCACCACAGCTGCCTCTTAGGCGCGGGCCACACAGAAAGGATGGGATGCAGACGCGGCAATAGTGTGGCGGCATCTACATCGCCACATGCGAACTACGCATCAAAGACATGACGTCACACAAAAATCATGACGTCACCCAAAATAGTGCACATATAAAGATTACAATATCAATCGTTTGGCAGTTGCCCGCCAGACAACACCTGTCTGGTCAGAGGATCCTCGCTAGGATGAGTGAACTTCACACCCTGTTCTTCATACCCCTAAAATAGTATACAGATGGGAAAGCGACGTCTTGTACATTCTATAGGTACATTTTGTGCCAAATCGTGCTATTTTGTATAATGCTACGGCTACACTTCGCGATAAAGCGAAGATTCGTGTTATCGCGACACGTCTGGCCAAGCAATTCGTCACATCGCGAACCATTCACGCGAACATTGCTACGGCTACACTTCGTGATAAAGCGAAGATTCGCGTTGTCGCGACACGTCTGGCCAAGCAATTCGTCACATCAGGAATTATTCACGCGAACTCGAAGTCTTCGCGCGGCTGTCGGTAAAACTGCACATCAAAGGGTTTTGTTGAGAGCAGTGGTGGCCCAGTGGTAACGGCCGCGACTTACGAGTTGTAGGTCGTAAGTTCGAACCCTGACAGTCGCTTTACTTTGTGTAAATAATTTCATCACCGCTGCTCTCAAAACGGTGAAGGAAAACATCGTGAGGAAACTGGAATATCCTCGAACCAAAAATTCGAAGACATGTGACATCTACCAACCCGCACTGGGCCCGCGTGGTGGATTACGGCCCACTCCCTCTCACAGAGAGGAGGCCTGTGTCCCAGCAGTGGGAAAGGGGTAAAAAGGGACCCTATTACTAAGGCTATGTCCGTCTGTCTTTCCGCGGCTTAGCTCAGAGACTGTTGGTACTAGAAAGCTTTAATTTGGTATGGGTATACATATAAATCACGCCGACAAAGTCGTAAAAAAAATCGTAACAAATAATTTTTTTTAATGGTACCTCCCGTACCCGTAAAGTGGGGATGGTTTTTTTTTTCTCGTCGATCCAAAGATACCCCACACAATGTTGGGGTATCGTTGGAAAGGTCGTTTAAAAATAATGTGAGTTTGTGGAAACCATTTTTGGATTCAGGAATCCGTTTGCGAAATATTAAGCTTTAAAGTGCAAACTGCAGTTGCAAAAACATGTTCTCCCATACAGAACATCTTTGCATGCAATCAACAAGTTTTTCAACTACAATGTCAAGTTTGTTGGTTATATTCATCCCAACTACGGAACTCTTCATTGTGCGTGGTTCGACATGCACTTGGCCGGTTGTTTTTGTAAGTAAGTAAGTAATTTTGTATAGATAACATCCACCGTCTCCTTTTATTTCTCTTCTTTACTTTGTTATTTATTTTATTAAAATAATAAAGATGCTAAATAATGATTTGCCGATATAATTAAAGTGCAACCGTCTCTTCCATTTTTTTCCCGCGTCTAGTCCGCCTGAATTATCACGACGAAGCTTTTTGGCATTCGAGTTCGCCAAAAATGATTTGCGATGTGACGAATTGCTTGGCCAGACGTGTCGCGACAACGCGAATCTTCGCTTTATCGCGACAATTTCATGTGGCCAAATATAGTTCGTCGTAGAGCGAACACGAAGTTTATAGTTTTTATCGCGACAACGCGACACGAACCTTCGCGCGAATATGTAGCCGTAGCATAAAGAATAATAGGTGAAAGGGTCGTTTCGTCTGCGTCCCGTCCTTGTCTTACGTCCTTTCTGTGTGGCCCGCGCCTTAACAGTTATGATACGCGAAAGATAATACGATGCGATGCTAATAAGCTGATCAATTATTTGTTCGTTTATTGCACATTGCACCGTGCTGTTTATTGCTGCTGCCATTGCCTGAAGGCAAAAAAAAAAAAAAACGTGATAGAAAAAAAGCAATTTGTAAAGTGTTTATTTTTATCCCAATTTTGTTACTTTTTATTATACAAAAACGTTTAACAATGCATGTTCAATCCTCAATTAACTAGCATGTTGACGGAGCCTGTTTTTACAAGCAAATTTATTGTCACTATGTTTGAAATACTTGAGCAATATTTTACTAATGACAAACAGAAGGATTGATCTGCAGAAGTAATTAAATAAGGAACAAAAGGTGACTGAAAATAATTGCGTCCTAATCAAATTATTCCCATTAAAAATCCAAGGCCAGACATTGTCAAATGAGCTGACCGTTACACATCCTTGACATAATTATGTTTTCTATGTTTGTACACACAAGAATAACCTTTATTACAGCCAGTATAAGGGTGATGTGAATACATAGGGTTTTTCCAACTAACGATGCCACTTCATCTCTTAGCTTTCAAGCCTTTGTTCACCTGACAAGGTTCGCGATAATATTGAAATGCCGTACGTGAATAGAACCTCTATTTATCTATCGTTCTATCGCTATGGTGTGATACATGAACGAAATGAATGAACAACCAACTAAATATGATATCTAAGCACTCAACGAATTTTTATGAAAATAATGGTCTATGGAAAACATAACCAAAGTCGTCTATCTTCAACTGGAGAGACGTTTTATTTTTGTTGTATTCATATTTTTGTCTGAATGACTTAAAAGGTAAGTATGCTAAACACTTTTGCCATGCCGGGAACATGCTAGGATATATGGGATAGCACTGCGCTGAGGTAATTGCATAATTGAAAACAAAAGAAAAAAAAAAAAAAAAAAATTATGTCGTGTCTACATGAATTTTACTGTGTTTACATAAATAATAAAATAAAACCGTTGGAATCTTAATAAAAAGCTCTATCAAATTTTTCACTACGCACAAAAAAACTTCGTTAAGTTGATTATAAAACTTTTAAAGTTTGTCCTGAAAAACAATCAACAATCATTTAATATTGCGATATTTCACTGCTTTGTTTTCACTTCAATTAAAGTAGTTATTGTTACATGGCCAGAAATCGCACAAATCGAAAAAAGGGGGAGGCCTTTGCCCAGGACTGGACCAATAAAAGCTATAAAAAAAAAAAAACGTTATTCTGACAGTAATTAGCTGTCTTGGGGCGAAAAATGCTTGCCGAACCAAGAACCCGTGTGTATCATACTATTTACAAGAATTTCTTGCAAGCGTATGATTAGCTTATTGTGTTTGGGCTACCGTTTCATACTTTGACAAGGCCGATGTAATAAATACTATAGAGATATAATTACATCGAGTTTCAATGTCCGCTGATGTTGTAATATTCAATCGAATAGATGTCCATAATGTAACCTATTGGCATTTTCATTGTAATCGAAGTAAAATATTCAATATTTGAGCTGATTCATAATGGATTTTAATTATGTATTGTGATTTGATTGAAATCAAATAGAATTGAATTATTTATGTGAAATGATTACGCATTATGAGTCTGAGCTTTTGAAATGATGTCAATTTATGAAGTAACTAACTTGTTTGATTTGGAAGTTTCATGGAAATGCTTACGCGTTGTTAGCTAAAAAATTAAGTAAATTTTAATAGTGATGTAATTTTAACCCGCATGGGTTAAATTTGATTTCTCATGACGTGTGTACACCCAAATATGCTAAAATATAGCTGTATCTGAATTAGGCAGCAGGTGCCTGATGCAAATATTTATGTAAGGTTAAATATAGATATAGGTAGAACTTTCAAATATCTTTTTAGCAGGGATCAAGCGATCCATTTGAAGTGAGATAGAGCCAGAGGTAAAATGTGAGTCAATTTGATGTCAAAGAAAACTTTGTACGGAAAAAGAAAACTGCTAATTTTGAATTATAATCTTACTAGCTGCGTCCCGCGGTTCCACCCGCTTAAGTCTCGCTCCCATGGGAATGTCGGGTTAAAAAATATCTCATGTCCTAATCCAGGTCATGGTCTACCCATGTACCAAATTTCATTAAATCCGTTCAGCCGCTTTAGCGTAACAAACAAACAAACTCACTTTCGCATTTATAATATGAGTTGGGATTAAGATAACAAGAAATCATAATTATCTACCGAGTCTTTTCCCAACTATTTGGGGTCGGAACTAACTGGATGCAGCTGAACACCAGTATTTTACATGGAGCGACTGCATATCTGACCTCCACAACCTAGTTACTGGGTAACATGACACCCCTTGTCCAGCAGCTTGTACCCCAACCAGTCTTAGTGGTTGTCAGACTTTCGGTCTTCTGACGACCCGTAACGATTGTCAAAGATCTACAGAAGACAGCCGGGACCAAAGGCTTAACGTGCTTTCCGTGGCATGTAAATATCACCACGGACCCATTAAGGCAAGCTTAGCTTACCAGATCGGTCGATCCGTGTGACTGTCAGTACTAAGCCAAAAAGCACTCTTTATAAAAAAATATAAGTATAAGTAAAATATAAGAAGTAAAAGGAGTATGTAAGGATCGTAGCAGATGGCGTTATGTTGTTTCTACGTATGGGGACAGTGTCTGAAGTTATGTGTGCGTGTGTGTATCAGTCGGTAACTGTCCCACTGCAAGCAATTTGGACTTACATAATTGCAAGTTATTCATCCCATTAAACCACCAAACATATGCTTGAACTCCAGTATCTTCCGCAGAAAACGTACCAGCAGATGCTACAAAGGCTAAATGCACCATCTGCCCAAAAGAACCTCATCAATATTTCCAGGTCCATATTTATCGAGACATTGTCCGGCAAATATCCAGATTTCATAACAATTACTTGGACGACGTACGTAATACGTCCGAGGGACGTGTAATAGCTGTTATTGCACAGATGTCGAACTGCTATACAATACAAAACCGGAATAAGCAAATTACCATTTTAATGGTAGCTAGTCTGTAATTAGCCGGACATTTCTTGACTCACCCAACTGTGGGCAAGTACAGACGGTGCAAAAAGTGTTGTTGGAAATCTTTTGCACGAATATTCATAATCACAAGGTAACTTTGTGGTGGCTATAGTTACTGTTTATCTTTCGATTGTATTATTCCCTTTTTTTTTTTAAATAATACAAAGACCCATTTCTGATTTCAGAAGCATAATAATATAATGATATTATTAATACAGTTAATTAGTTGATGATGGCAGCCTGCAAATAAAAAAACTTTTCCCTTTGTGACAGTTTACCTACATTAAACATATTGACTTTCGGGCTGCAATTTTACCTGTCCGCGAGATATATCCGTATTAAATACGAGATTTTCTCACAACTTATTAAAGAAAATAATTCACATTCATTTTAAATTTGTTTTTAATCACATGTTGAGTCCGTCTAGCATCAATTATTTATTCGCTTATCTTAAGTGAGATGTAGATGTACTAGATGCTAGACAGAGTAAAGAAATTAATTCAATTACTGATAAATTGTAACTCATTAGGATGACGTTATCTGGAAAGCATAACGAGTATATCTTCACACTAATTGCTTTGCGGAAAAAAAATAGAAGTATTTATATTCTATTGATTCGATAATTAAAACTTTGTGTTTTTAGATAAATGAAAATCTATTTATGGACAATTGTCTTATGTGTTTATCTTTCTCACCATATCCTTGATTTCTTCTTCTACTTCATCTTCTTTCGTCGTTTCGTCAATAATCGTAAGAAACGCGACCACATATGAAGCGTCTCCAAGTTATGCGGTCTTCTGCAGTTCGGAAATGCTACCTCCAACAGCCTTCTTGATCTTGTCTGACCATCGTGCTGGTACTCTGCCTTGAGCGTGCTTGCCTTCCACCCGGCCCAGTATCACAAGCCTTTCCAGACGATGCTTAGATGAACGCATAATATATCAGAAAAAGCTGAGGGCACGCTCTTGGTATATATTTTTGTAGATAACCGATTAGTGACGGTCCATCTTAGATATGCTAATAATCAATTTTCCCACTTTTTTAACATAATTTTTACAGTAATTTCAATAATATACATTTTTATACATATCTAACACTACAATACAATAATCAAATAGATAATATTAAATTAAACCTCTTTTGTTTTATAACAATTTTTATTCAAATACTCAAAAAAGAACATCAATAAAACAAACAAATGCCAAACGTTTGCTCATCGACTGTACTTGTCATATCAGTGCCACGAATTCGTGCATAAATAAAAACTATGCAATTAAAACTTCCGTTCCTGTAGTACTAAAAGGGTTGAGCAAATTAGGCATTGGAAAAAATAACCGCGTGCAAATGACTTGTAGGGTGAAAAGCAATAATTACATTTCAAAATAGTAACGAATTACGAAGGGGAACGTGTTATTCTGAGCTTCGATATCACAGGTGTTTATTCTAGGACCAGTGACAATAAGTACATAATTATAGAGGGGACTATGCGGTGATTTTGTAAATGACATTAATAGTCTTAAAAACGGAAATTGAAACGTATTCGCGATTTTATGCGTGTGATTACGAAGAGGGACGCCGTAGGCAGTCTACATGACATACGATGACAAAAATAGAAGATTGTAACGCTTTTATCGAAGTGCAATTTTGGTTCATTGAGAGTCGGTTTGCGGAACGAATAGACTGTGTTTATTTTTGTCTGACTTTATTGACGAGAGAATCTACTTCAGAAAAAAACCGGAAGCTTCCGATTTTGTTATTTTTTTTATTCTTAGAGTTTTTAGATATTCACTATCAAAGACATTTAAAGGGAAATAAATGGTCCTTTTTGATGATTTTTGGATGCTTGAAACGGAATTATGTACAGTCAACGTCACGGCTACGGTATACAATTGAACATTAACAGTGTTTCTTAAGATGTCGGTTGACCGTACTTAGGTCATTATTTTCCTGCCCATTATCTTAGGTGTGATGTCCAAAAATATGCGAAAGGAAAATCATCTAAGAAAAGTACCTGATGCTCTTAACTTTATTTCTTCATGGGAGAAAGGTATATTATGATGTAGCAAGTTCATCAAGCTGTCAACTCGTCAAAACTTGGCATGACTTGGAACCACCGATGGCGGAATTACATTATTGTTGAAAAATCAAGCATGCATTGAGGGGCCGTGGTCTGTCGGTTTGTTTAGCGACCACAATGCCCCACGCTAACGAGTCGCGCGTCTGAATAAAACATCGCTCAGGTGAGGCTTGAGGGATGAGATGAAGAGTTTTGTGCGTAAGGGAAAGTGAATGGGTCGATATTTTGATATTGTTACTAGACTGGCGTACAAGAAACTTTATAAACGATATTTTTTTTAGTTGCATGTTTGTAAAATCTTGTAAAGTCATTAAGTCTGTAGTCTAGGAAGCAGTAAGCAGATGTGTATACTTAGTTTACCCACATTTTAGCAGTTAAGTCATCAGTAGCATCATTCTCCTGCTCTTATCCCAATTTATTTGGGGTCGGTGCAATGTTTTTTTCTTCCATACATCTCTATTGTCATCTAGACATAATCTTTCACACAGTCCATCCATCGTTCCTTTGGTCTTCCCCTACTCTTAATTTTATTCAAAATATCATACATTTATGTCAATCATTATCATGTCAAAATAGCCGTGATAGCCAACTGGTGCCCGTCGGACAGCCAAGTTATAGGTTTCGAGCCCGAACATAAGGCACGCACCTCTGAATTTTTGAATTTTGAATTCGAAAAGTCAGAGGTGCGCGCCTTTTGTGTAACCGTGAAGGAAAACGTCGTGAGGAAACTGGCATGCCTGAGAGATATTTCTTGACGGCATGTGAAGCCAAGTCAGAGGCGTATGGGCGGCATAAAAACTCTGACACCAGGTCAGTCACTGACCATCTTATCACTCCTTTCATTACCCACTTTCGCAACTCACTTATCCTTTGCCCCACACATTAAACGGCAACGTTTCACTTTGCACAATAGACTCGGTTTGGCTATAACCTAAATATCGGATTGTGGCACAGGCACTACGGAAATGTCGCTGTTTATTCTATTGAATAAAATATGTTTAACTTGTGGCGAACACCTAATAACGTACCGTGGTGCTTATAAGGTTGGTTGATAGTTTGATAATATACGGTTTTGGATCTTTTTATGATTTTTAAGAAGAAGAATTGCCAAAAGCCATCGTTGTTCTAGTGGTCGCAAGTGCTACTGCTGAGCATGAGGTCCTGGGTTCGAATCCCAGGTCGGGCAAAGTGTTATTGGGTTTTACCCATTTGGAATTTCTCAGTAGCAGCCTAGGCTCGCCACCTTTCACATGGGACTTAAACATAACTGGCGAAATATGGGGTACTATTTTATAGGTACACCTCTGCCTAATCCTTCAGGGATTTACAGGCGTGATGTAATATTATGTAATTACCAAACTTAAGAGGCAGTGGGCAGGGAACATTGCTCGCAGAACAGATGGCTGATTGGGCCGAAAGGTTTTGGAGTGGCGACCGCGTACCAGAAGGCGTAGGGTTGGAAGGCTTCCCATTAGGTTGTCCTATGACCTTGTGAAGACCGCAGGAATCCGCTGGATGTGAGAAGCACAGAACCGGTTCATGTGGCGTTGCTGGGGATGAAAGACGTCCACAGCTAGACCTAGACGAAAGGTCCAGCAGTGGACGTCTTTCAGCTGAAATGATGATGATGATGAATAACCTGTTTACTTTCTTTGCAGGGTGGCTGGTAGCAACTAGATGAAAATGGCTGAGGATCGAGTTAGTTGGCGTGTGATCGAAGAGGAAACCATCATTGGACTGCTGGGCTGATGGATTATCTCAATAGATGGATCCTCTAAAAAATATAAGTAAAAATATTAAGACACTTTCCATAAAGAAGACTAGCAATAGGTCAATAAAAGCTCAAGAAGCAGATAAAATAAAAGTACTTACAACTTACGTATGTGTTACTTAAGGTTGATGTTCCGATCGGCCGCGCATACATTTTTAGATTTGACTTTACGCTAAAAATAGACACACTTTGTTAAAAACGAATCATTTTATCACTTTTCTACAATGAAATGTGTTCGCAAACGACCTTTTTAGGAAATAACTTACATTAATAACTGAGAAAAACGATCGCGAAATCCAGGCAAAATTTGACATATCTTTACATGTGTGGGTTCGTTTTGACAAGCAAAATATAGCGCCATGTTTGTTGTAGTTTAGAAATTGCAGCGCTAGATGGCGTCCTGGCGATATTATAATTCTGATAAAACAATATATAATAAGATAATTGATCTATTTTATTTTCTACCTATCATTTAAAAAAGAAACATTTCATTACCATAACACTCACGACCTTAGACGGCAATGTAAACAATTTTATTACATAATTATTATTGTTGTGCGGCAACATTTAAAATATCATTACTCGTAGACGCGACGTTGCCGTACTTCCTATCCTTGAGTACTTGACCTAATCGACATTGACACACGTTGCCAAACTTCGTTCCCTCGTTTCGTAATGATTGAAATGTAACAAAAATACATTTTCAAGTTTCTCGCTTGATGCACTAGGATTTGCGCGCGGAATTTGTTGCGTGATGAAATGTGATGCTATTTTGATTGATTCAAATTGCATTATTTCTAGTAGGTATTTGATACCAATTGAATAGAAATAATGCAATGTATACTAGGTATAATCATTTTATTAATTATTCAAAATATGCAATTTTATTGTAAAATAAAAGTAAGTAAGTACCATATTTCGGCGGTATTAAAACGGCCAGTGGGCCCGTGAGTTGGGTTTTAGACGCTAAAATCTCGTCACAGTAGTTATTACCTACGTATCCGGTCGATGCTGACAATTTGTATATTTTTTGGTCAACAATAAATTAAATTATTACAATTTGGTAAGCCACCAAAGTTGTCACAAAATCAAAATTACAGACATTACTAAATCGAAGAATGGGTGGCGCAGTCAAGGGATATGGTTTTGCCAGGTTTTGTAAAAAAAACCTTGTATGCATTTTACAGACAGATAAACATTATTTTTATTTGTGATGTCGCGTCAGTCCCGCTATTATTATTATACTCTGGTCGCGAGCCTCGCAGTTTCGCCGGCGGCCGGCACGGTGTGGTGCGTTCAGAAACAAACAAATAATTGAGTTTCTTACATCAAATAGAGGTGATTTATTGTTTAAAAATAAATAAATAAGTATCTCATTCATTGTCGACCAATATTCTGCCAGGAATCTAAAGATAAGTAAAATTTTACTATACATTTTATTATTCTATTTTCTCAGGATGTGTTAGAGTTC
This sequence comes from Lithophane leautieri, assembly GCA_949152455.1. NCBI lineage: Eukaryota > Metazoa > Arthropoda > Insecta > Lepidoptera > Noctuidae > Lithophane > Lithophane leautieri. The sequence goes on along the minus strand of OX424469.1, from coordinate 5,647,261 downwards.
TGAACGTAATCGCCACAATAATGAATTCTGCATCTGCATCAGTTGACAGATTATCTTACAAGACTTCGACTCCGTGCTGTTTATATGGTTGTGAAATACGATACTATTGGATTTTATTCAAATACTGTGTATAATAGTAACACATTCTTTTTCTTTTTCATTATTTCAGATTTAGATTACGTCTACAATGTCTACTCGAACAAACAAACCGGCGTACAAACGACACCGTTATTGTGTATCTTTTATGTTTACAGATTTGCAAACGCCGTATTACCACTCCATGTCACAATCATGTAAAGGATATTCTATATAAAAAGAATATTTGTACAAAATACATGTTATATGGACAGCAAAATGAGAATGTGGCAAAAAGTATGTTCATGCAACAATATAAGAAAATTGTCAGGCCTTCAGGTCTTTTTATTGATGAAGAATTTGGATGTTTAGCTGGCAGTCCAGATGGTAAGTTTTCTATAAAAAGCTTCAATTTTATTTACTATATATTTGGAAAATGTAGAAAATTATAATACTAGTTATAATCGCGAGAGACCAAAGATTACGAGCACGATAGGCGATTGAATTTCTTGTATCAAATGTCATGAAGTGCTTCATTTCATTGTTATATATTTTGTGTCAATTTGTTACAGGTATAATTGAAAATGAGAGAGCTGTTATTGAGATCAAATACTTTCCATCATTGGCGAGGAAAAATCAAAGCCTAGATGCAGGTGCAGTAGAAAAGAAAAACTGCTCTAAAATTGGATAATAATGTTTTAGTCATAAATAAAAAGCACGATTATTACTATCAAGTAAGTTGATTATTTTTTTTTAATGTTTTTATTGGACTGCTCTTGACCTCAAACACGCCTGATGGAAAGCGATAGATGAGGTCTATGATGGAACGAGCAAGCCCAGAAGATGCCTGTTCACTTTTGTTTTGAAGGCTGACGGGTTATACGTGGAAGGGAAACACAGATGCTGGCAGAGAGTTCCTCACTTTGGCTGTGCGCATAATAAATGTGGAAGAGAAGCGCTTAGTACGACTAGATGGTATATCGACCAAGTGCAGATGGTATTCTATTGCATGTCTACTTTATAATTTATTTCAGTATCTAGTTTTCTCATATTATAATTATAATCTATTTCAGGTTCAAGGACAAATGCGTGTCAGCAAAATGGATAAGTGCTACTTCATATGTTTTATTTCAGTCACTGAACCTTTGACTGTGATAGAAGTTTGTCGAGATAATGAATTCATCAGCAATATGATACCGAAGCTATTAGACTTCTTTAAAAACTGTATTTTGCCAGAAACAATTTTGAGACGTGTTCAGAAAAAATGCGAAATGTATAGATTTGAATGGTAAGTATGTACCAGTATCTATTACTAGGTATTACTTTCGTTTATTTACTTCATAAATTGTATCAATTAATAAGTTATTATGTTATTCTAGTGAAAAATCGTACTTCAGCATCAATATCTGTTGGAAATTCTAGTCCATTTTAGAGCAGCTTTGGAGATTGATGGTAAATAACATTTTGAAATGACTATTAAATAATATTCGTCAAAAGTAAGAAATATACTAAGTAAAGTTATTTTTTTTGCAGCAGCTGTGTAGCAGCGGTTTCAAGACAAGAAGAAATGATTTTTGTTCAGTTGTATTTTTGTAGTAGTTTGTTTAGAATCAACATTATCATTGTATATTATTTTTTATTTGTATTTACTGTAAAAGGTGAAATAATACTTTATTGAACTCAATAAGCTGCTCTTTAGATTTTTGTTTTACTAAAAACTTTTGTAGATAAAAGTGCTTAGACATTATGAAAATATTGTTTCGACTTCCTGGTTATAATCGCATACAAAATTTTGTATTTCATTAGATTTGTTGTTCTCTTGTTTATAAATTATATAAAGTTTCTAACATATTTTTGTAATGTCTGTAATTATTGTAATACTTGGTTATGTTATAAATTATGTATAATTGTGTCACTTCAAATAGTTTTGTTTTGATAGTTATTTAATTAGTGTAAGGTAATAAAATTAAATACATATGTTATTGTACATATTGTTGACATTATTTATTTCCCAAAATTATTTATCAATTAAATAGTTTTCGCCTATAAATACAACTTTTATTTTCCTAAAAATAGTCGTACAAAAAAGTTCAGCCCACTTTTTTAAATACACGCCATCTAGTGTTCAATCTTTGTAAACGTAGGGAATACGTATGTGTGTGTAAAAGACTGTATATTCAATGGTAGATGTTATTTTCTGTTTTTGTGTCTAATTGGGTGGATTTTGAGGCATTACTATGACCAAGTTCAATAAAGCGTAATGGCTGATTTTCGCAAAGATTACTCCTACGACTTAGTAATGCTCCAATTTCACATAAAACAAAATAAACCAAAAATGCTGACTTCAGCGCCATCTAGCGGGAAAATGGCCCGGAACAGACCGTATGTTCCTCCTTAATATTCGAATGCAAATAGTTCTTAAAATAGGCTATCAAAGTCCACCTACAAATAGACGATCCGACCCCAGAGAATAATATTCTAATGAAGAAATAATTAACGAAGTCAGAGTTAAGACTGTTAGTAGTCATTTACCAGCACAGTACTTAACATACTTACCAGTTTCAATCATTTAAGTTACATTGACATCACACACGGGGACCGTATGAAATAACTTCATAATGACATATGGCAGGTTGCAGATTAATTGAGTCTAAAGGAAATTAAAGCGCGCTCTTAGAATAGCAATTATGCTCTGTAATGTGCTATTTTTAGCAGCACCTGGGTTCATCGAGTGATAACTTGTTAAGCTGGTATTCGATGACTACGACGTCAACGATTATGTGACTTTGACGGGAGAAAATGCTCTTTTCAGGTCACGAGGAGGTAGCGACATTTTGTCGTTGACGACTCGACGACTGATCATGTACCTATTATGGACCACAATCACTAGCATTGGTAACGCATAGCAGCCGAAACACTATTGGAGGACCTAGAGGAGACTGTTATCTCTTCGCCACAAAGGTATTTTTTTTGGGGATTTCGTTTTTTTATGACTAGAGGAAACACTAATTTCAAAGATTTTGATACAATCAATCTGCAGAAACGGAAGAAAAAATCCAGTATGATAGCAGGAAAACCTACAAACTTAAAATAATATTGGAACAAAATCTGACACAAACATAAGTTGTGGTTAGTAGTCCGATGCGCACGAATTCTCTTTTTAACCGACGAAAAAATAGGAGGAGGTTCTCAAGTCGACCCGTATATTTTTTTTTTTTTTTTTATGTATCATCGCATCGCGTCTATTACGCATAACTTTTGAGTGTGTCGTTCGATTTGAAAAATCTTTTTTTATTGGGAAGGGTATACCTCGAAATTGGTCCCATTTAAAATTGAAAACTATTATAATCCACCTCAAAAGGTAGAAAAAATGGGTTTGATTGATTTTTCACCAACTGAATTTTCAACTGTGAACCGATTCTGTTATAATTTAAATAAATTCTGTTATAATCCACCTCAAAAGGTAGAAAAAATGGGTTTGATTGATTTTTCACCAACTGAATTTTCAACTGTGAACCGATTCTGTTGAAATTTCGCACACATACATAGTTCTGGTGACACAACCACTCATCATCAACTCCAGGTCTTTAGCCTGGAGTAACCCCCTGAAGTACCCTGGAGTGGCAAAAAACGAAAATTGAAAAGCGAAGACACCGACTTCCGAAATTAAAGTTATTTATTTTTCGCTGTTCAGTTCTTTTTTCGTCGGTTTAATTTTTTGTAAAAAAGTTTTTGTAACTCAAGAAGGCGTTTAAAAAGTTTTTTTTAATGAAATCCTTTTGAGTGACATTTAAATTAGCCTGATACGTCATGTTGTCGGGTTAGAGATATTTACAGTGTCAAAAAAACCCATATGGAGAGTGGGATACCGCCTTTAATCACCTCTCTAGGCCGTCAGATTGGTGATGGAATTGCAGTAATGCAGGAACTCACAAATAAAGATATTAAAATTATTTAATGTGTTAAACGTATCACAGTATGAAGGGTGTCAGGTGACACAAGTTCAGAAGCTACTAACTTTGAGGGACGCGGTAGACATTTCATTTTATATGTCATTTTTCGTCTTTTATTTCATAGTTCTACCGTAGTAAATAGTAGCATATATAAAATGCCATATAATGTTATGATGAGTCCTAAATATTCCCGTAAGCGTCATATGCAAAGACTCTCCTACCTACAATATTGTAGACATAAAACGAACACTTATCTTATAACATTCCGTTTTATCCCGTCCCGTATAAAACTCTTACCAAGTCCGTTATCTGACTAGTAGGTTCGCCTAATAAAAAAGCTTTCAAAGTTTCTGTTTTAATAGGTGATCCAGTAATGTCGCTTGCCCATTTAGATCGACGACAGGTGGTTGTATGGGCAGATTTCTCTACAATTGCATCAGTTGATGTACTACATTTTTTAGTGAATGATTTTAATTAGACATAAAGCATGCGCTGTACTGAAGCTGGTTAATTTTATTAATAGTTGAACGACATTCCTTGCATTGTTTGTGCATTTGTGAATCAAGGTGCTCGTCTTTTGATAGACCTTGTTGCAAATGCATAGCAACTATACTCCATTTGAATTAAGATTAGACATTTAAATAAGCCTTTTTTTACAGTCCTTTCCCCCGTTTTTGACTTCTATTGCGTTAATGGCATGAAAAAGGGCAGCTTCAGTAGACAGGTGGTATTGTGTAACGTTTTTTGCTTTTAATACCATCCTAATGCCTTTTTTTTTTTTTTTTTTGAGGGTGGGAAATCATCCAATGACTTCTCCCGCTCTGGGCGGAGCGGAAGGGCGTGTCAGACTTTTACTGACTAAAACCCACCCGTGTTCCTTCATTTGCCTGTTGCCAAGGTCCCGGTATCCCTTTCGGACTTTCCCGCAACCCTGGCAGGCATCGGTCCTACCGGACCCCGTCAATTTTGCTGACATCTCTTTGAGGCGCGCGTGGAACACGACGCGCCATCGACCCGGGCCTGGTCCTTATCGGACGGCGAGCTGCCCGTTGCTCGCCGTCCGCAAGCCCGCGCCTATGGTGGCCGGAAATCCGCCTGGGATTCCCGACGCCCAGGGCGTCTCCAACGGCGGCGGTTAGGGGCGTGAGGGCGCAAACTTTGCCTTTCCCTCACGCGTTCCGCCTCCTCCTTCGCGAGCATTACTGCTTCGCAGAAGGAGGTGACGGCTTCCCATGCCCTCTCGCTCCGTACCATGGCCTGAACCAGGGCCGGACGCGAGAGGTCACTGCCGCCAATCGCCTCCGCGAGGACACGGCGGTGCTCCGCCCAAGCAGGGCACACCTCAACCGTATGCTCCACCGTGTCCTCCGGGCGATCCACACAGTGGTGACACCCGGGCGTTTCCTCCCGCCTAATCCTACACAGGTACCTCCCGAAGCTGCCATGTCCGGTGAGGACCTGTGTCAGGCGGAAGGTGAGGACGCCGTGGCGCCTCTCTATCCACTCCTCAAAGAGGGGACTTATCGCCGCTATTGTGGCGTGCCCAGCACTGGGTTGCGACAATCGCACTCTCCATGCCGCCATGAGATCTTGCCGGAGCTCTGTCCGCTGTGCCGCGATTTCTCGCGGCAGCGGAGTTACACCCCGGCGCTTCACCTCCTCGCGCCACTCCCAGATGTGCGCGAGGACCTTCGCCTCCAGATCCCATGGCGGTAATCCGGCAAGGAGGCTCGCCGCCTCACGGGAGACCGTGCGGTATCCCCGGGCCAGCCGAATGGCCATGACCCTTTGGGACGCGTTCAACCGGCGTGCTGGCCGCAGCCTAAGGGAACGCGCCCACACCGGTGCCCCGTAAAGGGCCATGGACCGCACGACCCCCGCATAGAGCCTCCGGCAGGAGGCGTTTGGACCCCCTAGATTGGGCAGGAGCCGCCTCAAGGCGGCCCCAGCCCGGTCCAGCCTTGGAGCCAAACGTCGGAAATGCTCCACGAAGTTCCACCGGCTGTCGAGGACGAGTCCCAGGTACTTCATCGTCGACTCGACGCCGATGTGAACCCCTCCTACCGTAATTTGGGAACCCGACGGTGGCGCGTTCCGAGGGCCATGAAAACACATGACCTCGGACTTGTGCAAGGCCACCTCGAGTCCCAACTGCCGGATTCTATCGACGATTGTCGCAACCCAGCGTGTCGCTAGATCGGCCGCCGCCTGGTGCGACCTCCCCTGCGCCAGGACCAGCGTGTCGTCAGCGTAGCAAACTACGCTGACGTCGCTAGGGAGGTCGGCGCGCAGCACCCAGTCGTATCCGATGTCCCACAGATGCGGCCCCAGGACCGATCCTTGTGGGACACCGCACGACATCTCTCGCCGGTTCCACATTCCCTGGTGACCGGGGTAGATGACGGCCCTGTCCGTCAAATAGGCCTCGACCACACGACAGAGGTAGGTCGGCATCCGGTGGTACCGGAGTGCCTCCCTTATGCAACTCCAGGGCAGGGTGTTGAAGGCGTTGGCGATGTCTAGTGACACCGCCAAGACGACCCCGCCCCGGGCCACAGCATCCCCCGTCGTGAGGGCCCGTACACGCATGATGGCGTCCACCGTAGAGCGCCCTCTGCGGAAACCAAACTGGCTCTCCGCCAAATCCGGCCCCACCCGCACCAGCCGCCCGACGAGGCGGTTTGCAATGACTCTTTCAAAGAGCTTGCCCACCTCGTCGAGCAGCACGATGGGCCGATAAGCGGACGGAGAGTCCGCAGGGCGCCCCGGCTTCTTAATGAGGACCAGTTTCCCCGTCTTCCAACGAAGTGGGAACTGGCCCCTCTCCATGCATGCGCATAGGAGACCTCTTAGTCGAGGCCCGAGAGCCTCCATGGCCAGGACCCAGGCCTTCCCAGGAAGGCCGTCGGGTCCTGGGGCGGTATTCTTGGCATTCAGCCTTCGTACCGCCACTCTCATTTCTACCTCGGTCACCTCCGGAGCATCGTCGTCGTCGTCGTCGGCGGTGTGGTCCGCATCGAGCACCGCATTAGGCGGAGCCATGAGCGGGGAGGTATGTTCCCCTCTCGAAGGGAACAGAGCGCTCACCACGTCCTCCACAAGCTGAGGCCGGAGACTCTGCGTCAGCGGGGGAGCCCATGGGCGGAGTTTCTCCCGCACCATTTTGTATGGGCGTCCCCACGGGTCTCTGTTCAGAGTCTCCAGCGTCTCCTCCCGGGCCAGTGCCCTGGCCCGCAGGATCTCCTCCTGGAGGGCGGTCTTCGCCGCTCTGTACCCCTCGTACAGCTCCGCCTGAATGGCTTCCGTATCCGGAGGGCGGATACGGAGCCTGCGGTGCCTGGTGTACTGGCGTCGCGCAGCAACGCACGCCTGGCGCAGCGCTGTCAGCTCCTGCGACCACCAGCTCACCTGGCGCGAAGCACGTCCTGGCTGGACCCGGGGCATTGCCACGTCACAAATATTGGACATGGCCTCCCGGAACCACTCCGCCTCGTCGTTGATGTCGGCAGGCCTGTCCGGTGATGACACCCAGGCCTGCACGATCGAGGCTTCCAGGAGAAGCTCCCGGTCCAGCTGCTTCAGCGCCCAACGCGGACCACCCGGGGCCTGTCGGACCGGCGCGCTCGAGGTCTGGGCGGAGACGTCGAACCGGATATACCGGTGGTCGGAATACGTCTCCACCCCCTCCATGACGCGCCAGTCAATGACACGCGGCGACAGAGCGGGGCTGGCGAACGAGATGTCCACCACTGATTCACCCCGCATCCGCACACACGTGGGGACGGAACCCCGGTTTAGGACGACCAGGCCTGTCTCCAGAGCCCAGTCCTCCACCATCCTGCCCCGTGTGTCCGTAAGCCGGGAACCCCAAGCCACATTCTTGGCATTGAAGTCCCCCAGTACGAGCACGGGGAGGGAACGGAACCCGACGACGACGACTTTCAACTCCGCAAGGGAGTTGTGGAACTCGGCGAGAGTTCGGTTCGGGGAGAAGTACACCCCTACCACGACAAACTCCCCGAACCGTGCTGCCACGCAACCCCGTCCTCTTTTGACAGCCTCGAGGGACGGGGTACCGGCGGCGGCCGACGAAATAAGGGTCACTGAGCCGCTCAGGTCCTCCACCCAGTCATCCCTGGGCGGGACAAAGTACGGCTCAGCGACCACGGCGATATTGATCGACCACTGCGCCATGCTCTGGAGCAACAGATCCTGAGCGGCGGCGCAGTGGTTGATGTTCGCCTGGAGGAGGCGAAATGGGGCCGTTATTGGCACTCCATTTCATCCCCCTCCCGAGACCCATGTGAGGGCCCTGCCGCAGCAGCAGCTGCGGCGGTGACGACGCCGGTGGTGGAAGCGGCAGCGGCGGTGGCAGTGGCGGCGACTGCGGCGGTGACGACGGTGGCGGCGGTGACGGTGGCGGTGGCGGAGGGCTTTCCCCTGCCCCCGGCTTTGGCGGGGGGAACGCAGGCCCTACCCCCGATCCGGTGGTCGGCCGGCTTGCCCGCGGCCGCACATGCGACGCAGTGCGGCGTGGCCGTGCATGTGCCGGCCTTGTGACCGGGCTGACCGCAGCGGTAGCAGGCATCGCTGCGGTCCACCTCGGAGGTTCATTTAGCTCCCACGTGGTCGCCCACATGGCAGCGGAAGCACCTCCGAGGTCTGGGTTCCAGCAGTTTGACCTGCGCGGAAACCCAGCCCACCAGAAGCCGTTGGCCCTCCCCGGCTATTTTCTTGGCCGCCGCCACAGGGCAGCTCACCGTAATGGCTTGCATACCCTTATAGTCAGGACCGATGGTGCCCGCCTTAACCTGCTCGGCAGAGCACCCCCCAGTCCTGACGACGGCGGCCACCACCTGTGCCTGCGTCACAGAGTCGTCCAGGCCCTGGATGCGCATTTCGGCGCACTTAGTGGGCCTGGACACTCGGGCCTCATCCGCGTTCAAGGACGCCCTGAGCTTTTCAGCCAGGGCGTCAGCGGCCGAGCCACCAGCCGGACCTGGGAACTCCAGCATCCGGGCCCCAGTGGCAGCGATCCTCAGTCGGATGCCACCGGCGGCGCCGAGCTCCCCTAGGTCCACCACCTCCGCCACTTTGGCAAATACGTCCTTATAGGACACGCCCTTCTCTGCCGCTTCCGGCTGTAGCGTGACCACTACAGCTGCGGACTTCGGGGCGTGGAGCCTAGCCGCGACGCTTCGCTTCTTTTGCCGCTGCCGCCTGGCCTTTTTCTTCTTGGCCGCCCTTGCCTTCTTGCCCGCCCTCCTCTTCTCCCCGGCCACTTGCCATTCAGCATCGACCGGGGGATGTATAAGAGGTGCGGGTGCGGTCTGAGGTGGGGGTGGTCGTTTAGCCACCGGGACCACCGGGGCCAGGGCCGGAGCTGGGGCTCGAGCCCGAGCCGGGGCCGGGGCCGGGGCCCGAGCTGGGGCCGGGGCCGGGGCCCGAGCCGGGGCCGGGGCCGGGGCCCGAGCCACCTGCTTAGCCGCCCCGCCCTTTTTTGCCGCCCCGCCCTTGTTCTGCCCCGCCGAGGCAGATGCAGCGGCAGCGGCATATGACGCCCGCTGGCCGGGGGCCGGCTGACTTGCCGCTAACGGGGGGCGCAGGACGATGGCCTCCAGGGCGGAGAATCGTCTCCGCATTTCGGCCATCTCCTGCCGCACGAGGGTTAAGACCCGGTCCTCGGCAGCAGCAGGCACGGGCCCTCCCTGCCCGTGCTGCTCCCCCCTCTGCGGTGCCTCCTGGGGGCCGGCTCCTCAGAGCAAGGCCAGGTCCGCTCTGAGCTCCGCGTTCTCCTTTCGGAGAAGCTCCATTGCGGCCGTCAGTCGTGCGACCTCCGCCCGCATCTCGGAAACTCCATCCGACGGAGTCCCTCTACAGGAGGCCTCCGCTGCCGCCATTATGGAGGCCGTGGCCTCTGCTATGGCCTTGTCCTTCGAGGTCTTAAGCCTCTTCAAGGCCACATTGTTTATCGCAGAGACCACGATCTCTGCGAGCCTGGCCGCGCCCGGCGAATTGGGGCCACTAGTGGCGCCCGGCACACCACTTGCCACCTTTGACGGAGCCGCCCTGAGGCTGGCCCCGCTAGGGTGGGGCACCTCCGCTTCCAGCCTCCCGGCCCGCTGGACCGGCTTGACCGGGCTGGACGGGCTCGACTCGCAGGCCCCATTGGTGTGGAGCCCCCTACCCGCACCCTTCTCGCGGACTCCACCCCGCCGGCCGGAGTGGATCTTCCTCCGGCTCCGGTCGTCTGAGGACGACCCCGTATTGGAGCGCTTCCGGAAGAACTTTCTCCCGGAAGGCCCCACCACCACCACTTCGCGCTCTACGCTCGCACACGAGCTAGAGCTCGATGCCGCGTCGGACTCCGACCGCGCATCACCTCCTTCCTCTCCCTTTCTATCTCCCTGACTCTCTTCGTTTTTTGTGTTTATATTTTCCATGTTGTTCCCACGAGTGATTAACATTCTGTACTTGCTCAAAATTTTTGTGGTTCGCACTAATGGCTGATTTAGCTACCCATCAGTCAAGCTATCAACCTCCCTCACGGTGCGCCGCCGCTTGGAGGTTTGGGGTAATTTTTTATAGAGGATTTCTTCCTCGCGGCCCGGGCGGTTAAGCCAAGACCCTCGACCCCCGTCAAATGCCAGAGACATGACCTAGACACTCTTCGGGGCTACGAGACCAACGGTGGCAGAAGGAAGGACTTCCTCCTACCTGCCCGGCGGCAGGGTTAGTGCACGCCGGGCCCGCTCAAGACGCTGCTAAACATGTGCTCCTCCGAGCACACATTAGAGCGTCCCGCTGACAGGATATTGGCATGCGGGCAATGCCTCCCCACTAGGTACTGTGTGTCTAACACACAGCATCCAATGGGGAAACATTACCCGCACCCCAGGGTACACCGTCCCGGAGACTGGCCTTCCCCACGGACGCATCCGTAAGGGAACTCCAGCCTCCAGGCACACGGGGAGGTTTCCTGTCCACGCACCCCACCATCCTAATGCCTGCGGTATAGAAGTCAAAATCGGTTGAACGGACTGTAAAAAGGTTTGTTTTCTAATCTTATTTCAAATGGAGTATAGGTCGAGATTAAATGTGTTTAGGCATCCGCTATATAAACTAGTAACCTGCTCCTGCTTCGCACGGTTTTTACGACTTGGCAAAACATCGAGATTTCTGAGTTATATGTAACTTTAATACTAACGTATTATGCACATAAACCTTCCGGAATAAATATTCTCTATGCGATGGAAAAAACCTTATCAAAATCTATTGCACGGCTTAGAAGAACAACGCGGACATACAGACAAACACGAAAAGCGACTTTAATTTATAATATGTATACAAATAACCACACATAGAATCATAGATAAATATACCTTCTTTTGAAAAACTATGAAAGAGTACACAAAATCTCTTAAGAGGTCATTGTACTCATGATTATGAATATCATTTCAAACATCAAAAAGTTGGTCAAAATTAGTGCATTGTGCCACTGATTTAGTTACCATTTTTATGTAAAACATCTCCATGTGCTAAGATTTTATTTGTGCGGTCAACTGTACCACAAAATACTACTAGAATAAAATGTCACTAAAAATATGGGTAGGTCTTTTTATTAGCTTCCACGCGTAATTTTGCAAAATGACGTCATGGCCTGCTTGTTTATATGGCAGAGTAATAATAATTGCTACAAACTCAACCAGTTAAACTAGACCTCTAGAGGTCCGTAAAAGGTGTTAAATTTCTTCTTTTTGTTTTAAAGACAAGTGTCTAGATAGTATGGTGCGGTCGCATAATTGTTGGTACATTGTTTCAATGTATTTACTGTCCTTGATGGCAGCTGACGGACGATGAGTCGTGGTGTGTTCATTGAAAATTATCATAGAGTAGACGCAAGAAACAGAGATTTTTTATGTATATTTTCTTCATTGCATTTCATCTAATAAAATACTAGCTTCCACCAGTGCCTTCACCCGCGTGCTATTTTTATTATAAAATATAGCCTATGTTACCCAGAAGTGATATAGCAATCAATTGGTGAAAGAATTTTTAAAATTGGTCCCGTGGTATTTGAGCTATTAAATTACAAAAAAATTGTACAATTTTTTTTTCTTTATAATATTATTGTATAATATTAAGTTTCCAAAAGGTCTAATCAATAAAAATAAAAAATCTTAGATAATTATATGTCCCAATAATTTGTTTGCTCTATAATTTTGGCTTCAAAAACCAGCAATCACTGGACTCCATTGGTATGTAGACCACTTTTCACACAGATCCTTTTTTTATATCCTCTATAAAGTTCTACACAAAAACAACATTTAGATTTAATGAGATCAGTAAAAGCCAATCAACAAACATTCCTCAAATCACATTAGCCCTCGAGCATCATACAGATAATGGCGTAGATACCTTAGTAAAAACATAACAAAATTAGACCAATGATCGTTGTATCATGTCATTATTACATACCACAGAATACCATCTTCCAAATCTTTTAATAAATATATCACATCACGCTTACATGCTCCGAAGGGCTAGGCAGAGGAACCTTCTTATTACACCCGGCCAGTAATGTTTAGGTCCCGTATAATAGAGGTTCTTTAAATTTCAAAAATTCGATCCAGTTTTCGTATTTTGAACTTTATTTCGGCGTTGTTAAAGTTCTTAATACAAAAACCGAGTTTCGGCCTGAATTAAATTGCCAATTAAGTGTTATGAACTTAATTCTAATCGAGAGAGTTCGTAATTCAAAAAATCAATCGTTAATAACTAGAATCCTGTATAGGCGATAGGTGACAATCCGACAAGCTGACAATATTTCGTAACTTTTCCTAATACTTATAACATATAATAACGTATTCCCCCAAGGGTAAGACAGAGGTGTTCCTAATAGTACTTACACTGACATTTCGCAAGGTATGTTTAAGCCCCTTGTAATAGAAGGCGAGCCTATTGCTATCAACCTGGCACAAATCCAGACTCAAGCTGCTACTGAGAAATTCCTGATGGAAAAACCCAATAACACTTTACCCGACCTGGGAATCGAACTCAGGACCATGTTCAGCAATAGCGCTTGCGTAGTAGACCAAAGAAGCAGTCTTTTTGACGTTTTTTGACAAATATCTCGAATTGCAGATAAAGAACCTTAATCATATAAAGATAAACCTTGTTTTGTATTGTGAAGGCAAAGGTTTGTCGCATCTGTACTTATTTATCAATGCAATCAACAAGTTCTATATTGAGACGAGCAACATTTTTTTTGTATCACTTTTTACTGGCTTCTGTCGCGCGCCCTGTCGAGCAATTATTGCAAAACTAGTACCTATTTCAAAAGTTGTTCGTAATTAACAGGTTTTACACAGCATCTGCTTGCTTTAACATAAACGAGTACCCTTTTTTAGCTTTAATACCAACCTTAAGTGTTTGAAACAAAGTTGAGATTTAAACAACAATGACTTCGACGATGGAATGAGAATATTAGTTTTCTGTTTTTGGTGATTAACAACTGTGTTCTATCATTTTGTGCTTTTTTTTGTTGTTTTTAACGGCTGCAGGCTTTAATAGACTTGTTTGTACTGTTTTGGAATTTAAGAAGCTTTAATGTTATAGGGGCTTTACAGATTGTATTATTACGAATTATTAGAAAGTTGTTGCAGTTGTTGTTTTTGTTGTGTTGTTGTTAATCTACATCTCTTTATCTACTTTCCTATCGCAGGTATGCTGGAAGAGATTTCATTAGAAATAAGCATCACCCGATGACCTAGTGAAGGCCGCGGGAATCCGCTGGATGCGAGAAGCACAGAACCGGTCGAAGTGGCGGTGCTTGGGGGAGGCCCATGTCCAGCAGTGGACGACTTTCGGCTGAAATGATGATGAATTTGATGAGTATCACCTACGTAGTAAATAGCTAATAGCTAATAGTACCTACGTATTTTACTATTCCTCTATTCTTCTTGTCTGTACGTACATGTTAAATAAATAAATAAACTTATTTTACACCTAATTAAGACTAGAAACCAAATTCAATGAATTCCGAACAGATTGCAAGTTTCTATTTTATATTTTGCTCATGTTAAAACACTTACAGAATTGGTCTAGTTAATTAATTTTCAGAAGATTACATGTAAATAAATATTTATTTTTATTTTGTACCTTCAATTATTCAATAATATACCTACATCTAACACTAAAATAATACTATTATGTACAAGTATATAAAAAGGGGGGGGGGGAATAATACCTATCTACACAAAAGTTTTTAGTTACAAATAACTAGGCTTTTCAGTCCCCACCGACCAAAAATATAGCTATCGGGCAGTCAACACGTCCAAAGTCTAAAAAAAGCGTTCGCAAACCACCATTAAGCCCAACGAAGTGCCGTGGACGTCATAAAATATATTTTCCGATAGTCAAATTGCAGCATCGGCGTCGCCCACAAATCTTTTCCAATAAATTTTGCCCAACAGTGGTACTACAGATACTCGGTTTTTTCTCGACGCTAATTTATACTTAAAACTCACGCCATTTTCCCATGTAGGTAGGCAGAAACTACTGTGATCCTGTGGTAATCGTTTTTATACATAGTTTTGGTCATACACTCACGCCAGTAGCGAGTACTATGCACCAGACCTTTCTGAAGAACATCACCAATAGGGGTTTTAGTCGTCGAAGCTTACTTGTCTGATAAAAGTATGAAATACATATTAAAAATATCATCGAAAAACATAACCCTTTATCTGCGATAATCGGGCAATAACAGAAAATAGTCGCTAACTAGCTGAGCCTTATAAAAAGTGAAGATTTTTTTTAAAGTGACACTTATAGTTTCCACATGGGACAATTTATTGATACTGGGCTTCTGAGTTATGATAAGAACCTCCTACTTAATCTGATTTATGTGCCTTTCAGATAATTCGTTCTCGTTCTTACTCAGATTGTGTTCCTATTTAAAAATGTTGATCTTGTTTAGTTCACTTGACTAGATACATTTTATTTATTGCGGATTTGCATGTTTCACCCAACCGCTTTGATTCCCAAGTTTATAATCAGACAGCTTAGTATTCAAATAGTCACTGCATAGCCTTTCAAAAGCACGAAATAATTGCGAATATAATTCCTTGCCTTGTCATATGCGAAAGTACTAATGTTGGTATGAACCAATATCATTAACTTAGCATAAGACACCTCCTCCAAAGTTTAAATAAAACATTTAAATACTAGCACACAGTACGGGCCACGGCCGAGCTGAGCCGTAAATGCATTTTGTGAATTATACCAGCTGAATGTGGTGACTGGCCAAATTGTCGGCCCACCAAATGGACGGATCCTTCACACCTGCGCCCTCGTGTACGATTCGTAAATCACATGTAGGTACTGATATTAAAATGTTTTGGGACTTTCACCCTACAAGCCGAAAATGAGATTAAATATTTTACTTCTCGTTTCTAGTTCATAATAATTATTATTATTTCCATAACGCACTGCTATGTGTAACTATTTGTTCTTTTCGTGTTTTGTTCTTTCTTTGCGTCAGGTTTAACATAAAAAAAACGTTTTTTCTTTCTTTCTTTTTCTATTGTGCTCGTACCCAACGACTATATAACACATAAAATCATGACATAACACACGCCTGTATTCCTCGAAGAGTTAGGCAATGGTGCACCTATAGTACCACCCACATTTCGATGTAATAGGGGACGACCGTATTGCCATCAATCGGGCACAAATCCAGACTACGGGCTGCGACTGAGAAATTCCTGATAGAAAAACCCAATACAAATACATACTCATACTCGCTATATACTCACTACTTTAACCACACCTAGCACGAACGCGCAAAGTAAACGAAACGAAACCCGAAAATGAAAAAAAAAACCTGGTTCGTACATAATAAGTATTTACTTAGTTTCAAGTATTTTTATACAATACCACCTATGGGTGATACTGTCAAAAATTTAAACCAAAATGTACAGTTGTATTTTCGAAACTTTTTTGCTTCAACGGCACTTTAATACAAATATTATTAATATGTCTAGGTAGACAGTCTGTGGACTCGAAAAAAGTAGCGTCCAACAGATAGCCGCTAAATGCACGCACACTAAAAAAGCAGAATGACTCACTCTAGCATAACAAAGTTTATTTATTTATTAAAACTTTGTGCACAAGTAAAAAAAAAACTACTGTACAACGGCGGACTTAATGCCTGAGGCATTTTCTACCAGTCAACCTTAGGGTGATGCAGAGACAGACATGGTAGGTGCAACAAAAGACAATACATATAACTTGAGAAATAATGAATACTAATTAATACATACATAGATACATACATAAATTATAAACAAAATAAACTTAGTCAGGAGAAATAACGACAGGTAGAGGAGAAAACGAATCCATCTAATTAACGCTGGGATGATTCTGCCAACTTCTTACGAATGTGATCACGCGCCTTTACTTTAAATGATATGCGACTAGTTGCCGTCTTGATGTTGGCTTGTTTGTTTAAGTTATTTTGTAAAATTAAATAATCAAAGCTTTCATAGTAACTCAAAGTAGAACGTTTTAAATTCTGTTTCCATTTCACTAACTCCATCGTACTTTCATCGTATGTAGGTAATGGGTGCATGTTAAAAACTGAATGCTGCGAATTACAGCTCGCATTCAGTTTGAACTAACATGGGAACCGTCTGTACTTTGAAAAATAATTCACATTTTTCCAGTGATTTTAACTTTGCTACGCTTTATACATGTTTTGTGGAAAGCAGTTTCAAAATGCTGTTTTTATGTTGTTTTTCACATCAATCTGGCAATGGTAAAAAATTCTGTGTCAACGGTGTCCTTGACAACTGTCATAGATATTATTGTGACAGCTAGCGTAAATGAATGGCACTGCGATATAGATTACTAATAACCCGTTCTTGTTATGAAGTACGGATTCAGGATATTCTATACAATACAGTTTGTTATAAAACATAATTGTGTTGTAGAAAAAGTTACATAGCTACAAAGTTGTATGTATTAAGGGGTTAAAAAAAACATGTATTCTCACAATATAAATAGTGCAACATAACCTCTATTCATACCAAATCACTAACTATTTCATTACTAAACCCCGAAGCACTTATTTGGTGTCCAATTTAATCAAGACACAATCAATAGATTAGCAATGTCAAAGAAAAGACAAATTATCTTGATATTACAAAAAGCAATCACGTTTAGTTCTCCAATAAATTATTATGTTGCACCTTAACAGTAAAACTGATCGATTTATTATGAAAATTTTAAGTTACTCAATATCTGAGTACTATGTGCCTTAGTATGGTGTTAAGAGAACCGTGCAGTAAGCTCTTTCGTGGACCAGGCACAATACCTACTACAATTAATTAAGCTTGAGTTTACCTCAAAGTTAAGTATATAGAGGCGGACATCGACGCACAACTTGTTAGTATGGATTGAGTAAATGATCCTGAACCCCACTGCGTTGAAATATTTCAGGCTAGGTGGAGCGACGATCTTCGCATGGTGACTGGTAGAAGCTGGATGAGAGTTTCCGAGAATCGAGCTGAATCGCGTGCAATTGGAAAGGCTTATGTCCAGCAGTGGACTGCTGTAGACGATGACTGATAACAATGTGGACAAAGTGGTAAATAATTTTACCACATTGTCTACATTGTCATTGTATTGTCTCGAAGAGAGGAGGCCTGTGTCCCAGCAGTGGGAAAATTATAAGCTGATTATGCTATGGAAATAAAGGGAAAGGGAGGCCTTTGCCCAGCGTGGGTACGGAGTAAATTGATAGATAGATAGATGTAAATAAAGATATTTAATTACTTACTTTTCTAAAGAAACTTTATAATAATTATCAGACTGAAATTGACTGTTTGAAAGATTATTGTTCATAATACTCGTATTCCCAATGAATAATTGTAGTTCTGTACAGTTGTGTGCGCTGCTCCTAATATTCAAAAGTGAGAGGTGACCGTACAATGGCACGGTCGCCATTTTATTTGTCACGTCTCGTTTGACACCGCTGGCATTTGTGAGCAAACTCATAGGGTTGACGGAGTTCAGGCCCATTGGTGCAGTGGTACAACCAGTAAATTTTGGTTTTATTAGGACAAAAAATATACATCAAAACAAAAAGTACCTATTCCCAACTGCGTTCCAACCCAGTTTCTGGGTAACGCGATACCCCCAAGTCAAAACGTAATTATTCATACATAATTATCTAAATCAAATCTATGAAATACCGGCAAGATATTATGAGGTTATGCAACCTCACCTTTTTTCGTGTAAACAAATGGGATCTATTAAAATTGTAAGGGCAACATTTATATATTATGTACCTATGACACTCTGGAACACTCTGCTATGACTCAGTCGCTCTGGAACGCTCACTGTAACGACACTGCAATTGTACCTAGAATATTTTTTTCAAATAAAAGTTAATTACGAGCACAAGAGACTAATCATCCAATCATCTAAAGACATACATAGATCACGAAATACCCTAAAACATATTGTTTTTCTTTATTTTTTTCTTCATTGTAAAATGTGGATGCAACTGTACCTACGCATCTCTCTATTTATCCATAATAAAAATACTTACCTATAAGTAAAGCTACCGTTGCAGTCTTCAATTCTTCTTTCTCATAGCGATGGTTGCAGCAATATTTACGTACTTTCAGACTTATGCCATTTCGCTTACCACAAAGTTACGACAACACAAATTCAATAGATGTCAGATATACACGCTCTATGTTGTTCGACGACTTTATCGAAACATCTTAACGTTTTCAAGGAATTGTTCGAAAACCTCAAGATTCTGATCTAAAGGTTAATCATTATCATTGACAATCGTATTGCTTAATACCGCAGTATATTTGATTGGATGTCAAACTAGTTACGAACTGAGATTAGAGTTTAGTCGAAGTTTCGGAGAACAGTTTGTGTGTTTAGCTGTAGGGGTTTCGCCTTGGACTGCAGGTTATCTATCGGTTTGTGTATTACATGTAACAATTCTACGACCAAAGTCCCACATACTTTCATATACAGGGTGTAAAAAGACCCATCACATAATAGCCATCAACTACGCATTCTGTACATCAAATTAAGTAACATTGCACAAAAATAATTGCTGGGAAACGACTTTTATTATTGGTGTGAAAATCGCTGTTTACGGCAGTGCGCAACGTAATGTGTTTACAGGTGCGTGCAACGATTCAGGGTTCGTGGGTATTTAAAATTAAAATATAAAATTTAAAACTTGCTTTCATTAAAAAACGTCTGAAAAATTTGGAACTTTGGCCTTCAATATCTCCGTAACTAGAAGGTTTCCCAGGTATAGTCCCGAACAAAAAATTATCATAATGACGGGAATAACAAGCGACTTTCGGCTTCGTTAAGCGTTTTTTAACACCCGTTATTTTTTCGTATTTAAAAGTATGCCAGATAAATACAGCTACTAAGTAATTTTTTTTCTGATTGGTATTAACCTTATTTTCACAAAGACTGCTGGAACTTGAAGATACGCTGCTGAAAGTGTTTGAATTGTATAAACTTATTAAAGTTTTACCCGCATATCGATTGCAATATAATTTGTTTTCTCATAAAATTCAAATAGATCATTCTAATGTCACCAGTCAATGGTACTTTTCAAATATTTTCTTAAAAGTATTCTTTCTTTTTAGTGACTAACCTGGTGTCAAAGATTTATGCCGCCCATGGGCTTGACTTAAACGGATTTAGCCACTCACACCATCTTTAAAGTTTTCATTTAATCCCCCCAGATTTACACCGTGTGCAACATCAAGAATATGCCATGAATATTTACGACATGTAATAATAGATACTTGTTCTTATAATTCAGGATACGCCAGCTGATATAAATTCTCAAAGTAGGGACGCACGCGGTGCAAGACTAGACAATATATGAAGATAATATTTTATAAACTTTAAAGCCAATATTGAAGCACTCTTTGGGTCCCTCAAGAGCCTTGAAGAACTTTACCAAATGGAGAGTATATTATATATAGTTTATTGTAAGTGCATTATTAAGTTCGTACTTTAACACTAAAGAACTTTGGGAGTTCGAGTCCCCATTAATTGGGTTTGTAATTTAGTTAACGATACTAGTTTGTTAAGTATGCAGACATTTATTATTTATTGTTCTGTAGAGACATTGATTTGAGAAGGGTGATTAAAGATAGTTAAATATTGAAGAGATTGTTTTATTTAATGGAATAGCTTCAGTAATAAATTGTTTTATTTACTACATTGACTTAAGTAAGTAAGGATCGTAGCAGGTGGCGTTCTGCAGTTACTGCCTACCCCCATAGGAAGAAAGCGTGAGTTTATGTATGTATGTATTGAATATAAACTATTTGAGAGTAATAAATGTTTGAATTGCAACTAAAATAAGTTTCAACATAAAATTGTATTTAATAGGAAACTATCGTTCACCGTATCATTTTTTAATTTCTCTCCAATGGCCCATAAAGTTGATCGTACCCAGCTCCGTACGTAATACCTATGACACAATATTTCTTGAAGTTCCAAACAATATTGAGTCTCTCCGCCGACGTCCCCAAGCGAGAAACTTCCACGCTCTATTGTGATAAACGCCAAACAAACTTGGTCAAACTCGGCCAACTTGGCAAATTTTGGGCGAAAGGTGCACTCATATACAAACTCTAGTAAAGTTTTAATTGCACTAGATTGCAGCTTTGCCACATATTTGTGAACTAGCGTACCTAGGTAATCTAGGTGCATTTAAAATATGCAATTTTCTGACTTATTCGAATTGCGCTGTGGGACCGCGTTTAATGTTGAGAATTATACTTGTAATGTCTTTGTTTTGAGGTTGTTTCGACAGTTCTATTATTTCAAAATGACTAACTTGTAGTTGTGTGTGAAATTCTTGTACTAATATAGTAATGGTTACTCAAAATATAGAATTATCTTTACTTATTTTTTCTAACTGAGCAATTAGAGCTAGCAAAATTTACGACACCATTATCTAGTACAAAAGAACTGCCGACAGTTCTATTACTCACGTGCAATTATGTTATTTTACTTGTGTTTGTATTACATCTTATTCATATTGGACAGGCAACCTCGCAGTTTATAACCACGACCATAAACCTTACTGAAAAGCTGCCAACATGTCCCAATACCCTTTTTTTTTTAAACCAGTCACTTTACTTAATGTCTTTCAATCTTGCAACACGTATTATTTTGACAAATAAACATGGCCGCAGCAGCGAGCGTCAACTGAATGAAATAAAATAATATTCCGAAGGTGTTTGGTATCAATAAATCAATGATTTCCGACCACTTCGCGCCCTCATAATGGAATTATTGAAAAATGTGCATTTTAACGCTCTCACTTCATTACGATTCCCGTCATGCAAGCTTCGCATAAATTGAACCGCGAATTCCAATATTGCCGTTAAAGATTTTATAAATTTAATGCCTCGAGTGCTGTACCTGCCTAAGTGTTGAACGAATATAATAATATTCATGGAATGATAGATTGTTTACTCGCATTATGCTTTTTCTTTTAATGGAATACCTGTTATTTTACTTTCTGTGGCAGATCTGAATTAATTCTGCACGGTAATTTTATGTCATGTCAAAATGCATTGAGGTTTTTAATGTCACCTACAGCAGTAATCCTTGTATTGTATTTAAATTAGATACCAATGTCTGTGTCATATTGATAGCTGGTGTCAATATCAATCAATCCATCAACCCTGCCTATCTTTACTTGGTGGACAGCAGTGCTGCAGCTAAATTGCTTCACGGCTCTCAGTATTCCGGTTATCCTAGTTGCTTTTATCAGGTGGTTTGTCCATTCACTGTCAATCTTAGGGCAAGAGTTAAAATTCTCTTGAACATAAAAAAGAAACACTTTAATTCTTAAAAATATGATCTTCAAGTTACGTAGGAAGTTTAATGGAAAACATTATTATTTTTGTATCCTTTAACCCTTTGAAGGTTAGGCACGATCGATTTGTGTGAAGAAAGTGTTATATCATGTATAAAGTAACTGATCATACGCCTATTTATATCATAGAAGAGCAACAACCCGTAAAAATGGACCTTGTTATATTGAACCCTGTGGTTCAGGGGCAAAGGCCTATGGTTTTCGCCTATTTGCCTCGTCGCGTCGTGTCAATAACACGACAGTGTATACAATTTTATTGACGTCGTTGGCATAGGTTTGCATTTTTTGGGGCTCAGAGGGCAGGATGTGTGATGTGTGCCACAGCTCCATATCCACACTTTGTTGCCATACCATCGAGATAACCCCATTTTACGAGTTTGTAATTGCATCTTCCCACTTGGATTTAGAGGCGGATCAGAGACTTTCAAGTGGGCCACACATTTCTTGTAGATAATGCCCGTATATCTACACGAGTTAAATAGGAAAAACTTTCTTTGTCTCCTTGAGTTGATTTAGTCATTTGCAATGTTTAAGAACGCGGCGACGGATGAATTCTCCATACAAACGTAATACCTAAATCATTTGTAATTTGAGTATATTTCCACCATAGTGTGTTGTTATTCGGATTGAGACAGTATTTATCTAGGTTCATACATCTTTTTTTTTTCCAAAAAACCTAACTAAACTGAAGTTGTAGCGAATTGAATTTCGCACATTTTTACAGCGTAAATGACATGTTTTCATGTTGTTTTTTCTGTATTATTAACAACAATACTTGTGATATTGTTTAAGCAGAAACATAGCCTATATTATCGAGTTACAAATTATCGAAAAAAAATTGGAAAAACATTAAGTTTTAATTCATCATTTTTGGTATTACGGAACACATCCAAATTTATCATAAATTTTCAATAGTTAGTAGTGCTATCGCGTCAAGCAAATGTCATGCCAATGAAAATGTGTGCGTGGTCGTACAGTTTACGGTAGCTGTGTATATCGCTCCGACAGGCACACTAGCGCAACATTTGTAGCACTCGATTCGTAGTTGCGATCGAAGCTCCGCCGGCCCCTTAAGGACCAATGATCTTTGCAGGATGGCTGCTAGCAGCTGGATGAGTAGCCATAGATTGAGTTAAATGGCATGCGATTGGAGAAGCCTATGCCCAGCTGTGGACTGGTATAGGCTAATGATGATGAATCTTTAAAGGAGTGGTCCTATCTGTCACACTGATTTTTTCATAATCAGATTTGTCAAAAAGCTGCTTTTTATCCATACATTTTAAGTCTATACTTTCAAATGTAGATTCGTTTTCGCTTTCATATCTGAAGTTAACGAGATTTACTGTAGATTTCCGCTGGATGCGAGAAGCAAAGAACCGATCGAAGTGGCGATGCTTCGTCAAAGCCGATGTCCAGCAGTGGACGTCCTTCGGCTGAAATGATGATGATGATGACTATAGAATAATATAGGTAAATTAAGAAAGAAAATCGAGGTCAGAGAATTATTTAACTCCGTATAGAATCTTACATAAAGGACAAATCCATGATTCCCAATCCCAATACATTAATCTCTAAAACAAACATTCCTTGTTTCAATTTAATGCAATTCTGATCCATTTAGCCAGGCTATTATAAAATATCAAGCTAATTATTCATAGGTTGAAACAAAACCACTATCTACACTAAACCAGTTTATTAATACGTTTTAGACAAACTTAATTAGGTAGTGTCATTGTTTCTATGACGTTTTGAAATATGCAGTTGTATTTGCGAGTCTGGTGACATACATTTAAGCTTTCATTCAATTATTAATGACAAGCTGTTTCCCGTGACTTCATTTGCGATCCGGGATGAAAAGTAGCCTTTGTCCTTCTCCAGGTCATGGTCTACCATGTGCCAAATTTCATTCAAATCCATTCAGCCGTTTTAGCATCATAAAGCACAACAAATAAACAAACAAACTTACTTTCGCATTTATGGACGATAAAGCGCTTTTGGAATCAATATTGATCAAGATTTTTTTAAGAGTATATTGCGTGTCACACTATTTTTTGGAAGATTGCAAGAAACATTATGGATTTTTGATGGTAACTCCTGAGGATTCGATTATTCTGTTGTTGATAATGAAAATTTATTCTTATGTGTGAAGAACGATATGCCAATTGAATAGAAGATTAGGGAATCTAGTGCCATTTTTAATTTGGACAATATCACCATGCTCTGGAATTAAAATCACATGATGACGTCACAAGCACAAAAGCAAACCAAGTTCTAAAGGAATGCTCCCCCGTTGTAAAAAAAATCTAAGATTCTTGTTTATAAACCAGTAAATAAAAACAAGAAAATAAATCCGCGAATTCATTTAAATGACCTACACGACCTCACACTTTCGAGGCCGGTTGAAAACCAGCGTCAGGCACTTATAGTTGTCTGGCATTTTTGCTGAACTGGACCTTTTTGGTGCAGCCGTGAGGCACACTCCCCTACATCGCACTTTTACACTTTTTTTAATTGTTTCTATATTTTATTGGGTTATCTGCTGCATATTATGTATATTGTGTGCCTTTCAGTCTGTGCTGAATAAATGAATCTTCTTTCTTTCTTTCTTCTTTCTTTAACTTAAATTCTAAACATTTTTCCTCAAAATCCGCAAGAAAACAAGTCCAACCCAAAACTGCTGCATCCCGTAAGTTACGCATAAGTGGCGGTAGCTCCGTGATCCAGATAGAGTCAAGTCACAAAGGAGCTTGACGACAAAGCCTGAGAACTGGGGCGGTTACCGGTACAAGCCTAGAAGCCGGTATCTCGCATTTGTCTTGCTGCAATCCGCCAGTTTAGCGAGGATGTTACTAGAATGCTTTTGGTGTAACGCTAACTTAAAACGTGTGAGTTTGTGTTAATGCTGTCTATTGAATTTTGGCTGTGTTTTGCGAGGTAGCATTAACGGATGACACGGATAACATCATTCTAAGAGAAAATGGAGTAAATATACGGAACTGATAACATAACAACACACTTGTATTCGTCGTAGAAATAGGCAGAGATTTGTAGTACAACAAAATTTCGACAGTCAGTGCTGTGATGATTCATCAATAACGCTAATTAAACAGCACTGGCAATTAAAGTAAAAAAATATTTAGGTAAAATACAATACTATAATTAAGTCAGTAACATCTGAATAAAATAATAAAGGGTAGTAAATCTATAATTATCTAATACTGCAAAGTTAAATCGGGATAATATCATTATTTAGTAAGGCTAGACAGTGATGAAATGTGCAACGAATACTAAAAGTTCATTTTATCGTCGTTGCTTCATATCAAAAGCTCCACCAACCGTTGTCGAACTGCTACCAACAAAACACCGACCTTGCTTTCTAATAAGAACTGATATAATTTTAATGAGCCTATAATATCCAAGGTTTGCATTCGATCGTCAAGATAAAGATGTTGAATTTTGTTCCTAATTACCTACTGGTCGCTACTTGTGGTGGTTGATAAAATCTTCGGTTCGGCTTTTGTCGTATCTCACTCCGTCTATTTGTTTGTCGTTATCAAGATTGCATTGCACAACGGATTCCATTGTTGTTATGTAAGTTTGGGTCCAATTAAGTTTCCGATTAGCATTTGTTTTTGGTTGTTAGGGGCAATAGTGTTCTTCTGGTACACATTTTTCTTATAGCCATTTGTGGAAACTTCGTCATCATTTTAAAATGATTTTATGAAGTGGCAAACTTAAATTTTATTGAAATGACCATTTATACTATAAGTATGATTACGTAGATACAGTGTATATAGATGTCAATTACTGTACCTGCATCCGGACCCAATCTAGGTCAACGCACTTGACAATCGCGATATTATTATTGTCATACTGTCGGTTTAGCACAATAGAGGCTTAGCGATCTAATAACTTACACAAAATAGACTGTTTATATTCCTACTGCTGATTTGATTTTATGAGGACACTTAAATCTATCACTTTAATCAAATTTACCAGTCTCAATTTGCTCTAGGACATAAGCCAGCTTTGATCAATCCACAATTTCTATTGTTTTCGAACAAACAACTAAAAATGAATGCTATTGAACCATAATAATGTATAAGTTCATACAAGGCTGTGTTCTGTGTTCTTTGAATATTGTTATACCAACCAATGCCTATGTAACGGCATGTAACTAGCAAGCAAGTACTCCAGTAACTGGATTTTCTTCATCAACTAACTACTTTCGCGGAATGATAAGAAGCTGATACGTCGCGTGGTTACAACATTTATGTTAGTAATGAAAATAATTTAGCTAGAAAACATATTTCTATGAAAATATTAATCTAGGATAATTTTGCAATTGCAAATTGGGAATAAGGTTGACATATTTCCATATTTCTGTTCTATTCTACGCAACTAGTGTATGTTAGTCAATTTTGATGTAGAAAAATACTGAGGTTTTTTGCCATATAAATGCATGAGAATATTAATTCGCTAATCTAGTATACAGAAATGGATATCACAAAAGTTCCGCTTGATCAAACTCCATATTTCCTGTCGTCAAACATTTTTCATTCCTGAAGACAGAAAATAAATCTTACACGCGACAGGCCCAGCAATATTTCGCATACCGAGACCACGACAGTGAAAGACAATATTGCACCGTTTACGACCGGCACATAACAAGCAACAACCCGTCACACATTCCTTATAAAAATACCAGTATCCGACACCAAAACAATTACTTTGGAACAGACACTTTAGCGACGCGTTTATGTCGGCCTGCACTTACTCCACAACTTGTTCCAAGTATAAAATTCCACAGCAATTTGTCACACAACAGTGACAGCGGGCCTTAAATTTGAATTTTAATCATACACTATTACATTTCACCTCTAGGCGAAGCAAACCTGTCACAGATATTATAATTACTCGTACATTTCAAGACAGTCGCAATCGAATCCGACCTTAAAAATAAAACGGACTGACATAATAGTCTTACTTACCGTCCTCGAGTTGTAGGCTGATGAAATAATTACATATTTGGTAGAGGCTCTGTGTAATTATGGATCTTTACTTTGCCCACCAACTGTCTGAAAAGAAAATGAAAACAATTAAACATCAAAATAGTTGTTGGTCTTCGAACTTTTTGTGGGTGAATCTCGGAATTTTAAGCGTGGATAGTCATTTGGTGGATCGTTCACTTTTGATTAGCATAGGTACTATTCTAAACTAAATAGGTACTCTTCACTTTCTTATGGCTCATTTTTATTAGTTGATAAGTCCGTTGAAACCTATACAACATGCGGGGACTCCCCGCAGACGGGATTATGACGAATGAAAGTCATCAAGTCGGGAACGCCGTCGGTAAAAAGCATGCGGCGACTCACACCCAATGAAAATGCCAAACGTGCGGTGCTGGTTGTCCGTATACCGCAATCGTTCCCCGTCTACTAATGAAAATGGATCCCCGAATACAGACCTTACGGCATGCTTTATGGAAATCTCCAGCACCCCCACATGCAGGCCGTATCCATATAAATGAAAACGGTTCCCTGAACACGGGCCTTATGGCATGCGTTACAGAAATCTCCTGCACCCCGCATGCGAGCCCTATAGACCAATGAAAAGCCATTACTTGTATTTTTATTTTCTCAACTTTAGATTTTGCAATTCTATAACCTCGTTTACCAAATAGGTATACATTATACACTCTTAACTTACTTATTACAATAACTCATCTTATAACTTGCCCAGGATTGATAATTATTATTTTCTTTACACCTTGATGTTAAAGTAATCATTATTTCACGTAATGTTTCATTTCCAGTTAGGTAATATACTGTTTACCACGTTAACGCTCCTTATCCTGTCCACAACATGCTCTAAGCAGCAAACGGATGTAATTTGCTTGCATTATGGGTAATTAATATAAGTGTTTCTATCCTACGTTTGTTACGAGGTATTTCCGAATTATATCTGAGGAACACATCTGAATATTAGTCAGAGCAATTTGTGGTTACAATATGTATAATATTTCCTAGAACACTTATAAGATCAGGCTTATTTCTGTAGCAGCAAAAAGTTGATGGTCTAGTTATGAAGGATGTAGGTGATTCATTATTCGTATTAAATGTTAAAAACCGTGTTGAAACAGTTTTAATCGCATTCTTGAGTCTTTGATCGGACCGAAGTCATTTTCTACAGGGTGTCCCTGGAAGTATGGATCAAATGGAATAGGGGCGTGGGCAAGGTCATTTCCAAACTTTTTAACCTTGAGAAAGTCGGTGCAATTTTTTACGGTTCAACTGTATAACCAACTTTCTATCAGGGCTATCAATTTATTTATTTTTTCAGGACATTTTGTAGAGAAATCCCCCTTTCCTGTGGTAATACTTTTATACAGGTAGAAACATTTTTGTTCAATAAGAAAAATCATTTAATGCAAAAGCTTTGATCTGGCAAAAGTTTTACTAAATTTTCGAGCGATTTTCAAGGGGAAATGTTTCACTAGTGAAAAAAAATCTCAAGGTTACAAAGTTTGGAAATGACCTTGCCCACGCCCCTGTTTGATTTGATCCATACTTCCAGGGACACGCTGTATATGGATGTATGACTTAATTGGGTATGTGTCAATTCTATTCTTAGCAACGTCTTTCCTGGTTTGAAGGAAGTGGTTGCGTCAAGTAGTGTAAGTATCTACTTGATTTCAATTCGTCAAAGTCAAACAGCAAAAGCATCTGTAACGTTCTTGGCGCGAGTCGTTGGCCGGTCAATTGGACTCATACATTTGAAATTATATCATTATTATTACATTTAAAGCAATATTTCTTTAATCTTGTGACATTTAACAACAATACTAAAACTAATTGTGAGCATAAACCATTTCAGAAAATTCAAACATATCCCCTACAATGTAAGTAAATCCAGTACCGAACCCTTTCAATATAATAATCCTAAATCCAATCTATTCAAAGCCGTTTCTGTATTGTAAATTGTAATACAAGTATTTAAAGGCTACACCACATAAATTTGAGTAGGTTAAGCTAACAATGCTAAGCACATCGAGGCATTGCTTCGCGATAACTGTCGTACAAGCTCTTATTCGAGTCGTGGCCAACAATGCTATAAATCGAGGGCTCGCAAGCGGAAGACATTTTAGTTTTGAAAATATCAGATGCTTTGTAAATCCCGGCTGTGTGGGACGTACGTTGTATGCTGTGAGCTTTCTTGTAATGGTCACACGGTAACGGTTAAGTGCATAATTTTGATACAGAAATAGGACGGAAATTGATTTTTGGTCATTCTCATTTGTTAGGTGTGAAAGATTTGTTGTGTTAGAATATTTATGTTACGAGCAGAGATAATGTAAAGAACGATTTTCAATCAGCATTATTCGGTGGGTGGTATAAATTGAGTGCTTTTACTTAGGTAGTTTATATAAATTATCATATATTTATTGTATAAAATATACATCACGTAAAACCTGATATTTCCATCTGATAAAGTACCTACGTCAGTGAAACCGTACTTTTTTAAGATTATATGTGCCCACAAATAACTCTGAGAAAGTAGAGTTTATAGATAAGTAGTATATTAATTTATCGACACATTGGTAAAAAGGAATTCTATCCATTATGCTAATCTAGTAGATGCCAGTAATTAGCAAAGTTCTCATTTCACGAATCACAAAAGCCGTTTATAATTACCAAAACCATATAACAAGTAAATGCATAATCAGCCTATAATGTCCCACTGCTGGGACACAGGCCTCCTCTCTGTGAGAGAGGGTGGGTCGTAATGCACCACGCGGGCCTAGTGCGGGTTGATAGATGTCACAAGTCTTCAAATTTGTTGGTTCTAGGTCATGCCAGTTTCCTCATGATGTTTTCTTTCACCGATTTGAGAGCAGTGGTGATGAAATAATTTATACAGAGTAAAGCGCCTGTCAGAGTTCGAACCTACGATCTACAACTCGTAAGTTGCGGCCGTTACCACTGGGCCACCACGCAAATGCTCAAGCATTAATTGTTATTGACAGTACCTGTAGTAGATGACCATTCATTACAACCACGCTCTATCTTCAATCGAACGTCAATACATTACAGACAGCGAACAAAGGGACTAATCCATAAATTGCAGGACAACACGACTGTCAGACAAAGGACGTACTTGGTGGTTATAGCTGAAGATTGTGGGCGGAAATGTGTGCTCTTAATTTCGATATAGTAATACAATAGACGTAGATATATTTAGTAATCTATTTCGCTAAACTATTCCTCTAAAGTCATAAAAAACCCTGTAAGAAATCGACACGTGTTTCACCTCTCAACGAGGCATCCTCAGGATGACGATTGACCAGTCGCTAACCCGAACACGATGTGTTGCCACGCCGAGCGCACTCTGCATCTAGCGCTCGGCGTGGAAGGCAAGAAATCTTCTTTAGGAATTGATGACTATATTTTTATTGAGAAAAACATCAAATCTATCCAGTCGTTTTGCAGTTTTGAATAAGCGGACGGACGACAGACGCAGATTGCGACTTTGTTACTTACTTTATAGAGATGGACTCATAAGATATACATATTTATTACGTACTCCGCTCAAGCAGAATTATATTAAGATATATTACAATAAGTTTTTATTAGAATATCAAAATCCATAGCTACAGTATTTCCACTATACAACCTACATAATTAATACTTTTATTAGGTACTTATGGTAACTAGGGCGTTCGTGTTACACTCGGTCAATATGATTAAGTACAATACTGAAATGTAAAGGAACAAACTTTTACTTAAAACGACTAAAGGAAAGAACAAGTGTAAAGACATTGGCTCCAATTTTAACAATAAGTCAGTCATTGTAAACTTGACAATGACTGACCTGATTTTCTCTAGGAAATGTTTAACATATTTGCAGGTTTAAATGCGATAATAACAGACTGTAACATTGCAAACCGTTTATCGAAACGTGGATCATTAAAAATTCACCAAAATTCAAGCTGCAGGCTTTAAAATTACGAACGTTGATCAAATTAAATTCACTAATACGATAATTCAATTAG
This sequence comes from Lithophane leautieri, assembly GCA_949152455.1. NCBI lineage: Eukaryota > Metazoa > Arthropoda > Insecta > Lepidoptera > Noctuidae > Lithophane > Lithophane leautieri. Next base: position 5,616,228 of record OX424469.1, on the reverse strand, counting down.
CTTTCATGAAAAAAATATAATAAATAATGCGTAAAATATGTACGCGATATGAAATGAAGCAATGATCAAATAAAAAGCTCATTTATTACCGGCCGGTCCCAACAGAGGTATTATTTGATGTGATTAATTAAAAGTTATAATTAATGAAAGAGCAATATCGTGTGCAAGGCGTGCCGTTACAATAGTGCGTGGAAACAACCATGGTACATGGTATATATATGAAAGTGTGGATTTCTTCCGTAATACTTCACATGCATTCCATCGCGGTAGCGGGATTCCATTGTCTGCTGTGAATTAGTCTTTTTGCTTCTATATTGATTCTGAAGATAGAGAGGTAATGATTACATTAAGAACACGTAACAGTCGGTTCACATTCTCTGATTAAACATCTCAGATGAACATGCTATCAACGAACAATCTTGGTGCGAAATGTTACGAGTGAATTTACTGCAATCAAAATAAGTTATCGGAAGAAGACGTTATTTTCTAGTAGACCAGCTGGTAAATAAATGATGTTATGCTTACTAGGGAATACAAAAAATGATCAAAAAATTTATTGAATTGTCCATATCTACAGCTCCAGCCTCAGTATCTCTCGACTTATTCTTCACTCCTGATGAAAAAAGGGAGACTGAAGAAAATATTGACAAACTTCAAACTCCTTATCTTTACATTTAAAACGTAGCAAAATACTCGAGAAAACTTTAAAACGTTCCTTTTAACACGAAAACAAACAGCCCGTTACTCCTCTCAAATCCAGAGCGGACGATTCTTCGACAAACTTATAACTCAATCTAACTCCTTAAAGATTCGGAAGCTGATTAGAAGACCCCCGGCAACGCAAAACATCGTAATATGAAAGGAAGCAACAAGTTATACTATAAATGTTGCCCTTTTGTTATGGAGAATTTTGACTCACGCTAAATTTTGTTACTTTGACCCGAAATTATTTATTCATTGAAGATGGCTTTACGTAACTAGGAGATCAAAGCTTTTTGAATTCCAATTTAGGAAGCTGTTTTTAGATTTTATTCAATAACAAGCTGTGCCCCGCGGTTTCACTCGCGTAGGTCTCGATCCCGTGGGAATATAGGGATAAAACGTATCCTATGTCCTATTCCAGGTCATGGTCTACCCGTGTGCCCATCCTCTCCTCTCTAGAGTAGGGAACGTCGCAGCGGCGTGGCGCGGCGCCGGCGTCCAACGGTTCGCGTATTGCACTTCGTGATAACTTCGAAATTAAACGTCCGATTTGAATGAATTAAAAAGTATTTTACTGCTACATAAATACCCTTGATGATAAAACTATTTATTTGAATAAGAATTAATATTATGTTGATAAAACTCCTTCGAAATAATGCATTAATTTCGAACAAATTTGATTACCATAAAAATTGGTTATAGTGAGTCAATCATAAAAGATAGACATATGCTGTCGTGGACTTTTTTTTAGAACTTTTAAAGAGGAACAATTCTATTATACAAAATATTTGCGTAACTTAATCCGTTTACGCAGCGCACGCAACGGAAGCTCTCAAAAAGGAATATTTTTTCCCGTATTTGCAACATTTTTCATTTATGCTCCGCTCTTTTTGGTCGTAGCGTGATGTTATATAACCTTCCTCGATAAATGGACTATCCAACACAAAAAAAAATAGTTTTCAATTCCAATCGGTAGTTACTAAGATTAGTGCGTTCAAACAAACAAACTCTTCAGCTTTATAATATTAGTATAGATATTTAACTTATGTTTATTTTGAGGATTTATTAAGCTACTTACCGTGTTGTACTAAAAATACTTCTATGTCGTTAAATTAAATATAAATATAATATTTTTTTCATTTTCATGAAAGAAAATGAGAGAGAAAATATTTGAGCTAAAATAATCGCTTACATAATAAACCTTTACAAATTCTGGTAAAACGTTATGAATTATTACTTGTTTGATCATATCGATACATGAATTTATGTCCATAATCGTTTCATAACTTGCTACATCGATAAGGTGCTCTGTATTAACAAACCGACGATAATTGATATTCTTGTCAATCAGAGACAGAATTCTATCAATAATTAGTCCAGCTTATCTAACTGTGATCGAATTTCGCTATCAGATCCTTAGCGTTGCGCAAATCATGATTGGCTTCGGGACATATATTTTTATTAGAGCATTATTGCAACATGGAATACTTTCAAAGGTATTAGATACAAGTAGATGTTACGTTACGATTGACATTTTGTTACACTATCACATATTTGCATAAATAGTCATAGGTACGTATTGAAATGTTGCTCCGAAGGTAATCGTGTCAACTGGATTTGTCTATTGTAATAACATGCTTAAAAGGTTTTAATGCTTCAATAGATGTCAGATTAAGTTTTTTTTTTTATTGTTAACAGCTTTTCACTCAGCTTAATTTAATACCTAATTAGACGTTCGGATAAGGAATAAAAAATTGGAAAACTTAAATGCTTAGTAACATATTAATATTGCTATTATAATAACCGGTAATATTTGATGATGGTCACTTAAAGTCTCAGCAATAATCACATTCAATACTTTAAAAGACAAAATCAAAACAAGAAGGAACTAAGAAAACTAATAAAAGCAAATGTTATGCAAATCGTTCATAACTTGGATGCCCATTACGCGGAACTTTTCATTGATTACTTAAGCCAAGTTGGGCTTACTTTAAGTTTTAACGAGGTTATATGAATTTGTCAGGCAGTCTGAGTTATGAATTGTAAGCAAATAAGTTTGATTTGTACTTCGCCAACGTTTTGTTAACATTGTAGCTTGGAAGGACACTTTCTTGGACTAATAATGGGTGTACATTAATTGGAACTATTTGTGACAGACTTCCTACTTTGTCTTTTGTTACTGTCTCTCTTTCATTTGAACTGGATTTCAAGGCTTTATTTACCATATCAACTTTGCCAACTCATTTTAAAGCTTTCTATAATGTATTCTAATTATTTTATATCCTTAACACTGGGAATTGGTCAACATGTAAATTAAAAAGGTCATAAAATGAAACTGACCCATTCCTAAAATAGTCAAAACAAGTGACCAGAACAACCGCAATGCCAACATTAAAATGGAACGTCACTTTAAAACAAAAGTTTTTAAGGCAACCATATAAACAAAGTTAACGACTGCAATCAAAAACATTCACATGATGTTCTTATCTTGTCTTTATATTTCTCTCTTCGAACCTGTTCTGTGGCCGAGATTAACAATAGCTGCAGGCTGTACACCTCTTTATTGCCACTTGTATCTAGGAGTAAGTAATAAGAGCTGAGTGAGAGAGCCAAGCAAGCTGAGCGGTCGTGACAAGTGAGCGGAGCGAGCGATTCGAACCAGTGCCCGAAGTAAACTTTGTATTTTATAGGCTTGGAGAGGTAAAATGACAGCGTATTTGATAATGCAACTGGCTATTGCTTTTCTTTTTGTGGTTGGTACAGAAAAATAATTGATTTGCATGAAGACGTGCTTTTCTCTCTTTTTTAATTACACAAGGATAAAAAGTAATATATATATATATATATATAATAATATAAAATACTGTGGTACTGCAATAATATGCGTAAGTATTCGAAATGATATGAAACTTTATTATAAACAATCTCCATCTTACACAGAGCACATAAAATGAAATACGATCTAAAAACGCTATTATTGCCTAACTTACACCAAACTTAAAAGCCGTCGTCCACAACCATTTGGTAGTGTCTTTATGTCCTCACAAATGTCTTAAGCTTTGTAACGTTGCGGCATGTAATAACGACCGAAAATATTCATAAAACCACGTCCAGTGTCACAAAATTGAGGTTTTTCAAAATAGTGGGAAAATGACACTTTAACGGGACATTTTGATGAATTTTATTGCAAAAATTAAGTTCCCTGACTCACTTAATGCTGATTCACTTGGTGTAGAAGACAAACGAGAAACTGTTTAAGCTAGTGATACTACCAACTTTCACTATGATTAATTTAAATTGCACGATTTATAAGCGGCTTGCGGTTTGTATATTGTCACAGGGAATTATGACTTCGGGGAAACTTTTGATATTTATTATGATGTTACAACCTTTTCAGATGACTAATTCAGATTGAGTGATTTAAAGAAGCTTGCGGTTAAAGTATTGATTACACAAAGAGATTTTTGTGTTAAGACGCCTTTTTGGCGTCTCATTGTTGTCTTTTGCTCACAGTTTAAACATAGTCTCATACAAACAACATTTGGGTAGATAGTATTTCTGCAACCATAAGTTGCATGCAGTCACTTCCACGATCATTAAACGTATAATTTTATTACTAGCTTCTGATTGTTCCTTCGACCTGGCGCGTGGCATCACGTTGCCTGCCCGCGCTATTGCTTTGTTTTCGCTTAGCGTTCTTTCTTACTGTTTTTCTTATGCTGGGGTCCTATCGTGATGTTAAATAATCTAATAGCCTTCTCAAGAATTTGGCTATCAAATGAATTTTTTTTAATAATGCATTCAAACTCTTCAGCTTTATTATCCTTCAACTGACAACTGTCAAAATTAGTTTTGAAAAAGGTTATTAGTATATAAATTCATATTTGTTAATACATTTTATGACCCTTTATAATCGTCGTTTAGCAATTAGTTTCGGGTTAATTTACTAGCTCTAAAGCTAGCAATTTTCTAGTTACGTAAACTTTTAATTGAGATTAAATTCGTAACTTAATGGACGACGATACGCAGCAGTAGCAGTATCCCATTTACGTAGTTCAAATATTTTCCTACAAACATTTAAAGTTCTCAGAGGTTCATAAAGTCTTAGATTTAACATCACCGTTCAAAAGTGATCATGCTACTCTAAACAATTTCCATGGTCATAAAATAACTAAATTTTACCATTATTTGACTATAATATAAAATAACCGCTCATTTTAATAGATTTTCAATGACTACTTTGGACGAAATAGCCTATTATTAGCATTACACAGAGCCCATCTTTTCATTTCCTAGTTCAAACAAAATTACGGAAAACAAACTCATTATGTTCATACAATTATATTAAATTAAATTTTCCTAAATATGGTAATGTACAATAGCTGTATGTTGTAGTAAAAGTCTTATATTGACTTCATAAATACCATATTAGATATAGAACATGGGAACACCCACGGTTTCATGTCTCGTTTCGTATCAAATATCCTATTAGAGTGCTAAAGACGTGTACCCACGAACGAACAAAACATGGTGAACACGAACATCAAACACGGCACATTTGGTACGTACACACGGCTACACATCAAGCTATACATTTCCAGTATAAGCCGACCTCGCATTGTAAGGGAATCGTATACAATGGGAGATCAGCATAAACTGGAAATTTAGCCGTGTGTACGTGTGGACGTAAATTAGCAAAGCGAACACGAACACCACACGAACACAGTTCGACTTGTTTTGTATACTCTCTTTAGTAGCGATGAACATTTTTGGTGAACACAGTATTTGATGTTTGTTAGTGGTACACACATGCGAACAAAGTGTTCGATGTTCGTGTTCACCATGTTCTTATTCGGTCAAGCGAACACGCTTTATGGAAATTGCACTTTCTGGAATCCTAAGATATTTTATTTTTGTGGCTTGCTCTCTCTACAGATAATAGTTTCAATGTTGGATTATCCAAATACCTAAGCTTCGTGATTCCTCTTAAATAATCTAGGATTAAAATGGTTCGTTTGTTCTCAGTTTGACTACAGTTTCATATAGTGCTATCTTTATTTATGTTTGAAACTCTAATCGAAAGTATATATTCATGTATTTAATGGTAGCTTAATTAATTCAATTTTGATTTGAGTTGTTGTTTATTGGCAAACACTTGTTGGAAAATTTTGGACTGAATACTAGACTAAGTTACTTGTTATTGTTTTTATAATAATATAGTAGTACTGTAAACGTTGAATTATTATACACCCGAATGTTTAGATTGTGAAAAATATGACCCTCCTTCTGGGGCAGTCGGGTAAATAGAAGGTTGTAACAGACTTCTTTATTTCTTCTTCATTATTGCATTTTTTTTAATGTTGACTAATCAGAGTGCTCTGTTTGAGTTTTTGAACAAAGTATGATTGAAAAGAAAGAAGGTTTGGCTCGTCCAATAAAAAAAAAAACTCCCAATCTAATAGATCTGTCAATAAACTTAAAAAAAAAACTGTTCTTTAGTAAGCACATCACTTCAGAAAGGCTGGATCGATTTGGATACTTTTGTTTTAAAATTTTCCTAATTGCCTGAGTATTAGGGAAAGAAAAATTTTGAAAAATATCCCTGGTAATTTTAAAATTCAGGAAAACCTGAACGTCTTTTTTTAATGGGATTTTTGTATGAACTATTGAAATTCGGTCAGGACAACGTTTATCGGATCAGCTAGATACTAATGGAAGTCACAAATCCAAATGAATCTAATGACAAGATTCAAGCATTCCGACTAGGTACAGAGTAACCATAATCATTTTCCATTATGAGCAGGTACATAAAGCTCTCATAAGCGTGTCGTTCCATACGAAGTGTAATTACATGTAGAGTTATTTAATGGCTCAGTAGTTTATAACACTGACTGTACGTGCACAATAGCGCATTAAACTTTTACTTTCATTACGTAATAGGTTAAATTTAACTACAACTATTACGCATAATTTCGTTCTGACTATTGCAACTTGATGATGACAAAATTATCGGGTCGGTTCTTTTGTACAGTGACGTGCAAAAAGATGTAGATATAGCTACGAGTATGTATCTACACTTATTGATTTTCAACAAGAGTATACCTAAATGGTTTGATCATGTTGAGAGGATGAATGAAAGGCGAATAACAAAAGGTGTGTGGAAACGCCGGGATGCCCCAGAACATAATAGTGACGTTATTGGTGATATTACTCAGAAAGGTCAGTTGCGTAGTACTCGCAACCGCGCGGCATGCATTGCACGCAAAAGAAGTATGTAAGGATTGCAGTAGTAGGCGTTTTGTAGTTTCTGCCTACCCCCATGGGCGTATGTAAGTCTTATAATTAATGGTGAAATGGTGTAGGTCGCGAAAAACTTCTGGTGGCGGAAAGCACAGGATAGTGGCGATTCTTAATGAATGCCTATGTCTGTAAAAACAGGTAAATACACTATAAAATTAACATAGATTTTTGATCACATTTTAATTTTACAAAGTAAAGGTAGGTACGTATTCAGTTTTGCACGTGACTGTACGAACGACGATTCTCAAAATAATTGCGAAGCTTTCAAAGGCACCCAATAAAAGAATACGATGCTACTACAGAGGTATGTCTGATTTGGATCTATAAAATTAATTATCGTTTCTTATTAATTGTTTGAGCAACCTTTCGACGGGAATTCTTTTTGGGTCAATGATGTTCGTAAACATTCGAGCTTCTTAATTTGCTCTTGTCGTTTCAACAGTAATGTCTTACATTATTAATTGGTTGGTATTTTAATTATGTTTGATGTGCTCTTGTGTTGAAATGTGTTTGTAAGTTCATTTTGTGTTATTAGGTAATCAAAGTGTTGGTGCTTAAAAGTTTTGGTAACTTTAATTAATGAAAGTTATTAAAACTAATGGCAAATTGTTTCCACAATTACTATTATGGGCACAATTTTTATAACACAATTAATTAATTATATAGAACACACAATATTTTGTTATTACTTTAAATACAAAGCAATTAACTCATTTAAAGCATTATCAATGTGAAACAAAATTAATGCGGTATCATCTGAAAAATAAATACTTTCAAGCTTTCAATAAAACAGTAGGTACATTGTGACTAATATGATTGCGAAATTTCACTCAATAGTTTCTGTAATTTTATCAACGTTACAAAGAAAAGCCTTTCCCAGAGTTACGAATAAAACAACTACAATTTATATCCTAAGAGCCCAAAATTGGTGAGGCTTTATTTAGCGGCACCCCATCCGTCCTCAGTGTCCCCGTTCCAAGCTCGTATTTCAAAAGCCTGTCAAAATTTCAGTTTCAAGAGAGGACCGTTGAAACATAGAGCGAACGGCATCTGTTGAACGTCCAGCCTCCGGCGGAGACTCTCTGTAATCATCCGACATTTTGAAGAACGTAATTGGTCGGCTAATGAATGCCGCCTAAGGCAAAGCTCCAGTTTACGCAATGAATCGACTGTGTCACTCGCGGTCTCTTAAACTTGGTACGAGTAAATATGAGATGGGACCTCATAATGATATACAATTTTGTTTTGTTCAATTTTTTTCGGAATTTTAATTTTATGGTATAGTTCAGTTGGGGCTTGTATAGCGTATTTGTACACGCTCGTAGGTATATGATTTGTCACAATTATGGTGTTATTCAGTTCAAGGGAACAGTTAAGTTATAATTAAGTGAAACCAATAATAACGACGACAAAGTATGTTGGTAATTAATTGGCATGTACTCAACCTACTCGTAAAAACTATAAAATGTTTCATAAAAGGTTGTACATACTTCAACCTTTTATGATACATTTTATAGTTTTTACGAGTAGGTTGAGTACATGCCAATTAATTTTCACTTACGTAGATGCTTTTTCGAAAAATCTTTACAGGTTTTGATGATTTATTATTAAAATTTTAGTATAGTATTTATTTTAGTTAATTTTACAATATTTAACACAACTAACTATTTAAAATAGGTACCTAATTAAATGACTAAATAAATATACAAATATAAACAAAAAAAAAAAGGACGCTTAGGCGTCGAAGTACTCATACGCATCGCTGCCATCCGGAAACATGCCCCGAAGACAGGCAGTATTACCACTTTGAATGGCAATGCTAATTCTTCGGCCAAAGAACGAGCCAGCTCTCTGGTCACGTGCAGTATCGACCAGTCGGCGAGAAGGAGAAGTGCTCTTGGGACCCATGACCCGAGTGTTTCGACCCCAAATCTGTAGGTCCCGGCTCAAAACTGTAGTTACCCATAAGATTACAGTATTTACAGATTACAGCAGTGGCGCTAGCATCCCTCCGGAGCAACTGGACACATTCGCAAATGGAGAGATTCTCAGCTGGATAGATTAGCAACTGGATAGAACGTGTACAGTCCATGACATAATTAAAGTGGATGAGTTAGAAATACGGACGTTATGAAAAATTGGTCAAGATAGGAAAGTGGACGACTTGCTCCAGAGGGCAAGGGCTGACTCATTTTAACCGACTTCTTCAAAAAGGAGGAGGTTTTTAATTCTTACCATGCAACCCGCCGTGCTTGGAACATAAGATGACGCAATGATGTCAACACAGGTTGCGTCCCACACCAGAGGCCTACCTACTCCTTCCAAGGCAACAAATTCATGCCATCTGATCTCTTCCCATCGTCACGTATCAAGACGTTTGGTTAATAAAATTACTGATTCACTTAACTACATCGAACTAAACATATTTAACATAAAATCTTCTACGTTATACTTCCTTCAAATAATGAAGTTTAAAATAAGCTAGTAAAGCTACCACCGCTTTATATCGTGGATGTCTGCTTTGTGTCTAAGTATTCAAGACTAACTTAATAAAGCAAGTTTCTCGCAACTTAAACACAAAGCACTATAGTTTGGCTCTTAAAATACTTTTAAGTGTATGCTAAAGTTATTTCCAAGTGTTAAACTGTTTTCATAATGTAATAATGTCCTATTTTATCTTGCAATGCTGTATTCCGAGATGTTTTAAGGAACTGTTTTACTATATGGAAAAGATAATTTTGTTTTGATTGAAGTTGGGGAGAAATAAAGGATTTGTTTATGTCCAATGGATAATGTGGATTTCGTCGTTTTAAGGTACTTACAAATCGCTTGAAATTCCGTCATTGTAGAAACGTGTTATTCCATTGCTAATAACCTAACAATGATCTATGATCTCTTTTAGTCATATTGTACATTTATTATTTGCAAAATCAACAGGCCCGTTTTATGTACAGGCAAATCACTGTACATTCTAAAGTTGCCTGGAAGAGATCGCAGAAAACGATAAGGCCGCCAATTGTATACTTTGTAGTGTTTGATTTATTTTTGTTATGTATTTTTGTGGTATATATGAATAAATAAATATTGGTAATAATTATTATCCTCAGAAAACTGACCTTCGTAGAAATGAGGAGAACATGTCTTCCATCAATGTTTGGAAACCATCACATCTAGGTAACTATATATAACACGCATAGAATCATACTGAGTCAGTGGATTCGCCTTTGTACTAAGTTTGATTTATGAAAAATACCAATAATACGATAATCTCGCATACTAAACTACACAGCATAATCCAAACATCATTCTCCTTGTCACACCTTCTACGGATCAAACATGAGATCCCAACACAGAACTTCCACGTTCCGTCACGCCCAGCAAAAAAACCATTACTAAAGATAACAAAGCTTGTTTACACGATGATCGTCCACCAATTGAACACAAATATTATATTGACACCTTTCTGTTTGCCGAACTGCAAGTGACTACTAATACTTGTGTAAACATGGGGTAATCTTAGTGTGATATCTTGTTTGGGCTTTTTATGTTCGGTTTTGGGCTTATTTGCTTCTTTATTTGCTAGTAAAAGGTTTGATGTATCGATTGTTTGAATGATATCATCACTTTCTGCAGTCACTTCGGCAGGTGCGTTATTGTTAGCTTTTTTAATGTTATTTTTAGCCTGAAGCCAGATGTGGTTCCTCCAATCATGTAATTTTTTTCTTCTTGATAGTTTTTTTCTGGATATTCAAATCAAATCTTTATAACGAGTGGTCCACTCCTTAGCGTGTCTGAAGTATTTAGGATAGCACACATCTGTTGTGAAGACTATCGTTATCAAAAAGTCCGATCTTTTGATACAATAAGATTAATCTTAATCATTTATTTAAAAAAATGTGGCCTTGTTGTAGCATTTCTACATTATTTTCTATTTCAAACACGTAATATTCTACTATTTTACAAGAAAGCTCTTCAGTAAAACCATACCATTTAGCACAACTTTCATTTTCACTTAATTTGCCGAGAAATCGTGAAATATGAGTCGGCTGCGCCATAAAGCAGTTTCAGCGTTAGCAATAAGCGTCTCTTAAAATTTATATATACGTTTAATGTTCTAATAACTACAGCAGCCTACGCTACTGAAATCAAATGTACTAATAATATAATGCCACTACTAACAAGTTAATTGAATAGGAATTTATTGGTTTACCAGTTGCGTGCTAAACTGTATTTACATTTATTAAACGCTAGAGTTGGTTCCTGGATTACTTACTTGAGAAGCAGGATTGGAGAAGGTTTTAATGCTGAAATAAGTTGTAAACATAATAACAGATTCTCTATTAGGTACTTTTTTGATTTTCAGACCTGTATCAACCTTGAAGGAACCATTCACTCGTGTATGATTTTAAACTTCATGAAAGAAAGTAACCTCTCTTCTCTCTCATCATTAACTCGTATTCAACCAATGCTCAGTGTAGATTTCCTTTATCCAACCGCGCGTAGAATCCCCCTCTAGTAGCGATGAGCAGCCATCCATGGCTTGGACCGCGGCAAGTGTAGCTTAACCTGATCTGTGCGGCTGTTATTACTTAGACTGGCGAAACTTGGGTGTACTTTACAACACTGTCTACCGGGGATTCAGACGTTATGTTGATGTTACTCAACAAATTTTTATAGTCATAATGATAAGAAGCTACAAATACTTACTATTACGGCCAGACATGGACGCCTAATAATCCTTTTGTACCAAACCGATAAGTTCTTTGTCTTACTGAACGTCTTAGACAATAGTAAGATTCCAAGTGGCTGTAACTTGGAGGCAATATCATAATATATTAGAATTCATTGCGCCTTGCAGCACTGAAATACAATAGACAATGTACGTTAAAGAGATAATAATATTTTACGTTTTATTTTAGTATCAGATGCTGCTTGGTGTTAGTGTGATTATTGAGTAATAAAAGGTTGAACTGGACACTAGCTACTTGGACTTGGATGTATAAAGCGTTTTTAGTGCAGAACATTAAAATTGTAATAACATCGTAAAAGGAAAACAAGATCTTAAAAGCAAGGTATGGATGATAATGAACGATTATATTAGTTACGTAGGAGCTCGTGGCTACGTAATAACAGCCGCACGGGTCGATCCATCAGGTTAAGCTACGCTTTCCGGGGTTGGTCGGTGGATGGGTGACCATCTTTACATACCGAGACTCCTCCTTTTCTCGGGAAGCACGTTAAAGCGTTGGTCCCGACTGTCATTCGTGGATCTTTGACAGTCGTTACGGGTCGTCAGAAGCCCGAAAGTCTGACAACCAGTCTTACCAAAGGGTATCGTATTACCCAGTTACTGGGTTGTGGAGGTCAGATAGGCAGTCGCTCCATGTAAAATACTGGTATTCAGCTGCATCCGGTTAGACTGGAAGCCGACCTCAACATAGTTGGGAAAAGGCTAGGCAGATGATGATATTGGTTACTTACACAACAAAATCGTTTAACTGCCATTTTTACTATTAGGATTTTTAACGGCTAGGGATCATATTCTACTAGACCAATAATGATTTTCAACGACAGTAATTGCAAGCATCCTACATAGTTAGGTAAATAAATAAATAAATAAATCTTTATTTATCCAAAAAACATACAGAGTTTGAAATACAGTTATATAATTGGTTTAAATATATTATATATTAGTCGTAAATTACAAAACTTGAGCGATAATAGTCTCTCAATTGATTATTGTAGTACTAAGGTGAGGGTAAATGCCGTGAAGCGCTCACAAGAGTGGGGCGGCACGTGGACAGAGTCGTGTTAAGATAAGTGGCTGAGCGACGAGTCAGTGTTGTGAGGGCAACGAATAGATGCAGACCTCCACTTCTCCTATGCGAAACTGTCGGTTTGCCCGAACGTAGAAAGCAGTGCGTGAACATTATTAGTATTGTAACTACTATGATAGTTATTCTGAAAGTGAAATACTAACCGATTTGCTATATGATCGTGTTTTATTGTAAACCTGCACTATGGATTCCGTACCACCGAATCAAGATGATGACGGCAGTTAATATATCGCTCAGCCATCGCTGACGTCGTCATATTTATAGTTTATGTTGCAAATTCTGTACAAGAATAATACTCTCCCTCTTAGGCCTATAGTATACCTGAATTATAAGAGATAATTCACAGTCAAGGTTTACAATTATCAACAGAAACTTATCTTAAGTGCACTGTGTAATTCTACTGTATGATATAAAAATATGAATATTATGTGAATAAGTGTGAGGTACATTTCTCTTTCAGAAAAGTTTTTCAGCAAGGCTATCGGTAACTTTCAAGTTCCTATACCTTGTTTCTAGCATGGTGGTCTGTGCAGGCGGCGCTGCTGTGGCTGGTGTGACCCTCAAGCGGCGCAAATACCCGCCTAACCTTATTAGGGTAACTACAGTTTTGAGCCGTTTGGGGTCGAAACGCTCAGGTCATGGGCCCCGAGTACGCGTCTCCTTTTTCAGCTAATTTCTCTCCGACTGATCGACACTTCACGTGACCTGCACGTGTAGCATGACCACCGTAGAAACGGGTTTTGTCGACGGAACAGTAGACAAACTGACAGATTGCGATTGTTTATCTGTCATTTTGTCTACTCTTCCGTCGACAAACCCCGTTTCTACGGTGCTCATGCTACGCGTGCTGGACAGAGAGCTGGCCCGTTCTTTGGCCAAAAAATTAGCATCGATATTCAACGTGGCAATGCTGCCCGTCTTCTGAGAACTTTTCAGGATGACAGCAATGTGGACTGAGTGTCCTTTTGTTTTTTGTATTTATTTTTGTAAGTAGTTAGTCATTTAATTTAGTAACTACTTATAATTATTTTTATTCTACTCTCAATGGAAATTGAAGGATTAATTTTAGAATAACTATATTATCGGAAAAAAACGTCGAGACGACAACTCGCGAAACAACTGCAAAAAGTCACAATTTTTTTTATTTTTATTAAATTGTTAATTGTACGAACAGTGGGTCGAATATGGTTGTTAGTTTCATAACGCACACGCCGCTGGACCTTGTGTATCTATGTACGTATATATCGCACACCTAGATCTAAACAGAGACAACTCAAAAATCGTTAATTTTTAGTTATGTTTGTATTCGAATGCTCGGTGATCATACGCAAGATTGAATTTTAGCCCCAGTTTATATACAGTGACATTTTAAAAACTATTTATTATCTAGAATCAAAATAAATTGTATAACTTCCCAAACAAAAAAGGCAGATATACGTTTTTATCGTCTCTTGAAAAATAACCTATTTTGAGTTGTCTCAGTTTAGATCTAGGAGTGCGATATAGCAAAGCACTGTTGAAAACTTGTACCATGTTCCTTGTATTATATTCCCTCTCGAAGCTAATTACCCATCAAGGCACATGTCTTGTTACATTATCAGCTAGTCAACTCCACTTCATTACCGTCAGACTTCACGTTCTAACGTACCCTGTTACCGGTACCTCGAAGTATTGAATTTACTCTTGTTTAATAGACGAGAAACTGCTTTTGTAGTAATATTCTGAATGGAAAATGTTGTGTAGTTGTTATTTCTATAATGATGCGCTGTGTTAGTTTAGCTTGGATTTTTTATTTACAGAATATTCTGAATTTACTGATTTAGGATCAGGCAGGGAATTTTTCGTCGGAAACTGGAATTAATGCAAAAATGTATCCTCCGTTTCTAACATAGGATATTTTAGACCTTTAAAAGTGAATTCCATATTTTGGCTGTGCAATTTCAAAACCTAGCAACTGACATTTTTTCCATCATATCTGATGAAAATATGGACCGCAGCACTAATTCAATCTGACATATAGTTGTATATGGAACACTCTCTTGTGTTCGATCTGTCAAGTGTGCTAACATTATCCGATACGATAATCTACTAAATAAAATAGTTAAGTATATTAATACAAAATAGTAAAAGAAAACCTATTACGTTTTTTGTTTTACTTCGGTTAATCATTTTTTTAGTTATCAACCAAAAGTCCAAAACTATGTAACCACGTTCTCTATCAGATAAAACTATAAAGCTGGTTTGTATAAAATTGCTGCTGGAGAGGTGCCGCCGAGACTTTTTTTTTTCATTAAAATCTAATAAGGCATTCTCACACTCTCCTTTACCGGTAACACGCCTGTGGTATTGAATCGCATTCACGTTTAATAGTCAGCAAACTGCTTTTGCGCTCCAATTCTATGTATAATAATCTCTAGTAGTTTAGAGATACTTTAATTTGTATAGAGTTGTTTATACCTTAAGATGGAAACCTTGAAGGCTTAAGTGTTCCTACAAAAGCGTGATGACCTTTGAAATGTTGATGAAATTATTACCTGCGTCAGTTTAGATACAGAGTTATCCACAGTTTCCTACTGAAAAGGCTACTAATCTTTGTAAATGAGAGTTTCGAAAAGCAGTTCTTAATCGACGTAAAAAAGGAGGAGGTTCTCAAGTCGACACTTATATATTTTCTTGTATGGCTACGTATATCTCTTTAAAGAGTATTCCTATTTTGACGTTAAAGGAGACGGGGATTTCTGGGCCTGATTGTAATAAGTTGACGTATGGTTAAAAAAATGGGTTATATTTTTCTATTACAAAATGTGAAATATCAACCCAATTTACAATCTGAAAAATGAGAAAACCAAAAATTAAGTTAAGGTTACGAATAAAATGGTATATCGATTAAATTATAATCGACTAACGTGTCAGAGTTCATACTATAGAAAAAATGCTTTTACCATAAGATTAATTCAATTACAATAATTAAATCTATTAGAATTAACATATTAAAACAGTTTAAACAAATGAAATATCTACATAATAATGGTAAATCTGAAAATCGATTCATGTTTGCTAAGCGATTATTGTATTTATAGTCTATGCTGGCATGACATGTATGACACTGTAAGTCAGTCACTCACTCACTCGTTTCGGATCGTTTAGTGCGTGAGCGTTTTGAGTGTGTATAACAAAACAAATACTAATAATCAATTTATCAATAACAAATACTATCAACAAAAGGGCAGCGAACTAACCTCAACAATCAAACAAAATAACAAGATGCAGCTATGATGACGGTATCTGCAATAGAATACAGGTATCGCTTCAAAAATCAGCTGTTAAATATAAATTGTAACGTAACCTCACTTTAACAAAATCTTTTTTAACTCAGCGATCAGATTGCCATAATCCGCAAAATTTTCAGTGATGGTTTGATAATATAGTAGTTATCGATTGACACCAATTTCATCACGTTACATCCAGGCCCAAGGCTGTATGAAAGCGTATCCGTCTCCTTTTTCCTCTTGTATAACTCACTAATATGTTTCGGAAATATTTCCAAAGGCACTCCTAGAAGCAGAACAAGTGATTAGCTATACCCAAACATTGTTTTCATTTTATATTCTCAATCCAATTTCAAATTACGTTTAATTTCCTAACTTACAAGCCGGAGCAAACGCAAAAAAATATAACAATTTAACGAACACAACACACCCATTTATCAGCTCTATACAAATCTCCATCATTAAGCCGGCAGGTTGGAATGCTGCTTGCCTGTCCCGCCACGCTTAACATCTGATATTCGATACCACGCTATCTTTCTATCTGCTACCTAATGTCTTCTACATTGCACAGTTGTTTGTCTTTAATTGTTTGTTTGTTTGTTCTTAAGAAACTGTTCAGTTCAATTCGAGGGTGTTAATTTTTTTCTAGTTTTTTCTTTTTTTTTTTAGTGGGATGTCTTGATGTAGGTATATCGTGACTCAAAAGTGTAATTTTTTACAAAAACAGCACAACGATATAGATAGTATGGTATATTATCATAATTTAAGCCGAAAGACGTCCACTGCTGGATAGGCATCCCCCCAGCACCGCCACTTCGATCGGTTCTGTGCTTCCCGCATCATAGTATACAGAAGCCGATTTTTTTTTTGGTTATAAGTTTTTACCATTACGTAATACTATAATACTTTGATGATGACTTTTAAAATATGAACGTTTATTCCTCTTAACAGTTTGAAAGGTCAAATGGAAATTTCTTAATTACAGACTACCCGGAAAATGTTGAACAACTTCAATATCTAGTCATTTGAAAATCTGACTTAATCTATTTGCTACTGTTAAAAAGCTTTTTGTTTTGTTTGTTCGAACATTAATTCAATTTTTCTCAGAGAAGGAAATTATTAATACAGAACCGATTATATTTTGAATTAAAATAAAGGTAACACGGCTGTTTTTTATGTCATCTACATAGCCTTTTCTCTGCTTTCAGTCTAACCGGATGCAGTTGAAATACTCCAAAATCCATCATATTGTATAACAAAAAACTCCTTGGTTATCAGACATTCAGACTTCAGACAAAAATCATACAAGCGTGATAAATTCTAATTCGTAAAATTGTTTAACAGCTCTCGAAATTAATCCTAAATTAACACACACGTTTGGAAACTTTATTTGAATTATGAACAGAAGTGTTAATATTATAATGAGAAGGTCCGCCATTGGAGAAATATCGTGTGACGTCATAAATCACGCCTCACGCCTACACATCTAGACGGGTTTCGTAGAAAGGTCTATGGCCATAAATTTTGTGACTAATTAAATAAGGCTGACTAACATTAATGACTTATTTGTGTCGACTAGTGATCCGCTCTTGCTTTGCACGGTTTTTACAAATTAGAAAAACAGGGCAAGAAAAAGAAAGAAAGAATAATTGTTTATTCTGCACAAACAAAACGCACACTCCACAAAAAAAAACAAAAAATACACTTATACAAAAGTAGCCAAAAGCCCCGTATTCAACCAATAAAAAAATAAAAAAGTTTGACAGTATTATTCATACATACTTAGTCTACTCTTTGATGTTTGCACATTGGTTGTTGTCAAAGCCAGGGACCAAAGACAATATTACTTAAATTGATAAAACATCGAGATTTCTTTATTCTATGTAAGTTTAATATTAATGCATTGTATACATAAACCTTTCAGAATAAACTCTTAGATGATGGTGAAAACCGCATCAAAATCCGTTGCGTAGTTTAGAAGAATAATGCGGTCATACAGACAGACAAAAAATGGGACTTTAATAAATAATATTATTATAGAGATGTAGACATTAATGCGGTTATTATAAAACGTTCGCTTTTTAAGAATGACTAATTTGTAATTCGTTGGAATATCTTTTATGACAGGTCTTTTAGACCACAATATTTAGTATGTTGCTTTAATCCTGTTTAAATCCGCAATCAAGTTATCTGTCGTTTAATCTCAGTGACACTTAATTTGGTTTCTACTATGAGTAATAATGTCCGTCTGTTGGAACTCACGTCGGCCTCAATATACCTTTTTAAAACGAAATAAGAAACGTCACTATATATTATAAAACAAAGTCCTGCACCGCATCTGTATGTCTGTCTATTCGCGATAAACTCAAGAACTACTACACCGATTTTCATGCTGTTTTCACCAATGGATAGAATGGTTCTCGAGGAAGGTTTAAGTATATAATTACCGGCATCCACGCGGGCGAAGTAGTAAATAAAATACGCAGCAAATAAATAGTTAAATACGCCCGACAGGCATACATACGCAGTTAATGTTGCTACTTAAAAAAAAACTATTCTTTATACAATAAAGTCGCTTTTTGTGTCCGATATGTGATCGCTTTGTTCTTATAAACTGCACCATGGATTTTGATGCGGTATTTCCCATCATTTCGAGAATTTATTCATGAAGGTTTATGTGCACCTATATCATAGTATTTATTACCTATACGGGTAAATGAAATGAAAAAACATCACGCCTGTAATTCCCAAAGCGTTAGGCAGAGGTGTACCTATAGTACAACCACATTTCGCCAGTTATGTTTAAGTCCCATATAATAGGGGGTGACCCAATTGCCATCAACCGGGCACAAATCCAGACTCCGGGCTGCTACTGAGAAATTCCAGATGGAAACACTCAATAACATTTTGCCCGACCCGGGAATCGAATCCAAGTCCTCATGGTCAGCAGTTGCGCTTGCATGCCTAGACCAACGAGGCAGTAATAGTCTGACATGCCCTCCCGCTCTGCCCAGAGAGTCATTTAATGATTTAATGATTTCCCACCCTCAAAAAAAATAAAGACGAAAGAGCCATAAAAAAAAAATAAGCTGCAATATTTAAAAACAAAATAGTCTTGCATTAAAAACGTTATTTCTGTATGCATAAGTAACTGCGTAAATACACAACAGTGCCTATTTTTCCTTTACAATTCTACCCGCGAAGCCTCTAGTTATTCCGTACCCTCCTATACTTAGGTAGATAGTTAGACGGATAGCAAGGCTTGCGATTACGTCAATTACCTCCCGTTGTGATAATAACATCAATGAGAGTGGCCTTTTGCCCAGCAGTGGGTCAATGATAGGTTGCATCCGCGCCTCTGTTGTTACTGCGAGGCTTGTGAATTAGTGTGTGTTTCGTCCAGCTCTTGTTTATTTTAGGACTTGCAAATGATTTTTAGGATTCCGTACCGAAAGGTCCCAAAGTGAACCCTGTACTTCCAACTGTCACTAACGAGACACAATCGAATTTTAATTGTTATCGGCCCTCTAAAGGCCAATCAACAGTTGAGCGGATTAAGCCTTTGCTGTCCCCCCGTCCGTCTGTCAGTCAGTGGGCTGTATCTCATAAACCGTAATAGACAGACAGTTGAAATTTTCACAGATTGTGTATATCTATTGCCGCTGTAACAACAAATAATAAATTGAAGGGAGTCAGACAAGAAACGTGTTTTTTTTTAACTAAAGTCATAACGTTGTGTTAAAGATGGTACAGTCGCCAGCACATCAAGCTACTACAATCTGTCAAATATCTTAGGAGATTTTCAACTTTGTCGCTAAAGCATTAGGTTCAAGGTTGATTGGGAAAGTTTGACACTTTTGGGTAGCTTGATGCGCTGGCGTCTGTACGGAATCCTTCGTGTGTGAGTTTCTTTACAACAGTTAAGGTAGAGGTAATAAACAACGATGTTTTTTTTTAATAGAAATAAAGCATGTTAATATAAGATCTTTTTTTTTTAATAGGCATTATAAAAACGACAGTAAAATTCAGGCTAGTAATTTTTTGTCTTATGGCAGTAAACCAACTCGTAAAGCTGTATCCATCGGAATCCAACTTTTGACTTGACCAACTAACTGCTCACTTAGTCTCATACGACATCGCCAAGCGGTTGGTCGACTCTTCGCGTGACCAGAGGTCTGGCCTATTTTTCGACCAAACAATCAGTATTGCCATACAACGTGACAATGCTGCCAGCCTTTTGGGTACTTTCCCTGCCGACAGGAATGCGGACGAATTTTTTGATGCACTTTGCATATTTTTCCCCCTTTTTTATATACTTGTACCTATTTATTTTAGTGTATTTATTTAGTGTTAGATATAGTATATATATAGTATATTTATTTTACAATTAAAGTATGACATAAAATAAATATTATTAAATATAATGAAAGAAGAAATAAAACATTTGACAGATTTACCCAGATCTTGAATTTTATTTATTTTAAATTGCATTTCACATTGTAGCGTAATACGTATATCAACGTCAATATTAAAGGCATTTCACATAACCATGTCCGTTTAAGAGAAAACATACATTACACATAATAATTACAGCTATTTTCTTGCCATATACTCAATAGAAAATGTATACCGAGTGACGTGTTATTATGACTGGAAACTGACTTAGTAAACGGTTCATTTGTTTACCTATTCATTTGAGAAAGCGATATAAATCTGCTGATTTGTGGCCTAGTAGTTATGTTCAGGAAAGTTGGTTAGTAAGGCTGGGTTGCTTGACTGGTTGCAACTTTGTATGCATTATGTTGGAATAGTTTAGTTTAAAAGGAATGCATTGGATAGCCTGTATCTTGTCCGGTGATTATAAAGGACAGACTTTGGACTATAATTATGTTTTAAACATGTGTCATATTTCTATGTGTTCATGAAAAACTACCTAAGCTCCTAAAAAAATGTTTTTGGTGTCTGTTAACAGATTTCATTAATTCAATTCAATAATTTTATAAACAATAAATTAACCAACATTTTGCTTGCTTTAGAAACTAAATACTCATCAAGCACACTTAATTTACGTACTAATACACATACACGTTGTACTTGTTCTTGAAAAAGTAATTTGCTAACGGACAAGCTATGTTCAAAAAATATGTTCAAGTCCAAAATTATACCCTAAATAAAACCTTAGCATATTTTTCAGCCAGTATTTCAAACAAGCCCGAGCCAATTTTAGCAAAAAGGCCGGGGTCTAAAACTGGCCTCGCAACCCTTCACTGGACGGCAAGCTAATAAAGCGTAGAAGTTTAAAGTTTTAATTAAAAAGCCCCGGTAATTAGATACGGTCTGTGGATATGTTAATTAATCCACGGGTTAATTCTTCAAAACAGTGCCATTGTTCCCGGAGTCATAAAAATTGCGTACCTTTGGAGAAACAGACGGCTCGTGATTGGGTGAATGCTGAATTTTGAAGTACAAGGTGTGGTAATAGTATTGATTTGTATCAAGTATTTGGTGAACAAAAAGTGATAGAAGAAATAATAGCTAATGAGATTAGTAATTTGACCAGATCTTCTTCTCGTGTCGATGACTCATAATTTTGTCCCACCAGCACCCTAATTGCGTAATACACGATCAATTTCACTCTGCATCGTTTTAAAACAGATTTCTATACCATTGTTTCAAAAGTTCGAATAATAAACTCTGCTCAACAACGTATATAACGCAATTAATGTTGTAGAACTGTCAAAATGAAACAGATTGCTCTTAATCGTTTATGAAAATGTGTAACGCAATTAGATAGCTGGACGTAGAGACCTGGACCGCTTCCTCGTTTACCTTATTTAAGTCCTGGAGGCTGCAGATATTTGTGCACGACGGGCAGGATCCGAAAGTTGCGGCATATCCTGCGTTCGGTCAGGGCTCCACACTGTTTTTGGGATGAATCAAGTACACCCATCTGGCCATCTTATAATAATTTTCTTCTTCCCTCTAGCAATGATATGAAATTCTGAACTAACATCTAATCACTCTGAAAATAATTAAATTCATTAAAAATTATAGTACCTATTAGTTTTTTTTTTAACTTGTCTATTTACTATTATGTGGCTTCATTTAAGTTAAACGAGATTAATAATGATAATTAGCAATAGATGGACAATGTCAATTTTATTTTTTTTACAATATAGTAACTTAATAAATTTAAAGAAAAGTTTTTAACGGTAACCTAAAATTTGTTGATAGTGGTGCTTAGAAGTGTTAAGAATTCTAGATAGAACTGGTTCTCCGCCAATCAGAAAATCAATACATTTCTGGCTAAATTCTAACAGCAGATTATGTTAATCAGGTTCCAGAACATTCCATACTAAGTAAACGGAATATCCACAATTGCTTTCGTAACTACATAAAGCACATACAAGATACGGTTGGAAGCCTGTTATTGAATTTCACATTGTTGTTTGTTATTTTTGGTCGTTCGAAGTGAAATATTAAGGGGGCTTTATGAACTCGATTGATTACTCACCGAGCTTGGTAATTAAGAACTCTCATATAATGCATTGAGAAGAAGGGAACAATGCATTTGCAAATGTATTTTATGAACGTTGATTGAGTATTTTTTTGGCCTCATTTATTCTTTGGTCATTTACGGGTTAGGTTGGAAATTAATCAGGGTTTTAATAAGCTTTGCGTTTTGGATGACTCATTACTTTGCTCAAGAAAGAGAGTGAAATATTTGTAGAGGTAGGTTGATATAAGCGCATGCGCAGTGTATAGGTCAGATCTTTCGCAACCATGACAAACAATCGAGAAGTTATAGAACCAAAAAAAATTTTACAAGATTTTTGCAAAAGTAGAAATACAAAAGGAAAATTACAAAAAATCGATTGTATTGCGTTACAAGCAAATCAAATCAATCTGCCTAGCCTTTTCTCATCTGTATTTCGTTCAGCTTCCAGTCTAACCAGATGCATCTGAGTACCAGTGTTTTACATGGAGCGCCTGCCAATCTGACTTCCAAAACCCAGTAACTGGGTAACACGATACCCCTTGGCAGGTTGTCAGACTTTCGGGCTTCTGATGACCCGTGACGACTGTCAAAGATCCACGAACGACAACTAGGACCCTTTCCGTGGCACGGAGGAGTCTTGATATGTAAAGATGGTCACCCATCCACGGATCAACCGCGGCAAGCGTAGCAAGCGTTACAAGCAAAATACACAGTAAAGGAAAAAATATTACGAAAGCTCTTACATTTAATTCTCAGTCGACACTAAAACCAGCTTATTCCAAAATAAGATTAAGGTGCCTGGCTGTTAGGCGGTGCTGTACTGACTTAAAGACTTAAAATATCTATAAATAATTATAAAATAATAAAATCGTTTAGTGACCAAATAAAGAATTGTTTACATTTCCTCGTTATGATTACAAGTAAACTAAAACTATTGTCGTAGAGGAAACATAATTTTAATATTTTAACTTGCGGACTCCATACTAGGTCGAGCCTGTCTCATGGACTCCTAGAGAGTTTTTCAGAAAGTTTTCTAGAATTTTCAGGGTCTATACTGAATAGTATATATTATATAATGTTTTAAAACTTTAATGTAAAAACAAAATCAATAACAAAATACTTTAAAAATATCATACAAAATCGTAAAACAACTATGTTTGAAGTACCTAGTGAGCGTAGTTATGATGCAAATGCAAATATAGGAATTTTATTATTTATCATTTAATTTCAAGGCCAAGACTTGGCACGTCTAGGTACGTGTAATTTAGATTACGTCGACGCGTCCAAAATACTTTAACTATAAACGTAATACAATTTAAAAATAAAATAAAATAGAGAACCATTTCCAGTACCCCAATGTGGAAACATTAAACACTCATTTGACAGTCCCCTCAAGAGAGAACTTAGGCCCTAATGTGTCTGCCCTAAAACCTAGACTATTCATTTTCTTGTTTCATGACCGTTTTGTCCCTACAAGGTCATTTTATATTTTGTAGTGTTCGACATACTTTTAGGTCTAAAGGCTTCTGTTGCTGTATTCACTTTAAACATAAACAAGACAATATATGCACAATAAATACACACAATATATAGACAATATATTTATTTTCGCTATGTATTTTCTAGTGTACAATAAAGTATATATAAATAAATAAATAAGACATCACGGCTGTTTTCGCCGTACATTTTTAGCAGAGGTGTACTTTTCCTCCACATTTCGCCAGTTATTTTTTAAGTCCCATATATCGCGAGCCTATTTCTAACAATAAATTTTAAAATTCAAACCCTGGACTGATACTGAAACCCATCCATACTTCATATTATAACTTCGAAAGTAACTCTGTCTGTCTGTCAAACTCAAACTCAACTCAAACTCAAAGCATTTATTTCAAATAAACCAATTACAGGCACTTTTGAATTGTCAAGGGGTCGGTCAGTCAGAAAGATGAAGCTAGTTGCCCATTCCAAAGCGTAGGTTCCTATGGAGAAGAACGGGCAAGAAACTCCACGGACACTCTTTTGAATCAGAATATTATTACAATATATTGGTTACATCATTCATGTTGAAATTATACATGTGAGAACAATGTCCGTCCGTAAAAAGATAAAAAAGAAACAAAACAATTCAAAAATTAAAATAAATTAAAATAAGCCGTGGCAGCTAAGAGATGACCAGTCCCTACTGATGGCGCCCGTTTGTGTGTTACCTTTTCACGCTTATACCACTGAACGGATTTCGATAAAATTTCGTAAGGAGATAGATGACATCCCGGGGAAGGACATAGGCTACTTTTTATCGTATACAGCGCGGGCGAAGCCGCGGGCGGAAGCTAGTAATAATATAAATGCGAAAGTGAGTTTGTTTATTTGTTTGTTACGCTTTCACGCTAAAACGACTGAACGGATTTGGATGAAATTTGGCACATAGGTAGACTAGCACTTGGAAAAGGACAAAGGATTTTTTTTTATCCCGATATTCCCACGAGTTCGCAAGTCTTTACGCGAGTAAAACCGCCGAGCGAAGCTAGTTTGTTTATAAAGTTACCATGGGTGGTTTCTGGTTCTTTTACAGTATCCGGATGGACACTATGATAAATGCAATAACTTAAACTGCCTACCTATGACTGCTTATAAGACACAGCCCTGTAATATACAGACAGACAGACAGATGGCGTAGTGGTACTATGGTTTCGTTGGCATCGTTTGGGTATGGAAAAAAGTTTTGAACATCATGTTCAATTGGACTTGATTTATATCCATCAACGCATGCACAATGTAAAAGAAAGCCGACTTCACATCAAGAAGTGCAACCATCATCTCTGCTTACCCCAAAAGCACGTACAAACTCACTACACATTAAGTAAATCTGTCTCATAGTGACATCCAAACTGATAACAATATCGCCTATATAGTGGGTGTAGCCGTATCTGATCTAATTAATGCGACGTTGATTGATACTAATGTAGTTCGTAACGTCGGTCCCGGTGAGTAATTGATTGTCACAACATGATGTATACGGTTATAAAAATCAATACTTAGTACTGGTTTTTCAGGTTTTAGAGGTCGGGTCATAGAGTTTAGAGGGTTCATTAAATCTTAATCTGATCTTTTAATCTTAAATATTGGTGATACTTTGTCTAAAAAGTTAGGTATGTCTGGCGTGTAATGTGCAGTCATCCCAGTTAGCATCAGACAGACATAAGAATAATCATAATTAGCCTATAATAATCCCACTGCTGGGACACAGGCCTCCTGTCACACATACATTAATAACTGGCAACCTATAACGGTTTTTTTTTCTTTTTAACGGTTATCTGAAATCACCAACATACAATAGATCTATGTGCTGCCTCTATGGCTGAAAAGAGGCTATTGGCTTGCAGGAAGATGTAACATAATTTTCATGAAAATTCATGTTTGCATTCAGCGCGCATTAAGGCTCTTACATACTGGGGCGATTCGTCGCGCGACGCGAATTTTAACAAAACAATTTCTCACGGCGAACAATGCGGCGGCGTCGCGTCGCGCGACGAACCGACCCAGTATGTAAGAGCCTTTAAAGGTAGCCCGCGAAATTTAAATATTCTTACGTTTTTTTTTAAATTTTTAAGTCAGTGTCAGGTTGTATGTTGATTAAAATATAATTCGCGACTTTAGCAAATATGGCTTTACAGATTTATAACCATTAGATACAGAAATATAACTCCTTAAGTTAGTTTAACCCTCAAATGTCATGATTTCATGACATAGTCAGCTCAGAGAATTGTATTGATGATTTTTGTGATTATGATTCTATAAATAAATATTTCATACCACCGCGACTCATATTAAGATCGACATACAACCTGATACTAACCTGCAAATAGCAACAAACGTAAGAAAATTTGTATTTCGCGGGCTACCTACTATGACAAGTTCAGAATAAACGGACCATCATGATGTTCAAAGTCCTGAAAGAAACGCCGTTAGTCCCGAATGACATTTGTAGATCTTTGACAATGTTTACTTATAGTCAAGCCCGAAAGTCTGACAACCAGTCTTACAAAGGTGTACCGTGTTACCCTCTAACTGGTTTGTGGCGGTCAGACAGGTAGTCGCTCCACGTCAAAAACTGGTATTTAGCCGCATCCGGTTAGACTGGAAGCCAACCCCAACATTAAAACAAAAAAACAAAAAATCTCCAACTTAAAATAGAGCTTTCATTATAAAATCACTTAGCACTTAAAATGACTTGACGCAGACATAATACTGTTTACAGGACTACTTCAGCTATGCTCCAAAATTATGATCACAAGTTTTGCATAACATTTTGCTCGGTACACTAAGACGTTTGCTGGTCAAAATGAAGAGGAAGAAAAGTTTCAGTCCGTAAAACCTTGAAATGACGTAGCGGAAAAAAGTGACATTATCAGAACTGAAACGTGGTCGCTCACAATATGTGTCATTAGAAGGCTCAAAGTCACCCTGGCAATGAACAGGACTATGCTTGGAGTTTCCTTGCGTCATCGAATCAGAAATTAAGAGGGTTAAAAACCAACCGCGAAAGATTTCCAATTATTTCCTAAGGCCGTTACTGATTCCCTGACTCTGCTTCCACTTTTTAATGTAGGTACTGTTTTGTTACTCGTCGTTTTAATGTACAGTCAGGGAAATTAATTATTAAGCAAATTGACACCCTCTGTCAGATTGCCGTGTCATGGACAACTGTCAAAGATTGACAGTTGTACGGACAATTTAAGTTGGTAGTCACTTTGCTAAACA
This sequence comes from Lithophane leautieri, assembly GCA_949152455.1. Taxonomy (NCBI): domain Eukaryota; kingdom Metazoa; phylum Arthropoda; class Insecta; order Lepidoptera; family Noctuidae; genus Lithophane; species Lithophane leautieri. The sequence continues at coordinate 5,588,860 of OX424469.1, read as the reverse complement.
ATTCATTTCCCTGACTTTCATCATCATCATCATCATCATTTCAGCCGTAAGACGTCCATTGCTGGACATAGGCCTCCCGCAAGCACCGCCACTTCGACCAGTTCTGTGCTTCTCGCATCCAGTGGATTCCCGCTGCCTTCATCGGTCCACCTTGTGGGGGCCCTTCCAACGCTACGTCTTCCGGTACGCAGTCGCCACTCCAGACAGAACCTTCCCTGACTTTACCATCCTTTATTTAATACTAGCTTCAGCCCGCGGCTTTGCCTGCATAGTATGTCAATAAAAAGTAGCCTCTGTCCTTCCTCGGGATGCCATCTATCTCCTTGCCAAATTTTACCGAAATCAGTTCAGTGATTAAGGCGTGAAAAGGTATCATACAGACAGACCGACAGAGTTACTTTCGAATTTATAATATATAGTATTAGTATGGATTTCCTTTCCTTTTCATTTTCTAGGTATCTGGTACATTGGCGAAAGAAATATTCGGAAGGTTCCTTGGTTGACTTCAATTTAGCTGAATTTCAAGTATTGTGGCTGGATCTTCTGTACTCATCTGTTCAGTGGCTGTACCTGCATTATTCACCATTGTCTCAGGTGGAACAGTTGCAAAATGTCCTGTCCCCTTCTAATTCTTAGCTAAAGCAGCTGTTATAAAACCGGTCCAAACTGAGTTATTATCAGTTATGTAGTAATTGTTTTAGTAAAGTTATCCGTACTCTAGTGTTATGTACAATTAGCTTCAAAACGATTTATCCACCGACACGAATTCATTTAAATGTCTACCAATATTTGCCATAATGTATAGCACCCAATTCTTATGATGTAATGTGTCAATGTGTACATCTTTTTTAGGCTGACTGTACCAACACGTTTTCTATTGTATAATTTTGGATATTTCTTTAGAGCTGAAAATCTGACCTTCAAATAAACATCATTTGATTGAAATTCTATTTTTGAAATGAAACCTTGAGTGTGAAAATTATTCATAATAAAATAGCACTCATTTTTAGTTTAGGGAATCCTTTTACAAGCAGTGTGTGGGCGCAGCAGATAATCAATAATATTATAATTATTCGTACCTACTTCTATAATTAAATTCTAATCTATTACAGAAGTATAATGAAAGCTGAAGGGGTCGTGGCTAAATAATAATATCCGCACGGGTCGATCGAAGGTTAAGCTAAGCTCGCCGCGGTTGGTTCGGGGATGGGTGACCATTACTTATCGAGAACCCTCCGTGCCTAGGAAACCACGTTAAGCAGTTTGTACCAGCTGTCATTCGTTGATCTTTGACAGTCGTTACAGGTAGTCAGAAGCCCAAAAGTCTGACAAACAATCTTACCAGGGGGTATCATGTTACCCAGTAACTTGGTTGTGGGGGTCAGATAGGCAGTCGCTCCATGTAAAATACAGCTGCACCCGGTAAGACTGTAGAACCACCTCTAACATAATTGGGAAAAGGCTAGGCAGATATTAGTTATAATGAACCCTGGTTTGTATTGTTCACCCCCGACGGAAAAAGTGGGGTGTTGTAAGTTTAACGTGTGTATCTGTGTGTCTGTTTGCGCCATCGTAGCTGCCAAATGGCTGAACCGATTTAGATTTTTTTTGGAAAAAAAATGGTTTATTGCATGCTTTGTTCTTGTCGGGAGTTATTAAAATTTTAAATTTAATTTAACTTGTATTTAATTAAATGATCAAGCTCAGCTGCTTTGTCAGTTAAAATTTCTTGTAAGGATCTCGCCCCCTGTATAAAAGTTCATTTAGCATAGCAGCAACTTATTTATGAAGACAAAAGGATAGTGAATGTACCTATCTAAAGTCTATTCAAATTGATGTTTTTTCTATTGTTACTTTATACCTGTGTTAATCAAGGTGATTTCAAACTGTACTCCATTTGAAATAAGACATTTAAACAAACCTTTATACAGCCGATTTTGACTTCTATATCGTAAGCATAAGGATGGCATTAAAAGCAAAAAGTTACACAGTACCAACTGTCTACTGCAGCAGCCATTTGTCATGCTACCAACGCAATAGAAGTCAAAATCGGTTGAACGGACTGTAAAAAAGGTTTATTTAAATGTCTAATCTTATTTCAAATGTAGTATAGTGGTATTGAAAAAATCATTAAAATGTTTGTAAATCTGTTCAGTTGGCGCTACAACTTTACAATAATATTATGATTAAAGTTTTTTTTTTTCCAAAAGCACTTTTTTGTTTACATGTTTGGAAACTAAATCGTGAATTCACTATAGGTTCAAAATCCGAGTACCAATATTCTTACTTACAACCGAAAATTACCTTATTGTGTAACATGAAAGTTTCGCACCGCATTCCAATGTGGGTGCCATTTGTTCAATTTAAATTATTATAGTGCAACATTCCGATACTTATTGAGCAAAGATATCGAAACAACATTGTTTGATATACATTTAAAGTGATTGTGCGTAACTCTCTAGGGTCTGAATTTGATAAGGTTTAGGTCGGAAATGTAGATCAAATATTCTAAAACTTCGGTTGATCTATCTGACGGGTTTATCGTTTTCCATTGCGTAATCAGCTTATAATGTTCCTACTGCTGGGACACAGGCCTCCTGACGGTGAGACGGAATGGGCCGTAATCCACCACGAGGGTTGGTAGATGTCACATGTCTTCGAATATTTGGTTCTAGGACATGCCAGTTTTGTCACGGTGTTTTCCTTCACCGTTTTGAGAGCAGTGGTGATGAAATTACTTACATAAAGTAAAGCGCCTGGCTGGGTTCGAAACTACGACCAATAAAGTCATAATTCGCAGCCGTTACCACTGGGACACCAATGCTCCAGCTTTCCCATTCACGAACACGTTCACGATAAGACAACCTCATCATCATCTGCCTAGCCTTTTCCCAACTACGTTGGGGTCGGCTTCCAGTCTAACCGGATGCAGCTGAATACCAGTATTTTATATGAAGGGACTGCCTATCTGACCTCCACAACCCAGTAACTGGGTAATACGATACCCCTTGGTAAGACTGGTTGTCAGACTTTCGGGCTTCTGACGACCCGTAACGACTGTCAAAGATCTACAAATGACAGCCGGGACCAACGGCTTAACGTGCTTTCCAAGGCACGGAGGAGTCTCGGTATGTAAAGATGGTCACCCATCCACGGACCAACCCCGGCAAGCGTAGCTTAACCTGAGGGATCGACCCGTGCGGCTGTTATTACGTAGCCACGAGCTCCTCATAAGACAACCTCATAATAAACAGATTAGTTGCCACGGAATATTATTTATTACAACCCATGTGCCCAGTCGATGTCTTTGCTTTTCAATTTTCATTTATTTGCCTCCGACTTCCGAAATTAAACTTATCTTTCATTTATTTAGTGTTTTTTTTTTGGAAGTCGGTTATTCTTTTTTTGTAAAAAGTTTTTATTTTTTAGTTGTGGTACCTACCCCACACAAATTAGAATAACACTACCTGCTATGTAAATAACAGTGACGGAGTCAAATATAATGTCATCTACATATACTAAGTGGGAAAAATACGTAATTATTGAAGCTAACTCAAAAACTGCGCAAGCAAAGTTAATAAAATGTATATTTATACGACCACCTCGAGAGTATACCCTTTACGAACAAAACAATAAATTTGTAAATCGGTTGTCAATTGGCGAAAATGTCGATGAACATACAAAAAAAATACATACAGACGAACATAGAACCTCCTCCTTTTTGAAGAAGTCGGTTAAAAATAAGAAAGTAATGTGGGACGCCGTCACGCTAGGTGGAGCGACGATTTTCGCAGGGTGGCTCGAGAATCGAGCTGAATGATCCAATTTCGGAGGCCTATGTCCAGCAGTGGACTGCTATAGGCTGATGATGATCATGTGATGACACAAGCGAGATATAAATAAGCAAATGCACCTGTCGTGCTAAAGTATGCCTTTCCTTATTCAGACTCTTAATTGTGTATATTTATATTATAACAGGTTGGTTGCTGCTAGTTTATTTTTTTTAAATCTACAATCTGCTCGAGTGTTGTTGCCTTTATAAACTGGGTCAATACAAATGACTGAAGGTCTTTTCAGACTACGCTATAAATATAGCATATAGTTCATAGCACAATATCGCTCGCCATACATTTCCAATAATATATAGTATAGCAAAGTGTGAAAGTGTTCTAAATAAAGTAAGACTAAGTAGTCGTAGTCTGAAAGGACCTTTAATTTTCTAATATTTAAAGGCTACAACTATACAATCTATCTATAATTATATATAAATCAATTGCTGTTTGTTAGTCTCGCTAAATCTCGAGAACGGCTGGACCGATTTGGATAATTCTTTTTTTGTTGTGTTTGTTATTCTCAAGGCAAGGTTTGTACGTAAGGTAGGTGTAGGTAGGGTAGGTAGGTAGGTAGGTAGTTAGGTAGGTAGGTAGGGTAGGTAGGTAGGTAGGGTAGGTAGGTAGGCAGGGTAGGTAGGTAGGTAGGGTAGGTAGGTAGGGTAGGTAGGGAAGGTAGGTAGGTAGGTAGGTAGGGTAGGTAGGTAGGTAGGGTAGGGTAGGTAGGTAAGTAGGGTTGGTAAGTGGGTAGGTACTTAGTGCTACCCGTGCGAAGCCGGGGCGGGGTAGCTAGTATATATATATTCTATATAATATCTTTGAACATAGAACCTATAAGTTTAATGTCACATTGAGTTAACGTTTTATCTTAGGCAGACATTTCTTCATTATGATTTCATAATGATAAACGTTTTGTTAAAACTTAATAATGTAATTGGTTTACTAATTAAGTTTTCTAATTGAGTAGTAAGTTGATACAAATAACACACCAAGAGACTTGTTACAGAACAGTATTTACTCATTACCGACTACGGTGAAGCAAAAAGGAGGGTTATGATTTTGACCGGTATGTATGTATGTATGTTTGTAGGTATTATTAGTATTCTATTCTATTCTTTGTATGATATATGTTCATTTGTTCCCTCATATCTTCTAAATTACTTATCACTATTTGACAAGTGAGGTGTCGTTGGAAGCGTCTTAATCGTTCGCTGGTTATAGGCTATGTGACGCCGTTAAATTGAATATGACGCCCCTTAGAGGCCATAAAGCCATGAACTAAAAAAAATATTTTTTAATTAGGCTATGTTAGGTATCAAATGAAAGGGCTTAATTAGCACATTTCAAAAATATGTACATCTGAATCCAAAATAAAAGTAAATAAAGAGTATTAAATAAACTCCTCAATGCAGTAGCTATCCTATAATGTGAGTTCAGGGGTCAGTATTACCCCTAGTAGGAACGGACATCTGATTTGCTGCCGACATTGGAAAAAAAAACTAAAACCCAACTACGAAAAAATAGCCAACTAAAAAGGTATAAACAAGACATCACAGACAGCCAAATTAAAAATCCGGGGTCACACGTGTTATATACAAACAGATTACGTGTGGCTCCGGATTTTTAATTTGTCTGTCTGTGATGTCTTGTTTATACCTTTTTAGTTGGCTATTTTTTTTCACATTATAGGATAGCTACTGCATTGAGGCTTTAATAAGCTCTACTTTCAGTCACGATACTTAGATAAAAAATTAAGAGGCAAATTTTCTGTAATGAGTGCCAAATCAAATTCCGGCCATCGTCGAAAAATTTAATTTCAGCGCTGAAAACACTAAAAATCTCGGAGGCCTCAACAAATTCGACATTAATTTCTTTTTAAAAGATTTGGCGAGCGAACTTCATCGAATGCGACAGACGAGAAGCGAAAATGAAACAATTATGCAAATGGGCAACAAAATAAAACTCATTTTATTAATAATCAAATAGCGGGAGTTCGCATTCGCAAATGAAATAAAATTTTCGTAAATGGTGGCATTAATTGTCGGAGAGAGGAGGTGGGGCGTTTGTCCCCAACCCCCTTCCTCCTGGCTTCTATCAAACAGAAGTTATCTCAAGGGGAGAAGTTTTAATAAAATTCCGAATGCCTCAGGCAGTTAGATACAGTGAGATTCTTATATGTCATATCTTCTAGTTATAAAAGTGGCAACTTAGTTGAAAGAATCTTTCGCTTGAATGGATGTCTTTGAGGGACTTCAATATTCGAGTTCAGCTATATCCGCGTTTGTTCAACATTCGATCAAATAAAACTGATATTGTCATTTTGAGGCACTTGCGGTTCAGTAAGTTAGTTGAATGAATCTTTGGAATATGAACATGGACAACAAAGGTTTTCCTTCAGACTTCAGACAAATCTGAAGGTACTGAGATTTCGTAAATTCCTGTGATGAATTTCTATGAGTAGCTCTCTTCTTTACATATTAATAAAAAACTTTTTTACAAAAAATTAAACCGACGAAAAAAGAACTGAAAAGCGAAAAATAAATAACTTTAATTTCGGAAGTCGGTGTCTTCGCTTTTCAATTTTCGTTTTTTTGCCACCGACTTCCGAAATTAAAGTTATTTATTTTTCGCTTTTCAGTTCTTTTTAGTCGGTTTAATTTTTTGTAAAAAAGATTTTTATTTTTCGCTTTTGAGTTACCATCCACTCCAGGGTACTCCAGGGGGTTACTCCAGGTTAAAGACCTGGAGTTGATGATGAGTGGTTGTGCCATAAGAACTATGTATGAGTACAAAATTTCAACAGAATCGGTTCACAGTTGAAAATTCAGTTGGTGACAAATCAATCAACCCCATTTTTTCTACCTTTAGGGGTGGATTATAGTTTCCAATTTTAAATGGGACCAACTTCGAGGTATACCCTTCCCAATTAAAAAAGAATTTTTCAAATCGGACTACTCACTAAAAAGTTATGGGTGGACACACATAAAAAAAAATTTAAAACAAAAATACGGGTTGACTTGAGAGCCTCCTCCTTTTTTTTTCGTCGGTTAAAAAACAAAGTCCTCCGCCGTGTCTATCTGTCGTCCTGTACGCGATAAACTCAAAAACTACTACACCGATTTTCATGCTGTTTTCACCATTGGATAGAGTGGTTCTCGAGTAAGGTTTTAGTATATAATAACCGACATCCACGCAGGCGACGTCGCGGGCATCAGCTAGTTTGTTCTAAAAATAGAAAACAGAGAGGTTTTAGCTATTTAGGTACTGATTTAGTAGCGTCCAACTGGAAAATTACAGATTATTTTCCATAACAATGGCTACTGAAAAAGATGAGAAACCCTCTTCAATTTGGGAAAACAAGATGAGTGTTCTTAAGCATTTAATACTGCTTATATTATAAATGATAATTATATGTCTTTTTTTATATCCATGTACATTTTAATAATATTATGTTAACTCTGTTATCGTTTATAATAATGTAAATATTATCTTGTGTAAAACAAAAACACTTCTTACTAAAAGTTTGTATGTTTGTACTCAATTACGCCAAAACGGCTGAACAGATATGGATGAAATTTGGCACGCAGATATTTTAGCTGGATTAACACAGAATACTTTTCATCCCGGTAGTATGTTCGCTTTGGATAAATTCCGACGCGAACGCGGGCGAAGCCGCGGGAAAGAACTATTAAGGTATATCTATTTTATCGAATGCTAGCAATCGAAACTATAAACCGGCCAAGTGCGAAGTCGGACTTGTACACGAAGGGTTCCGTACCGTATTACGATCGAGCAAAAACGCCAAAAAGAACCCCCTTTATTTATTAGCAATAGATAGATAGATAAAACGTATATTTGGTGCACACAAAAGACATAGCACAACGTACAGAAGCACGGTTAAATATCAACTAATTAAGTACATAAATAAATAGCTACAGGTTGACAATATACAAAAAAATAAAATAAAAACAAGACTGTGTAAAAAAACCGGACAAGTGCGAGTCGGACTCGCGGACGAAGGGTTCCGTACCATTATTTATAAAAAAGGCAAAAAAATCACGGTTGTTGTATGGGAGCCCCCCTTAAATATTTGTTTTATTTTAATTTAATTATTTATTTTTAAAGTGAATATATAACTAAATATTCTGTGAATATTTCAAGCGTGTACTACCTGTTGCCGTTATCGATATCGAGCAAAAAAATCACGTTTGTTGTATGGGAGCCCCTTTAAATATTTATTTTATTCTGTTTTTTAGTATTTTTTGTTATAGCGGTAACAGAAATAATACATCATCTGTGAAAATTTCAACTGTCTAACTGTCACGGTTCATGAGATACAGCCTGGAGACACACGGACAGACAGACAGCGGAGTCTTAGTAATAGGGTTTTACTCTTTGGGTACGGAACCCTAAAAATGAAACATACAAAGTGCGTCTCAACGCTGCACCAAACATAGAAATACAAAATCTGTGAAAATTTCAACTGTCTCTCTATTACGGATACATACGAGGCTGTATCATATCCCCCCATTGACAGACAGACGGACGGACGGACAGCCGAGGCTTAGTATTAGGGTTCCGTTTGACACCCTTCAGATGCGGAACCCTAAAAATGAGGTTCTAAGTATTGATTTGTTATGTAACGTAGTTTAACTACAAATCTAATGGACTTCTTAAACATATTACGTTCACACCTTTTGTGCTAGTATGTGCTGCTTCGGACAACGAATACTGACGTATCATCTAATTTAAATCGTGTTCAAGAGGTCAACGACCAATAATGAAACGAAGACAACTTTGTTAAATAAAAAACAGCGAGTTTCAATTGTGATAAAGGTTGTTCCTCTCATTAATAATGTATTTATCTGTTCTTCGAGGAATCGTGAGGTAAAAACTTAAACGCCTTTCTATTTCTGGATTATCTTTCTCCACCATGTTAGTAACGATGTAAAAAGATATCCGAGAAAAGTTTTTGTAACTGTTTTCTTTCAAAATAATGTGTTTGTACCTACAATACACGTATCTACCTACATATACAAGGTAAAAATAAGAGATTTTCTCAACTCATACTTCTAGCAAAACGGTCGTGAACCCCACAAAAAAAAACATCTAATCTTTTTAAGGTTCCGTACCCAAAGGGTAAAAAAAGAAAAAAAGAAAGAAAGGAAGAATAAAGTTTATTTGGACGCAGTTCATGAAACACAAAATACAAATAACAAAATAAAGTATTATATTGTTTTTAAAACAATACCCTACGAGACCCTATTACTAAGTCTGTCTGTCTGTCTGTCCGTTTGTCTATCTGTCTGTCCGTCCGTCTGTCTGTCTGTCCATCTATCACCAGGCACTATCTATATGGCTGGCTATACGTATGTATATTTAAGGGGGCTCCGATGCAACAAACGTGATTTTTTTGCCCTTTTTATACATAATGGTACGGAACCCATCGTGCGCGAGTCCAACTCGCACTTGGCCGGTTTTTTTATGTATTTTTACCGTGTTTAGATATCGATACCCATCACGTTTGCGTAGTTTTGTTATTTGTATTTTGTGTTCGTGAACTGTGTCCAAATAAACGTTATTCTTTCTTTCTTAGTTTCGCTAGCTAATTTAATTCGACCCTGTGTATCTATGCCATTGTGTAATATTTGTACGAAGCTTTATTACTGGCGTATACAGTATGTTACCTAACGAAGGGCGTTTCCGTTAACCTGAAATAGTGTAGCGTCTATACTGAAAAATACTACCATTAAAAGAAAAAATGTTTTTTTTAATTTTTATAGTAAAATATTCCCATAAATATTAAATTGATACGGAAAAGAAACACTCCATACACGCACACTTGTCACACTTATCTTTCTACGTTGAATTACAAGTATTTCTTTTACGTATGAATTTAATAGTTTTGTGAATATTTCACTATTTACATATATTTTTTTTAGTAGTATTTTTTTTGCTTGTATGGACGCTATACTATTGTGGGTTAACGGGAAACGCCCTTTGATAGTTTACAAAATAAACCAATAAGTTGGTGCCATTATTTCTGTTTTGTAAATAAGTATGTATAATTCTATATGTTAATAATTTTGATATAAGACGACTCTAATCACCTACATTTCAACATCCATTCCATTTTCCATTTAAACTCTTAAAAAAATTACCAATTCCTAGAAACCAAGACTGTATTAATTATCAAAATTCAAACCGAAATTCTACAAACAAAACAATAATTCGTCAAGCGTGTATTAATTTGTAGGATCGTATAATGCGCATTATGCTTAAAATTAATATTCTTTATTTACCGATCTACCTACAGATAAAGCCGTGTTTAAACGTGCAATTTTTTTGAAAGCAGTGAAGCGATAATGATCAACTTAATAAACAGCTGGCATAAAATTGCTACAAATTAAAATCAATAATTTTATTTCCCTTAACCTACATAGGCACTTATGAATCGTCAGAAGCAGGTACACGGTTCCATTTGGTCGTTTAGAGCCAGCAGAAACACCACAGTGTTATTTTTTTTTTAATAAACGGCTTTGACAATGTGTTCAAATCCCTCAGTATGGTGTGGCTTATGGCGGTATCTCTTGCCACAATACTTTCATCAATCAATATGGAGCAATGTTAATCCGTGTTGCTACAATATTTGCCCAATTGCCGGCAATATTTGCCCGTATAACCCTAGCTTTACAGTAACGCTTATCGTCAAAATGTTGAGTTCAAAGCACCCATAAGAAAATTTGTTATTCTCAATTAAAACGTTAACAGGACTAAGTAAATATTTCAGTGTTACTTTGGACGCTATTTATGGCCCTTCTAAGGCTTAATTAAAGACTCTTTGATGTTCAATCTCCTACGGGAAACTCGGTAATTGCGTGCTACGGTAAGTAAATGGAAAATTTTTGCTTATTTACGTACGCATCTTGTGGAATGAGAGAGTGATTAGTTCTTAAAATATTAGGCTTTTGGAAGAGTTGGAGTTTCGAAGTTACGTATGACTTATCGAAAGCTTACTTAATTCTTCAAGGACTTTCTAATTAACGACAATAGTTTTTGGTCCGCGCGCGGCCCGTCCGCGGCCCGTCCGCGGTCATACAGGCGAATTTCACGAATGAAACTGAACGCCATCTGAAGGGCAATTCTCGTAATTTTTAAGAACGGTTACATTCAAATCGCATTCGCAATCTGTCAAAAATACAATGAATTTACCAACATTTTTGACAAGTTTGACAGATTGTGACTTGAATGTGAACGTTTTCTAAGTACGAGAATTACGTTCAAGTGTTGTCAGTGTTATCATTATTGGGGAATATTGACACTGACATCTCTTGACAAATCCACAATGATGACTATTTTGTTTCTTATCTGTAACTTTTTTGCACGGTATTATACATAAAAAGCTGTAGCTACCAATTACTTCGGTCATATAGCTGAAATACTACTTGCAGATTTAAAAAAATATAGGAAGTATTTATTCTTGTCTCAGTTACGAATTACGTACTTCTGTAATTTACTTGAACTAGGTACCTGCTTTAAACAGATTTTTTTAAATGAAATTTCTACAATATTGTGCTCACACATGAACGTACACACAGCTACGTGCCTACCTACCGTAATATGGACTCACTAATGACACACAATATTTGTCAGGAAAATCCACCTCAATTTCCACCACCAAATTTGCGGTACAGCGACCATTCCACCACACTCCACCACACTACATCACGATTAGTCTTGCCAATTCTCCCCTACCTACCCACTAATCCGCGACCGCACAAAAACTTAATTAACCAAAATATATATGGGAGTGTATAAACAAACATGAGCCACAAAGTCACTCCCTCCCCCCTTGGGACTACATACGGTGATACTATTTCGTGTAATGACTCCAAAATGAGGATACACCTCCCCGCAATATACGGGGCGTATGTTTGGAGGCTTTAAATCTGGAAGCGGCTAGGTGTAAATGAAAGCTGTATCTTTATGATGAGACATAAAGTTTCGAAATTAATGTATGAAAAACACACCTCATTTTAATAAAGAACCCGTAGCTAGGGTTCTATAACTTTTGAATAAATATATACTAGTCCAAGTTCATAAATTTATTCGCATTTTTGTGTAAAGTTGGTCAGTTGGTGTTGTCCCTTTAAGCGTTATGTTTATAAACCTTGATATTTCTTTGAAATAAATTTATACGGGCCTTTTTACACGATCGAGAACAAGGAAAATGCATTTCTTAGTAACAGGCAACAAACTGAAAAAATCCTGCTCCTGCTCTGCTTTGGCCTCGCCTTTTTCCGTTACACGGGGCTTTCCCATTCAAGCGACGCTATTTATTTCGGTTTTGTTGGGTTGTCTTGTTGTTTTTTGGTCAAGACTAACCACAACAACAACCACAAGTAGTTGTTGTTTGGTATTTAAACTGAAAAAATCCTGAAAACCAAAAATAATCAAAGTGTTTCCCGTTCATGCCACTTCCATAACACCAAAATCTTTGTACTTTTATTCACAACAGCTCCTTAATTCATACACGTCACGTTTTCATGGGAGGCGTCGAGTCGTTCTCTCGAATCGAGTAACGCGAAATGAACATAGCATTAAAGTATCGTTTTCATCTCTTCATATTAAAACATTGAATCTCATAAGATTGAGCAATTAGGTTTATTATATGGTTATGTTATATGCGTGTTAATTATTATACATTGTTTGTAGGAGAAAAGATTAAGATATGGAGTAGTATATGCAGAAGCAGTTTTGGGTTCAGATATTTTAGGAAAGATACACCACGTAATTTTTTGCCTAAAAAATCTGAACACAAAACTGCTCTCTTCTACCATGACACAAATATTGATTACAAAGATTCTGCTACTTTTTATTTCGGAAAAAATGAGATTCTCAGATGAAAACCTGACGCCTGTGCCGAATCTAGATCTAGATCTAGATAGAGTCAAATATTACAACAGAATGATTAACCATTACAAATACTCTTACTCCCAAGACATGAAATCGTGCACAAAACACCGCCCCGTCCAAACTATTTTCATGCAAAAAATCCCGAACCTAATAAAATAGTTCATTAACAGCGAGTAACCTACTTCATATTCATAGCACTAAATTGGAATAAATAAAGACATTCATCTCACGAAAAATCTCCATAATTTAATTCAATATTATCACTAAGTCTGTGCGAGTCACATGCGAGGAACGCACGCACATCTAATATCACGTTTATATGAATATTTGTCTCAATGAAAAAGGTATTATGAGTGAACACACCCCCCAGTTATGGGTCACGGAGAAATTTATATTCCGCACCCATTCGAGGAATTTTTCATATCCGCAGTAAATTGTTATAATATTTTAAAATATTGCTGCGGTTATGGCAACTCTAGTGATGTATTGTAGTAGGAATGTAATGTTTTAAATCGTGCGCATACTAGAGTCATAACCGTTTTGTCTGCCGTATACAGAATTATTTTGGACTGGGAAGGTCAGATAGAGCTGGCTTGACTAGATATTTTGAAAAAGACTAGACAGATGATGCGACGGAATAGTTTTGTCTCGTGTCAAAAAAGTATTTTCAGTAGGCTTAAGTCAACTCTAAGGCTATTAAATTGCTAGTGTGCTTGTCAACATTTTGTACGTTAACGTAACGGTAACATATTTGGGGGAGAGACTAGACAGATGATGAGACAGAATAGTTTTGTCTTGTCAAAATAGTTTTTGCAGTACAGTCACGGACTTTAATTGATGAGCCAATTTCAAACTTTAAAGCTTTGCAGTTTCATACATTCACGAGATTACACGATTAAACGCGAAATTAAATCGCATGCTCGTAAACAAGATGACAAATTACTAGTAATCGGAAATAGTCTTATCCATAGAGTTTGACTATTAAGTTCTCAATGATAAATAAATACAATGTTTTCCAATATATTTGATACTGACCTCCTTTGAATCAGAGCTCATTAACTCGATAATTCTGAAAACCTATCCGAAGACAGTGACAGTTGAAATGTCGATGTCAGAGACGTTATTTTAGAATTTGTCGATATGACTAATTAACCATGTCTCCATACACTAACGCTACTATGGCTACGCTAAAACAATCGTTGCTAGGTTACGGTTGCTAGACCTGCAATTGGTTGACTTTGGGTAGTCACTCTGCTGTCAAGCTTGTAATTCTGGCTCTCAGGTTAGCCAACCGGTAAAGGTATTAATTATAATTTTCTTCTTCTATATTATGACTTTCCGTGTCTGGATGTACGAGTATAACCGACTAAGCCCGATTTGCATTACATGGCTAAAATACGAACAATGCCAAGTGGCTCATCAATTAAAGTCCGTGACTGTACATTATTTTCAACTCTAACTATGAGATTATTTTCTTGCATTTGTACTCTACACCTTAGTCAAAATATGTGGCTTGGCCGTTTTGCCACCGTCACATGGGCGTAAGGTGAAAAATTTAGTCACTGTTCGTTACTTTTCTATTATTTATAGTAGTTAATTATTCATTCATTTATTTAATTATTTTTCCGGCCGGAAACGGCCAAACCACATATTTTGACTTAGGTGTAGAGTTTGTGAAGTTAGGGCTTGTAGAGTTAGGGCGTGAGAATTAGAAGCTTGGCTCTACATGAGATCTGATAACTTTTTGACAGTGCGAGCCATAATGGTCTCGTCTTGGCAACATTTTACATGAAAATGTTTTTCATAATTGTCAAAACATAGTTTTGAATCAGGTCTGTGCACAGCTTTAGAGTGAAGTAAAATAATTACAAGTTTTATTACATTCGGTCAACGACTAATCTTACCAAGAGGAAATGAACCATTGACTTTATGCTTACAGAAAATTATTTCCGTCCAAACATCTCATCTCATTTTCATCAGCGTAATAGCAGGTCACTACTGGACATAGACATAGATTTACAGTGAAGTTCGGTCGAAATATTACAATAATAGGTAAACCATTCAGATATAATATTACATAGAGTGCGCGTATTGCACAAATCGCTTAGTGCGCATCGTAGTCAAGTGAGCTATAGATTAGTGTTGGGTAGGACATACAAGATGCACTTCAAATGTCCCATATAAAATGATTGAATGTCCCAACACTTCAAAATAACCTTTTGTACCGCTTCACTGTGACATACAAATGAATGAATCTCGAACTGACAAGTGAGTGAGTGTGGTGAGGAACGTTGTGTTGTTCAAACCCGTGTCTACTGTTCATAGTTTGTTGCGCGCACGCTATACTATAATTATATCTCTATGAGGTATTCCATGGGTACTTTTCTGGTACTGGTACCTGGTACTTTGTAGTCTGGTTTGCCATTGGTCTATGCCTCTATGTATTTTAGACAAAAAAAAAGTCAGGCCGCATCCTATTCGAAACCGATTGTCGCGCGAATTCGTGATCGTTACGGTCATATGTCGCTTTTTGAACGGAAAACTGGAAAGCGCCCTCTGTCGGCGCGACCACGCGTTCAGGTTCATCGAAAAATAGTGACCATTGCGTATTTGCGCGGCGATGGGCGGGGGGGTCACTCTATATTGTAATATGACGAACGATATTTTTTTTGTAGTTGAGGTGTATGCGTGGATTAGATTAAGTTGATATTTATTCAGGCTGTCCAAATATTTGTTCGATTCTTTGTTGCATCAAGTTAGTATTGTTTGTTTGAATTTGAAACTAAATTAGATGCAAAAAGGGTGATTGAAATGGGAGTGTACTTTAGTGTTTATTAACAAAGTTATTTTAATAAAATGACATTTACTTTCGATATGCAAATAGATTCTAAAGATCAATGGATCGTTTTGCATACATGCAAAACCAATTTGTTTCAACTCCAATACCAAATTTTCTCGAAATAGAAGAATCAAAAAACGAATTAAAACAAGTTCTAATCAACAGAATTATACAGAAGGCGAAGTCCGCATTTTAGGTATGAAACTACAAGTACAGTATTCAGATACAAATCTCTGTGTCAAGATATAAGAATTACGCGATAGAAAGAGAGGCAACTTCTAGATGAATATAACTGTAAGTAAATAGTGCTGTGCGACATGAATTTCGCTTTATTGTATCGTAGCAAGAGTCGCAAGAGCAATTGTATCGTAGCAAGAGTCGAGTTTATTTAAATGATTTTGCGGAGTCAACCATCTTTACTAATCTGTGTCAGTACCCACTTCGAAGCAGCAATAGTCAGAAAATTGAGGCTCCGACTGACATGCGAGCCCTCTAAATATATATTCAATCCCCACATGGTGCACTATTGACCTTAAACCAATATAAATAAAGTTAAGTTGTAGAAGTCAATAATATTACCACCAATATACAAAACTGCTAGCAATCTTTAAAAAATACGATATCCAATCTGAAACCACTTAAATACACCCAACACTAAAACTTCACAATCTATAAAACAATTAATCAAAGACACACCAAGAAGATCGCCACACAGATAATGCGATAACTTCCAGAATTTACTTACAAGGCTAATTCACGAATACCTCCCCTCGTGTTATAAATGGCGGTAATTATTCTCTCTGGCATCTGTCATGTTAAAGAATAGTCGCCGGCTTGAGGGCGAGTGCAGCCGACGTAATTGCTATTGTTAAATCAACAGTCAACCATGGACGGACGCAATGTAGATATTGCAGGAAGATAGAAGTCAGTGATTTTAGAATCTATTTTGTTTTTGGGACTTGGGGAACGAAATATACTTGGAACTCTTCTATAGTCCTTGAAAATATTGAAATTGTTAAACTAACATTCGGGCGTGGATAAAATAACTCTGTGGAAATATTGAAAAGAGTTTGAAGAAGTTAGTGATTTTAGAAATTGCTCAGTATTGAGACTTAAAATTGTATAAAAAGGATTTGTACATGAAGAATAATAAAAATATTGCTTATGTTAAAGAATAATCACCAGGCTGAAGCTGAGTGGAGCCGATGTAATGTAAACCATAGACGTCAGTGATTTTAGAAAGACGGCTATAATTGTGCTACAAATTAACTCGAAAACTAAGGTCAAGATGGTACGTAGCAGTCATAATTGTTAAAATAATTCTATGCGTCTCGTAATTTCTTTCCAGTTTGTGTGTTAATGACAAATTTTTCTTTTTTTATAATTATAAAAAAATCTTACTTTCATGCAAACATCTTACTGATTGATCATTTACCATAATTTTATTATTGACGTGAGCTGAAGTGTGTTCATTCATACAATACTAAAAGTAAAAGTTCACAAAAAACTACATTACCTACAGAAATAAAGTTATCCACTCATATTATTGAAGCAACACATATTCGTATTTAAACGTACGTCATTTAAGCGCACAGATGACCGGAAACACCTGACGTTATTTAAAAACTCGTCGTTGTAACTTCCATTCCGTGTCGTGCTGTCCAAAAATGAAGTATATTTGTTTGTCACTTTTAAAATGGGTTCTAAAGTTTTAATATTTTGTCGGCTAATTCGTTCTGGTAATTGTTTTCCGGCCCCTCTTTAACGAACGTCTCATCATTCTTTGAAATTGAATGTGTTACAGTCTGTTTAAGTAACGGTATGTTTGACTCCATTATTCTTTTTACCACTTATGGCATGACATAATGCTCTTATTTCTTTAATTAAAAGAAATTAAATAATATTGTCTTTAGAATATTATTTTAGATCGTCCAGTTCAATTTTTTTTTGGATATCCCATTTCTATATACGTCAACTTACTGAGAATCGCATATTATCACAACCTGACAGTAAATTTTATTCATTCTGCAAAAGTTTGGACCGTTATGCAACAAGCACTCCCAAATAACCAATGTAATTTGTTGCAAAAATAAAATATGTTTATACAGAGCTTGTTTTCGGTTTCTTTGAAATTATAAAAATGTCACACCAGCTGCATATTCTGCTTAATTTGCAACAAAGAGCATTAACTTGGTTATGCTCTTATGCTACGAGTTAACAACAAGTTATTAAATTCCTCATTAACCAGTTGGTACCTATCAGAGTACAGATGGCGTCGACCGATGTCAATGTATGTAATTTTTATTGTGCCCGGAGTTACGTCCTCTCTATAACTTGGGTGAACGAAAAAAAGGTAATTCTTTGCTCTTTTTATTGCTTCTAGCGTTTTAACTGGCTTATTACCTTTTATTATGGAATTGGATGTGCATTTACAAGCAAGCGCATTATTTATGACATTGCAGGTAGGTTTTAAAGTAATTGATGCCTGTTCCAAATGATGTCCTCAATCATGAGTAATACAAGGTGCAACGCAGTCTTACATCACCTGTATGTATAAAGTGCTCAGTCCCGGACGGCAATTCTTCAGATACCTAAAAAATGTGACCCTGGAATATCAAATAAAGATAGTAAGTACACACGGTTACATATCAAGCTATACATTTCCAGTATGAGCTAACCTCGCATTGTACGGATATCCCATACAATGCGAGATCAGCATAAACTGGAAATATATAGCTTGATGTGTAGCCGTGTGTACATTGTTGCTCTTTGAAGTCAGAATGGTGATCGCAGTATTCGTAGCAAGGAATACCATGCCTATTACCAAAATAATGTTCCAACTTCTGTGTCCTCTTGAAATACCGAAGGATTCAGAGACGAACCTAATACCCAAACTTACCTAGTTTGTTATTAAAAATAATACACAAGTCACGCAATAACTAGGCAGGTATTTGTTGATACAGTGTACCCCAAAGTCGGGTTCAATGACCATTTTTTATCACTAAAACACGTTATAGAAAGCAAAAACACGACTCAGGTGCATAAAACCCTTCATTAAAATAAAACTACCATCATTATCATTTTCCCATTGACCCAGAAGCTTAATAACCACCAAGAACAGTCCTTGAAAATACTGTTTGTAACCACAATCATAATAAGCGACAACTTGTAATCTTAACTTACATCAACAGATAGAAAATGTTACGAAATTGTAACAGAAACAATAGAACAGCTGTCGTAATAACAGCCATGTTATGATTTTGTAATCGTAACGAAATTGTGTATCAAATTCGTACATAGAGATGTAATACTGTTTGTGAATTCGACGTTAAATTTGAGAAAGTGAATATTTTAGATTGTGTGAGTATTGAAGTAATGAGAGTTGTTACCAACATATTTCGTTTTTATTTTATTTTTAACCTTTACTTCCCACCGCTGGGCTTAGGCCTTCCAGGAATTCTTTTCCCACGCCACTTCCAAACAGGTCTTGCGGTGTTCTATTAATTAAAAAGCTTAAAGAAAATATTTGAGTTTTGAAAGAAAGCTTTCTTGATCTATCACTCTCCATAGGCACTGCCAATAATTTCATTAGTTACTTCTTAAATTCAACTATCTCGACCTCCACATAAAATATAGTATCTATAAGATCATTTTGATTACATTCACTTCCTATGTAAGAAGTCATCTCTTAGCTAGTCATTCATTGAAAAATTTCTACTTCAATTCAAATGTCATCACAGCCCACTTTAAAAAACCTAATTATATCGGAAGAAAGTGGCGAGTGAACCCGTGATTACCCGCTCATGAATTCGATAAATTACTGTATTTTTCTTCAAACATTTTCAATTAATCGAAGCCTTTCAACCGACTCGATTATGGACATCATCGTACGTTGTGCAATCTGACAATGTGATAAGGGCAGATAATAATTTTTTGATTCAAAATTCCATTTCATTCACCCATTGTGTGGCGTTGATGGCAAACCGTTTATTATCAATGATAGATGTAATTTGCTAGTTACGTAAGAATGAACTAAGGCATTATACAATGCAGGAGGAGAATACGTGCAGTTATTGCAAATTGAATTGTCCGCAGAAGATTGAAAGTGGTGATAGATTTTGGCACGTGCACTTTATGCCTGTCAGGCTGGAGTTCATTAAATTGTGAATTACTTTCAACTTCGCTATTAAATAACATACTCCTTTTTTTAGAAAACAAGATTCAAAAAGTTACCAGGTTGTAAGGTTAGTCACATTTTGTGCTTACCATTAACTTACCATTTAAATTAACCATTTTATATCAACTAGAAAAACGATACTCAGTAAACGTCCCAACTAAATCTTAATTATTTTCACTGTATTGATATCATCTTATAATGTACTGCATTACAGTTGCCCCTGAATATTAAATTCTCTCTGAATTTCGTAAAAAAACACTCAATAATTCGAACATCCAAATTCCTATAAAGGTTGAACTAAAAAAATTATTAGCTACCACTAACAAAACAGCAGAACCACAAAAGGTCATGCATAAACAACAAAATCACATCAGTGTTAACACAAAGACCGTACACAATAAATTAGGTTCGCAAACTGCGCCTGACTACTCGTAAATTTTGTGTCTCAGTATCAGCCCTCGAGGAAAGCGTGCGGCAGAGATTAACTTATTCATAATAATCAAAAGAATTCTCATTGTTTTAACACGTGAATTTTGCTCACGAGTCGGTCGTATCTCTGCACGTTGGCCATTTTAAGTCCAGCCTTCGATTTATTGGTGGAAGTCTCAGGCGTGGCTTAAGGAAAGTCTTGGTGTAGTTTGAAATATGTAACTGTTGTAGGAGAGATTTTTAGCATTACTGTCCGATATTGATAGGGAAGCAAGCAACGAATCATACAAATGCTGGCCATTTTTTTCCTAACAAATTTAAACAACATCAGAATTACGATTCATCAAAGAGTAGGTACCTACGACGCCCTCAGGCTAGGTGGAGGGAAGATTTGTATGGAGACTGATAACAGCTGAATGACCGTGATCGACTCTTGTAAAACATTTTTAAAAGAGCAACGGTGGAGTGTCTTTCCCATTCTTCTCCATACGAAAACTATCTTTTGGAAGGGGCTACTAGAATCAGGTCTATTTATTTGTTTTTGACGTCCAAAAGTGCCTTTTATGTGCCTAATTGTAATAAATTATCTGACTTTGATTTTGACTTTTGTGTTACAGGCCTCTCCAATTGCAATTAAAGGAACATAATAACATAAAGCTTGGCACAAACAAATTCCTTTTGCATCCCTTTAATTTTGAACAACTTTTTTTTTTTTGAGTTTGGGAAATCATCAAATTACTTCTCCCGCTTTGGGTGGAGCGGAAGGACATGTCAAACTTTTACTGACTAAAACCCACCCGTGTTCCTTCAGTTGCCTGTTGCCAAGGTTCCGGTATAATGATTCAACAACACTGTTATCACCCACAAGACTAACACCATACTTATACACAATATTTATCGCCATTCAATACATTACGCCATTACAAGACAAAACGTAATAAAAATCTGCGCACGCTTCGCTTTTGCGGCTAACGTCAGTCTCACGCTTCCACACTAATGTCAGAGAAACCTTGTATTTACGACTCCGCCTTATACTTTGCGCCTTATTCGGTAACACCTTATAGCACCGTTACAAAGCTTTTATGCAACTTTAGATTTAAATTGAAATTTATTAAGGTATGATGGGTTTTAGTTTATGTTGTAGTGGTAAGGAATATTATTTATTAGTATTGTTTTGACCACTTGGAAAAGGATAAAGAAGAAGTGGCGCAAAACACTCTGAAATAATGGTAAGAATATTAAACCCGGAAAGAGCCTAATGGTAAAAGAGTAAACTGACAATTAAAAGTCTTAAATTCTTGAAACTAGTTAAAGAAAAATAATACATGAATGTGTTTAGCTTAGTCAGAAAGTTAACAATTAACAGCAATGTACATAAAATGAGAAAAACACATTATTGGCTAACAATTTATTTATCCTTAATTATTATAAAACAAAGTCCTCCACTGCGTCTGTCTCTTCGCGATTAACTCAAAAACTTCTGCACCGATTTTCATGCTGTTTTCTCCAATAGATAGAGTGGTTCTCGAGTAAGGTTTTAGTATATAATAACCGTCATCCACGGGGGCGAAGCCACGGGCATCAGCTAGTAATCTTTAAAAACAAAAGGCATCTTGCAACATTCTAGCCAGGATTATACCTGAAAATATACCAACTTTAATTCATAATCAACTCGCGCCAGTAGCGCCTTTCAAACCTACTAAACACACCGCTCGTTATGCCAGTTAATCTCCAGGTGGCATACATATCCGACCAGGTTTCCGTTTGGCATTTGGCGGTCAGCCGATCTGTTAAACGTCAATAATTTCCGGAAGTAACCACAAACACGCAATACCATGGCTGAAGGGACTGGTCGAGTGGTCGGTGTACTTGCTAATAAGAACACGAGTCACTGTTGTTTTTTGTTTTTGTTTTTTATGATTGGCATCTCGTAGGTTTTACCACAAAGGGTACTATCTACTTAACCGGACTGTCCTGCGAAGATGCTCTAAGCTATGATACTAACTCAAAGCGCCTCCAGCCAGGGGCATTTAAAAACTAATCTAAAACTAATTATAAACTAAACGACGGCTCGCTAAGGGCACCCCCTGTGGGGTACGGACCTCGGCTTAGGGCGTCGCTGGGGGGAGGGCAGCTAGTGGGGACAGGCTGGATCGGGGAGTTTAAATTAACTATTACTACTACTGGCGGCTCAGCGTCCGCCTGTGCGGGCGCTTCACCGTCGACAGACAAGGGTCGGGGAGGAGTAGGATGAGTCGTCGTCATCCTGTTAGATCGGGGTCGCGGTCGAGGAGGTCCTCGACGTCGAGGTCGGAATGAAGGACGGCGTCTGGTTTTAAGAACCGTACTGGTGGCCCTATTGCTCTCCTGGAGGAGAGTTATGGGATCGTCGGGGTCGGTGAGAGCATGCCTCGGACGGCGGGTATGACTGATGCGAGAGGGGGTATAATTGGCCGCCTCGACAACCAGTGGGTTGCGATGTTTGGCGGCGGAGTCAAAGAAACGCTTAGAGAGGCGTTTTAAGAATTGAGCTATCGTGGGGATTTTAAGGTCGAGATGGAGGATCTCGTTACGGACATAGTAGGGGGAATCGGTAGCTCTACGGAGGAATCGGTTCTGAATGGTTTGCAACCTATGAATATGGCGGGGTCTAGTGTGGGCAAAGACGGCACCGGCATAAGTCATGATGGGACGGATACACGCAGTGTAGATACGCAATTTGCACCTAAGTGACAATTTGCTACGTGCATTTAGGACGGAGTGAAGCCTACCTAGAGCGAAAGCGGCTCGCGAGCGAACCTGCTTTATGTGCTCTTGAAAAGTGAGGTGGTCATCGAGGACTACACCGAGATATTTGGCTCGCTTCTCCCAAGGGATCGGCTTGCCGAACATGGTGATGGGCTCGGGGAGGGTGGGTTTCGTACGCGGTTTGGAAAAGAGAACCGCCTGACTCTTATCGGGATTGACCTCGATTCGCCACTTCCTGAACCATTCGCCGAGCTTGTCGACTGAGGTTTGGAGAGTGTCGCGAATCCTAACGGGACTACGGGCCTTAAAGTAGATGGCCGTATCGTCTGCGAACAGAGCCAACTGTGCCTTTCTACTTTTGGGAATATCGCTAGTAAACAGCGTGAAGATGAGCGGGGATATGACAGAGCCCTGGGGGACACCTGCGCGAATGGGACGGGGTGAGGATAGGGCACCCTCTATGCGGTAGCGAAAGGTGCGGTTTGACAAAAAGTCTCGTAAGATGAGCACGAGACGATCGGGCACACCGAGTTGGTATAGCTTGTATAATAAGCCATTGTGCCAGACTTTGTCGAACGCCTTCGCTATATCGAAGAACACCGCCCCCACCATTAGGCCTCGCATAAAGCTTTCGCTTATGTGCTCGACTATGCGGTGGGCTTGGTAGATGCTGCAGTGTTGGGTGCGGAACCCAAATTGCTCGTTCGGGATGAGACCCTTGGTCTCGGCGTAGTCTCTGAGACGCTTATAAATAAGCCTCTCATAGATTTTACCGAGAACCCTGAGCAGACTGATGGGACGGTAGCTAGAGGGATCGGATTTGGACTTGCCGGGTTTGGGGATACCTATAACGGTGGCTTCCTTCCATGCCTGGGGGAAGATATTATTGCCGAGAGCACCATTGAAGATGATGGTCAAGAGCATTATTAAGTGAGAGGGGAAAAGTTGGATCACTCTATTAGTGAGTCCATCTGAGCCGGGGGCTTTACGCGTTTTGAGACCTTTGATGATCTCGTGCACCTCATCAGGAGTGATGGGGGGCAGTGGATCATCGGGGTCTTCGACGGGGGGGAGAGATGCTCTGCGTTCGACTTCAGCGTCAATCTCATCGAGATGAGCTTGGTCTACGGGCAGTGAGCTAGGCGAGCATTGAGCCTCGAGACTATCGGCTAGGCATTCCGCCTTGTCGGAGTCGTCGAAGGCTATGGTCTTATCGGGACGGACTAGGGGGGGCATGGAAGCGCCCTGTTGGGACTGGAGATTTCTCTGGAGTTGCCAGAAAGCTTGGTGAGTGGGCTCGAGATCGCTCAGCATCTTGTCCCAGTCCGCTTCACGCAACTCAGCAATGCGTGTCCTTACTTTACGCTGTAAGTAGCGCATGTGAGATTTGTTAGCGGAGCATGGGAAATTGCTGTAGGCACGGGTGGCCGCGTTTTTCTCGGTCATCAGATCACGCACATCGGCCGGCAATTTGAAGCGGTGGTCGTCCACCACTGGAACTTGCCTTGAACAATTGTTCAAAACCGATTGTACGTGATCCGTGAGCGAGTCGATCGCGGCCGTCGTGTCGGCGACAGAATCGAACTGTTCGGGAATAGAGTCCAATTGGGGGGACGTGTTGGATTTCAGCAATTCGCCTACTTTCCTCCAGTCCGTTACCTTCTTGGTGGCAGGGGGTTGGGTGGGGTCGGGGAGACCTATGCGGGGGGCCAGTTTCATGACTACTGGGCGGTGGTCAGAGGTGAGCTCGTGCACCGTTTCTATAGAGTTTAACCTAAGGTTGACGTTCTTAAGGATCGCCATGTCTAAGATATCGGGGGAGTGACTGGGTTCGTGAGGGAAATGAGTGGGAGTCATCGGAGCGATGATATCGAAGTTATGGGAGTTTGAGAGGTCGAACAGGTGTCGCCCTCTAACGGAGGTAGTGGAACAATTCCAGGCCGGGTGTTTAGCGTTGAGATCACCCGCTATAATAACGGAGTCACTCAAGCCGAGTAGGGCGGTGAAGTCATTGGAGAATTCCTGGGGATTCTCCGTGGCGGAGGAATAGGGAGGGAGGTATGCAGAGACTAGGGTGATCGGCTGATGGCCGGACATGCCTAGGCGGCATACTGAGACTTCTATCCGAGAGAGAGAGGGAGGATCTATTGGGATGCAATAGAGTTCCTTTTTGTAATATATAAGGGTGCCGCCCTTGTGACAACGGGTTCTATCGTTGCGAACTATACGATAGTTTGCGATAGAAGGGTTCCGTTTATGGGGTTTGAGGAATGTTTCCTGTACTAAGAGGATATCTATCTGATGGTCGCGGAGGAATTCCGCGATTTCATCTCTTTGGTGTTGAATGCCGTTGGCATTGAAAAATCCTAAGTTAAGGGATCGGGGTTTGAACCTAGCTACGGTGGTGTTAGACATTATGGGGGGTAGGGTGGTTGGCTAGGGAGGACATGGCTTGCGTGATCTCGGGATACGCATTAAAAATTTGATGAATCCTACCTACGTCGTTGGCATTTCTGGCAGCAACGATTTCGTTGGCCATTTGCCTAGCGCGAGGGGTGAGGAAAGTCATGTAAGTGGAAGTGATCACATTAAATGGATCGAAAGGGGCCGCGGGGGGAGGGGGGGGAGGGCGCGCTGCTAACAGAGCAGAGATCTGACGAATAAGGGGCGCAGGTGCGCGAAGACGGGGATCCATAAGGGGGGGGGGGACGCGTGAGGGGGGGGGGACCTGGGGCTTGGGGTACCCTAAGGCAGGGAAAGCCTGCTGGTGATGGAGTTGGTTCCAGGGGCTAGGCCTTTGGGGGCTGAGCCTCTCTGGGATATGGGCGGTGGGGGCCCTGTAGGCGGAGGGAGCTTCCCTCGACTGGCGAGCGTCT
Source organism: Lithophane leautieri (assembly GCA_949152455.1). Classification (NCBI taxonomy): domain Eukaryota; kingdom Metazoa; phylum Arthropoda; class Insecta; order Lepidoptera; family Noctuidae; genus Lithophane; species Lithophane leautieri. The sequence continues at coordinate 5,563,045 of OX424469.1, read as the reverse complement.
GTACGCTTCGCCAGTTTGGAGGAGGGGGCTTTGGGGGCCTTGGGGCAGCCCCGGTAGTTGGCTGGGTGCCCTGACTGGCCACATAGCACACAGCTAGGCGGCTCGGTGCAGAGCGAGCGGTCTTTGGGACGGGAACATTCTGCCGTGCCGTGCTCCCCCAGGCACTTGACGCATCTGGGGGTGGCATAACAATGTTTTTGAGAATGCCCGTACAGTTGGCAACGGTGACATTGACCGACTGTGGCATTCTTGTGGGGTTTTTCAATGTCAAAGCCCATCAGGTTGCAGATGGCTTTGACATTGAATATCGGGTGTAGGCGGGCCTCTGAGGGGGGGCAGACCACGAGGACCATGTCGAACGCCTCGCCGTTGCGAGCGCGATGCATGCGGTGAACCTCGTCGACGGGGATGCCCTGTGAAATGAGATCATTTTTAATCTCGGATGTGGCGAGTTCGCGTGGGATACGTTTTATCACCACGCGGGTCTGTTTCTCCTCAGGCAGGGAGAAGGTGTGAAATGCCACACCTCTAGAACGGAGGAGTCTAGTGAGATCCCTGTAGTCGTTAGACGTAGGGATGGTCACTTTGATACCCTGTTGGGTATTGCGGGCATTGGTGTACGCGATCTTTTGATCGCAACACCATTTGGAAATATCGGTCCACTTCCCCTTGTCCTGAATGAACACGGGGGGAGGGGGCGATTTTTTGATTATGCGAGGCCCCGGAGCAACTTTTGCTACTATCGCGGCGGTCGAGGTGGAGGGGGAAATCGCGGTGTCAACAACGGTAGTGCTACTGGGCACTGTACCGGCGACTTGCGCTACGGGGGTAGGGGTGGGGGAAATGACGTCATCGATGACGACGTTGTTTGTTTCCCTATCGGAAACGGGCTCTTCGACCGCGGCCACCTTGGTGGCCTGGGTGGAGCTATGCTTCTTCTTCCTCTTCCTCTTGTTTCCCTTGCCGACGACGGGCAAGAAGCCATCGTCGTCGGTTTGGGACGTAGAGTTGGAGGATAAGACATCCTCCGAGTCGGAATGTAGCGGGAAAGAGGCCGCTGCTACACGCTTTGAGGAAGCGGGCATGGGGGTATCAGCCCGCTTGGAAGAAGCGGGCTCGTCTATATCCATCTCACCGGTGAGGCCGGATGAGCATGGTAGACTAGCTGAGACAGGGGGAATGACTAATACATCGCTGAAACCAGCGATGGTAGGGTCGATCGGGGTATTGAGCGCTCGCTCGATGCGAGCGACTTCATCGGCATACTTGTCTGAGATGCCTTCTTTGACCAGGATGGCCTTGAGGCACTCAAGTATGAGGCGGGCCGTGTCGTTAGGCACGGCGACAGCCATAGTCGTAGGAAGACTAGGCTAGAGAGAGTAAAAGGGAGGAAATGTAAGGGGAACCTAACATTTGCCCTAACACCTAACTCCCCGGGTGGACTTGCCCGGGGATGTGTGACCCTCCCTGTCGGGTATAGACAGGGAGGTGTGTAACCTATTGGTGAGCCCTAAGCTTGCTTTGGCCCGTTGCCTATCTTATTTGTGCAACGGGGTCCTAACTGGGTCTGGTGCGAAGGGGTAGACACACCCAACCGACACCAGGTGTGTTGCTGTGAAAGGAAAACTGTCACCAATGCCGACTAGGAGATCCCCCAAGGCCGAACACTGGGACCCGTCCAACTTTCTGCCTCACCCTGATGGGGATTGGCGGGTGCGTTTGGGTCAACACCCCCTCGGTTTCGTTGGCACCGTAAGGTATCCACCGAGGACCACGAAACTGTGGTTTTTTACCCGGAAGGGGCAAAAATCACCGTCGAACGTATATTCTAACGATATACTGTTAAAGAAATAATTATACTAGCTGTGCCTTGAAAAAGGCACACAGCTAATAAGTCGAAGATAGTCAAGGCGACTATGACGTCCGTCGCGGGGCGCGACGAAAACACGATCACTGGCTCTACTGAGCCGAACACACGAGAACACTTAACACTGCGCAAACACGTCCGTCCGGGACCGCTGCCGCGCGCTAAGTGTGGTCACTGTTGCGTGTATTCTTGCGTCTTATAGTTCTTAAATTTTCAGTCAATGCGGAATGTTATTTACTTATACATTCAGACTATCTTTGTTTTGCAGAAAAGAGCTGTTCGATCAATTTATAAATTAAGTCCGAGACACTCACTCAGAGAGAAATTTAAGGAGATAAATGTGATGACTGTGCCTTCTCAGTATATTTTTGAAAATCTTTTATATGCCCACAAAAATATTAAATTGTTTAAAAAATACAGTGATATCCATAATATAAATACTAGAAACAAACACAAATTTGTTATACCTACAACAAGGCTCAAGAAAATAGGTGGCTCGTTCAGATGTCAATGTATACGCTTTTACAATAAGCTTCCAAGCTACGTACAAGATCTGAGCCTTAATAAATTCAAAACATTTATTAAACGTAAGTTGTGCCAAAAAGCGTATTATACCATTAAAGATTACATTGAGGACAAAAAGGCTTGGGATTAAGCTGCTCCAATTGTTTTTTACTTATTAAATTTTGTTATTTTTAGTAACTTTTTATTTTATTATTAACATATACAGTGACATGAATATTTATTTTGTGAAGTATATTTTTTTTTTTACTATTTTTAATTTGAGGATCATATTTTTTATTTATCTGGCAGTTTGAGTACTATAGGCGGCCTACATTGACATTTTATTTAAATAATGACATGAATGTTTACTTTGTAAAGTATTATATTATTTTAATTATTGTGAATGTGAAGACTATGTGGATCTTTCTTTTCTTTTTTATTATAAATTTTTTCCTTAGTTTTAATTAATCATGGTCTGGCAGTTTGAGTAATTTATGCGGCCTAACCAAATGTCCTTTCTTTGGTATTGTTCGTCAAATCGTTGAGCTCCTTAAAATTGGAGTTGAGCTGCACGATTATTGACAAATGCGTGCACTGACTGGACAGGTCTACTCAATCTGTGTGGTTCTTTCCTCAAAAGTCCATTTCAGACACCAATCTACATGGTCTTCACATGATCTGACCAAGATTATGTCTGGACTTTAAAAGAGACTGTGACCTCTGAGTTTGTTTCAGCCTTTCTTCTCAGTAGTCAGACAGGAAACGCCGACCTCATCTAGTTTAAAAAATGTGATTGACGAGTAAAAGTGTTTGTACAAACCTACTTACAGAAATAAAAATCATTTATCATTTATCATCAATAATTGAAATTACCTACTTACTTTGGGAACAAAGTAGTTTTATCAATTTCATTTAGAGGTAAAATGATATTTACTAATAATTAACATTAGCTACATATTTTGAGAAACTAAGTAGGTAGTTTTATCAATTTATTATATAGGGTGTCCCTGGAAGTATGTAAAAAGTTTGGAAATGACCTTTCCACGCCCCTATTCGATTTGATCCTTCTAGGGACATCCTGTAGTATAGATTAATAAACAATAAACAATAAAAAAAATTTTAGAGGTAATTCAGCTACTCCTTACTTTTAATATTTACAGCAAATGCGTGTATGCGCTGGATGATCAAAAGTGGATACCTATGTCAGTTCCGGACCGTTGATTATAGGGGTTTATTAATAATCATTGCTTAGAGATAAGTATTGATTCGGCAATGTTTCACCACATAAGCAACGTTTATAAATAAAACCCTTTATCACCATCCTAAGGTCAATGTCATTTGCAACACTTTGTATTTTCAAATTAGTTCGACTATACAGTATGTATTTACAAATGAAGTTATTCTTCTTTTCGTGTAGTTAGTGACTAACCTGGTGTCAGTCACATGCCGTCAAGAAATATCTCTCAGGCCGGTTTCTTCGCGATATTTTTCTTCACCGTATGTTATGAAATGCCAATAAACGAGAGCAGTTTTACACGTGGCTAAACAATTTTTGCTAAAAAGATCCCGACCTTTCCGTAAGCTAATCAATCAGTTTCGAAAAAAAAAACAGCTTGACATATGTATAACATGTAAGAGACTTTAGACACATTGTCATATTAAATCCGTCCTCTCCCTTTTAAATTTTTCGTCAGTAAACATTGTACACGCAACATTATGCCAATATTGATAAGACGAATCAATATTCCCACCATCGCGGGCTCGGTAACCTTTTTCACAGCTAAAGCTTAAGCCTGCAAACATGCTTACTGATCTCTTTGTGTTTTATCCTTTTAGACAACACAAGACATTTCCAACTCTATGTTAAAATCTACAGGGTTGAGTTTTGGATGATGATTTCTCGATAGAAAAGTCGAATATTCTTAAGCTAATATAAAATAAGCCCGCGAACAGAGAGTTATCGGATCCACGATTTTTTGGACGCGTTTCGAACGAAAATTAAGGGAGCATTACGACACTCACTGACCTGCCAGTTTAATCAAACCTTTGATGCTTTTTTATGTAATAAAGCCCAAATGATTTTTATAGTGAGAGCTCGTTCTTTGAACACTGCCTTACTTTACTTTTACCGAGAATTTTTATATTGAAATGAGAATTTATCGGCCATCTATCCGTTTATTTATTTTAAGTTGAGTGGTAGGTATTAAAAGAACATCAAACTTCAATATCTTTGAAAGATACCGCTGCATATTTTTTACATTCTCACATTAAAAAGTAAAGCATTTAAAAAAAGTGTTTAAAATTATTTATATCGAAAGTGTTTACCAGTTTAACTATACTGTTATTTCATTTTGCTTCATCATTGCCGATTTATTCAGATATTATAATGTTTACCTAAATCTCTTACTGTCACTAACGAGACACAATAGAATTTTAATTGTTATCTGTCTTTAAAAGGCCAATCAACAGTTGAGCGGTAACAAATTGTTCGTTGACTTATCCCAATGTCATTAAATTTTGCGTCATCTACAAAAAAATACCCATATTTGATAATTATTTATAACCTTATGAATTTATTTGCTGGCATTTACAGTCAAAAACATCATTATTCAGCGGTCAGCAGCCTTTGCCATCAATACCTACATATATCAAATCACTGGTTTTTTTTTTTTCAGCATGGTCTGATCCACGACGCCCCTGACACCGTAATAAACGTAGCCACCTACTGGACCCAAACAGTATACATAAGTAATATAGATCTACCATTGAAACGAAAAGGAGAAGATTGGGATGCACACTCAACCACCCAAATAAGTTTGCTAAGCTAATCCCATTTTTGTATGTATGTTTTTCCTAGCAAGCTCAAAAATTGTTTAATCCAAAATAAGGCTGGTTTGCTAAGCCAATCCCATTTTTTTATGTATGTTTTTCCTAGCAAGCTCAAAAATTTTTTAATCCAAAATATACCTGCAACCAAGACTAAGTAATTAATAATTAGAAATCTATTCAAACCAACTCAATGTTGGCACAACTTCAGGAAAATTATAACCACAATAAAGTTTCACGCTTCTCTCGATTTTGAAGCATTGTTTTGATAAAAAAGGAATTAAAAGTGGAATGGAAATCCTTCCTCTTCAGCCCTCGGCCGTCCAATTAGACGCACTTTCGAGTGAAACTCAAAAAACGTACAATAGAACCCTCGATATCGCACGTTAAAAATTCTTGAGGTGTGGTCTCGGTGCAAGAGAATAAACGAACAACTCTTAATCGCATAAAAAAGTTATCCTGTACGATCTCCTTATCTTACCTCTAGTGTTCATATAAATTTTGTAAGAGTTATCATACCGAAGAAACAGCGTTCAAAGATCTAAAGTTTGCATATTAGAGCTCGTAATTTGTTTTATCAATTTTGATATAAAGTATTTTCAGTAAGGCTTAAACTTTCTAATTGTCACATATAGATAGATAACAATAGATTAAACACATGGCCAGTAAAATGTCATTGCATATTTTGCTCTCCTCGCTGCAACTGGGCCACACCCTTCCCGGGATGCACTGGCACGAACTGTTGCTTGGCTTGAAATACAGTACCAATTAAAGTTGACACCCGACGCCTCCTACGGTTTGCACCTCGAACTTTCGATTGGTTCTCACGTGTCCACCTATTTATTTCGTTTATTGTTTTTTTCGCGATTCCTTGCAGATCGTTTCTTGGGTGATTTAGGTTTACGAAAATTATCAGAAATTGTTGAACAGTGCGATTTAGTTGACATGCAAGGGTTGAATAAAGGTGACAAAGTCAAAGTCAAATCGTTTATTTCAAATAGACACATATGACGCACTTTTGAACGACTTAAATTAAGGTTGGAGTCTATTTTCAGTTTGATATAAATTAACAGAAAAAACATTAAGTTAGTAAATTCAACTCACCATTAATTTTTGAAGTAAAATAATAATTATTTATTGTTTAATTAAATTCTCACTAATTCTGAGAGTAACACTTTTACAGTAGAAATGCGAAAATAGGAAAAAATATAACAACCCGGTAAATACATTTGGTATATTCTAAGCACGTATAAAACGATACGTTACTCGAACAATCAACTCCTGAAGCCATGAAACTCCAAAAGGAAGCCTGTGATATTCACCGCGGCAAAGAAAACTGCAGTCAAAGTTAAATATTTCAAACTCTTTATTTCTTTACTACATTTCACTTCCAACCATACACCCCTGGTCTAGGTAAGGAATGGGTAGGTTTCGCACATTTAACTATTCCTTTGAACTAAACAGGCGTTTGTTTTTCCATATTGTAAGTACTTAAGACAGCAAAATAAAAGTCCCTAGTAATTACGTGCAGGTACACTAAAAAATTATCAACTGTCCCATACAAAACTTCAATAACTACTTGACCCAAATGTATGGGACGGCGGAATATTTTTTTGCGATTACGATAACGATTTTGGTCCAATGAAGAACAAGTTTCTTCATGGGACCAACATTGTTCATTTTGATGGCACACCCTTAAATACATACTATATTATATTATCACAAAAAACCAATATCAGTAATATTTGCTACATGTAATGGGCTACTTGTAAACCTTTTAATATGTTATCGAAAAATATCATTTTATAATTCATCGTATGCATTTTGCATTACAGTATGGTGTGTGGATCAGTGACAACTCAAGTAAAAATATTGTGTCATTCAATAAAACTTTTGGACTCTGGTCTAATAGAAATAAGCAGAGCTCTTTGACAATATACAATAGAAAAGGGTAGGCTGAAAGGAATATAAACTTTTAGAGTAATGTCAACAAGCATTGTGACATTTGTGCTTTTTTGTGTGGTTACAGGAAATGTAGGGATAAACAAAAAGTTAAGGGCAGAACGGAAGAAAGTACTAAAAGAAGACTTCATTATTATCTTATTTACCTATTCATTATCATCGTAACAAAAACATAACATTAATTTGATAGTAGGTACTGTATTTAATCATTGACATCTTGTTTGTATATAAAACTAAACAAAAGTAACAATAAATGAGATAATAATTTAACAAGACATAGCAACTTACTAAAAATGATATTACAAAAAATTCAAGTTGACAAAACTAAGGCCTGTATCACAGAACCTCACTCAAAACTCAAGCATTACTTAAAACTCGTTTAAAGTCTTTTGATTGGTTGAAACTAGTTTTGAGTAATGCTTCTTGAGTAAAGAATTTAAGATATGAACTTCGCTCAGAACTCCTAATTTGACGAATGTCAATGTTTTCATATTCAAATAATTACATTAGCGTCTTACATAGACTTATAATATCATCATCTTAATTCTAAGTAGGTACTGAAACTCCATCTACTAAAATTATTATCATCGAGAGCAATCTTCCACATGTTCAGAAAATACAACGAAAAGCAATTTCTGTGCTAACCGCGGCAAATAATAAGATGCCTACATCTATGTTTATATTGAAAACTAAGGGAGTTTCACCCTTGGGGTGGTGGCGTGGCGTGTCATAAAGAACGCTTTCATGCAAAGTGGATTTGTGAAAGTTTTCGCTTGAAATAATATTTGAATTTGTAATTCTGACGTCATAGCGTACGTTGGATGATGGATGTTGTCTGGCTGGAAGCATGCTACTGAAATTGATATGGCCTGCAAAATGCTGTACTTTGCTTTAATAACTCCGTTTGTTTTAGTTGGATGTTCGTGACCGAGAAATTGTGGGTGTGTTTTCGGTTTAATGATCGTTATCGGATTTTGTTCGGAGCTATTGCACAGCATGTATCAGAAAGGTGTGGTTATATTTAATGGTAAGGTTTAATGGTAACATCGTAATCGCAAAAAAATTATCAACTGTCCCATACAAAACTTCAATACCTACTCGACCCAAATGTATGGGGCGGTTGATATTTAATTCGCGATTACGATGTTGATCCCATGGAAACAGTTGGTCAGTTTGATGGTAGTACCTCATCCTTTAATTTGACCACACTTTCCTGATATAAGCTATATAGTTTCACTTCAGTGTCATGAACCTGTAAATATCTGAAGTAAAGATTCCCAGCTTTTCTTCAAAACTTTAATTTACATACAGTATTTGTGTACACAGTAACAGTGAATATGAGAGTTCACTGACTGCGAAACTATTTTATAACTTTTTTATGTGAGACATTTCTGTAAAATATCATATCTCTGAGGGTTTTAAAATAAAAAAAACCAAACCATGACAAACCCATAAATGCATTATCTACTATGCTGCGTCCTTTGCTCATATAACGTTTTGGTACCTGGTCGACCGAGCTCTGCTCGAGTGAAAATAGATAAACATATCGTCCAGGTGTACCAATGAGACTCAGCTAGATCGCTTTTTAGCCCTTTCGCTCTCAAACATCAACGTCCAGGTGTACCAATGAGACCTAGCTAGATCGATTTTTAGCCCCCATAAACCGATATTGCAACTTTCATCAAATCGTTAGCCGTTTCGAGAACGTGATGACAAATATATATAGACACATATATATGCGAATATTGATCATTTAATAGTATACATAGGATAATTTGGTGCCCTCAAATAAGACTGTTAAATCTATAAAATCAAGAATGAAACTGTTTAATCCGTATACTACCATTTCGTTAAAATAACTTTACATACCATAAAAATCACACTTTCATTATTTTCCCATCAACTCCATACATCATGCCTCAAATACAATTTCAAATAAACTCTATACAAAGCATAAACACACGTAGATATACATGTAACTGTCACAACATGTTTCATGAAAGTTTTCCTATAAGTTCCAAGGGGTTAGTGCCCCTTCCCATAACTCACCCTAGAACCACCCTTTTTCGTGGTATGTTTCTAATATGATACAAGCACATGCATATTTATAGAAGAACACTGAACTAACAAGTATCACTTATTTTTTGGTTGAAGAAATATAATAGGGATTAAAGGAAAACATGTTTGTGTGCTTGAGCATAATATAGATAAGTAGAGTGTTTTTAAGACGAGGATTTCATAATTAGCCGGGTCATCATCATTATAATTTGCCTAGTCTTTTGCCAACTATGTTGGGGTCGGCTTCCAGTCTAACCAGATGTAGCTGAACACCAGTATTTTACATGAAGCGACTGCGTATCTGACCTCCACAATCCAGTAACAATACCCCTTGGCAAGACTGGTTGTCAGACTTTCGGGCTTCTGACGACCCGTAACGACTGTCAAAGATCTACAAATGACAGCCGTTCCGAGGCACGGAGAAGTCTCAATATGTTAAGATGGTCACCCATCCACGGACCAACCCCGGTAAGCGTAGTTTAATCTGTTGGATCGACCCGTGCGGCTGTTATTACTTAGCCACGAGCTTCTCAGCCGGGTCATCATCATCACCATTTCAGCCGAAAGACGTCCACAGCTGGACATAGGCCTTCCCCAAGCACCGCCACTTCGACCGGTTCTGCGCTTCTCGCATCCAGCGGATTCCTGCGCCCTTCACCTGGTCATCGGTCCACCTTGGGGGGCCTTCCAACGCTACATCTTTTGGTACGTCTACGGCTTACGGATGTATTAACGTTTTCAGGCACAGACAATCACAATGTCTTGGACATCTCCAACATGTGTCTTTGTCAATGAACAATCTTAACACAAGACTGTATGTAATCTCAATGCTTTAGCGGATTGCAACACTTTTCAGGATGCGCACTGGCATGGCAGATGTCTTGCGGCAGCCATTTTCCTGTTATTTATGCAGCCTTATCATCCCCTCGGGCCATGAGAGATCAATTTTTTCGTCATTTTTAATCAAGAAGTACATTACATGTGATGCTGCATTGTGAAATCAAACAACGGTTTCCAACAAAAAAAAAAACACTTTTGTCCATAACTGAAATAAATACTGAAAGTATATTTCCACCGTAACCACGCGGTGAACTATAAAAGCGCCATCTCCAAGATATAGTCTAACGTGTTCCGCTTACAAAAACTCGCTTGAATTTTATGAGCCCTTTAATGGCACATACCTATGTATGTATGTTTTATTTAGTTTCCCCATATCAGTTTCCCTTATGTACTTTTGTTTGAAAGCCTAATCTAAGAGTGATCTTGGCTATAAAATGTATCGAAATGAAAGGCGCAGAATCGCGGCAGCCTGTAGTCAAATTGTCTCCTTATAAAATTTACCAACAGTGATGGTTGGGGCCACTTCAACTAGTAGTTAGGTACCTACATCTAAATAATTTAATATTTTTTTAATATAATTATTTTAGTTACGTACTTCATACTCGTTCGTACCCTCATATCGGCACATTCTACATTCTGGCCAAGGTCCCTTACATTTAATATCATAGTTATTTGAACCCAGTCAGAATAAAATAAAATAAAAAATATGCCAAATAAAACAAAATAAAAATGCCTCAAAGCTCTAAGCGTATTTTTTGCTGAATAACCATTTCATAGCCTGCTATTTCAAATATGATTTTTACGGTAGGCCACATTCTCGTGTGAACGGTTTCATACCAAAGTAATATTTTTGTACGAGCATGACAGACGTAATAAAAAGAAAACCCGTCGATCCTCATTGGAAATTGAGAATTGACATGAAAATTTTGAAACTATACATGAATATCATAACATAGCCTCATTTAAATAATGTATGAGGGTTTTAATAAATGACAGTGAAGAATTAATTGAAATGATAGACGAAGCCATCACTGAAATGGTAGGTAGACAATTCTCACAGAGGTTCTAAGTACTTAAAAGCATTAAGTTTTACTCAGCAAAGTTGGTTCAAATTCAAAGTATGAGTGCTGTGCTCACAACACATTTGCTCCAGGGAATAAACAGAATGAAAAGTGTTTTATAGCCAAAGAAAATAGAAGTAGTAAAACTGAAATTGAAATATATACGCAGACGAAACCGCTAGCAAAAGTGCTATAAAATCTAGCTGCTGACTTAAGGTGAAAGAGCCTATAAAAATGTCTAACATGAAGTTTGTCCTTCCAAAGCTGTTTTCTATTCTTTTACTTGAAAAGAAAAATGTTTTGCAACTCTATTTTTATGGTAAGTAGTGTGGAACTGCTTCTGTCATGCTATCATTTGATTGGCTTTAAGATTTTACGTTGACGTGTGGTGAAATGAAGACCAAATTATTTACTGTTTATTGTTCTTTCTCCTTCGCAACGTTTCTAGTGCCGCCATTGTGTTACGCGAACTTATTATTTAGGGCTTTCGTTCCCAATATTTTGTACACAAATGTTAAACTGTGAACTATTGTTTTACACCCATTTAATACTCTATTACTGAAAAGGTGGCTTCCCTGTGATAATGTGGCGCCCAATTATAAAGAGACTAGTTACTAGACTATTAGGGAATTATATCCATGTTGTACTATTACTCTTTTTGTAATTAGGTTCAATTTATTTTTAAACAATACAGTCCTTAGAATTATTATACTATCTCGAACAACTCAGTTTTAAGCTTTTCTCATTTTTTAACCGACGAAAAGAAAAGGAGGAGGTTCTCAAGTCGACAAGTATATATATTTTTTTTTTGTTTTTTTTTTTTTTATGTATGACCACATATTACTTTTTAGTGAGTAGTCCGATTTGAAAAATTCTTTTTTTATTGGAAAGGGTACCTCGAAGTTGGTCCCATTTAAAATTGGAAACTATAATCCACCCCTAAAGGTAGAAAAAATGGGGTTGATTGAATTTTCACCAACTGAATTTTCAACTGTGAACCGATTCTGTTGAAATTTCGCAACAATACATAGTTCTGATGACACAACAACTCATCATCAACTCTAGGTCTTTAAACTGGACCCCCTGGAGTACCCTGGAGTGGATGGTAACCCAAAAGAGAAAAATAAAAAACTTTTTTACAAAAAATTAAACCGACGAAAAAAGAACTGAAAAGCGAAAAATAAATAACTTTAATTTCGGAAGTCGGAGGCAAAAAACGAAAATTGAAAAGCGAAGACACCGACTTCCGAAATTAAAGTTACTTATTTTTCGCTTTTAGTTCTGTTTTCGTCGGTTTAATTATTATTTTAATTATTACTTTCATTCGTTTTTTTTTAAAGATTTCTTTGAATATTCACATTGTTTTTGTAGGTAATATATACCTACCTACAAAAACAATGTGAATATTCAAAGTTGTATTGCTGATGGAGAAGAAATTTTCTTCTCCGTCAGCAATACAAACTAATATAAGCTTTTTATAACCACTGGCCATTTATAATTCGAAAACAAGATTCAACAGTGTAATCATGGCTTTTTAAATCGATCCGAATCGAAACCTAATATAAAATTAAATACGCAATTTGCTTGCAAACTAGCCGATAACGACCAATCAGCATTGTTAGGATTAATAAGCAATCTATTGGATTCGATAATAATTGGTTCCCTTCTTGTCCATTTTAGAAAAGCAATTTTGGAATTGCTGAGAGTTTTATTTGAAGAATTCGGGTTTTGTGGCGAAATTTCGATCACATTGTAATGGCGTGACTGGTCCTTCAAATGGTGAAATTGCAAATTACGTTAACTATTAATTTTTTTTTCTGTACACCAAACACACAACAAACAACACAACTGGCGAAATGTGGGTGTACTATAGGTATACCTCTGCCTATCCCGGCGAGGAATACGAGCGTAATGTTACGAGTGCTTTTTTCAGTTAGGAGATAGCGAAGAATGTCAAAGAGTACTGTCACCTACAACCATGTCATGGACAATGATAAGCGCCCTAATTAATTATCTATCAACCATACAAGAATCTACATAATAATTATTCAAACATGTACAACTGAATGACTGCACATATCGTTATCGACTGCGATCTTCATAAAATTACTGTCCACTGCAACCTTTACCATATTTTTTGTTAAATTTGTAATAGCTAGGTATGATCCCCATTATAACATAGGTAAACAGTTATATCATTCATTCAACATAAACACAAATGACGTCGCAAAAACTTGTCGCACATCGGAGAACGGAAGCTCCTAATAAGGCCACGTACAGTAATTAAAGCTTGAAGTCATTACAGCACCACAGATGTTATAGTCGAAGCCATGAGAACCATAGTGGCCTAACCAATTTTTACAATAGTAAGTCTATGATTTTTTCCAGTTATGTTAATCCTACTATCCTACTAATCCTACTAATATTATCCTACTATCCTACTAATATTATAAATGTGAAAGTTTGTGTGTTTGTGTGTGTATGTATTTGTGTGTTTGCATGTTTGTTACTCAATCACGCAAAAATGGCTGAATGGATTTGGATGAAATTTGGCAAACAGATAGTTTATAACCTGGATTAGCACATACTTTTCATCCCAATATTCCCACGGGATCGAGACTTACGCGGGTGAAACCGCGGGGCGCAGCTAGTTAAAATATAAAAGCAATAAAAAGTATGTACATGAAGAGTGCTAGTTGATTAAAAAAATACTGTTTTTGTTTTCAAAACGCTTGTCCATTGGATTGGGCCACTATGGTTCTCATGGCCTCGTATAATGTTGGTAGTTCATTCATCTTATAGTTTCTATAATAGCTATTCATAATTTAAAGAAGAAAAAAGGTAATGATTGTGCTGTTATGTTTTCTTTAAACGCTGACAAGAGCTAAAGCGCGGTCAAATAGTATAATAAAATCTAAGCTCTTAATTGACTGCTTCTACATTTGCACCATAACTTACGTAGTTTGATTGATAACCATAGCTTAAGGGCGAATTTTACTAAACTTTTATATCTAGTTTAAAACTTTATCCTGCGAATAAATTTTGAATTTTTTCAGACGACAATTTTTCGTATAAAAGATATCTGACTTTGATAAAATCAGCCCTAAGTAAATAACTATTTTCTTCTACCAGAGATTTCGAACTCCTTTAAAAAGCAGCACTACAATACAAAAATCGATCACTTAAAAATTCACGACACGAAACATCATTAATTCATTACCTTAACAGATTGGCCAATAGTCCTTACTCTTACGGCTACATGAGGGGACGGAAATGTGCACTAATTAAAACTGGAGGTCATACAGTACAGACTACAGATGTGACGAGATACAATCGTCGGTACTCGGTACGTGACGGTGGGTATCTCGCCACTGGTTTAATTGAACACGGCCGGGGCGGTTGACCGGTGTTGTATGGGGCTATGGAGACAGCGGGTTTGAAGGAATGACTTAGGAAAGAAATAGTGTAAAAGGTGTGGTTAATTGCTCTGTATGTTATAATGATCGTTGTGGAACAGGTATCATAAAGATTTCAAGTTCATCGTGACGTAAAAAAATATTGTGTTTATTCTATTATGGCCACACATTATGCATCTGTGTGGTGGCTATACAAGAACATGATAGATTTTCTCTGTTAGGTACTTATAGGAAAGACGTCATGTTTGTTTTCGGGGTTGTTCGGGAATTGAGATGTACGTACAATCGAGGAAATTAATTTCAAGTTGACACACTACTTAATTTTTCCGTATTATAGCCATTTCATACCTCTGTCAAAGAATGGAAATTGTGATTCGAATAATATGGACAATTTAAATTAGTAGTCAATTAGAATATAACTTGTAGAATTTTTTACAGGCTCATCTTGTAAATCACTCTTTTTATAAATCTTATTGTGATTGCCCTTACTTAAAATTATTTTTCTTTAAAAGCTCTTTAGGTCTCCATAGTTTGCGGGAAAGTCCGAAAGGGATACCGGGACCTTGGCAACAGGCAACTGAAGGAACACGGGTGGGTTTTAGTCAGTAAAAGTCTGACACGCCCTTCCGCTCCGCCCAGAACGGGAGAAGTAATTTGATGATTTGCCATCCTTAAAAAAAAAGGTCTCCGTAGTTTAAAATTTATTACGCCACAATCTTTAGCAGCTTTTAAATTAAACTCAAAATCGCTTATTTGAAGGCTCCACAGTAAACCGAGCAGTCGAATACGAGTCTATATTTCTACTGCTTGTTATCAAAACAACCTTGTACAAGGAGTAAGCCGTTTCGTTACGTAATAAATAGGAACATGCATTAGGTTAATAGAGCCTTGTATGTTTGTAGATTACTGATTGTATATTATCGCGTAGATTTCGAGTTAGTAGACATTGGAGGGATATAGAATTATAAATGCCATGTTACGAACCTGAATGAAGGCTAAGAGGAAGTAGCAGTATAGCACTAAAACTTAACCTAATTACAACTAACAAAGAAGGATGCCAGAACGCGTAGCATGACAGCCAAACGGTTTTTGTCGACGGAAGAATAGACAAAATGACAGTTTGTGATTGTTTATCTGTCATTTTGTCTATTCTTCCGTCGACAAAACCCGTTTATATTGTCATGCTAACCGTGAGTTTTAGGAAAGTGGTGGTAGGTGCATGAACCCTTCCAGTCCTCAAGAACTACCAGCTGGCGTGAGTCTTCACCATAGAAGTGGTACACTGCTCGAAAAAAAAACGAATTAAATTAATGCTGTACACACATACGGTTTGGCATGCGAACGTTTGGGATATTTCTATAAAATTCACCAACAATAAAAAATTATTGATTTGTAATGTGTGTACTTTTGGGATTGAAGTGCAATTGTTTTGTATTTAAATATTACCTACTTGAAGGCTTCTCCGTTTATAGCGTCTTAAAATACTACTAAGTAGCCTCCGAATACGAGGCTTTTGGGTACCAAGTAAATGACATTCTTTTATTTTGTAATGTGTGCGTTTAGTTTGTGCAGAATAAACAATTTTTCTTTCTTTTTCTTATTTCTTCTAAAATAAAAAATCTCAACAGCTTTAAAACAAACAGAACAGATTCAGAAGGATAAACCGATCTGAGGTTAGACAGATTTCAAATCGATATGGTATTTTGCAGAACGAATTACTGGAAGAGTTGAAGTGTAAACTTATTTAAAGTTAGAACTATCACTCATAACTCAAGTCACGAGAACTTTTTAATATTTACCTTATTGACAAGCAGTCAAAAATAAATTTGAACCCATCATATCCACAACCTACGTTAGTAAATTACGTCTTTCAAAAGATTTAATACCTGACATAAATATAAAAGTTAGTTTTCAAAGTCTGAAAAGTTCGACATAACATCACGCCTTGTTTCCCCAAAGGGTTGGGCAGAGGTGTACCTATCCCTCATTTCACCAGCTAAGTTTAAGTGCCCTGTAATAGGGGCGAGCCTATTGCCATCAACCGGGCACAAATCCACACTCCGGGTTGCTACCGAGAAATTCCATGGAAAAACCCAATAACACTTTGGTCAACTTGGGAATCGAACCCAGGATCTCTTGCTCAGCAGTAGCGTTCGCGACCAACTAAACTATATAGATCTAATCTATAGAAAATACAGACACTTAATTCTTCCAGTTCAATCTAATTGCGATGTTTTAATAATCGTACCGCCATGATAACAATTGGCTTGGTCGACTAAAAAAAAATTATCGAAAAGAATCACCTAATTTATTTCAGTAAGATTATGAGTGGGTGGGTTCTTTCACAATATTATCTAGTATCGGAAGTGTCTGTGATTTTCGTAAGTCTCGTAAAAGCTGATCATCATCATCATCAGCCTACAGCAGTCCATTGCTGGATGTGGACATAGCACACCATTCAGCTTGATTCTCGGCAACTTCCAGCTACCAGCAGCACACTACGATGATCGTCGCTCCATCTAGCCTGAGAGCGTCCTATCTTAGGTTTGCCGATTCGCGGTCTCAACTCAAGAACACGACTACCCCAAAGGTCGTCTAGCTGATGGTTTTCCTTATTAGAATTAAAAAGTGAGAGACTTAGGCTCTTTCCATGGTTATAGGCAGAAAATACAAATGCATAATCGTGGACGTAGCATTAGTTTGTAAGCAGCACAAGTATGTAAGGATCATAGCAGTGGATAGTTCCGTAGTTTTCAAAGTTAGAGCTTGACATTATAACCAGCAATATAAATTGATATAATCTGGGAAAGGCGTGGCTGACAATTTCCATTTACAAATTTCTGTAATATAACGCTATTTGCAATATTAGTTTAATATTCCATAATGCGGTTACAAGCTGTCTCGCGGCTACCCCTAAAGGTGTGTACAGACTGGTGAAACGTAACAATGTATCAATCTGTCTTTCATTGCATGTTCACTGCAAGCATGGACGCGTAGCGCACTCTTACCGCGCATTCACTACGAACCTCCCGCGTACGTCTGCTTCCACACTGCGTGCCCCTTTTGTGTTCGTTCGAAAGACCGACAAATCACGGATCGTTTCGCGCGTGGCTTGTAATGCTCGTAGCGTGCGCGTGAAATGCATATTTCACGTGCACAAGACGTCCAAACTATTAGAAATTGTTACAAAGTGTGTTACCTTTCATGATACATTGCACAATGTGTATGGCAAATTCTTTCATTGCATGATAAATGTCATGTTACGTTTCACCAGTCTGTACGCACCATAAGTTTGTACCGGTTATACAGACTTAGTTGTACGTACCCGGTAGCGAATCAAACAAGGTGCACTTTATTAACACCAATACCTCTGAAAGCTGTGCAATATAGTAATGGCTTAATATACCGTAATACTACAAAAAACATTATTGATTTCTGTAAAACAAGTCGTGTCATAACACATCATTAGTGAAGAGGAAGATCTATTTGCAATCTCACACGACCTTAACCAAAATCACATTGTGTATTCCGTTCAAAATAAATAACCTGTCATCGCAAAATGGCACAGACAACGTTCAAGTTATTCGATTGTACACTTGATAATAAAAATTATTTGACTCCAACGACGTATGCACCACCAGTGATGAGAGATCTCTCTCTGGCCCAAAATCTTAACATTAGATGTACACTGAACTAAACCCTAAAGCGCTGCCACGGGCCATTTTAAACCAGCCATCAAATATGTACGAACATCATACGAAGATATGCTGTGCACGTAGTTTTTTTAATTACTTTCCGTCAATGGGACGCGTAATCATCAATCAATAAGTCGAAAAGATTGATGAATGAGCCTGTAAAATCAATTCACTGGTGATGATGTGTTTTGCCGCTTAATTTGACACTAAATATATTCGATGAGGACAGCTAAACGATGTCTCGTAAACGCTTAAACGGATCGTAAATTGATTTTTTTTTCATTCGTTATTTGAATAAGCTTTTTAAAGAGATAATGTGACAGTCCATCAGTCGAAACAATCCTCGCTTATCAACAGTCAAATCGCGACTGTCGGTCTGAATGGCCAATGGCACAATGAAGCCCTAAATAACGTCTGTGGACGTCGGTGCGGCGCCTCAGACGACGTCCGAGACCGCGCCGTTCGTATTCGCGCGGAGTGACGGACAATGCCACCGCCCTGACTGCCCTGCCACAGGCATTCATTCAAGCGGCGTGCGGCGGGTAGAAGCCACCGCATCCGCATTTACGGGTTATTCGAGTGAGAAAAGATAAAGCTTTTTTATGGTGAATTGAAATGTTTCTTTATTAGAATATTTCGCTGAGCTGGATTTCCAACGTGTTTGTTAGAGCGTATTCGGGATTTATTTAGTACGATGATTTCAATCAGCTTCATACATCGTATGATGGAGAGATGAGCAACAAACGAATATGACAGATAATTTCTGAAAATCTGACATGATAATGAAAAAACTTTTTACATGATGATGTTTAGACACACGAGTGTGCTTTCATAACAAATCTTATGACATGACCTAAAATTCCGAGGAAAGGGTATGATATTCAATAATTAAGCCTATTTATATGAAGCACGTAATTCGGTAAGTAACGAAGGATTTGTTATGTTGTGACGTCTTTGTACACGTTTTAACGTCACTTTAATTGACATGGCTGACACAGGAAATGCCGTATTACGATATCACAACATGTTATTAAACGGGTCGCGGGTTTATGATGGAAAATGAGGTAGTAAGATTCGGTTGAATAACAAGCTATGCGTCGTATTTTTATATTGTATTTTTAATGCCCTAAGGACTTATTGGGTTTCTGTTGTTGACAATGTTTTTTTTCCCGAAGAAAATTATTGTGGCTTGGTACATGTACGTTATATCGAATGTTTCGAAGATTTAATAATAGATATTGGTACTCCATTTATATACATAAGTAAAATAACAGTTATCACTTTTTCGTTAATTCGATATAAACATAAACATAAATAATAAATTCCGTTATTTCACGTTAAATACAAATCAATATAATCTATTTAGCATTTACATTAAAAAAATTATTATAATAAAAAATAAACATCATTCTAAAGTGCAGTAATTTCAACAATATTACACAATAACTGTCGTTATTTTGCCGTAATTTTTCTAATGTTATATTAATGTAGTATTCTACTCTATTGATTATTGTTTTTAATTATATATTTTTGTATACATCTATAAATGATTTGATAAAAACTAAAATATGTGTTCCACAAATCTCAAAAAATTAAATACGTAAGTGTAAACTGTTGCTTAAATTCTGTAGAAGAGTGAACTTTCTAAGTTTACAAACTGTATCATCCTGCACACTATTATTTAATTAAGCGGACAACGTTTAGCGTATTAAAACATTACAAACTTTTTAGGAATTTTCACAATTTATATTTTTTTAACACAAATTACGAAACAAATCTGACGAAAATAGTTGTAAAGCATAACTGGAAGGCGCAGTAAGCGAAGTGCTGTTAACAAGAAAATGTCAGGCAACAAAGCAACTCGGGCTGACATGTCAGGGGCGCGGCGTGATTGCGCCGCGCTGTCTCGACGCCCTGAGATATTAGACTTGCACTGTCTCTGTGCAGTTGCTTGTAAACGCTGAGTTAGGGCACTGGAAATGACGACTAATTTAGTAAGGGATTCGGGTATAGAGAGATAAGCAGTCAGTCATAGAAACTCGGCAACGTGACAACGGGTGTGGCCAGTCTATTTCGTTGTTGCGCCTTGATGCTTCTACTACCTTAAGTTGACTTGCGTTGTTTCTGTGAACTTACTCGTAAAATACTCCTTGAATTACTAGTGATTCCAGGAGTATTTTACGTGCAAGTATATTATAAATAAATAAACATATTAATTTAGACCTCATTTCAAAAAATTAGGTCGTATTTAATTTAGGCTTATCTATTTTAGAAGGACGTTTACATTCGTCAATCCTAAAACAAAACATCCGTGTCCAGTAAGCCCCTGCGTCAGCCGGAAACTGAGGGTGCTATGCTGCCTCTCCAGCCATTCCTCCATAACAGGCATTACCGCCACTATTTTGGCTAGCCCCCACCTGTGTTGCGCAAGTCACTCCCTCCATTCAGCCACTAGGATCTGCCGGAGCTCGGTCCTTCGTGCCTTATTATTACTTAACTTAGCAACGTTTATAAATAAGGGGGTTAGAGTCAAATTAATCCAATTAAGTAGCACATCTAGTCACTTAAATAATCCTCGTCAAAACTTTAGAGTTCGAGATTGTTTCCCGTCGCCTTCTAGCAGGTTATTAATGTAGTTTTAAAATGTGCACTCCAAATGACTTTATCTGAGTTAAAACCGTGGCTAAGCTTGTCTTTGTGCCTCTGACGGACTCATTCAACTGAATTCATGAAGAATTAAAAGATTATGTTAAAAATTGTACTTGTGTCTTATGAGTTTGTGCAAGAGCATGGTTTGTAGAGGGATTTATATAATTGTGTAATTAAACCTACTTAAGCAGGTTGAAATTTAATTAATTGGGAATATTATAATCACGTTTGCTAATCATGATACTTCTTCATTCTTTAGGTCTGAAAAAGCCAACCCGCCTTGAGCAAGCGTGGTGATCGAGAATAAGAAAATCAAAAATCAAAATCAAAAGTTATTTATTCAAACTAGGCTGAGAATCAGCACTTTTCGAACGTCAAATAGAAATCAGCTAAACACTACATTTATTTTTGCATAACTCGTCAAAATGTAATTTATTTGTGATGAAAAGCTGATTTTTTTTCGAGGTTTGTTAATAATGATGAGGACAATGACCCCAAAACCTGACCTGACCTTAAAAAGGTGGCTGGGACAGACTGGATGCGGAAGGCGGAGGACTGGGTGTTGTGGCGCAGCCTGGGAGAGGCCTATGTCCAGCAGTGGACTGCGATAGGCTGAGTTGATTGATTGACAATGACCCCTTAAGAGGAAGCCCATTAATTCAGATTCAACCTGTATTTCTGAAAACACCAACAAATTAATCTATGAAACTTTAATTTACTTAAGGTTTTCCCAAAAACTTAAAGAAATATTAGTCCCTATCATCTGCCAGTAGAAGTAGCAGGTTTCTTTGTGAATTTAATATATTTGAGTGAATTCCGAGAATTCTGCGTTCAAACGAGCGTGTTTTTCTTCTGTTATACTTTTCGATTACTGCGACGATTCGTTCTTCTTTACAAGTATGTGATAGGTGCTTATAGAATGCACCTGAACACTTTTAGGTACAAACACGGACATTAGCACTTTTTATCCTTATGCCCTAAGCAATAAGGTTGAAAAGTGATCATCCAATTATCGCAATAAATATTAAAAGTTTTACATTGGAATTACCACAGCTACCATTTAAATAATCCCTTGCATTACAAAGGCTCTAAGCCAAAAGGGATATAAAAAAATATTTTTTTAAATGGACCCAAAATATCCGTCCTTTATACACTCGACATTCTCCGCCAAATTTTCCCTTCCCTTAAGCAAAATTTATGAGCAAATATTTTGAAAGTCTATACATTAGTTAATGAATGCAGCTCTTGGCAATGTGTACGCAACGTCTTCTGTGACCCTATTCTGGTCTCTGCAATCTTAGTTTTTGTTATTAAAATTTAGTTTTTGTTTTATTAATTATATTTTAGTTTTTCGCCACATCCCATTAGTCACACGTTGAACTTCTTCACGTGTTGATTTAATATTTTTTTAGTTTATTTTCATGTGATTTCTTTCGTTTAATTTCACGAAGCTTTCGTAGAATTCTATTACTACAATATTTTCAAAAGAAGTGATTTCAGCAATGGTATCTAACCTTTATTACTTCTATTTTCATTTTCAAATTCGCAGAAAATATTCATTTCATAAGCCACAAGAGCTATTTTATCAAGAATTATTTTTCAAACAAAACCACTTACATCTTTGGTATAATAATATCATATTTACCTTGAAACACTGAACTAAAATGTTTTCATAATATATTTTCTTAGTACTCGAAATACGTTGTTGTCAAAATAGCTCTATAAAATAATATAATAAAAATATTACCTTGAAATACGTAAGTACTCTCAGTAGGCAGTCTGTGTTAGAATAAGGACACTGTTATAATGGATGGCATCGAGACAGTCACTTGACGCACCCCTGCAATACCATTATGGAGCCTTCTTTCCATCGCCCTCTTTGAAATAACGATAATTCGTTTATATAATACCTATCTCTTCTATTATAAACGACTATGAATTTTTGCTTCATTTATAATATTAACCTTTTAGAGCAAGTAAATTTGCACAGAGCTTAAATTAGCGTGGTATGATTAAGTCAAAAGAGGGGTATTTTTTAAGTATTCATCGCTGATTTATGGAGTTTTTCAATTAGTTTGTCTGTGCATCGTTAGGCTAATTTCCTTAAAAAAGATAAATTATCTAAGTCTTACCTAGGGTGTAGAGATTTATGCTTAATACCGAGAAATTAAAATATAGGTATTTCGTAGGTATGTACATCATGTAAATCTATTTTAATGTACCTAAGCTTAGGCAGCAATTAATCCCAACACCCCATTTTTATCTTACCGCAGGGCAAAGGCCTCGCGTTGTGTTCCACGCGCGCCTCAAAGAGATGTCAGCACAATTGGCAGGGTCCGCTAGGACCGATGCCTGTCAGGGTTACGGGAAAGTCCGAAAGGGATACCGGGATCCTTGACAACAGGCAACTGAAGGAACACGGGTAGGTTTTAGCCAGTAAAAATCTGACACGCCCTCCCGCTCCGCCCAGAGCGGGAGAAGTCGTTTGATTATTTACCAAACGCAAACAAAAAAAAAGGCAAAGGCGTCTTCTCATATAGAGAAGACACGAGTATTGATCACCACGCTTGCTCAAGATGGGTTGGTGATTTTGGACTTACATTAACTATTATTATGTCCACGTTTTTTCCCGAAAAATCTTTATGTAAGTCTAAAATAAAATCCACAGAAATATCAAACATGATGACGTCGAAACCAAGAAAAACAATTGAAAAATTAAAACATGTGTCATCATCATCTGCCTAGTCTTTTCCTAACTATATTGGGGTCGGCTTCCAGTCTAACCGGATGCAGCTGAATACCAGTACTTTACATGGAGCGACTGCCTATCTGACCTCCACAACTTAGTAACTCAGTAATGCGATACCCCTTAGTAAGACTGGTTGTCAGAGTTTCGGGCTTCTGACGACCCGTAACAACTGTCAAAAATCCTCGAATGATAGCCAGGACCAACGGCTTAACGTGCTTTCCGAGGCATGGAGGAATCTCAGTATGTAAAGATGGTCACCCATCCACGGACCAACCCCGGCAAGGATCGACTCATGCGGCTGTTATTACTTAGCCACGAGCTTAGAATTAAAACACGTAATAAACTAAGTTAAAAACAAAAGAAAAATTTCAAATACGAAGGAATTCCATAAGCAGTCGTGTTGTACTGCAATCATATTTTATTTTTTTACCGTATGTTTTAACGAGCTTCGCATGTTAATGAATGTATTTAACGCAGTTATTTATTTACTCGCATTTTCTTCAGTACTTTTAGAATGGCGGCAACCTAAAATGTGGAAGGGGAGTGTAGCAGGGAATTCTGCCACTAGAATAACTACTGTTTTGTAAACGAGCGCTTTTCTATTATTGTTTTTTATTTAGTCCTCATTTTTACGAATGAACAGTCAATTGTGTTTCTCTTTTTTTTTTTGCGTTTTAGCCTGAAAGCGTAACAAAAAAACAAACTCGCTTTCGCATTTATAATAGGTATTAGTTAGGAAGTGAGGATTACTAGGAAAATAATAATCTTGTTTTATTATAACATAATTTCTTTAGTGTCGATAATCATAACCATATATTAAAAACACCGAAGCAATCAAAATATTTGCCTTGCTAACCATACGACGGCAATTCTGCAGAAAGGCAATCGCGATAATTTGATATTAAGTGTCCTATTATTTTAAATATAAGTGCGAACGCAATTCAGCGCCAGTTTAAACCATAAAAAAATCATAAAGCTAAATAATAAGTCATAACTGTGCGTAATCCTGAGAATGGCGGTAGATCAGATAGGTAGCTACCTACCTATGTTTATTTACCTCGGTACGTGAGAACTCTCCACTCTAGGATGTGATTAACCAGCAATTATTATCCAGTGTGTGGGTATATTTTAAAATTGTCATTACCTGTTTATATCCTCGGTCTAGCATTTTCCCAGCATTGTGAGTGCATTGTTTGATGATCATGTTACGGGTTTCCTTATAACCGTGGGTTCCATTTTCTGTTCATAAAATCTGGAAAAAGAAAACATAATTACTGATGAAGTGAAGTGAAGTGACGCATAAAAGTAAAATTAAAAAACACAAGCAAAGAAAAGAAAATTGCGCTCGCAGCACCGTAGACGTGGAATAAGTGAAACTTTAAAAAAAAATAAGAATAAGAGAGATATGCTTATGGTACCACCATAAAACTGAAACATCAGGCTTTAAAAATATCTTGCCAGTGTCGCAGGAAAGTCCGAAAGGTTTACCTGGCCCCTGGCAACATACAGGCAACTGAAGGAACACGGGTGAGTTTTAGTCAGTAAGAGTCTGACACGCCCTCCAGCTCCGCCCAGAGCGGGAAAAGTTATTTAATAATATACCACCCAAAAAATGGCTTTAAATACCTAACTTTTTCAGAAATGGGTTGAGTACTTTTTGATAAAAAAAAACAACTTTGTATGCACGATTAGCGGTTGAGTGGATTTGGTTGCTCACGAGTGTAGCTCACCCAATGATCCTCGGTTCACGACAATAAACATTTAATCACACATAAACGCCAGCAACACTATATAACACAACCATAACTCTTCTCAATTTCAAAGCGTCCTAAGCGCCCGTCTACACAGTACTAAAGCGTCAAGGCATGTTTTTTGTAATCCAGATTAGGTTGAAGAAGAATAACGGCAGTGCCCGGTCAAAAGGAAACGTAAACAGGACTTAACTGGTAAATGCGGTGTTTACAGATGATATATTTTAGCTTTTTACAGGCCATTTAAAATAGTCTTTATTAATGCTGTTGCCGACTGTATTTTTGGTTGTTTACAGATTTTTGTTAATTTTGCTGTATCTTAGGTAATTACCCCTTTATTCATAAACGTTGCTTAAAGTTAAGTAATGATTAGCAACTGTTTAACCATACATTTTTGAGGTATAAACGTCTCTTTAACTTTAGTCATCGTTTATGAATAAACCCCTTAGTGTTTAGGTTTGGGTCATGTTATTTTGCGATGAAATATTTACGAATATAATTATAGCGTTACTACATGAAGGTTTCAATATGCCGTGCATTTCAGCTCGGTTTCAGTAAAGAGGATCAAATCATAAACTATTAAATGAGCAACATTTGTATATATTTATATATACTTGTATTCAAGCCAACCTACCTAGCTCCGCCACCTCTCCCTACCTTGTACCTACCTATATATGCTTGTAGTCTGACAACCAGTCTTAACAAGGGGTATCGTATTACCCAGTTACAGTTAGTTGTGGAGGTCAGATAGGCAGTCGCTTCATGTAAAATACTGGTATTCAGATGCATCCGGTTAGACTGGAAGCCGACCCCAACATAGGAAAAATTGGGATTGGGAAAAGGCTAGGCAGATTATGATACTTGTAAACAAGTTCTCGAAAACGCCTCCAACGATTTCGATGAAAGTTGCAACACCGGGGTTTACGGGGGCGACAAATTGATATACCTTGGTTTCATATCTGTTTCGTATCTGAAAGTTCGTTTTCTCTATTTTCACCCGAGCAGAGCTCGGTCGCCCAAAGTTTAGAACAAGATTGCTACCTTAGAATGATGATATGGCAACATGGCATTAGTATGATGAACTATCCTATAATATTAAACGAGCATTCTCTATTTTCACCAGACCAGAGCTCGGTCGCTCAGAGCCTTATTAATTGTAGTACTCTTTAGTTCGTTTAGAAAAAAAAAAGCTAAATCAAATAAGAAATGTTAAGGAAGGGAGTTACAATAAAACATTAATACGGTTCCAGACTGAAAGCCCAGCTAATGATACATTTATTCTTTATGGACACTTTGATACTAACGAAATACATTTGATTTTTACATGCATCCGATCCAACAAACAAACCGATCACTGTCAAAAATCGCGTGATAACAACCCTCACCGTGTATTCGCCATTTTTTTTTTAAACAATCGTGACGCTTCAAAAAAAAAATGTCGTTCGTTGAACCCGATGCTATAAATTTTGTCACCTCGTTACAAATAACTATGCACTCGCATGATCAGACGACATTATTGGGCCTGCACAAAAATCGTGGTGGTTTATGAATGTTATATTCACATTACTTAGTATTATTGTAGATGGTAACACGCGATGCCAACTTACCCTTTGATTAAGTATTTCGAGTTTCGCTACTAATAATGTTAGGAAGTGTCTATGTTTAGTTATAACTAGCTGCGCCCCGCGGTTTCACCCGCATAAGTCTCGATCCCGTGGGAATATCGGGATAAAAAGTATCCTAATCTGTTTGCCGAATTTCATCCAAATCCATTCAGCCGTTTTTGTGTGATTGAGTAACAAACATCCAAACACACAAACTTTCACATTTATAATATTAGTAGGAATTAGGATATTAGTAGGATTAGTAGGATTCATAATAATTTATTAATTTGCGAATATGGGTACAAAGAAAAGGTCTTAAGCAAACAACAGTGTTTTTTAGGAATAGTATGATAGGATTAGTAGGATAGTAGGAAATAGGATTACTAGGATAGTAGTATATTAGTAGGATTAGTAGGATAGTCGGATTAGTAGGATAGTTGGATAGTAGGATTAGTAGGATTAGTAGGATTAGTAGGATTAGTAGGAAGTAGGATTAGTAGGAAGTAGGATTAGTAGGATAGTAGGATTAGTAGGATAGTAGGATTAGTAGGATAGTAGGACATTAGTAGGATAGTAGGATTATGTTGGATTAAGAAGCTGTTTATTAATACTTTTTTAAAGTCTGACAAGATTGATCTCTAGGCACAGACTACAGACTGGGGAGTTTGTTATGTCACTTTTTCGTCCTAATTAAAGCACTAGGAAGTGGTGACTGGCGGACGTTTTGGGGAATTGTCTTATGTAATTTTGATGTTCAAAAATGTCTGATTCTCAGCCTAATTTGAATAAATGACTTTTAATTTAGAAACAAGAATGGCTATTAGAAAAAACATCAGTATATTTTACCTGATGCCATATTAAGCTATTATACGTCGGTAATTCGTTAGGGGGATGTAGGAGAAGTCATTGCAACCAAATGACCCCTGATGACCCCTATATCAATGTCAACCCTTTTCGAGTAATTTGTCATTTTATATTTTAACATGAATTAAATAAAAACAAAATGTCAAATGACTTGAAAATTGTTGACATTTGCATAGCAGTCAAAAAGGGTCATTTGGTTGCAAATGACCTCTCCTACATCTCCTTAATGGATTGCCGACATAAATAACCAATAACCCTGTATGTAGTCAATAGAAATGTTTCAGTAACCACGTTCACACTTCTCACTTTCTCATCAGCATGACAAGCAAAAGGCTTTAATACAAAACAGCTGAGTTTTCCTTTTAGAATCAACCCTCTAAACGCGACGGCAGTTTTCCATCATACCTTGTAACGCATATAATCAAGTTACGGCAAATAATGCGCTATCCTTTCACATTCTGACGGGGCTAATGACGTTGAAAAATAAGCCAGGCTTAGCCGATGCAAGCGTTACACGGGTTAATATAGTGGGGTGCTGTGCTGATATATCGTACGTCATATTTTTGACGTTATTACTGTATGGAACGTAAAAGTAACGGTGACTTTTTATTTTAAATAAGTTGTTTTTGGATTAAGGGGTGCTGAAGTTGCATAGAAAGCTGATATATGAATACCTCGTTTTTGTGCATATTATAAAATGTGGGGAAAACCGCGAAAAATTATGTAGGCACTCAGATAAGTACCCCATAGACTCACACGCAGATAAACAAATGTGATAGCATTTTTCGAAAACCGAAACACATATTTTTTTGTATGTGTTTGGCTTCGCCTCGAATATAAGAACGATTTTGATAGCAGCCTGGAGTCTGGATTTGTGCCCGGTTGATGATAATAGGCTCGCCACCCATTACATGGGACTCAAACATAGGTAACTGGCGAAATGTGAGTATACTATAGGTACACCTCTCCTCTCTCCTCTCTTCGGGATATACAGGATTGATGTTATGACACAAACATAACACGGAAAGTATATCACCAAAAAACTTGCAAAGGTGAAAATAATCAAAAGGCTTAAATAAATACGGCTCTTATACACCGAAACTTTAAATCTGTTACTTTATTCACTGTTCCCTACAAAAACGAATATCAGATAATATTGACACTATACGAAAAATCCCAATTAATTAAATTCTTTACTGTCACTTTAGTCACCGGCAATTTCCATCACGAAAGTGACACTTTCAATCACCAACTATAAAATTTTACTTCAGTGAACTGCGTATAAAAAATTATGAACGCTTTATACATCGTTCGGGCACGTATCAATGTTTATATACAGCAGTAAATATTTTGTGTTTTAAGCCCAATTCCGTTATGAAACTCACGAGCGTCAGCGCACACCTTGTATGTACAAAATGGATATGTACAGAAGGTCAAATTCATTCGATGAGCGAAGATACACATAGATGCGTATGTAAGGCAATTTCAAACTATCTCAAGGTCGCGAGCGCTTGCACTTGCTGTACTTTGAAGCGTGTTCATAAATATTCGTGCGTTTGCGCTCGTTGTATGTACCCGACCTTCCCTACTTATCTATTTTGTGCTGATGTATACGTACGAAAAGCTGTTGCACGCAATTGTACTTTGTTAGAGGATTCATCTGTTAATATAAAAATGTGTAAGAGATTATGTCCATGAGAGATATTTATCAAGAATAATGAAGCCAAGTAGGTGTATCTGCTAGTGTGGGTTTTGTTGTTTGTTTTTGAAATTTTTCTGTTCTGATTTTAAAATAAAGAAAGCTTAAAATTAGAAACTGAAAGTTAAATTATCATCTATTATATCCACAGAATTTTAATAAAAATGTTTTAAGAGTCGTGCAATTTTATTTTAGCATTATGATAGTAGTATTTTTAGAATAATAGAAGATAACATGAAAAACAATTCAAACCTAAAAAAACACAAAGCTATCAGTCGGTTTTGTCTACATTATTAAATTAGTTACCCTTTTGGTTATGAAAGATTCCCAAAAGAAATATTTTAAAAGTACAAAATAACATTGAGCTAACTGAAAAGAACTTTACTTCTGTAGATAAAGCGAGTGCAATGTCTTATCATTGTCTGCTCACTGAATTCAAACACAATTTTTTCTCAGCTACCACTTACGAAAACCTTTGTGTATTCTCAACGCAATATCTACAAA
Source organism: Lithophane leautieri (assembly GCA_949152455.1). Classification (NCBI taxonomy): domain Eukaryota; kingdom Metazoa; phylum Arthropoda; class Insecta; order Lepidoptera; family Noctuidae; genus Lithophane; species Lithophane leautieri. The sequence continues at coordinate 5,532,996 of OX424469.1, read as the reverse complement.
TAAAATTACTTGATACACTCCAACAATAATACAGAATACTGAAATTTTCCATAAGTAAACAAAATCACTACTAAATAAAAAAGCTTTGTAAAGAAGTGCACTCACGAGTTGGATGCATTATCAGCATTTGTTCTCGTAGTTTCGATCTTCACTCAGGATAGATAAGTGATCCAGTGGCTGTACTTATTCTGGCAGAACGTTCCTACAATACTACGGCATTGAAATATTTTAGGATTCCTAACATGTTTAGCAACATTTTAAGTAATTGCAAATGTGAAATTGTGCATAATTATTTTGATTTTTAAACGACAAATGATACATAATAGTATAGTTTTCGCATGCTGCCCTACTCGAAGAAAACGCGTAACGTCAGTTTTGAAATTAACTCATCATCATCAACCAACCTACTTAAACGAAATTTCAAGTAAGTTGCAGTTTCTGCTTTCCAATATTAAGATACTTACATGTGAAATATATAATTATGACAAAGATTTGCGGGTGAACGCTGTGTATGTGTCACAGATGGATTGTTGAATCCGCTGTTTTACATAACCGCTAGCTGTTTTGCAAAACAGCTATATAATAATAATAATCATTTATTTATAAAAGGGACACGTTTATAATAAATACCTTAACAATTTAAATAAAATAGAGTATTAATAGAGTGTAAATATATGTATTCAGTTGGTAAGCCTTTACTATAGAAAAAAATAAATTAATAAATACTGGTAGCAAAAATGGAATTAGTCAAAAAGCTAAGATACCAAATAAATATGTTAGTGCAACACGAAACAGAAGTTGGGAACTGAAACTGGCGGTAATAAACAAAAATATCTGGAAAACAGAATACCGACACAGATGTAACGCGATTTTGCGGATTTCGCTACTTGCTGTCTTAAAGGACACTTGAAAACTGCCAAGTTTAGTCTGAACTAAAAGAAACAGCTGCATAAAATATACAGTTAGACGCTAAAGGTTGGATTGGAACAAGAACGGTTCCTGTTACATACAGCCTAAGTTACCTCTGTGTGTGTTTGTTCAACATTATTAGCTTTTTACGAGCAACGTGTATGTTCGTACTTTATTTTAATACCGTACCGTAGATAAGTGAAAACATGAAATAGGTCACGAACGTAAAACATACGTCATGAAGAGAAATAAATTACTGTTGCCCAAAAGAGGTTAACGTGTCAATAAGAGTTTGACTGACAGTGGTCCTAAAAGATACAAAAAAATGTTTATGTACTAAAAAAACTTGACTAAGATTTCACCCGATCTCATCTGTAATATACTTAGGTGCATTTTGTGGACATGATTATTTTCACATGCGCATCAACAATTTGTAGACTGTGGTCAACATTTGCAACGAGCGAAAATGGAACAGCGACTGCGCCAATCGAGCCGTCAAATATAATATAAGGCCTATTACTTTATCCTCTAAGTATAATAGCCTAATCAAAACTAGAAACAAGATTTTTTCAAAAAAGAAATAGCCAGATCTGCCATCAAAACGAGAGCCGCGCAATATCAATGTTGCGTCCACCAACAGTTCGGACGCGACGAAAGCGTAGGAATTAATGACGCTAATAAAATAAATGTGCGACATTCGTTTACACGTCCCTGTGTTTATGTCTCATTTAAGACGACATATACTTTTACAGCCACGTCGTAAAACGTCCCATGTGGCGTGCTTTATCAAGCGAGACTTTAAGAAGCCAATTCTTACGCACAGCTCTAATGACTCGGAAATGACCGACAAAGTGAATTCTGTTGTGTTTTATTTTAAGTTACGATTTCATTTTTATGTCGTATGGAGATTGGTGCGGTACGAGTTTCAAAAGCGATTTCAATGACATAAAAGATTTGAGCTCTATATTTTCGGGGTTATAGGCGGCACCACTCTGGATTTGAATATTTCTCGAATTGTTTGGGAGTTAATGTCTTAATAAACCTTTATTTTGAGGCAGTGGGTGTCGGAAGGAATACTGTAGGAGTAACTAAATTAGTTGGTAGCCGGTAGCATTGACATTTGAAAGATTCTATTTAGATTAACTTTGATAGCTTAAGTTAAAATAATCGTTAGTTTTAATCAACCGCTCTTCGTATATTTCATACATGTATTTCATTTCGTACATAATATTTCATCACATAAATGTTTTTGGTAGTAATTATTTATTTCTATTTTTTTTTCTTTTTTCTCTCGTCATCGTGAAGAAACATGGAGGAGCTCGTGGCTAAGTAATAATAGCCGCACGGGACGATCCAACAGGTTAAGCTACGCTTGCCAAGGTAGGTCCGTGGATGAGTGACCATCTTTGCACACCGAGACTCCTCCGTGCCTCGGAAAGCACGTTAAGCCGTGGGTCCTGGCTGTCATTCGTGGATCTTTGACAGTCGTTACGGGTCGTCAGAAGCCCGAAAGTCTGACGGTCCGACCCCAACATACTTGGGAAAAGGCTAGGCAGATGATGATTGTGAAGAAACATGGACTTATAGTTGAAGTAAATCTGAAATCGCCAACCCTCTTGAGCTAGCACAGTGATCAGTTCTCGTTCCTTGTCTGTATGAGAAGAGGCCTTTACCCTGCAGTGATACAGTAATAGGCTGGCGTTACTAATATTTAAAAAAAAACTACTTGTTTTAGTACCTTTGACGTGATACACCTTCCATCAAACGACATTGAGAAGAAACTATTCATAGTCCTGAGGCTCCAGCCAAAGTGACATTCTATCAGCGACAACAATGATGGAAAAGGCAAAAATGTATAGAACTTGACATAAGCTATCGAAAAGCTTATGTTAATCCTGTTGAAAGTCGAAGTAGAAATACGAAACGCTTTCGAAGCGATTGTTACTTTTCTAGGCCCTCAGACCAAAAACTGAACAAACCAAATATATGTCCCAATATTCCCTTACCAAATCTTAGCCATGCATCTAACGCTGTCAACGTCCCCACAAATCAAGCGTTTCTAAACGTGTCACAATAAATACATTCAGCGATAAAAAAGAACCAACCAATGATTTATTCCATACAATTAGTGCGATTTAAGAGAATCACGGTTGTATTAACGAGCGAAATCATCCATTACAATAGTCATAAATATATCGCCGGACTATGAACAAATGTTGTAAGTAGAAGAAGAAAAAGAACACGCCCTGGCGTCAGAGAAATTAAATTATGAGTCGGAATTCTACTCTTTGCATAATGAGTCACTAGAATGGGTCTCGAATTAATATCTTGGCATAGAATAAGGTTTTATTTTTGCACGCAGTAGATGCACATACTTTTTGGAATTATGTTTATGCTCTTTATTGAGTGTTGAGATTCCTCATATTATATTATTGGAAAAATAAACTTGGAGTAAGTTTTTACAACTGAATTTTTGTTGAAGATGGTATTGAAAATGCGTCATGAACAACTTTGGACCTATGCCTCAAATTCCCTCTTTAATTTTAAAAAGTAGACCTTTCATGAACTTCTTTGTTTATGAAACCTGTGTCAGGTACATTCGTTAACAATAGCATACCTAATATATACAGTGTTTCAGCCTACGTTCAAGAAAATGTTCTCCGCAGTAACTGATTAGTGATTACACCTCCCTCATTTCATATGCTCAAGACTTAGCACAGCCAGCTTACACAAAACATTATGCAAAAGGAAACAAATTAAAAGAGAAAAAAAAAACAAAACGAAACTTTGAATTTATGGAGGTTGAATGTGAAACGACAAACGATGCAATAAATAACGTTGGTATACTTTACGTGATTTCGTAACCGAGTGAAGTGAAATTTTTAACAGAACAGAAACGCTAACTAATGACACTTAATGCCAGCCCTAATGTTGCGTTTATTGTGATGAGTAGAAAGGGAGAATGAGAATCAAGTACGTAACTGGTATTGACATTATTTTTGATGTTACTGTCGCGAGCAAGAGAATGGTTCCTTTCACAGATTAGTGCTCAGTGGCGCGAAAATGTTGAAATGAGTTTGCGAGTTTAAATCGGGTTTATGGACGCTTACCGTCTTGATAAATTAGGTGCTTGGATCATAAAATTTTTATTCATTTTGATATTATGTTTTAATTGTGACGGCGGAAGGAAGATGTTTTGTTCTCATTCTTTCAAAAATTCCATAATGTTATCAGTGTTGTTTTTCTAATGTTTCCCGTATCTAATGGCACTCGAATATCACGTGTGTAGCGAGAATGGGAAAATAAATGAAAATTAAATCAGGTCCTTTCACACAATTATACCGAAAATAACTGACACAAAGTTGTCCTTTTGCGACCTGAAAACAAACACGGAAACACACCAAAACATACCAAAAAATAGAAGGATCTGAGTTCACTTCATGAATAAAGTTTAAAGATTCATGAAGAGCATAGCACATAAGAACCAAATCTACCAGTACATTTGCTAGAAATCAGTCCAGCACGTTGCACAACTTGCTCATTGTACGTGTTCTCAACTTGTTACCACGCGAGTAATAGCTTTCACACAAAAAGCGCGTGCCACAAAAAATCACATCACACGGAACAAACGATACTAATTCGAAACAGATACACATCACATCCAATTTCACTATTACCACTTACCACCTTATTACGAAACAGGTAGCACTAATAAAAGACCCTTGAATTATGCAACAAAACATTACAAAAGGGTGGAAAGTTAGCATGGAAAACAATGTACTAAACACACACTGGATCGTGCCGTGTGAAACTTAGTGCAAAATGTTGGTTTATCGAAGCATCTAATCGGATTCATGGCGTGCACCGCATTGATATTGCACGATGTTACTTGTAAGAAAACTATTGCGAAATTTACTATTGTTTCCATACGATTTTGTTGCGTGATAATATTGAATGTTTCTTTTTTGGTTTGCTCAAGTATTTTGCATACAATTTGCGGAGTTCTGGTATCACGAGATCGTTTTAATTTTTTGATAGTCATCTCGAGTGCGTTGGTTCTGGGTACCACATTACAATTCTCAATTGTATAATGCCTTTCATTTGGATTTTCACACTCCGATTCTTCATTTTTATAAGTAATCTATGTAATCAATCATTGTGATTTAGTATCATCGTTCTCTTTTTCATCATCGTTAAATATAGCTCACGTGCGAATATCATTTTTATCTTCGACATTCGTATAATGTTTGTAATGTATTTGAGATTTATCCGCACTAAGACTTTCATTTGTAACGAAACACAATGCCATCTGTCCTATTTTCTTTTGAAACACTTAACATTATTGGATGTAGACTGCCTTACTATCTTAGACTTTACGGTAAAACAAACCCGTATATACCCGTAACAATTTAATATATTTTTTGTAAGAAGCATTAAAATTGTGGATCAAAGTAGAACCAAACCAAACACTACAATATACACATTCGGCGTTGGCCAGAATAAACACTTATAATGACAGACCATTAACACTTACCGATGCATGTTTACTGGGGGGAATAAGTTCCTGTATGACAAACTAAATTATATTATGGAACACAGTGTTCTTTGAAATGGAGAACGTGTTAGAAGCAACGTTTTGGTGCAATAACTATAAAAATAATGTCTTACGATAAATCTCAAATCCTGACTATCCTTACTATCCATACTAATATTATAAATTCGAAAGTAACTCTGTCTGTCTATCTGTCTGTCTGTATGTTACCTTTTCACGCCTAAACCACTGAACGGATTTCGACAAAATTTGGCAAAGAGATAGATGTCACCCTGGGAAAAGATATAGGCTACTTTTTATCGACATACCGTTCGGGTGAAGCCGCGGGCGGAAGCTAGTATTACTAATATAAATGCGAAAGTGAGTTTGTTTGTTTGTTGCGCTTTCACGCTAAAACGGCTGTACGGATTTGGATGAAACTTGGCACAAAAGTAGACCATGGCCTGAAATAGGACAGGATAGTTTTTATCCCGATAATCCCACGAAATCGAGACTTACGCGGGAGAAACCGCGGGGCGTAGCTATTTCAATATAAAAATATGTCTTAAGGCTAGTGATATCAGTCTATCGAATGATAGCGTAGGAGAGGAGAACAAAGATATTATTTTAGTGAGCCTAACGTACCTTGTATGGGTAGTCATCAGCTGGTGATGCTGTCATTATAGCCGACTATCATGATTTATCTCGTGCTAAAACGATTAAAGAAACTTCACAGATCTAATAATGATAAGAGCAATCATGAAGATACTAAACACCCGCACCATATAACATTATATTAATGGTGATTGTAGAAATTAAACCATTGACGTAAGCCGTATACCGTTATTCTCATCATAGAAATAGGCCTCACGGTGATGCTACATAATGATCTTAACACGTTGTTAAATACAACAATTTATTCAATCATGTATACTTTGCACTACTTATATAAATGTACGCTATATTGCGTGACTGTATGTATTAAGTTATTAGTCTACCACAGCAAACATCGCGCTAACCTCCAAATTCTTATAATTAAAAAATATGAAATCTTTATTCCAAAGAAATAAAGTCTAAATTCGAATGGCTTTTAGTTTACCGAGTTAAGGATATATTTGGCAATGCACACACGTGTTGTTCCCATTAATGAGATAATTCCTCCGGGGAAACGCTAGAAAATGGAATAAATATGGCGACTGAATTGCAAATGTAGTAGTTATTTGTGTTACAAAGCTAAGCGGTGACTATTTCCATGGCATGTTTGGGGTTTTAAGTAACCCTTCCATATTCATTTTGCAATTCTAGGGACTAAAGATAAACATTCATTGTAAGTTTTAGATTCAGTACCTATATAAAATCACGCCTGTATTCTCTGAAGGGATAGGCAGAGGCACCTACTATAATATAGTACCCACATTTCACCAGTTATGTTTAAGTGTGTAATAGGTTAGGGGGCGAGCCTATTGCCACACACCACGGGCACGACTCCCGACTCCGAGCTGCTACTAAGAAATTCCAGATGGAAAAACCCATTAATCAAATTGCCCGTGCCGGGAATCAAACCCAGGACCTCATGCTCAGCAGTAGCACTTGCAACCACTAGACCAACGAGCTAGGCGGAGGAGGTGGTACCTACTTAGGTATTTTTAGTATTTATATCACTGCCGGTGTTAACTTTTTTGTTTGTTTATATAAAAAAGAAATTAATTTGTTTCTTTCCTTGCGAAATATAGAAATATTCAGCAATATCCTTACATATTATAAAACAAAGTCCTCCGCCGCGTCTGTCTGTTGCCTGTTCGCGATAAACTCAAAAATTCCTGCACCGATTTTCATGCTATTTTCACCAATGGATAGAGTGGTTCTCGAAGAAGGTTTGAGTATATAATAACCGACATACATGCGGGCCAAGCCGAGGGCATCAGCTTGTTATTAATTATTTTATTTCAGAATAATTCTATTCTTTAAAAATAATAAAATGTCTTAAAAGAAATTGTAATTAGATTTCCAGATCCCACGAGAGAAAAAAAAATTGTTGTAATAACCTTAACAGTTTTCCTTATAAATAGGAAAAACTTTTCCCTAATTAAAGAAAACAAGGAAAGGTATACTCACAAAAATATATATAACAAGCCTTAGAAATATTAATTTGAAAAAGAAGCAAAAAAAAAAAACTAATGGCCAAGAACTTGCGAAGTTGTCGTAAAAGTATGTTCAAAGAAAATCCGCGGGAACTGTGTTTGTTATCAAACAAAAGGGATAACTGATACCTTTGTTTGGGGTAAACACACCGACGGCGACGTTATAAGTAGACGTGAGAAAAAATAGTATAACGGAAAAAACATGCAGCCATATTGTAACAGCGAAAATTTTCTCAGACCTTAGACATGATAGTTTCGTTATGGTTTGGAAGTAAAGAACATGCCTTAATTTGAAATTGGAGGGACCAAACATGCTGTAATGATAGTTGAGATTTGAGAGTGGTTGAGATCGCGTTAGATGACCTAGGTACTATTTCTTACTAGGTATAACAGCTCATGCTGTCCCAATCCTTCGTAAAGATCCAACCTCTCACGACTATGCGCAGTTGTAGTCCATTCATTCAAGAAGCCTAGACAATAGTAGACTTTCCACGACCTTGTTTCACCGTAATGTAGCCATTACATGTCCATAAATGGATGATAACCTGAATATTATTTAAGGAAAGAAGGTGAGAGAAAAAAAAGAAGATAATTATAACAACAGTATACTAAATTACACCTCACAGACTATTCACATCTGTGTTTTTAGAAACAACGTGTAAACAAATTTACTCTTTTTTAACTCCCAGACGAAAACAGGCGCAAAATACTTTCACCATTACATTCTTACCGCATCAAAACTGAAAAACATAATAAAAACATTGTTACTAAAATTTGAATAATGTATTCGCTCAATGCTATCGTATTTCACACTTCCATTAGTACCCCCCTTTACGTCTGCTTATTTATTTGCTTTGCTTGCGTCCTTATTGTAAGGGACTAAGGTGCTTTTTTGTTTGTCGTTATAGCGTGTATCAAATTATCAGTTAGGTGTTGGAGAGCTATTAGGCTGTCTGTACTATTTGCTCCGAAATGCAGTTGATCCGCGGTTTGGGGTTGATTAGGGAGGTTGATATTCGATAGAGGAAGCAAATTAGATTTGTCATAATATTGGTGGTTATGAAATTGGTATAGGAAATGACAGCGTTATTTGGTTAGGGATATTAATGGCAGTTTCAATATCAAAACTTAAACTGAAACGTTTTATTTGAGAATTTCAGATATTAGTAATGAAACATGATTTGTTTTAAAATATATAATAATCATTCATACCCTGAATCGTAGATTCTTTATTAAATCAGATTTTTCTACTTTTAAACAATCTTTGAAATTATTAACAAAACTTTGGTGTTAAAACATGCTTCTAGATCCATGCGGTTTACTTTTTCTTAAGAAACTGATATTTTATTCACGGGACAAACATTACCAATATGAATTTCCGAGAAAAATTACTGACTCAAATTTCTTTCACACAATAAGGATCCCTGAAAAAGTCTAAAGAAGGAATAAATACTGTGTATAAAAATATACATTAATATTTAGATACATTTGTGCTCGTGTATCCCTTAACTCACTTTCAGAAAAATGTCCTAACTGTAATGGAACTAGAAAGAGAACCAAATTCGCGTCCCAAGATGCTTACCGAGCCGTCTGACGACACGACATCACAATTAATTCCCAACCCTTTTCATATTCCTTTTCACGTTAAATGGTGCGTGGAATAACTTCTCAAGTCATCGGGCTATGAGTTTATCATATCGATGTGTTATTCACTCGGTATGTTCGGTATAATATTGTTGTATTAGATGTTAAGTTGTTTTGGGGATGCTTTGGATTTTTAGATGTATTTTTTTCTGTGTTTGTAGTCATATCTTTCAATGTGATGTATTACTATAGCCTGTATTTTATATGGTTTGCCACTGTGAGATTTAATCTAGATGTAAACATCTAGATTTTCGAAATAGTTGAAACTATTCATCCTCAATAGTTATAGGGACAAGCCCAGAAATTCGAAAGATAACTCAGTAACACACTTCACGGCATGTTGATGCACTTAAATGCTGCACCGTGTCGACACAGTGTCTGGCAATGCACTACAAACAAACACACTAAGACACAAACAATCTAATTGGTAACCATCGACGCGACGGCTTTTGCATAAGCCGGGGAGGGTGCTAGCCAGCATTATTTTTGCACGTACTCAATTTCTCGCCTCACTGGGTGTCCCGGAGAATAGATATTAATTTACATGAATAAATAAAATTTGCATTAAGAGCGTCCAAGATGGGGGCAGACGCAAAGAAAACAGTTACTTGAGTTACAAAATGGATGGATACAGAAGGTCAGCTCCATACAACGGGTGAAAACACGTGAACGCACACATACAGGCGTACGTACGGAGATCTTATTCAAAATATCTCAAACGATTGCCTTTGCAAATGCAAAGTCGCACGCGAAACGTGTCTTTGCATAATGTGTGATTCAAATAACTGAAACCTCTTAAAGGGAAATCCCTCCTGTGAAACTTCTTACGTCATGATAGGAAAGAGAGTAAGAAGTTATAAAAGTTAATATATTAAATTATCTAATAAGAAACCAAACTTGAAATAAATAAATAAAAATATCAGCTGTTCTACCATTGATTTTGTTGAATTATGCGAACATAAATGTATGGAGCAGCTGATTTTGTTTTGGCGATTTCAATGATGAGCGAAAACGCACATAGGTACATACTTCAGGTATTGGTGAAATTGAAACCACTGATATCCGGTGATTGTAATCACCAATTTATAATCATTGTACTGAAGATGCCTATAAATTACCTCTTAAGGTTATAAGTTGTTTCAATTTCACCAAAACCTGAAGCAGGTAGGTTCGTGCGTTTTCGCGAAGAAAGAGAAGCTCTATACATTTATGTTCGCATAACTCGTGGTGTACGTACGTTTTAGCTCGTTCTATGGCGCCGACCTTCTGTACCCATCTATTTAGTACCTGAGTGCAGCGAGCTTTTTCTCGCATCAAATTCTTATGGCATGCGTAAACATTCTGTGTGGGTTACTGTTTACTCTAGCGTGTTTGCTTAGATGCGTACGAAAATGGTGTTGCAGAAAAGATTTTTGGTATGTTTGCGTTAGTTAAATATTATGTAAATGCGAGATATTATTTCTGTTTCAACAAAAATAATTTGCAAAAATTTTCGGATAATTTTCTATGAGTTGAAAAATCATAACCCTCCTTTTTGCTTCGCCTCAGGGTAAAAATAATGATGTGAAAAACAATATAACGCCAACAATAGAACTGTGAAACCCAATTCTCTCTTAATTTATTCTCATCAATTTCTGCCTAGCCTTGTCCCAACTATGTGGCGGTCGACTTCCAGTCTAACCAGATGCAGCCGAATTTATTAGAAAACTAGTTTTGGTTTCTGACGGCCTGTCATCATCTGCCTAGCCTTTTCCCAACTATGGTCGGCATAGGTTATGGTTTCTGACGGCCTGTAATTATTGTTAAAGATGAATGACAGTCGGGACCAGCGCTTTAAAGATGGTCACCCATTCACGGACCGACCGCGGCAAGTGTAGCTTAACCAGATCGATCGAACCATGCGACTGTTATTAAGTTAGCCACGAGCCCCTCTGATTTTTTTATTCTATTACGGCTAATTCTCTCAATTTGAGTGTCTCGAAAATAGAAGCATTCGTTCCTAAAAAAATTGCACCCCACCGAGAGAATTTCGTGCAGTACCTACCGTGTTCCAAAATTGAAATCTGTCTTGTTTCCTTATTCTCGGTGGGTCCCACTCTAATGTATTTCATTTATGCTAATTCTATTTTTGTTTTTTATTTTCGACGCCTTGGTATCTTTATAATGGAGTTTCGTGTTTTTGTTTTGAAATTTGGTAATAGGTACGAGTATTAATTCACTTTTTTAATAAAATGTATTATTTTTCAATTAAAATTCAGCGGTATCGTCGTTGCGGGAAAGTCCGAAACGGATACCGGGACCTTGGCAACCAGCAACTGAAGGAACACGCGTGGGTTTTAGTCAGTAAAAGTCTGTCACGCCCTTCCGCTCCGCCTAGAGCGAGAGAAGTCATTGGATGATTTCCCACCATCAAAAAAAAAAAAAAAAAGCGATATCGTCGTAGCTGATACCTATTTTAACTTTTGGATAAAATATTACGAGATTTTTTATCTGTTCTTTTCACGAAGTTAAATTGTAATCTTTTACCGTCACAAGCTGGGAACTACACTAATTTTATCAAGTTTATTTATAATTTTTAGATGATCAACAATAAACATAGTTATTCATATTGTGTAATTAATAGGCTCTTTTATGGATCAAACGACTTTTTTTCAACAGAACTGACGGAATACGTTTTATAATCAACTGACAGATTCCAAACAACATTTAATTTTCATAATAGGTATACAACCTCCATCAATTCATACCTGTAATATTCAGCACGACCTCGTTTGTATACAAAGTTCTTTTATTCAATTTTAATATATGTTAATAATATTTTGTAAACGTATGGAAAGTTTTAGGACAAACCTTTGCCCAGCAGTGAGACATTAAAGGTTGTACATTCATAAGTTTGTTTTATTCTGCCGTAGAAATAACGATGACAGCTCACTTCAAGCTCATTACACCTCAGTTTTCAAGGTGAGATGTTTGCAGAATAAACCGGCTGTTTTTTTCCTTTATTATTTTCTCCACATTTAAAAGTTTCAGACATCCATAGCCTACCTACATACAGAATTCAGAATTTGACCCATAAAGTCAACAAATTAAAAAGTCGCTTATGAAAAAAAAAAGCCAACTTCAATAATTATTTTGGACGTGGCCGTACCAAATACACATACTATCTCATTTCGTAATAATTTACAAATTGCTGAAATAGAAGCAAAATTATTCAGGTACTTACATTATTTGACGACAATAAATTGGCTCACTAAACTACAAACGTATTCTGCGACGATATACTATTATGTCTGCTATTCGGTTCTGAGAACATTGAATGTCTTAACCTTCATAAAGTTAATTAAAGATAGTCAAGACCTGAGGCGTTAAGTCTGTGTCTGTAGGCAAAGTATCAAAATTCTAGCCGTTTGTAATTTAATGCCTCAATAATAATAGCTTTCCATAAAATTATTCTGTTTTAGGAATCTGTGGAGTACCTACCAATGATTAAATCTCGGATAAGAGTCGAATAAAGTGCTCATAATTAGCGTTTAACATTCCCACAGCTTTGACACATGCCTCCTCACTGTAAGAGGGAGTGGATCGTACTCCACCACGCGGGCCCATCACGAATTGGTACATGTCACATGTATTCGATTTTTTGGTTCTAGGAATAGGAATTTTTAAAATATTCACAAATTAAATTGACAGCGTCTCTACACGCACACTTGTATTTGAACGTAGAAAGACAAGTCTGACAAGTGTGCGTGTACAGTGTTTCTTTCCCGTATCAATTTAATATTTTTTGTGAATATTTTACTGTAAAATAATATTAAAAACTTTCTTTTTACAGTTTTTTTTTTTCTTGTATGGACGGTGTACTTTTGCTGGTTAACGGGAACACCATTCTATAGATAACATACTGTATATTATATATTAGAATATATTTGAATTCGGAAATGGAAAACTACTCATACCTACATAATTATTAAAAACAAAATAATTTTCACTTCAAAGACACCGTGACACTTCACAATCTATGAGTACATTAAAATAATGATTGAAAGTTACACATTTTGAATAATAACTTTGATAAGACTTTGATATCTCTTCAGAACATATAAAGTCAACGACTTTAGTAGGTAATTTCTTTTCGCAATTCCTACTACGAAGAAGAAAATTTTAACACAGTGCAGAATTAAACGTGTATAATATAATATTTCTGAAAATATTATCAACGGACAGTGAAAGAAAGCCTTTCCAATGGAATCGTTCAAGCAACGAATAAATAAAATATATTATTTTCGTTTAACGGATGAAAAACACGTTTTAGAAATACGCACGGGTGCCAATGTCAGTTGAGCCCAAGTTACATGCGATAAGGTATTCCTAGAGAAGTTCTAGGTTTTCGTTCTGATTAAAGAAAGAAAATACATTTATTTACCACAGACAGGGTACACAACACAGCGTAACTACTCGTACAAGTAAAAAAAAAAGAAAAAATAGAGAGATTAGAGTAGAATAAAATGGCTGTTTCTAAAAGAATGGCTTTTACCTTTTACTTATCTTCGACAATCTAGGTAATATTCCTAGATCACAAAATAAATGCTAAAGAAAATAACTCCATTAATTGTTGTTATTACAAAAATTTTCGCTATAGAGATATGTATAATCAAAAGGAACCGGGCCCTAGAGTGTTGAAGCGATCTTCTAACCTACGAAGTATCTTATCTTAACTAATATTATAAATGCGAAAGTGAGTTTGTTTGCTTGTTAAGCTTTCACGCTAAAACGGCTGAACGGATTTGGATGAAATATGGCACATGGGTAGACCATGACCATGAAATTTGGCACGTGATAGTTAGAAATTTTCACAGATGATGTATTTCTGTTGCCGCTATAACAACAAATACTAAAAAACAGAACAAAATAAATATTTAAGGGGGCTCCCATACAACAAACCTGATTTTTCTGCCGTTTTTATTAGATAATGGTACGGAATCCTTCGTGCGCGAGTCCGACTCGCACTTGGCCGGTTTTTTACATTTACTACTACCTCTGCTCCAACCGCTTCTAACTTAACAAAAGTCGTAATCTGACACAGTCGAAGGGTTTCAATTTGTCATAAAATTTATCGTCAAGCCTCCGAAGCCCGCACAAAGAGATTGGAAAAATTGTTTCCAGCAATTCCCTTATTAGATGTCCGGCGACCCAGGCCGAACGCCATCCGCCTTTGACCTTCAGCTAGATGGGATACGGGTGTATTGAATGTAAGGATGTGATTACTAGTACAGTTGAAAACAACAGAAGTATTTAAATTGGCTGTCAGAATTCTGACCAGGGAAGACGTTACAAAAGTATTTAGTCACTGCTTCGAACGGTTTACTAGAGAGAGCGAGCAGCATTTACAGACATATTTAAAAAATAATTAAATTGCTAAGCCTGCAGAATCTACTTAGTATCTAATTTAGAGAAATACCTACACAAAATAATGTTTAATATCAATAATTTGTGTTTCAGTTTAATTCATAGGTCGATATTTTATATTTACTTAGAGAACTATCATGAATTACTACAACTTTTAAAAGCATCAATGATGATAAACAATTCAATTTAAACTCACAAAAATGCTTATAAAAGTGTGAGTTTGAAACAATTGACTATTATACAAACATTGACCCAAAACTGGTGAAATGTACCAAAAATAAAAACACTTAAAAAAATTAAAACTTCTCCACTCAACTCCTAACGTTGCGAAAACGTTTACCTGCTACAAAATCCTTCCTTGGCCGGTCGTTTCATGTTTTACAGTGGCAATAAAAGTGCCCAGGATATCCGAAGGGAATGAGGGTCGATGGAAGCCTGCGGATCCCTGATATGTAACCACTACACCGTATAAGGTAATCTCCTATGTCCGCGGATTGCTTTCCCGAATGACACCACTACCATATAATGGAGATTGATTCTTAGCCTCAAAATCGTGGACGGAGATCGGGATTTTTTATGGATTTAGGCCTGAATAGTGCTGATAGTTAAGCTGGCTAGGTTAGGTAATGGATCAAGGCCTTTAAGGGCAAGTACAAATGACCTAAAAATAAACCCCGAATCCAGGCTGCTACTGACAAATTGCCTGACCTGGGAATCGGGAGATAATTATCTACTTTGGTATTAATTAGTCTAACGACTTCAGACGAAGCAGAAAGGAATACTTATATTAGGCTTCTGGTTGCTTTGACATAATTAACAAGCAGCAAAGGATAATAAAGTTTATTTAATGATTTTATGAATCTCAAAAAGCGGAAAACATGACTCGCACAAGAATTTTTCATTGCTGTAGCTGAGTCGGATTAAAAATGCAATGTATCTCCATAAAAACTGACACTTCATGTACTTTTTGTATTTCAGTTGCGCCATAGTGGAATGCTAAGAATGTCTAGTTTCAGGTTACTCTTATTGCATTACTTTTACGTGAAGGAAGATTATAAAATGGTAATTGAAAATGTAAAGTTCAGAATTTTACAGAGAGTGAACATGAAATTGTTATTAAATACTTTGCGTTAGGCTTGTAGAAAAAATATCGATATTTTTAGGCGATATATAATTATTATTTCGATATATCGATATAAAATATCATCTATCGAAAATGTATCAAATACGATACATTTCCAATAGCAACACCGTTCTTGCCACTGACTATAAGTTGACTTTTTTCTTGACTTTTTTTGTATTTATATGAATGAAAAACAATCAAAAATTGAACTTCATAAAGTATAAATATTTTTTAGAAAATTTCACAATAATGTCTGTAAATATTTTTCGATATATCGAAATCGGTTTTGATATTTTTATTAAATATCGATACGTTATAATTATACCGATACTTTTGGCAATTCTTTCATCCTCACTTTGTGTGGAGATGCAATTATAACTGCACCTTTGTGTCCCATCATAAAATGTTTTTGTCAATCTCTTTGAGATTTTCACTTTCTACTTTCATTAGTTTCTCACAATCCTCTTCAATATTTCCTTCTACCTCATAAGTTATATCAACCTTACGTAATCCAAAAACATACGAACGAATAAAACCAATTTTTAAAGGTCCAACTTCTAAAGGATTTGTGACCCACTTATTCGGGTCGAGTTTTCTTTACAGGGTTTCGTATTCCTTCTATCCCTGTGATAGATTGCCCTCTCTGACGTCCAATGTTCAATAAGCTTGAATAATTTGTGCAAAAAATACAAGAATAAATACCCTAAAAGCCGTAGAACAAAGAGTGCCGATCCAATTTCATTCAACGGCCTTTTAATTAAAAAAAAGTATTTGGTAATCATTCGAGATAAGGCTCTGTTTACATTAATGTGCTCTGGATATTAAGAGATAATGATATTGAAAGTTATACGATTATCAGTGCAAAATACTTTGTTTCGCTACCGTAATGTCGCTCACTTGCACTGATTTGCGTGAAGAGTGTGATGACTTATATGACTCTTGCGTAGCTATACAAGGTTATTTATTTATTTATTCACAAGGCAACTACAACAGGTAACAATCATAATAAATCACTAGGTTCACATTATAGGTTTCGATCTGATTATCACCCAAAGCGTAATAGCACAACATGACTAGCAACAACACAATAATGATGACAACTACAGCAAATCGCTTAGTTCACAAGATTACAGCCACGGTCTGTGCGTCTGCCCTCCGACACTCTTCTACTTAGGCAGGAAAAGTGTAGGAGAACAAACACGCCAGGTAAAGTACAAAAAGTTAAAACATTAAAAGAGAACAGTATTTAAAAAGAAAGAGTACATACATGTCCTTTGAAAGCAGCGGCACGAGAATCGAAGATGTCAATAGTGTCATTATCTTTTGAAATCACTATCACTATTGTTATCACTATTAGGGCCAATTTCACAGGCAAATCACACAACTAAACGCAACCAGCACATCTAAAACGCATTCAAGAGCTGGTAGTGTCAATTTTCCATAACAATAATGACACTAGAATCAGCACATCTAAACCACGTTCAAGAGCTGTCACTTGAACACGTTTTAGATGTCAAATCAGTAGGTGGGTATGTAACACACAACCGAAGCTGTACTAGGTAGGTACTGAATTCAGATGCAATACCAACATTAAATATTATTATCTCATAAAACTAACAAACACGCTCACTAAACAGAAACCCCTCACAATAACCAAACCAAAAAAATACATCAAGGGAACGAACGCCACAAAAATATGGTAATGCAATACTCCAGACAAATCCTCGCATAACATCAACGCCCAAATAATAGCATCGGCTAGAAATAACCAGGTTTTCTACCTCGTATTTTCCGTATTAAGTATTTTGTTGAAAGCCCTTTCCTTGGCCGACCCCTCTTTGTACTGTATCCGATATCATCCCCTCAAAATTATGAAAGTGTATAAACATTTTCACGCCCCTCGCTCGCCCCCCGATTTTCACATTTCCCGGCTGCAAGTTATTATTATCAAATCAAGCTATAGATACCTGGTTTGATAACAGTTGCATGACTACTCACTCCCCCAAGTTAATGGAAATATAAGACCGATATCGAGATTTTCAATCATTGTTTTACGATACCGTAATTTTGAGGGGACTGAATTGGTTTTTCAGGAAAGCCTGTTCATAAATTTGTTTTCATTTATATTTGGCAGGAGATATCGGTTTAGTAGCACTCTGTTTGTTATTCAAATGTTACTTGATGCAGAAGCAAATCAAATCTCAATTCAAATGAGTCTAGCGAATTCAAAGCCTGAACAGCGGTGGTAATTTGTGATCTAAGGGTAGTTTGGACATTGCAATTTCTGGACATCAAAGGGTGGACTGCAACACTGAAGAAGCAACTCTATCTGTAAAACGTTTACATATCAACGAACCGCGCGGTCTGAACGTTCGCACTCTGAATGAACCCTGAGTTTCTTTTGCCAATTCTTCTCAGGAGTGTCGACTCCTAGCTTATTCTTTTACCCGACTACGGCAAAGCAAAAAGGGGTATGATTTTAACCATGGAGGCTTATGTCCAGCGGTAGACGTCTTTCGGCTGAAATGATGATGATGATGATAAAGTAAGTATGTATGTTCATCATCACTCATCATAATTTGACAAATGAGGTATCGTTGGAAGCGTCTTGATCTTCCGCTGTTTATAAGAAGTGACGTCATATTAAATTGAATATGGCGCCCTCTAGAGGACGTGAAGTCATGATGACTTTTATTTTAATATTTTATAATTATGACATTTTATTTCTAATCTCAGTCGCAATCTTTCAAAAATGGACAAGTTTTTGACATTGATTGTCACTGAGATAAGACTTTGACTAGATTTTGAACGTTTTTATATACAGCTGGTATGGACTTTCTGAATAGAATGTATAAAAAAGTTTCATGCGTGAAATCGCAGCGGTAAGTGTCGTGTGCTAACAGCGTAATAATTTCACACTAACCAATGTGAAGAGTAGGTACTTAGTAACTTCGCAAATCCTGAAAATCCGCTCTAAATTAATTAACGCACAGATAAAACTACTGCAAGAAACACAAATTGTCTAGGACATTACCATCAAAACTCATTTTGTGTACGTGATAACAAAGAACGTTGGCGGATATGCTTCGATTTGCATAATCCGTGCATCAAATTCCGTTAATTTTCTTTTAATGCGCCGGCAGCTGCAGGCTATGCAAACAAGAATTGCTCGGCAATCGTGTTACGTTTTTAACGTGAGTTTTGGAAATGTGTATTTGTGATTTAAATGATTTTTTATTATTTATGTCTTTTTAGTATTTTTTACGGCTCGTGGCTAAGTAATAACAGCCGCACGGGTCAATTCATCAGGTTAAGCTACGCTTGCCGGGGTTGGTCCGTGGATGGGTGACCATCTTTACATATCGAGACTCCTCCGTGCCTCGGAAAGTACGTTAAAACGTTGGTCCCGGCTGTCATTTGTGTATCTTTGACAGTCGTTCCGGGTCGTCAGAAGCCCGAAAGTCTGACAACCGGTCTTCCCAAGGGGTAGGTATCGTATTACTCAGTTACTGGGTTGTGGAGGTCAGATAGGCAGTCGCTCCATGTAAAATACTGGTATTCAGCTGCATCCGGTTAGACTGACTAACTACGTTATGACTGTTTTCTGTTTTATAGTTTTAAGGTGTCTTCTTCTGCTACAAGGCCAATAAACGCATTTTTCTTTCTTTCTTTCTTTAGAATGGAAGCTGACCCCAACATGATTAGGAAAAGGCTAGGCAGATAAGTATTTTTTTTCAATTCTATTCCATTTAAAGTTACTGAAAAAATGTTCAATGGTTACAGCTGGTATCAATTTAGTTGATAGAGTGAAAGTTGTATTAAAAGAATATTAAAAATGTTTTAACCTCGAAGTGCATTATGTTTTCAAGTAAGAAAAATAATGCACTTCGTGTTTAAAATAAAAAAAAACAACTCCAACTTTTATTTTAAAATCAATACATTAAAATCCCTCTCCAACTTTATACCATTACATGAACACTGAAGTGGTGTTCTTTTATCAAAACTCTTTTCAATAAAATCTCTTTGACAGTTTTCAGAACGAAACATTTCTTGCCTTTGACTATTCCTAGCATCCAACGAGTTGGCCGATAAGTCGGTCTATTCTGATTCTATCAGAGACAAAGCAAATAGCGTAAAGTCTGTTCAAATCCATGTTTCCAATTGATGTTATATCCGCGTTAATGAACTTCAACTTGATGTACCTATAAATTAAGTTACGTCAACGTCAAAACGTCATAAAAAGTGCCAGTGTAAAGTGCACTTTATGTGGGGAACTGAAAGTTGTTTTTCTCAAAACACATAATTATTTGTATACATTTTTGGAAACTAAATCCCGAACTCAGGGTATATAGAGACCTTTCCCAGATGTCGAGGTATCAATAGACATAACTTCAAATACAGTGAAATAGCATCCAGTGGCACGCAACCTTCTGGTAGATACGGTTGGATGTTAATATTCATTACGCTACATCCCTGGGGAGGTGGGTTCAAACAAATAGACAACTCGTCTGAAGACAATGATGTGAGATGGGTTTAGAGTACCTGTCTTGATTATTGCTATAGTTCTTAGTCAAATTTTAATGGTTTCTGTTTTAAATTATGATGATAGGCCAGTTGTGAAGGTAAAGAACAGAGTGGAGACCAAATTGCAGCAGAATTGGAACACAGCTTGGGTTGACTTGCAATTTTTCAGTTACAGGAACGCTAAGTATCATCTCGCCACCAAAATAAACATAAAATTAATTTTATAAGACTTCATATCTACTTCACTATAAAATATTCTTGATATCTCCGTACCTGTAACGGTACAATATTATTAGTATAGTTGATAACAGTAGTATAATATTATTCTATCAAGATCCATTATTATACCATAGCTTCTGTAATGAGGAAATTCTCTGAAAAATACATGAACTCAGGTGTATATCTTATGAAACATATTCAATAATAATAAGATTCGCTGGTTCATGGGAATTTCATCATACATGTTTATATTGTAAAGAAAACGAAACAGATTCGTATGAAAATGTACACCGTGCTAGTAATTTTCCATTACAGATGATATTAGTTAATTAAATACTTGTTGTATCAATAGATGATTTATTCACACACTAGCTGATGCCCGCGACTTCGCCCGTGTGGATGTCGGTTATTATATACTAAAACCTTACTCTAGAACCACTCTATCCATTGGTGAAAACAGCATGAAAATCGGTGCAGTCGTTTTTGAGCTTATCGCGTACAGGACGACAGACAGACGAGGCGGAGGACTTTATTTTATAATATTATGTAAGGATAACAATAAAAAACGCACCTTGTTTCCCCGACGGGTTGATGATCCATATTTAGCCAGATATGTTTAAGTCACATGTTTATCTTGTCCACTCTAAAATGACGCACCTCACTACCGCGGGTCTACCTTTTATGGCAGAACTTTATATGTCATAATATTAGTTTGCATAACAACGGATAGCATAAACTTCGTTTCGCAGAAAATCGTCTGCCAGACACTCATATAGCATACATTCAAAACTGATAATTTTGTAAGTCAGAATCATCTTTCTAACCATAATAATTAAAAAGCAGAACCATCCGCAGAAAGTTTACGGTCAGAATCGTCTTTTGGCATACATTTCATATCGGTAGTCATTAAAAGGCAGAACTATCATATCTCAGAAAGTTTACAGTTAGAATCATCTTTTGGCATACTTTTCATATCCATAATAATCGAGTATTTTTTTGCAAGGAGGTTGTATAAGCAGCTAATGTCATGTTCTATAAATAAAAAATCGCTATAAAAATAGACTCGCTTTGACACATGCACTCGCTACGCTCGCAATACAAAAAAAAGCTGCCACCATATCTTCCGTCAAAAATGTGCCCTCGCCTTCGGCCTAAACTGGGGAGCCAGCGAGTCCGAAAAAAAATTTGTCGATACGCCAATTAGGAGCTCGTGGCTAAGTAGGTAATAACAGTCGCATGGGTCGATTCATCAGGTTAAGCTACGCTTGCCGGGGTTGGTCCGTGGATGGGTGACCATCTTTTCATACCGAGACTCCTCCGTGCCTCGGAAAGCACGTTAATCCGTTGGTCCCGGTTGACATTCGTGGATCTTTGACAGTCGTTACGGGTCGTCAGATGGCGAAAGTCTGACAACCAGTCTTACCAAGGCAAGGGGTATCGTATTATTATTTTTTAAATGTCTTTGACATATCTCGGGACCCTGGGGTCCCGGGCCTTTGGAAGGCGTACGAGGGGCCGAAGCCAACTCGCAGAGGCCCGTTAGACATCCATAATGAAATGGGGCACCAACCGACGATTATCCCTGTTCGCACCATGCAATGCAGCCAAGGACAACCCCTGGTTGGTGTAGGGCTATTGCAGAACATGGAAACAAAGATATTGGACTATGGGTTTGGGTGGGTTGGTGGACTGGTTATTTTGAACTATGGGAAGACTATGGCCCCTGCCTGACCAATGTTTTTAATATAAAATACATAGATAAAATGGCAGGGGGTGACTTGCACACTCTATAATGGGCCCCCCAAAAATGGTCGCTAGCACAGTGTCGTAGCGACAAGGGGGCGACATGTCCTGGGGTGCTTGAGAGGAGTGGAGAGGTATTCCACGGCTATCAGGACAATCCCGGAAGTACGGTCAAGATCCCTACCAGCATCTTACTGGAATACTTCCTTCCTCCGAGCACGTTTGCTCTGGCGAATCTCCACTCAAGCCGGCCAATCAAGGCAAGAATGAGGTGGGAGCTCTGTTCCTCGTCATTGTTCACTCTAGCCGGCCAATAAAGGCAAGCCAGAGATGAGGAACAAGACTTCTCCCGGGAGGTAGGGTCCGTGGGGTCGCTACTGCCCAACAGCTCGCCACATGCTGCCCTGTGGGTTATTGTATCTCTCTTGGTCTGGCTCCTCACCTTAGACCCGTTCCGGCAAAGTAAACTCTACCGGCACAGACCTAGGGTTCGGAGCGCGCAAGCCCCACCACGACGTCAACGTGGAGATACGGCGGTGGGGGTATTATTATTATTATTAAGGGTAGCTGGGTTATGAAGGTCAGATAGGCAATCGTTCTATGTAAAATACTGGCATTCAGCTGTATCCGGTTAGACTGGAAAGCCGAAAAGGCTAGGCAGATTGATATTGATTTGTCTCCTGTAACAATCAAACTTAATTTAATATCGGACCACGTTTAACTACATAACCATAACCAAATCTTAATACATCTCACAATCGCAAAACTACGTATACGCTACCGTATCTATGAAAGACGATACCTATATTTCTCCACTAATACTTAGTCGCTTTGAGCGCGTTGTATTGACGACATTCATCTCAGACGAGTAGTTCCCGAACTACAGTTTCTCAGCAGTACCACAGAAGGATTTGCAGTGATCCATGGTTGTAAATGTAGGTAGGTAGGTACTGGATCTAGAAATTATATAAGGGAAGGATCTAATGAGATTTGTAACTCACCTGTATTCTGTTTAGTGAATTAAAGCAGACTCATACCTTATTACCACATTACCGTGTTTAACAGTTGTTTAGCCTAAACACCTTTTTAACATGACATTACCATAAGGAGTTTGACATTAAACACGCGTTGAACAAGACAAGTGTCTAAGTTTTTGTGGTAAGGCCCAAAAGAAATCTTTGTGTTAGTTATGATATTTTTTGTTGCCTCCAAACATGTTTGTCATACATGGCCCACTAACAATTTTTCAAAATAGGTATACCTACAAAAAAAGCCTGTAATGTTTTCCATAAAAATATATTTCATTATCATTATCATAAGCAAATTAAAAAATTAAAAAGTTAAAAAGTAAAATGTATGTATGTATTTTATTGATGAACAATAGAAAAAAGACGTTAAGGTACGCCCGTAATCGCTAAAGTAGGTAATACACCCACAGTAAGTGGTGTCCTGTCATAGGTACAGTGTGACCTTTTCCATTACGTAACTGGAACAATATTTCACACAATTTTCTAGAATTAAATGTTGCTTTGTACACGTGTAGTCGATTTTACTACCATCCAAAAAACGCTATTTTATCCATTCTGATTTCTCGGCTATAAAACAGACCTCCAGGGTATCCAATAGATAATTCAATAGCACACAGTGTTAGGTTTGTAGTTCTGAATTAATATTCATTACTGTCTTGGATAAACCTTCGCGTTTGCGCGAGGTAAGCTCCACGTCTCGTGACTGGTGTCAGTAAGAACGCGGTACGTAATGTTTTAATTGACATTGCTAATTGATTTCTTATTTTGGGTTCACTATTTTTGGCTGGTTTATTCTGATATAGTATTTGTTTAGTTATCATTTTTTTTGAAGATTTTTTTTTGTTTACGAAACTTTGATTTCTGTATTTGATTAAAAAAAGTTATAATTACAAAAAGCAAAAATGGCGTAAAATATTAAAAGAAGTTTGTAAATCTTGTGCACCAACTTTGAATTACAGTGTACAATTTTTTTACGAAATCTTTATAATAATACCAATTTTTTTTCGTAAAACAATATTTTGAATTTTTATTATGAATTTTTACTTAAAAAATTCATGACTAAATAATTTCTCAATATCATGAACAACTTCCTTATGACACGTCTTTCTTTTTAATATTTAATGAACCTTTTCAGAGAAACTGCCATGATAAAGATTGTGATGAACAAAAAACGCAAATCAGGAAACCGATCTCTTATTCCATTAAGGAAGAATAACATTACTTACCTAGTTAATATAATTTAACGACTCTCAAGAATTCAGTTTCCCTTTGTTTTTACACAAAATGTTTCTCTAGTAGTTTTCGACCCAATTTTTTTGTTACATAATATACCAGGTCATGCATGACGTCACTATGAGGGATTGATGGCCCTTGGCGTTTTGTCAAAGATTTTTGTGTCACGGTACTCTCGAACCCAATTGACATTGAAGAGCCTCTGTATCTACGTATATGTACCTACTTGTAAAGTCAGGATAAGAGTATCTTTACAATATTATTGGATACTCGTTTGACCTCTTGTACAGATCAGATTTTTAATGAAAAAATTACGAATTGTATCTACTACTAGTTCGATATTTTGTTTGAAGCTAAAATCTGACTTTTTTATAGCCCACATAGTATTTATAGAATAAAAAATATATTTCTGAGCATGAAAATGAGAAAGAATAATAAATAGTTTATCTTATTCCCTAAATATCTTCAACACACATACACTCTCATACACACACCACCGACACCTAACAGACCTCTGCTAGCCCTTTGGGGACGACAGGCGTGATGCTATGTAATAGTACATTGTGATACGTGTGTGCTCTATTGGATATTACAGGCGAGGCAGTTATTATTCGCGCGAGCCACAGACGAGCGCGATAAGGTAGCCGAGAGTGTAATAATCAATGCACCCGCGTTTCATACGACGTTTTTCAACACACTTGCAAGGAAAAAACAGACTTGTTGTATGAACTTATGCTAAAATAACGTAACCATAGAGATGATAGATTTATAAAGTTTAACTGACCTTTGTTGCCAGGTACTGACTATCCGGAGTTTCTTTTAAAAACTTCTATATCGGTTGGTGATAATACTTAAAATTTTGTGTTGTATGATAATAATTAACCCCACAACGATAACGATAATAAATATTTATGGAAAATGGCGCGCTGACTGGTTTTGTTTTTCCATAGGTGTAAATAAAGGCACTGGCAAAATTGTTAGACAGCCTATACAAAAAAATATGATATGAATAAGAAAACCAATTACAAAAAAAAATGTTACTGTAACTAAACGTACCATGGTGGAGTCAAATCTATTTCTTATTATTTACGCTCTTCTCTCCTACGTGAAATAGACATTTTTAATAATGATTTTACCCACACAACAAAAATGTTTACAAATATTTATGGAAAATGGCGGCTAGTTTTGGTTTTTTCCGCTACCGATGAGCGCGCGGTGTAAATAAAGGCACTGGTAATACCCCTGAACAGCCTATATAAAAATATAATAATGTTAATAATACATAATACGCAAATGGGTTAGGGTAGTGAACAATATAGACTGAAATAGCCACAGACGATATAAACCC
This sequence comes from Lithophane leautieri, assembly GCA_949152455.1. Lineage (NCBI taxonomy): Eukaryota > Metazoa > Arthropoda > Insecta > Lepidoptera > Noctuidae > Lithophane > Lithophane leautieri. The sequence goes on along the minus strand of OX424469.1, from coordinate 5,507,147 downwards.
TTATTTAATAGTACAGAATGACAGAGATCATTCTGCGTGAACGCGGTGGAACACGGGCAGGCCAGCGCGGTTCGTCGGGGCGGGTCAAGTGGCCTGCGCGCGTGCCAACCGCGGTCTTACCGGAAAAAAGCGCATGTCTCTGCTCGGGTGTAAATAGAGAATGCTCGTTTTTTTGTAGGATAGTGCATAATAATTCAATGTATAGTATCCCACTGACGTTTAATTATGGTAAAAAAATCCCATGGGCATGGGATTTTTTTTGCTTATGGTTCTTTTTTTTAAATAAAAACTTGCTTTTGAGCAAGGGCTAAAAAATAGAAATTGTTTTTGGTGAAGCTTTTTACCAAAGACAAGGGTCTTTGGTAAAAAGCTTCACCAAAAACAATTTCTATTGGATAGAAATTCCATGTTGCCATGATAGTCCTTACTAATTCCATACTGCCATGTCATTACTCAGAATAGTAAATAGTAATCTGCGGCGCACATTACCGCACTGGTGCGGTAATATAAAGTAAAAAGCACGCTTCCATAATACACTGCATTATGAACCTAAAAGCGGTTCAATAAGAGCCACTTTACGAGCAAGTGTGTTGAAAAATATCTTCATTGATAGACTGTTCCAGTTTTTCTTCGCGTTAACGAAGACGCTTTTAACATTTAACAGTTACTGCCTCGCAAAGTGAAAACTTTATAATGGCGTTAATTTACCGACGTGAATTTTAATGGGAAGGGCAAAAAATAATGATAGACAAAAATTGACGTGTTCAAAGATCGAAAGTAAAAACTTCATTAAAAAAAGAAACTTTGTTCATAAAATAATAATTTTTCGAAAACGACCGGCTGGATCGTAAAGTCCTTGTGATTGGTTTGAATAATGTCGTATAGTTTTTTACTACGGAAAAGGCAAATATTATTCGAGTGTTCTCTATTTGTGCACGGTTCCGTTTTCAGCAAAGATTTGTCTAACTAAAATAATGTTGAGCTTACATTGCTTGCTCTTCTGTTTGGATAACTGTTTTTCCATAAATATACAGTTTTATCATACGCTTCAACTTAAAGTCAATTAATGTTTTTTTAATAGTTTTTGATAAGACTACCATTGATTAAATTATAACAATTTTTAAACTAAATAATTTGTTCTGATTTCTCAACTTAACAGACACAAATAGAAGAGTTTTACGCCAACGTTTTACTAGTAACACTTTTTACCTCCATTATTTTTTAAAGTCACATACGGCGTTCTCTTCCACTAGTATCGGGATGAGCACTCAGCACTTGTAATAACACGATATGAGGACGTATAATATGAGGTCTCTTTTTGCTCAGGCTTATCTGTGGCATGCGGTTCCCTAGATGTTTTATTTTAATTTTCTCTTTTATTATATTGTCTGTGGATAGCATAATTATGCGATGTGCTTATTGTTTTTCGGTACTTTATAACGTATTTTTAAGATACGAGTAGTGTGTATTTTTTTGTGAACATTCATCTATACTACTTATCACAATATCACGCCTGTAATCCCCGAAGGGTTAGGCAGAGGTGTACCTATAGTACACCCACAAATCTATAAGTCCCATGTAATTCGCGAGCCTATTGCCATCAACTGGGTAAATCCAGACATCGGGCTGCTAATTGATAAATGCGGTGAGTTTGTTTGTTTGTTACGCTTTCACGCTAAAACGGCTGAACAGATTTGGATGAAATTTGGCACATGGGTATACCATGAACTGGATACAATAATTTTTATCCCGATATTCCCACGGGGTCGAGACTTATGCGGGTGAAATCGCGGGGCGCAGGCAGTTAAAAATAAATTAAAAATCTACCTGCGCCTATTTGACCTAATTCTCAAATAACAAAAAATAAAGCCCCAAAATCCTATCCAAAAATTATTGCAACCAATTCGGAAAAAGTGCATTCACTAGCCGAAAGAGTGGGCAATTCCACTATTCAAACTCATAAAACTTCAACGGAACAATATTCAGTGCTCCAATTACGGGTATAGCATTCGAGTGGTCTGGAAAGAATATTGCAAAAAACCGGCCAAGTGTGAGTGGGACTCGCATACGAAGGGTTCCATACCTTATTAAGATAGAGCAAAAAACGTCGACAAAAACATACACAACCTGTACAAAAAAAAAAAAAAGATGTAATTAAAGGTATTTCCCCCTTTAATTATTAACTTTATTTAATTTTTATTATTTTTTGTTATAGCGGCAATATAAACACACAATGTGCAAAAATTTCAACTATCTATCTTTTTACGGTTCATGAGATACAGCCCGCTGGCGGACAGACGGTCGGATGGACGGACAGCGGAGTCTTAGTAATAGGGTTGGATGGGTACCCATCGGATACGGAACCCTAAAAAAACTGGCCAATTGCGAGTTGGACTTGGGCACTAAAGGTTCCGTAGGTACACAGAATCATGTCCGTGAAAAAAAGTGAAGAAAAACATCTTCATAACTTCCGAGCTGTCTTGGTTGCGGTTTTGACTTTTGTATTTTATTTGTCACAATCACAAAATATTCTATGATTATTTTAACTGGTATGGAATTCAATATATTTTTTTTTTTTTTAGTTTTATTAGTCTACCAATTACAGCTTTATAGATACAGCCCCGTGGTAAACAATCAGACAGTCTGCAAAATAAATAGATGTAGCCTTAGTAAAAGGGGGCCCGTTGCGTTGTCACGTTTTTCGTAGGGAACCCTGAAAAGCTCCGTAGCGCCGAGGGAAGAGCGTGACGTCACGAGCCGTTGCAACAGAACCTAATAGGAAACGCGATCGTTGTCTTTAATCGAATCGGTGTACGGAGGTTGTCGAGTTGAGAAAGCTTAGAACTGGAGTAATACTGGATTCAGGAAATTAAGAGTTGGAGCAATTCAGAGGAATTTTATTTTTCTTTTTTTAATGAAAGTTCGGGAGGGGATTTGGTAAGTGGATCATCGAAGATGTAAGAATTTTTTTTTTGTTGGTTTTATTTTATTTAAAAAAAATCAGACGTTCCTTGTTGGTACCTATATTTACACGGTGGAATCCCGACATCGCTCGTAACGATTCTTACGAAGGCTTAGACATGGATTCAGTTTTGACACCTTAGTAACAAAGCTAAATGTCAGCCATGATTGGATCTTAAAAACCACAGATTATGTAAAAGTCGAAATTCGACATTATGCTACCGAAAAGCTTAATTTTTGTTAAAAAGCGTTGTAAAAGTACAAAACGCGGCTCCACTGTACTTTATGCACCGCGCGTGAGAAGCTTCATATTTTTTTTGTGTATCTTCATGTATAAGACTTTTGTAAAATGTCACAGCCAGCAAACACTTAGTTTTCGAGAAAAAAAATCCTAAAGTTTCAAAATTTTCTACTTGTTCACGTAATAAAATTGACATTTTACCACAGATAATGTAAGATTTTCACTCCTAGGTTTGTTCCGTTTCACGTTCAAACAAAGTGACAGCGGATTTTAATGGTGTTTAGTATGAATATTGTAAGTTTTAAACTTTATTTCATTTTTATATAGATGTTACCGTAATGAAGCAAAGCAAAGCAAATAATATAATTCATTATATTAAAAATAATAAAGTTTAATTTATATTTTCGTGTCGTCTCCCTACGATCATGTGTAACGAAACGTAATCGAATGTAAGTGACTCTAACGTTTGACAGTTGTCACTCATCGTAAGTACTCACAGTCGAGAGCGTCTACCGTACTCCTGTTTGCAACTACGATTGATTGACATCATGCAAGAGCGAGCGAAGCGAGCTCAGGACTTGGTGGTTCTTTTTTTTAAACCACACAGAAATAGGAGCCCCGCGTAGCGGGGCTCCGTCAACAATGCCTTCGAGTCGGGGTGGCCTAAGCCCCGATACATCTCAAATGAGTAAAAAGGCAATAAGAACTGAGGATGCAAGAGCGAGCGAAGCGAGCTCGGGACTTGGGGCACCCCGACTCGGATAGGTTAGGTTAGAAGGGGATGGCGGGGTCTGCAAGACCCCGCCATCCCCTTCGTGGTTATTTTTTTTTAAACCACAAAGAAATAGGAGCCCCGCGTAGCGGGGCTCCGTCGACAACGCCTTACAATCTTTTTTTTACCTTAACCTTGGAGTTTGACCTTGACCTTAAATATGATCATAACCTGAGAGCTTGTTATAAGGTTATATTCCAAGATTTTATTCTCTTGTGGTTTGACCTTGACTTTTGGGGTGTAGACCTTGACCTTGAAGATGTCATTGACCTCAACATTGCTTGGAAACAAATTTAGACCCGCCACTTGCTCTTCCCCACCCTTAATAATAAACTATTTTATTGGCAAATTTTTTTAAACTTTGGCAATTTTTTTCTCGGCCCCTAGGGTTTTGCTGGTTTTGCGGTTTTCAAAAATACACTTAGAATGGTCTACTCTACCAAAAAAAAAATACCTACTATATAAAAACAGTGCATAAAGTACAGTGCTTCCCAAAACGCTTCGAAAGCGATTACCACTTGTCTTCCCCTTGACCTGTCCCGAAAATTTTTCGATTGTAAAAACCGAAGTAATAAAGAAAAGAAACTTGTTACTTCTCTAGCTGTTATACTCAGCTCTTTACTATGATAATGTATTTTGTCCATTATTTTGTCCGTGTAAAATCTCATGCTGCGTCCAAATACATAAAAAAGTTCCAGAAAAGCAGAGGGGGACCACTGTGATTGATGGATTAGACTAGACCGTGTTGACAGACTACATGATAATCAAATTATGAGGACAAGAATATTGGTTGACTGATTAAGAATGCTTGTACCGTTTTTGAGTGCGAAAAGTTTAAATAAATAAATATTGTTAAAAAAACCAGTTTAGGGATCAGTCAGTTTTTAGGTCCCATATTTTTTAAACTTACCTAAAATGTTTTTTCAGTTTGAATAATTTCTAGTTATGTATGTATGTTTTCATTTTCATAAAGTATAAAATCAAATGAGAGGAACACGTAATAATTGTAGGATTTTGTGAGATTTGTTTTGTTTTGGGTACAGTCAGCGACCACATTCGATTAAAATTTCAGTTTCTTAAATCTAGATATTTAATTTAATATCGGAACATTAGTAAAATTAAAAGAACACACGACATGCTAGCGTACAATAAAATTTTATATCAATTTAGATGATCAGTAAAAGTAGCAGTGTTAATCGACATTTTTGTCGCTGACGGTTTAATAGATAAAAAAAAAACAAATCCTGGTACTTAGTAGATAACGGTTTGAAGAGCTAAGAACGGAAATGCCAGTTTTGTTACGTGTGTGAGATAGCTAAGTCTACAGTCACTAACCTGCATAGTGAGTGTGGTGACAAGAGGAAATAATATCCTTATTTGGTACCTAAGCGTGTGGTTTTTACGTCTAGAACCTTTCACATCTCAGACATTTCCCAGCTATGTGCTGTTATATTGATTTATTTAATACTTCAAGCACAGAAATGTACAGAGGCGGACTTAATGCCATAGGCTTTTCTACCAGTTAACCTTTGGGTGATGCAGAGACAAGTAAAATGTTATCGGTTGCTTGATAGCCAGCAACCCAATGAGGGTTTCCTGGCAGCACTGAGATGTCAGGTCCGGGCAGCTATCAAAAGTGTCAAAATGCCTATATTTCTTTAGTCGTAACTGAATGTTCAAACATGACGGCATTTTATATGAGAAGAGAGTAGCGCCAACTGCTGGCGTGAATTTTCATGAACTCTTAATGCGTAACACCATTTCTATTGCAATGAGTTAAGACATTGAATTAAATGAGTTGAGACAGACACAGAAAAAAAATTCTAATCCACTGCTTCCTAATTATGTTTGAAAAATTCGTCTGTAACGCAATTAATGTTTTAAAATGATTGAATTGTCAAAATTAAAGGTTATTGTTAGGGTGTTACGCTATTACCCCGCTGTTACGACAAAACAAACAATTGAATAAGTACCTCTAATGTTAGTAATGTGAAAGATAATCAAGATTTTTTAATAATCGGTAAAAACATAACAATATGTAGCGGAGTTTTATTTTTTTTGCTGAGTTGAGCCCTTTTGACATTTTTTTTTTCTGTTATTACCCGACTACGGCGAAGAAAACAGCAGGGTTATAATTTTGACCGGTATGTATGTAAGTATGTATGTATGTATGAATGTATGTAAGTATGTTCATCTATTCCCTTCTATCTTCTAAACCACTCATCACAATTTGACAAATGAGGTATCGTTAGAAGCATCTTGATCGTCCGCTGGTTATAGGCTATGTGACGTCAAATTAAAAATGGCGCTCTCTAGAGGAAATAAAATCAGGAACTTTAAAAAAAAAATTGTTTAGTCGTACCATGTTGTGTATCAAATGAAAGGGATTAATGAGCATATTTAAAAAAAAAATATTATAACCCAAATCATTTAAAAAAAAAAAAAACTATAACCCAACTACGACTAAAAAGGTATAAACAAGACACCACAGACAGACAAATAAAAAATCCGGAGTCACACGTAATCTATTCGATTTATGCCCTAACACGTGTGACACCGGATTTTTTATTTGTCTGTCTGTGGTGTCTTGTTTATACCGTTTTAGTCGTAGTTGGGTTATAGTTTTTATTACTAGTTTTTTTTATGCTGAGCTGAGCTCTTTTGACATTAAAAGTTTTTTTTTCTGTTATTTATATTTTTAAGGTGTTATTTTGCTATAATGCGAATTGAAGAGTTTTGTGGTTTAGTGTAGCTCGTGATTATATTATAATAAAACAACTGAGTGGTAAAATCAACGTCTATTGTAAAAACGCGGCAAAATCAGAGAGGGGAAATAGACACACACGACACAACTGTCATTTAACATTTTGACGTATCATACAAGAATGTTGCTGTAATAAATACACAATGAACAATGTTGCATTCATTATTTAACACCCCCTTTGGAATGCAATCCCATTTTCTTTGTACAATAATAATGTTTGTTAAAAGTAGTCCCCTTAGTTAATATGTCCGCTACCATATCAGTACCTTTACAGTTTACAAAATGTACATTTTTATTGTGATAATTATCTCTTAAGAAATGAAATCTAATATCTATATGCTTCGTTTTTGGTTTATAACAATCAGTTGAAGCTAATCGTATTGCACTCTGATTATCACAATATATGGGTAAGGGACCTTCTTCTTGCAAACCAAGTTCCAGTTGCAGCTGACGGAGCCACAACGCTTCCTGTGTCGCAGACGCCATAGCCATATATTCTGCCTCGGCTGTAGACAGAGCAACTGTTGGTTGTTTGCAGGAGTTCCACGCTATACCACCATTCTGAAAAATAAAAATGTAACCAGTGCAGGACCTTCTGTCCTCAGGGCAGCTGGCCCAGTCTGCATCGCAGTAGCCTCTTATCCCTTTCGAATCCTCTTTACTGAAGCATAGCTTTAAATCTTTTGTTCCTTGCAGATATCTCAGTATTCTTTTGACACCGAGCCAATGTTGATGTCCAGGATTGCTGACATATCTGCTGAGTTTATTAACTGCAAACCCAATATCTGGTCTAGTTGCCTGGGCTAGATACAGTAAACATCCCACTGCTTGTCGATAAGGAATATTCTCGTTACCTTCAGTATCAACAGTATCAAATTTAGCATTCACTTCTATAGGTGTTTTCACAGGTTTTGATTCTGACATTCCAAAACGCTCTAATGTTTCTTTAATGTAATTTTCTTGATCAAGCATGAGAGTTCCTTCCTTACGATTTCTAGTGATGTTCAATCCAATAAACTGTTTGGATTCTCCAAGATCTTTCATATGAAATTCACCTTTTAATTTTTCTTTAATTTCTGACTTTAAATTAATATTATTTGAAAATATAATGAGATCGTCAACCCATACAGCAACAAAAATCATTGTTTGCTGTTTCACACAGTAATAGATGCATGGATCTATTTTTGATCTAGAAAGGCCAATTTTCTGTAGCACACTATCTAGTTTGACATTCCATTGCCGGCTGGCTTGCTTTAGACCATAAATTGATTTCTGTAACAAGCATAATTTTGTTCCTTCTTCATATAACTCAGGTTGAGACATATAAATTTCATTTTCTAAATCTCCTTGCAAAAATGCTGTTATGGCATCCATCTGATCAATATCTAGGTCATATTTTGCAGACAGTGCAATCAGGTATCTTACAGAAGTGTATCTTACAACCGGTGAGTATATTTCATCATAATCAATGCCTCTTTTCTGTGCATAGCCTTTAACTACAAGTCTAGCTTTATATCTGTTCACAGCCCCTGTTTCATCAATTTTCGTCTTAAAAATCCATTTACAAGGAAGAGCTTTCTTTCCTGGAGGTAGGTCAGTAAGAGTCCAGGTCATATTTCTTTTCAGAGATTGAAATTCTTCATCCATGGCATTTCTCCATTTATCTGCTTTTTCTGAGGATAAAGCTTCTTTTACAGTTTCCGGATCTCTTGGATTTTTAATTGAACAATAATAACTAGGCTTTGAACTACTTTCAGATTCTTTAGGTTTGTTTCTTGGACGTAAGGTGATAGTACTTTCTGGTAAGTTCTTACATATTATATCTGTTTTTCTACTGGGAACATAAACATCATCTTCGTCTGAGTTTGTTGCATATTCATCGGAGCTTTCACTCACATATGTGTCTGAAGATTCTAATTGTTGTTTTTCTGTTTCAGGTTCAGGTACTGTTGATGCAGATGGTGATTGTACAACAGTAGAGCTGTCAACATCACAAGGTAAGTATATGTTATTGTTTTTCTTTATATCTTCCAAAAATTCAACATCTCTACTTTTGATAATTCTGTTTGTTTCAGGATCAGCGAGGCGGTATCCTTTGGTATTATCACAATAGCCTATAAAAATCAGTTTCCGTGACTTCGGGTCCCATTTCTTACGTTTCTCCTTGGGAACTTGTGTCATGACTTCAGAACCAAAGATACGCATGTTGGACAAATTAGGCACCTTGCCATACCATAATTGATATGGGGTCTTTTTGTTTAAAGCTGTAGTAGGTGAACGATTAATTACATATGATGCAGTAGCTGTCGCCTCGGCCCAGTAAGGTTTTGGTAAGTTAGCATCCAATAGCATACACTTAGCTCTCTCTACAAGAGTGCGGTTCATTCGCTCTGCGAGACCATTTTGTTGCGGTGAATATGGTGTAGTTGTTTGATGCTGTATGCCATACTGACTCAAATAATTATCAAAATCTTTGTTACAGTACTCTAAACCGTTATCCGTACGTATAATCTTAATTTTCTTATTAAATTCATTTTCTACTTTCTTGTGGAAATCTTTGAATGCATTTAAAATACTGAGCTTGTCTTTGAGGAAGTATACATGCACTAATCTTGAGAAGTCGTCTATGAAAGTTATAAAATATCTCATACCTCCTAGGGATGGAGTCTCCATTGGACCACATAAGTCAGAATGTATCACCTCTAGTAGTTCTGAAGCTCTGGAACCGACATGGTTGAAGGGTAGTCTCGACTGCTTTCCCTTTAGACAAGTAGTGCAGGTCACAGGTAGCTTAACCTTTTCTGAAGACAGGCTCACACCCTCAGTGCATTCTGGTAGTCTGTTTACATCTGGAAAGTTTAAATGTCCCATGCGTCGATGCCACAGGACAACATCATTTGAGATATCAGCAATACTGAGGTTGGCATTTACTTCTCTGTTAACATTAAGTAAATATAGGTTGTTTTCTAATTTAGCTGAACAGATAAAATCTCCTTTACTGTTAAAAATTTCACAATTATTTCCATTAAAGTTAACTTTGCAACCATTCTTTACCATTGCACTGACAGACAATAAGTTTCCAGCAAGTTCAGGTATGTACAAAACATCTCTTACCTGTATTCTATTTTCATCATTACCGTGCAACACCAGATTTATTTTTCCTATTGCTTTCACAGGTAACGGAGTCTTGTTAGCAACTGTGATGGTAGAAATCGGGGGACATTTGACATCATACATCCAATCACTGCGATTTGTCATATGCATTGACGCGCCTGAGTCCACATACCATTTATCATGCTCTGTAGTTACGGAAGAAGCTGAAAAAGCTGCCACAAAACTTTTATCTTCACTTTTATTTGGTGTTTTCTTCTGTACACGACAATATTTACCCAAGTGACCATATTTATTACAGTTGTAACACCTTGGGCCTCTGGATTTTCCACTATTCTGTTTTTCAGAAGTTTTCTTCTTGGCAGAATAAAAAACAGTAGTTTCTGAACTCTGAACTTCTTGTAAAAGTTTAGTTTTAATCATATCTGCACTGATTTTTACTCCGGAGCTCTCTATTGCCATAATCATGGGTTTGTATAGGTCCGGCAAACCCGCAAGCATTAATGTGCCAAGCCATTCGTCATCGACGGAAAAACCAATATTTCTCAGCTTGTGTGCAGACGTCATGATTTTGTTCACATAATCTTCTACACTTTTGGAGGATTCCAACGTTGTTGTAATCAGATCCTTCAATAATGCTACTTTTCGTGTTAAACCGTTATCATCAAACGCTCGTTCTAAGTTCGACCAGACTTCCTTTGAAGTTTTCGCATCTTGAATATGAACATAATTGATAGAATCCACTAATAATATTAGTTTTGACTTCGCTTTTAAGTCTTTGGCGGTATCAATTTTGGCGGGATCTTCAGTTTCTATGCACTGCCAGAGATCTTCAAGTTCGAGATACGCCTTCACTGCGAACTTCCAATTGGCATAGTTATCACGGCCAACGAGTTTTTCGATGTTAAATAACGAATTTGTAGACATTGTAATGAACCACGCTCTGCTACCATGAAGAGTTTTGTGGTTTAGTGTAGCTCGTGATTATATTATAATAAAACAACTGAGTGGTAAAATCAACGTCTATTGTAAAAACGCGGCAAAATCAGAGAGGGGAAATAGACACACACGACACAACTGTCATTTAACATTTTGACGTATCATACAAGAATGTTGCTGTAATAAATACACAATGAACAATGTTGCATTCATTATTTAACACGAATAAATGGATTCTTATTTCTTTTCTTTAATTCGCTGTTAAACAATGCATCTGTTACTCCATCAGTATTTAATCATGAAAAATAAATATAAAATATTTCAAGATCAACAACAAATCAATCAAATGGATATTTGTTGATGAACCAAGCAACAAATATCCATTTATTAAAAAGTGACTGAAAAATTCAATTGCTTCGAAACGTTAATCTGTTTTCAGTGCAAGGTCTAAAAAAAAATCAGCAGTTTTTATTTTAATAAACGAATTTGTGTGTACCTCTTTGGACAGTGAAATTTTTCAACGGTACACTGTGTACTGTATATAAAAATATTTTTTGTGCTCCGGTTAACCTCGAAGAGCTTGTAGCTAAGTAATAACAGCCGCACAGGTCGATCCATCAGGTTAAGCTACGCTTGCCGGGGTTGGTCCGTGGATGGGTGACCATCTTTACATACCGAAACTCCTCCGTGACTCGGTAAGCACGTTAAGCAGTTGGTCTTGGCTGTCATTTGTGGATCTTTGGCAGTCGTTACGGGTCGTCAGAAGCCTAAAAGTCTGACAACCAGTCTTACCAAGGGGTATCGTATTACCCAGTTACTGGGTTGTGAAGGTCTGATTGGCAGTCACTCCATGTAAAGTACTGGTATTCAGCTGCATCCGAATAGACTGGGAGCCGACCCCAACATAGTTGGGAAAAGGCTAGGCAGATTGATGTTTGAACCTCTTTTGTATACATAATCAGAGAATACACACGATGGTCAAATAGAGCGGACAGTGTTCTTGTCTTTGACCATATAACAACATTAGCCCATCATCTACATAGCATAACATCATTCTTCATTCAGTCTTCATTTATTTTTTTCGTTGCTTATTTATTTCTTTCCTATGTATGTATTATTTAGGATATGTAAGTATATGTGTATCTATTTTAGTATATTGTATACTTATTTTTTTGCACCTACGACCGCCCCATTTTATGTCCAGGCAAATCACTGTCCATTCCAAAGTTGCCTGGAAGAGATCGCGGAAAGCGATAAGGCCGCCCATTGTATATTTTGTAGTGTTTGTTTTTTTCCTTTTATTATATATTTTTGTGGTGTACAATAAAGTATATATAAATAAATCAATAAACATCACGCCTGTATTCCCCGAAGGGTTATACAGAGGTGTACATAATAGTACACTCACATTTTGTTCAAGTCCCATGTAATGGGGACGAACCTATTGCCATTGACAGGCACAAATCCAGACTCCGGGCACCGGGGAGACTGAGAAATTCCTGATGGAAAAATCGAACAACACTTTGAATCCCGACCTGGGAATCGAACCCAGGACCTCATGCCCAGCAGTATCGCTTGCGACCATTAGACTTACGATGCAGTCCATTGAACGTAATTCGAAATAAAAACAAATTTAACTCTGGTCGTATATTCAAAATCCCTTTGCAACATTTTTTATAATTAAATATTGAAACCTCAATTAGGCAAATAAGAAAAATAAAAACATCGCAACGAAATAACACACTAAACATAATTAAAATCTGCTCTTCATCAAAAGTGATAAAAAGTTATCAAGACATAACATCCCGCTATATAATTTATCGGACATAAGTTGCTGATGTCTGCGCCTGCGCCACGAAGCCTAATTGTACTTAATTTTCACTGAATCATTTCCTCCCTTATAATCAAGTATCACTCACAAAACTAATTCCTGACACTCGCAGACACCATGAGCTTAGCGGATGGTTTAAGTTATAAGAACTGAGCGATAAACATAATTAATTAAAATGTAGGTGCTGGGATCATCTTGTTTCCCGTTTATATTATCTAGTGAAAATCAAAGAGACAAAGATATGCCTTGCCACGTCGTTGCCAAAACCGCGCTTAAACGTTAAATTAAGTTTTTTTTTTTTGTTAAAAATTGACATTTGTGTTTATCATCATGTTTTACACGGTCTTAGTCAATTAAATGTATGATTTTACATGCCAAAAATTACTAAGTATTTCGTTTATTTCCGTGGTTACTTCACATTAACGAGTTCAACGTCAGTTTTATTCAAAAGTTTTTATAGAATTTGAATCATTTACAAACAGTCAAGGTGTCGGTCAGTTGGTCAGAAAGTCCCAAAGCTCAGAATGAAAATGACAGGGCTTCCTCATTCCAAATTAGTGCGAGGCTATTAAGGGGCCGGCGAAGCTTCGATCGCAACTACGAATCAAGTGCTACAAATGTTGCGCTAGTGTGCCTGTCGGAGCGATACACACAGCTACCGTGAACTGTACGACCAGGCACACATTTTCATTGATATGACATTTGCTTGACGCGATAGCACTACTGGTTATTGAAAATTTATGATAAATTTGGGTGTGTTCCGTAATACCAAAAATGATGAATGAAAACTTAATGTTTTTCCTTTTTTTTTCGATAATTTATAACTTGATAATTTAGGCTATGTTTCTGCTGAAACAATATCACAAGTATTGTTGTATACAGAAAAAACAACATGAAAACATGTCATTTACGCTGTAAAAATTTGCGAAATTCAATTCTCTACAACTGCATTTTAGTTAGGTTTTTTTGGAAAAAAAAAGATGTAAGAACCTATATAAATACTGTTTCAATCCGAATAACAACACACTATGGTGGAAATATGCACAAATTGCAAATGATTTAGGTATTACGTTTGTATGGAGAATTCATCCGTCGCCGCGTTCTTAACAACTGCAACCATCGCATATCGCTCCTCTCATAACTTGCGTCTAAACCGTAATGAGATTTTCCGTCGCCACTGTTATCCCTGCATTTGATACACCTGCCATAAGCTGCTATAAAAGTGTAATAACACTAATGGCATTCGCATGTCTTTATTATATAGCTTCTCGTAAACTCGTTATTTATTAAGGAGTGCTGCATTGTTTTAATTTTAATGCATAGTAAAAAGTTTTGCTTCACTATTTGTAGAAGTAATAAATCGCAGTGGCTTTTATGTACCTATTTGGACGATCGTTTCGTGTCAGCATAGTTTAAATGTACCTACTTGAATATGCGTCATCTTTGACGTGGCATGACGTCCGCATTGTCTAATTTCGGCTTAGAAAATTTCAGCATAACTGTCACGCCAGTTAAATAACACCAGATGAGTTTATTTTAAGTTGAAGGTGTAGTTTCATACTGTATTTCAGGAATTGCAATATTTTTTCCTAATTTGAAAATCTGTAGAACTTTCCTGTAATATAAATGTTTTATTACCTGTTTTTATTACACATCGCCAGCCGAAGCGAGGCTGTATTTGAGAAAAAAATATAAAAGATTCGTATTAAATTCCTACACATTATTCATGCAATCATGCCAACAGTCACGTTAAAATCTGTAATATGTACAAATCTTTTATACTGTTGAGAGTTCGATATATAAAACACGGCTAACCCGACATTTTATCAAGACAGCCATAAAAATTGCGCTCTTGTAGTTATTCTTTGTCATATTCAAATTGCTTCCAACAAAGTATAGAAATTCTATTAGAACTACCGCTGCCGTATTCCCGAGTATTTCTGGTCTTAAGACTTGCTCTAACGTTTAGACCATTAGTAAGTACAGGGAACCATAATCGTAAACTTTATATTTCCTCGTTAATAGTATAATCTTTTGAAGAGACGCGGACGTGTAAATACATAAACAAAAACTATAATTCTAATAAATATTTATATGCCTTCCTATGTAAACGATCCCGCGAAACATCAAAATTCAATCTCAGCCTGAATTACGCATAAAGCCCATTTCATCTACATCGTAAAGTGTAACCATAAAACGTTGAATCTTTTCAGTGCGTCGTATTCAGTGGCACGCAATCAATCAGACGTATTAGCAAGCATCGATGGCGGTAGCTGAAGAAACTCGGCTTAAGGCGAAACCACCAGAAAAGCCCGCAAAAAAAATTTCTTACGTTTTTTTGCAATTTACAGGTCGGTCATCAACACCAATCTCAAGTTCAAATTACCCTATTGAGTTACTACAAGTATTTCATGAAATCATTACATTTTAGACCAATTCTTACTAATGATTCTAATTCTATAAATACTCGTACATATTTGTTACGGGCGCGGATCTTATTTCGATTAACATACAACCTTCGACTGACCCGCAAATTGCAAAAAAAGTGAGTAATTTAATAAGAAATTGTGCGGGCTACCTTATGGCAGATTCCGACCGTTATTGGTTAAAATTAAGACTCTTGTATCTTTACAAGTAATGAAGCAAAGATCCTCCCATAAGGAAGTAGCTACCACAGGTAAAATTAGCTTATGTATCTATTTATATGCCCAGTTTGGCAATAAAAAATGCTACCATTGGTGAGCAGTTTATAGGAACCGAGCATAGCACATCTCCCTTAATGTATTCAAGGTTGGCAGTCCTTATAACACTTATTGGCATTCATAAGCGCTTGGAGTCTCATAAACTGTAGATCAATATTCCGAAGCCGGTAAGCTGCCGGTGCCACGGCAGTCGAATCCTTTGTACTCTAGATTACGTTATTTAGGCAACCATTGACATGTAAATTCCTCTAGGCTATTAAATTTGCATTCTAATTAAAACAAGACACCCGGTATTGGCTTATTTTGTAAATACTGGCTGCTTCTTGTAAG
This sequence comes from Lithophane leautieri, assembly GCA_949152455.1. NCBI lineage: Eukaryota > Metazoa > Arthropoda > Insecta > Lepidoptera > Noctuidae > Lithophane > Lithophane leautieri. The sequence continues at coordinate 5,491,496 of OX424469.1, read as the reverse complement.
TAGGTACTTCAGTTTGTTTACCTAAAGTTTCTGTATAGTCAGTCTGAAGGCTGGCGTACTTAAGCTTTTATGGAGACTACATTAAAGTTGCCTAAAATTAAATAATAAAAATCCTTTTTGTTAAGATTTTTTTTAAACAGTAAATAGGTGAACGCATACCTAAAAAAGTATGATATACTTCAATAATTTACAGAACATCAGGTTTAACTATTTAGTATTCATCTAAGCAGACGGAGCAGTGTGGAGCTCTTGCAGATCCAAACAGACAGACAAATAAAAAATCCGGAGTCACACGTGTTAGGGCCATAAATCAAACAGATTACGTGTGACTCCGGATTTTTAATTTGTTTGTCTGTGGATTCTTGTTTATACCTTTATAGTCGTAGTTGGGTTTTAGTTTTTACTAATTTTTTTTCTTTTAAATAGTTTTGTGCTTATAATAATATACATATATTTTGAAATGTGCTCATTAAGCCCTTTCATTTGATACCCAACACGGTACGTTTAAACAAAATTTTTTTTTTTAGTTCCAGATTTTATGTCCTTAGAGGGCGCCATTTTTATGTGACGTCACAAAGCCTATAACCAGCGGACGATCAAGACGCTTCCAACAATACCTCATTTGTCAAATTGTGATGAGTGGTTTAAAAGATAGGAGGGAACAGATAAAAATACATACATACCGGTCAAAATCATAACCCTCCTTTTTTCTTCGCCGTAGTCGGGTAATAAAAATTACTCAGTCATATATTTTAAAATCAGCGTGAAAGTTCTATTCAAAACATTATAACCTTAGTTTCATACATAGGTTAAAGTAGATATAAAATTACACACATAAACATAATATCACGCCTTGGTTCCCCGAAGGGGTTAGGCATAGGTGTACTTATAGTATACCCATATATACATTTCCCAGTTATTTTTAAGTCCCATGTAATACGAGCGTATTGCTATGAACCGGGCATAAATCAAGATCCGGGCAGCTACTGAAAAATTCCAGATGGAAAAACCCAAAAGCACTCTGCAAATCAAATAGTTTATCATAATAATCGATATCGTTTAGCACACCACTACTATCAACCTACGCTGCAGTGCTGCCCTCACGCGGCCACACTAACAGTTACTTGATGCAAAATTGCTCTACTACCCACAGTTAAGAATTATAAAGTAATTTCTTTGTTGTAACTCAAGTGATAAAAGTGAAAACTGTTTCTAATGTTTTTTCTTGCGCGTTAATTTGTCTTTGTTTTAATTGAGTGCATCACCTATATCGACCAACCCACTGTCCGCATGGTCCACTCTCACAGAGCGGAGGCCTGGGTCCCAGCAGTGGGAACATCATACATTACGTAGGTAAACATTAGTGGTGCGTTTAAAGCCAGTGCAAGTGGTACAACTTTTGTGTTTTCAAATAATATGTGTTGAATGAAATGTGCATAGAATATGAATAGCTCAGTGCAAATTATTTGTAAAGGTAAGTTAAAGAACTGTTATGTTTACGGCTGAAGATCTTATAGTAGGTACGAGTATTCACTTTGTAATATTATGTTTATGTAGAATTCAAATCAGAGGTGTTTACTGTTTTGTATATTTCGTTTTAATATTTCATCGTTTCATTTTCAAGATTCATTATCATGGTCATCTTTTGTCGATGTACAGCTGACTGCATGTCTGTAATAACACTTTAACCTTGAGCTGGACTAACGTAGTACGTGTGTTTCAATAGAAGAAGAGGCCAGCTTGTACTGGTTTTGAGTAACACTGATGCGCGGCCTCATGTCATCAAAAGATCAACCTACCTCACAAAACATCCTCCAACATTTGAAATTCGAACAGAAACACAAAGCCACAAGAGCACATGAACTTGACAAAAATAACAACCAATAAGAAGCTAACGACGTTCTTCACGAAGCGACGCCATTAGACGACTCTGAATTCAAAGCAATGTTTTCACAATATGCTGTGAAGCTTTGTGGTTCCCGACTTAGGAAGGTGTCGTGAGAAGGATCTTTAGGATTGTATAAGGACGTGTACTTTGCTGCGCAGTGTGAGCTGGAGGTACTTACTATTGTTACGTCATGCGATGATCGTACAACGAACAATAATTTCTTCTGAAGTTTGGTTCTTTTCCTTATACGTACAGTCGAACAAGCTAGCAGCCGTCTGTTCAAGCCAACTTACAGTAAAAATTGTCAATTTGCTCGATTTCGTATCAAAGAAAAAAGTAATAGCTATAGATAAACTGTGCAGCTTGCTGACCTAATTCTTCTTCACAATATCTACACCAAAGTTGCTGTTTCAAGTTTTCCTTTGCGGAAAAGATTAGCCAAGACTTCCATCTCCGGTACAGCTTAAAAATTTATTTTTCAAAGCTCAATAAAATAATTTTGTACAACGTGGGACAGTGAATTGTTTTGTTGTATAAGTGCTAAGCCACAACAAATAATTTTATTCCCGCTGACCGGTCTCATGGCGAGACCCAACGCGTGATAATGCATTATTTATACGCCCTAAGACGACCAAAACGAATGCAGATACTAACGAAAAATAAGATACGGAGGCACAGTCGCCTTTTGTCTCAACGACAAACGTGCCTTTTGAATAAATAACACAAATAAAAATCCTATAAATATTGAACAACAGTATATTTCACACTTTACCGAGAGCCACGGTAACTGAGATATATTATGACACGGTTATATCGATGTTGGTTTTTTGGGTGGTTGCTGTTTTCACGAATCTTTGTTTGTAAACGAAGCGCAACAATGCGAATGAATTTTTATTGTTATTTTTTACAATGTAGGTCTGTATATTTTATGCGCCCAAGTTTGGTAGTAGTCGCAAAAAGCGCCAGAGACGCAAAAATTTCGTCATTTTCTATCACTTTTTATATAGGTTGGTATCTGAAAACTATAGTTTGATTTTTAGCTCGCCCAATACTAAATTTTAAATACAATATTTGGTGTCCAGAAAGTTGCTGTTGAATTTTACCATTAACAACCTAGGGGTGAAATGAAATAAAAAGTAACGGCATAGTTAGAGGTATGCTCGTGTAGATTTGTTTAGTTTTCGACCAATATTTCATCGTCACAGGCAGCTGGTCACCACGTAACGTCAGTCCTCTACCAAACATGGACACAGAAAGGAATGGGGACATTTGATTAGTTTTTTTTTTTGTGTCATCCACGACTTTCATACTGAACTTCGAATACCGAGCGAAACTGAATTCATAAAGTTTTAAAAATTTACGTGAGTTAGAAGGTGCGTTATGACGACTTATTTAATTGAGAATTTCATATTTTATCACTGACAGTTACGTATAGTTTTTTATATTTATTTTTATTTTATATCAGGTTCAGTGAAGCAAAACAGACGACTCAACAAGTCACTCTACAAAAGCATCGGTAAAAACATAACTCTGTCTTTGCTGCCGCGCAGTTGGGTATGTATTTAATTAGTTTTTTTTTTTTAATACTAAGTTAGTTCTTAGTTACCTACTTGGCGTCCTGAAGTAACTAGACATGGGAATGTTCGTGCGTCATCATCATTGCATTTACATAATAATTGCAGTAAGAGAAACCTATTATTTCAGTTTGTTAAGTTTAAGTTGCTCAGACAGAATAAAGCTATCTTAACAAACATCTCATTTTCATGACGTACTTTTTTCTTGGCACCAAATAGTTTTATGGTAAATCGCAACTTTCTTGAAAATAATATAGTCTTATAAGACCAGCAATTTGTCACCGGGCTACTGGCAACCTTGCACCACCTCCTATTGCCAGCAGTATGCTTCCAAAAACACAGAAGCACGTTGCTGCAACAATACGCTTAGTGTTGCCAGCAGAACCCAAAAATACGCAGCAACAATGTTGCTTAACAATCCGCCTATAATGTTTCCACTGCTGGGACACAGGCCTCCTGTCTATGAGAGGAAGTGGGCCGTAATCCACCACGCGGGCCCAGTTCGGGTTAGTAGATGTCACTTTTTTTTTTATCATAGAGCAAACGTAATACAGAGTCAGACATTTGACATTACCAAAGGTTACGTGTATCAAAAACATCAACAAGCCTCCAAAGTTTTTCTATTACGTACGTGTTAGCGTATGAATAGTGGATATGTATGGCGCAAAACTGCCAGAGCGCACTAGCGTTTATAAAGCGTTAATATATAAATCAAAACGTGGTTCGGTCTCGCCGATATGAAAGAACGTTTACATTTTGTACAGTTTTGTATGTGTTTCGTGTTAAAATTTTGCTTGAATGTATGAAGGAAGGGCGATATTTTTCAATACATATTGTTGGAGATACTTAATTTCAAATATACGAGCGGTTGGGCTTATTTTAGCCCATATTTTGCGTATAGAAAAGTTTTTATGTTCCGTAGCATGAGGTTTGTTAATTCATCCAAAATATAATAAGTTCCGATTTGGAAATTCTATGTACAGAACCTAAAATGTTTAAGTACGGAACGATAGCCTGTAAGTATTAAGCTTATGAAGTCGTGTAAAGCCTGATTACACGGTGGGCTTAATTTCCTAAGCAACAAAAAAATTGCAACGTCTAAATAATATTTTGACGATGCAAGTTTTTTGTTGCTTCAATTTTATTGTATGCCACTGGCAAGACACTCGCATCGTGTAAATGGGGCTTAAAATGGTGGCAGTTAGCAAGTTTGACACAGAGGTGACACCACTCACAACACCGCACCAGGTATCATTTGTCATAGATCTGTTTTACATATAATTGCACCCCAAATAGTTAGTACTTATATAATGAACTAGACAATTAATAAAACTAGACAAATAATACCTCTCAAAAACAATGGTTAACATATTCAAGTACCGTATAATCAAATAAAACATATTATTGGCTAATCGATTTATCAGAATAACCAAATTAACTTTGCATTTCCATAATATTACCAACCAGTATATTAAGTTCCCGAAATATTAGGTACGCAGTGGGAATATTGGATATCGATTACCCAAATGCAAATATTTTTTTTTTTTTATTGTAAGTATGTGTACGTTCATTTAGTAGGAACATTTTAGAATATTCGTTGCTAAAATGTCGGTATCCTAAACTAATTATATGCAGCGAAATTGCCAAAACATTATGTTCACAAAACATTGTTATAATAATTTTATTTTAAACTTAGTTTAAAAGCAGAGTATCTATTCAGGTTTACATTTGTTAATTGTTTTCATTAATTATTATTAAAATAGATACAAAATAGATAGAAAAGTGGTTCTTAGGAGTAATCAGATAACTGCCAAACAATACTCTTTCAAAATGTAAGCACTGCCTACTACCGATTTGATTCTCAAAATGATCATGGAAATCTCGAAACCCACAAGTATTTATTGAATTGAAAGCATTTTGCTGTCTGTCCGTCACGTATTCGTAGGGAAAAATCTTTTTTTGGGGTTATAATATTTATGTTTTTGAAATGTGCTAATTAAGCCCATTCGTAATGATAACAAAAAGGGCATCATTAAAAAAGAAAAATTTAGTTCATGACTTTATGTCCTCTAGAGGGCGCCATATTCAATGTAATGTGACGTCACATAGCCTATATAAAGCGGACGATCAAGACGCTTCCAACAATACCTCATTTGTCAATTGTGATGAGTAGTTTCGAAGATATGTATGTATATATCTTCTAAACTATTCATCACAATTACCTACAAAAATACCTAGCAAAAATGGGGGTTATGATTTTGGCGGGTATGTAATTACCGGCCAAAATCATAACCCCCATTTTTGCTTCACCATAGTTGGGTTAAAATCGGTGACTACGATAAAGAGAACCTCGTTGCTAAAACCCCAACCAAACCATATCTAGACAGTCCTCATAACACCAAACTCATTTGCACGACTTACGATGTTACCCAACTACGTCTGTTACCGACAAATAAACTTAAATCCCCCAAAATTGAGCTTAACCCTCTACATACCCACGAATTTACAAGTTAACCCTAATTCCTGATATCGCTGGTACTGTGAGCCCGTGTTTGTGAATTACTGGAATAATCTACGCCCGATTGCCTATTATTTGGGTATCCAGTTCTTTGCATAATTTAACTTTTTGGTCCTACTAATGATGGGTCTGGACTAAGTTGTTAATGAAGGGTCTAGAATTATGAAGTTACTTCTGTAATGTGAACCTATAGCACTTTGTTACAATGTTTGTACTGCGCCGTGTTTTGTTTCGGGTTTGCCCCAAAAATGTTAATGTTATTGTTCCGAACTAAAAGTCTGTGTTCATAAAATTACGCAAAGCTACAAAATTATTAATTGTATCTAATGAATGCAGTTGTGCGAAAATGAAATCACCCAATTACACATTTTTACGTCCTCGCTCTGACATTTCATCATGTTAAAACGCCAGCAAAATTCACTTTAAACTCATGCAAATACCTAACTAAGTTACCGTAAATCTCAGTCGACATTCAACAGTCAGATTCTATTCAGGACACTAAAACGCTGCATTCGACAAACGCCAAAACTCAAATACCGAGACTACGTAGGGTAGACCGTTCCTAGACCTGTTTGCGTTGCAGTCCATTACCATAATTAACTCCAAACACTACGCTCTGTAGCGGTGACAACTCAAACATTCGGGGTATCGGTGAAAATTGTAAGCAAATAATATCTATGAGATACAAGCGTTTGCTTATAGCGAACTTGAATCAATGTGCGGGCCAATAAAATGTCGCTTGAAGCGTTTTTGGTAGCAATTCTATTTTTTTATAGAGTTTATTTATTTGAAATTCAAAAAATGTGAAGAAATTAAAATCGCTCGGTGACAGAAATAAAAAAAGATCAGCATAATAAAACTCGCTTCAGCATTATTAATTTTAATACTAAATTTTTCATAAGCATAACAAAAAACTATAACATTTAGTTTGTGTGTTAAGATTAAAGGTAGAAATTTTCCTCCGGATAATAAAGCTAGCAGTAACGAATTCAGTTATTTTTCATCTCACTCCCTAATCCCATTTCCATGTAGTCACTAGTCTTAATTACATTTTCCAGTTCCTAGTTATAAATACGACAACTGCAGGGTTATATTAAGGGGACTATGCGTGCACTGGCATTAATTTCCATTAGGCTTTAACCAACTTCTTTGTGAAGTGTGTTTTCTACACTTAGATATAATAAAGAGAAAATATTGGTATTTTTGCTTGTAATGAATAGGTAAACACAAAAACTACAAGGCTGATTTAAAAAATTCTTTCACCAGTAGAATGCTATAATGTGACTGAGTTGCATTTATAAAGATATCACGCAGGCGAAAACGCCGGCGGAAGCAAGTCTTTTATATAGGCAATATCTCGTTTTCCAAACCAGAGAGATTTATATAAAAATGAGGAGGAGCTCGTGGCTAAGTAATAACAGCCGCACGGGTCGATTCATCAGGTTAAGCTACGCTTGCCGGGGTTGGTCCGTGGATGGGTGACCATCTTTACATATCGAGACTCCTCCGTGCCTCGGAAAGCACGTTAAGCCGTTGGTCCTGGCTGTCATTTGTGGATATTTGACAGTCGTTACGGGTCGTCAGAAGCCCGAAAGTCTGACAAACAGTCTTGCCAAGGGGTATCGCATTACCCAGTTACTGGGTTGTGGAGGTTCGATAGGCAGTCGCTTCATGTAAAATACTGGTATTTAGCTGCATCCGGTTAGACTGGAAGCCGACCCCAACATGATTGGGAAAAGGCTAGGCAGATGATGAGAGATTTATATAAAAATGCAAATATCAGTGTCCTTTTTTCAAAAATACATTTAACAAGCTTAATAATCAATCAGCAGCATCTTATCCGGATAATGATATGATACGAGTATTAATGATCTTCTATAAATAAAACGACGGTATCAAATGTGATGCTGTTAACTTACCTACAAAGTTTTAATGATGTTTCATCTCGAATGAGTTAGATAACCTTAGTGTAAATATTGAATGTCGATTTGTGAGATCCATGTCAAAACTTCGCTGAGAGGGAAGTATTTAATGACATATTTGTTTGTTTATGTAGGCAAATACCTATTAGTGTAGACGACGACGAATCTTCGTTTCACGGAATACTTATATCTCTTAGCTAGAAGCCTGAAAGTAATCAAAATATATGATAACGAATGAAAATACTTTTCAGCACCTTCTAATTAATCAAACCAGATTCCAATACCTACGTGTATTCAAAGCGTTAAAATACAAAAATCTTGGTTTTTGTAAACGTTACTCTCTACTTCTTTGAAAGATTTGACCAATATGCAAACTGAAACTACCAACACTACCATACAAATATTACCCAGCCAAATAAAACATAAAAAAAACGTAATTTTACCATCCCTAATTAAAACTCCCCAACTTATCCGTATAAATCCGCACAGGTACGTAATGGTATATCGATTGACATACTAAGCTGTCCCACTGAACCGATTCTGTTTAATCAACGCCCAGATTGGAACTATTGGAACTATTCGAAGTGATTGAAGCGAGTACCCCGTTGACGAGCAATCTTCAACTAATATCCTTCGCGAGAACTCAATTACAATACGGCAGTGCCTTTAATTTCCTCATGTAAGTCTGTTCGAAGCTTACTGGTTTAACAATGCATGTTACTATTTGTTGTCGATGCTATCTCGAGTGGGTGCGAACGTGGTGAGAATAGAGTGAGTTGGGAAAACAATGTTTTATGTGCAATTAAAGGAGATGAGAGTTCGCTTTTTAATCAATTTCCAAAGTAACAGTTAAGTTTTCTTGTATTTTTGTTTTCACAAATAATAATGTTTAGGATGATCAATTAGAATTCTTAGCTGTTGATAAAATAAAAAACGGCGTCCTAAAAAAAATATAACTAATCATAAATATGAATAAATCGTGTTTTGATGATAGTATTAGATTTGACTGAAGAATGAAGATACCTGCTTCTCACAAACAAACAAAAATAATAATCGAAAGCATTCCATTTTCAGATACATTCTATAAATGCCTATTGTTAGGATACCCAGGTCGTGTAAACATTATTATTGCCACAAAAAATATAATCTAATCCACACAAAGCCGTACTATCTAGGTACCTAGGTCTAGTCTGAAACCTATTAACAATAGAACATTTATAGTTATCTCTGAGATCTCCAATCGAATAGATTTGGTTCTACTTCTTTGTCTATTTTAGTGTCGAGCTCCGTATCTATTGTGTTGCCTTGGGCAAATTCAGGTTTATATGTTTGAACTTTATTTTTTATTTTTATAGTAAATGTTTTGTTAATTTATTTTTAGTGTTTAGAGAGAATTTTTGGTTGCTATCTGTTTTTTGGCACTTGAGGCTAAACAAAGAGATAGTCTACCTCTTGTCGAAAGTGTAACGTAATTCGGGTCCCTAATAGTTGAATAGTTCAGTAATAGTAGAATAGTTTAATTTCTTTAATTGACGGTGCCTACCATGAAATGGCTTTTCATTTCATTCAACTATTTCTCATATTTCTACGAAGCCTTTACCTACATCTAGGAATGAACAGATGCAAGTGATGTGTTCTAACTTCCAATCATCTCTTTGACTATTGTGGAAACTGGGACAGGTTTCGAAAAGAATATTGAACGAACAAACAATAAAATAGGCAGCTTGCAGATGTTTCAGGCATTACACAAACAAAGAGATTACCTTAAGATAAAAAACATTAGAAGTAAATATAATATAAAGTATTCAGGTAGTATTGTAAATCCGTAATTGGCTGTAAGACTAGTTTATAATCTAAGATAATTCTCCAAAGAGCTGTGGATTTTGTGAATAATAAAGAATAGAATTCAAACCTCGGTTAAATAACCTAGAACATAAAACCACACTTTGTAAGAATATTCCCAGAAAAATCCCGAACGTAGGTAATCCACGAAACAAAAAAAAAATAAAGACTAGCGGAAAGATTTTCAAAGATTCTTAAATAATAAATTCCTAAAGACCTCCTTCCTGGGCCACCACGTTGGGAACAATTCTTTAGAAGATAGAAACCTTAATCATAAATAAGAAAATAATCTAGATTTGTATCTACATTTTTTTACAAAGCAGAAAAATGTTTTACTTATACTAGCTTCCGCCTGCGGCTTCGCCCGCGTGGTATGTCGATAAAATGTCCTTTCTCAGGACAGAGTTACTTTCGCATTTATAATATTGGTAAGGAAATAAGGATTAGAATTTCTCTTTTCTTCAGATGATGACAAACTGCTCTGGTCAGACCGTTTTATTGGAATAAATTCCAACAAGACCATTTTCTATAAAGAAACAGTTTTAGTTACTTAATAAATTCGTACAATATGACACTATTTCCATAATTATTATTTTCTCAAATCGTCATCCGAAACAATGAAATGGTTCCTTTTCTTATATTTTTTTTCAAGTAACAACCGACAACAGTCGACAACTTTACTCCAATATGACATTCTGCCAATACAATATTTCAATACTCACCACAATCTGCCTAGAATATAGAACAGTTCAATATTTTTTCCTGAATATCTAGTCTTCATCGACACCATTTAACTACCAAAACAGTTTATTGAATAAACTGACTCCAGTCCTCGTATAAAGCCGGTTCGGCGATTTGAATAGAACACGCTATCGGCCGTTGTCGCGGCACCGAATGGGATTGTATCGGCAATAGGCCTCAGGTGGCGATTAGAGCAGATCTCGGAATAGATAGGGACACGCAACTCCATACACAAGTCTACAATACTATTTAACTTCGGATTGTGTTGGATGCTAGTTGGATTGCTGTAGGCAGGTATATCTTTGACTCGGTCGTTGACTCGTTTGGGAGAAAAGGATAATAAAAGGAATACGGAAGCATTTTTTTTGTTTTTTTTTGGTTCTACTGCAGCATTCAGTACCAGATTCATGTTTATTATTATTTATTTGTTTATTTCTGATAATTATAATCCATACAATACATAAAATTAAATTAAAATCAAATGGTACATTAATTATAAGTACCTAATATTATTTTTAATTTTCTGTGCTTGGAAATCGTTTACCATCATCGTGTAAGAAAAGTTCGGTCCAGCACGCAAATTAGGCACTTGTTCATTTGAAGAAGTAATTATAATAATGATGATGGAATCAACCATTTTGAATTCCGGAAAATTGGACATGTACATTGCATTTTGTCTAGACTATTTAGCCTACTAACGACAAAACAATTTTTATTTTTTTCAAAAAGCGACTGGTTTTTTTCTTTCAGATAGTTATGAAACTCTGTGTAGATTTTCAACGTGTTATTCAACCATAGAATACCATTCAAATCATTAAATAGTTCTATGACACTAATTCCAATCTTAATGAACATGTCAGAGATTATTAGTGTAATATTATGTATGAAAACTTGCATGAAACCATAATCTTTTGACGCATTTGACACTTTTCTTTCACACCTAAATAAGAATTTCCATAATTATTATTTACATTTCGATATTGCCCTACATATTACGACATGAACGAAAATTAGATTGTCGCTATATTTCAAACGGATTTTAATCGGTGCCGACTCAGGTGCTCTGTAGAGTCGATCTCTACTTAGATAGGTACTTGTAACTTTGTAAACAACATGCTCTAGATTATTATGTAATGGTGTAATGTAATATCGGGTTTAGAGTAGAGACTTTATAGGTGGTTCGATACTATTTCGTATTTCGGAATATCTTAGTTATGGAGCGGTGCGATTGATCTAAAATACCGACAAGAATATTGAGAGGAATTTAATACGTTTTCTGGTGTATCAGGAACTGTTGAATAATTTCACCAATCAGTATTGATTTAGTTCAAGATGTCTACCACTATTATTACACTATAACAACACTACACACACACACACACATACTATATACACACACTTATTATCACACACTACACACTTATTGTATACTACTATTTATCAGGTATGATTTAGATATTGAACATTATTAAAAGGAAAACAGAAAATAGTACATTGTGATACTAGTGTGCTCTATTGGATATTATAGTCGAGGCGGTATTATTAGCGCAAGCCATAGGTGATAGGTAGCCGAGAGTGTAATGATCAATGCACACGCGTTTCTCAACACACTTACGAGGAAAAACACAGACTTGTTGTAAGAACATACGCTACAATAACGTAATTATAGAGATAACACATTTAAATTTATAAAGTTCAACAGACCTTTGTTGCCAGGTACTTACTGACTATCCGGAGCTTCGTTTAAAAACTTTTCTACGTCTGTTGGTGACAATAATTTAAATTTCGTATTTTTGATAATACATATTTAACCACACAACGAAAAAAATAACAACTATAACGAAAATGGCGCGCTGGTTGTTTTTCCATAGGTGTTTTCCATAGGTGTTCCATAGGTTTCCATAGGTGTTTTCCATAGGTGAATTAATACAGGCACTGGCAAAACCGCTAGACAGCCTGTAGTAAAATAAACAAAAAATAATGTTTTGAATAAGAAAAAAATAATACTAAACGTATGGCGGGGTCAAATCTATATAATATTATTTACGTATTGCTATTCTTCCATACGTGAAATCGATATTTTAAATATGTAATAATTAAACTACACAACGAAAACGATAACAAATATTTATGGAAAATGGCGCGCTGCTTTTGTTTTTACGCAGGTGTTCATATAGGCACTGGCGAACCCGCCAAACATCCTATATACGATATAAAAAAATTAATAAACGCTAGATAGTGTTTTGAATAAGCAAATTAAGTAAAGATTTTAAAAAAAAAATTGTTTATTATAAAACGCCCCTGGTTTGCCTATGGTAATTTTTTTAGGTACGTAAATTACATTGAAATAGTGCATTACAATACAAGAGTGCTGTGTTGGTCACACACTCGGCTCCCTTATCGCGCGAGCCAGTTTCATACGACGCTTTTCAACACACTTGCGAGCAAAAAAACAGACTTATAATGTTAATGTTTTAATTATTGAAACAATTAGTAAAAGTACAATTCTCAAAATTATACCGAACAGTTTTTGTTGGCATTTTGGCATGAAGTCTCTTTGATCAGATTTAATTAAAAAAGCGCCACTCTGCTCTTGTGAAGAGATAGAGAATGCTTATTTAATATAATAGGATAGTCTGTTCATACTAATTCCATGTAATTATAATATCCCACTGACCTGCTCATGGGATATTTTTTTTCTTAACTAATCGCCCATGATTTGCCTATGGTATTAAAAAGTTTCACCAAAGTCAATTTCTGTACATGTATGGTAGGTATGGAATTAGTAAATACTATAATTGGTAACATGGTATTTGATGTTGCCATGATAGTACTTACTAGTTCCATACCTACTGCTGTCATTACTCCGACTAGTAAATAGTTATCTGTGGCGCACATTACCGCACTAGTGCGGTAATGTAAAGTAAACAGCACGCTTCCATAATACACTGCATTATGAACCTAAAAGCGGTTCAATAAGAGCCACTTTACGAGCAAGTGTGTTGAAAAGCAATATAACTAAACAAACAAGCAAGTATGCGATATCAGGAGCCGTATTATGAAGTAATTATGCCATCACTATTCCAGTTCGAAAAAGGTATGGTGCTATCGGTCAAATATATTTTTCCGTCTCTCTCTCACACTGGAATTATGATGACTTTTAAACGACATAACACGGCATTAGCACCTTAATTTAAACACTTCTTAAATACTTAACCCTTTCCTGGTAGACCGCGAAGCATGAACTCCTAAAATCAAACGCTTTAGAAAGGCGTAAAACCTAACATCCTCCTTGATAACGTCAAACCATAACAAGATTTTCGAACATGTTTTCGCAACACGATCCCAGAACAAAAGAACCAACTTTCTTAAGCCTCGAATAATGTGCATTTTAATTACATTTTCTTGCTTCTGAATTATGCAAGGAACAGTCGTTATTCTTAATGGTTCGGATAAAATCCTAAACGATCATTTTGCTATTGTGCGTTCTGAGATGGAGATAGCAGTAAAGTTGTTCAGCTTTATTTAATTCATCGCGTTAAGTTATAAGGTACTCAAACGTAGTGCGTGAGCCTGTATATTTCGTAAAAGATTTAATAAACTTTTTCAAGATTATTCAAGTGTTGCAACCCAACTCCATTACAATGATCGACTTTGAAATTCAGAAGAATACACAAAAGTTCTTGATACAATAAGCAGGCGAGACAACAATCCGAATCGCGTGAACATCAAAACAAATCTTCAGCAAGAACTCAAAATATTTCGCGAGAAAGAAAACAAAAGAAAAGTTTTAAAAACGACACCGATCCAAATAACAGGACGAGATAATACGCGGGTCGCGTTAGTGAAACGTCATCGGCAGTCATGGCACGTCCTACACCAGCCTGTGACACAGCCTCCAGATATACAGAAAAAATAATACACGAACAACTTTCACAAAAGTAGGCGAAGTCATTTATCAAGCTAGCGCTAAGAACTCTCGACAGGGAGAACTTTTGATACAGGATACGCTGGCGCTAGACATTAATAATAAGGATATCATAGTACTTGGAGTGTTTTTAGGATGTCTTCAACGTGTTTTATCACTTAAGCTCGAAAACTTTCCTCTTAACGTCAGGGAGTTTTTGCTCGCGGCTGTCGTGTCAACCGCGACCTAGTTAAAGGAACTTGTAGTTTTTCTTTTATGCATCTAGAATTCTTGTTCTCTAAAATGCTTTTTATTATTTTATTATGTCTCTGCTTTTTAATATTCCAAACTGCTATGTAAAACTTTCTCCATTAAACTACCCCAAGATTTAGCATTCTCACGCGGAGGTTGTAACTTGTAACTTCATAATAGTATCAAAGCTAATATATCGAGAACAAACAACTTCGGTATCTTTATTCCCGGCGCCTGCCTCCAAACTCGAGCCGTATTCTGTCCGTAACTAACTTCCAGTTAGACCCGTAAACGACTTTACGTGTCGAACAAGGAAATCAAATTATCAACTCCTACCAACTTCGCACCTCTTCCAGTCCGTACGAGATACTGGAATTTGTTGCCCGAAAACGGTCGCCCTTCACTATTTGAAAATTCTGTACGTTTCTTTAGACAAAAATATGTGTAGGGGCACGCGATGCCAAACAAGCTTTATTGGGTATCTTCGCCGAAGTATGCGAGTTGGGAATTCAATATGTGACAGTGAAACGAATTAAGGGTTATCCGCGATACCGTAACCTGCACTTTGGGTCTGGTTGTCAGTTTGATGAATTTTTCGTCGCTGTTTCAAAACTATAACATACAAGTCATTTCATTTAAAAATCCAATAAATTAGGTCGTTACTCAATTAGGTTCATTGTCTTATTAAAAGAAATAATAAAGAACACATTACGTATTGGAACGAAGTCGGTAGATTTCTTTCATAAACTATTCAACAACTCATCGGTCATTCAAAGAAAGACACGACCATGCATCTATTACCATAATTTCTCAGACGGTGCGCAGGTTTCCTTTTTTAACCCGATGCGGTGGCTCGATTAAGAAAACATTACATAATTGTGCGAGAGCTGTCGGGCGCGCAAGTGGCGCCATGCGAGGGAACGTGTAACTCCGTGGGGGTGGCGAGGGTGCGGGGGGTTTGCAGAGGGGCGGCTATGAACGCCACCACTCTCGCCGAACTGACGGACCGATCGCTTCGCCAGTCGCACACGAACCACGATGAGGACGGCACGCGTCCGCGTCGCCCCCGACAACGAACGTACGTGCGCCGCGACGTAAACATTAACCTGTGAAGTGACACATTAATAATGTCTCTATAATACAATATTGACTCAAACTCAGTGACCGTTTCCAGTTACCGTTTTTATCAAATCGGCATAGACAAATGTGTTTAGAAAATGTTTCAATTGCTGACTCTTTTGTTAGTGACTTTGGGTGTTAATGCAGCTTATGCTCCGAGAGGTGTGGATAGCTGCAGTCGCCTGTCTAAAGGTGACGAGGGCACGCTGTGCCGGGTGCGAACCTTAGACGCCGATGGATCCAGTTTAACATCTGCATCTTCCGAGAACACGAAGCGACTCTCCGTAGAATGCAACCAGCTGCTTCTCTTTGAAAGTTATCTGGAAGCAAACTATTTCCAAAGATTTTCAACGCTTGCTGAACTATCACTTGAGAACTGCAAACTTTTGAGAATACCCGGCAACGCGTTCGAAGGCTTACGAGAACTGAAAAAGTTGTGTGTTCGATCTAAAAACTACGATTGGAGCCCGAATAAAAACTTAGAACTCTCACTCGGAACTTTCAACGGTTTGCGGGAATTGCAAACACTCGATCTGGGTGAAAATAACTTGAAGGCGATACCACAGGATGTCTTCTGCCCGTTGGATAATTTACAAGTGCTAAATATAACTCACAATAGGATTAAAAGTGTGGACCGTCTCGGCTTTGGGAAAAGCTGTGGTTCCGGTCTGCGAAGCCTAGATTTAAGCCACAATGAACTCAAGACGCTCTCCGAGGAATCGGAAATTACAGGATTAAGACGGCTTCAGGAGTTAAGACTCCAACACAATAATATCACAGATATTTCAGGTGAAACATTTAATGGGCTTATTTCGCTAAGAATACTAAATATTTCTTATAATAACCTTCAGTTTATACCAGAAGGTACATTCGCAAGCACGAAGGAGTTGCGAGAGGTATATTTGAATAATAACTTGTTATTTGAACTAGCCAGAGGCGTGTTCCACCGATTAGAACAGTTGCTTGTCTTAGATTTATCGAATAATCAGCTCTCGAGCGCTCACATAGACGGTGGTACATTTATTGGCCTTATACGCTTAGTCATTCTGAATTTATCTAACAACGCGTTGACGAGGATTGACGGCAAGACATTCAAGGACTTGTTCTTCCTGCAAATATTAGATTTAAGAAATAATTCTATAGGTTATATTGAAGAGAATACTTTCCTTCCTTTGTATAATTTGCATACATTGAATTTAGCCGAAAACCGCTTACATACGATAGACGAGTTCCTATTTAACGGATTGTTTGTACTTAGCAAATTAAACTTGAATAATAACTTACTGATTAACATTGATCTGAAGGCATTTAAGAACTGTTCGGACCTTAAAGAATTAGATTTAAGTTCAAACCAGTTAACAGACGTCCCGTCAGCCATTTGGGAGTTATCTCTGTTAAAAACTTTGGATCTCGGCGAGAATCAAATACTGGATATCAAAAACGGCTCCTTCAAAAACTTAGACCAATTAACCGGTTTAAGATTAATCGACAATCAAATCGGAAACCTTACAGTCGGTATGTTTTTTGATTTGCCAAGCCTACAAGTGCTTAATTTGGCTAAAAATAAAGTCCAAGCCATAGAAAGAGGCACCTTTGTTAACAACAAACAGTTAGAGGCGATCAGATTAGACGGCAATTTCATATCAGATATCAACGGCGTTTTTTCAACCTTACTGAGTTTACTCTGGCTCAATCTATCGGAGAATCATTTAGTTTGGTTTGACTATGCTTTTATACCGATTAATCTGAAATGGCTCGACGTGCACGGTAACTTTATTGAACATTTAGGAAATTATTATAAACTTCAAGACGAAATTCACATAAAAACATTAGACGTGAGCCATAACCGTATCGCGGATATATCGCCGATGGCAATTCCCAACAGCGTGGAGTTACTTTTCATAAACAATAACCACATAAACAGTATTCAAGTGAACACGTTTATGGAGAAGCGTAATCTCACCCGAGTTGATATTTACGCAAATGAGATATCTCATTTAGATATCAACAGCCTCCGGTTGTCTCCGGTCCCCTTGAACAAGTCGTTGCCTGAGTTCTACATCGGAGGAAATCCGTTTAACTGTGATTGCTCCATGGAATGGCTGCCTTTGATAAACAATATGACTGCAATGAGACAGCACCCAAGAATAATGGATCTTGAGAATGTATTGTGCAAAATGACACACACAAGAGGCGTAACACATGTACCATTAAGCAACTTAGAGTCAACCGATTTCTTGTGTACATACGAAACTCATTGTTTCACTCTATGCCGCTGTTGTGATTACGTAGCTTGCGATTGCCAAATGACGTGCCCGAATAATTGCTCCTGTTATCACGATCCGACTTGGAATAAAAACGTAGTCGATTGTTCTAGCCAACGTGCAATTGAAATACCGGAGAAAATTCCAATGGACGCAACAGAGGTATACTTAGACGGCAACGACTTTAAAGAACTTCAAAACTATGCATTCATTGGTCGCAAAAATATGAGATCTCTGTATGTTAATTCAAGCGAAGTTGAGAACATACAAAATAGAACGTTCGCTGGTTTAGCCTCCCTCATTACACTGCATCTTGGTAACAATAAACTAAAGCATTTAAACGGCTACGAATTCGAACATCTGACGCAGCTTAATGAGCTTTACTTACAAGATAATTTTATCAGCCATATAGCGAACTCAACGTTCCTAACTTTGAATTCATTGAAAATCTTAAGAATAGATGGTAACAGACTAGTAGATTTTAACGTGTGGAGTTTAAATGTTAATAGAAACTTGAACGCTCTCACACTTGGCAACAACATGTGGTCGTGCAAATGTAGATATTTACAAAAGTTCACATCATACATATCTGATAATGTCGCTAAAATAGTTGATATAACAGATGTGTGGTGTTGGAACACTGACCCAAAATCCACACAAAAGAAGGAACTGAATTTGAATGGCACAATTTGTAGTGACTATTACGCCGGAGATTCTGTTATAGATAACATGTTGGTCTCAAATTACATGCCCATGATGGTGACTACGCTCTCTGGATTCATGTTGATTATGCTAGTCATCCTTGTGATTTTCTTATTCAGAGACACGATTCGCATATGGCTTTATACAAGCTGCGGTATAAGATTGTTCCCATTCACTGGAGCGTACGACGACACTGATAAATTATACGATGCTTATGTTTGCTACAGCCCTAAAGATGATGATTTTGTTATTCAAACGTTGGCTGCTGAATTGGAAAATGGAAGCCCCTCGTATCATCTTTGTTTACACTACAGAGATATACCTCAGCACAATGTGGCTTACATGCAATGCACGTTACCACTCCCAGAGGCAGCGGAAGCATCTAAACGCATCATAATCGTCCTTACAAGGAACTTCATCGAAACGGAATGGTCGCGTTTCGAATTTCGCCAAGCATTGTACGAAATCCTAAAGCCTCGAATTTATACCTTAGTAATAATAGAAGAAAGCTCCATATTGCCCGAAGCTGAATGCGATCCCGATTTGAGGCCATATTTAAAAACGAGTTCAAGGATACGATGGGGCCAAAACAAATTCTGGGAAAAGTTGCGTTATGCGATGCCGGATCAGAAATATAAATCTAAATCATCTACTTACAGAAACAATATCAATTCTTATACGATGAGAAGTGGTATGCAGAACGGTACGATGAGGTCGTTTTCCTTCACGGAGAAAATGAGAGGATCGGCGGACGGTGTGAGTACAACGCCGGAATTTGTGGAAAATCGTCCGCAGCAAGTTCAGACGGGGTCATATGGGCCTGACGGTAGACCGCCCTCAGATCATATATATTCTTCTATAGATTCCGATTATTCATCGTTAGAGTTAGGTGCAAACAATCCGAATAGAAGACGAGAGTTTAGGCATTGGCCACCACCGCCGCCATTAATTGACACTCAGTCTGCAGGTCAGGCCTACCTTGTTTAGTCTCCGCTTCTAATAAACTCATGTAAAATCATTTAGTCAAAGCTTCATTGTGAATATTTGTATTAATCGCAACACGCGCTTTACCAAATAATTAAGATTTTAATCTATTTTTGTAATTTCTCGCCGTTACAAAGGGCGTTTCATAATGTTGGTGTAAATACATTCTATAAGACTGCTGTAGAAATATTATGTGAATTTGTATATAAATTGTAAATAAATGTCCATATAAGTCACGAGTATACTATTTATGTATTTTAATAAAGCCATTGTGATAATTTTTGCTATAAAATATTTATTTTTATTTTGAATCCTTTAGTATAAACACTGAAACAAAAACAAAGCTTTTACTATAAACATTTTTTTATAGTATGTAATAATCATCCTACCTAATATTATGAATATCAAAGTGAGTTTGTTTGTTTGTTACGCTTCATGCTAAAACGGCTGAACGGATTTAGATGAAATTTGGCACATAGGTAGACCATGATCTAGAATAGGACATAGGATATTATTATCCCGATATCCCCACGGGATCGAGACTTACGCAGGTGAAACCGCGAGGCGCAGTTAGTTTGATAATAATGATGACATTTTAAAATACTCACAACAGTAATTCAAAGATTTATCGATCAAAATCACACAACACAATAATCAAATTCAAATTATGCAAGACTTGAAAACATTTAATTTCGTATTTTCATAATAATTTTTATGTTGAAAGAATTTCTCCTTAACTATAACTATTAAGCAAGAATCACACATACAAACTTCTTTACACAGGTATACTACACGTACATAGATGACTTCCACACAATCACGTGAATAATAACAAAGAAACGTAAACACAATTTATAATCGCGTCTAAGGGGATTGTGTAAGCAAGCGGTTATGATAAGTATAAGCTAAGGTAAGTATGACTAGTGCTAGCAATGTACTGATTTTGATTGAATGATTAATTAAAATAATGAATTGTAGTGTCATGTAGGTTAATTATTGAAAAACTAATAAGACAGTCTTGAGTCATTGGTTTTGCAAACAAGCCAAAAAAAAAACCTTCCACAATTTACGAAAAGTGCGATAGACAAACATTAAAAAAAAACATATATTCGCTACGAACATAGAACCTCCTCCTTTTTGGAAGTCAGTTAAAAATAAAAGCTTACAATTAGAGGTATTCAACTTACATTTCGTACAGACGTACAAACAAAAGTGCGTGTTAATTTGGATTAGGCTTCGCACTATTTATTATACAAACTTATTTGGCTCATGCCACGCACTAACATAACCTTATTAGACACGGAAAGGTTTCGTGCAAGGTTTGAAGGTTTTTTAATAAAGGAATGCAACATTTTTAGGATTTATACCAACCCTGTGGGTAGCAGCGCAGTGTGTGTCTGTGTGTATGTGTGTAGTTAAGAGCTAATTAGCTATAGTCATCAGTCAGTTCATTTTCCGTTTCATACAACTGTCAAAGAAGTTGTGATTTGAATATATACGGACAGTTTTAGTTTGTAGTAAATTTTATTGAACGATTTCTCTAACTTTACATTTATACATCTTGCAGGTAGCAGCTAACCTTCATGTGGTGCTATTATTTTCAAGTGCTCAGGCAAAAGAGTCTACAAAAATAAAGTATTAAAGCTCCCGAAGACAGGTGCGAGAGCACCACGCGACTCCAGTAGAACAATTTCTATGAAATATTCATGAAAATTGAGCCTTCACGATGGAATCTTAACGAAAAGTAATGCAAGACTCATTAAAAACCTCGACGCGTTTTTAATTTCGTAACTTTCCAGAAGTAGCCAATACACCCAACCTTATCTAACACAATCTTAGTAGAAGAAAAAAATATAAGCTCCCAAAATGTTTGCATTAACTCTCACAAAAAAAAAAAAAAAACAATGGCCTAAGAGGCACGGGAAAGCTACCTGCAGCCAAATCTGACAAAGCTTGGTAAACGTGACCAGAATAGGGCGGTCATCTCTTCTATATCATAATCGCAGGAACTCACTGACTGAATTTTAAAATCTGAATCTTCCTTGTATACCCTCAAAAGGGAGCCTTCTCATAATTCGATTAATTATACTTTTTTGTATTATAAACTTTTTTTTTAAGTTTTCTTTTTTATCTAGTTGAAAGGAAATCAATAGATGAATGAGTAGGCTTTGAGCATGTTTAACTTCTTTTAGATCAAGCAGAAGGCTTGTATTTATTTTTATAATCTCTGATCAGATCATCCATGCACATCAACGTGACTACTGAATTATTTAAATAGAAACTTATAAGACATTTCCTCAAAATATGGCCAGTCAGATCGCTCCACCACCCTTGAGATATTTATCTTTCTCATAACACCATAAAAAATTGAAACAATAGACATTTGACCAACACTCATCACAACCTGTTATAGAGTTTATAGCTGAACCAAGTAAACAAAACCTCCTTTGACCTGGCCGACATCCGTGGCCGAATTAAATTCATAACTCTTTTCCCGTCCACGTCTTCCGTAGTCCCTTAAATCCTAATTCACATGCTCTCGTGAATTTCTGTTCTCCTGGTACTTATTTTCCGTTTGCCAAGACGTTGGGGGCGTTGGGGGCTAGTGGGTCAAGGCCAATTTAAATATGCAATGCTTTAAGTAGTGCTTGCTAGCTGGTCATCTGCCACTAGTACATTAGCCTATTTAGTTCCATTAAATTTTATTGGCTGGGAAGATTGTCATGGTGATAATGGTGTGTGGTCTTGGTGAGTAAATTAGCATGACAAATTGATTTACTCATGGAAGCGAGTACTCTATTTTGTTAGGTAATTGTTATTTTATCATGCAATCTAATGATTGGTTTTTGGTTTCGTTATTGTTGTTGTCATTAAAAGTCGTGTGAAAATAAAGATCCGAGTTAGGATTAGGTACAAAATAAAACTTTAATTTATTTAAAAATTATTTCTTTTTACTTTATCAAAGGTTCAGATTTACTATGAACAACAAAACAGCAATAACACTCGTTTTATTTTCTATTATAAAAACCATAATACAATACATTTAAACAATAAATTACATGATAGCAAATGAAAAATGTTCAAAATATACAATAGATCAATATATTATCACTGATTGAAATCTTAACCACACTAATGAATTATGAATTTATAATAAAATCACTATTAAATTGAATACATTTCAAATTAATTTACAATTCATAATCAAGTGAATAACAGAGAATAGAATATAAATCCAGTTGAAACAATACAACAGACATTAATGCAATAACAATTCTATTACAATACCAATTTCAATTAAATGACGATATGCAGACAATAATTTATTATAATTTTCTATCTATCGAGCATATTCAATTACATTGAAATGAAATAATATTGCTTTCGCTGTAAAAGTTACGCATGTAAACTTATTAATCATTCGTTTGTTTTGAAAAATAACTGGGAAATAGCCTAGAAACTCATACAAGCGAATGTTCCCAGTTGGGAATATGGTCGTCCTATTCACATATTATATTCGTTAACGCATACAGTCGTACCAATCTACTAATGCTCGGTTCTTATTAAACAAAAAAGAAATCGTTTTGCTTACCAATGCTAAAAATGCTATTGCCAAACTGGGCATATAAATAGACTCGTAAGCTAATTTTACCTGTGATAGCTACTTCCATTCATTATTGGTAAAGATACAAGAATCTTAATTTTAATTACTAACGGTCCGTAAATTATAGGAATCGGCCATTCCTGACGTTTCTGACGGACGTTGGTGCCCACAATATAATTACAATGCAACTTTTGTTCTGAGGGTCATCTAAAATGAGCCAAAGATAATCTTTATATTGTTATCATGGCAAATAATTTAAAGAATGTACATTAATATATAGTTTAAGATTTAGATTTATTATCTCATGCTTTCATCATAAATAACATACATGTAACAGTAAAATTACTAAAACATTAATTTTAGTGGTAGGTATCTACCAAGCCCTTATAGCGTGAGTTCGAATCATGTTTGGCTGGTTTTTATTTCTGTGATAATAGCTAGAATTTAGCAAAATCAATAGCTAGAAGCGACAATCGTCCATTGTTTAAAATCAATATAGTCACAAAGTGGGATCACATGGCAAGTGTCTATGAAAATGATATCAGACGACGATTCATACATAGACAGTTGTAATAATCACACGCTGTCGTTCATCCGGTCACCATAAGATTAACCCAAATGGATCTAATTGAACTCAGTCCTGGCATGAGATCAGGTTATGGGGAGCAGACAATTGAATCTAGGGAATTAACCTGTGAGGTCTAGACACTCTAATCTCGTCTTCATCTTCGTGTATGAAACAATCACTGTGTTGGCTATGGGTGTGTACGATCAATAAATACACGTATAGGTCAGAATAGTTAATTTTAATTATATCCTATTTCACATTTGTTAATTTTCCTTTCAAATTTAATTATAACTAAAAGAAATTCAGCAATGTGCAATTTTGAAATTTATTTATCAAAAGAACTCGTGATAAGAGCTCGTGACTAAGTAATAACAGAAGCATGGGTCGCTTAATCCGGTTAAGCTACGCTTGTCGGAGTTGATCGGCGGATGGGTGACCATCTTTAGATATCGAGACTCCTCCGTGCCTCAGAAAGCACGTTAAACCGTTGGTCCCGGCTGTCATTTGTGGATCTTTGACAGTCGTTACGGGTCGTCAGAAGCTCGAAAGTCTGACAAACAGTCTTGCCAAGGGGTATCGTATTACCCAGTTACTGGGTTGTGGAGGTCAAATAGGCTGTCGCTCCATGTAAAATATTGGTATTCAGCTGCATCCGGTTGGACTGGAAGCCGACCCCAACATAGTTGGGAAAAGGCTAGGCAGATGATGATTTATCAAAAGAACACCAACAGCATATTTTTTGAACATTGGTTTACAACAGTATTTAAATTTGGAATTGTACGGTGAGTGATCACCGTTTTATTACTTAAAGTTGACCATCAACTTTTTTTGTCACAGCCACATGGCCGCGTCGTGAGTAATACTGAAATTCCGAAAGCTACACATACGCTAGCTACGGTTGCCACTAAATTGCCATGAGATTAATAGGAAAAACAGAACCATGATTCAGAGATAACACGTCCCATACAAAAATATCTCATTCTGTCAACAGTGAAAGTGACTCATATCAAATACATAGGTGACACATGGTCACCCAAATATAATCCTAAGATCCAGTTCTCTCAACTCTTATGACATGGCATTTAATATGAAATTATAAGGTGATTCAAGTTTCTAATACAGTAAGGAAATATCACTCATTGATAACATACGTGATGCAACTGTTACAGTTGTTTGCTTCAGGGCTGGAAGTATTGTTACTCACTTAGTTTCGTCATAAGTTTTAGATTCGAAATCGATACTAGGAATTGGTCTTTTTAATATTAGGGCATATGAACTACATAAGTACACAGTTATATACGTAAGTATATCTAGAATTTATATCAATTATTCTAGATATACGCTGGTACGCAAAATACGCGCTTTGTCGTGGAGTTGCGGATACCAGCCCGTATTAATGACGCATTGATACGAAGAAAAGTCTCTAATACGGAAGAAGTTGACGAAAATTTGAATTCTATTAAAAATAACAGTAACAAGTTACATTTACAGCTTACATTCCTAACTCTTAGAAACATAGTGTAGTATTTAGATATATATTGCACTGACCAAAAATGACTCCTAAACACTTAAATTATGATAAATGTAAATAAAAACATCTTGTTTGCCTCAACGATAAGTAGGAACTTAATATTACGAACACTATTATTATCGCAACGCAAGATTAATATTCAAATGCTGAGTCACAGATCATACACAAGTGTTATTGTGTCCTATTTCCACTCCCAAACTCATAATTGCGGACGTCATCATTAAGAATGACTGTGAGAGAGTCTATGAAAGCTGAACAATTTTATGTGACATTTGTCATACAATGATACTGCCCATTAACACCCACTCCTTCACTTATTTCATCAATTAGAGTATCACACCCACGGAGACTGTTAGTTATTAACGTATTGTTTATTTCTCGACCCCTTAAGCGAATAATTGCTTAATACAATTTATTTCATCTTTATTTTTCTTTTGGTTTCATGTTTTGTTTTGTTGTGTTAGTGTTATTGTGCGTTGGCACTAGCGTGTTAAAGTCTCTAGTTCCTGTCAAAAATTGTAGGGAACGTTGACAGAAAATAGAGATTTCAACATGTTTTGTTGTGAATGTTTCGCCAGTGCAAACGCACAGTTATGACTGTGATCATGTAGCATAACAAGAGTTATTTCATCATTAAACTAAGATTTAAGTTTAATTTTTTTTTTTTTTACACAATTATATTTCTTTGTTTTACATTAAGAAGTTAATGTTATTTTAGTGGCATGTTTTGAATCAAAAGAACATGGAATTTACATAATGACAATTTTATTTTATCATGAAATCTCTTTTATTACAGCTTTTTATTCCTTTGATGCGTTTTATTGCTTGATATAGTCTAGAATTATTCCAAATTTCAAGAGTATTCTAACTTTTTAGCAAATACAATTTTCTTTACAAGTTTTATGATTTCAACAAGTATTTTTTCTTTCGTTTATTTTTTTTATTGGGTTACTGATTACATCGTCAGTTTTAAAATCAGCTAGTACAAAAAGTCAACAGAACGGATATCTAATTCCATTGTCTTCAATATTCATAGTACCAACATTCTCAAAAGGCATAAAAGAGAAAAAAGTTTCCAAATGCCCATAAAACACATGGAAAGGTTATGACTCATTGTTGACTCCTTATTGACATAAATACGGTAGTCGTAATAAACCATGACATAAATTCTCCTAAGTATCACTCTGTACCTTTTGTTATATTTTTTGTCCATAAATATCACGCAAAATGTTTAGTTTGTCTTATTCTAAGTTTTTATTATCCTCTTTGTTTTTAACAATGGGCTCATGTTGATTGACATTCTTGAAAAGATTTTTTTTACTGTTTGAATTGCTGTCAGCAGGTTTTTATTGTTGGGTAGTTTCGTTACGTTACTTAACTGACGCCTTTATCTCTTTAAAAGTAATCCCTAAATAGAGGACATTGACAAGAGAATACATCAATTAGGAAGTGTGGGGTATTATTACATGGTACTGAAACATCTGGCAAAATGTGGATATAGTATTGGTATACCTCTGCCTGACCCTTCGGGGAAAACAGGCTTGATGCTATTATGTATGTAATGGTTAATTTTAATTTTACATTTCCTTATTCCTGCTTATGACGTTGTGTAATAAATGTTAAGTAAGTGCCTGTCGTCGTTAGTTACGGATTCAACCAGACTTGTATGATGCCCATTAAATCGTACCATCCCACGCACTACCACATCAATCGATTTAACATCAGTCTCATAAAGTATCAACTAGCTTGACGTCACATTTTATAGCTCATCCATTTCAGGTGCTATAAACAATGTACTTAATGACCACATTATTTGTAATCAATCCGCAAAACATCCTGACCTTTAATGAAACATTAAGTAAAGATACAATTTCGCATTACGCTGTATATATATGTAATCAATCAAGACGAACTTAATCCGAATTTAAACGTACAATGTAACCGCTAACGATGTCTCTATGATATCATCGCGCTATGTCGAAATAATTACCTTTATGGGTGTTTGATTATATGCGAATAACGTGCTTGCTTCAATTATATTATTCCTACTCACGAGATTTCAGAGGCTGCGCATATAAATGTAGATAAGCAAAGTAGGACAATAGATGTGGTACCTAAGTTAAAAATTGTGGCTGTGGTAGATGAGCAGTGATTATGTAAATGTTAAAAGCCATTTCTTAGAAAATAACAATTATTGCTCAAATGGGAGAAGAAATGCCTTTGAAATGGCCAATTGAAATATCTGATCATTTTTAAATATAATATATCGTAATGTTACTCTTGAACATTAATGAGGCAGTTTGTTTGTTAGCTACGTGACTTTATACAGACACAACTACACACTACAAAGAAATAATGATCTTTGTTCATCAATCATTAAGAAAATCTTTTTAATGTTAGTACCACCACTCCACCACTAAACATTCATTCTAGACACTAAACTATCACAAACGATTTAAACCAACTAAAAAATAGCCTCAAACAGCTGAACTTCTAAGCACACAAACTTCACATTGAATAATATCTCCAATTAATCAAATAATTCTGGCAAAGACATTGAAGGACGAATGTAATTCGACGATTACATTACAATAGAACATTCTGTTGAACCTGATTGATTACACATAGTTAATGGGAATTTCAGAATGAACAATCCGACTAAATGTTACGACTATCTGTTTGTAATTGTCGTACAAACAAAGATCGCTGTGTTCGCGGCATTAATTTCACGTTAGAGATACGTTGTAATCATAACATGGATTCGTGTTTTGGTAACGTATTCGGTTAGGAATTTGACTAGGCATCCTTGTTTATTGATGATAATTTGTATCTTTAGGTTGAATTGTTAACTAGGTTTATACGTGTTATGTTATCCTGTGTTTTAGTGTAGCTACGTGTATTTGTTTGTATCTATCACATAATTTTACTAATGTAACATTCATATTTAAATCTATTGGCCTGTTTTTGTAATGTTACTCGTAGTGATTAGAAAAATTATAGTAATCTCTAGTGACACCAGTTTATGATATAAAATGAGAATCAACTTGTTTTGTGATTTACTTATTGTGTAACATATTTTCATCTGCAATATACATACCAAATAACCGTTATTCCAAAGATGTCAAAATCAATCACTTCATCACAAAGTTGTGCTGCTGCGAATCGCTCAAACTCAATTTCGACCACTTCAATATCTTCATTTTTGCTTACGACATTCCCATCTGATTTACCATTATCACGGATCCATTCATTACTTGTAAGTTTAGGTTTAATGACGTTGATTTTAATTACACAATGGGCCAACACTTCATTAAATTGTCACTCACGATGGTTCTTTTCGTAACAATCTCTAAGGTGTGACGTAATACTGACTTCTGACATCAATGTGAGTTATCGACTTTTGAAGACGCGTCCATTTGAATTGGATAGACTGTTTGAGGCTTCTATGGTTTCTTTGTATTTCAAGAGTTCTATTTTAGGATTTGGTAAGAGTAGTTAAGTAAAACGTTTGTTTTGCTTTTATTTTGGAATAGACTTTAAATATTCATTTTAGCGATTTATATTATAAAAGAACATCTTGCAAGACATCTGAAAATATATGTTTGACCATGATTGGCAATTTATGATTTATTTAACCCCGAATAAAGCAAGACTTCTATGGATCAACTAAGCTACATAATCCCTTTCATCGTCATCAAAACTGCCAATAAAATATACCTACCTAGTAAAGTAATAAACATACGTAACATTTACAGCTGTAGATAGTAAACCATATGGAAGCGCACGTAAACACAACAGCACCGTATTTTTCTTCCCCATGACGTCACTCTACGCTCCACAATTTCCATAATCGACTCTCGAAGCTCATTCTAACCTAAAACATACCCACCAGCACATACCAGTACCTACCTAGTCGTAAACAACGCGTCGTGTTTTTATTAAAATTCCTTTAATAATTTCGCCTCGTTTGCTCGGCAAGTGGGTCATGGGACTTCTACATAGTTGTTGGCAGTACCACAGGCTTGCCGGTCACTAGCCGCAAAAGGGGGTATGTGGAGAGATAGAAAATAGTTTTAAAGAGGACTCCATCGGTATTCACTACGGACGGCAACCGGGAAGCCTGCCCTAGTTCGGATTTCAATTATCCACCTCAACCATTTGTTTTCTGAACACAAAACGAAACAAACATCGAAGCTCTGAATGTGTTACCAGGAGCGCATATTTTCAGAGGATTTTATTGGACTGGAGATTTAAAAAAAAAAAATCCTTTCGTTTTGTAATCCATAAATAATAATAATAATAATCGTTTATTATCAAAAAAGATATTCTTACATTTCCTTAAAACTAATACAAGTAAATTACTACTAATAATGTTTTTACAAAGGAAACATAATTTTAACATTAACTTGTGGACTCCACACTAGGTCGTGCCTGTCTCGTGGAGTCCTTGAAAAATATATTCAAATATATACCAATGTTGAGGCTGTGACCTCGTCCCTTTGTTAATGTTGTTCTTGAGGATAATGCAGTGTGTGGAGATAAATAAAGTACTGATTCTTCAATATAATTAAGCTTCTATATTTTTGATCACAATAATCGTCTGAACCGCGACGCGACACTAATGTGGATCGCACGTTAATAATAAAAACACCCGCTCTTAGCGGCTGCTGCGGTCGAAGTACTGCGTCTCGAAGCGCTCGCGTTCACTATATTCATCTTGACACTCAGCATCTGTAATGTCCGGCAAACTTTCGATTTGAATCTGTATGGAATCATATTCACCATAGCACTCTTCAATCTTTTGCAACCTAGCCTCAAGCTCCCTGAGTTGAACATTACTAGGCCTTTCACATGTAC
This sequence comes from Lithophane leautieri, assembly GCA_949152455.1. Taxonomy (NCBI): domain Eukaryota; kingdom Metazoa; phylum Arthropoda; class Insecta; order Lepidoptera; family Noctuidae; genus Lithophane; species Lithophane leautieri. Next base: position 5,461,223 of record OX424469.1, on the reverse strand, counting down.
ACATGATTAACAGATATTTCTCAAACTGTGTAAGTTTAGCTTTATATGAAGCACGTTTCTTTCTTAATTCTTTTAGGTTAGGCATTGCGAACAGTTAAATTACCTAAATGATATTGAAAACACCAAGCCGTAGGTAAATGCACAGAAAACGTGAAACTCTTTAAGATCAAGCCGTAGGTAAATGCATAGAAAACGAGAAACTCTCAAGGTAGGTGTAATGACAGCAGGTTATACTTAAATGCAAGCGTGCAGATGCAGGCAAGAAGCGGGTAGCGTGCGCTCGGACAGGCAAGCAGCCACCGCTCGACTTCAGAACAAGGGTGTAGCCCCGCTGCAGGCGAAGACAGCAAGCAACGCGCGACACGTGGCGTCGCTGCTATGCTCGGTTATGGCGCAAATCCTGTTGGAATGCGACAAATAATGTTATTAAGGAAATAATGTTATTAACGTAAGACTAATTCCTAACTGGGGACGGGATAATCACAGTTTTTAATCTATTACTAATGACTTAATGCTATTTAATGAGCATAAGTCACAATGGGTAGGTACCTAGGTACTGTGTTCATGAAACGCAAGGGTCAACAAATGAATGCTGTTGATAATATTATGGGATAATTAATGAGATATCCACTTAATGACTTAAACCTTGGGAAGATAATTGGAACGAACTCACGAGAATAATGCCCTCCAGACTATAAGGATCGCTCGTTGATCCTCGTCTACTGCGACGCCATTTTGTCGTGTCACCGCGGCAATGCCACCACGAGGCACGGATGACGGACGGCACGCTCGACGGACTTGACTCTTGACACGTTGACACGACGTGACGACTCGAACCACGGGATGCTGCCTTGAGGTTCCACGCGATTTTTCCAATTCTCTTCAATATCTGGGCTTCGAAGGACCAATGTTGAGGCTGTGACCTCGTCCCTTTGTAATAAACATAAATAAAAGAGCAATTATTTTGTGTTTAAGTATTTTAGACCACAAAATGTAGCCTCAGCACAGTTTTACAGAAACCTTTACTGAACTAACTTTTTCTGAACATGTGATCAACGTGGTTTTAACCCTAATGTATTATTTTAGCAACTATTTTCAGTTAAAGCTTTAACTTCATTATTTCCTTGAAACTATCCGGAATTCTCTAATTTGTGGTACCTATCTCTAGTATTTGTTTTGAGCCGTCCGCGCACATTTACCAATAAATAAGTACCATGAATTCAATTTCGATTGAAACTTTTTCCGTAACTATTCAATGAATTTCATATTCTAACTTGAGAGTAAAGTGTTTTGTTACTTACAAAGGCAAAAAATTGGTAGGATAGATAATTTTATTGATGAAATCAAACAATTCATTATTTGATTTATGTAAAATTGTCTTACGTGTACCCGTTAAAACATATTTTAGTATTTTATTTACAACGTCTATAATTTTAAACGCATAATTATCGCAGATAGTCAATGTATCAAATTATGGGATTATTAATAAGCATACAAAAATTTAAGAAGTTTTTTTTTTGGATAAAATCCGGAATGAAGTTATCCGGCAAAGAACCGGAGTAACTAACATAACTTGCAGAGTAAGCAAACTGAAGTGGCAGTGGGCTGGCCATGTTTATCGAAGGACTGATGGCCGGTGGAGCAGACAAGTCCTCGAGTGGAGACCGCGTATCGGTAAGCGTAATATAGCAAGCCCCAATCTGGATGGACGGACGACATTAAGAAATTGGCTGGGACAGACAGGATGCGGAAGGCGGAGGACAGGATGTTGTGGCACAGCCTGGGTGAGGCCTATGTCCAGCAGTGGACTGCGATAGGCTGGATTAATTATTGAACACAAAATATTGCAAGCCTTCAAAGCAAATCCTTAATTGAGAACGCCAATTTATCGTCACTATTATTCTTGACGCTCTTTTTTCCTCTGATAAGATTTTCAAAGCAGTCTCTCGAAGCAGAGCGTACGCTCAATTGTCAAACTTGTTTATATAACTTTGAACACACTTGGAATAACAATCCTTTGTTGACGGTTCTTTTGAGCCTGCCCGTGACAAACTCAAAGGATTCGCTGCGAAGCGTGTCCACTCGAGATGGGAACATCTGTTATATTAAATTAAATGTCTTCCGTTGGACGTCTAAATATAGATTTATAATGTCAGATGTAAAGGTGTACGGTGAGGGTGGGCGATAATTTGCAATGTGATGCGAATATTGTTTGATAGGTTTTATGATACAGTTAGTTCTTAGTCATAATTGTGAGATAGTACTAGTTATTGGACAAGACAAAGACTGCATAAAAAAAAATTGACCCGAAAAATTATTTTATTCAGAAACCGCGTTAAAAAAATAGAAACTAAAGAGATCTGTCTTACATTCCTAAAAATAGCTGTCACAATTAATAAATTATGAATTCCCTCATTATAACAATTAAAAAAAACGTAAATATTCATATTCTTCATAATTAGAACGCTACAAAGTAAGGTATACTAACTCGCTCCAAAATAAATATATTTCTCCCAGCAGCGACTAATTAAACAAAACAAGCACAAACGCTGCGAAAATTAGATTCTAATTAAAGGAAATGTTCAAGTTTTCCATTGGTACGACACAAGCATTCATTAGTAGGTAAAGCGTGTTATTTTGTTCGCAACAGGCACTGAATGCTCGAAAACGGCTAATATGTGGTAAGAAAGGGAGTCACGCACGTCGTATGACAACCAGCCAAATGAAATTTCGCACAAATGAAAATTAGATGGTGAAATAATGCACCCATTTAAAGTGTTCAACAAACCGTGAACGAAAATAATAGTAGCTCCCAAGCAAAAGCACCGAGAATGATATTATAGTAATTAAGAGCAAACTACCAGAAAATTTTGTCGCCGTACAATGTTTTTGGTACAACAATGTCGTTAAATAAATACCGGAGTTTGCAACCGAAAGACGTCGTACTATTAACCAAATAAAACTCTTCATTAAATTCGTGATTTATGCTTTCGCGGCTTTTATTCATTGCGTTATAAATTCGCCCTCGTTCGAGATTTTACAGCTGAGTCCGGGAGATTTACTGGGAAAATACGTCGATTTCATTTCAGATCATCCCCCGAACGCGTTTGACTTAAAAATACAAATTGAAGTTTTATGTCCCCTTTTGTGTGATTATTTTGGCTAAAAATACCAGAATATAAAAAATACAACATAGGTGTAGCGGTATTTCAGGACATTTTATAGTCATGCGTAATTAACGGATACAACGACACACATCCTTACTGCCTGTGCGTTAAAGCTCCTCGCATACGGGGAATACTGCAATAGGGCCACCAACCACGCATGACTCTAAAAATGCCTTCAAAGTATAATTTTATTCATTTTTTTTCGTAGTAACAGTACTTTTAAACAAATGAAGCGTGGTGATCCAAATTTAAACGTTTGACATTCAATCAGCATTAATATAATTTGTACTGTTCCCTTGAACTTTAAAGGTCGAACAGATGACTTTTGTAACCATGATACAGTTTAAAATACCTAGGTACCTTCTGTAATCTAACAAAGAACTCGTTAAAACTAAAAATCTCTTATCGAGTAGAATTTTTTTTCCCAATCTTCCGCGATACTGAATCGTGTGTTTACTTAACTATATAAATTCTCAAATTGCTCAAATTAAAGCAATCATCATAATGAGCCCAGAGCAGGTTTCTACTGGTCTTAGGCCTCTCCAATTGCTTGCCACCGGCCAATCAAATCGAATCTGCGCAATCTTTGACTACTCTCAAAAATTCCCACCTTCACAGACATGACTGAAGAAGAAATAAACATTTAATGCAAATATAATAAGAGTACCGACGTGCCTCAACATATTTGACTTTCCATCTCATCTCATTAACATGGCCATCGGCGAAGCATTCCATTCATTATGGCAGAACAAACATTACATTAACAGATGTGTTACATGATACCACAAAGACAAAGGCACACAAAAGGCGATGCTTCTCTTAGAACAGAATATTATAGTCTCAAAGATAGGTTAAACGGTTCTGAAAACAATAATTGTAGAAGACATTTACAACAGTACCTACATACTACTAAGATGAACATGAAACAAAATATTGTACCAGCAGCGCCACGTGAAGATATTAAGAATTAAATAAAGAAAATACCAGCGAAGAACATGATTGTGTTACTTTACGTTACATTAAAAATCAAAATCATATGTCATTTGGCTGAGAATCAGCACTTTTCGAACGTCATAATTAAATAGGACACTTCCTAATAACATTGGTCCAGTTATTATAGCGGCACAAACATAGGCTATAAAGTGTCAGCCACTTGTCAAAGAAGATGTGTCACTGTGACTTTTTCTCTACAGATTTTACAAACTTTAATATATATCGCGCTCCGCCACCGCTTTTCAAACCGTCCCACTCCACCCTCAGCCTGTCATTTAATTCATAGCATCGTCAATGTCTTGCTGTGTGGCGACATCTTAAAATAATCGTATGAACACCGTCGACTAGTCCACACCTCATAATTTATTACCATCTTCCTCATTTCCAGGTAGTGAAAGTCTCAAACAGAATGGTTGACAATGGGCAAATAAAGCATTCATCTCATTCTGTGATAATAATATGCCCCATTTTGTTCCCAGGTTTGTTCTTATCGTGGACTAATATTTGTTTTTATAACAGGTTGGACTTTGATGGCTTAGGTTTAAAGTTGTTTTATGTTAGAACAACGTTATGTTAGTCTACGTTGGTTGACATTTCAATATAAGGATGTATCTATAAAATGCTGTTTTTGTCAGTTGGTGAATAGACTAAAATATATACATATTTTTTTACAATTACTGAAATATCAAACCTTACCTACTTCTTTATCTTAACTGCTATGCTGGCTTAGCCTTGATAAAAGAAAAAACTCTTTCTCAAGTTACATGATCATCTAAATAGGGCTACGTACACAAAACAAATATCAAACCCACATCTTACACAAATTCAGTCATATTATTTCTAAGGCAATAATAAAAATATAAATAAAGCCAAGAGAAATATAAATGTTTTTACTTTTGTCTCTCTCGAATAACATTACTTCAATATTCACTGTCACTGAAAAAATAAACCGACTCCGCACGATGTTAGCTTTCAAAACAATTGACGACAATGTTAGTTTTTTTATGAATAAATTAACTAGAACCATACTGGCGCTTTTGTTTTTAATCAACATATTATTCTATTTTTAAAAGCTTTTCAAATAACAGCAAATTGATTCATCAGCATTGATGCCTGTATTTTAACTACAGAGAAATTGCTCGGCTATAATTATTACAAGAAATTTTGCCTTACATTAGCATACACTTATTCAAACAAACATCAAAAAGAGCCGTCCTGTGACTCACACAAAAACAATTCGTTTCCAAATAAAATAATGTCTTCACCAAAACTTTTCTATCCATAACAATAAAGACGTTAGTCATTAAAAAGAGTAGTTATCGTGTGAAAAATCGCTCCAAAGCTTCTATCTTCGTAGTGCCCAAAGCATGTAATTTAATACTTTCTACTAACTTAAATGGTACATTCGAAGAAATAATTACACGCCTGCTGCTTATCTGACGAGAGTTTGACGGCTCAATGTGGGTTTGGCAAAACATTACAATGTAATACGGACAGAAACAAAAACTACCGATGAGAAGGAAACAAACGTTTATTTGTGACTGTTAATTTCTGATATGAGTTGGAATCTGTGTCACGAATCTACATAATGTTTGTATTCGTCATGCAAGTTTTAAAGGGTTAGTCGATGTGGCAAATATATAAGAAATATCGTGTTGTTAAGGCTATACATCGCTTTATGTATTCAATCCTTGTATTTTTACTCTCGATATCCTTTTGCTTTCTTAATGATTAGAGAAACAAATTATTTCTAAGCTACAGCTACTTTGAGAATTGACTTCAAGACTTCCAAATCTATAGGTAGCCGTTCATGGTTAGTGAAACATCAAACCAAAACTTGTCACCACACTTATTATAGTTGTCGTCACATAAAAAGAACGCTGAGCGACGGTGCAGGGGATGTGTCTGCGCACGTGTACAGTCGCGTCTTAAAGTACTAGGCTATTGTTTTATATTATAAGTGTAATTGTTTTATTGTAGAATCATAGTAGGTACTTAGTACTTTGGAATAGGCTAGAATCCATAAATCGGTCAGTGCGCATGTAAACGGCCAGCGTTCTTTTTACGTGACGGGACCAGTATAAGCAATTTAATTTTTTTAAGTACTTTGTATTTTTTTACTAATTAAAACATCTTTTTTTTCTCGTAAAAACAGTAAGCGTAAACAACCGTAAGCTATAATAATAACGCCATTAAAACAGTCGGCAAGAACAAACTACGAACAGTTGCTATTATACCTCAAACATGCATATTTCCTTCTACTTATGTAAATTGATTCATAATAAATATTTTGATTCCACCTTAACGAGTAGTTGAAGTTGGATCGCTCGTTCGAATCTCGTTAAAGCTGAATATAAACTTATATTAACATAATATTGTTATTTATTGCAGAACCCTTTATTATTCTATGTTAAGTTGCGAAATAAGTTGCTTGATCTCCATGTTGAGAAAACGTAGGGAATAGATGATTGTTGTGAAGTGAAAGTTACAAGTTTTTTACAAAATAACACAATGTTCTGCTAAGTGACGTACAACTTGGCAAAAAAGAGTTTGGAAAAAATGAGGGCGCCACTACCGCACATAGGTCACTTCAAATGGGAAATGCGTCAAAGAATTTAAACAAATACGTACAAACTCTGCATGTACTGACTCAAAACCTACTAGCACTTGTCGATAAAGCAGTACCAACATCATAGGTCTGCATTACTTAAGTAAAATATTTAGTTTAATTTGTCACCGCATCATACTCTTTTTTGCCAAGCTGTAAATAAGAAAACCGTAAAAAGAATCCGATTGAAGTACAGGAAACGAAAAGTATACTTGGAGATTTCTTCAGCAATACAATTATGATGACCAAAGTCAAAGTCAAATCATTTATTTCAATTAGGCACATAAAAGGCACTTTTGAACGTCAAAAACAAAGAAATAGAACTGATTCTAGTTGTCCCAACCAAACGGTAGTTTTCTATGTTAGGTAGGTCCAAATGCAAATTATGATGTTGAGTACAGAGGTGAATAAAGCATCATACTTGAAAAAAAAAGACAGACTTACGACACGACGGGAAGTGAAAAAGCAAGATTTATAAGATTACACAAATCCATTAGGTATTACCGCTGCTGATTCGTACATTCCCGTCTATCATCATCCATTATCACTCTGTTGACGATAGATAAAAATAAAGATATGATTCACACATTTCACACGCTACACGACCACTCTATAAGTCAAACTTTTATGAACAAAATCAAAAATTCTCAAAGAAAAAGAATTCTAAAGTAAGTCAAAGATATGCAATGCAAAAAAAATATTTTATGCAAATTCCATATAAAAATACAGCCCATGATATATACTCGCATCGTTTTGAATAAAAACATGAATTCAAAATATAGCATAAGCCTCAAAATAAAAATAACGAGGTCTTTGATTGACAGAAGAGCTTGTTATTTCTCTAATTCTCTGCAAAATGCACTTTTATTTTGACAAGACGTGTGTGAATAAAAACAGTGTCACTTTATTTTTCTTTTGAAGGATAAACAGTCACCATAAATGGATTTAGCATTTGTTTTGGTTCTGCTATTGTGAAGGTGTTTTTACGTCCATTTAGTGAGAATTTTGTGGCGTTGTTGTAGAAACTGCCAACTAAAGGATACAATAGTGAACTTCATCATCATTAGCCTATAGCAGTCCACTGCTGGACATAGGCCTCTCCAATTGCACGCCATTTAGCTCGATTCTCGGCAGCTCTCATCCAGCTGCTACCAGCCACCCTGCAAAGAGCGTCGCTCCACCTAACCTGAGGGCGTCCTACCTTACGTTTGCCGATTCGCGGTCTCCACTCAAGAACATGTCTACCCCAACGGTCATCGGTTTACGGCTAATATGACCAGCCCATTGCCACTTCAGCTTGCTTATTCTGTGAGCTATGTCGACAACTTTGGTTCTCTGCCGGATTACCTCATTCCGGTAATCCGTAATAGTGAACTTACCTGTTCTAAATATTTTGCAAATTGTCTTATCAATGCAATTATTTTTTTAACTTTCATCGTTAGTACTTACATCCTTAATGAAAGCAGGCATAATAATAAATCAATACTTACATCTGTCATTTATCTCAGCACTTTAAAACGGCCATCATTTAAATTGCTTCTCTACATGAAAACCATTTTGTCCAATTAAATGAGTTAGCGAATTTTAATGAATCGAGTTGAGCATTGATTCGATGTTGTATCGACTTATCTGTAACTCGAGTAAGAGTAAAAGCAATTTAGTAAAGAAACAAATCAATGCTGAGTCAACGAAGTTTAAAATATTGATGTTCATTTTGCTTTGATCGAAATTTTCCACTTAACTGTGAAAGGAATTTCTCTGGAAATATTTAATGTTACTTCGGATTTTTGTTTTCTCTATAAAAATAGATGAGGTGACGTGTTATAATAGTGTTTATTTAATGCTTGGTATTTCCATAAATTTAATATTTTATCATTTCGTTTTGATTTATTTATACTTAGGTATACAATAAACCAACCAGAAATAAAAAGATAAAGACATTACTAAACAAAATAGACCCATCAAGGTCCCAGATTTTGTACCAACAATCAATCACCAATAACTAGCCCTCGTTAATACATAGAAACTACAACCAAGGTCCTACGAAGGATAAGTTAGAGGGATATCGATCCATTAACCCGGGTCGGCATCAATCACCCACGGCAAACATTTGGCCCATTATATTGGACAAACACCGCCGCCCTACGACTTCTGGGCTTATGTTTGTTTCTTATAAAGTCATTTGAAATAGTGAGGCTTTGTTTAGATAGCACTGACCAATGTTTGGAAGTTGGAAGTTGCTTAGTTGGGCTTTTTGATTGAGTTTGTTTTGAGTTATGGGTTGATTTGGACAAGATTAATGTTTAAATATAGGTAATAACTATCGTAGTGGATGTGCGCAGTAGTTAATCAAAATAATAATACAGTAGGTAGCAAGAAAAATCTGTTTTGATTAGATTTCCTCCGGAACCGACCGAATGGTTAAATTATCGAGATTAGTACATGGAACTTTGCATTTAATGATTTGAATCCGCTTTTGTTTTTGTATTTATTTGTATATATAGTTAGTGAGTCAATTAGACTGAGTCTTAGATTATACAATGTTAACAACTAACAAACGACCTTCCCGTTAAGCCTCAACAGAATAGCGTCCATGCATGACAAAATAATATGAAGAATATACCACTAAAAAAAACTTAAAAAAATATATATATTATGTAGTATAATATTCACAAAACTATTGAATTGATACGGAAAAGAAACACTCTGTACACGCACAGTTGTTTTTCTACGTTGACATACAAGTGTGCGTCTACAGAGTGTTTCTTTTACGTAATAATATTTTTTATGAATATTTTACAAAAAAAAAAAAAAACCTTTTTTATGGTTATTTTTTGAGCATATATAGACGCTTTATTACTGCAGGTTAACGGGAACGCCGGTCGTTAGAAAACATACTGTATATTGTGACAAAAAAACTACTCACGAAAAAAAAAGGGTGTAAAAAGTCCAGAATGCGTAGATGACAGCATTGCGAAAGGTCTATAAATAGAATATTTTTAATAATTTATTTATACATATTTTTATCCAAGGCTCAATAAAATATATTTCAAAAGGCCACTTAGGTATCAGAAAGCAGTTTTTGGGTAAGGTCTTAAAGTACCTTGGTTATGTAGGTAGTAATATTGCAGAAAACCTCAATAAATAATTCCCAAAAGCTATTCAAAACTAATGGAACCACATTATACTTTGGTCTATTAATAAAACACTTAACAACGCCAACTTTAAGATTTATCATCGTAATATCCCTTGTATGAAAAATTTAAGATTTTATATAAGCGAAAATCTGTAATGTTAGCAATATCTTGAAAGTTATTTATGTAAAAGTATCGGGCTTGGCTTAGACACAAATAAAAATGTAATGTGACATTGGTCAGACTGATAATATTGTTTTATATTTTCTTTGCACCAAGTTGTTGTATTATAAAATGTATATTATTTAATATCCCTTATATAAAAAAAATAGGTTTTATATTCACGAAAATCTATAATGTTAGCAATATCTTGAAAGTTATTTTAGTGGACACAAATAATAAAAAATGTGGTGTGACATTGGCCAGACTGATAATATTGTTTTATATTTTCTTTACACCAAGCTGTTTTATTATAAAGTGCAATGTAAGGTCGCGTCTATGTGGAACCGAGAATAGAGTTTACCCATGCTTATGCTTTAATGCAGCATTGTTTAGAAAATTGCTGAAGTCATTTACTGCCTCATTGGTTTAGAGTCTGGCGCTACTGCTGAACATGAGGTCTTGGAATCGATTCCAGAGTCGGGCAAGCGTTCATGGGATTCTCCATATGGTATTTCTCAGTAGCAGCCCGCAGTCTGGATTTGTGCCCGGTTGATGGCAAAAGGCAAAGTTAGCACTAATAGGTACACCTCTTTCCAACCCTGCCAAGGAAAAAACTCTGTCGTGCTAGCGATAAGTGCCGTAAGTATGTTCTGCATACGAACATACTTACGGCACTTATCGCTAGCACGGCAGAACTGATGTTATGTTATTTACGGTTAGCTCACATCAATTTGATTTGATAGAATAACGCTTACCATGTGATGCACTCGTCCAAAAGTCTTATTATTTCTACCAAAGTATTTAATTTTCATTTCCATAAATGTATTATCAGACTTTAGACGCTTCATACTCACAGATAAACATGGAAAATAAAATGAAGAAGATAAACATACGTGTCCTTAATATAAACGTTAATCATTACTTTGTATTTGGTCTGGCTTAAATACAGTCGGGTTATTTAAAATCACAGCCAACATTATTATTAGCCAATATGTATGCCGCCTAACATAGCCGTTATCGAATGATAGCCAATGCCTACGCATAAGACGGCAATGGAGACGTCTGGATAGCCGTAATGACGGCTTCACTTTTATCTGTTATCTCAGATAGTTTCTTATACGATACTGGGTTCAGAGACAAGCGCCAATATTGATCATGGACTTACCCTTTTAGAGTAACATGGACATTTTGGTATTTTCATGTGATCTTTTTGTTAATTTTTTTTATAGAAGTGAAATTGCAAGGTACTTATTTTAGCATTTTCCTCTGTAAGTTTTACTTCTGTTGCTAAGATTGGTAATGCATTAAACCAAAATTTTTGGGGCTTAAGCTGTTTTAAGGTGGTGGTAACCATTTCCCATTTGTGTGGAATGCAAGCCTAAAAAAAAGTTCTTTAAAAAATCTAATCCTGCTTTATTTCAATTTAACCATTTACAAGCAATTATCAAGGAGTCGGTCAGTCAGAAATATGAAGCTAGTTGCCCATTCCAAAGCGTTAGGTACTTACCTATGGAGAAGAACGGGCATGAAACTCCTTGGACACTCTTTTAAATTATACTAACTGATGCCCGCGACTTCGCCCGCGTGGATGTCGGTTATTATACAGGGTTACTGGTAACTCGACGTATTCCTTGCAGGACGTCATAGTAGGGTTAAAATGCAACAAAAGCCACCAAATGTTCTACCGAAATTATTTTTTTTTTTTTTGCACTAGACTACATTTTTTATGAAGTAATAGCAAAAATTACAAAAAATTAAATGTTTGGTTAGTGATATTTGCCAAAGTTTTAGGCATTATTGAACTGTTAATTATTAACAAAGGTCTGCTACGGCATCAACTATGATAATAACTTAAATTTCAGTACAGTCGCGCCGTAAATCATTTTTAAATTGGTTTCAAATGATTTAATCTGGGATTTTTCATAAAAAAATTAAACCTCTTAATATTTCAAAAACTACTGAATTTCGGTAGAACATTTGGTGGCTTAATTTGTTGCATTTTAACCCTACTATGACGTCCTGCAAGGAATACGTCGAGTTACCAGTAACCCTGTATACTAAAACCTTTCTCGAGAACCACTCTATCCATTGGTGAAAACAGCATGAAAATCGGTCCAGTAGTTTTTGAGTTTATCGCGTATAGGACGACAGACAGACGCGGCGGAGGACTTTGTTTTATAATATGTAAGGATTGTTACAAAATATTAGTAATATCATTGTAATATTGTTTTATTTAAGTCTCATAACGTTTAGTTAGGTATGTCTTGACCAGCATAGAAATGGGAGACCTTTTCCAAGCAGCCAAAAACAACAATCTTGTCTGGAAACAAAACAATATTTTACTTCCTTCCAACGACGTAATTCAAAGTGTCGGCAAGAGATATAAATGGAAGGACGTCCAAATTTCAGTTTTATAGTTTTAATTTAGTAGTCTCTGAAGTACAGGTAAATAGATTGGATGATGTAATAAACGTCGTGGCGAATTTTCATTTACTTAGAAGTTAAGTGAATGTGTTTGAAGTTCTAGGTAGGTAAGTACAGTGCTTTTTAACACTTCAAAACCTACATTCCAAGTATACATTTTGGAGAAGAATTTTTGCACAAGATTCTAAATAAAAGTAGTGCTTTGGAAAGAAAACCAATTTCCAAATGTTAATACCTACAACTTTTCCGTCGGGTCAGTTGTACACCATCAGGTATTTCAATTTTTAACCGACTTCGAAAAAGAGGAATTTCTCAATTCAGCAGTTTTTTTTTTTGTATGTTTTTGACACGTTTCCTCCGCCAATTATGAATTGATTTTGATGATTTTTTTTTGTTTGGTAGATCATGCTCATGATCAGAGGTGGTCCCATATTATTAACTTTGCTTGCGTAGGTACTTTTGAGTTAGCTTCAATAATAGGTTTTTTTTTTCTTCCATTTAGCCAATATGGATGATGTTTTAAGTTCCTCTCACTGTTATTTACATAGTGGTATTCGAATTTGTGTGGGGTGGCACAACTAAAATGTGAATTTCGAAAGTCCGTGGATAAAAACGAAAATTCAAAACTAGAGACACCGAGTTCCAAAATTATAGTTATTAATCTATAAGTACTAAATCAAATCAAATCAAGTCATTTATTCAAACTAGGCTGAGAATCAGCACTTTTTGAAAGTCAAAATTATATAAGAGAGTCCCCCAAAAACGCACACCACGTCCTAGTGCTTTAGCTGGGAACAAGAAGTGGTACAACAAACTCTCCAGCAGGATGGAGCACTGGAGTGATTTTTATGATCTTGTTTTAGATAACAAGTTACTAGTACGTTTAAACTATTTGTTCTAAGACAAGTACATAGACAAACCACAACAGTACCTAATCGGCACAGAAACATGTTCTTACATAACTTTCAACAATTTATTGAATCCGATTCAAACCTGAAATCAGCTTTCAACATCTTATCCGAAACTGCATTTTGCATAAAATAGTGTCGCAATGTACGAGGATAAGATTGTTAATGGTGGTACAAATTGTTTCAAACATTTACATTTAAATCTGGTTCGGCCAGAACATGCACATTCTAGCAGGTTTTGTTACATTATCAAGGCGTTAATCTTAACGAAAATGTTTTTGTGTTACGTCTCTTGGAAATTCCTCTTGTCTGAACTTAATTTCAGCTTAAGTTATTGGATGATAGGGAATTTCCAAGATGCAGTGTCTTGTAGTTTTCAGTAAAAAGGTGGCACCCCTTTCCTTGTAAAAGGTAACTACGTTTCTTTATATAAGAAACTAGCTTTTGCCCGCAACTTTGTCTGCGATTCAGGATAAAAAGTAGCCTATGTCCTTTTCCAGGTCATGATCTAATCATGTGCCAAATTTCATCGAAATTCGTTCAGCCATTTTAGCGTGAAAGCGTAACAAACAAACAAACTCACTTTCGCAATTTATAATATTAGTTAGGACTAGCTCCGCCCTTGAATATCGTGATAAAAAGTATTATATATCCAATTCTAAGTCCAGGGGGCCTAACATCACTGCTTACTGCAGTATTATTTTAATATTACTTCAGTGTAGGAAAGAGATGAAGCTCTATAAGAAGTATAGCTTCATCTCTTTCCCCCACGAAGTAAGATTAAAATAATACTGCTATAAGCGGTGGTGGTAGGCCCCATGGTCTACCCATGTCCCAAATTTCATATACCTACATTCATTCAGCCGTTTTAGCGTGAAAGCGTAAGAAACAGACAAACAAATTCACTTTCGCATTTATAATATTAGTTAAGATTAGGATAGGACATAATATCTCCATAACCCAACTTATTTTTTTTTCATACATTGTATTTATCTACATTATTAGTAAGTGGCCGATAATTGTTTTATGTTAAAGTAAATAGAAACAGCACAAACAACATAATTCGAAAACAGAAATTGCACAACTTTGCCTTCAAATATAATTTAGATAATTACACGACTTACTCCAAAACAATAATTTACTTGGCCACACGCTGAGATTAAGCCAAAATAAATTGCAATAAGACTTTAGTAATACCTTAACAGTATTATAAACTTTCTTAATGAGATTTGTTTTACAGACAGGCAAAGCCTCATTTTTTAGGGTTCCGTACCCAAAGGGTAAAACGGGACCCTATTGCGAAGACTCCGCTGTTCATCCGTTTGTCTGTCTGTCTATCCGCCTGTCACCAGGCTGTATCTCATGAAACGTGATAGTTAGACAGTTGAAATTTTCACAGATGATGTATTTCTGTTGCCGCTATAACAAAAAATACTAAAAAAATCAATAAAATAAATATTTATTTTTTCCCATACAATAAACGTGATTTTTTTGCCGTTTTTATAGATAACTAGCTAATGCCCGCGGCTTCAGCCGCTTGGATGTCGGTTATTATATACTAAAACCACTATATCATTCGATGAAAACAGCATGAAAATCGTTGCAGTAGTTTTTGAGTTTATGGCGAACAGGACGACACACAGACGCGGCGGAGGACTTTGTTTTATAATATTTAGGGATAAGGTCGATAGTACGGAACCCTTCTTACGCGAGTCCGACTCGCACTTGGCCGGTTTTTTAGATCCCACGCAAAGCTAAGGGCAGTCTGGTACGGTAGGCCGCATGTCAGTGGCAACACTGTTACCTTGAGCTAGAATAGCGTATTATAGAATTTCTTTCGATTGGACTACCTTCGTGGTCTAGTGGTCGCAAACGCTACTGCTGAGCATGAGGTCCTGGGTGCGATTCCCGGTTCGGGCAAAGTGTTATTGGGTTTTTCCGTCTGGAATTTCGCAGTAGCAGCCCGGAATCTGGATTTGTGCCCCGTTGGTGGCAATAGGTTCGCCCCCTTATTACATGAGATTTAAACATAACTGGAGCAATATGGGACTATTATAGTCCTACACCTCTACCTAACCCTACGGGAATACAGGCGTGATGTTGTGTTATGTTACCACTGACGGCTTACCGTAAAAGTTTAGGAGACGCAATATTAGGTTCTAAGAATATGACAAATACAAATAACATTAGTTGTTCTGATTCAGTTCATATAATGATGTCTATTGCTTGAACAGACGTACGAACTACGTGCTAAAGAAACTTGGCCACTATTTGTTGTAGTAATAAGAGCTTGTACTCATTTCTATATCTCGTAATTACGTCTGCTAGTAGTATTTGAAAGAGAAAGTTTTTCTGTTAATTATAATGTAGCAGTTTATGCAAGACATTGGATTTGATCGTGGGTTTTGTATGAATATCCTTTGGCTACTTTTTATTTGCGTTTTGTCTGAAAGCTCTTGTGTCTAACTAAGGGCTTGAGGATAAAACTGCGTTGTGATGTCGCATCGCAAAAATCAGCTAGGGTACCCTAACATTTTCTTAAGAAAGCTTCCGCGTTGCGAGTTCGCATCGCGCCGATTCGCAGTTTTGCTTACAAGCCCTAACCTTTAAAAAGCCACACATCTATAAAATGTATATTCTACACATCCTTACATATTATAAAACAAAGTCCTCCGCCGCGTCTGTCTGTCGTCCTGTTCGCGATAAACTCAAAAACTACTGCACCGATTTTCATGCTGTTTTCACCAATGGATAGAGTGGTTCTCGAGGAAGAATAATAACCGACATCCATGTGGGCGAAGCCGCGGGCATCAGCTAGTAATTATTATAAATTAAAGTCGCTTCTCGTGTCTGTTTGTGTGACCGCGTTGTTTTGCTAAACTGCGCAACGGATTTTGATTCGGTTTTAAACATAATTTAAAACCGAATCGTCATAATCGTGCTAAGAAGGGGCGGGTCTTCAGTTGCCAAGTCGTAGTAAGTTCCAAAACTTACTTATTGTGTTTGGTAGTTCCAAGAGCCAAAAGGTTTCGTTTCCTTTGATTAGGATAATACAAATCTCTTAAACAGTAGCTTACCAGCAAAAGTCCACTCCTGAAGCTTTCTCACTTCCCGAAATAACGAACTCGTGGAGGCGTAGAATCCGGATCAACGTTTTGTTTTGATCTGTAATACAAAACAAAAGTTTTTATCTAAACAATCACGTCCGAACAAAAGTAAAAAACTACACTTAATTTGTATCTGCTATGAAGCATTAAAATTAAAGAGTCAACGTCAACAGTACATTGATCCCAAACGAAGCGGCGTCGGACCGCATCCGGCAAATAATTAAAACTTTTACAAGAGCCAGTGAAATGTGGAAGAAAGAAATAAATTTTCTACCCGAACGCACACTTTCGTTTTTTTTCCTTCAAGCTTGTGATTTATACCCAAAACATATTTACTGCTGTCCAAACAAACGTTCTTCGATATTTTACTTTGTCTCTGCAATAATAATCAACAATTTCCCTTAAAAGCTACTTTTCTATCGCTTAAAGTGGTTCAGCTTTCGTATTGAAATGTTTAGTTTTTGCTACATACGTACTAGTAGTACGTGTAATCTGTCTTTTCTGGCACGATTTCTTCTCATGCGAATAAATTTCCAGATTTCCGTTGCTGTTTTTTTTTTTGCTCTTAAATCTATTCCGTTCTTTAAGACCGATTAGTGAATTTCTATTGAACTCTTTTTTAACCAATTTAACCTCATTAAATTGAAGTCAGGCACTTAAAGAGTACTTATTTATTAGGGCGTGAATTTTCTGAGCAAACCCATAGGCGAGATTAGAGTCCAGAGGAAATTACTGAGGAATTACGGTGGCTGGCCTTAGCCGGAGTTAGTCAAAGAGAAGTCGGGATTCAAATAGAAATAGAAATCCTTTGATCTACAAAATATCACTGGCAAGCAATATTGATGAATCGTGAAATGCCGGTGCACCATTACTTGATATTAAAATAATATGCAAGCGTTTAGACCTTTGAAATGGATTTATATTTAATGAAGGCATCTTTCATTCATGGATGTAAAATTCTTTGACAAAACACTGTTTGAGGATATTTGTATTTTCCTATAGATTAGCCTTATTACCACCAAACCGCGTTTATTAGTTTATTTAGCCTGAACACCTTTTAAATATGACATTACTGTATGGAGTTTGACATAAAACTGACATTAGACACGCGTTGAATAAGTGTCTAAGTTTTTGTGGTAAGGCCCTAAAAGGTGCAGGTGCAAAGCATGGCTATTGATGCGAGGTTGTGGGTTCCAATCTGGGCTAGTACCAATGTGACTTTTTCAATTCATTTATGTACTTTCTTAGCTTATTTTGAACATTACTGGCATCGGCGTAGGAAAAACATCATGAGGAAACCAGAGGTCTTAGACAAGTGACAATCGCTTCCTAAGCGTTTCGTATTTCTACAACGACTTTCAACAGGATTGACTTATGCTTTTCGATAGCTTATGTTAGTCCTATACATTTTTGCCCTTTCCATCATCGTTATCGCTGATAGAATGTCACTTTGTCTAGGGCCTCTGGACTTTATAGCTAATTAATTTAAGTCTGAAATCGCCAACCCAGTTTGAACAAGCGCGGTGATCAATGCTCGTGCCTTCTCTGTATGAGAAGAGGAGGCGTTTGTCCTGCAGTGGGACAATAATAGGCTGGTATTTATGGATTATGATAGAATAGATTTACGGCCAGTTTCGTCATCAAAAGTAACAGTCAACTGTTCTTTTACACTGTTATATTTTCAATCCTCGGCGCTGAGGCGAGGGTTGTAAATCCAAAAGCGCGGAAGAACAGTTGATGTTACTTTGGCTGTTACTTTTGTTGAAGAAACTGGCCGTTAAGCTTTTATGAAAAAAAGTAATGGCTGTCATTTGTTTTATTTCAATAAGATAGGTACTGACTAGCGTATACAATTTTGTAAATCACATATTGTAAAAAAAAAATTGCCGTCAAACTTAAAGACCAATTAACTATAACAACATAAGCAGAAAATGCATAGTTTCTCATAATATTTCACAATATTTTATTCCTAAGTCTATTAACATAACGAAATTATTTACAAAAGCGATTTAAGAGTCAACAAAACGCTCAATCAAGCCATGTATCCCTTCAATCATAAACATTTAACTTATTTGTGGCCAGTAAATTTTATTTTAGTGGTGTAATAAACCTCTTCTGTGATTGCCATCATGGACCATGGTGGACGTGGGAATAGCAACGGTTCTAATAATTCGATTGGTGTCCAATGTTTTTAATATCGTTTGTATAGCAATGAGTTTTTATGGACTAAATGTCTGTTTGATTGAGTTGCAGTCTATCAGTCAATACTTAGGTACTTCTCTTTTGTAAACTTTTTAATATGGCGTAGTGACAATGTCTTCAAGAATATAATATTTTGTTGTGTAGTTAGCTACTACATCAATCAAAAAATATATGGAGAAAAAATGTCTCAGTAAAAAAGTGTGGCAAGAATTGTTTTTTTTTTTTTTCATTCATGTAGGAACTGAACGATAAGACAGGATAGTGAAACGAGACGTGAAGATGGATGACAGATGTGAAGCATAAACGAGTGACAGAGATGAATTTACGAAATAGTCAAGGAGTGAACGAGATAGTGAATGAATGTTTAAAATGTAAAAAAGGGATGAGATAAAGAAAAAAGGCGGAAAGTAAAAACACAAATAGTAAGAAGTAATCAGGAGTTTTTATTGAAACAATATTGAGCCTATCCCACATTCATTGCATATTTTTGGTAATCAAAATCCACTCGAAACAGTATTTTTTATACAGTCTACTATTTTTCATTTGAACACATTCGTAAAATAAATGTATGCAATAACTCGCATGTATCGAGAAACTAAATACATTCTGTATGCTGTAAATAACACAGATTGCACAAACAATTTCCAGATTGTCATTTTCACCGTTAATAAACACGAAACTCATTTTAATTGGACTACAGATTGACTGACGTAGGCGCGCTGAACGTGGAATTAGCTACAGCCTACATTGCCTTCTATTTGAGACCCAAAATTAGGTCATAATCACACATTCCTATGAATAAAGTATAAAGTACTTACCGAGTAAGATAATAATTATATTACTTACGAGGTTGTATATACAACGTGTAACAGAATAAGCGCAAGACCTGAGAGCAGTTTGCTCAGAATTGGCTTCTGAATCGATTTCCGTCATTATTTATATATGTTAATTTTTCATGAAAAAATATTTTATTTAACTGAAATTAGAATCACTGCGTCATAACAAGGCAATATGATATTTTATTTAAGGAAATGTAATCCTTATCTCAAAGGAATAAAGCCTATTTAAATGCATAACCAAATTGGTAATACGCTCATAGCTATCCTATGTGTAGTGCGCGTTAAATAAAATAGTTAATTTAAGGTGTGGTTTAATTAAATTAAATTACAGATATTATTTTAGTCTTATAATTTAATATAGTAATTGGGGTGTATGAATTCTTGCGTTTATTCCGTTACGCGTTGTATACACGAGGTTGTCGACATGTGTAATGTGAGCTCGGCTATCACTGTGCCGATTGTCGTAACGGCAAACGGCCTGATGACCCAAAGCCTCGACCAATATCTCTCGAGGCTCTCGTTAGGCAGTTGGATCAAGGTCCTGATTCAGAAGGCAGTACTCCTTGATACGGCTCGCATTGTGAGGAGGTTCCTGTCTCTGCAGCCCTAACCACCGGTAGCTTGGACCCTGCTCCCGCCACCGGTGGACCTTGACTTTTTTATATTTTTATCTTAAGTAATATTTTAAAGTGTAAATAGGTAAGAAGAAAAAATAAATAAACGACAATATTACTTACACAATAATGTAAGCTAAGAGTCTTAAAATAATAATATACACCTGTATAAAAACATAACCCTTTCTTGGCAGTGTGGGTAAAATGGGGGGGAGAAAGAATCATAGGGCATCAAAAATTCGTCCGCATTGCTGTCAACAGGAAAAGTGCCCAAAAGGCTGGCAGCATTGCCACGTTGTATGGCAATGACGATTCTTTGGTCAGGTCAATTCACCGGTTACGTGAAGAGTCAGCCAACCGCTTGGAGAAGTATGAATTACCCAAATAAATCTATTTCTCCATTTTCTATTGTATATTTGCTACAGTATTCTTTCACGTTAAGCTTTCATTTTTCTTCAATATCCTTATCGAGTTTGGTTCCACAAATAGCGAAACGTCCTCTTGTTTGCAATAGAACATAATATTAGCTCGTTTATTTACATAAAGTGAAACGAATCACTATTTTTAATACAGCCTGATACAAAAATGTACATGGAAATATGAATTCTATCCCTGTTGCTATAACGATAGAGTTGGCTTGGGTTGATCTGTCTTTTTGACAGTATCAATGTTGTTTGTTTCGTAAAGCTTCTCGCATTCATGCTTACATATTCTATTTCGTTTGTTCATAGAGAATAAAATATCTGTGATTTCAATATTCAAGTCTATGTGAAATTGTGGATGTCATCTTCCGCTGTTTCCTCTTATGACATACTAGCTGCGCCCCGCGGTTTCACCCGCATAAGTCTCGTTCCCGTGGGAATATACGTATAAAAAGTTTCAAAATTCTATGTCCTAACCCAGGTCAACCTTAGTGCCTAATTTCATCTAAATCCGTTCAGCCGATTTAGCGTGAAAGCGTAAGAAACAAACAAACTCACTTTCGCATTTATAATATTATGGTTAGGATAGTTATGATCAGCCTCGTAATCTTATGCGTCGAGTTGACTTAGAATAATGCTACGTAAAATAAAGTCTATGAGGAGATAAACTAAATAAAGCTAGCAATTTTTTAAGCTTGCATTAACTTAGGTATGCTGCATCTAATGTTACAAAAGAGTCGTTATTTTCACGAAACATTTATTTTATTTGCTTACAATAATAAACTCCATGTTGAACTCCTTAACAACTAAAAACAATCCCTGCACACAATATACAAATTCACGGTACATTAACATTACAAACAACATAAAGGTGCATACATAACATCGGATTACGTTGGCGCGCGGTATCGAATTACCACCATAATTGGTCGAACCTTCACTGTTGAACGTATGGCTAATGCAACAATTTACGCATCAGCTAATCTGCAAATTGGTGCTGCTTTGTCGGCCGGAGGCCGGCCGTGTCGTCGGCCCGGTCGGTCTGCAACCGGCTTTATATGGCCGATGATTTATTGATGGACGCAGCGGACTTCAATCGCTGCTATTATGGTCGTAAGTGGATTACGTTAAGGATGTTACTAGATAAATGGCGTTCTTTATTAGTAAATGATAACGTGTCAAGAGCTTTCATATTATGATGGTAGGAGTAACCACTTAGGTAAGAGCGATCGTATTTATTTAAACAAAACAGTTTACGACCCTTTATCTACTTATCTACATTTGGGCTTCTTTGCAATTTGCTTATCTGGCTGCTTTTGTTATAGGTGAGTCTCGTTTCCTTTAGGTACCTCATATGCTCTTAATTCTTCAAGGACATTCTAATTAACTACAATGGTTTTTGGTACGCAGGTGTACCGCGCGGGGTCATACAGAAGCATGCACTATGCACTTAAGATTTCCGCAAAAACACCATAGAATACGTATTATTGCAAGGTTCTCGAGAACACGCGTGATCCTAGTACTCTTACAATTCTCTCTTTGGTGGTATTCTTATAATGACGAGTACCTGTCAATACTAAAATTACTGTTACTTTTCAAATTACAATCCTTTGAGCAAATGAGCACGTGCTGTGAGGCATGATTCTTCTGACGCGTGGGAGGGTTTATTATCTGAAAAGAAACAAAGGTAACCAACTGTTAGTCTGTTTTAGGGTTCCGTACCCAAAGGGTAAAACGGGACCCTATTACTAAGGCTCCGCTGTCTGTCCGTCTGTCTCATGAACCGTGACAGTTAGACAGTTGAAATTTTCACAGATGATGTATTTCTATTGCCGCTATAACAACAAATACTAAAAAACAGAATAAAATAAATATTTAAGGAGGCTCCCATGCAACAAACGTGTTTTCTTTTCCATTTTTATAGATAATGGTACGGAACCCTTCGTGCGCGAGTCCGACTCGCACTGGGCCGGTTTTTTTTTCTTTTCTGTTGTCTGCTTTAGATCAAATTAATAAGTAACGCATAGTAAGAATCTTTGAAAAAATACAACATAATTGGCCATGCAGAAGGTATTTTTGCAGGGAAACTATCTATAATGTCCATAAGAAAGTAAAATAATTTCATAGCTTTAATCTTGCCTGATGGAAAGAAATGGAAGAGGTATATGATGGAACGAGCGTGTATACCTATGTTTACTGTTCATTATGATTTATTTTATATCAGTGCTTATTATCAGTTCAGGGGTAGTATTATGAAGTATTAACGCCATCATTATTCCACTGCGAAAACGGGATAGTGCTAGCGGTCTTGTCTAGCTGCGTCTCTCTCTTACACTGAAAAAATGGTGGCATTATATACTTCATAATACGGCACCAGATACAGAACAGATTGTGGTGCTGAAACAGTGTACGGTAGGATAAAACAATTCTATTACGATACAGGTACAATTACAACTTGCTGCTGCTTCTTGCTCTGTGCCCCTACCTTCTGAAGATCTGGACGATGATCAGTGCATAATTCCAGCTCAACTTCGACGAACCTGACACCACATAACTCGCTCCTCTCATTCCCGTAGTAGCACCTTCATTGAACCTTCCACGGGCCGCGGCGGTTTCGTTTGGTCCACTTCCACTGATAATTAATTTAACGCCATGTCTGTGCGTCTGTGTATTGTACGCAAATAGACCCAAATTATCTTATTAAGGAGGACTGGAAAATATGTTTCGCAATATTTTGCTTTATATTTTACCTAAGTTAGGTCCAAACTGTTTTTATCTTGTAGATTTAAAATGCTGTGTTTTTTATGTGTGAGAACTGAACTGAATAGTTTTTTTTTTCTTTCATTAATATGGCTTGAAAAGCACGTGGAACAATTCTAGCTATTACCAAAGTTATCGTCATAAAATAGGGAAATTATTTTCTGTAGAAAAGATCTTTTAAATAATACAAAATACCTAGTTTTATTTCCTGAAACAGCAAAAGTAAAACGATTGTTTTAAAAGAATTAACATTATTAAAACATTTTTGGTCAGATAATACAAGTTTTGAATGGCTTAGCGCATCAAAGTTGTCAACTAAAATGGCTTTGAAAACCTTTTCTCATTTGGTCAACTAATCCGTAGTGATGGTCTGGGCAAAGTTTTGTGTCTTTTGGTCTAATAATGAGTTGGTTGAAAGATTTAGGCATACGTGACCACAATCCAGGAGCTTATGGTCATGACAACTAACCAGACAGATAGTTATAATTTAGGATTTTGTGTTCGAGTATTAAAAATATTTTAATGAAAATAGAGCGTTAATGAAATCACAACGTTAGGCATAATTTACAAAAAGACATTCTAGAAAAAGTGTAAACTCTGTTTTCTGGAATGTCGTTTTGTAAATGTTGCTATCATCAATCCCAAGTGTTTATTTATGAAAGTCAAAAAAAAAAACCTCATTTTGTTCCTCAAGACGTTGTTGCTTGACACTGTTGAAACCTTGAAATCTAAAGAATAGGATAAAATCACAGCTCAATGGGATTAACAATACACTTTATAGACACATGACACGTGAAATCAGAGTTTATTTTCTTAGTCCTAAGACCTTTTTTACCAAAGTGTACTCTACAACAAAAATAATCCCAAAAAATAACACCTCTTTGTAGGTACCTACCAACTTCTTATAGTTGGGCAAGATAATCTTCCGTTATACTCAATTAAAATACGTTTAGAACAGCACCTGGCGAGATGAACATCGCAACTATTGAAACTCGAGAATTTCAAACCTCAATTTTGACAACAAAAAGGCCATAATCGATTTTTGGGTCTACAAAGGAAGCATTATATTTGACAAGTCGACTGTACAAACGTTGTTTGTGGTAGAGATTATTTCGGTTGAAATGAATGAAAGCAAAACACGATCCTGTGAATGTGTTGGTCGGTAATTGAAATACGAACAACGCCCTCAAGGGTGGTTTTTTAATTCTTTTTTAACGTCCGTGGACTCGATAGGTTCGAGTGTCGCTGTTGTCTCGAGAAACCGATTTCATAGAAAATATTTTTGGCTTAAAAATTGTGGTAGATTATTTTCCTTCGAATTGTAGAGCCTTCTCTGTGCGTTGTTGATTGAAGGTTTGGTTATTACTTCGTGTTTTTCGTTTTGTATATTTCAGTATACCTGAATTGGCTCTTCAATCTTCTTTTGAATTGAAAGAAGAATTCAATTTAAATTATTTTGATCACAAACATGACCAAAATCTAAATAACACCCCAACATTGTTAATTTCGAATACAATACGAGTTTCTCTTTTATTACTATAAAGGATGCGCATAAAAAACAAAAAACAATCCTTTCTTCAATGCATCATAAAACATGTTACCCTCTTATTGTGGTTTATTGATTAATAGATGAAACTTTCAACGCAAGACAGGAAACGTAAGGTAATAGAAAAACCCACCCGCAGGCAATCGTCATTACGCCTGTTGTTCGAAGGGTCCGGTATAAAATAATGATTAATTATTATAATTTAGTCCATGTCATCGGACATCCACATGGCAGCCCCACCCGACAGTTTAATCTTAGTCCAGGTGCCGTTTATCTGATTGTAGCGTGGAAGGGTTTAAATTCGTAGTTAGTAGCCGTTTGTAGTTACTTTGGTAGTAAGTGAAAACATAATTGTGTTAATAAATGACGTGATAAAAACAGTGGTTGAGTTTCATGCAAGGTAATTGGACAAATAAGTATGAGTCTGCTTATGGTATTTGGCAGACATAATAAGTTAACTTGATTGGTCATGCTTACGTTTACTATATATTTTTGATAATTATTGAACCTCAGACTTTCTTAATAACGCATAATATATGCTAGCATATGAAATATACCACACATTACGACGTGCAATATTTTGAATGAATAAAACTATAC
Organism: Lithophane leautieri; assembly: GCA_949152455.1. Classification (NCBI taxonomy): domain Eukaryota; kingdom Metazoa; phylum Arthropoda; class Insecta; order Lepidoptera; family Noctuidae; genus Lithophane; species Lithophane leautieri. The sequence continues at coordinate 5,435,737 of OX424469.1, read as the reverse complement.
AATATGCTAATTTAGCAATGAAGAAATATTGAGGGCAACCGCCTGTTCTCATTCTAGACAATAAGAAGCAACTAACACATTGCAATCTTAATGTCGACAATTTGCAAGCTTTGAATGAAGCCCGCAAATGTAATAGTAACATAAAGTTACCGTTCGAAGCCCTACTCACCGCAAAGAGGGGACCAACTTTTAAAATGGTTGCCTCGGTGACAACGGTAACCTGACGGTGCAATGGAGCGTCACAAAAACTGTGCAACCTAATCCCGAACAATAGAACATGGATGCAACAAAGCGCAGACATATATCAAACAACAAAAACACTGCTCTCGACGGCCTCACGAACGAACGAACACTATCATTTACGCAACGATTTGTCATCGAGATTCGGGGGTAGAGGGGCGGGACATTTTAGCAGATCCCTACGACTGGTTCTCGTCTTTTTGTTGTTAAACCCAGTTGTGAACTAAGCCACAATGATTAAACTACTATGTTAACAAAGCTTTCTTCCAAGTAACATTGTGAAAATCATAATGCATGGATTTAAAATCATGTTACTAGTTGAATCCATTTGCACCATTGACGTTTAGGTTTAGGTAATGATCTAAACGTCAATTCAAAGAAGATTTTCTTGATCACAAATCACCCGTAAAAATAAAAGAAACTTCAGATCTTAGACCCCTGGAATATTTTAGTCCTATTGCACATTTCCAACCACAGATCTCCGATCAACAATGCCGAAAATTCGCAGTCGTTCGAATTCGACATCGCAGCCGCTAGTAATATCCCGGAAACTGGATTAACGGTTGTCAACTTGATGAACGATGTGCGTAAGTTACACGACAATGGAATGTGGGCATCCGTCCCATTTGCCCCGAACGTCCGATGCGCATCGCGAACATTAATTAATTATGAATCGCTTTTGAGTTTTTTCAAAATACAGATGATTTTTGTTCAGGGAATTTGATCAGCGGGCGGTATTCTAGCACTGTGGCCCGATTTCACTATTGTTAGTTTCAAAGGGATACATTTCATGCCCTTTTTGTTATGTTGTTGTATTTTTACACGGTTGTCTGTCACATTTTGTGCTTAAGCTTCGTTTATAAAATTAATTGTTTCCTTAATTATTCTTTCATGTTAATAAATACAAAATGTTGCCTTATTCCATAAAGATTATTTTAAATCGTTATGTTTTATCATCATATATTAAAAGATTGGCTTAAAATTCCTGATTTGCATTTCGTTTTCCTTTGTAACATCTTATAAATTATCTTCTTGTTTATCCTCAGCGTTATTGGCATTGCCGATCTCTGCTGCTGGTAGTAATAAAAAATGTGTTTCTACTTTCCAGTTTATATTGAGGTTATTCTGCTAAAGCTACGGTGCCCTAGAAGAGCGATGGCCGCCACATAACGGCCGCAGTGACGGCTGCCATGAAACTTATGGCATCGGGGTTTGACTTTATCTTGTCAAAAAACTCTCTAGGTAAACACACCAACCACCACGTCATTCGCCGGTAAATTGCGAACGCTATGTGGCGGCCACCGCTCTTCTAGAAAACCGTGACCATTAAATTAGGGTTCATATACCGGGCATACACGAGCGGCGCGTTGTCGATGGCAATAGGGATGTTGACTGTGTAAAAAATAAAAAACACTATTTAGTCCGTCGCGTCAGTCAGATAATAAAGAAATAGTCGACACGTATTTCTTGCTTTATCATAATAATATTAATAAAAAATAATTTACATAAAACGCATTATAGTTGAGTGGGGGCTCGCTACGTCACAAGTCAGTATAAAATCTACCAGCCAGTGACGTCATGCCACATTTTAACTCAATATGCTGCCGTAATTTTTTGATTACGTAAAAAAAGAAAAAAAGTTTTTTTATAATCTTCATGACGGACAAAAAATTTTTTTTTTCTCAACATCTCTGTTGTAGTAGAATTGCCTCTGCCGTTGACGAGTGCCACTCGTACTTACTGATCCAGTCATTTTGAAGTTACCGCTATGCTTCAGGTTAACAGTAGAATAAGCATTTGCGATGAATTTTTTAGTCCCCGTAACCCAAGGCCTCCTAAAAAGATCTATTACTTCAATCTTCACCTACAGACACTGCTTATAATGCACTGTAATATACATCGATATAATATATTACAACAACATTGCCCAAAGCTAATATGCCGGAATATTCTTAAGGCCCGGCTCGCCACGCTGCTCCCTTCTACGATTTATTGTTTAATCACAAGCACTCACCCACCGTACTATTGCGTCGGTAAATTGTGGCAAGCACCAAACGTTCAAGATGTTCAATCTTGACTGGAAAAGTCAAGTTGTAATTTTTGTTAATTAATAAATTATTTGAACAAATCACAAGATTATTTTACAAGATTTAAATATTTTGTCAAACGGATTTCGTTTCATGCATAGTTAAATTAGTTTGGACGTTAAATTATTATTGATAAGAAAAATAAACCTTACGCTAGAAATTACTTATAGGTCGTCTTCGAAGTGACGCTAAAATGGACGAGACCCACCCAAATGGTTACTGGATAGTAAACCAGATGGTCGTAGGAGCGGCCCAAGCTTAGATGGTGGGATGGCGTAAACCAAGACTTAAGAACTGTTGGAGTGAGAAATTGGAGAGAAAAAGCCGCAAATACATTACGTTGGAGAAATATACTTGATAAGATAAGAAAGCCTTAGATGATGATGAGAAATTACTTTAGTGAATTTGAAGTGACTGTAAAAGTAAAAGAAATTAATGAAGTAGTAATGAAAAATAGCAACATAACAGTAACTACGAACGACATTGGTCTCTTCCTACAGCTTAATTCTGTGTGTGTATAAACGTCGCTCGCTATATTGCAGTTCGATGTGACGTAATAAATGCTCCATATGTGTAAACCCAAGTCCTCAATAACTCTCCAGAACAACTTCATAGCAGCAATCACTGAACACGAAACATACTACTCTTCTCACTTCCATTTTTCAAATTGATTTTTTTATCAATTTATTGGAATCCGTAACACTGTGTGGTCTTAAAAAAAATTATTGATCGTATCTACCTCACCATTGTTACCTAGTGGGGTAACTTCAAATTCCTGTGGGCAAAAAAAAAACTGGCACCTGAAATTCGAATTCTACGCGTTCTCGTCACATTAATCCTATTACAATGACATATGACGTAGGTTAAGACAGACGTCTAAAATGATGCGTCTTATTACTAATCGCCTTTATTTGTTTGACATTGGCTTATAATTTACATAATTATGTAGTTAAAAATATATGCATACAAAAAAGGACTTTCTAAGGGCGGTCGTTAACAGCGGTCACAAAAATTTTATACTGGGTAATGGATGGTAATTATATATTATAATACATTTTATTCCAAATGAGGGCAGTAAAAGCTCTTCTGATTTATTATTTATACAATATTACGTTATTCATTCATCAGATTACTTTGCCATTTCAACGGAAAGGTCAAATTATTTTATAAAGTTTTATAAATAAAAGCTTCAAAAGATTTTAACTGTCAATGTTTTTTTCTAAGCAGGGTACTTTTACCATTCAGGATGTATGTGGCCATTTCACGTCTCTACAGGAAGAAATTAAGTGTTAATAAGAAATAAACAATTGTGTATAACCCGTAGTAAATTCTCAATAAAAAAAAATATACGACAAATAAACGTCAGTGACGAGAAAATAGAACAATATCACCGTGTAAAGCGACATTCACAACAAATTCAACCCAAAATTGGCGTGAAAATTGTCTCTATTTACGTCACTATGCACTGTCAAAAACTTATTGTAAGTTTGTAATACACTACAAAATACAGATGTTACTTTTGTCTTTTTACAACCTTCCGAGAAGTAGAATGAGATCCCACTGGGTGAAACAATTGCTAGCTGCATTTAATACACCGCCTTTGAGATTTGGAAGCGTGCCACATTTTGTCATCCTATTGTCGAAAACAGTAGCAACTTTTATTGAAACAGCATTGAGCCGTTTTTGGCACGCTCCTTTTACCTGGGTGGCTTCACTCTGAAGGGTCTATTGCCCTAATGACCCATAAATTGATGCGTGACGACCGATTCATTTGTCCATATTGTCCAGTTCGAAGTTACTGAAGATTGATGGCAGTATTGTCATTCAGCAATTATGTTATTTCTGATAAATGGGTGGACTATGTAGAATTGGCCCATTGTATTTTGATTAAGAAGTCATTCATTATTTGCTTTTAAAATTAAATGGCTTATTCAAGACTTTTAGTGAAGTAAATATTCGTCATTAGCAATAAACATCGGTGTATTAAAACTAATTAGTAAGAGCAATACTAAGCTGTCATTAAATTATTTTATTTAACAAACAAAATATTGACAAGGATAATAAAATAAGGATTTAATTATTTCAAATTAAGGAAATAACAATTTAATTAAGACTCCATAATAATTAAGACTCTAAATGAGCATACGTCGAGAGAATACGACATAAACAAACACAACATCTCAATATAAGGAGTTGGAGCAACGTATTAACATAAACATCGATTCGATAGCGTTCCGAACATCTCTCCGGTCACAGTTTGAATACATTACGGCTGAGTTGTTTTTTATTACGTCAATAATTTAAGAATTAAACTGTTCTAGCTCTGTTTATTGGTCCTTTTCTGCTTGTTCCGAGACTTTTCTAGTTGCTCCCCGCGGATGCTTATTCGAAATGGACACGCACGCAATGGCCCGTTGGTCCTTCGGTCGTAAAAATCGATTACTTTATTTTCTTACAAGCTCATCTTTAAAGAATAAAATAAAATGTTCAAGATTTTATTGCGCCACATACAGCTTCATGGTGATACTAGAAATGTTCGATTAAAAATATAAAAATATTTTATTGATTGTTACCAGCGCTAAAATGTTTCAAGTATGGTGTCGAACGCGAGTTAAAAACGTAACATTTTGTTAAGGGCTAATTTAAAAGCCCATTGTCTTCGTCGGTTCACGGTCACACAGGACGACAGTCGTTAATGACCCATTAACATTTTGTTTCACACCATCCATTAATACTAAAAGACCTGCAATTAAAAGGAAACGCCGCCGCCACTAATTCCAAAGCACTCTCACTTAAAACGTTACAACTTTACTGCATTCAAACATCTGATAAGAGACTTGGCAACCGAAAAATAAAAGGAAAAAATGTTGCCATAACACAACACTACGGTAGCTTTTAGAATTTATAGACAGAATATCTCTATTTCGTTTCGGTACTATCGATATCGGTATATTTATCAGCGGCATCTAATGATCGGTCAGTTTATAATAGGCTGTGAGTGTCAAGTTAATGAGAATATATTCCGACCTGGTACACAATAAATTAGAGAGGTTTCAAATAAAACGGCATATTAATTGGACATTAGTATACGTCAACACCTCCAATGCAAAGTTAGGCCGATAGGAACGATTAAAGTACGTGAAAGTATCTAAGAAGTTACTCGGGGACTATAAAATTAGGTGGGTGTAAATTTTTAACGTTGGCCGGGGGCTATTTCTGTAAATGCGATGTGAATTTAAATTTGTTTTTTAAAAGCTTTCGAAGCAGTTCCGTTTGTTTTGAGTAAGGAAGTAATGTTGGAGGGGTCGGTGCTATGGAAAGATGAGGGCCTTTGTTTAGATTAGGGCGGTTATTGGCAGTGTGAACTGTATACAGTGGATACTTATTACCTACTTGTATTTGTTGCCTGACAAACTACTTTACGTAAAGAAAAACTTTAGTAAAACTCTGGATAACAAATGAAATAAACCTGTACTTTCCAGTACTTAACTAATAATTAAACTCCTTAAATTCACCGAAAACTTAGCAGCCCCGAAATCTTCCGACGCAATAATTCAATGGTGCTTTAGAGGAAGACATTACTTTTGTCTAAGCAAATTGAATTCCACAAAATCTCCTCGAGAAGATTGACTGACCACAAATTGGGGATTCGTTGTCAAGCGAGATAACATCGGAGGAATCTCATTACAGTTGAACATTCGTCCCAGTTCCGTACTGCCTTTACATGTTGCGTCCAACTTCGGGGGAATCTTCAGAGATTCTAGATTGTTTCAAGTTTCTGGTGGTAAGCATTGTCTACGTCCACACAAGTGCGGACGTGGTATTTTGTCATTAGACCTCCTATTTATGCACTGACTGGCTCTTTGATTTGAAAATAGAACTTGTCATTCATTTTCATTTTCAAATTATAATTATATATATTTACCATTTTAACCGTCTCTGTGGTCTACTGTCTCACACCCAGAGGTCTCGGGCTCGATTCCCAGTGGAGCAAAAATTTTCTCTGTTGTGTTTTGTCTGTCGCCATAACAATAATGTTATCACCATTGTTGTGTTTCGGCAGTTAGCCAGTTCCTCTGTGGTTGAGGATTCCGGGGGAAGCTAGCTTGCACCGACCACCCTGATCATCACTTACCATCAAGTGAGATGAAGGCCAAAAGCTTCCCCATTCTGGTTAAAAATACGGAAAATAAACAAAATGCACTTATCCTAAGTTAAAATAACCCTTACATTGAGGAACTTTATGAGGCTAGCGATTCGCATTTCAAAGCTTATGAGAGATAGTTTTTTACTGATATCAACAAAGTCAACACACACAATAGTGAAAAATGCATGACAATTGGAGTAACCGGCAACATACGAACAGAGCAAGCTAATATAAAACTTGTAATTAAAATATAAGTAAAAATCTTTTTTTAAACAAGCTTTTAATTACATAAAATGAATGTAAATAAAATAATAATGGGTACATGAGGACAATAACGCAAATTATTTAGTGAGTTATAATTTTACTGATTGCATGTAGGTAGGCATAGCAAAAAAATATTTAAGTAATTTGCTGATCGCGAGGTGTACCTATGGTAATACTAGCAACCGTCAATAAAAATAACTAGTAAGACTTACAGGACAGATGGTTGTATTTTGAAAATAAAAATCGATGTTAGTTTAATAATTCTAATAAGAGTTCATGTCGTCGCATGATTGAATCAACCGCAACCTGTTAAAGTCCCGGCAGCCGGCGGCGAACGGAAAATTAAAAAGCAAAGCGGGGACTGCTTCCTAGCCATTCTTTTTAATTCTCAACGTAGAAATGGACGGTGTGGAATCATTAAAATTTCCTCCGTGCCCGCCACCCTTGCAGATTTATTTGTTATCGAATGATAAAGTTACCAGTCCTATAGAATTCACAATGACTTTAGATTAATCAACTGGACAAGTTTTAACACTTTTTCTGACGTTAATTACTATAAATATTTGCTTACTCATTTTGTTTTTTTATCAGCTTCGTTAGCCTTTATGATTGCAAGAAAATTAATCTTAGGAAGCATGATGGATGGGCTGTGTTGTATTCAAAGTTATTTCCAACAAGCGTCTTGTAGGCACATTGTGCAGCGAGACTTTTTAATAGTTTTTGCTAGCTTGTGTATCAAGAATAAAACAGAATTAAAATAAAAACATTTTAAATATAATACTACTTTTTTACAACAAAATAATGTTCGTAACAGATTGCTCCAGCCTGGATTAGTAAACTTTATATTCAAATCCATCCAAACTTTAGTCGGGCCGAAATTAGATTGTCAACTTAGTAACTCTATAAAAGTAAAAAACCGTCCTAGTGCGAGACGGAATCGCGCGCGAAGGGTTCATTTTCTAAAAAACGGCAAAAAAATCATGTGTCATGTATGGCAGCCCCCTTAAATATTTGTTTTATTTTAATTTTATTATTTATTTTTAAATTGAATATATTACTAAATATTCTGTGAATATTTCAAGCGTCTACCTGTTGCTGTTATCAATATAGAGCAAAAAAATCACGTTTATTGTATGGGACCCTTAAATATTTATTCTATTCTGTTTTTTTAGTATTCCTTGTTATAGCGGCAACAAAAATATATCATCTGGGAAAATTTCAACTGTCGAACTATCACGGTTCATGAGATACAGCCTGGTGACAGATGGACAGACAGACACAGTGGAGCCTTAGTAATAGGGTCCCGTTCTACCCATGAGTACGGAACCCTAAAAAACGACGTTATATCCATAATCACTTAGTAAAAACTAGTGTGACTAATCCTTATTTGCGAGCCGGTTAATAAATAAAACGAAATAGTTTTTCCACTTCGTACAAAATTATGACATTATAACGTTACAAAAAGCAACATTACTCCCCATAAATTATAATTAATCCTCTTAGCATAATATTAACGCTTAGGATTTAGGCGTATATGACTATACGTAGGCAATAAGACTAAATGGTAATAAATTGTGTGCTATTAGCAAAGCAAACGATTCTACCAAACAAGTCTTGCTGACGACTTTTTCAACCGGTCGAGTGCTTACCGGTAAAATGAAGTACTACACACGCAATCGTATCCGCTCTTCCGAGACATTCCACATTTAAATATTAGAATTACCGTGTGGAAAAGAATTTTAGTTTAATTCTAAATTCTTAGCATTAAATTCAGTCGTCGAACCGTGTGCACTCGTCTTTTCTTGTTGGAATGGCGCAGAATTCCGTACGGTAGGTACTATAGACGTTCCGCCTACGACAGTTTTACTAACCCGTTTCCCACAGTTGAGTCATAACTTATATGGGGTGATAAGCAACCCGGTATTGCATGTTGTGTACCCGACTGCCCCAGAAGGAGGGTAGTGTTTTTTGAGAGTATGTATGTATGTTCGTTTGTTTGTATGTATGTATGTATGTATGTTTATTTCTTTGGCACGCTCTGTAGCTTAAACTGCTTGATGGATTTTAACATACGAGGTGTCGTTAGGTTCGTCTTAATTGTGGGAGTGACATAGGCTATTTTTTAATATATAGTTCATCTGCAAATACAAAATAAAATGGAGGGGAAACTTAAAAAAAAAAATTACAACAATATTGGTACCCATCAAATAAAAGCCAATAATGAGTTAATTCCAAATATATGTATTAATAAAACTAAAAAGGTTGAAATAAAACAAATTATTTTAAGACAAAAAACCCGACTTCAAAACCCTATAACCGAAAAGAGAAAAACAAGCTTATAGGTTATAGGCTATATAAACAAGGTTATTTATTATAGGCTTTTGCAGTCGGGTTTTTTATTATGGCATTCTTTGATTGGGATACCTATTCTTTTTCCAACCAAATCTTACTCAGATTTGGTTGCCAGAGACGTCACGGAGGAGAATTCCTGGAATCCTGGATAACGAAGTAAAGACGTAAGTACCTACTCAATCTTTAAAACGTCTTTATATACCTAGCTTATTAATTATTCTTTTTCATAATTATATACCTAATGCTTTTTGAAACACAATAAAAGTCATTCTAAAATACGTATTAGCTTGCAGCTGTTTTTACATGCTCGATCGAGTAAAATGAATCATTATAATTAAGTGACACTTTACAAAATTACGAAAAAATACATAAAACATGCTGCTAAAATACCTAACAAATAAAAAAGAAAAAAAGGAGATAAAAATTTACATAATAAACGAAATAATGTAGCGAAGCAAATATAAAACGGCCGATTTACAAATCATCAATATGTGTAATGTCCTTGTTCGTCTCAACACAAAACTATCGACAGAACGTAGTGTCCATACAAAGCTTTAGTTATTAACTATCATTAGTGAACCGCGAAAGGCTCGCGCGTAGGTGAGGCGAACAAATGCGTTGAATTCTTCTAATTTATTGTTCATTCAATGTATATAAATTGCCAATTATGTACGACTGGTTTTAGTTATCTTTCTAACGAATCCACACCGGGCTTTTGTGCAAATGTCGTCCATCTCGGAAACAACTGGACCGAATTTCATGGAATAAAGCTTGAAATATGCTTAAATAAAATTTGGAAAATATAAATTAATTGTTTTAAGACCAATAATTCACAAATAATTGCCATACTTAACAATTTTTCTGTCTGAGAGATTAAGTCAATAAAAATCTATATAACTGGTTTAGACATTTTAGATCTAGATAAAACATTCTTAATAGGACTTATATCTGTATTAATGTATTTTATCTATAAAAAATGCTTAAGATGTCAAAGGCTGGGGAACGCCCAACATATTCATTTTTTGTGAGAATCTCTAATGAGAAAATATTGCTCCAAAACTAATAAAGCCGCGTTTTTGTTTGAGGCATAATATTTCTTCACAGCAGCCATATTAGAATGCGTAAATATTTAATTAAAAATAAATAAAGTACTAAACTAAAACCATTTATTTCAAACTAGCTGTTGCCCGCGGCATCGCCCGAGTGGACACTAATTCTTTTTTTTAAATAAGAGTAGCCTATAAGTTACTTCTTATAACATTAGCTAGCCAGTGAAAATCCAGTCAAAATAGATCCAGCCGTTTCGGGGATTAACTGGAACAAACGAACAGACAGACACAGACAATTTTTTTTTATTCATCTTTTTTTTTATTTTTAATAAAAAGCTGTTATTTTGACATTATTTTTAATGTCAAAATAACGAAGTGCGAGTATTATAGGCTGAATAAGCTGCCTTTTTTCATGAAAATGTCTTCTCTTACGGCACGAACTATACAGGAAGATTTAAAGATATTGGCCAGTCAGAAAGGTAGAAGCAGGGCTGACTGTTCATTCAAGAGGAAATTAAATCAAATCAAATCGTTTATTGCAATCCATAATGTACAAGTTATAGGTGGTAAATAAAAAATAATAGAAACAATTATGAACCCTGTCGGGCACAGCAAATTTTTAAATGGGTAGCTGGGGCAGCAGAGAGTGACCAAGGTCAAAGGTCAGGGGAGCGTGACGAACTGCGCAACAGCTCCGGCGCGCGGCGCCCCTGCCAAAGGTAGTTGAAAAACACCGTGTAGTTTTAGTTGGAAAGAGGACTTAATCTTACATCCATAAAGATTTCCACACAAAAAAATGATTGAATGCTCATACTGAGAGTGCTGTACGTTTATTTGGATATCGGTATACGTCGTCATCCTTCCATTAAAGCATTAAGGTTTCAAAGTGAAATCATTTATTTCAATAACGCACTTTTGAACGTCAAAATTTACAAAAAAATTGAATTGATTTCGCCTCTTCCAAAAGGTAGTTTTAGTATGGAGAAGAAGATTTCAAAGATTATATAACCTTCTTGGACCACTTTAAAAGAACCCGGAAAGCTCCAAATAAAATAAAAAAATGACACTGTTTTCGCAATAACAAGCCTTATTAAAAACTGTTAGCACTTATGAGGCACATAATATTCTACACAAACAATAAAATAGCTTTAGTTTTGTTCCAAAAACGTTGCAAAACAGTACATTTGGGCGCTATCCAGGACATTCATACAATACCAATGTTTGGCATTAGCGGTTAATATTTTGCTATAATAACCCCTGTAGTACCATCTGTTTGGCAGCTGTACACAGTGGCCCACTTTGACAAAACACGTGTTTATGTGAGAACAGTTCGTAAAAATATGGTTTTAATAGTTAATGGTCATATCAGTTGAATGTGGTAATGAGGGCAGGGTAATGTTTCTAATTTGATGATAGCTGAGAAACAAAACAGTATCGTTGTTTGTTTTGTGGGAATTATCATGGGATGGAGCCGTAGCTAAGTACAGTACAACTATTTTCTTAATGTCTCTCGGGAATCATCGCATTTCCGAATACAAACGAATGCTAATTTCCATGTCCATCAATTATTAGATCTATAGTGTATAATAATTTGAATCCAGAACTAAGTACTTTATTGTTGTTTTGTTTTGATTTCCGTCTGAACTTTAAAGAGCTGTAAAACTATTTTCCTTAAACTATTTCCTCCCATTTTTTAAATAAATCTTTTTTAGGTAAAAGATTATTAACAACTCTATACACTTCCATGTCGATTGAGAGCGTCCGGTCTGCAAGTACAAAGGGCATCTGATAGAATCCGACGACTGACGAAACACGAAGATTGCCGAGGTACATTAAGAAAAAAATTGTGCTGTACTGAATTTTAATGTTTTATTTACATTTTTGCGCGGGCTTTATTACAGTTTTCTCATGTAATTGTGACATCAATAACGTCATTATCATAGATTATATTTGCACAGCCGTTATTGTATTAGCAACCTGTGTAAGTTTTCTTGTTTGATTAAACTTTTAGCAAATGAAGTCCATTTTTAACTAATCTCTCTTGAATACCTATGTAACAGATAACTAAATCGCATAAATGCGAACAACCTTCAGTCTCCTTCGTCATCCTTATCCATAAACAATCCATTAATTGTACCTTCTCAAGAATTCAGTGATTGATGTTAATAAATCTGCGAAGCAGAATAAATGAATCAATTTCAATCCATTCGTGATTAGGAGTTAAAATATTTAGAACTGATACAACTTAAATACAAATTAACTCGAAAACTATATTCGCCACCAAATCATTAGCGGATTCATAGTTGAGTCCACTTCGTCATTTTACACAACAATTATCAATAAATCATGCTTGCAAACAGTACAACTTGTCTCTAAGATTTATTCTTCTAGCCCTAACGTCTTTGAACTGAACACCGAAGGGATTTAATAACATAAATGCTGACACATTTTTCTCAATAATTTATGTGAATAAGCTCACACGCGACGAAGTCGGCTCATAATTTATACCGATGTTCGCCAGCCGACAAACTTCGGGACAATAAAGCACTATGCAGCGACATTAATTACAAGTTATCGTAAAACATGGAGTGCGCTGGCACTGGCACACTGCATGTTTCCCGTAACTAACACGGCGCGACACAGTGTTTAGGAACCGGTGCCAAATGTATCAAATTAGACATACTGTGTCATTCATTATGATGGACACGGTTTTTTGTGTTGTTTGGGATGATTTACTGTGTGTGGTTCTTGTTCTAATTGGGTACTTCTTCCTAATTCTAATCATGACGCAAGCTAGTGCACACGACAATAGCTCCTGCCAAAATGTGAAGCATGTAGTCATTTTATAGGGCAAACATGCCATTATGTTATCAGTTTTAATGCCTGGTATTTAATCGTGCTGTTAACCGTATTGAAAAATAAACACCACACGTGTTAAACGGCAATTACAGGCTATACATTTAAAATACAATCAGAAAGATAGCAAACTGCAATACAAGTGCATTTTATTATAGTTAGTTATCGAGATGTCTTTTTTCAACTTTAGTGAAGTATTTCCTATTGTGCAAATTACTAATAATCCAATATGGATTTAGATACTTATTCATCAATAAAACTTATAGGTCTTGAAAACCTGATATTTTTAATTGTAAATGGCAACAACTAGCCGAAAAATGGTTTGTGGTTGTGAAGGATTGAATGTGGATTTGACAAAAAATATACTATTGGTTATAATGTTATGGCTTCAATTAACCAACAGTAGAATCTTATTTGACATATTCTTGGACACACGATCCACGATAACATTGATTATTTAATTGATAACTAAAAGAGATCTTTTAGTACCTATCAACGTACAAAAAACTAAGCTACACAGTTCTCCAATAGAAAGCATTAGAGCAACACGATAAATAAATCCTCAATACATTCGCATGGTTGGGAGCGCAAAAAAGTCGATATCGGTAATTATGAATAGTTACAAGACACGATACAGACTGAGTTATAGAGCCTTATGGGTTGCACGGTAAATCTTTGATGCTCTTCATTGTAATATACTTGGATGGTACACTGGGTTTGTTTGGTGTGGATGTTTAGATTTACGATACCTGAATCTTTTGAAGTTCTAGATCAGCTTTTCAGAAGGTAACGTCTTGAATTCATCATGAGTGAGTGAGAATGGGATTTTGGCTTTACTTGATATAACTAAGCTTGAGCTTGCCGTTATTCAAGATTTTTTTACTAAAGTACAAAGCGTGAGCCTATTTCTTTCTGACTATACACAATCCCAAATACCTGAGTGCCGAGTGTACCTGAAATGCATGAAGAACTTCCTCTTAGCAAAGTAGGATATATCGTAGCCTTAAAAATGTATACGTATGTAGACCCCAAAGTACCAGTTCTTGTAATAACAACAGAAGTTACCATACTTGCTGCTTGTAACAGCTTTGCTAAAAGATTGCCCTAACGATAAAAGAAGTATGACCATAAGCTAAAATACATCCACTGCTGGATATGCTTACACATCGCCAAAATGATCAAAGAAGCAGAATATCCCAATCAAACACTACACAGGAACATCCTTACAATCTCCTTCCTACTGTACGATAAAACATAAATAGCACCAATTTCAAACGCCTGCAGCTAGGTGTCGTCTCCTTTGATTAATAGACTATTAATCCCAGATTATGTGCCGTGTTATTTCGGTTTTAATGGTTGATTTACGTGGGTTATCTTCGGATGTATATCAACGCGGTTGTGAGAAAATGTGTGACTAACTCATTCTGTATGCTTCTCGTCATCAATTTTTCTTTTAATGTATTGTGATGTATCTGCAGTTTCTTTTCTACGATGTATGTATGTATCTGTAAATACTTTTTCATCCCATCTATTCGAAAAGGACGACTCGGTTCGCCTTTAAGTGCACCCAAAGCTGGTGTTTTCTATTAGAAACTTTTAGCGGGCAGTAATGAGTTTTTAATCCTCTTTATAAGTGCGCGGCAAAGAATTAGTGCGCCGCAATTATCTTTTCCGCGCACTTTTTGAATTTGGAACATCTTAGTGTTCAGCGCCAAAGAAATCGTACGCAAATATTGTTCGAATAAAGACTGGCTGGTACGACGGCCCATAGTAGTGCCGTGTACCCACACGGCGCTACTTATGATACAATCAACTATTGTTTACTCACTCAGTCTGGATACTCCGTCATCATCAAACTAATTAATACTCATTTTATGTTTGAGTCCCCATTCCATCTATCGTTTTAGCAATTCTTGTATTACTTACTACCCCTACGAAATTTTTTTACCTGCTTATATGTTGCTCTCCTTTTGCAGTATTTTTACCCGACTGCCCCAGAAGGAGGGTAATGTTTTTCATTTCATGGTCTTCGTATTTTTTTTCCTTTGCATTTCACCCACACAAATCGATGTATAGCCGTCATCTGAATCTGAAATTCAATTTTGCATTCATGAGTAACCACGTGATTAATTATGACTAGCAATTAATTATGTTATCGAATCAAATCCACCAAATATTTGATTTCAATTATACGGATGAGGGTTAGTGTTTATCACAGCATTTTACGCGGTTTGTATTATTTGAATTGTTAATTGGTATGGGCAGGTCACTATGTAATATTATTAGGAATAATTATTAGATAAACGAAAATCGTCGTGTTTGTGGCGGTATCTACATCACCACATGCGAACTACGCATCAAAGATCTGACGTCACACAAAAATCCTGACGTCACATAAATCCTGCATCGCGCAATTAAAGTTTACCGTGCCAAGGACATATATACAAGAACCCGACATCAATCGTCGGGCAGTTGCCCGCCAGACACAACACCCGTCTGGTCGGAGGATCCTCCCTTTTCTATGGTGGATGAGTGAACTTTACACCCTGTTCTTCATATCCCTAAATGTATGACCGAGACCGCTGTACCGCGTCTTAGGAATACGCGGCGAGGCCAGCGTTGACGAATGAGCGGCCTGCAGTGCCTCCGTGTCCCCGCACACATAGGTACCCAAGAGCGGTACTGCGGTCACGGTCAAACTATACCTTTTATTTTAGATTGCATAAAATATTTGTATGATATAATAATATTTTTACTTAAGGCGAAAAAAATCATGCAACATATATGAAAATTATAATTATAAGCTGTGACATTAACCTGTAATATAAATTGAATCTCGATGCTACACGAGTGTAAAATAAATTAACCTACACTGCAGTTGGAAAGCCTTTTTTATCAACCATCAGACCTTATAATCATTTATAACGTCGAAACCTTGTGATTTCAACCCATACGTTTATAAAATGTAGTTGTTAATATGGAAATGATACAAATTGATAATTTCCTATACATTACAAATCTTGTATGTAATGTTTACTAAGAGGAGGTCTCGTAGCTAATAACAGCCGCACGGGTCGATCCATCAGGTTAAGCTCCGTGGATGGGTGACCATCTTTACACATCGAGACTCCTCTGTGCCTCGGAAAGCACGTTAAGCCATTGATCCCGGCTGTCAATCGTGGAACTTTGACATTCGTTACGGGTTGTCAGAAGCCCGAAAGCCTGACAACCAGTCTTACCAAGACGTATCGTATTACCTCTTGGTAAGACTGGTTGCAAGAGACTGGTTAACCAAGAGCATTAATAAAGACATTTCTAGCTCTTTTTCCCTGCACGATATTACGCATAATGACACAAAGGGACTAAAAACTAAAGAAATTAAACCACGTAGGACCGCTATACGTTAAACGGAGGCTGTATTAAGCAAAAAAGAAAAGGAAACATCAAAATTACAAGTTACGGGTAAATAAATGAAAATCTGATTGCATTCGCGGTGGCTGAGTATAATTGAAAAAATGTCCCTTGAATTGTTTGCAACGGGTCTGAACCTCTGTAATAAGGTAGGATTATATTTCCTCTTATTTCTCTTATTTCTTCGGAGTGAGTTGCCTCGAAGATAATTTCGAAGATTACTTTTTTAGATGTTAAGACTATATTTTTATGGGAACTGTAGAATGATGGTAATGACTTGTAATGCATAGTTGCAGATTGGCAAGTGATATTACCATATTTTCGTTTTCTTTGTTTTTATCAAGGTTTTTCTTAATATTCGAGATCAAGTTATTTTTGGCCCATATGTTTACTTTTGACTAGATGAGCTGTTTGAGATTTCAGACACGTACTCGCATTTTTAAGGTAACTGCTCTAGTGATACGGACGGGACAATGCGTCCGTATTTATATCGTAACTAGCTGCGTCCCGCAGTTTCACCCACATTTAGTCTCGATCCCGTGAGAATATCGGGATAAAAATATCCTATGTCCTAACCCAGGTCAAGGTCTACCCATATGCCAAATTTTATCCAAATATGCTTAGCCGTTTTAGCGTGAAAGCATTATAATAAGGATAACTTATCGGTTTAAAAATAAAAATGTCTTATTATTGTGTGTGTGTATTATTCTGTTTAATAAGATATTCTAAAATTGATATAATATTATTATTATTAATAGTCGTTTTACCTAGTTACTGGGTTGTGGAGGTCAGATAAGCAGTCGCTCCATGTTAAATAACGGTATTCAGCTGCATCCGGTTAGACTGGAAGCCGACCCCATTCTAGTTGAAAAAAGGCTAGGTACATTGAATATTAATGTCTTATTTCTTTATTTCATTTTCAATACATATAAATTATATTTTTAAACATTAGAACAAAAAAAATATATTAAAATAGTAGCCCACCGGTATTAGGAACAGGGTCCAAGCTACGGTGGTCAGGGCTCCAGAGAGAGGAACCTCCTGTGTGTCTTATACTTATTAAGAGGAGTGGAAAGCGAAAATGAAGGCCTTTGCCCTGCAGTGGGATAGCACAGGCTAAAATAAATAAATAAAGACGTGTTTTATACTAAAGAAATTTAAAATTTTGCAAAAAACCTGCTCTTGAATAAATAAAAATTTTGTAACCAATCTTCTAAAACTATGTACATTGGATTGTTTACATTGGGTAACTTATTATACGAGTACTACTTAAATCAACTAAAAGGACTAACTAACTATGCCAATAAATATATTTTACCAAAAAAAGTAATTCACCTATATTTAAAAAAAAAGTATTTACATTAATTCTTGTTTAATATTGATGTTGTCAAGTTAATTGCTGTTTGGAACTTCAATGGTACTTTCCTTTAATCTTAGAGGCTCTACAATATTTTGAAGTAAAATGTTTCAAGCGTTTTCGGCTTAACTTAATAGATAGGAAAAGTTATTATTAATTATAATTTCGGAGTTTAGACATTTGGTACAAATAACGCTTCCTCAAACATTAATGTTTCCATTACAAGTTGAATCGAGATAATAAAACAATTTGCTACTGGCAGATAACGTTACGAAATGTAAAAGTAATCGGTATATAATATTATGATGGAATCTACATATACATAATTATAAATTAAAGTCGCTTTTCGGATTTGTATGTCCACGTTGTTCTTCTAAACCACACAACAGATTTTGATTTTTCACCATCATTTAGACAATATATTCCGGAAGGTTTATGTGTTTAATCCGTTCATATGAAAGTTACATATAACTAAGAAATCTCGATTTTTTGTCAAGTTATAAAAACTGTGCGAAGCAGGAGCGGGTTGCTAGTTGTTAATAAAAAGCCAACAAAAGAATCTGTTCAAACAATGATGAATATTAAATTACACAATATTAGAGGGGATGTGTTCTGATTGATTTACTTGGAAATATATTTTTAGACGTCATAAAATCTGATACTCATGATTGTTGAAGTGATAGAGAGTTGTAAGTTAAACTCAATATCTTCGGCAAGAAGAGTGATCAAAATAAAAAAGAAAATACTTTCATTATAACAGAAGTAAATAAAAATACCACTAGAAACTCATCACCAATATGTAGTGCACAATTAAGCGAACAGACCAGCAGCAATTGCAAATAACGTTGCCCCAGATACAACAAGTGCATTCGTACCGTCGATAGTAAAACCGTCTTCTATTGTCATTCTAACTGGCGGCCATTTGCAACAATTAGCGATACTCAAGCGAAGTTAACGAGCCAATTGTACGGAACGAGTACTAATAATGAATATTGTTGATCATCTAAATGTTTATCTGTTGGATCTAACGGCTCTAGATGGTTGGGGAGATAAAATTAGTTTTCATTATTGTTTGTGTCTCGATGTGTTTGGGCTTTGTCTAGGTTTTTTTTTTTGTGTATAAATGTTGTATTGTTTTTTTCTACTACGGGGACATTATGCTTAACTTCTAGGCTTTAATTTGTATAGCAATTGTAATTTCAGTCTTCTACACTATGGTCCATAATAGATAAGGTCAGACCAGAAGTTAAACCATTTCCCAAGATATAAGCATGAGCAGAAACTCTACTCTATTGGTCACCATAAAAGCCATATACAGACCGTGACACTCAGTGTTATTTATGCCAATATCACATTAGGTATAGCGAGGAGCTTGTGGCTAAGTAATAACAGCCGCACGGGTCGATCCATGAGGTTAAGCTACGCCTGCCGGGGTTGGTCCGTGGATGGGTGACCATCTTTACATACCGAGACTCCTCCGTGCCTCGGAAAGCACGTTAAGCCGTTGGTCCCGGCTGTCATTTGTGGATCTTTGACAGTCGTTACGGGTCGTCAGAAGCCCGAAAGTCTGACAACCAGTCTTACCAAGGGGTATCGTATTACCCAGTTACTGGGTTGTGGAGGTCAGATAGGCCGTCGCTCCATGTAAAATACTGGTATTCAGCTGCATCCGGTTAGACTGGAAGCCGACCCCAACATAGTTGGGAAAAGGCTAGGCAGATGATGACATTAGGTATAGCGATCATTATAATATCCATGTTTTGCAACGTACGTTACGGGTTAATTTAATAATAACTGCATTTGAAGGCAACCAAGTGTGGTGTCGATCCGATTTGTATAAGAGTCACTGGCTTCCTTATAAACCAATAAACAATTGACGGTCGGAGAATATTGATCACGCTTGATGAACATTTATTATTCTTGATGCTGGTGTCAACTGGTTGCTGATTTTATATACACAAAAATTATGTATGTAGGTAGGTATGTGCCACAGATGTCGCTTCAGAGTAGTACCTTAACATTTAAGTTTTCTCATTGCCACCAGCGGAATAGATATCCATCGAAAACTTTATCTCACGAATCTCGTTTCTCGATCGCCGTGACGATAAAATTAGTTTTCATTAGAGTTAATTAGAAACAGTTATATATTACGACAAAGTTGGTGCCAAACGGAGTATTAATTTTGTCACTTTCATCTGTCAAATTTGATAAATATTGTGGAAGTGAATGATTAATAGTTAAATGATTTACTTAATTATGATTTATCGAGTGAAGCTCGCGGTTTGTGATCGGTATTATGATCGATTCAAAGCTTAGAATTGTGGCCAATTATGCTTTTATCTTTTTTTTGTGGAGTTCTCTATAGGCTGATAATGATAATGATTTATTTGATCATACTAAGTAAAGGTCATAGTCGAAGATTACCATCAATTGCTGCGTTTGGTGTTCGTGTTTTTTTTTTGTTGAAGAATGGCGCTCTTGATTTCGATCTCGCCTGGGAAGCGATGGATGAGGTCTAAGATGGAACGAGCGTGGCCCAGTAGATGCCTGTTTATTCTTAGTTTGAAGGCAGACAGGTTATATGTGGAAGGGAACACAGACGCCAGCAGAGAGTTTCACACTTTGGCCGTGCGCATAATAAATGTGGAGGAGAAGGTGTATTCGTTGTTATTATCATACAGAAGTACACCGTTGCTGCCTATTATTTAAGGCCTGAAAGCGTAACTATTTCACTAGATTTACTGGTTAAAGCTTGAATAATACAATTCAACAACATTCTTTTGAAAAATAATTTACATTAAAAAATTCCAACTGGATTAAAAATAAATTGTTTTTCTATAATCTAGCTGTGTAACTTGTCTCATTCTTTAATTGTATTTAAAAGTCCTAAGCTTACGAAGAATAGTATTCTAACTTCATTATTTTGTATTTGAATAACAAACTTAAAGTTTTATTCATTTGAATTCTAGAGGTAATTGCTTTTAGATTAGCCACCTATTTCTCAGACCCCATTAATATTAGTTTATTTCATTTTGAAATCATATTCTTCTTCAACAACTTATTTATTATTATTCTGTTCATTATTAGTAGGTACTTGGTCGACGAAATAGAGAAAACTAATTTTCCCAGATAAGAGACATTAGCTAGATCAATTTTTCGCCCCCGTAAACCCGTATATTACAACTTTCATCGAAATCGTTAGACCCGTTTTCGAGAACGTGATTACAAATGAGGCCATGAGAACCATAGTGTCCTAAAACAATAGACAAGCCTTTTGAAAACTAAAACAGTATTTTTTTAATCAACTAACTCTCTTCATGTACATACTTTTTATTACTTTTATTATATTTATAACTTTAACTAAAAAAAATCATAGACTTAATATTGTAAAAATTGGTTTAATTAGGCCACTATGGTTCTCATGGCCTCAAATATAATAAATTTAGACAAATATAATATTGCTCATTCAGTACAGGATATTACGATAATCTTTCACAATAAGTTAACAAAACCTCACTACGAAGAAGATCCTCAACTCCAAAATAACCATATTTATTCTAAAGCCAAGTCAACATAACATAAATCCAACACAAGAACATAATTATGTATAACTATAACAACTCTTCTACATCAGATTAGTTTACAGCATTTTCATCTCTATTTATAGCTATATTAGAAACGGCAATTGCATGATGGCATTAATTAGTACCATTCTGATCGTTAACCCATTTTCGCTAAGACGGAAGGGAGAAGAACCAATCATTATTCTCTTCAGTCAACTCAATTCGAATTTCGAACATTTTCTTAACTCCTTTTAGAATTTTGTCTTGACTTCGTTTAGAGTTTTGTTGACTAAAGTCGTTTGTTACTTAGTTATATGTTTTTGCTTTTTGAATCATTGTAGGAATTAAAATTACAAATTCTATTTATAATGATAATGACATTGTCAGTAACGACCGTTACTGTTGTTAAACTTCACACTTACTCCAACGAGGTCCCAACAGTTTACAGCTTATCTAGTATCAATGTTAACACACACTTAATTACCTTTTACTTAACAACATTGCCATATACCTATAGGTACATATTATCGTGTCCTTATCTCGGCCGCCATTAAGGGCTATTATTTGTTGTGTAAGACGTATAGTGTGCAAAGAAAACAATTTAATGGTAGTCGGTGGTCGGTCACTTAACCGTAACCCGAGAGTTACCGAGTTAAACTGATGGGTTATGTTGTGTTTGGTGTAACTGAATATTCCCGACAGAAGCTCCTGCGTTCCATTTTATTATTTGCTCAGCGTCCGCAAATAGGTTCCTTAATATTATTATTTTTGTGTGGCTGAGAATGGGTTCTTGAAAGCGAAGTTTTGGTTTTAACAATAGGTAAATTACCAATACTTAGTAATTATTATATTTCTGGGGAAGATTTTTATTGGGTAGGGGAATAGACATACCACAGAGCAGTAAATGCAATGGGTGTATAATAGATGTAATATTTAGACACCATAACTAGTTATTGAACTAAATTGAGGTTGACTACTTCGTAAAAAAAGTCAATCCCTACCTAGTAATAGGTAATGTGTACACACGACTACACATCAAGCTATACATTTCCAGTATACGCTGAGCTCGCATTGTATGGAAATCCTATACAATGCGAGATCAGCATAAACTGGAAATGTATAGCTTGATGTGTAGCCGTGTGTACCTATTAAACTTTAAAATAAAATAAAAACCGTGAATTTTCTATAACGAATGAACGAGACTTCGAGACCATTAATACTTTAGAAATGAAATGTCCATTGGAATTTAATTTATAAAATTAAAATGCTGGCGGTATTGTACTCACATTCTGCTGTTAAAAACCGAAATAAAAAAGTAAAATTTAAAAGAAAGTAATTTATTTTATAGCCCAGACTAATAAAAACTATCGAATTTGCTTATACAATTCTCAATGGACAAAAACTCCGCGAAACAACTTAAATGAGATTAAAATACTTGAATTGTTTGACAATAATTACATTTAGGATTATTGAAACCCTTTGCGTAGGTATTCTAAATCAAATTTATTTTTCATTACTCTAACCACTGGAAATAGGGTTATGACAAAGTCCTTAATTCTATTGCAGAGTCTAATGTTCCCTAATCAAGTTTAAATAGTTTATGTGTTCCATCAGCCACGCGACTTCTCACATTAGATAAGGAACCACACATTAATTTAATATTCTATTAGATTTTCTAATCATTAATCTGGGTGGCTTATACACTATATTATCTATGAAGGCATAAATTATTTAGCGTTAAGTAAGCCGTCCCTTATAATAATTTTATGCTTATTCGGATTATGTTATGTATTTTTATCGGCCGCCCCAAACTCCGGGTCAGAAATCACAACGGTATTGAATTATCATTTGAATATGATATATGGGGTGGTACTCAAATCCGGGGTGCAGAGCAGACAATCGCTGTGAAATTATTTTGGGGAACGTTTGATTAGATAAAGTGAATTATAGCTTTGATGTTGAAGAAAACGAATGTTCGCTAGCGTGATTGTTTGTTTGAATTCTCATGAATAATAAAACAAATTCGGAGTTTGTATGCGACACGATAATTCATTTTTATTCAAATTGATGCAAAATATAACTTCATTCGACCTGAATTTTGTAGGTCGCAACTCGCAACATTGCAACGCGAGATCATGTTTTTTTTTTTAATTTGGCCTATTTATAACGTTACATTATGATATGACCTGTATTTTAGCGAAACATTTTGTTGGCACTTGTGTATAAAAGTGCATGTTAAACAAAAAAGAGTGTCATGGCGCGCAATTTGAATGCATTTTCCTCAAAAAAATCGTAACCACGTGCGGTACCTACGACAGTCATTAAAAAACGAAGTTTCTTTCAATCCTTAATAACCATGAAAATACTTCTATTAATGCAACCAGAACTATGAATAGACGAATACCCACGCCTCGTTGATCGGCGCCATATCAACAATTTACATTCTCCAAACAAACATATCTCTGAAAGCATACGACAATAAAGCAGTAGCAAAAACTAAACTTTTCTAATAAATTTTAAATTTAGGATATTAGGGAAACAGTGAAGCAACTTGAAAGCAATTTGTCTGGAAATAGCTCGACGCGGTAGGCGGGATAACAGCTGCGAAGTCTCCAACGAGACCAACAAACAATTAAAATATCCGACTAATGGAGTCATAGGAATCCTGAATATGTTAATGAACATGTCTTCTTGTCCTCTATTAGTTCACACCGCGAAAGATTTTGAAAAAAGGTCTCATTAATTAAAAAGTTCGACAGGCGTCAGTCGTGCGATGGTGGGACATCCTTGGTACTTTTTTTTACGTCAATTACCTGTTCGTCAAGACTTTCTCGTACATTTTATGGATAACATGATTTTTGAACGAACTAAGTGCATGATATTTATTATTTTTAAGAAGCAGCCGCCAATTAAGCGAACTGAGGTAAAATAAAATTCTATAATAGCAAGTCTCGGTACAATAAGCACGACAATGTTGGTCAGTCTTTCACTATTGAGACTATAACTGTTATTAATCAAGTAAGGATCAGTTCCCCAAACCTCATTACAAAAAAATACGAACAACAAATCACGAAAAACACGAAACAGCCCTAAAACGCTAACGCAAAAAATGCCCTTAATCCTTGGCAAATTCACGCCACATAGCATTGCAACAATATCATTATACAATACGCTCCCACAATAACCTATCTGGCGGTTCGCCACGTGTTGATTTTGGAGCAAACGAGGGTCGTATAGACCTCAATGACAATAATAGAAATATGCAAATAACAGCGGCCAGCAGAGATGATATTCAAACAAGATTACGTATGTAAACGTTGACAGACGAAATGTGAATGTTCATAAATCTGAGGAACCCTGGGTAAAGTAAACATGAGGAAAGGGCTGCGAGGTTTTATGAAATTTAAGCACTCAGGATTTATAATGATTTAGGTTGTTTAAGATTTGATTTATGGAGGATGTGTTATGAGATTAGGCTACCTAAATATTTAGTACGGAAATTAATTTGTGCATAAGGCCAGTGTGAGCTTGTTTTTAGGCAGTAATTCATACATGAAGCATGTACGTCATTTACTTTTGGATAAATACAGGGTTTAAAAAGACCCATCACATAGCCGTCAACTACGCATTCTGTACATCAAATTAAGTAAATTGGCACAAAAGTAATTGCTGGGAAACGACTTTTATTTTTGGTGTGAAAAATCACTGTTTACGGTAATCCGTAACGTAATGTGCGCAAATAATTGTGTTTATGGGTGCATGCAACGGTTCCAGAGGGTCGTGGGGTGTTTAAAATTAAGTTATAATTTTTTAAACTTGCTTTCTTCTGAAAAATTTGGAACTTTGACCTTCAATATCTCCGTAACCAAAGGTGATGAATGAAAAAATGATCACAATGACGGGAATAACAAGTGACTTTCGGCTTCGTTAAGATTCTTTTTACACCCGTTATAATATCTCGTATTGTTGTTTATTGATTAAAATCTCCAACAACCGAAGTCATTTTGAAAAATAAGTAAGACACTTTAATTGAACGTCAAAGAACATTTTCGGTAATCGTTTTTAAGTTACGGACACGGTTGTTTACGCCCCAATTTAAAAAGTTCATGTGTCGTATGTAATTAAAAACAAAAATTTCACAGCTGGTCAAACGTAAAATCCAGGACATTACGTTGATGCACGCAAAATGCAAGGAACGGTTAATTTATTATATGCCCGTTAATACTTTAACCTACATTAAAATTTATTGCACGCTCATAATAAAATATTGGGTAAATTCTTTTACAAAAACAATATGTATAGTACAAAAATTAACCATCGCATTTCTGAATGCTAATTTCCATGTCCATCAATTAATAGATTTATCGTGTATACGAGTAACATTTGTTTGAATTCAGAAGTAATTACTTTATTGTTGTTTTGTTTTGATTTCCGTGTGAACTAGCTGTAAAACTATTTTCTTTAAATTATTTCCTCTCATTTTTTAAATAAATAACATTAAGTTAATAGAGTATTAACAACTCTATAACACACACACATAAGTGCGTGTGCTCGGGGCCCCAGATGGGGGTAAACACCTAAATTAAATGTAAAATTTTTAAATGTACTAACATAGTTCTTAATATGTTCTACTAACAATATTATGGGCCAAGTATGTCCACCAAGTGCAAACGGCAACTGATAGAAATCCGACGACTGACGAAACACGAAGTTTGCCTAGGGACATTAAGAAAAAAGCTGTACTGTACTATGACTTTTGCAGCGATTTTTTCACGTCCTCAATAGAATAAAATCCAAAAGTTCCACAGTTAACGTTACATTAAGTTTCGAGTTGAAACGACGCTAAATCATTGAAATCAATTGCAAATGATTTGCAATTGAG
Organism: Lithophane leautieri; assembly: GCA_949152455.1. Taxonomy (NCBI): domain Eukaryota; kingdom Metazoa; phylum Arthropoda; class Insecta; order Lepidoptera; family Noctuidae; genus Lithophane; species Lithophane leautieri. The sequence continues at coordinate 5,409,529 of OX424469.1, read as the reverse complement.
GACAATTACTAACTACGCAGGTATAATTTATTAAACAACCTACGTAACAACAAGAACTAAACAAGATAGGTTCTTGAACTCATTAAATCGTTAACGAAGCTGTGCGTCATCAGAATGCTAGTACTGCTCAAAGGATTAACACAACAGACCAGACCAAAAACAAAGACAGACCATTGACTTCGAACCAAATCAAAACACGAGTTTATGCAGAACACGTCAAAAATATGGAAATAAATAATTTTCGGACTTACCAGAAACAGGGGCATGCAAATAAAGGACAAATAGGAACAAATAACGTGAATGTTTGTGTCCTCCAGGAGCTTTAACGCAAATGTATCCATAAGCCGTCCGGAGAGCAGAATCTCTTAATTTACGCCCCAAAGGGATTTGCTAAAGCCAAACATTGTTCGCTAATTATAACGAGACGCATGTGCTTCGCGTCCCACGAGGATCTTACCAACTTAACGAGTAGCGCTGTTGTCCGTGTGTGAAATATTCAATTTGATTTTAAATTATTTTTTGTTCTTTGTTTTATTGGATAATTTTTGTCAGTTTCTGCATTTTCAAAATTTAAATCAGCATTATATAATTCTAAGCTGAATTATTCTTTATGTAAATCAGAAGTATTAACATTAGTAAATACTTAATAACAGTCTTACTCTTTACTGGTAAGAAGCTGTTTTTAAATTTGTTTCTCGTAAGTGCTACAACACTCAAAGAGCATTTATTCATTCTATCTACTTTGTAAGTCTTTTAAAACCTTCCAAATAAATGGATTTGTATGATCTTGTCTATCCATTATGTTTCTGAGTAGACAAACTTCCATCCTTTTAGCAAATCCTCTGACATTTTATAAATAAACTCTCCTCCTACATACAAATTCCAATCAAAGTAACATCAGTTTGGGATAAAAATAAAAGCATCAAACTTAGGAGCTACATTAGCACGTGCCTGGATCACACCCCTCTGTCATGTCGCCTCAAAAATTCTATAACCACCTATCAGACAAACCCATCTGTATGCAACATCAACTTCTTATAAGCACTGCATAATTCAGACGAAAGTGATTCTTAATGCATAGCCCTAAAGAGTTTGAAGTGTCATTATGAGCAGCAGATATAAATTTGCTAATAGGGTGAGCTAATCTGTCAGCTGAGCCGCTGGAGATCGTTTAAAAGCTGTGCCCCCTCCCAGTTATTGTTTATTTAGGATGGCGATTCGCGGTGAAAGCCCGTTTTTGAGGCGTACTCTAATGCGATTGTGCGTTAGCCACGAAGTGGCATGAAGAGCGGAATGATATGCTGATAGCACTCAGAAGTGGTCATTGCGGTGATGATTAGGGTGATTGAGATATTAATTCGATAAAACGACTAAAGGGTTTAAAATGAAGGTATAAAATTAAATGGAAACGTTGACTACACGTGATTTTGTTTCGGATGCAGACTTTAAATACTGTTTGAAGTTACCGGAGAGTTAACAATGAGTAAATTATTAAGCTTCTTATCAGATTTTGCCCCTTTGTATTTTAATTGGCTCATATGAAATAATTTTAAGTAGAAATAAGCTGGTTGGATGCTATGAAGGATGTTACGGAAACGAATGAGTATGTTAAATCACTTCGTTCGGTGGCTGTGATACAATGATTTTTTCTTTAATATAGGCACCAACGATAAAAAAAAAATTCTGTAATGCTCATTTTTTACTTGGAGGAAAATTGTTTTTGTGAACCTTATGTGTTTTTATTATTTATTACTACGCTAACTAATAGACGGAACAGAAATTCAACGCAAGGAATAGTCGCCGGAGGGTGGACTCGGATAAAATCCGGTAACTTTACAAAGTGAACTTACTTTATTATAAAGAAGGTGAAGATGATTTAACTGGAAGGTATGTCAAATTCTCAAATTAATGACGCCATGCTGGAAGGAGTTAATTGATCTGTATATTCCGTTATGGGAAAAGTATAAAGGCATACATTATGTGCGAAGAAGGAATTGGGAGCCCTACGTACCCTGCCAGGGTTGCGGGAAAGTCCGAATGGGAAACCGGGACCTTGGCAAAGGCAATTGAAGGAACACGGGTGGGTTTTAGTCAGTAAAAGTCTGACACGCTCTCCCGCTCCGTCCAGAGTGGGAGAAGTCATTTGACGATTTCCCACTCAAAAAAAAGGAGTCCTACGTACAATACTAACAGCTATGTTCTATGCTTTTAATATTGAAAGGCGTCTTACACAACGTAAATATCAGGAACGATAACATGTAATTTTGAAATGACAGTGTTCACGAACTAATTTCATTCGACCTTTTGTGGGTGTTAACATCTCGAAGCTATTAGAGTGTAGGCTTAGCTCTAATTCGTATGGACGCTTATGCTAATATGGAACCGTGGCTTATGCAAAAACTGGTTTAAAATAGGCTGACAGTTAATTACTTGTTAAAATGTTTGCACATATTTCGTTGTATTAAATTGTTCTACGAACTCGATATTGGTAAGTATGTCAGACGAAGAAAATCAAAATATTTATTTTGAAACAAAAAAAGATCAAAACAAGCCTACGACATACACTTCTTTTATATAAAATTGTTCAATTAAACCTTGCGCAAATAAAAAGAACAACGGACATCATTTTCTTGGTCGATTCCGAAAGTAGATCGGCGGCAATCGTTTGAGGGAACAAAAAATGATAGACACCAATTATTATAATATTAAACATGTGTTGAAAACTTCTCCAAACATGTGGTTAAACTATAAGGTGGAGACAGGGAACAGTGCCACATTTCTGTTGTAATAAGAACACGATAGTAATATCAATACTATAATTATTTATTTTCGATATTTCGATGCATAGTTCCGACTTGCACGCAAAGATCTGTCAGATGATGCATCATATGTCTGTTTTCACAGAAATGAATTAGATCAATGAAATAAAGAAGCTTTTTGTTGTTGACCCTTTTTGATGCCTAAGGCCCTAGTCAATTCCGTTTGCAAAGCAATTATTTTGACAGCCGGCCTCATCGTAGTTGAGATATTTAGGGGTACAGCTGATGGTCAATTTCAAAATTCTACGTACAATTGTTTCATTCGAATGAATAAGGTATCTTAGCCAGTAACCTTTGCCTATTCATTTTATAATATTGCAATACCTCGTAAAAAACGACCATATAGCAAAATGTAATGAGACAAATGAATATAAGTATCATATTCATTTGTCTCATTACATTTAGCTAGTGACCCTAGATGAAAGTAAACGATAAAATATTCTATCAAATGTCAATAGTACAGCATAACGTTTCATAAAAATAGAAACTAATATGGCAAACTTTTAATATGAAGATATTTCCAAATATAAGAAAATTACTGGAGCCAAATATGAATGGAATTGGAACGGAGACGAAATCAATTACGTACCATTTCGCATGTATATTATTTTAGTCCCGGGTCAAATTCAGTGGAAGTTGGCCAATCACGGGACGGTCCCTAACAACGGACAAAAGCACAATTAAGTACAGCAGGGACCAATAACAAAAGGCTGGAGAGCTCACAATTTGTTGCAGCCCATCTTTATCTGGCCCACTATTGACCCTTTACCCTAATTCATAGAGTGTTCAACCCCCTTTATGCTGCCCTAGTAAAATTAATTCCGCACCAGGCTTTAACATACCGCCGTTTCGTGCAAAATTTTGTGTGGTCAATTTTTAGTCTATGGCGCTAGGGTCGAGGAAGCGACAACGGCAGCCGGCCAAAATTTATTATTATTCTTCGATGTGAACAAAACATGTGGTCTGAGTTTGCGTATTATCACGCTTTAGCGACATTTTGAGAGTGATTCGCGTATCTTTATCCTATGGGGTGCCCCTTCATTGCTAATGATACGTCGTTAGTTTCAGTGCGCACGTGTATTAACGGACTTAGTGTTATGAAATTACATTTACATTTAAATTGGCTCCTTTTACTAATCCCTCGTAGAAGTAAATATTATTGGAACCCGTTTACGAGAATTTAGTAAAGGTATCTAAGCCGTATTTTTAATGCCATTTTATTCATTCGCCAATAAATATCTGAACTTTGTAAGTAGGTGTAGGGTCATAACTTCATAAGTGCTAAAATCCGAAAGGAACATTTTTAAGTAGCTCCATAAAAAGAATAATTAATGCATATTTATGTAGGTACACGTGTACCGAGGACCCCGAGACCCAACGTTATTTCAACACATTTTTTTCCAAAAAGCGAGCCATCCGCTCTGTCACCGTAGCGTTTCACTCCGCACCTTTGCATTCGTTCCATCACCACTCATTCCGCGTCAACGCATGCACTAATTAGGTGACACCAGACACCGTCGCACGAAACACGTTTCTAGCTCCCATAGGAAACTTTGGACGCAGAGGGAGGAAACCAGGTGTGAAATTGACTCACTTTCTCTTTTATTTTTTAAGCATTCTTTCATGTTTATACATGTTGGAAAACTAAAATGTGAGATTAAGAGCGTTTAGGTAACTTGTGCTATAATATTATGAAAGATAACGAACATTATTTTAGTAAAAAGATTTCAGAAATTTTCTGTCTCCTCAACTCGGAAACATTAATGAATTCCAATAAAAAGAATACAAAGGAAATGTGACAACAGAGAAGAAGTGCGACTAACTTTTATCAGTTCTAATTAGAGAAACTTGTGTAGCATACAAATTAATAAAAAGTTTAAACATTACCAACAAAAGGCCATACAGTTTCCCAGCGCAAAATAGAATAGAACAGAACACAAAGCATCGCTCGTTATAGTGTCGCAATCGCAAACTTGGCCCTTTTGTCGGGTACTGTTCGGTTCCACCGAATGTACTAATTAGTCCCCGACTTATTTGCTGAGTGCAATAGAAAGTTCTCGAACGGGCCCGGTTGACCTACGGTGGCAGACGGCGTGTTGAATCGTTCACCTTGCCACTGTCTGGAGTTCGGACGGTGGTTTTCCTTTGTTTTGCTTCCTATAGCATGTTTAATTACCTACTTCTGCTTGACAACATACTCGTGGATCCTCTTTGGAAAGTTCAGCAAAGATAGCATTATGTGGGAAATGTCGTTTGCTTGGTTTAACTGGCATCTAAGACTGTTTACGTAATTATTTCCGGTATTTACTTGAACATCGATCGTGAAAGTTGGATAAATTGTTAAGCGCCACTTCCAATTCCCAGTACAAAGGCGGGTGATGGACTCCAAACTTGTCATTAGATCATTTAAATGTCGAGTGAGTTAAAAGTTGTTAATGACCGGTTCCATTTCCAAATTGGCCTCAATTATTAGGTAGTCCTTATTGACTTAATTAACAAGACTACTTGACCTGTTAAAGATTATGTTCATAATCCAGATTATGATTTCAAAGAGACCCAGTAGGTAGAGGGCATCTTAAACGAGTTGGTGAAAATAGGCAGTTAAGTACTTGTAAGTCAGCATGCGGGGAAAAGTCTCAAACGCCTGTAACGATTGTCGCATAAAGATAAAGAAAGCTTTCAATTATAACATCACAATTGACATAAACCCTTGTTCGATAAATGAATAAACACAGGCTAATCGTATGTCGAAGTATCGATCAATATCACTTAAAAATAAATCCAGTACTTCCTTGCAAAGTTTCTTTACGAGCTGCAGCGACCTATTATTCCTTACCGTTGATAGTCATCGATAGATTATAGTATGAAGATCGATGCAGCGTGAAATTGTCAGCACTTTGCATACATTACGCTTTTCCCACGATGTAATGTGAAAAATGTGTTCTATGACGCGGCATTCTATAATGGATTTGAGCAAATGTTGATGGAATCATGTGTGGAGAATTTTATAGAAAGTAATTAAACGACCATTATCACCCTCTTTCAAGGTGATTGCGAAACTCGATTTTTAATTTAGTTTTTTAAGTGCGTCACGAAAAACATGGACTGCCTACTTATTGCAATCACCAATTTTTTTTAGGTTTTCCATATTTCTTCATGTAGCAGACTGTAGACTTCCTAGTCAAGAGGCATCATTTAAAAGATAAGATTACATGTGTGTTTCAGTTGAAAAAAAAAATGGCTTTGATAATTGGTTCTGAAAACTTGGCTTCGATATTTTTAGGCTTCGCCAGCTACTAGTAGTAGGAAAAATGTTAAGACTTTCTCAATGATAACTGACTGTTTACGACCCTAAGTACGCGTTACCTTCCAAAACACTTTAAGACCTACTAAAAATAATGTACACAGCACTTTCGACTGTTTAACGACTACTCAAATAGTCTAGACAATTTTTTACTACGTACTCTGTAGTTTTTAAAACCACAAGAAGTCTGAACGAGACTTCAGTTAATAATGGTACCTAAGCGAAACCTAAACACACCCTGGGTTGAGTGCCCGTTATTTTTAATGAGAAATAAACTCCAGGCTTGGTTAGACCGTTCTCTTAACGAAGTCTGCAGCCAAATATCCCACGTCGTCGTTCCCGCAAGTGTGTAATAAAACCCTCTAATTACGACCCTTATAGCAAAGTGTTTCTATATTTTTTCGGCTGTATTTTTCGATGACTGTTTATTATTTTTTTGTGGAAAATCAAAGACGCAGCAAAGTATAGAACCTCTTTTTGGAGAAATTAAAGAAATTGCCAACGGCCTTGCTAGGTAAAAAAAATACCCTATACTTCCTGCACATGCGATTTTTAATATTTTATTTTTCCTTTATGGTGTTTGAATGAGTGGGCGTTTATAATCCCTGACGCCTCAGAAGAATTTACTTAAGAAATCTGAAATTCAGTCCGTAAAATGTGCAGAAGAGTAAAATTGAAAAGTACAATAAAAATTCTGGTATAAACATATAAAAAACCTCAAAAATAATATAGGTGTAGATACTGATTGAAACCAAAAACATAGTTACAAATCCTTTACAATGTAATCACAATAGGTTAATTTTGTTCAAGCAAATATAAAAAACAGTCACATTCACGTCATCAAAACTACGTTCCTTTTTTATTTTTTAAAGAGACGTACCTACCTACTTTCAGTCACATGTTCTGTATCGGATAGAAAAAACATCAAGCCCTACGTTAGTACATAATGACCAGTAGCATAGGAGGCGACCCGGTCACAGTTCCGCCGTAGTTCCTAATTAGAGGTTGTCCTATGCAGCGCCGACGGTTTGCAGTTTTCAATAGAAAACTTTTAGTTGCAATCCCGTTTATCTATAGTCTGGTTGGAGCGGTAATCTATGGGTAGTTTGTTTTACGGCATTGTGTTTTATTTACCAAAACTATATTTGTTTTTAACCGATTTCTTAAAAAAAGAGGAGTTTCTCAATTTGTCTGTATGTTTTTTTGTGTTTATTTACGCGATTACTCCGCCAATTATGAATCGATTCTGATGATCTTTTTGGTAGGTCATGCTTCAGAGGTTGTCCCATATAAATTTTATTAATTTTGCCTGCGTATTTGTTGAGTTAGCTTCAATATTACGTATTTTTCCCACTTAGTATATGTAGACGATGTTCTATGTGACTCCGTCACTGTTATTTACATGACAGGTAGCGGAAGACTGTTTTTTTTTTTTTTGTAAAATGTTTCTTGTTAAATAAAATACAATGTGGACTCGATAGGAAGGGGCTCGTGGCTAAGTACTAACAGCCGTACGGGTTGATCATTCAGGGGCCATCAACATTTAAAATACTTGTCAAGTACATGACAGGTCAACTTATCAGGCTAACCTGACAGGTTTTCTATTTGTACCGTGAGCATTTTCATCTGACCTGCAATGTATCAACTTCAGACCTGCTACTTTATCGTTGACCGGTTTGCCTTACTATAAACAAACGTTCAGAAATACTTTTTCGCAATGTTACCGCTAGATTTTAATTAATTTAATAACAGCTTATAATCAAGAGAATTCTAAACAAACTATATTTCGTAGCAAAATATCTTATTTAACACGATTATGACGCTGGAGACCCTTTTAGATACTTTATGAAAAGTAATCTTAAAAGTTACAGTCGCCGCAAGTAACTTGGCAAGCATCGTAGATGCGCTGAATTCGTTTTCGCTTGATTTTCACCATAAACATGTTCAAAAATAAATGATGATAGAATAATGACATGCAATAAAAGTGTCAATTTTTTTGTTAAACTGAGTGTACATGTGCTAACTTACTCCCAATACGCCAAAACCTTGCCAAGTTACGTTCCGGTGACTATACCAAAGTTATTGTTGTTGTTGCTTGCCAAGGGTGGTCTGTGTATGAGTGACCATCTTTACATTCATCTCATCTTTAGATTTCATTGCTTAATCTTATTGGTATTTACATAATCTTTAAGCCGGCTTATGGTTAACTAAACTGATCATTGCTATGCAGACTTATTTAATTAAACATACTCAAAGAACTCTCTCGTTCCACGAGAATAATTTCAACGAAATAATATTTTCAAATGTAACAACCTATCATGCGAGAGGTATTACTAGAGCAATTAATTGTGCATTAATGAAGCAGATAGTCGTTTGAATAAATGTTCTAAAGTAGTATTTAATTGACGATTCAACACGCAACAATTGAGAAATATAGGTTAGTTCTGGTGCTCTGCCCGCTTAATTGAAGTAAAGCCTCCCGCAGACCGGCGCGATGCTACGGCGCGACGCGACTCTAGTAGAACGAACAATTTCCGTAAAGTTTTCATAGAAATTGTTCCACCAGAGTCGCATAGCGCCTGTCTGCGGGACCCTTTACAGTTCGACTGTCTACGGAATATTAAAAAGGAAAAATAACTTTTTTTTCTAGTTGTAACTTATTGCTAAAGCTTTATTAGATACTTAGTATTCAACGGGTGAAGCAAAGTTCATTTAGTTCTAATCTCTATTGTAAATTAAAATGCATTATTCTTTAAACCCGGCTTTCGTATGCTATTTTCGGGTTGTGGCGGTATCTTCATTGCTACATGTGAACTACGCATCAAATGCCTTTTTTGTTTTTTTGAGGGTCGGTAATCATCCAATGACTTCTCCCGCTCTGGGCGGGAGTGGAAGGGCGTGTCAGACTTTTACTGACTAAAACCCACCCGTGTTCCTTCATTTGCCTGTTGCCAAGGTCCCGGTATCCCTTTCGGACTTTCCCGCAACCCTGGCAGGCATCGGTCCTAGCGGACCCCGCCAATTGTGCTGACATCTCTTTGAGGCGCGCGTGGAACACCATCACCACCGAACGCCATCGACCCGGGCCTGGTCCTTATCGGACGGTGAGCTGCCCGTTGCTCGCCGTCCGCATCAAAGGCCTGACGTCACATAAGTCCTGCATCGCGCAATTAGAGTTTACCGCGCGATGGACAATGAACATTATATGTCCATTGTCCATCGCGCGGTAAATGTATACAAAAATCCAATATCAATCGTTGGGCAGTTGCCAGCCAGACACTACACCCGTCTGGTCGGAGGATCTTCCCTTTTCTATGGTGGATGAGTGAACTATACACCCTGTTCCTCATACCCCTAAAGGATGACCGCTGTAAAACAGCGCTGTGCTGAGTGAAAGCCTTCTTTTCGCATTCACTACCTGCAGCTTCCGATTATTTATTTTCTATGCTCCTGATTTCTTCTGTTTTTAGGGTTCGGTATTTAACAAGGAACCCTTATAGTTTCGCCATGTCCGTTTGTCTGTCTGTCTGTCCGTCTGTCCCCCCGGCTTAGCTCAGAAGCTCGGAGATTGTTGGTACTAGAAAGCTATAATTTGGTATGGGTATAAAATAAATGACGCCGACAAAGCGGTATAAAGAAAAAATTTTTTTTTATTGTCCCTCCACTATCTCTTAAAGTGGGAACTTTTTCTCGCCTGTCCCATGGTTTGGGGTGTCGTTGTGTTGTGAAAAGTTTGTGAAAACCATTTTTAGATTCAGGGATACGTTTGCGAAATATTAGCTTTGTTTAGTGGTCATTTTTGTTAAACTCAAGTTTTGGATATGTGGAAAAATTCACGGCAGTAGTATATATAACTAAATTAAAAGGAAAACTATCACAGCTACGTAGGCTCCACAAGTTACATAGTAATAATCGACAACTTAAATTTGCAGTTGCAAAAACATGTTCTCCCATACAATTTGTATGGGAGAACTAGTTTTTCAACTGCAATGTTAAGTTTGTTTGATAAAATCATCCTAACTACGGAATCCTTCGTTGTGCGTGGTTCGACACGCACTTGGCCGGTTTTGATTTATTATTCAAGTTAAATAAACGTCTTTTTCTTTTTTTTTATTCATTAATCAAAATTTTATTTGACCAAAGTCCAAATGTAACCTATGTTAACAAATAAATATTCATTCATTCATTCATTCATTCTTTCTTTCTTCACTGCTTGAAATAAAACTGAAATACATGAAACAGCATTAATTGAACTTTTTAAGCTACTTAGGATAAAGAAAAGACTGATCGAGACGTATTATCAAAATCCACAGTGGGGTACCTACTTTGTAAGGAAGTTCAAATAAAATCACAGTAACTTATTCTCTACAAGTCCAATTTCATCCTTTGACATTTTAACAGCCGTGTAAGCAAGCATTAAAAAACAATATCAAAGACGACATCGTATCAAGACATGTCATGGTTGATAAAAAAATTACAATTCAAACCGATTTGATTACACGATGGAACTCTTTCATTCCCCTCGACAAATGTCAAAACAGTATGTAATCCGATTCAATTATTGTCTAGACCTCGTTATTATAATTGTACGCGGCGTACTGCGAAACTAGATATTTAAATTGATACTTAAGTCATAAGAATGCATTTTGCTACTTTAAATTTAGATTTGACATGCTTTGGAATATTAAACCTTAATTTTAGTTACGACCGTTTTGACACTTTGTGTTTTTCAGATATCAAATTAGTTAAAATGTCATTAAAGTTGACATTAATTGTGTAAGTTGGAATTTGCTCCATATTTTTTAATGCATACCCGTTTAGTCGTGGAGGAGTCGTGTTTTTTTCATGGGACTTGACAACGAATTAGTCACGTGACAGGCTTTTTATGTCTGTAATGAAAGCATTAAGTGTTTTATATTGAGGCTATGCGTAAGTGAAGGGTAGAGATTACTTTTGTTGGATGGCTTGTAATTTGCTATTATCGTGACATTAGTGTTTTAAAGTTTGATATGTTTATCAGACATAATTATAATTGTATATAAATTAGAGCAATTTAATGTTAAAATCTTCTTTTCCATTGTCAATGGTCCTGTTAGATTCTATTGACTAAATAATTCACCACGTCTACGGAAGCGATGTTTACCTTTAGAACTTCTTATGAACGAGTGACTTTTCTTACGAATTAAAAATAAATTCGAAACTACATTAAATATTATCGTGAAAACTATTCAGCGCTAGCTTACATGCAAACGGCTTCTGGCTTCTAATAGGCGATCGTTTGGCGGGAATGAAAGCTGTCTTTAGTTCGCGTTGTCGTATGTAGGTAATTACAGGATATTATGTAAGACAGGAAGAGATAATTTTAAGCATAAAGATAAAATTAGCCTCATACTTATAAAATTTTGGCACACTGGTAGAACATAACCTGAGAACATACGGCCCTTTTTATCGCGGTAGTACGGCCTCGTGGGATAATTTCCGACCTCCCCACAGGCGAAGCTGCGGGTAGAAGCTAGTTATTTATACAGGCGTCATTCTGTCAAATATTGCCTTTAAAATAAATATGAAATACGGATTAAAAATATTTTCCAAAACGTTTGAATAAAACATTGTGTTTTTATGCAACTATGTCGAAAACATCGTACACCTGGGAATATTACAAAACAGTATTATGTGAAACAGCTTTAATCCTGTCTATTTTAGCAATAAATAACCAATAATATAGAATTTAAAAACGTATTATCATTCCTTTGTCGAAATATATGACATATGTATCGACAGTTCTTTAAGATAAGTCTTTATAATGCTAATGCTCTGTGATCTTGGTATGATAAACTTCGCTTTAAAAAACTTCTAGCTGTAGGATGTCCGTAGGCGTAAACCCTTTTGAATTGACTGTTTATCGACAACCTTGTTGACATTTTCACAGAAAGAGAAAAATGGGTTGTGGACGGCTTTAAGCGAGATTAGACCTTAACAACTAGTAAATCTTGACCAAAATACTGTAGCAATTGCACATTTAATCTTTTTTAGGTCTCTTCTATTCAAAACTCTATTTATTATTGTAGATAGGTATTTCTACTGTTTTTAGCACCTGTAATAACAGATGATATTATCATATGCAAATCTTGTAGTATAGAACTACAAGATTTGGCCTGTCTGTCATTTTAAGCTGAAGAGTTGCTGAAAATGACATTGCTTGTTTTAGTTGAAAATAATTGAAAGTTTTGGTTATCTTTAAAATAACTTTGAGCATGCCAAAATGTTATTCTGTGAGTGAGTCATCACGCTAATAATTGTAATTTTTGTGTGACAATACTTGAAACAAAAATTACAATTATTACCTACGTCAATACATTAGTCAGTAAGTCAATGTCACTTATTGGAACTTACGAAGTATTTTCTTATTTTACGTAATGGACTCAATTACACAATAATTCCTTTAAGTCTTGTAAAAACAAAATTGATTTTGTTTGTAGTTCCTAAAACTTCACAAAACTCTTTAAATAAACGTCTAATATTTTAAATTTCAAAACGCTTACGGTGGAAAAAGAAGTTTATAATTTATAAGCCTTGGGCCTCACCTCACCTCACCCAGATTGAACGAGTGGTGGGCTGTGGCGGGCGCAGTAGCGGGCGCGATTGGCTACAGTACGTCGCAAGTTGTTAAAGCGGATGGGTAGAGGGTAAACGGGTTTTCATAGGGTAAAACAATAGAAGATAACTCGCTAGTTAGGTCAATGTGTCCTGTGCCCTATCGCAGTAGACGCCCGCCATAGTCACTACACTTTGGACGTAAAAGGTGGTACCTACCGCACGGGCTTGTTAAGTTGTTACAAAACAAGGTTTTTCTTTAGATCCAGACAAGCCATTTTTTTATTTCGAACTTTATTTTCGAAAACGTTAAAGTTCTGAATACAAAAATTAATTTTAACCCAAGTATATCTAGAAATCGTCCAGCCATTCCAAAATTTAGACCTACTTGCACCAAAAATCACTCATACTGACAATGATATGAAAATTACAAAGACCGAGTGATGTTTTAAATACGTTTAGCGTTACATAAATTTAGCGGTGCAAGTCATCTTGGAACAAAATAAAAACTCGTTTTGTAATGAGATCGATAAAGTTCGATCTTGTCTTCGCTCCCGCGCAAGCTCTGCACCCTATACGAGGCCTTAAAGGCACACAGTAAACTGTATGAGAAGTTGTGTGAGATGTGACGTCAAATGAACTGCCTGCCAGTGCTGTGATTGACTGCGCATTGCTGGTAATTGGAAACATCGCGTTATTGGCAGCGCGCCTCGATTTGAAGATGCGGTTTTAAGTTTAAATTTAAAAAGTGTGAGTGGTGGCTTTCTGGAATGAAAAGGCATGTTTGAGTATTTAAATTACTTTAAGGTAGTGTCTTATCATATTTATACCAAGTATTTGCGCTAGTGAGAATCCAATAAAATTTTTGAAGAAGTAAAGAAGTCGTGTAAAAAATCTATCAAAATGAGACGATGTAGGTAGGTACTACTGGATATGTTTATAGATAACATCGCTTTTTTAACGCCATCGTATCTATAAACATCAAAGAAAGACACTTTAGACCTAACATAGAATTTAAATAGGTACAGAGTTCGATTCATGGCGGCTCGGAAGTTAGCTACTTGCTGCGCAGTACCCCACCCCTCGCCCCCGCTGACACATGGAATTGTTACTACGCAGTGATTCTCCTCATGTTCTGAGCCGCCATTAAGTTAGAATCGAACTGTACGTGAATATTTTAAGATTAAAAATAACGCTTAGAAACCCAACTTCAAAGCTTAGCACTATATAATTTGAAACATAATTTCGATAACTTTGCAACTTCAACAGTTTTCAATGGACTCGAGTCAATTTTCTTTGCAAACATTCTTCGGTAAAGCGTTGTACTCGTCGTACTCGACGTGCCGTACAAGTGTTCTTATTGGCATCTAACGCTCCATTGTCTAGACTTCGGGACAACCAACCGTCTGACTGTCCAGGGACAGTAGACACTTGAAAATGTTCAAAAGCCGTTATAGTTGCTTCAATTATGATATTGTTAATGTTAAGACTGATATTTTACAGTTAGGTATTTTTAATGACGCAAAAAAGTGGTTTTAGCTGTAGTAGACTGAAGTCGGATTTCGTGAACGGTTTATGGCATGAGGATCGCCACCATAAATGGGTGGCGACGCTCATGCAATGGGTTACACTTATCATAGTTTGAACTCACACTCGAAATGTGATGGTGATGAGTGTAGGTGCTAGGAGTTAGACCTTTATCTACTTCTTTGAATGATACAAACGCGATATTATACTAAATGTATAAAGGCTCCCTCAGACAGGCGCGACGTGACAACGCGACCGAAGTGACTCTAGTAGAACAATAGGGTATCTATGAAAACTTAATAGAAATTGTTCTACTAGAATCGCGTTGCAACGTCGCGCCCAAAATTTAAAAAAATGTAAATGTAGGACTTAAAAAATTAATTTCATTTTTATGTATTTGTGTTATTCTAAAACACGCAAGTTAAACATAAAAGTTAATTTTGAATTTATTTCTAAACATACCTGCTTTGTGTACACCGAATAAGCAAGATAAGTGTGTAAATGTTTTTTCCAATTTAGCGAACTAATCATGATTCTCTTATCTCTCTCTTATATTTATTTGTCTCGCTATTTCGACCCAGACCTCGGAGTATTATTTCAGATTGACAAAGGCCAATACTAAGGTGTTTGCTCTTTCTATCTTTTGTCTTGTCACTAATTAAACTGCTATCAGTATCACAACATTCGGTGTTGTCAGCGACTTGCGATCCTGTTAACATAGGTAGGTATAAAATTATACAGGGTGAATCTTAGAGATAAAACTCCAGAGTAAATCGAATGATCTATGAAGAAAAAAATTAAAAAATCTGCTTATTCAGTTGTTTGTACCAGTTTTACTGCTTCAGTTTTCTGTATCAGTTCCTAGTAAGTAGTTCCTAGGTCCTAGTAGGTCCTACAAACTGGTGTTTTTGCAAAAAAGTCAGTTTCGATTTTTTTATTAAATACTTTTTGCGTAACGTCTCTTCAAAACCCAGCTCATGGGTTGTTTGACTACTTTGCTCTATTATATCATATACCTAGCAATTTCATTCTGGTTTTGAAGTCCGATCTCTATCATTTACATCACTTTTTGCCGTCGAACCCAATACTAAAAGCTTAACATAGAATTTTGATATTACTCATTTTTAGTACAATAAATTCCGGCGGTCCATCTCATTACTGCGGCCCATCCATAATAAAAAACCGGCTTATTTGCAATTTTTACGGCAGAACCGCCATTGTTGGACCTATAATAACGAGATCTGGAGCCCTTTTGTGTGATAAAGGTAATACTTCAATTTTATAGTTCATAGTTCATACGGACCCATATCGAAGTGCAGAAGAAAGGGCTAAGTATTAGATGATTTACAATGGTCATATAATCTGGATAATCGGCGGTTAGCACTTAAGGCTTTGCTTTTAAATGCTTTGAGGTGCTGTGTGGTAGGTTGTACCCACTAACTTTGAATAAAAGAATTATCTTTGTAATTTTAATCTACTTGCTAGGACTGCTTCTAACATTTCATAAGAAATAAGCAAAATAAAATGAAGTAATTAAACTCAGCTTTTAATAATATACAGCGTGTAAAAAGACCCCATCACATAGCCGTCAACTACGCATTCTGTACATCCAATTAAGTAACATTACACAAAAATAATTGCTGGGAAACGACTTTTATTTTTGGTATGAAAAATCGCTGTTTACGGTAGTGCACAACGTAACGCACGCAAAACATTGTGTTTATGGGTGCACGCAACGGTTCAGGGTTCGTGAAGGTATTTAAAATTAAGTTATAATATTTAAAACTTGCTTTCTTTAAAAACGTCTGAAACAGTTGAAACTTTGACCTTCAATATCTCCGTAACAAAAAGGTTCCCAGGTAAGGTCCAGAACGAAAAAAAAACACAATGACGGGAATAACAAGTTGCTTTCGGCTTCATTATGCGTCTTTTTACACCCGCTATATAATTGTGTTTTTATTTTTTTTTATGAATTAATTATTTAAACTAGAATGAAAGATTCACTGCCAAAAGAGTAATTGCGGTGGCTTTCATTAGGGAAGGTATTGATGTTGGTGGTAAATGAAGAAAGAAACGCACAAAATGGAACAACAGTGGTATATGCAATTTCTCTCTTTCTCATCGATCCCTTAAACTCAATAATGGTGCAAGTTACAAGCTTGTAAAATATAATCTTATCAAACCTAAACCATGGACCTTCTCCTAGACTGCTTATGCAGCTTACATTCGTGATTCTCGCTAGATCATTGGTTTATTTATAATTATTGGTAATACATTTTAGTTACAATACTATGGCAAGTCTCTAACCATCTTGCATGGGATGACTAAGTGGCCTTTTCTTGCTAACCATCCAACTTGCTAACACTACTTTCCTAAGCCATCCATAAAGGTAAAAAGAATGAAGGCTTTAAGAATACCATATACTCCAACCACTACATACCGTACAGCATCCCCGCTTTCATTGAAGTCAGAGAATATTTATGCTTGGACGACGTCATCTGAAAGGAGCCCTGTTCAGAAATTTATGCTCGGGATTTCTTTTTTCACTTTTACTATGTCATCTCCTGATTAGTAGTCGTTACGTTATATGCTCAAACTTGTTCGTGTGGTGTTGTAAATCATTTCTTTATGTTTTATTGCTTTTCTTGTTTTTGAGCTGTTTTCTTTGGTACGCCAAGCTGTGAAGATTGATACTCCACAAATTCCACTTTGAGTGGAATTTGTGGAGTCACAGCTTCATCTGACATTATACATACTAGGTATAGTCAGTCTCCACCATCTTGTTCCAAACAATCGGTCTTGTTTCAAGCAGTTCCATTGCACCTAAGGATATGTCATACAGGATTATCGTGTATCTTAACACTTAACCCTCGTCCTACAATTACAATTCAGACTAGTCAACACTCCGTCTAAATCAATATAGGCACAATGGCAAGTCTCTAACCGTCCTGCATAGTGTCACAGATCGCGCCACGACCTAAGCCTCCTCCACTTTGCTCCGTCTTGTGTATCTTTGATATTGGATTGCTTTATGTTATGACAGACTCCGGCCGCATATTGGTAGGCACATAACGCTATAGCTACATAACCTTACAAGTCCTCGGAATCCAACTTCGTACTATCGTATCGTATCGTACTTCGTATCGTATCGTACTATCGTACGAAAGTTTGTGTGTTTGTGTTTGGATTTGTTACGGCTGAACGGATTTGGATGAAATTTGTCACACAGTTTATAACCTGGATTAACTATAGGATGCTTTTTATCCTGGTAGTACGTTCCCGCGGGATAATTTTCGATCTCCACGCGGGTGAAGGCGCGGGTGAAAGCCAGTTTGTAAATATTGAAGAGCTTCTTAAGGTTCTGATGTTGCGTCATCCACAGATTTGATGTGGTAAGGCGTCAGGGGTAGATAAGTGTATCTGGCATACTTTGCGTTGAAAGTGTTGGGATGTTAGTACGTACTAAATTCTTGAATTAGTTAAGTCAAGATTATTTTCCATGTTTTGTAAGTCTACTTATTTACAAAACATGGAAAATAATCTTGAAACGAAATTTTAATGATATTTGTTGAGGTTCTAAATGGTAAGTTTAAAACAGGTTTCTGACAATTTTGGCATAAATGATTTATATTTTACTTATAAATTATAAAAAATCATGAGGAGAGGATACAAATCATCAGGAGATGGAGATGATCGTCAGGAGAGGAGCTCGTGGCTAAGTTATAACAGCCACACGGGTCGATTCTTGCCGGGGTCGGACAGGGAATCTTAACATACCGAGACTACTTCGTGCCTCGGAAAACTCGTTAAGCCGTTGGTCCCGACTGTCATTCGTGGATCTTTGACAGTCGTTACGGGTCGTCAGAAGCCCGAAAATCTGTCAACCAATCTTACCAAGGGGTATCGTGTTACCCAGATACCGGGTTGTGGAGGTCAGATAGGCAGTCGCTCCATGTAAAATACTGGTATTCAGCTGCATCCGGTTAGACTGGAAGCCGACCCCAATATGGTTGGAAAAAGGCTAGAAAGATTGAATTATAAATGAAAAATTATACCTTACAAATTCCAATTGATTGAATTCTACCTTTATAATAATTATTTGAACTAAACAAGACTTCTCCCGTTATTTGCTATAACGACACAGCTTGACAAACCACATGCATACAATGTGGTTTCAAGCTGGCTTGTACAAGCACATAGATGGAGCTAGTATATTAAATTGATGCTGCTCGCAAGCTAACTGGGGAAAATGGAGTTCTATAGCACTTAGAAACGATGGGCTAACAAGTTGTTCTACTTGGAGTCTGATATAGCCTTTATAGAGTACAAGCATGGGTACTTAGCGGGCATGTGGCTTCAAGAGGCGTATAGGTTCTTCGTATGGTATAATAGCAGAGAATAAGACGCCTGTGAGAGAAAACATTTTCTTTGCTGTTTAAATCTAGTTAGGTAGGTATGTTTACCTACCTTTTGAACACACTCGTACTCCTTTTTTTGTATTTTGTCTTTTAAAATGGCCATAAATAAATAATAATCTTGATTCTGAGAGAGCAGTGGTGGCCAAGTGGTAATGGCCGCGACTTACGAATTGTAGGTCGTAGGTTCGAACTCAGGCTTTCCTTTGTGTAAATTATTTCATCACCACTGCCCTCAAAACGGCGAAGGATAACATCGCATCGTGGGGAAACCGGCATGTCCTAGAATAAAAAAATCAAAGATCTGTGAAATCTACCAACACGCACTGGGTCCGCGTGGTGGATTACAACCCACTCCCTCTCACCGAGGGGAGACCTGTGTCCCAGCAGTGGGAAAATTATAGGCTGATTATGTATGTACGTAGGTAATCTAGATTCTTGGGTAAGGAAGGGACTTTTCAGGTTTATACTTAGGCCTGCCAGGGTTGCGGGAAAGTCCGAAAGGGATAGCGGGACCTTGGCAACAGGCAACTGAAGGAACACGGGTGGGTTTTAGTCAGTAAAAGTCTGACACGCCCTCCCTCTCCGCCCAAAGCGGGAGAAGTCATTAAAATTTACTGATTTCACACCTTCAAAAAAAAAAAAGATAAATATTGTTAATAAGTTCCCTTAAAAAATCTAATCTTATTAGTTGAAAACTATACCTAATTAGTAAACATCTGTCACACACTATGCATTACCACGAGCTAAGCATTCATTAAAACTTTCCCCTTTCGATAAACAAGTTGACTCTTCGTTTAGGCTTTCAAGTATAGAATATCTATTTAACCCTACTTAGTTCTTAATTAGGTTTTCAAGAGTAATCTTCACATTCGTATGAAGTGTTCTAGATAGGTTTTATTGGATACTTAATCACTCTGGTTTCTTCAACAAGTTGGTGTAATTATATGAAGATATTAAATTTTTAACTTGACATCACAGTGGTCATATTGAAAGTCACTATTTTTATGCTATGCTTTGTTTAAAAGAATGGACCTAATTGATTCATGTCATACTAGATTCTTATTCAATTTTATACGTCTGCAAATTGTCCTCCCTTGAGTCTCCAAGGGTGTCTTAGATCTCTTGGTTTTCCTGTACCTAAATGATATCATTTAGGTTCAAGATAACCATCACATTACCAGGGCAAAATAACAAAGCAACAGAAAATACCCGACATCCAAATTATGCTCTGTTCGACTTGAAACAATTATCCGTATAAATAACAAGTCATCAGCACCCGCGATACAAAATAAACAACACAAAAGGCAGCCATGATAATTATTAATATTTTCACGGTGTGATAATCAAGCTTTCAATACCTTCGTAATTAAAACAAAACATCAAAAAGGCGGTTTATTTACTGACGGTACGTTTCTAAATTACATACAATGCGAGTTCCGTGTTCAAAATTGGGTATAATGAGCAAAAAAAGTATCGAGATCTATTCACGAATTACTCAAATTAGTCATCGCTACGAGCGATCTCATTTCCCGAGGTCTCTTATTATAATGTTGTTAGGCACATTCTAGTTTGAATATAATAATTTGTATTAGCATTTAATTTTACGGGCCAACGATCGTGCTGTCGAACCTGATGGGTTCCCAAACGTTTGGCTTTAAAATTACTATCTTTTGTTTTCACCGTTACGTTTAGAAACAATTTTGAGTGTTTATTCGAACCCTATATAAACCGTGTGACGTTGTATTTTTTATAAAATTGCTCTTTAATTGAAAGTGATACTGCTTAACGACGACGGTGAGAATTTGATCCAATATGTATTAAATTCTAGTTTGAAGGTTCACAATGATTAAATTACATTTACATTATTTTATTAAAAGAAGATGTTTGTAATTCAAAGTTTAGAAATTACTATATGTGCCAATGTTTCGTGTAACAATAATAACATTAAAAAGCTATTAGTATGAAAAAAAGACAAAAAATAGAATAAAATACGCATTTTTTTCTAAAAATGCTAGAATGTGGTGCGATTTTTTTAAATTTATTTTTTTGTTTTATTAAATCTTTATAATGATACCTACATCTAGCTAGCCTATTAGATACCAACATTTTGCCAAAATAAACAACCAATTGTACCCACGTCTGATTAACACAGCGCACCTCAACGGTCAATAATAAATCATCTGATTTCACACTCGTGACTACCAACAATTACGTTTTTGTCTTTTGTGACTCCCCGAATTCCATACCCTAATTATAAAAATTTGCCCGAGTAAATGATCCTCATTAGCATTATCATGGTCACGTTGTGATTCATATCAATTCTGGCAATCGCGCATTAAAATAATAAGTTGAAATTATTTTGCTAAATACATCCTTCATTTGATGACCATAATCAAAATGCGCTTATGTGATGGGTGATGCCCATTCATGGAATCGACCTCCACAATTTTTGACCTAAACTTAATAAAGTATGACTAAGAATTAAAAAACTACTTACTCAGTTGTGCGGACTGTTAAGCGGTTATTACAGTTAATCGAGGGTGTAAGCAACCATGGTCCATTATAAAAAGATACTTAATTCGTATCATAAAGAATTTAGATTCATAAAACGGTTGATGACATAATGGGATAGGTAATTTCGGGGCTCGATGCAAACGCCCGATCGCATGTGAGGATCGGCGATGTTCGGCTCATGAATAAATAATATGAAATCACAATTTAAGGTTGCCATTAAGCAATTATACTGTTGTTACCATTATGATGTTTTCGAAATGCTTTTAATTTTTTATTAGATCAAATTATCGTGGAGGCCAAGGTGTCCGCACGACGCCAAACGGTCGCCTATTAAATATCAATCAGGGAAGTTTTTCATTTTAAAAGACGTTAAGGATACTGAGTAAATAAATGTTAAAATTATCCAAGAAATGATTAAGTGTTATTAATTTTTTGATTTAATAATGTTGGACATTTTATACTTTTCATTGTATCTTTTGTACACCTGTTTAAAACACAGAAACAAATGTTTTATGTTAGCATAGTTTGCAAAACGGAGCGTCATAAATATCCCGAACTAAGAAAACTCTTACTTCCTCGTAGAACGCAACATTATTTTAGGCAAATTACCCTGTAATTGTGAGTAATTGAAAACAAAAGAACGTAACAAGATTAAAGTTAAACCTACCTAATCTTAGACCGTAAAGTAATAAAGGATCTTCTCAAGACCCAAAATATTCTGTAATAAAAATAATTAAACGGACTTAACATATATTTTGGACGGTTCACGAAGATCTTTGGGTATAATGATAGTATTTTCGCTCCATATACCTGGTGGATGTTACAAATGAGTATTTTTTCCCGACCATGAAGAAATGGGCATCGAAATAACCGCTTTCCGGCCAAATCGATGGACGTTTTGGACCATTTACTTGATCACAGTTTTTAACGTTTGATCGTTTAGTAAATCGCGTCGTAAGTGAGGGTTTCCTTGGTTCTATTAATATGGTTTAGTTTCGTCACTGTTTACTATTTTCCTTCGTCTTTTGCAGACGTTTCATGGCTAATGACCGGTTTGTGTTGTGGTACTTTTGGTTAAATACTGGCGCAATTTTGACACGAAAATAAAACACACTTCGGCCACTAACTATTCATTTACTTAAAATCATTGTAACGTGGTTTGATTATACAGAAGTACCTTTAATGTTTAATTATTTTATTCTTAAAAAAACATTATTTCGATTTTTCCTCTTTCATATCACAGTTACACTTTACCATAATCAGAATGTTTATTTGTTATAAGTACCTTTACATCATTCAAAGTAAGTAGTGTGAATATTGTAACCGAAAAAACCTCACTCCACCTCACATTTCCACAAAATTCTCAAAAGGATCAACAGAATACCAAATAAATATATCGAGCCTTCATTTTAGTATCAAATAAATCTGTCACTTGTTCACAATTCACAGGAGACAACAAAAAATATTGAATTCTGAATCTCAGCGATAAACTCGTACTTATGTGGATTTTTCTTTTTTTTTTTCAATTCAGTTCTATATAGTGTATTGTTGAGTACAATATCATCTAAAAACGGCATACTGTAGAATAATGATGTCCATGGATCGACGAATTTGTCCCCTCGTATGTCTAACCTTCGCGTTGACCCATGCAGAAAATTTAACGACCACCTTTTCCTGTTTTTTTTTATACTGAGTAGAGGCACGTGTCTCTAACGATGTAGGTACTTGGGTTTTCTTTACAATTTATCAAATTAAAATATCTTTAGAATCTCCCCAGTTGCGTGTACAAGGCTTCCCAGTAATCTTGAAACAGAATGTTTAAAGATGATTGCTGTCCGCTGATATAATAAAACGGTGTGGAAGCGAAGTTTGTACATAATATTGAATATTTTTAAAGCAATTTCCGGCTGCGTGATTGGCGAAGCGATGATTTTTATGTGTTTTATGGTTACGGTTATTTTGCTGAAATATTTTTGCAACGGTAATTTGAATTTTTGTTCGACAAAGAATTAAATTCATATCGGTAATGATGAGTGACTAAGAAAGCAAACTATTTGAAATAAAATGCAAACAACTTTCTAAATGTTTCCGTAATTAATTTGTCGTCTAACTCACTAACCCGTATATTTATGAAACAATACATGACCTATAAATAAAATATCAGAAACTGTTGTCCAACTTTTCCATCCTAGAAAATGCAAAAGATTTAAATATATAAAGAAAAAGAAAGAAAGAAAATACATTTATTCAGCACAGACTGAAAGGCACACAATATACATAATATACAGCAGATATTAAAAAAAAAAAAAATGGGAAAAAGTGACATGGGCTCATTAATTACATTAAAATAAATCCGCAACACATCAATCATTACGCTAGGCCTGAAAGAGAGGAGATCAAGTAACCCAGCCGATACTCCGGACCTCGCATGGGATAAAATTGTAATCCTTTTAAGTAATGAGTAAGTGCAGGACGTAGAACGATGAAATTTTAGACGGTTTAAAAGAGAAATTTAAATTCAGAGACATTTTTAAATTTCACTGTGCTGACCGTGGTGCTTATTAACTGGTGCGCGAAAGGAAATTCCTAGAATATGTTTCTAAGCTTTAATTAACATGTTGAAAGTTTGGCCACTATTTTCAAAAGAACCTACAGAGAGAAATATTTAGAAGTAGATGTACTACATAGGTACCTATTAGACGGAGAAGAGATAATAAATAAGTGAAATCACGGATATCGAGTAAAATGATGCTGTATTAGATTATGATAATGCTCTCAAATCTTCTCACAAAACTTCAAA
Organism: Lithophane leautieri; assembly: GCA_949152455.1. Classification (NCBI taxonomy): domain Eukaryota; kingdom Metazoa; phylum Arthropoda; class Insecta; order Lepidoptera; family Noctuidae; genus Lithophane; species Lithophane leautieri. The sequence goes on along the minus strand of OX424469.1, from coordinate 5,385,553 downwards.
CGAATAACGAAATAAACTGCTAAGACATGAAACCCAATTGATATTAGTAACACTAGTAACTCGATATTTTCGGCATCGTCGCCTATATATGGCTTCTATAACAACCTTGCATTCCATTAATTCTTTCTTGTCCTACTTTTTGTGACAAACGTATAAGTTATTATGTTTATATTATGTATTCTGTTTTCATTCTCTTTTCCACTTTCTGGGCCTGCTAGTAATATCTGGTTTTCAAAATATTCCATGTTTTTTCTTATGTAAGATATATTATAATAATATATGCTTTATTTTTGATGGGTTCTCCTATTCAATATTATTCCATTGTGTCCCCTTGCGCCTTGGGTCTATTTTGTAAGCGGTATCAAATTCATGTTTCATTATTATCAGCATCGGAGTAATCTTCGTTATTTGAGTTTAACTAGTCACCACTAGTCCACAATTTTTCTAGTAAACAAATAGATAGATGTCTTTTACTCTACCTACGAATAAAAAAGGCCTCAAACCATTTCCACCGGGCACATCTACGGAATTAAGCCCTCTACATTTCGGCCCAAGGGTTCGCTTATCAATCTACATCATGATCCTTCATTATTAAGAGTGATGGGACTCGGACCGAGTGTAGATTTGTCTGAGGTTTAGCCTTTAACGATAGATAGCCTGTAGGGGAAGCCGAAGGGTGTCGAAACTGAATATTTACTCTATACAGCACTCGATCAATGTTGTCTGCATCTAATGTGTTAGTGTTTGGGGTATCTCGAAACGTCTTAATATCGTTACTCTGGGTCTAGCTTTTGGATATGTGGTGGAATCTGGAATAATGTTCGTATCGAAAATGGAAGTCGTTTTCCCTGTGACGAGAATCTATTGGCATGGCAAAATTATTTTATAGTTAAATTATTTTTGTAAACTACTTTCATATTTAAATGGTTGTATTCAAAAGATTATTATACCAATGCTGGAATGAGGGCCACGTTTCTGAGGGAGGGACTTGGTCTTAATTTCCACCTATCATTAACATCAATGCCAAGGGCAGTCAGTCAAGGATCATACCACGGATTTTCGGTTCAAGGAATTCTTTAAATACTTATTTTATATGATAATCACTAACTATTTCTCTGTTTAAATTTCGTGTAAAAGAGCATTATCTTTCCTCTCAACTATGAGTATATTATTATATAGGTATTTATGTTTATATATTTAAGCTTTATGTATTTATTTAAGTATATATTAATTTTCTTGCGTATATGTGTAGGTATATTTAATAATTTTAGTTAAGACTTCGCATAATAATTTTTTTTCTCTTCTTGTTCTCACACACTATTGTCTACATTTCTTTAATATTTCTCCTTTCGCAGGTCTGCTGGAAGAAATTTCTTAAGAAATAAGCAGTACCTTTGTACTCATATTATAATTATGTTGTATCTCTATGTATTTTACTGTGTGTACATAAATAATAAAATAAATAAATAATAAATAAATAAATAATCAATGATTTTATTTTTGATGGTCTTTACAAACACTGTTCAACAGCAAAATTTGGGGCTTATCGTATACATAATTATATGTAATCAATATATTTTCAGAAATTTCTTCTAACCTTTCGTTCGATACCAAACACGATATATTAATCTTAAATTTTGTTTTCGCTATCGCTTTACATCCGCTGCTACCATCTTGAATTTTATGTGATGTCATATAAGCCTATAACCACGGGACAACATGCCGCTTCCAACGATACCTCGTTTATCAAGATACGCCGAGTACCTACTTTACGAGTTATGACTGCTGAAAATCCATACATACATAGCCTATTAAAATCTTAACCCCCCTTTGGCTTTCCCGTACTCTGGTAAAAAGTCACTTGAAACTTAGCTATTGAGAAGATTCTTCCAAATGAGTTATACATAGAAACTCCACAAAATAGTTTCATAAAGACTTTACATAATCTTAATATCTCGATTCGCGAGCAAACTTAAGCCATTTACAGACAGTCGATGCATAAATAATGTGCTACGATTGGTAACACTTCCTACTCGAACCAGATTGTCTACATTACACCACAACGGTCCTCTTACACATTTCTTTATGAGCATTCCGTGTTAGAATCTTACGGGCATTTAAAGTGACAATTTATGTGACAATGTCCTACAATATATTAGAGTCTGCGCCAAAGTTGCGGTTAAAATACAAGAAGCGAGCTAACGAGAGCGTATAGAAATGGCTTAAATAAAACTTTACGAGGTTGATCGGGTAAATCAGTAGCGCTACTTGTAATCTGTTGAATTTATTGGCATTTTCTTGGATTGTGCTGGTAATAAATAAATACAACTGGACAAAAATATATGAAGATATTATGATAAACTCAAAATTGTAACGATAATATAAAATTGATTATGTGACAGGTTGAGTCACTTTGGATAGTGTCTTTGGTGGATTTGCTTACTCATATAATTACTGTCACGGTGGACTGTTTATTTAGTTATTAATATGATAAAATATATACATTGGATAAAATTCTTATACTAAAATTACAAAACGAAATTAAAGGACTAACTATACCAATAAATATAAAAGTACACTTAGGTGTCGAAGAACTGGTCTCCATCGCTGTCATCTGGAAACGTGCCCAGAAGACTGGTAGCATTGCCACGTTGAATGGTAATGCTAATTCTTTGGCCAAAGTACAAGCCAGTCCTCTGGGGGCCAAGTCGACTAATTTACCAACGTGTCAATGGTCTCACAATGATGAGTTTTTCACTCATCATTGTGAGACCACTGACACGTTTGTAAATTAGTAGACTTCGCCCCTGGTCACGTGAAGTGTCGACCAGTCAGTGAGAAATTAAAATGGAAATCCGCAGGACCTTTAACTTCCCCTAAATAAAGACGTTTATACAAAGAAATCGGGTTTTAATGTAAAATATTTGGAACTGAATGAATTTTAATTAAAGCATAATTTAAATTTCACATTAAGACAACATAGGCCACGGTCCCTTGTAAATACAAACACCCTAGAGGCCAAGAAACAAATGTGCCTCTCAGACAAAACAAATTAAGACAATTTCAAATTAACAGAGACTGCAAAGTCTGAAATATGTGAGCGGAGAATTGTAGCCACACAACGTTCTAGTATTGCGAGAAACTCGCGACCTAACTGCCGTGAGGACAGGTACTATTATTGCACAGAACACTCACATCTCCATTCTTTATGCTACAGAATGATGTAAGCTCCAAGAAAAATTGGACGAATAATCCAGCGCATCAATTTCGGGGAGCAACAATTGCTAGTCTGTGACGTATAGTGACGTTGTACTTACACGCGCACACGGATGGCTCTCAAAAGCTGAAGAACCCCTTTTGCTTGGGCTGAGTCCCCTCAGGCCCCTTCCTCGCAAGCGGGGTCCCTAATGAGTCGCCAGAGCACTAGAGTTGTAGGTCGTCTCGTGTTAAAACTTAGTCCCCCTTGCACTACACGGTTACTTCGTGTGGAAAGCGCGGGCGGATTTTTCTTTCCCTTTGTTTTCCAACCAGCATTACACCGAGTGGGATTATTTATTAAAATGGAAACGATGATATCTGCTTACTTATTAGGGATTCTGCGTTTCGGCAAATATTGTTTCTTGTAATGAGTTTTTGAGATATTTGATAGCTGAGCTTTGTTTGTTGTGAAGCTAAGAATTTTGTGTTATCGAGGAAAAACACTTCGCATTTCAGCCAAGGATAACACACCTTATTGTTAGGCGCAAGAGAATGCCTCGTTGGTCGGAAGCGCTACTGCTGAGCATGAGGTCTTGGGTTCGATTCCCAAGTCGGGCAAAGTGTTATTGGGGTATTCTATCTGGAATTTCTCAGTAGCAGTCCGGAATCTGGATTTGTGCCCGGTTGATGACAATAGGCTCGCCCCCTATTACGTGGACTTAAACATAGCTGGCGAAATGTGGGCGCACTATAGGTACACGTCTGCCCATTCCTTCAGGGAAACATGACATGATGTTATGTTATTTATCATAGCATACACAACGAACATACCGCGAGTATTTATCAAGTCTGTCCATTAATACCCTGACCTCATAAAACAAAATCATCTCCACAATAAAATTAAGACCAGAAACAAATGAGGCTCAATCCGCAAAGGCTCCAATTATAATAAGAGTACTAAATAAGTAACACGAATAACTTACGGAGGCCATGAGCGGCCTCATTAGGCCCTTTATTTTGACCCTACGTGGGGGGCGGAGACGGAGGGGCCTCGCTTTTATTTATTCACAGATTTATTATACCCATTCGCGTTTGTTGAGATGTTTTTTAATAATTATTTTCGCGTCATTCTTTATGCGTAACTTATAAATAAACCAGGTTTTGTCCGCGACTTCGTCCTCGCGTATTTTATTTTAATATAAATATCATGAATGAAAAGTAGGGTAATCTAAAATTTTAAAATTTCATAATGAACGGTTCAGTGATTTAGGTGTTGAAAGGTTACAGATAGAGTCAATTTCGCATTTACATGTATAATATTAGTATGGATATTAAGGTCATCTATATCGCAGTATTAAGCCATTTCAGTATTTTTTCCCACATCAACAACGGAATTCGAAAAATAACTCTTCGTAATGTGTTTATCATACCCATATTTACGACATTCAGTTCTAATCCATATTACTAAATAAATAACGAACTTATCAAGTTGGGAGTCCAAAAACAACTTATGCCGCTCTCACAGTCCATCCAAACTTCGATGTATTAACATTATGAATAATCTAATTCCGTTCGGAATTCATGAATACCCTAAAAGTTCAATAAACTACACTTGATCGAAATTACAAATACCAATGTTACAATCAAACACAGCATCTTCATGACAATATTCATTTTAAGTTATTTATATTCATATCAGCTTTCATTATACATTCATTAGATCGACAATGCACGTAGGTGTCAATAGATTTGATACAGATCAATGCGGGGGCGAAATAGCTTCATTGTTGCAGTGTATTACGGGTAAATGAACTGTGTGCGAGTGTACTAGTATTTGGAGTTTTTGTTTGTGTCCAATGTAGGGCACTCGTATGTTTTGTAATTTTTATGTAATAGCTAGCAGGTTAGTATAAGTGCACAAAATTTTAAAAATGGAAATTGCGAACTGAAAATCATATTATTATATTCTTGCTGTTTTAACAAACTCTTGTATAAAAATGAAACGTGTAATATCTTGAGCAACATTGGTGGCAATCTCATTAACAACTCAACACCCCAAACATTGGCCACACATTGGCAACAAATGAACAAGCGAACAAAGCGATAACACTCTCATCACAGCCACCAATCGGGCGCGACCATCAAAAGCGTCATATTCAAAAGTCGTTAAATCCAACCGTGTCCACACATCCTCCCGTACCTAATTGAGACATTTTAACACGAAAGGATGTGATTATGGCCGAACATAAAAGTCCGTATTATTTCGGTGTGTCGAACCCTAAAAGCGGAACTTTAAAAATAGAGATTTGAGGGTTACAAATTTCGCGGTTGGTTGTGCGCGCGCACGATTCCAATAATCATGTTCTTATATTGTATTCGTGTTTTGTTTGCATATAAGTCGATAAACAATCGCTGCAAATTGTCCATCATTGTCACCTCACTAAAATTCTCCTGAGGAAACGAAGTCAAACACAAATCAAGAACATAGCTTCTATTACTGACTTAAATCATCATAAAATAGTAATGCATCGTTTATCTATAATGTTTTAGTTTTAGTTCTCCTCATTAGACTGTGAATGAAATCCAATGTTACTGATACAAATAACCCATACTTACCTTCTTAATGACCGAAACGACAATGACATACGTATATAATTCAGTCTGATTCCTGTTCTAGTTTCCATCAGTTAACCCTTCCAAAGACAATATGTATGTACATGGAGTAGTCTCAATGACACCAAATAGGTAGCTGTTACGAGAACAAATGGTAGAAGATCGTAATCAGTGTGTGATTGATTCGGTTGTCTGTAAGGGACGTTTTAGAAGTAATTTTGTGAACAATCAGACCGTTCTATCTTTGTTAAAAACTGTTTTGTTACGGCGAATGATACGTTGAAATTCTTTGTCCAATGTTTGGTTAAAAGTACCCAAGGTTAATTTTGTACCTAAAAGTAGATGGTTTGTTCTTTAATCTTCTTATTTTCGTGTAGTTAGTCACTAACCTGGTGTCAGAGTTTTAAAGCCGTCCATGGGCCTCCGAGTTGGCTTTACATGCCATTGAAAAATATAACTCTCAGGCATGCCGGTTTTAGGAGGGGTTCACATCGGCGTCGAGTCGACGATGAAGTACCTGGGACTCGTCCTCGACAGCCGGTGGAACTTCGTGGAGCATTTCCGACGTTTGGCTCCAAGGCTGGACCGGGCTGGGGCCGCCTTGAGGCGGCTCCTGCCCAATCTAGGGGGTCCAAACGCCTCCTGCCGGAGGCTCTATGCGGGGGTCGTGCGGTCCATGGCCCTTTACGGGGCACCGGTGTGGGCGCGTTCCCTTAGGCTGCGGCCAGCACGCCGGTTGAACGCGTCCCAAAGGGTCATGGCCATTCGGCTGGCCCGGGGATACCGCACGGTCTCCCGTGAGGCGGCGAGCCTCCTTGCCGGATTACCGCCATGGGATCTGGAGGCGAAGGTCCTCGCGCACATCTGGGAGTGGCGCGAGGAGGTGAAGCGCCGGGGTGTAACTCCGCTGCCGCGAGAAATCGCGGCACAGCGGACAGAGCTCCGGCAAGATCTCATGGCGGCATGGAGAGTGCGATTGTCGCAACCCAGTGCTGGGCACGCCACAATAGCGGCGATAAGTCCCCTCTTTGAGGAGTGGATAGAGAGGCGCCACGGCGTCCTCACCTTCCGCCTGACACAGGTCCTCACCGGACATGGCAGCTTCGGGAGGTACCTGTGTAGGATTAGGCGGGAGGAAACGCCCGGGTGTCACCACTGTGTGGATCGCCCGGAGGACACGGTGGAGCATACGGTTGAGGTGTGCCCTGCTTGGGCGGAGCACCGCCGTGTCCTCGCGGAGGCGATTGGCGGCGGTGACCTCTCGCGTCCGGCCCTGGTTCAGGCCATGGTACGGAGCGAGAGGGCATGGGAAGCCGTCACCTCCTTCTGCGAAGCAGTAATGCTCGCGAAGGAGGAGGCGGAACGCGTGAGGGAAAGGCAAAGTTTGCGCCCTCACGCCCCTAACCGCCGCCGTTGGAGACGCCCTGGGCGTCGGGAATCCCAGGCGGATTTCCGGCCACCATAGGCGCGGGCTTGCGGACGGCGAGCAATGGGCAGCTCGCCGTCCGATAAGGACCAGGCCCGGGTCGATGGCGCGTCGTGTTCCACGCGCGCCTCAAAGAGATGTCAGCAAAAATGACGGGGTCCGCTAGGACCGATGCCTGCCAGGGTTGCGGGAAAGTCCGAAAGGGATACCGGGACCTTGGCAACAGGCAAATGAAGGAACACGGGTGGGTTTTAGTCAGTAAAAGCCTGACACGCCCTTCCGCTCCGCCCAGAGCGGGAGAAGTCATTGGATGATTTCCCACCCTCAAAAAAAAAGAAAAAAAAAAAGGCATGCCGGTTTCCTCACGATGTTTTCCTTCACCGTTTTTAAAGCAAGTTATAATTATACAATAAGCATATGAATCCGAAAAGTCAGAGGTGCGTGCCTTGGGTGCGAATTCGACTATTACTCGAAAAGCCATAGTCATAAATGAATGTGAAACTAATATAGTTTAGAGCTATTTTGATAAATAACATTGATAAAAAAACAGACCTAGAAATAGTCGTTTTATAATTTAGAGCTATTTTGATAAATAACATTGATAAAAAAACAGACCTAGAAATAGTCGTTTTATAATTTAGAGCTATTTTGATAAATAACATTGATAAAAAAACAGACCTAGAAATAGTCGTTTTAAAGAGTGGATGGAAACAATCCTTCATGCACGAGAGGCTGCGGTTTTCAGAACTAGTGGTCGGCCCTAGAGCAAAACATCACAGAGAAACTCTAAGCGACATACAGGGATTTGTTCGTAAAACCACTATTTTGCTAGAACTGATACCACAATTACTTGAAAAAATTTGGCATTATTAAGAAAAAAATATTTTTTGTATCGCCTAAGTATTTAGAAGCTATTTAAGACTGTAAAACAAAACCAAACTAAATCATTAAACATATAAAATGGATAGGACCAAAACATTATAATTTATATTTGAAGCCGTGAATCTTTTATCTTCCACTTAAATTTAATCTGGAGAATGTCACAGTGGAACGCCTTGAAGACATTCTCGAAATGATCAAACGGTATGATATGACACCGCTAAGGTATAAGTTCGGCCTAATTCACACCGGGGTGAGCGACTTGGGCGCTTTGAAACACGAGACCCTGCTCCAAACCAAGTTTAATGAGAAACTATCTGTGAAACGGGAGTCGGACCACTTTTTTATTTTTAATTAAACGTTTATTGCCAGCCCCGAGCTCATCCTCTTGACGTATGCCACTGTAATTGCGGCTTTCATTAGTGGCAGTTTGCAACTCATATTCGCACGTTTTCGCGTGGAAATTCTGTTAAATTTTAAACTTGTTTTTGCGTACTTCCGTAGCAAACAGGGTGAATTTTACAGTAGAGCTCCCACTAAACGGATATGTTGAGAATGCTTTGCGTTATACCAACAAGGCAACAAAGAGTTAATTACATGACTGACTATGCAAACATCACACCAGTTCACGTCTGAACTAAACATATTTAGTTGTTGAATAATTTCAAAATGATCAACATCAAAGTCCAACGAATTTTATTTAAAAAATTAAAAGTTTTGCAAACTGAAATGAATGAGATGATGATGAATGAGAGTGAGATTATGAGTCTAAAATGGCACCTATTCCTATATCAGTTTTTTCAGCAACTGTCCACTACCATAACGAATGCTATGTAAGTGAGTCAGTTTCCCTTTTAAACATCAAATATACCACCAAAATAATGTACTCAAGTCCCGTAATCCAATCAATCGTAAAGTCACGTGTCCACATGACTGAAATCCGCAAATGAATACCGCCGCAGTGGCAACGGCCCGCAATTTTCACCTGTACTCAAAAAAGTAAAACCACAGTACGAGTACCCTACAGGACAATATCGGGCTCGGCAACTGAAGAGCCTTGATTGGACGGTTCCACTCATAGAAATGTACAGCCGCTCTGTCTTTTTTCAACGAGCATTGTTAGCGCATTAACTAGTTAATGGAGGGTTTATTTTTAGTTTTATTTTTGGGCACGCGTTTGGGGTTGTCATTTATTTTTTTGCTGTTTCACCGAAGTGTAACTTGGCTATGTTGTGTTACGGTTAAGAGCATTTTGCGTCATGTGGCATATTCAAATAATAGAGAAATTTTTGAGCATAAAATACCTAATAATTAACAATTTAAACTTTTAATATTATTCTTTAAAATAAAGTTATTGATGGAAGTATTATTTACTACCCGGACAGTCTCCATAGAGTGAAATCTTCTGTTCAAACGGTGCAGTGTATCTATTTTCATAATTTCGTTATAACCAGCTAAATCAATAACACGCCAATCTGGAACCAATCAAGGCGGTGCCGGTGTGACGGACACCCCAACTTAAGGGGACAGGATGTTTTTGCACCCATTTGATAGCATATTGGTGAAGCACGCGCTTGCCACGTGCGGCGATGTGTCCGGGCCTTTATCTCGACTTGAAATGCGCGTTCACGACTCGACGCGCTCCTGATGAGTTTCTGATTGGATTACTACTGAGATCAACACCGACAAACTTAGGTTTTACTGTTGAAAACTATAAGGCTCACGTAGAATTAAATGGAATATACGCCAAATCATTCATTAGTCAAAAAAGTATATCATAGAATTGGTTTACTCAAACTTACATTCTGGTGCTGTCTGTGTAATAAACTAACGGCTTATCATTTAGAAAGCCGACTAAAATGATGTAAATCTTTACTTGTTTAATGTATTGGATCAAGTTTATAGTATTGGTGCTATTCCCAACCACGTTTTGCAAATACTTTGCGGGAGTACCACTAGGAGCTTTACTGAGCCCCATGGAGTAAATCAACGTGCAAATATTATTAAAGATTGAAAGGAAGTGAGCTTTATTTGTATTTTGTGTTAGGAACATGCAACGATGGCAGCGGCAAAATTAAATTTGTAAAACTAGGGGAAAATTCCCTCTGTCAGCGCTTAGATTTTTGTGTATCAGCACTTTAAGGATTTATAATGTCAACGTAATAGCATTTCGAGGAATGTAATTACTCGAATGAGGATTACTGTGATTGATTTGAAAGTGTTGTGTTGTTTAAAGATAAAACTTGATATTCACTTAAAATATCCAATACCCTCATTCAAAAAGTTATGTTATGGTATATAAAAATCATAACGACTCACACCAAATGTATCAAAAATGTTTGAATGAATTAAAAAACCAATCAAATCGTGATTTAAAGATGAACACAGGCCGTTAAATATAACAAAAAATGTCTTAATTTGTTTTTTGTGATGATAGTATTATCACGTTTGATTGGTTCAGAAATTAATAAGCGTCGCTATTAGCAAATGTCTTGGTTATTATGGTCGTGATTGTGAGTGATACAGACGGGCTATTGTAAACCAGGATTTTAATTTTTTTTATATTATTTTCGTTTTGGTTTTTAGGGTGTGGCTTTATTGCCATTTTCATCTAAACGATTTATGATTCCATGTTGCTTATTTTTCGAAATTTGATGCAATCGTTTTCAGGCAAAATCTGCAGTTAATCTATAATGCTGATAAAGACGGCCCATTATCTACCATTACATAAAAGTATAAAAGAGAGTCTGTCATATTTTATTTTATTTTATTAATACTGATGTGTCCCGGCTTGACAGGGGTGAGAGGTGAAACACATGCTATTTCTCCCAAAAAAATAACATACCGTGTCAAAAACACGCACGCTATATTTCATAATCGGATTAGCGACTTTGCGACACTTCCCTTGGCTTATTATGGCATTTATTTTTTGCACATTTTTGGAAATATGGAATAATAGCGACAGTTGCCCCCTTTTACTACAAAAAAAACCTACATTTAATTGTATCCGCCCGTCTGCTCGACCCGATCCACAAATTAGACAGTTTGTCGTAGGCGTGTGGGTCCGCGACTTATTAGCATAAATTTAAAATTACGACCAATTCCCCTGAATTGTTTTCTTGAATAGATTGTTAAGTTTAATTTACGTCAACTTTTTACATTTGATTCCGACAAGATTAAAAACTTATTTAATAGCTTTGTCGGCCATTAAATGTGTGATAGCTAACAAATAGCTCAATTATTCATTGTGAAGTATGAATTACAACAATAAAACTTTGATTAAGAATGTGACAATACAAAATTGGAAAGCCAATGTGTTTATACACAGGAAGAGGTCATCATCTGCCTAGCCTATTCCCAACTATGTTGGGGTCGGCTTCCAGTCTAACCGGATGCAGCTGAATACCAGTATTTTACATGGAGCGACTGCCTATCTGACCTCCATGACCCAGTAACTGGGTACCTAATACGATCCCATTGCCAGACTAGTTGTAAGATTTTCGGGCTTCTGACGACCCGTAATGACTATCAAAGATCCACAAATGACAGCCAGGACCAACAGCTTAACGTGCATTTCGAGGCACGGAGGAGTCTCGGTATGTAATGTACGAGTATATTAATTCTGGTTATGTGTGGCTTGAATTGCTTGCAAACTTTACTTGTTATGCATAACGTATTTTTATATAACGTTTTTCTAGAACCAATAATAGTTTTAAAAGGGTACTTGACAGAATCAATAATCATTATTTAACCCTTGCATGTAAATGCATTTTTAAAACAGATGTATGCAGTTTAAATGTTTTATCATTCGCTTTAAACTGTGAACACATTCGTGAATAACAAATTTTAAACGAGTATTAAGCTGGGACAGGTTGAGCCAGATGTCAGAACACGGGTACACTATTAATTAAAATGAAATAATTACTGACTGATTCGGATGATTTTCATTAAAGACTGGTAGTTTTTCAGCACCTGTATTGAAGTTTTTTTTCACTTTTGACCATAGCATTATCAGCCTCAAATGTTCCCACTTCGGGGACACAAGCTCACTCCCTCTCACAGAGGGATCTGTGGGCCGTAATCCACAACGCGGGCCCAGTCAAATGTCTTCGAATATTTGGTTCTAGGATATGCCGGTTTCCTCAAGATGTGTTCCTCCACCGTTTTGAGAACAGTGGTAATGAAATAATTTACAAAAAGTAAAACGCCTGCCAGGATTCAAACCTCGTAAGTCACGGTCGTTACCTTTGGACCACCACTGCTCCTTGCTTACTAACTCTGCTTATTTCCAATTTCCTAAGTTTTATTATTCCTTATATTGTTTTTTTACTAGGAGCTCGTGGCTAAGTAATAACAGCCGCACGGGTCGATCCATCAGGTTAAGCCACGCTTGCCGGGGTGGTCCGTGGATGGGTGACCATCTTTACATACCGAGACTCCTCCGTGCCTCGGAAAGCACGTTAGGCCGTTGGGCCCGGCTGTCATTCGTGAATCTTTAACAGTCGTTACGGGTCGTCAGAAGCCCGAAAGCCTGACAACCAGTCGTACTAAGGGGTATCATATTACCCAGTTACTGGGTTGTGGAGGTCAGATAGGCAGTCGCTCCATGTAAAATACTGGTATTCAGCTGCATCCGGTTAGACTGGAAGTCGACCCTAACATAGTTGAGAAAAGGCTAGGCAAATTTATTGTTTTTTTTATTTTGTTAAATTCTTAACCCTCCATCTCCATCTTGTATTCTCTCTGCATATTATAAATTGTCTTCCTATTCATCTTCATACAATCCCGATTGATACTTTGAAATTCCATAACGCCTTTCCAACGTCACGATGTCTGAAAAGCTTTGTGCAAGGTGTAATGGCCGTTGCTATCACTTAAACCTTTCATAATTTACATCAACAGCAATGTAGGGTTACTGCGATATTCGCCTGTCATAATAGTTAAATGAAATACACGATCGACCTTACGAAATGGGCTTGAATAAAGTCTTGGAAGCACATGTCATTCGATTTTAAAAGATGCTGCAAATAATTGATACTGTGAAGGATATAGGGAAGGTTATTTTTAGGCGAGAGTATTGGCAAAGCTAGTAAAATAGCATTGGAAAAGTAGGGCTCGTGGCTAAGTAATAACAGCCGCACGGGTCGATTCATCAGGTTAAGCTACGCTTGCCGGGGTTGGTCCGTGGATAGGTGCCCATGTTTACATGCTGAGACGTCGCCGTCCCTCGATAAGCATGTTAAGCTGTTGGTCCCGGCTGTCATTCGTGAATCTTTGACAGTCGTTACGCGTCGTCAGAAACCCGTAAGTCTTACAACCAGTCTTACCAAGGGTATCGTATTACCCAGTTAGAAGGTCGTGGAGGTCAGACAGGCAGTCACTCCATATAATATACAGGTATTCAGCTGCATCCGGTTAGACTGAAAGCCGACCCCAACATAGTTGGGAAAAGGCTAGGCAAACATTGGCAAAGCTAGTATACTATGCTTTTTGCTTTAATGTTATTGTAGCGGTACCTACATCGCCACATTCCAACTACGCATCAAAAACTTGACGTCACACAAAAATCCTGACGTCACATAAATCCTGCATCGCGCAATTAAAGTTTACCGTGCAATGGATATATATACAAGAACCCGACATCAATCGTTAGGCAGTTGCCCGCCAGACACAACACCCCTGGTCGGAGGATCCTCAATTTTCTATGGTGGATGAGTGAACTTTACACCCTGTTCCTCATACCCCTAAATTATCAGCCATTTTCCGAGAGAAGAAAATATTTTCCACAACGTTCTCTGACATGGATATCCCCATCCATCTAGATTCTAGTATAAAAGGTGTTTAATAAACCCAACACGTCATTATAATCAGCGCCTGAACCTTGTTACAAGAACGTACAATATCCTGGCAGATGGTTGCGTATGTCCATTGTTTTGTAGCATCCGGGAAAAGGAATAAATTAATAACCGATTCTGGTGCTAATCACCATCTAGGTTTTAGCATCTTTTTGCTTCAACCTTAATCCTCTGCTGGCAGCTCTGCTCCTCAGACCAGATAAAAAACCAAGATGGAGCGCTCTGCTCCTATGCAGTATTCTAAATATTATGACCAGGTATATTATAAATGGATTAGATTACTCAGTATTACTTATGATTTCATTCAGATTATTAAAATTAATTCAAAACCGAAACGGGAAATCACACAGCCACTGCAGATAAATAAGTGACAAAGCTCATGTTAAGAATTAAAAAAAAATTACACCCATATACTGTAAAACTTATACATACAAACTCGTGATTAATACCAAGAAACCTTGTCAAATTCTACAAAAGTTGACTTGGGAACTGTGACGTGTCGTATAAAACAATGGGCACGTGAGTGAGTGGCACAATATTCGCGAGCTAGTAAACAATAGTGGCGCATCTCACCCGCGTCTCACGTTTGATGCACCGATACACTATCCATAGTCTTGAAGATAGTCTTTTATTTTCGACACACACTATCCTATCCTAAACAAAGTCCTCCGCCGCGTCTGTCTGTCGTCCTGTTCGCGATAAACTCAAAAACTACTGCACCGACTTTCATGCTGTTTTCACCAATGGATAGAGTGGTTCTCGAGGAAGGTTTTAGTATATAATAACCGACATCCACGGGGGCGAAGCCTCGGGCATCAGCTAGTATACAATAGTGTGGTAACATGTTTAAATTGTATGCTCGGAATCACAAAATGGTAGAAGATTACATTGCAAAAACCGAAAATGGCAATTCCAAAAAAAACCTGTTTGATGAAATTTTACCAGCTAAAAAATTCAATTAACTAATTGTTATAATGTCAAAATAAAAATTAATAACCAAAAAAAGGATACATTATATCCATAATTTAGTTGAGCTACCATTCCTCATAAAAACCAGCCGTAAAAGACAAAAACTTATTACTTCAATATAAATCTCATTACAAGCTGATTAATGATAATTAGAAAAAATATTTTTAACCAAGACTATGAATAACTATCATCGGAGCGCACTGGTACAGTCGATCGCACGACGCCGAGAGTCAGAGGCTACGTACGTCACATCACTCATCGCCCTTTTGCTCTTATGTGTACCGTGCCCTTTGCACTATTACACCTTCGACCAGCGTTCTTAATTCCAACCCTATCATAGACGTTGTAAGGTTTGACTTAGAGTGACACGTTCTCCTTAATAGCTTGTTAGGTCACATTCAAAAATGCGCTTTATAGATGTAACTTAGGGTTGATTTTCAAATGTGTTAGATCTAAAGGTGGTTACACGAAAACCAGCCGCGGTAACGTGTCGGTCTGTAATTCAATAAGGACTACCTAAATTGACTCAGATGCGTTCAGAGTTTGTGGGCCTGCTAATTTGTTGGCAAACATATTGTTTGACGGACCGCCGGCGCCGCCGCCGGTGTCTGGATACTGCGAATGAATGGCTATTTAATTGAGTTGAAAAAGGTTCCGACATCATAATTTTAGAGTGCGAATTAAGAAGTTTTATAGTTTTTACCCGACTACGGCAAAGCAAAAAGGAGAGTTATGATTTTGACCGGTATATATGTTTGTATGTATGTATGTTCATGTGTTCCCTCATATCTTCTAAACTGCTCATCACAATTTGACAAATAAGGTATCGTTGGAAGCGTCTTGATTGTCCGCTGGTTATAAGCTATGTGACGTAACAGAAATAAAAGTAACAGATAAATGTCTAATTGAACGCAGTCCGCGTTTAATACACAGCAGAACACGGACTGCGTTCAATTAGACATTTATCTGTTACTTCACCTTGCAGAGACCCGTAGAGTTGACCGCTCAACGGGTTATTGCAAAACGAAGCGACTGCGTACAAACAAAACCTCCTCAATCCTTCTGTACTGGTCCAACCTAAGCAAATTAGGTCCCTTGGCACATGCAATTAAAAAACCTATGAACACAGAATGCAGATTTTCTGCTCATTCTTTAAACATAACCAAATTGCCTATTCTTCTTGGAAAGTACCATCAATCACCTTTTAGTCTTAACCGTTTTAGGCTACAAATGACGTTAATATAAATTAGTTTTGTTTAATTACCTACGAGTTTTACAGACCATGATTTATTGTTAGATTTTTGAGTTATGAGCTTTGAACTCCTTTTTAAATTATGCACAGATTTTTGTATATTTCTTTTCGTTAATGAACTTTACCTTCAGACGGGATGACGAAATAAGTCATTAGCGTCTGAAAAAAAAATTGAATAAGGATTATGGAGTTTTAAGTTTTTTTACCTGTGCGACCTTGTGTTTTACCCTGCATATTCCATTTTTATTAAAATAAACATTCGCTACTATAATATTTTTGAAGTTGACCCACGACCTGACTGGTTTTTCTTAAGCATAATATTTTACAACCTCAGACCAACAAAATAAGAAAGACGGAGCATTACGTACATCAAAAGTGAAGCCACCTTTTTATCTATGTGTATGTAAAACGGGTTGTCATTTGTTAAAGTTTTTCCCTATAATTTGGGGAATAATATTTTGGGTGGGATAATATTGTACGAGTAAGATATTGTTGAGTATGGTATTGTACCTCAATTGTTAGGAAGCATTCCGAAACAAAAACATTTTTTTTACATCGCAAAATAAAATAACAATTAAGTACAAAGTGCATTTACATACAGCCCTATCGTCAATGGCTACATTAGGCAAGTATGGTAAGTTCTACAAAAAAAATTACACGAGTAATGGCAGCTTTTGATTAAAACCTTAGGAAGATAAATGAAGAATTAGGACATACTTGAACAATCGTACAGCCAGAACTTTGTGAAACTGAGTTTTTAGCAATTACGTATGACGATGGAAATAACATCTAAAAAATAAAATTTGGTACAGTAGTATTTAAATTAGCTAGACTAAGCTGAGAAACTAACTAAAATAAAAAATACAGTCAGTGTTTAATTACTGTTTTGATAAAATCTCATTTTTGTTTTTCAAATTTTATACACCTTTTTAGTATATCCGCTTTTGATCACACGGCGAAGTCCACGATTAGTTGAATAAAGGTCATTATTATCAAAATGATCGGAACAAACCACGCTGGTTTTCGATGGCTGCCATTCTGGATCATTCCGACTATTTCTTATAGCTACTATCCATTTACTTTTATTTTCAATATTACTTGGAAATCTAAATGATTAAATACTCTTGCAAACTAGGTGGCAAGTTAAAAGCAAAAATTCACAGCTACAACACAAATTTAATTAAAAACAACAATTTAGCAACAATATGATCAAAAAAATAAATGTCGGTCGCTACGACGTCTTGATGGTCCGATGGCTCTCGAGCGAAAAAGGGCGCGCGGTGCGATCGCGCTCCCTTATAAACGGATTGGTTTCTTGAATGTTGCCAGATTCACAACACGGCCTCTCCTGACAGGAGGCCGTCCCGGTCTCCTTCATGATGTGTTCAGTTCTAGTGGTCGGTCTCCAGCACAGGCTTTGAGGGCCCTACGTCTGCTGGAAGCCCCTCAGGTTCGACGAGAAGCTGCAGTGGCTCAGGCTCGACGTGTAACTGCAGTGGCTCAGGCTCGACTTGAAGCTGTGGTGGCTCAGGCTCAACCTGAAGCTGTGGTGGCTCAGGCTCAACCTGAAGCTGCAGTGGCTCAGGCTCGACGAGATACCGCGACGGCTTAGCCTGTGTCCCGGAGGTACTAGATTGTGGCTGGGAGACAGACTGGTCGGCTGGCGAGTTTAACTCTGCGGTAGCAAGTGTAGACTCCTCATCTTCATGGTCTGCATCTGCACAGGACATTAAAAACATGTGCTCTATGCACAGTGCTACGCACACACTAAGCTATCGAGATAGAGGCACGACGTGAAGCTTGTCCCGATAAATTAGCGGGTGAGTCATATATCAAAACGCATCTTGATATTCAGCTAAGAAAAAGCCCCTCAGTGTGGCATAACTTAGCGGCGTCAGAGGCTAGCCGTGAGGCGTACTCGTAACTCGATTTGGTCAGGATAGAGGCACTACGTGAAGCTTATCCCGACACAACACAAACACATATGAAGCTTCATATATAAAAGAGGCATGAACCACTCACCATCAAAGTAAGCAGCACATACTTCAGGAGTCCACTCTCCACGCCAAGGAACCATGTACTCCGCAGCCGCCTGCGTGTACTTCCCATACGAGCCGGCCAGGAGTTGGAGCTCGTAGCGCCCTTGTGGCAGCGTCTTCACTATGCGGTAGGGACCACGCATACAGGAGTCCAACTTTCCGATCGATTGAGCCTGCTTTCGCACAAAAACCAAACCGTTTAGTTCAAAAGCTCGGGGAGGCTTCCTCCCTTGATTAACGTAAGCATCTTGCTGGTGCTGATTCTGCCTAAGTCGTTCCGCTGCTCTCTGTCTGCTCATTTCACGTAAGCTCTCTCTATTAGGACTGGAACCTTCGAACGCAACATCACGTACCAAACTTCTTATAAGCGGAGTTGCTGCTTCAATACCCGCCAGCAGATTGAGGGCGGAACATTGCGTAGTTCGGTGCTTGGTGATATTCAGTACCAACTGAATTTTCCAAATAATAGTCGGCCATGCGTTTTGTCGATAGTTAGTTTCGACACGTATCATATTTAAAACCGTTCGACAATAACGCTCGACTTGCCCATTAGATTGGTGCATCTCAGGCGTTATAAAGTGCGCATCACAACCCATACTTTTAACCCAATTAAGAAATTCAGCGCTTTGAAACATGCGGCCTCTGTCGGCTACTATTAATTTAGGGGTTCCAAATAGGGATATCACATTGTTGAAATGCTGCTTTAACTCATTTGCATCCTGCCGATACATGGGGTAAAGGAGACAAAACTTGGAAAATGCATCAATAACTATTAAGACATGACGGTACCCATCGGCTTCAGGAAGAGGTCCCAAGGCGTCCATGTGAATGGTTTCAAAGGGAAGTTGGAATGGGGCTCGTGCGACTTTCTTATGCGCAATGCACACTAGACAATGTGAAATATATTTTAAAACAAAACTCCGCAAACCAGGGAACCAAAAGTGGTTTGTAATTAAATCTACCGTTTTATAAACCCCAACATGATTATGTTCATCGTGAAACACACGAAGGAGACTAAGTCGATGTCCTTTAGGGATATAACAAAGGAAACGGGATGATCCGCCAGTAGGGGAATACTTTACGTAAAGGACATCGTTCTTGACAGTATAACGCGTGGCATCCAGTTGCCCGTCATTGAGTTTTTGTATAAGGCCCTGAGTTTCATCGTCGGCAGCCTGTGCAATCCGTGCCCAATTCAGAGGTTTCTGAATTGTACACAGATTGACAGGGTTCCGACTCAGATAATCAGCATGGGACATAAGTGTGCCTTTGCGGTATTCCAGGCCAAAATCAAAATCTTGAAGGTAGACCCACCATCGGGCTACCCTGGGTAATAAATCTCTCTTGCGCTGTGTGAGCTTCAACGCATTACAGTCTGTAACAACGGTGAAACGCACACCCACAAGATAAGGTCTGAAATGCTGTAAAGCTTTAACCACAGCGAGGGTTTCTAATTCGTACGAGTGATACCTATTTTCCGCGCCTTGTGTAAGCCTGCTGAAGTAGGCAACCACTCGCTTGTGACTGCTATCGTGTACTTGAAATAAGACAGCTCCGTAACCAATGGAACTAGCATCCGTGTGAACTTCTATCGGCAAGGAAGGGTCATATGTCGCTAGGACAGGTTCATTAGTGAGACATTCGACTATTTCTTTACGAGCGGCTTGATGTTCTTTTCCCCAACTAAATTCTATCCCTTTCTTAGTAAGACCAGCGATGCAAGCAACCCTCTGAGCGAAACTCGGTATATACCTACGAAAGTAGCTAGCTAAGCCTAGAAACTGGCGGACTTGTCTCACGTTTTTGGGTTCAGGGGAATCAATCAGAGCCTTTATCTTGCTGGGGCTCGGTCGTACCTGACCTTGACTAATTCTACGTCCTAAATACTCAATTTCAGTGGTTAAAAAGGAACATTTTTTCAAATTGACAGAAAACCCAGATTCTGTTAAAGCTCTTAGTACCTGGTACAAAAGATCGAAACCCTGGTCAATTTTCTGGCTCAAAAGCAGGACATCATCTATGTAGACAAGTACATCACCAGAATCGATGAATTTGCGCAATGTTTTTGAGATAATCCGTTGATACACCACCGGAGCATTTGCCAATCCATAAGGCATTTTCAGATATTCAAAATGGCCCTCTGGTGTAACGAATCCGGTCAGTGGAACAGACTCCTCATGGAGAACAATTTGATGAAAACCAGTTGCCATATCGAGGCTGGTGAAGTACTTATTACGTCCCAATCGGTCTATGTAATCGTCGATTCGCGGCAGTGGAAAACGATCCTTAACTGTGACTTCATTTAACTTACGGAAATCTACACACATCCTATCCGATCCGTCTTTCTTTTTAACCAAAAGAATTGGGCTTGCATAGTCGGATTCCGATTCGCGGATAATACTTTTGGCGGTCAAATCTTTAATTATTTCACGAACACGAAGTACTTCTGCATGGGACATTCGGTATGGCCGGTAGTTGACGGGAGTATTGTTGCTCAGTCTAATAGTCATACACCCTGTATTGACGGTCGATGTCGCGGTACCGGTTATGAAATATGCAGAAAACTCATTTATCATATTGAGCAAGCGTTTTAACTGATCACCTACGAGAGGTGTGTTAATTGGTATTGGCTCATCGTACTGAACAGTCATCACATCTGCCGCACTGTCTACCTTTCTAGTAAGTGATTGAAAATTCCGCGTGCGAATATACCGAACACCCTCCCTATTGAGCACGTCGGTTCCCACAATAATTGGTGTATTCATATATTCAGGTGCCACGACAAATAAATCTACTTCAAGTGTTAAACCATCGAACTCAATCGGTAAAGTGACATATGAAGTGCTTTCGATTTCTTGGCTTCCCAATCCCCGTAGTACACGAAATGCTGGCTTGTGCGCGCAATTGAAATGTTTTAGCAGCGACGATGACATAAGCGATATGGTTGACCCACTATCGATTAGCACATCCAAGGGTATACCCTGAATAACGGCTACTACGACATCATTATTGGGGATAGTCTTATTTTCTAGACAAAGATTTACGTTATTTTTATTTCGTGTCTCAGACTTTTGTTTTGCGAAACAGTTATCTACTTTGTGGCCAGGTTTTTTGCAAAAAGAACACGGTTCAGATTTTAACGGCACGAACACTGGTTTGGAGGCGGAATTATTTGAACCACCGGGGTTCAGACTCTCACCTTGAAGCCTTGAATCGATCTTAGCTTTCTTATTGCAAGCAGCCTGTTTATGTCCGACGACGCCACATGAAAAGCACCTACCCTCCTCAAGCCTACGCTTTCTAGTTACATTACTCGCGTGATTACTTTTAACAGAATTATTTTGTGAGGTAGAACGTAAGCTTTGTGTCTTAGAAATAGACGGTTTTACATAAATCGACAAAAATTCAACTATGTCGTTCGGTAACAACTTAGCATTAGTAGCTGATGCTCTAATGTGAGGGTCCACAATACCACGAACAACAATCGCAGAAATAAGCTCGTCACTGAGCCCGCGTACGATGCGTAATCGAAGTAACGAGCGTCGGGCGTAATCCGCATACGTAGAGTAATTATCCGAATTTGTGCTCATTACATCGAATAAAATATTTGCAATGTCTGGCGTTTTTGGACACAAAGGCGTAAATTCCTTTTTGAAATTACTCCACGTACGATCACTCGTAACCCACTCGCGTAACCACGTACGGGCATCACCCTTTAAACAATTACCTATTCGCGAAAGACATTCATGATCGCTCCAATTATTTAATAGTTTTGCCCGATCAACTTCGTCACACCAATCACTAATATTATTGAAACTAGGATCAAAGCTAGAAATAAAAATATGTTGGTCAGATCTAACCCGATTATTGATGGAACGGATCGCGTCCACTATGCGGTCCGTTGCGGTGATATCACTAACTGCACCGTGTTCCAACAAGGAATCTGCCGTATGACCGGTACGAAGCATGCTAGGCGGCGCAGATGGCAGGGGTGGCGTGCGTGACCGCGGCGCGCGCGCAGCTCGCCCTAACAACGGCGATACGACACGTTCGACATGGCGCCGCGTTGGCGGGGTCGTCTGGCGCCGTGCTGGCGGCGGCGACGCGCCACGCTCGGAACGCGGTGATTCATGTGGAAGTACCCTCTGTTTGCGCGAGCAATTCGGCTGTGCAAACGACGCTTGATTTTCTAACACCTCCAAACGCGCTCGCATGACCTGTAGTTCCCGCTGTAGGTCACTCTCCGGGGTCTGCGTACGATCCCGAAGTCTGCTATGTCGCTTACCTGGGTCACGGCTGTGGCGACGACTTCGACAGCGATCCGACATTATTTTATTTTTTTTACAAACCCGATCAACAAAATCAGAAATTGGACCGAATCCCACTTCTGATCTTGCAAACTAGGTGGCAAGTTAAAAGCAAAAATTCACAGCTACAACACAAATTTAATTAAAAACAACAATTTAGCAACAATATGATCAAAAAAATAAATGTCGGTCGCTACGACGTCTTGATGGTCCGATGGCTCTCGAGCGAAAAAGGGCGCGCGGTGCGATCGCGCTCCCTTATAAACGGATTGGTTTCTTGAATGTTGCCAGATTCACAACAATACATAAAAGAAACAGGCACATAATTACTCGAATTAAAAAATATCGAACGGGAAAATTTCAAATCATATTATGGCAACCCTCGCTCTTTAAATGTCACTGTTTTCGTTCGTTCATTCATTCAGGTTTTTGTTCCAAGTAACCTAAAATTCATAGTTAACTAAATTAAGAAACGATGTTATTTGAAGTACTTCCATGTGAATAGTGATTTCGTGAGACTTTTTATGTGATTTGCTATTGTTTTTACAAGTTTTCACTACACAAGAAGGCATAATTCTATTTTTTTTATTGAAGTTTACTAGACGACGACTCGTGACGTACTAGGAGCGGTGAGCATAGTTTTTGTGTAGGTGTGTGCGTGAGCTTGTGTGTTTACTTGCAGGAGCATAGTTTTGTGGCTACACGTTTGATGTATGGAGTGCTCCGTCTTTCTTTTTTTGTTGGTCTGAGTTTACAACTTAAAAAATATTTATGCTGCCCAAAACTTAACATTCAAAATTGGAACAGAACAGACACTTGAAAGGTTACGACTGTTACATGTTATAACTATTTTTTTAGACACAAAAAGTATCAGTCAGACGACTCATAAAAATCAAATGCGTAAAGATTTACGACCAACAACTTTTGAAATATAATAACATGTCAGTTAAAATTACTGACCACGTGTAATAAATTCATTTTTATAAGTTCATCCTTTGATGGAAGGACTTTTGAGTATCTGAAACTTTAATATTATTTTATATTTTTCTCTGTAATTGGTGACTGGCTGAACCAGTATTTGAGTTATGCATTCTTCAAGACTTAATACCAATAAGGATTATTCAGGCTTCCTTTAAATATGTCAGTTTCGGTGAACTAATAAAATGCTCTTTGTTAAAACGCTATTTATAATTTTATTTGGGATTTACGTAACATTTAGTACCTACACTTCGACATGCATTAAAAAAACATTTCGAACGTAAACGTCAATCATTTAAAGTATGGTCGACTTTTTTGCCGTAACCCTCTAAAATACATGGCAAAGATGGACATGAGTCCCGGAAACCAGGATCTCATCTTCCCGCCCTTGATAAATAGCGTCGAATATTTTTGTTTACAAACACTTTTTACCGTATCCAGGCCGAAAATTTTTCGACCGTAGACCAACCAAACTCAATTTCACTGCGAAATGAACGAAACGACAAAAAATGCCCGAACAACCGAACCGGTGATTTGTGGGGCACATTCATTGCAGTGACAAGCTTGTTCGGGTAGGCCCGGACCACACGACTCGCTTTCCGAATTACGTTACGTTACGGGAGTATACGCAAACACCGAACGAGTACGAACAGTGACGTTACTTGTTAAATCCATGTCGAATCCGATTCGGATTGATGTTGATTGAGTTATGCGTCCAGTTGGCGGCGAATGGCGATTTTAAATTAAAACTGATACCGACGACACGTTTACTTTGCACGATCCGATGTTGGATTGTGTTTTGGGGGAAAAATCCTGTGAATGATTGATGAGGAAATAATTGCTGGGTGAATCAAGGAGGCTATATTTTAATTTATCCAAAACACACAGTTTCTACTTATTTATATATATTTTTTACGAAAATAGATATCTTATACTATTGTATATTTTTGTATAGGTAACACACGTATCAAAATATAAAGCTTGATAATATAAAAGGCAAAATAAACAAGACCGAATTGTTAACAAAGCCGAAACATAACATCATTATTGTATTCGCTTACAAAGTAAAATTCACGAAAATAAAACTTTTGCGAGCTCTTGAATTTTGGTTACCCTTATTATGTTCCACTACAATAGGTCCTACACTGCTGTTAAAATAAAATTAACATTTTAACAGTAACAATTCTAGAATAAAAGCCAATATAAAACGAAATCCCTGGTAATGTTATCTTTTTCGCATTACACTAACGTTTCGTTACCCGATTTCCACATTTACCCTTCATAAGGTACAAACAAAACAGGCTTGCTAATTTGTTTACAATTAATTAATTCCAATAAAAGGTCGCTGGGCAAGGAAAGGGCGTAAAAAATACGCCTAATATGTACCAGGCTTACAATTTATTTTGGCCCGCCGCGCCGGTCGGCGAGTGCTTAGTTAAAAGTATAATAGGTTTCAAGTGCTGCTTTTAAGTGGGACATGAAGCAACGTTTTTATAGCATCCTCTTGCCTTTAAACAATGGACACTCGTGTAGCAAAAAAGTGCGCTGCAGCAAGAGGGTTAATTAGTACTAAATCAAAGCTTCGATATGAATACTGGATGGGCTTTTTGAAGAGTCTTTGAAAAGACAGGAGTTACCCGTTTTTATTGTTCTTTTTGGTTGTAATACTGAATTTACAGCTGATTCAAAATTCAATACTTAAATATCCGTTTTTTAATTAAACGAGTTCCGTTTTTTTGTGAATGTATTGAGTGGTGCAAGGCGGCTAACCGTAAAAAAATCCTTTCAAATATTATATTAAAGCAAACGTTCATGCTAAACATAAATATTGTGGCATATCCGTTTCCACAGCTAAGTAATAAGTGCATAGATTAAAATGCATTAATCACTTTAGCGGGATTCCGCTGCAAACCGCAGCTGTAATATCACTCTGTCTTCACATTAAAATGGGGTTCACTTGAAACAAAAAACTTTCTACCCTCAAGTCATCATCGCTAAGTACTTTAAAAAGGTGTTTTTACTCTGCTAAAACACCGATAGCACATTTTTTTTACAAAAAAAAATCCAGCTATAGTTGAAATGCCGACATCCGCGGCTCACGGGTTGTATTCAATCATAGCAACCGCCCGAGGGAGTAATAAAAAAAATCTCGTGTGAAAATTAACAACATATTCTTGCTTGTTCAAAATGTGAGGTCGGTTGAGACTTAGAAGCATGACTCTGTAGGTGCAGGAGGAGCGATAGCGGATTCATAACTCGTAATTTTTTTTTTTGTAGGTATGTCATACGTAATTGAAAAATACAGATTATATTCGACCCTGTTAAACACACTGAATAGACATTCAACAACATATTACAATCTTCATCCAGACTCATCCATCACTGGTTAGCTATAGAGATGGTGGATGGTGGATGGTTGTCTGATGAGATGATCTTCAATGAGGATCTTCTGAAATGAAGTTCACTAGGTGGCAGCACTGAGACTTCTGGTCCGGGCACCTGTCAAAAGTGTCAAAGCGCATATGTTATATTTCTTAAGTCGTAACTGAATGATGAACGAATGAATGAAACGAATGATGAACGTCATCATACATTTTATATTCATTGATTAAAATGACCTCTTGTCAAAGTAGCGCCAACTGGTGGCGTGAATTTCACTTGACCATAAACCTATCTCAAATCGGTGTTACTGGAATAGTTACTTTACACACTGTGGCAATGAAATTACACCTAGAAATTACACCATTGAATCGATTAATTTATAGGTACCATTGAATCGATGCAAAAGCGAAAGCAATCGATCCATCGATGCGAAAACAATTTACATGCAAGTAAAGAGCGATTACTTTAATGCAATCTTAATGAGATTTCTTGTAATTACTTCTAAATAATGGTTTTGTGTCTTATTTCCCATTTTATGAAGATGGCTGGATGTTACGATGTGTGATGGCTTGGAGCTTGAAATCAAACCGAGCATTGATAACATAATTAGTTACATGACGACATGAGACGATAGTTTCATTTTGTCGGTGACTCCATAGTATCAGGAATAGTTCCATTGTTACTCCTACTTTGTAGGTACCTTTTCTATTCAAAGCTGATTTAAAGAGAGTGTAACTTCATTGTTTTACTTATTTTTTAACAAAGCTTCGGTATTCCTTTTGTAATTCATGTATCCATAATGTGGCAAACCTGAAAAATAAAAAAAACACAGTTTCATTTACGTTTTATAGGAAAGTAAATCTGTAAATCTAATAGGTCAGGCTTTTATAAAAGTAAAATAACGAGGCAAAACGTAAAGTCAGGTATTTTTTTTTAAATGTTTTGTTGCTTGGGCGTTAACGAGCTTAAACGTTCCTAGGTGTAAGCTTCCCTTTATTATGTTACGATACAGAGAACAGGGGTTATTTTGCCATCTAAAACTACTTCTTTACTTTAATATTGTTTAGCAAAACCAACAGCGACGAACACATTGCAAAAGCTTCAACACTGATGAGCAGTATAAAAAAAAACATACGATTATCTATAAAAACGAGCAAAAAAATCACGTTTGTTGTATGGGAGCCCCCTTAAATATTTATTTTATTCTGTTTTTTTTAGTATTTGTATTTATAGCGGCAACAGAAATACATCATCTGTGGAAATTTCAACTGTCTAACTATTACGGTTCATGAGATACTGCCTGATGACAGACGGATAGACAGACAGACAGATAGACGGACGGACAGCGGAGTCTTAGTAATAGGGTCCCGTTTTACCCTTTGGGTACGGAACCCTAAAAAGCTACTTGCAAAGTGCTAGAAAAATCTAAGGACTCAAGCGCCCGAGTTTAGCTTTGGGGCAACCATGGTTGCCCCTAGTCTATGCCTTCTTCCTTCTCTACCTAAAAAATGTATTGTTCAAAATGGGTAGGTATACAGCGGCGAAAAAGGCCTGTCCACATAACTAGCATTACCAAATTTATGCAAGATACAGTGAATTGGATCCTAACTATATTAAATTAAAATTATAAATGTGAAAATTAGTTTGTTCATTTGTTACACTTTCAGAATAAAACGGCTGAACGGATTTAGATGAAATTTGCCACATGGATAGTCCTTGACTTGGAGAAGTACATAGGCTACTTTTCATCCTAGAATGCAGACACAGTCGCAGACAACAGCTAGTAAAGCAATATTTTCTCATAACTAACTACCAACAACGTTGCCGTCTTTTTAGCCGTCATTAAAACTAATAAAAAGCCCATGTTATCGACATTTAAAATCAGCATTCACATATTTATTCTCTTATAAACGAAATACAAGAGATATTCAATCTAATTCTAACGTTATAGACAAAGGGAAAAAATTATATATAAAGGAAGGGCTCATAGGGCGTCAAAAAATTCTTTCGCATCGCTGTCAGTGGGAAAAGTGCTCAAAAGGCTGGCACCATTGCCACGTTAGATGGCAATGCTGATTCTTTGACCTAGAAATTGGTCAGCCCTCAGGTCACGTGAAGAGTCGACCAACCGCTTGGCGATGTCCCGAAATACTCGGACCCCACGGCCCTAGTGTTTCAACCCCAAACGGCTCAAAAATATAGCTACCAATAGCATTCACATCCAAAAATATCCTTAAACAGTACCCCTATCCCCATACGCAATAAAAAACTTCTTCTAACAAGATTACGGTAGCGGGGCCAAGTTATCTAATCTCCCCTTGTTTCCTCCCAGAACTGGTAATGGAAGTAGCTTCATTAGGACGAGCCTAACTATGATAGACGATAATGAGACGAGGAGGTAGCTTATGACGTGTTTTAAGTTACATAGGGGTGATTATAAGTTTATGGTTACTAAATTGTTTTTATTGGTATGGAAATTTAGAGTTATATGAAGTCTTAACTGTTGGTACTTTGGAATACTCTGATTTTTTTTAATTTATGCTGTAATTAAATGAGTTTTTCGTAGCACGTTACCAGCAGAGATGTAAATTGATGGTTACCAGGTGGCCTATACCGGCCACATTACCAATTCCTCTAAAGCCAGTTAATTTCCTGAATATCAGCAGCTGTCATTAGCAATTCCTCTAATTTGACATAAAAGCAATTCATAATTTGTGGACCATTTTACGAATCTCCATAGAAAACTGTCAAACAGATAAATTATTTCGTAATTATGAATTACACGCAGATCGTATTATGAATTGTCAGTTGGTGACATTTTACGATGATTCATAATATTTTCATATTATATGATTTTGCTAAAGTAAGTGAAGTGTGAGTGAGTGAGTGAAGTGTAAAATACTGGTATTCAGCTGCATCCGGTTTGACTGGAAGCCAACCCCAACATAGTTGGGAAAAGGCTAGGCAGATTGATTGATTCTGCTAAAGTGACCGTTTTAAGCCCCCAGTAGGGAGATATGCTGATACTGAAATCTCTCTTTTTATTCTACCTTATTGATGATGCAATATATATTACTGTATGAGTACATCTATACAAACACTATTTATTACACGACAATAATATTTAAAAAAATTTAAGAGGTCGTTGTTCAGAGGGATGTCTCTTTAAAACTCCAACAATATGATAATCTATACATATAATAAAATCGAAAATGTTCTGCGTCTGTACGTTAAAGATTTTTGCAAAACAAGTACTGGAAGCCGCGAGAAATAAGTAACAGAAAGTAAAAAATAAAAAGATTTTTTTTCCGTTTGTACGTTTGTGAGCGCATCACATAATAGCCACTCATTGGATTCAAAATTGAATTACTGAAAGTTAAGAAGCTCTATTTTGAGTAATATTCAGTTTTTATTTCATCAAAATCAACCTTCAGAATCAAAAGATATATGGATTTAACACTTATGATTTTTTTTTTATCCCGGTTTATATGAAATAATTTTTTTGATAATGCACCGGACTCCCAGGCGACGCCGGGCACGAACAACTAGTAAATTAATAAGATGCTTATATGTACCTACTAAAGTTATTATAATAATGCTAAACCAAGTTTAAATTAATTTCAAATTATGCTACGAATCTTCGGATAATTTAGGCTAGAGTAATCTAGAATACCTAAACGAAATAACTAATTAGATAATTCTTGTGTTTCTGTTTTCTCAACCTGAATATTTCGCGTAGTCTAGTGTTTACCAGACTATGTTCAAATACGGTTGCTTTGAATTAGTTGAATAAGAATTGAAGCTAATTTCTGTCTCAACTTAGATATTTTAGATCATATTTTATTTTATTTAATGCTACCTATCATTTGAGGTAAGAGTATGTAAGGATCTTAGCAGGTAGTGTTCTGTAGTTTCTGCCTACCCCCATGGGAAAAATACTTGAGTTTAGGGGTTAGGTTTCGAATTTCTCACATTAGTTTTTAGCGATGAGCGCGCGGGTGTAAATAAAGGCACTGGTAATACCCCTGAACAGCCTATATAAAAATACAATAATGTTAATAATACATAATACGCAAATGGGGTTAGGGTAGTGAACAGTATAGACTGAAATAGCCACAGACGATATAAATCCTTATTTAATAGTACAGAATGACAGAGATTCATTCCGTGCGAACGCGGTGGCACACGGGCAGGCCAGCGCGGTTCGTCGGGGCGGGTCAAGTGACCTGCCAACGCGCGTGCCAACCGCGGTCTTACCGGAAAAAAGCGCAAGTCTCTGCTCGGGTGTAAATAGAGAATACTCATTTATTAGTAGGATAGTTCATACTAATTCAATGTATAGTATCCCACTGACGTTTAGTTATGGTAAAAAAAAAACCATGTGCATGCATGAGATTTTTTTTTGCTTATGGTTCTTTTTTTGAACTTGCTTTTGAGCGCTTGTCTTTGGTAAAATGCTTCACCAAAAACAATTTCTATTGGATACAAATTCCATGCTGCCGTGATAGTACTTACAAGTTCCATACTGCCATGTCATTACTCCGACTAGTAAATAGTAATCTGTGGCGCACATTACTAGTGCGGTAATATAAAGTAAAAAGCACGCTTCCATAATACACTGCATTATGAACCTAAAAGCGGTTCAATAAGAGCCACTTTACGAGCACGTATGTTGAAAAAAATATTATTATATTTTATTTAAAAATCAATAGATACTTACATTGTAATAAAAATCTTACGAAGTATGTTTATGATATTCCGTAAGAGGAATTTAAATGTTATTATCTTATAAGCCCCAAGATCCTATTACAACTGATTTCCATCACCAAAAGCTGACTAGGACACTTGTCAAAAATAACCTCCGAACTGCCAATGAGTAAACTATAAAAGAACACAAAAACTACAATTTAAGACAGACGCCACCAAAATCCCAGAGACACGTCATGTCATAAATCGCGAACAATCCTCTCCGTGATATTAAAATAAATGTTTCCGTTCCTAAAAGGGCACGAACGGTGTCGTATCTGAAAACAGGTGGTCCTATTTAGGATAATCCTGCGTAATACTGCATCTGTCTTCTCGATATATCACTCCCTGTTAGTGCAGTTTTGAAATATGCTACCGACTCAGACATATGTTAAAAGTTTAAAGCTCGTAAGTCGATCTGGCGACGAACCGTGCATTTTTTTTGGCGGCTGTGGTTTTTATTGCACGTGGATGACTATCTCAGGGTTAAAAAGGAAAGGAAATTAAATGAAATATTCCATGAAATTGCGACATTTTTCACGTGGGAAGTAGGTACTTAATGAATTCTTATGAACGCTCCGGCAATAGTTACTTCTGTTTCTTTCAGTAAAATGAAAGTATTTGAAAACACGACTCTGTATTGTTCTAACCACCTCCTTCTTCAAAAATTTGTAATCTACTTATTCACTACCTCAAAAACGAAACCCAATTTGTAATTTGAAACTTTAATTCAAAACGTGGAATAGGTAACATCATCTATTAGCTGATCAAATAAATAATCTGATTTGATTTATTTTTTATGTAAAACCAGTTTCTTTTTCCAGCATTAATTTTATATTGGAATCCGCAAAGTGCCTTATTACGGATATTTTTTTATCTCATAATAACATCGCGTTTAAGATGTTTAAGCCGCATCACATTAGCATTTTCACGGCTGTCATTCGAGCCCAATGCGAGATATCAATCTAAAATAAAATACCTTTACCTTTGTTTCGAGGAAGCGTATGGTCTGTGGAAGAATTCTTGAATCTCGAAATGTGTATAAAGCTGGCCACCAACGACCGGCATCCCATTTGCACTGAATCATGCATGTGCCAATAGTAGATGCTGGTATTGGTATTATTTTTCGGATTCGAAAAA
Source organism: Lithophane leautieri (assembly GCA_949152455.1). NCBI lineage: Eukaryota > Metazoa > Arthropoda > Insecta > Lepidoptera > Noctuidae > Lithophane > Lithophane leautieri. Next base: position 5,353,769 of record OX424469.1, on the reverse strand, counting down.
TAACCACAATGCAGACGAGTCCTATGTATGACACGGTAAAATATACATAGGTTCGTATTCACATATACATAGCGAGATTCGATTTCAGGAAATATGTTTTAACATTACATAAACTTAAGTAAATAGTAGTCTTTTATTTGGCGAATTGAATCCACAAAAAGTTAAGGTTGTTGTCTAAAAAGCAATGTGCTTCTGTAGGATGAGGAATCCATAAATTTTAATTGTGGTCTCTGAAACACAAAAAGTCTTTGTTCAATTATGACCTCATAAAAACGGTAATATACTTATGCCACTCCAAATATGTATAAAATCAAAACTCAAAAACATCTCACCCAAATGATAATCTTGGCCTTGACAGTGCTCTGCTCTCAAGTCATATCCAAGATTCTCAGCAGCGTAGTCGTTAAACAGTGACATATGGCTGTCAGAATTAGTCGGATTAGTGATTTCACGGAGCCGCACGGCGCGGATCCAATTACATACAGCGGAACTCGAAAATTAACGGAAAAAAACAAACATGACAATTGGGTTTTAAAAACGGAGCGGAATCCGTTTATGGATGTCAACTTTGTTTGTGATAGTGCGAAGTTGAATGAATTTTATTATCGTTCATGCAACCAAAAAGGTACGTAAGTATTTTCGGTGTTTGGTTTCGAAGTTATTTTTTTTATTCTTATCATTACTAAATAGGTCATATTTTGGTGATTGTGTGTAAAATTTTGGGTCATTTAACACGCATTGGGCTCGCGACCAACCCACACTGGGCCCGCGTGTTGGATTATAGTCTGTGTGTCCCAGCAGTGGGAACGTTATAGGCTGATTATGCTGTGCCATGCATATGGCAAGAACGGAGGTTACTAGTAACTACTGAGGTCCTGCTATCCTACTAATAAGTTTGTGTTTGTGTATTTAGATGTTTGTTACTCAATCACGCAAAAACGGCTGAATGGATTTGGATGAAATTTGGCAAACAGATAGTGTATAACCTGGACACTTTTTATCCCGATATTCAAACGGAATCGAGACTTACGCGGCTGAAGCCGAAAGGCGCAGCTAGTTACTAATAAAATACAAAATTGAGATAATGGTACTAGGATAATGACGTAGTTTTACCTAAATAAAGAACTCTCACCATTCTATTATTTAGATGTTTGTTAGCAGCAAAGAAAAAAGAAATGTTATAAAGGTCAAGAACAAAAACAGTTTACATTGAATAATTAATAACCATTGCTTCTATTAATAAAGATTTTCTTTTACGGTAGGTACTACTTATGAAGCCTTGGAAGTGGTGAAAAATTTATAGTAATTTGAACTGGACACAGCTACCTAAATAGCCTTCGTCGACCTTAGTTTATTTTTAGTATGTTTAGCTGAAATAGGGGTGTACCTACGGAACTCGTAAAATTATTTAGTTTTATTTTCTTCTCTTAGATTCTACTCCAAACTATATTATGCGCCTGCGCATGACACAACTACCGCCATCTGTTAACAAAACAGCAAACTAACAGAGTTTGCGCTACTCATCGCAAGATGGCACTTTCACGCAAAGTCATCAACTTACCTAATGAAAACCAAATATCCCATCCTACCCATTGAAAATTAATTATTTAAGTGTTTGAAGATAACTCACTAATGGCCATCCATCTTCCAAATCCCTTGTCAACGAAACGCTTTTCCCTCACCCCTGTTATTAATTCAAAACTTTAATTAAAACAATTCAAAATTATAACTGGAAAATTATGAAATAATTTCGCCCTTTAAGCCGCCTGTCAACTAAACAATTCTGTACAGTCCATCAAAATTAATCTAACCTAATCCGGAGGCTGTCTCAAGTTTAAACAAAGATATTGCAAACTGAATATCAAGTGTAGGGGAGAAACATACGGGTTGATAACTAGCTCGCTAATCCGTCTGTGAAAGGGAACAGCTGAAGTCTTAAAGAAGGTATTAGCGAAATATTGTGAAAGACTTAGAGAGAAAAACGCAAATTCAATAAAACATTGGAGAAAAATCACTGAAAAAAACGGGGACTTTGAAAATAAATAATCCAGAATGACCAAAAACTGATCCCAAAAGGACCAAAAACTAATTCACGCCAAATGTCATTTAATTTCCTTTCAAATCTACCAAATAGTCACAATCAACACACGTCACCAACAATCGCAGCGTGCCATCTCAAAATCAGAACCCTTATATTTGTAACAGCTAAAATGTACCGTATCTGTTGAGCCCCTTTATAATCGTCGCTTATTATTAAGCTCTCGCCCGTCTGTAACACAGTTTACACGAGTAACGATCGAGTTTCGACGAGTAAACAATTTGGCGATTCGATTCGGAACTTTGCAATCTTGTGTACCGAAAACGGGGGGGTTCGTAGTTGTATTTAACTGGTCTACACAAATAGGAACTATTTTGTGGTTACAAAAAGGTAATTTCGTGTTTTAAAAGATTAAGGTTAATTATTTGTATAACAATTTTTTTTTAAATACCTGTAAGTTATTATCTTTGGTGCTAACTAGAAATTCTGCCAATTCTTTTCTTCATTGCTGTGAACGAAGTGACTGATGAAAATCACGTCGTAAGAAGCTTAATAAAATATGGACGACATATTGAAACAAACTCTTCCTTTCTCGAAATAAATACTTCCTGAACTCTTCCCTGTCTAATACAAAAATGAAAGCATAAGTCATGTTTTATAATAAAAAACATAGATCATGAATTTTCCCTTATTTTCCCTTCAGTCAAAACACAAAGCTCAAAACAGAAGAAAAATTGATCCAATTCCTCTAATAATAACAATACTTGGTATTTGACCGTTAAATGTCTCGAAGTTCCTCCTCAACCCTCGCAAAGGGCAGCGGGTGACATGCAATGCTTCAGCTTCGAAATTGCATCGCGTGCTCGTAAATTGTTCTAAGGCATCGGCAAATTATTTGAAAATCCCTACCGTTTATTTGTTACGGCCTTTTACTGTGATTTATTGGCGTTTCCTAGAGAATTCAATCGATATCAATGAGTGTGAAAATAGACATAGAGCTTATAGAATGCTTCGGAGAAATGAATATACGATTTGTTGTTTTGTTCGTAAACAATAAACATATGAGTGTATGATTTCGATAATGTGGCAAATGATATCGAAAAACTAAGAATTGGGCTTTATTTCCCGCCTCTTTCTTTTTCCAGCAACTAAAAGTTAGGATCGCTACGTTAGATACACACGGCTACACATCAAGCTATAAATTTCCAGTATAAGCTGACCTTGCATTGTACGGAAGTCCTATATAAATCGATCCGTCTGTGATGACCTTAACTTTTCAATTTTCAGGTTTTCTATTCACCTAGTTGTTAGCTGGTTGCTAGTCTGTTATTACCTCTAACTTTCTCTTGGGCTCATTATATGAAATCAACTGTAATAGATTGAGTTTCACCTAGCATTTAATAAGTACTTATGTAGTTAGCTATGTAGTGATTTGCCCAAAGTAAAACAAAAACAAATCAATACGGAATATGTAATTATAATATTTATGAGTGGAGACCGCGAATCAGCAAACGTAAGGTAGGACGCCCTCAGGCTAGGTGGAGCGACGATCTTCGCAGGGTGGCTGGTAGCAGCTGGATGAGAGCTGTCGAGAATCGAGCTGAATGGCGTGCAATTGGAGAGGCATATGTCCAGCAGTGGACTGCTATAGGCTAATAATGATGATGATGAATATTTATCGCATAACATAGCATCATCACATTCATTCAAGGCAATATTTTGTCGACCTCAATTCCGATCCCAATTTACACGGAAAAAAGTCACCACTTCATAAAAAAACATATTTACGCTCAATTTAGTATACAGCAAACAGTCCACAATAGGAACAAAGAGTCCAACTAAATTCTAACGAGAAAAGAAACGACAAAACCTATTATTTATCGCCAAAAACCGATCTCATTATTTTTAACGAGGAGAGTTAACACGTGGCAAAAATCTTCCCAATCTATGGGGAAAAAAAAATAAAAATAGCTTGGTAATTACAATACCGATGGCATTGTCCGCGGAAAATACTCCTTATGGTGCATGGGTTTATGGGCTGGCTATTATTTCACAATAACCAATCAGTGCCATACATGTCACTTGCCTGACGCACCCCGGTATACTGTGTCGGGGTGACGGTGCTAGCGTTAATGTTGGCGCATTCAACATCGCTTTATTTTTTGGAGGTGGATCACGATTATTCGTTTTGATGGATTCGTTTTATTTTTATGATGATCAAGTAGTAATGCTGCAGGACCTAATATTTAATGTTACTCCTTTTTTAGACTTTATTTTTTTTAAATTCTTATCTAGCATTGAAAAATAAATTGTGTACTCTTGTAAAAACTTTTTATAACTAGGTATACCAACAAACAATTGAAATTCACACTGCATTACTGTATCTAATAATATAGATACACAATCTTTATACATTTCTACAATCCAGTTAGTTAGCAAGAACTTGTTACATAATTATTGAAAATGAACACATTAACGGGAGCACCACCCTTCACTTGTGTTTGCAATATAAAAAATGTGACTTTTCAGAACAATTTTTGAGGGAGGAAACAATTACCTACCCTTTGAAAGTTTAATATTGAAAATGTGTTTATTGTTTCGGGGCATTGATAAAACTAAATAAAGCAGTAGGTACAGTTGGGAGGCTAATAAAAGTTTGTAAATAGGTAATTAATTGAATCAGACGTGACTTTACGGAAATCCATTACAAAATACAATAGACGTAGATATATTTAGTAACTTATTCCGGTTAACTATTCTTCAAGAGTCATAATAAACCATATAAGAAAACGACACGTGTTTCACCTCTCAACGAGGCATCCTCAGGATGACGATTGGTTGCAAACACAGAGCGCTGGACGAAGGGAAAAAAAAAAGAAACTAAAAAACACACACGCGCACTAATAAATACTAGGAACTAGGGACTAGGGGCCAGTTTTATTTCAAATATTATATAATAAAACAATATACGGGGCACACCAAGTTCTCAGACAATCGGCGTAACACATTATCGTGAAAAAAATTATACAACGTGTTCTCTTTGATGTCCCATAAGTCTAAGGTTAAATGCTTTAAGTAAAAATAAAAGAAAAAGGCCTAGAACAAGTGTTTTTTTTTTTTATGGACAAAAATAGTCTCTATAAAATGTTTTTTTTTAAATATTTAACATAAGGGTGTTTTACATTATAATCGTGACTTTTGAATTATTTTGGATGAAAAATGAATTTGATTCTTCGATAATATGGTCTCATTAATACTCTAGATTTATGGGATATCAAAAGGAACACGTTGTATAGCCTGTTTTTGCCAATGACTGATCAAATTAAGCATACATGAATACAATAATTGTGTACAATACTCTAAAAAACAATCCCATCCCCACATTTCTCGCATTTTTACCTAAATAAACAATCAAATTAAACTCGGAACAAATGGAACATCCAATCCAATACTGCGAACAAAACTATTCTCCAGGAAAGCGGTTAAACAATAAAATCAAAAGCACCACAACTTCGTTCACTACAATTATACAAATTGAATGTCGCTGAACTATTCATTATGGGAAAGCTAACGTGAACCACTGTATTTTAAAACTATTAAAACAGCTTCGTAGCAATTTTACAGCTCGTGCAATAAAATCATAGCCATTGGCTAGTTGTGGGCCATTTATTTTATGTCACCGTAAGAATCAACTTATGACTATTGCTATGATTGGGACAATAAGTAAGTCATGGTGTTTTTTTAAAAACCTGTCCCATTGCTAGGTAAAATTCTTCCCCATAGTTTTCCAATTATCTTTGTGCTTTGTCTTTTTGGGCCAATCGGTCAGGAACGACTCCAATTATGCCTGCCTCGGTGACGACGCGACCTTCAGACACCCACTGTATGACGGTCCTGCCCCATCTATCCTGGTGCATCCTATAAATGTGACCCGCCCAGTCCCATTTCAGCCTCGCAGACAGAACCCCATAAATATGGAATTCATGACTTTACCTTAATAAAACCTTATTTTAACTCTGTATCATCATCGCTAGCCTGTAGGTAATGGAATATAATTAGACGGCCTTTTCTTGCTTGACAAGTGACTTTATGGTATTTAAGGATATAGAAGAGGAGAAAAATGAGATTTCATAGAAATTCTTCGTGCACCTTAAATATTTCTAAATCTAAGAGGCCTTTAAAAAATTTTTACTTACACATCGAAAACTCGTGCTCAAAGACCCGCGATCAAAAATACGAGTATTTCGTCAAACAACGTGGGCACTGAAATAAATCAGAGCATCAAAGCCCACCTGAAATATGATAAAGGGATTCATTCACTCAATAGACGGAGAAAACGATAACCTCGTCCGGATATCCGGTTACGCACTCCAATCAAAGATGGTTGCCAAATTGTACGAAGCTGAGAAAGATCAGTCAGAAAAAGGGTGACAAAATTCCAATTTTCCGGAACGCTCGGGATATAGGAACTGGATGATTGAGTTGTCCGCCTTTAGGAGAGCTGCAAACGAGCAAATGTGAACGAGAAAGCTGTGGGAAAACAATTTATGCGGTATATTGAATCTGGTTTTGTGTTCACACAAACGATAACTGTTTTAGTTTCTTATTCGGATGATGCCTTCAAATATCAATGCATTTGTGAGAAAATATATGTGTAACACCCTCTTCGTCATCACCATCATCTTATTAGCAGTCAACTCTTAGACATAGGCCTCTCCAATCGCACTGCTACCAGTTGCCTGCGTATATATTTTTTTCTTTCTTTTTCTTTCCGGGACTTGCGTGGAAACAATAAAAAGTTACAAACACCTCATAAAAAATAAACGATTCCTGTCCAACCTCGCATCCTTTCATCCCTTGCACACAAAATCCATAAACACCGCTAAATCACGTGCAATAAATGTCATTAACAACGACATCTGTACCTACCTTCCTACGTAGATATAAATAGGTTTTTCAGTGCAACGTTCGTCCGGTGACCACTAACTGCGGCCGGCACCGAAATCGCCCCTCACCATTACTTCCCTCGCCCGTTCATTACCGGAAACCTGGTCGAAAACCCAACTATTCTATACCTGGATTATAGAAGTCAGGATAAGTTTGGAATATTATAGGCGACTGTACCTAGTTCTACCATTTTTTTTTCAATCATTTCTTTACTTAGGATTTAACTGTGTCATAATTATGTGCATTGATAAAACACAAAATGAATAAATAGTCAGTTCAAAAGCCTCTGGGAACATTCCGTTGTCAAATAATGTTTTGCTCGGAGGGATCGGGCGTCATGTTCTTTTCTCATTAGAAATAGGAAAATCCTTCAACCACGTTGATGATTGTGTCTGAAGGACCGCGGCCTATCTACCAAAGTAAAATTATCGAAAAGTGAAATAACCTTAATATTTTTGGGTAAAACATATTGAGTTGAGTAACTCTTAAAACAGTGAGTAAACTATGCTGTTCTAACTACTGACATATACCTACTTGGTTTGATATTCGAGCATCAGGTATGAATGAATCCGATGCTGGAAGGACTATAAAGAAATTTATTGCATGTTTATCCGAAACAGTTCACTGGAACGATACACGATACGACCAATAAATCTAAAGACAACACCAGAGTTCCAAACAATAGACGCAGGTGCCTATTGTATACTATTTTTATTCGCATTTAACTTCCGAAGAATTTTAAAACAAATACCATTTTTTTCCTACCAAGGGGTTGCCATTCCTGTGATTTTTGAAGGCATTATTAATATAATTTTCCTATTTACTTACCAATAACTATCGATCAATTCTCTAAAAAATCTCACCGTGAAAAGTTAGGTGAAGTGAGCTGTCATTCCGCCTGATGCTAGGTGACATGAATTTGAAGTGAGCAACAAGAAAAAAAGTGTCAACTATTGACAGCTCACTTCAAATTCACTTCACTTATTTTTTTTTTATCCGAATCCTTTTTTGTTCTTACCATGAACACTGTAACAGAAATTTCTATTCCAGCCACAACATAATCTTGGTTTTGAAACAAATTCCTTTCGTTTTGCTGGAAAAACTGACCATTGTGCGCGCGCCCCGCTGTTTGCCCGACCCCTGCGAATGAAAGCGTTAATGAAATCGATTATTATACAATTGCCGGTGATAAATCGTTACGGTGAATCCGTGTTTGTGGTTTATATAAATAAATCGTTACGTCGGAAATTATTCGATTATAATGTTTTTGGTATTAAAATCATGCCACCAATCCTGACTGAAATGTTTGTCGAAAAGTTACATAATAATATCGATGTATAGTTGACTAGGTTTCAACATTATCGGCCTGACCTTTTCCCAATCATAATGAGGTCAGCTTCCAGTCTAACCGGATGCAGCTGAAATGCTGGAAGCTGTTTTACATGGAAGGACTGCCTACCGGACCTCAACAACACAGTTACTGGGTAATACGATGCCGCTTGGTAAGACTGTTTGTGAGACTTCTGGGCTTTTAGACTAGTGTAACGACTGTCAAATTTCCATGAATGACACCTGGGACCAACGGTTTAACGTGCTTTCCGAGGCATGGAGCGGTGGATGCGTGTGGCTGTTATACTTAGCCACGAACCCCCCCAAAGCTGACTAGGTAAGTATATGTAAAGTAAATTGCTATAGGTGATAAAGTAAAAGTTCAAGACGCAAAACTCCCCTATTAAACTTTACTGACTTGCGTAGGGAGATGAAGAATAAACAAAGGGTAAAACAATCAAGGGTAATCAGAGCAACACTTTTTGTTTTAATTAAATCTCCTACAAATGATGAAACATCTGAGTAACTGTGAGTTCTTCGAAATCAAATTTCCCTCTGAATAAATTACGATAAGGATAAAACTGTCACAGTTTTAAAAAGTTCCCTAGAAAACCAATTAAAACGTACTCGTGGCTTCATCCTTGCTAACTTGTTTCACTATAAAACCAAGATTTATGACAACCGCAAAATACATTATATATGTATTTAAAAGTGTTAACAAAATTAGTCACTGCAGGACATAAGTCACGCAAAGTAAAGTGTATCTCAGAAAAATCGTTGTCAATAAAATTTATGGGATTTCATACGACGGTGTCGTAAATTTTAAATTCTGTGTGGTCGTTGATATATTGGTAAATTTATTATGAACTCGGGAGCATTTCGTTTCCGAATTTATTTGGCATTCGCAATGGTCAACCGCAGAAATTGCAGTTTACAAAGTGCCACACAAATACCTATCTTGTTGCTGGAGTAAACGGTACCTTTTACAAATATTAGTGTAGCAGTACTTCAGCACTCTTAAATATTATATCTTTATTGAAAACCGGTGAAGTGTAAACTTAACAATGCTACAATATGATAGTTATAAAACTATTACCACATAAACAGCCGTAGAGCGGGTCTTTAGTTGCAGCGAGAGTTTTTTTATTTAATATCAAAGTAAACAATTATTTTTGTAGGTTTACAAAGAATAAGTTCTTTGTAAACCTACAAAAATAATTGTTTGTAAAGATAAATTGTATCATTTAAAAACTGGGTGAAATAATTTTGCTACCAGACACTAGGCAGTTTCCTGCCCTGGACACTAGAGGTCACCCGCTTCCCGCCTGACGTCAAGAAAGTTGCCAGGCTCTCTACGTTTAAAGTGAATGTATATAAATAATAATGCACTTGTTTTATACCTACTGGCAAGAGCCTACGTTCTCTTAGACCACACAACATAATGTTACAAAACAAACGCCCCGATTCGCAATCCCCTAATCTGAAACGGATCTTACACTATCACATAACAACGCCGGTAAATCTCAAACTTGCGTAAATACCTTCAACATCCAATGAATCACACGAATGACTCAATGGACCATTAAATGACCATAATTTATGACTTTGATTGAGTATCTACGTTTGTGACCATTTTTACGACCATTCGCCTTTTTAGCCTTATCTAGATTCGGTCTAAGTAATTAATTTTCGGTGTACATTTCACTGATGACGGCTGATTTGAATGAAGCATCTGATAGGGCTTTTATTATATTTTTTTACTTTGTAATATGATATTTGATCTGATTGTTAGAAGAGAAAGTGAATATATTGTGAAATGATATAAGAATGAGATATTTGATACGGTGTTTACGGATTTTATGTCGTAACAATAAGGCATCCGTCTCTTGATGATCAAGATTTATAAGTTAAGTTTTCAGCCTTTTTCAGTTTATTTGTATAGTTAGTTTTAATTAATATTAGTTAGGATTCAATTAGTTAATTAATAGTTAGTTGTATAATATATTGTTTATAGTACCTTTAATAAATGAAAATTAAACCCAAAGTTTTCAGCCTGAGAAAATGATTTGAAAAAAATTGTTTCTTTATCTACACCTGATGTATTATTTCCAATTAATATATTTATATTTGTATGGTGTGTGATGGTTTCTCAAAGACTAGAAGTTCTGGAGTCGCCTGTTGCACCAGCAGTCATCTGTTGTTACTGCTTTATGTAAGAAAAATAACGAAAACAATAGTGAATGCTGGAAACCTTCAGAAAAATTAAACGAGTTAAGGCTCTTACATACTGGGGCGATTCGTCGCGCGACGCGAATTTTAACAAAACAATTTCTCACGGCGAACAATGCGGCGGCGTCGCGTCGCGCGACGAATCGCCCCAGTATGTAAGAGCCTTTAGGCCGACTAAACTCGCGACAATCTAAGAAGTCCGTTCTCTTACATGTAATAAAACGTTATGCCTTGAGAATCAGTTTTAATCAATGTAGACAAGTCGCCGATTACAAATTCTCTAAGTATGTTCAATCGATGTCTCGAGAATCAGTTTATAAGAACCAATTCTTTTTTCAGCGCTACACAAAGGATTTCTGTAGCTGTCAAAACGGACTTCTTAGATTGTTGCGAGTTTAGGTGACCACGCCAATCGCGGCATCAATGGCATTTTTAAGTCCTCAGAAGTGCAGATGTGTGGACACTTCGGAAAAGCCAGTAGGCTGTTTATTTATTTATTCAATGCCCCACACATTTTAGGCATCTTTTGCATTAAATAGCCAAAAAGCAAAGTTCTGCTAAATAGGGTGATCAAAATTTTCCTCGAAACTATTTTCCACAGAAAATCACAGCTCACCTTATGTGAGGGTGCTTATCAACCTGCTACAGAGGTAAAAGTCAACGGAGGGAGAGGGTTATTACCGTACTTATAAGCAATGGACTTACTACAAAACCCTAACTACGTGTGTATGTATGTATGTTGAATGTCTACACTTGTAACGCACCCTGGGCTTACTCAGAGTAACCCTAGTGCGAGCTTTCCATGGCAACTGCAACTGTCAATGGTTAATGTGCAAAGAGGTTGGGCGGTGTATTAAGGACGATGACATTTTTTTTTTTCTGGCAGATAGTTTTAAAAAAAATATTGAAAACGTTCTTTTTTATTTATTTCGTAATCTATCTATTACTGAATGTCCCACGAGAGATTGCATTAATTCGTAATCAGAAAATTTCGGCGGTAGATTGACTTAAAATGTGGCATGATGTCACGCCCTAGTAGATTTTATACCGAGTTGTTACATAGCGAGCCTCCACTCCCCAACTTTAATGCGTTTCATCTAAGTCCATTTTTTTATTAATTTATAAAGCAAAAATTCGTTACAATTTTTTTTTTATCTAACTGACTGGCTAAATCGCATTTCTTTTTTTTAACCTAGGCATCATCCCTATTTATTGTTTTTTTTTTAATAAAGCAAATTGGTGTTTTGTATAACCACTTCTAGGCTGTAACAATTAAGTTCATGTCGAATTTATTTTTCGCAACAATACGTACATGCATACTAGGTTTCCAAAAATACTTACTACAAAACAAAAGCCAAAATGAGTTGGTTTAGCATAGGAGTACTCGTCATTTTGATGACAGGCGTCTATTCTCCCAATACGAATTTAGCAATGTAGTTCAAAGTAGGTTATAAATAAATATTCCTTGTGGGAGTCGAACTTGACCCAGAGTCAATCTACAGCAGCGCAATATTGCCTTCGGCAAACGTTAACAAACCCCACTATATAAATACACTACAAACACAATATATCGGGTATATTAATTCGGAACTAGACGGTATACACCAATGTCACAAATTCAGGAAATTGGTTCCATTGGCTGAGCAAACTTTCTGTATTCCCTCGCGGAGTACGTAAGAAGTAATGTAAGTTCGCAGACAGGCTACGTTGCTGTCGTTTTTAGCCAATTTCAGTACTAGTGAATAATTTATTTAAGTTTCGAACGTTAATATAACTTTTTTAATACATCACCTCGTTTCTGAAAGGCCTAAGTTGCCTGAGTTTTTAAAGTTGTTACACAACATATCCTCCTATAAATGAAGCGTTGGAGTTTTGAAAGGTTGTTCTCCATCGAGCGTACTGAGATAGTCTTTGGAATTTGTGTCTTGGAATTGGACAGACTCAGATGTGCCTGTGATAAAAATAAAGTTTTAAAAAAAGTAACACAAAAAATAATGCTACGATAAGCAGATTGATTTTCATCTTGATACGCATGTTTAGACTTTTTAGAAGTTTCAAGGTATGTTGATGTTTTTAAAGTGACATAGCCAGAAAGCTGTTGAAGATATACCACCTCCGTGTACTAACGCTGGCGACTGGCTAGATAGAAAACTGTCCAGATTGAAATAGCCATATAGTTTTGTACAGTGTTCCATTTTTATACCTTCCTAATAATATATGATTTACAATATTTTCGGTGGTTTTGCTCTGCAAACGTCTCCAACAAAAGCTGACGAAATTAACATTATAATATTATTTAATCTTTATGCAAGTATTACTAATCGGTCCAGCTTTTACTTCTTGCACTACAGCATGCTGACAATGCTTTTATATATCAAAATGACGCGAAAGCCAAAACAAATGACAATCATTAATAAAAAAAATACGAATGCATATTGTATGCAAAACACCAACAATATCGAGAAACCCAACCAATGCGTACGTCAAGCTAGTGTTAATTTATATTCTCGTCTTCTAAATGCGTATGCAAAAAGTTAATTAAAGGGAAAAAGCATAGACATTGAATGAAGAGCGGCCCCGCCCTTTGGGTATCGTAATTTATATGGTTCGCATTACTCCAGCCTTTCGCATGCTTCTGCATCAATTACTGTTCAAGTGTGTTCGTAGTTGATCCCGTTTTGTTGGGTAAGGAAGGCTGAATCGAGATTAATCGGCGTGCATAGTATGTGGGTACTTTGTGCGGTGGTTCAACTTTAACGTTTACTTCGAATGAAACTATTGAATGACTTATAATGGTACCCTAACTAGTAACTGATTCATTATATTATAATACCACTTGAAACAGCTAGTTATTCGATTTAATTATATGCCCCGTTGACAAAAAAATTAGATTAAAAAAAACGGCATGTGCAATGCCGTTTTTTTTAAACACACATTGAATCTGGTTTACTTAAACGGAAGTGCCTTTTTTATTTAAAAATTAAAATAATAAAGCATCACTTTGTTAAACGGTGACAAACATAATATTTCTGCTATAAGCAGTGATTTAGGCTTAGGTATAGTCGACGTCGTAATTGTTGTACCACTTTATTAGACCCCACGGCAGACCCCGTGGAATATGGTGGAACAAAACAAACGTCCAGTGGTCCACATTAGCAATAGATCAAAAAAGCTGGAAGTTATGGGGACTTTGCCTTTGCCCAGCAGTGGTATGATGTAGGCTAACAGTAACAGTAGGGTAACAGTAACTTTTGACACCAATTCCCATTAAATTGAAACTTCATTAAAACGTTTTAGGGCGTGCAATGGGCATTTAAGTTTCGTCATCATTCTCCTGCCCTTGTCCCAATTTATTTGTTGTCGGCGTATCTCTTGGTCTTTTTCTTCCATACGTCTCTATTAGTCGCCATCTCGGTAGTCACTCCTTTTCTAGTAATATGATCTTTCACACTATCCATCCATCGTGTCTTTGGTCTTCCCCTACTCGTAGCCACATTCATACTCAAAACTTTCCTGACAACATCTTCCTCAAGTGACAAAGGACCTAGTGAACCAAGGGGCTGTGAAGTTAACTGTTTCAAAATAGATAAAAATGCGTCCATTATGACATTGGAGCTTATTGCGATATCTGAAGCAATGTGTTATTGTAATAGTAGTCAACATAAGAATATTGTTATTTGCACAGACATCAAAATTTATTTACAACATTTAGCTCGATGCGCCTCTGACCAAAGAGGTGTATAATCGATAGCTTATGTTATTTTATCTAATATCGGTGAATGAATTGTAAAGGGTGTTAGATTGAGACTGCAATGGGTTCCATCGCATATTATTTAATTGGAATACAGGGAAATGAAAAGGCTGACATGCTGGCAAAAAATGCAGCTAAAAATGAAAAAGAAACTAATATAGCTAACTACGCTACGCTACGCTAGACTATGAAGAAGTTTTACCTAAAAAGTAGTGTTACGATGATTGGAAGGAGTATTTTGATAAACGTTCATAAGACAAAGGGATTTGGTATAAAACCATACAGGGCCGGCCTTTTCGTGAGCCCTGGTTTATTACTAGTAATTTAAGTACAAAGTTAGTTGTTACAGCCCATAAACTCAAATCTAGGGGCCAAGTCTACTTATTTACAAACGTGTCAGTGGTCTCACAATGATGAGTTTTTGACAGATTTTGTATGGCAAATCTGTCAAAAACTCATCATTGTGAGACCATTGATACATTCCATGTAATAAGTTTGCGATCATGATGAAAAAAACTAACTCTCCTAATTGAGTGGAGTGTGGCGTTGTGGAAAACTTACATCACTTATTGATGGACTGTGTTGGATATGAGTCCGATAGAAGCGATGTATTTGGATCTTGAAGTTGAACAGACTTGATTTAGGCACATTTAATAGAATTCTACCAAATGGTGATAATGCGAAGAGTCTGTTCAGGTTTATGGCCCAAATGTAGCATAGCAGTGTCTATTTTGATATTATTTATTTAGGGTATGCTGGGACTGTCATACGCATTGCGGTTATAAAAGTCTCTAATAAAAAAAAGAATAAAAAAGTGACATTGATGTTTAGGGTGAAGTAGTTATGAGATCGATAATACAAGGCTTTTCTAATTAACGATCACGGTGTCGTGGTAGTTGGTAGAGTTTCGAAATAATTCCTGTTCATTTGCAAACTAATCTTATTTGACTCTCAAGTAACCTCATTACAAGTACACGAGTATCAAGATGATAACAACTAACACGCTTCACAGTACCCTTCAGTGTTGTATTAGAACATCGAACATGTTGTCTTTAACTTAATTGCTATCGAAGGGCTTACAAAGTTTTCCTAATAATATTGCTTTAGCCTAAAACTTGTATACATGGTGTACGTCTTCCTGGTTATAACACTGCAGGAGAAAAAGAAACGAAATAATACTGAGACCAAAAGAAAAAAAGTTGGCTTGTCACAGAAAAACGTGTATATAAAAAAAACAAGGTAGCTCGAATACCAACTTAGTAAAACAGAACAAAATGCTAACGCAAAAAGCGTGGCCACTCCATTTTTTTAATTTTAAACTTTAAAGTAAGTCAGTGATGTCCAAGAAGATAAAGTAGGCATATGAATATCATAATTTCAGCCGAAAGACGTCCGCTGCTGGACATAAGACTCCCTCAAGCACCGCCACTTCGACCGGTTCTGTGCTTCCCGCATCCAGCAGATTCCTGCGACCTTCACCAGGTCATGGGTCTACCTTGTAGGAGGCCTTTCACCGTTGTATCTTCTGGTACGCGGTCGCCACTCCAGAACCTTTCGGCCCCATCGGCCATCTGTTCTGCGAGCAATGTGTCCGGCCCACTGCTACTTTGGTTTGGCAATTCTTCGGGCTATGTACCTTGGTTCTCCTGCAGATCTCTTCATTTTTTATTCATTTCGCAGGGAGACTTCAATCTTAGCGTATGAACAAAATGAAATTTTTGTTACTAGGTATTACTGGTATTTTAACCTATCAACCACTATGACAAAGACGCCAAAGGAAACTACACAGCCTGTAAATTTCCGAAATTACAATTTACTTTACGCAAACAAGACAAAATATAATCTGCGTACCCTTAACTTAGAACACTATTAAGTTATCTCTTACAATCAATATCATAATTGGCTTCCTATAATTTTCTTTGAACTGACGAAACTTAGGGAATTATCTCCAAAATAATTAAATTACGGACAGGCAAGATTTTCGCTAATACATTAATTTCCTTTATCCTGATTCATCGGAACCCTTCGACTTTCATGTGTAATTTCAGTTTGATATTGATTCTATTAAAATTAATACCTTTCTTTGTCTTGTCTCCTATCGCTAATACTTTTTTTTAGCTTGGAATGTTCTTCATCTTCTCGTGTCGATGATTCATATTTTTCCAACAAGTACATAGCGACCTGAACCGCTTCGCCGTTTGCCTCATTTATATCCGGGAGGGTACAGGTGCACGATGGATAGGATAGAACGTGCGGCATATCCTGGGTCGGGGCACCACATATGGCTTCTTCCTCATCTTTTATTTTCAACGGCACATCTATGTTACTGGTACTGTTTGGGCCCAGTAGGAGGCCTCATTTATTGCGGCATCTGAGGCGTTGATCAGTTCGTCGATCGTCGATCGATCAGGTGAGCGGATATTTGGGACACTCTAGCAGGCATAGTCTGTTCAGCAGCACCGCACTCGCCCTGGATGTTGGATGAATCGATCATGCCCCATTTAGCAGGTGACCGATTAGATTGCAAAGAGCATACTTAATAAGTGACGTCACTTGTCGGCAATTTAGCTCTAGTTTTATTATATTCATTTGTAGCCACAAAATAAATGCAGCGAAGAATTTATGTAACGAGTAAATGATAAACAAAGCCCTCGTCTAAGAATCTAATATAAAACCCGTGGCCACGACTAGTTTAATAAAATATTAAACCAAACGCAATTTCTTTGTAGTGGCCTTCTGTATTAAAATTTATAAGAACGCCGCCTGGCATGGTTTTAATTAAGACTCTCATATCCAGTCACATCTGACGCTTGTGATGAAAAATAGCTAGGTTTTATGCAGTTTCGTATATCGATAGCTATGACGTTGGAGGTGTTTTCGTTTGAAGGTGATTGATCTGCATAATGGCTGCATTTGCTCCGTTATTAAGAGATACCTTTTTTTTGCATAAAACATTTTAATACTTTGCATTTAAAGTTTGTTGGCAGAATAACAGAATCTTACGGATTTTTGAAGTACATAGTGATTATAATCATCAGCAATAAATAGGTATAAAAGTATAATTTTAGAATAAATTGGTCCTTATTAGCGCGATCAATTAGCGACAGAATGTAAGCGTCTATTAGCTATGCAATCTTTTTCATGTGATATATAAAAGCTACCGGTTTTTGTTTCTCTTAAAAGCTAAACTTGAAACTATAAATTCTATATTTTCAAAGAACATTATTTTATTAAAACAAGTTCTGAACACTCCGACACTTTTATAAATTACGAAGGAGTATCGTAGAGCTATAAAACTTGTCACAGTTGACTGTGCAATAAAAAGTAAGCATTTCTTGAACTCTTATTAAATTTTTCAGGCGTCCCCTCCGCGAGTTGTTTTACTGAAATGTTAGAATATTAAATGGGAAACGGTATTTCTGTCGCCATATCGTATGGGACCCCTTGGGGTTCACTGTACGTTCCCAATAACCCATCCTCTTATTTATGTGTCGGGTTAACAGCGACAAATTGTTGGAGAAAATGTTCGGACAAACGTTTGGATATTGGTTCGCTGTTTGAAATTATAAAATGGTCAAGTAGAGTCGAATGTTCAAAGGACATTTAATTATTTACTTATTAAATTCAAACGTAAATGGTTTTGTAATTATTCACTACTTATTTATAACTTAAATATAAAAATCTTGCAAAAGTCATAAATATTTATAATGAAATCTGTACGGTACGGTGCCTTTCAATCGAATTAAATTAATAACACCTGAGCCTTAATTGAAACCACTTATACGACTGAAATCGTACATTAACTCCATCATGCTACAAAACCTTTTAATTTTGAACTCAAATTGCTTTCTCAAGTAATATTTCAAAGCAAGAAAAATACATCATTGGTTCCTTCGTAATGCACTTTTCCGTTCCGTTGTTCCTCGATTTGATGATATTGAAAAATTGCCGTGAAATATTGCAATCGCCGCTTTGACTTTGCAACTGCATTCACCGGGGAATGCCCATCGTAAGACTACTCACTGAGATTGCTTTCCCCGCTCTTTGATATTGTGTTCGGAGGTGAAAAATTTACTGCGCAATTCAGACATCGCGCGGGAGTAAAGAAATTAGAACAAAAATGCAAGGACCGCTTGGAAAAAAAAAAACTTATAGCACTTTCTGGGACTTAAAGAATATGAAATGTTTTGGTAGACGTTTTGAAGGATCAACTAGGGAAATTATGTAGACAACAATATTGGTTTTTAATGGACTGCTTCTACTAAACTGTTAAAAAGAAAGAATATTAGCATTGTGTTGGATTTATCTAAGATAAGTTTCAACTTATTAACTCCAATAGACATGTACAATGTAGATAGATATTTTCATCAATTTTATTGGAGCATACTTTTTAGTATTTTGTGTTTTAGCTGTTGTTAGTCACCATTTTTTCATCTTAGGTAACTTAGGACTTAATAAAAACATGTACCTTTAGGCAAAATATCTCTAGGTTCTCCCTCACATTCAAGTATAGAAAACCGAGCTTACTTTTATAGTATAAAATAGTTTGTCGACAATGAAGTACCAAAGCGTAGTGAAACAGTCAAGGGCCGTCGTGTGGGTTCAACTATTCAAATCAAAACTTAGACCTCTCGAACTTGTGCACTTGAGAGTTGAGACATAATTACGAAACGGACACGGTTTGTACGCACTTTGTTTTACAAATGTGGATTGGTTTTCGTTCCAGAAGCCGCGAGTTAATCTCGCATTACTGACCCCTTTGCAAATGCGACTATAGCCAGCCGCATCGAAACGGCGAAGCTACAGGATGACCCACGCCCGGTAATGCACAACTTTAACCCAGTGCCAGAGGCTCGAAAAACGCTCGAAAGTCCAGCCGATGGCAGCCCCTTCACAGGAAGATGTGAACTTTGGCAAGAGGGGCTTAAACCTCCTGATTTCTTTATTAAAGCATCAGAGAGCCTCCCATCCGGGCAGCAAAGACAACCTCCACACACTTGTGGAGGTTGTCTTTGGGGTGAGAAAGGCCGCATATGCACTGGAGATTTGATTCATCCCATCCTACACCACATGCCCCGTCACCTGCACACGCGAGGATGTAAACAGTACTCGCGCTGCTGAATTTTGGACTGGTCAAATTAAAAAATTCAAAATTTATTTTTCGTGTTATTTTTACCATTGACACGCTAAGAATTAGAAGAAAATCTCGCGTAAGTGATAAGCCTCAATTAACTAACCGTCTAAACGCAGCATGTAAGACGCCGAGTGCGAAACACAGATATGGCTCTCTAGGTTGTCCAATACCATCTGCGACCATCTGGATATGATGTCTCTAATTAAGACCTCTCGCTTCAACGACTTTCCTCAAGCCGTACGTCTATACAGGGCACTATGTATGCTCATAAGTACGTCTGAGGGTCGTAACTTACAACAGTTCTGTAAATGTTTGGTTTTCTTTCTTTCAGTGACATTTTTTGAAAACGTTTTTTTTGTTTAATGTTGAAAAGTTAAACTTTTTTTTTTTGAGAATTTACACCCAATTTGGTCGGAATCTGTATTTTTGCGAATCTTCTCATCTTTGTACTCTGAAAATGTAACATTATCAGAAATCTTAATAAACAGCAATAACATACTCTTCATATTAATTTAATGTAATATTGAATATTCCTCATATTAATTACCTATCTCCAAATAACATCATTACAAAATTTATAATTATACCTACAGCATCTCGAATGTCTCCTGAAATTCCCATCTCTCAGATTTCCGAGAACCTTGAACGTTCTAGGAAAATAATAATATATCGTGTTATAGGTACATACAATGACTTTAATTCGTTTTGAAACACAGAATTCGACAACAGTTTTTTGAACTTGTCATAAAATTCCGAAATACTAGATTTCCTAGAATAGTTCTCGTTTCAGCAAAGTGGGTGGCTGTTAACATAGAGTGGGGTTTTCGGTTAAATAAAACCTGAAAAAAAAAAAAAAACTTATTTTCAAGGTAGCAATATTTCGGGAATTTTGTTTTATACTGTATGACTCTGTGCAGGCAGCAGCTTGAAAGGAGAAACCAAAAAAACGTGGATGCTATTAATCTTCTCATACAATTCATTAAGCTGGCTGGAAATGTGGGTGTCGTCGTGTGCTGCTAAAACAAAGCTAAAAGAGCATGAGACTGCTAGAGTACATTATACACTTACTAAAGTCTATTTTTTAATCTTTTAGACTAATTTGACATTTCAAGTGATTTTTTTTTATTTTGGAGTTTGACATTTGTACCTGTCAAAATTGTCTACGAGATTAAAAAACAGAGTTTACAGAAGATTCAAACTCAAATTTCTAGTAGGTACGCTGGGCGTAAAGTTTCTGCTGGCGGGAAGGAATTGTGTTTTGTTTTCATTGATGTTTGATAAGATGAGTAGGCAGGGGAGGCGCGGGTGACACTTTTTATATTTCTGGCTATACGCCCTCTTAATATGTAGCACTTATTCTGAAGTTGGGTCGATTAATTAATCATTTTGTAAGGGTTTGTTTTTCCAACTAATTATAAAACTAGTACATTTACTAGAACTGTAATGTTGTTCTTTTCAAAAAGTAAAGTTGAAGTTACAGTGACTCCATTAAATTAGTAAGGAAAGTCAGAAAAAAAATCAAAAAAATATCTTTATACTAGATGACCCGGTGAGCTTCATAAAACGTGAGACAGACAGAAAATTTTAAAAAAAACTGGTTTTTCGGCTGCTTTTTTGGTTTTTCCTATTATTTTTTATTCCTAAACCACCCCAGTATTAAGGCGAACCAAACAAAAAAGACAAATCGGTCCAAGCATTTTCGAGTTTTTGTGACTCTAACGCACGGCGATTGATTTTTATTTAATAGAAGAAGATACTATAAGATAAATCGTGATAACAAAAATCGATCATCACTTTTCGAAAAAGACTAGGTATCCCTGGTAACGGAACTACTTCGGCTTTATGGGTCTCCTGCCTGAGCTTAATAATAATAAATTGTGCCAGTTTCATGCAAAGATGTTTATTTATTACCAGTATACCAAACGTGTGTCGTATGTACTTTTATTGTTGTAAAAAAAAACATTTTACTTTACTCCATATTATTTTCTACTACATAAAAAGAACATTCATTTAACAAGTCGTTCGCGAAAAAAATGACCAAAAACGAAACGACCGTCAAGGTTTTAATTAAAGCATCAATATTGAAATGTTTGAGATCGATAAACGAGTGAAGTTATTCATAGCAATTAAGATGGCCGCTGGGTACGAATGCATGTAACGGAGTTTTTTTCGGTCGTTATAATTAAGTTAAAGTGTTTTGAATTTTGTTGAATCATTCAGATGTAGTTTTAATGTTGAATATTTTATGACTCGCATGTTATGTAGTTTTGTAAAATATTTTAATTTGAGCTAATTAGTAATTGAACTAACGTACCTTACCAGTTTTTTGGCATTGCCAACATTCATGCAAATGTCAGCAATATAAATAATCAGAGCATTTGTTTAGGGTTGATATCATACAATGATGCCTGAAAAATAATACAATGAAGACCAACATAAAGTGTTCAAGAGAAGAGGGTTCTCTGCCTTAGTAGGGATTTAGGGGTATAAGGAACAGGGTGTAAAGTTCACTCATCCACCATAGAAAAAGGAGGATCCTCCGACCAGACGGCTGTTGTGTCTGGCGGGCAACTGCCCAAATATTTGATGTCGGGTTCTTGTATATATGTCCATTATACGGTAAACTTTAATTGCGCGATGCAGGATTTATGTGACGTCAGGTCTTTGATGCGTACTTCATATGTGGCCGTGTAGATACCGCCACAGGGATGAAGGGGTTTTTATAAATAGAACATGGTCAACCATTCTAAATCTGATAACGACAACTAGCTACTCGCTAGCCATTTAACCCCGAGCCCCTCATACAGGGTGGGTATTTTTATGATATCAGAGAAGAGCCACATACCCACCTAATTTATTTATATATATTTTTTGTTTTATCTAGCATTATTGCTGAAATGACCCTTTCTGGCGCAGCCGTTGTTGTTAAAACATTGTTTTCAGTTTTGTGTTTTGTGTTTCACGAACTGTGTTCAAATTTTATTCTGTCTTTTTTTAAATGCCAAAGGACCAGCTTAAAGATAATATCTGCTTAATTTTTTGTTTAAATCCGAAGCAATAACTTAATTATTTCATTCAATAGCGTTCCTGCTTAAGTTGTAAATCAGTGCTATCACTTAAGATCTCTATTAAGGACTTATGAAAGACCATACGTTGTATCGTATCTTTGGCTTCAACATACGGTAAATGAATGGTCTTAATTAAGCCTGCATTTTATACTGGATTTTTTCGACACCAACTCTTATTATGTTGTAGATAAAGAAGGTTTTTGATGTTTTCTTTTAGCCTGTATTTTTGTTAACACAATTAAACATTGTTTTTATAAAAACGTTCTAACATGCTTAGTTTTGACTGCTTAAGTATGAAGAAAGATACTAAGCATAATGACAAAATAATAAATTAGATACACACGACTACCTCACATTGTACGGAAATTCTATATAATGCGAGATCAGCATAAACTGGAAATGTATAGCTTGATGTGTAGCCGTGTGTACAACTTCAATATGTTGATGTCTCATTATTTTTGAAAAGAACGAAACCAGCAGATTCATTGAAAATTATTGACTCATTAGATTTGCTACCTAACCGTTTAATTCACCTTCTTAAGGAGACACGTTATAAAGGAGTATTAAACATCATTAAGAACCGCAACCGTATTAAACCATAATTTGTTATACTCTAAAATTATCCGTATAAAATCGAAATTAATGCGCCACGAAGGACCAATTGCAGTATTTAACCGTATTGCCGTTTACCGCCTTATAATAACCAGAATTTTTCAATCTCCCAACTGACGTTATCTGTCCATTGACTATGGTAGGCATACATCAGCGGCTATTCCCGGTGCAGGCTCTTTGACGTCGCCTACCGCACGCTTATTAAACTTATCGATAAGGCCGATTTACACTGATGAGAACCGTGGCCGTGCATATTAATAGTAGGTGCCGATCATTTGCTCTCAGTAAATCTTTGGTGGAGATGTGATCGTAAAACCGTTGACATTTTATCGTCAAAATTACCGAAGATACAATTATGGACGGAATTGATGAAAAAATATTTGGAAGAATCTGTGAAATTAATATGGAATTTACACAAAACAAAGTTCAGTCGAAGGAAGTTTTTTGCCCCAGAATGAAAAAGCCGCTAAGGCTTGACTCTAGTTTTAAATCGCAATTAATTACAATCATCTTTATAGAAAATAGAAAAAAATAGGGACAGAAATTATTAGGTCCCAATTTTGAAAAACTAACCCACTTTACTTACAAAACACGCTCATATTTTAACATACTTGTAGAATAAACAAATATTTTAACTCACAAATGCAAGCAAAAACATTCAAAGCTTTTGTCCAAACATTTTTTTTTACAAAAAAAAAACACGCCGTTATTTTTTAACTTTGATGAACAGCGATATTCTAAACGGCGATAGATTCAGGCATTTCACAAAATCGCCTATACATTCGGTAGCGATTGTGCAATACGATATATGATCAAAGTAATTGATAGTTCTACTGTACAGGGTGTACGGACCGATAGACAGAATGAAAGCATGTCGAATACGAGTTTGAAAGCGAACTGATTGAAAACGACCCAGTTTCTGTACATTTACAAATATTGACCGGATATTTTATGTAATACCGATTAATTGTAAAAGTGTTTCTTGATTAAAACGAAAATCGGGAAATGTACTAATATCTTGTAAAAGAAAATGATGAAAAGACACTTTCTTACTAAATTAATAATCAAATCTTATCACACATTTCAGAGGGTTCACATTTCGCCAATTACTTTTATGTCATATGTGAAAGGGGCGAACCTAATTTGCTCAGCCGGTGTACAAATCAAGACTCCAGCCGAGAAATTACGGAAAAACAAAAACATAATCATCATCATCTGCCTAGCCTCTAACCCAACTATGTTAGGGTCGGCTTCCAGTCTAACCAGATACAGCTGAATACCAGTATTACAAATGGAGCGACTGCTTGTCTGAACTCCACAACTCAGTTACTGGGTAACATTATACCCCTTGGTAAGACTGGTTGTCAGACTTTCGAGATTCTGACTATCTGTAACCGGAACCCGGCAGCTGGAACACGCGGCTTTCATGCATTCTGATGCATGGAGGGATGGTCATCCATCCACGCACCGGCCTCGGCAAGCGTTGTTTTACTTTGAAAATCGATCTGTGAGGCTGTTATTATTTAACCACGAGCCCCTCAAAAAGAAAAAAAATTATAATCTAAAAAATAACGTTGCTTAAAACAAATAAATTACCAAAGGTTTTAGAGTTCTAATCACCTGTCACTTCAATAGTAACAAACCTATCAGCATCAGAGGGCCTACAAGTGACAATCGCTTCGAAAGCGTTTCATATTTCTACAACGACTTTCAACAGGATTGACATAAGCTTTTCGATAGCTTATGTCAGTCCTGTACCTTTTTGCGTTTTCCATCATTGTTATCACTGATAGAATGTTACTTTGTCTAGGGCCTCAGATTCGCAGAAACTGCCATTTGGCAGGCGACTGGGTTCGCAGAATCTATTTCATCCAAACAAAACATTGACATTGACACTTGTTACTTTACTCCACAAGGGAAAAATTTAATAAAACTTTAGTACATTTTCGTGTCAATATAACCTTAGGAGAATTGTGCCTATCGATGTTAGTTTTGCTAATATGTATAATTTAAACTTTCTACTTTTACTAACATGTATAATTTAAACTTTCGAGTAGCTTGTTGGCAAGTAATAACAGCCGCACGAGTTAATCCATCAGGTTAAGCTACGCTTGCCAGGGTTGGTCCGTGGATGGGTGACCATCTTTGCATACCGAGATTCCTCCGTGCCTCGGAAAGCACAAAAAGCCGTTGGTCCCGGCTGTCATTTGTGGATCTTTGACAGTCGTTACGGGGGTCGTTTGGGGTCGTCAGAAGCCCGAAAGTCTGACAACCAGTCTTACCAAGGGGTATCGTATTACCCAGTTATTGGGCTGTGGAGGTCAGATAGGCAGTCGCTATATGTAAAATACTGGTATTCAGTTGTATCCGGTTAGACTGGAAGCCGACCCCAACATAGTTGGGAAAAGGTTGGGCAGATTGATTGTATAATTTAAACTTTCAGGTCAAAACTAAATAATGTACGAGTAAATCCAATTTATTATTCAGTCATCCACCGACTCGAATAATGGAATATAATTTTACATCAATAGATAGAATTAGATTATGTTTTATGGCAGTGCACTTTTGTGGTTTCAATAATATATGGATAGTTGAAAATTTACCGCTTTTGGGTATATTATTTACAGGTAAATTAATATTATTAATATTTACGGCGCGCTTTATAGAGGTGTGTTATTTTTCTAATATGTACCGGTATGTAATACCGTGGCTGTTCTAAACTTACGGCGTTTATATTTAGTTATTTAAAAACAACGCAACAGTAACAAAACAGAACATCAAGCCTGTAATCCCCGAAGGGTTAGGCAGAGGTATACCTGTAGCAGATCCACATCATTTCGCCAGTTATGTTTAAGTCCCATGTAATAAAATAGGGGGCGAGCTTATTGCCATCAACCGAGCACAAATCCAGACTCCGGGGAGCACCCTGGAGTCTGGATTTATGCTCGTGTGTGCTCCGAAATCCCACATGGAAAAACCGAATAACGCTTTGCTCGACTCGGGAATCGAACCAAGGACCTCATGCTTAGCAGTAGCGCTTCCAAGCACTAGACCAACAGGCAGCCACAAATATGTCAGTACTTACAGTAAATAGCACTAAAACGTCATTTAGAGAGATCGTGCAACAATTATATACAAATTGAGACATAGATTTGAATAGAAAAGCATACGTAATATTTTGCACACGAATAACTAAGTATTCGTTTCCACAATCGAATAAAACACGAACAAAATTACGTTTTTCTTCAAACTACACACACGAGATTGCTTCAAAGGAGCTCCATAATAAGGAGTCTGTCTCCGCGCCGGCCAACGTTCCGGACAAGTGTATTGTTAGCTCACACCACTAACAATAACGTTTAGAAGGCCTACTTTGCACCACACGCGTAAAGAAATTCACAATCTAGCCGTTATGAAAAAACCAAATCTATTTTATCTGTCATGAAAAACTAAACAAAACATTACTCCAAAAGATAAGATACGATAATCACTTATTTGCTCAAACATGATAGATAAGAACAAAACGACCAACTGGAAAAAAAAAAGTGAACCGAGTAGGTATTTTTAATTCAAGTAATCTTTAGAATTACAATACGTTTACTTCGCGCGGTCATGCTAATGTGTGGGCCTTCTGTTCTTTTACGCGTTATGACTTGACATAGTAAACACTTATATTATTTGTCGTGGACTCGTGGTACAAAACACTGTTTCGGACCTTTGAACTTGCATTAGCTGATGAAACTCGAAAAGTTTGCCCAACCTAGACTGGCCTGCCCCATTTAATTTAGTATTGCTTAGAATATTATAAAGCAAGTAGTTTGTTCATATTGGATGCCTCTTTAGGGTCAAAGTTAAAACATACCTGAGTTAATTAAAATGTTCAGTGTAGATTTAGTAAGAAAATCTTTAAAATCGAAGAATATTATTTACCGCGTTATTAATAAGCACCAACGAGCGAAGGAATTGCAATTGCTATAGAAAATAGTATTCATTCTAGATAACAGAGTGAAATTTTGTTCGTTTTAATACTCATAAGGGATCATTGTACTCATCATTATGAACAACTTTCATTATGAGACCAACACTGAAATCGCGATCAAAAAACAGCTGTCCTCTGCATTTATGTTCGGATATCACGTCAAAATGTAGGGAACAGCTGATTTCTTTTTGTTCCTATAGTGAAAGTTGTTTATAATGATGAGTACAGTGACCCCTTATGAGGATTAAAACGAACAACTAAGCATTAATTTACCTAAGTTACCTACGTCCCACTTACTGGCGCCTCCCTTTTTCTTTATCCGACTTGCGAGGCAGCCAAAACCAGTGACCTATGTCGAGAAACTACTTACAAAAGATGTTTAATACCCTACCGTGTCGGTCGCCCGCATAATCAGGCCTCAGTAACGAGGTTCCACCAAAATAGAAAAATAATTCTTTCACCAAAACCCTTTGTGTATTTCAGTTTGTCTCTCTACTGACAATCCGAGAGCTTTGTGAATACTGTGAATAGACTGTCCTCTCGGCGGGAATTTTAAAGCAATTGTAGAAAAGATAGTCATTTGCCAGTTCTATACAAATGCATTAATTTTATTTTGTGTCTAGCACTTTCAAAATGGTCGTACTATTATGCGGAAAAGTTTATTTGAGTGCCACGAAGAAAATCTGGGAAGTATTCAAAGTAAAGTACAGTCACAAACAACTGTATTTTCAACGATTTTGTGTACTTATTTACGGTGCAAGAGTCGGAATTTCCTTGTAGCTTGGAACTATTTTCTTTGAATACAACTGCTAAATTAATTCAGACGCAAAAATTTTTGTACTTGGATTTTCGTAAAAGTGAAATTTTATAAAATTGTATTATTTGGGAAATATTTTGTTAAGCTATCTTGGACCTTGAATATATTGCCAAATAAGTACCTACATCAATGTGAGTGTGTAGCGCAATGATTAGCTACTAAAACATCTCACATTTTCCATTTACTTCCATATCAGTCAGGCAGACATAAGTTTTACATGTTGTAAAATGTTACAACCAATACTTAATGCGTGTTACCTTTACCGTACTCTACAACACGTTTCACCCCATATAAGCAGTATCCAATACGTATAAACCTAAAAAACCATACAACCCGGCTTTTGAATTCACTTTTCGTAAAAGCAATTCCGTTTACGGTGACATTACAGCGCTCACAAAGGTACACGAACTCGTAAACCTTATCATGAAGATAATAAATAACACTTTTCTTTAGCAAATTTCAGTTTCGGAAGTTCGTGCAGATACTGGCGTTGTATCTAAGAAAGTATAACTAAAGTACTGAGTCAGGGTTCCTTATCGTAAGTATTGCCGCCTCACTGACAGGGGTCTTCATAAAAATTTAATGTCTTTAATCTTTAAAGCCCTCCAAGTTTGGGCCGGGGATAGCCTTAACTTTACGAGGAACGCGTAAACTTCCGTGATGGTTACTATGTACTACTTTGTTGCAGAAGTTTATGCTCCATATTAAGGTTTGTAATGACAAGATGGCTGCTGAGATAAGTGGTGAACAAATTCGGGATATTATAATAAAATGTAGGGGGAATGTTTTTGTTGAGGACTGTACCGGAACCAAAACAATAAAACGTTTTTTACTGATGACTAAGCTTGACGATACTTTATCTATTTTATTGCTCTTGGGCGGCCCCCTGGTTTGATTACGAAATTAATAAAAAATCAGAATCAGATCAGAAGCCAGTAACGTTAGTTTTTTATCGGGTCTAGGCGGTCGCGAGGAAAATACTTGAAAGACTATGACTTGTGTGTTCAGAAGACTCGAATATAGCATTAAGCAAGTAAACACATGCACAAAAGTACTTAGTAGCTTACATGCCCTTAGAACATTCTTGTGATTCACCAATCACAAGTTATTATGGCACAATGGCATGCAAGCTCCTTGCATGCTTTTGTGCAAGTTACAGGCATGTGTATTTGCAACTTTAAGGCTAACGCAGATTAAGGTGTGCCGCGCCGCATTTCAGAAATCCTCAATTCCTCATGTCACTTTCATATATTTTGTATGCACCAACGCACACCACACGCGGACAGCACCGCGCTTTTTAACCATCTTCTTCAAAAAAGAGGAGGATCTCAATTCGTCTGTGTTTTTCTATCATTTTTTTTTGTGTAGGTGTTACGCGATTGCTCCGCCAAATTTTAATCGATTTTGATGATTCTTTTTTGTTTGGTAGGTCATGCTTCAGAGGTGGTACCATTAATATTTTATTTACTTTGCTTGCGCAGTTTTTGAGTTAGCTCCAATATTACATATTTTTTCCACTTAGTTTATGTAGACGATGTTCTATGTGACTCCATCACCATTATTTACATAGCAGGTAGTGGTATTGGAATTTGTGTGGGGTAGTTACCACAAGTAAAAAGTGAAAAATAAAAACGTTTCACAAAAAAATACAAACGACTTCCAAAAAAAACACAAAAAAAGTGGAAAATAACTTTAATTTCGGAAGTCGGTGGCAAATAACGAAAATTGAAAAGCAAAGACACCGACTTCCGGAAGTAAATTAATTTTTCACTGTTTTGTGTTTTTTTTTGAAGTCGTTTGTATTTATTTTTTTTGTAAATAGCTTTTTTGTATTTAAATGCGATGCGCTGCGGCTCGATACGGCTATAATGTGCGCTTGACTTTACGCGGTAACGTTGCGAGTCGAAATCGGCAACGTACACAAACATTAAAAAATAAATAAGTAGAGTTCTTATTTTAAAGTCTTAGCACCTAATTGCCAGTTCATTCAGCCTAGTCCTGTAATAAGTATGGTTGCGTGCTCGCCAAGCATAAAGTATCGCTGAGAAATGAAAGCGTGCTTATTGTTTTAAATTGCCTCCCGCCCCCGGTGTGACAGTGGGCGGAATGCGTTACTCTACTGTTATTATGAGGAAAAAATCTGCTTACCACGGCTTTTTGTACTTGACCATTTTGTAAAATTAAATGTTTTTCTAAGCGACTTTGCTTACGCATTTAAATAATCTCATGTAGGTAACAGCGATTGTTTAAAAGGATCTTGTTACTGTTTTTATACCTTGATTATGAATTTATGATGTAGTGTGTATTTTTATAACATGCGAAATAAATAAACAGTACAAAATGGTTTATACTGAAACAGCAGTATTTATTTATCGTGTGGTTCGTGACTAACCACACGAAAAAGAATTAAGAACCACCAAAAAAATTAGAGTTAGGTACCTACCATAGAATGATAAAGTATGCCAATTCAGTCCCAAAGGCATTATGATAATCAGATGACAATTGTCAACCATAATTCTTCCTTCAAAGCCTAATCTAGCCTTCCATTCAGATAACACGACACAATTAATAACAAGAATCCAAAGCAGCCCTTAATCTATAACATTTATCCGTTAATATATACTAGTCACGCAATCGGTAATACAGAGCATTAAAAATCAACCACCAAAACTAATGTTGTCGTTAAAATATCAAAAGTACCAACCTGAAGTGGGAGCGAAGGTACCTATAACAAAAAGTTTAAAACCGTACAAGTAACATTTTTACATTTGCATAGGGTTTCGTGTTGTCTGGCTGACAAGGAATGTGGCGTGCCATCTATTGTGTCCGCGACAGCAAAGTTATTATTTCAACGGTATTTTTTTTATTAGAAAAAGGAGGCGTTTACTGGAAAATAAACAGAGCTATTGACATATCGCTCTGGGCTTTGTGCCCCACCTTTACGCGTGAATTTATCGTTGTTCCGAAATCGAGAATTTCCATATCCATTGCGCAGTTACTTTACTCCTACTCAAGCTCATACTAAAAAAAACAGTCAATGTATAAAAAACAGTGCAGTATACGACGGTTTTAATTGATTTTTTTATGTTCGCGGTACGGAACTCCTCGCGTGCACGTCTAGCGTGATTTGTGCGCCTCGGAATCGCGCGTGACGTCGCTCGGGGAACCTTCCCTCCACAAAAGGGGGAGGTCAACTGTTACTCCGCATACCAGCGGGTACAGTAACATGTCCGACCCCGTTTTACTATGAAACGACAGTTTTATTTCCCCCTAAGTCGACACAAGAGCAAGAAATCAGATTTGTTCGTGCCATTTTAGTGGACTTGAAAGCTTTAAAACTGGATCGTGTTTCCGGTAACCTGTATTTGATGCACATGAGAAAATAATGTCGTGATACAATGATAGAGCACTTACTTATTGGACTAGTAGGTTGGTAGACCTTTCTTTTGAAAACTTACCAAACTGAACGTAATAAATACATCATAATTTGAGCAGAAAAACGTCCACTGCTGGACATAGGCCCCCCTCAAGCGTCGGCACATCTACCAGTTCTGTGCTTCTTGCATCTAGCTGATTTCTGTGGCCTCCAAAAGGTCATCGGTCCACCTTATCAGTCAAATTTTCTACTCTTTTCTTCGTCTATTAAAAAAATAGTCTACGTTTTCTTATTTTACGCGGTAAATTTTCACAAACATTAAAAGTTTCATTCACATCTAGTTCAATTAATTTTATCAAAAGGCGCATTAGACTGAAGCATTAATAAAAGATACTTAGAAAGGGATTATTTCTCCTCAGCTCTTCCAGAAATGTGACGTCGCGGATTTCTGAAGACAGTTGATTATCGAAACGAGTCCCATAAAGGAGCAACGCTTGGTTTTATGCTGATGTAAATCTTTACTAGAAGTGTCACCACGGCTCCGCTTGTAAATAAATACTTTTCACTTACCATAACATAATGGAAGCCAAAGTATTATTTATTGGCTTATAATAGTTTCGAAGATCTATTGTGAATTGTTTTATATAGGTACTCGAGTTCTCTTAGTCAATGTTAAAATTATGAAGACTATCACATCAAAATTGATGACATAACTAGCTATTGATTCTTCTGGTGGCGTTTTCTTTAAATTACTGCAGAAACACTAAAAGTGAAACGAGAATTCGGCTAACAGACCTCTACAGAAACGTTGGTTAGTATGCAATCTAAAGATACTAGGATATTGGAAAGTAAGATGCACCCGCCCCGCACACATTTATAATATTAATCGGTGCAAGATAGTCTTACCAGAAGTGGTCATCGTATTAGTCGTTCAGCAGCTTCAATATCATCAGGATTGTACCGAAATATAGCCGTTTGTGGACATGGTACGACAGCGCCTCCCCTCACATCATACGTCATCAGAAGACAAAGTTTTAGTTTTGCCATTGAGTCCATCTCATCTCATTTAATATTCACTTAAAAACGCATTTTAAATAAATGACACATACCTTTTGCAATAACACATTACGTCACTGGCCATTTTGTAATTATTACATCAATTTCATAATTCTTTGGTGCATGTTGGGTGTACGTCAAAAAGGACGCTTCGAAATGTTGCCACTACATAAAACGTAACACGGAGGATGATATTCTCATATCCTAACCGATAAGTTTGCCAATTTCTTTCATTTATTTTTATCTTTTTTATGTATAGTTTATGTATAGTATATTCGTCACTTGTGTATTCTATTGGGTAATAATAATGGTTCACCCGTGCCGCACCGGTCGACGTCATTACGTCAGCGCCGGCTGTCGCTGAAAACCAGCGCTGGGGCTCTGTCCTGCATAGGGTCGCAGCATAATGCTGAGCGATAGCCGTTTTGCGTGAATGTGACGCATGTTTCCCCCAACCTTTTGTATATTTTTTTTTTGTGTTTATTTTCTTTTTTTTTTGCGTCATGTTTACCGCAAATAAACGTATTTTCTTTCTTTCTTTTCTTTCAAGACAGCCGCCACCCACGACGCAACCATCGATGCGACGCTCTACTAGAGTCACCAGTCAGTTTCACTCTTATCCGACCTTTTCGGTGATTCTAATAACTTCGTAACAAAACTAGACGGCGTCACTTGCCGCCGTCCGAACCGCTTCCATTCCATGTACATTTATGGAACTTTTACAAAACGTCCACAGAAGCAAGAGTAAAAAAGAATGAATATTACAAATGATTCAATTTGGTGAGACATTATTTTTTGTTGCTCCTTTTGATACTTGCGATTTCTTTGGACGATATCACTTATTCGTCTTTTGTGTAACGTGGGCAATTTTATTCTGAGGTATTTTAATATGATGCCTTACAACCTATCGGTGTGACCATTTTCACCTTAGCGTACTGCATATTAAGATTTTTTTAATGGCTCTCTTTCTTATAAAAGTTGGAAGAAAATTTGAATTAAATTCTGAAAAAATCTGGGCTAAGGTTAAATAGGCCTTCGTAAATGACGTATGGATTACCTTTATTCTGCCGTCCTTTAACTAGAAGGCCGTTAAGCCCAAAAAGTTGTTTCCGAGAAAATGGCAAAAAATGTGGGAATCGTTATTTCTTAAAAACTATGACACTTTGGTTAATGATTGTTGGACTTATTAATTGATATTTCTTTCTATTTATCCTAAAGAATCTTTTATGTCCAGAAACTCATACTAATTACATTTTAAATTAATTTTTCTTATTTTGTTAAGCATGTAACCTAGAGATCGCATCTTATTACTGTACTAAAAGGCCGTTAACCATACCGTAGCGGCTTTTTAGAGAAGTAATTTATTTGAAATTTTCGCCTTCATAATGTTTGTTAAATTTTGATCAGAAATACTCAACTAAAAAGTTGTTAAGTGACGTAACTGCTTTATAGCCATGACATTCGCTTCGATTTAAATTTCAATAACTTTCCTAATGAGCGGCTACGGGACTTTAGATGCTTTTAAGCTAATTATTGCCAATGGGATATGGAACTTTTGTAAAATCTTAACTGCTTTACTTAACTTAAAGGTGGCTAAAAACATTTCGCTTGTGGTTAACTTCTTTATAGTTTAGCATTCTTATGAGAATATGTGAGAAATTAAAGACATATTCTTTTAAAAATCACCCGCCCTAGAGTGATGCACTTTGTGAGGCAGGCGTTCTTAATTATACTGATATCAGTCCTCAGGACTATAATAATCCGTGTTGCAAGGCGCATAAACTTCCTGAAGCAGAAAGTGTATGCCTGGGCAAACCGTATTCGTAGGTATAAGCGGCGAGAAGACCGATACACTCAGAACCGCACCTTCCAGAGCGATGAAATGTGGGTATATAGGACTTCGGAGCAACCGGACCAAGGTGTGGCTCATACGTGCCTGCCGGATGATGATGGCATGTGCTCTTTCTGGCGCAGTATCTGGTCGGTGCCTGTCAGTCACACTGAAGGGGATTGGACTCGGGAAGTCGAGCGAGCCTGCGATCCAAAACCAGAAATGGGGGCTATTACCATCTGCCCCCAAGATGTAGCTCGTGCAGTCCGCCCGTTGCCTAACTGGAAGTCTCCAGGGCCGGACGGGCTGCACAACTCTGGATAAAATGATTTATAAGGTCACACGCTCGCTTGGCGGCTTAGTACCAGACTGCATTGGAGTCTGGTTAGCTACCCCAGTTCTTTACGATAGGAGTTATCCACCTGCTCCACAAATCTGGAAGCACCACGGAACCCAAAAATTATAGGCCGATCACATGTTTACCGTCGGTCTATAAAGTTCTTAAATCCATTTTAAGAGTTAAAATTAACAAACATATCGACAAGAACTCCATCATGGCTGCCTCTCAAAATGGATTTAGGAACGGGTCTCGCAGTACTAAGGAGCTACTCCTCATTGATAGGGCCATTAGCCAGTTCCCGAAAGGATCTGTCGACATGTTGGATAGATTATAAGAAGGCCTATGACTTGGTGCCACATACAAGGCTCATGAGGGTGCTGGAGTTGTATAAAGTAGATGAACTCTGCGCACCTTCCTGTAGTCATGTATGGGGCAATGGAGGAAAGTCCTTCGCTATCCAGTATGTCGAAATATCCAGAGGAATAGCGAGCCGATAAGGATCGAGGGAGGCATATTTCAGGGCGATAGTTTGAGTCCACTTTGGTTCTGCTTGGCGCTGAATCCTCTAAGTACACTGCTGGAGGACTCAGGTCTAGGCTATCGGCTGAGGAGAGGTGGTCAGGTTATATCTCACCTCCTCTACATGGATGACCTAAAACTCTTTGCCCCCAACAATTCACAACTGATGGAGCTACCGAAAGTAACTGAAACTTTCAGTAGAGCCACCAGGATGGAGTTGGGTGTGGAAAAATGTGCGGTCATGCATGTAAAGCGAGGGGAGATTGTGGATTCCATGGGAACCCAACTCTCGGATTCCATATACCTTAGAGCCCTCTCCGCATCCTCTCCGAAACCTTTAAGTATTTGGGTATGCCGGAAGCGTTAGGCATCAATGTTACTGACATGAAGCAATCGTTGAAGGAGCGCTTCTTTGGCCACCTGAAGAAAGTATTTAATAGTCTTCTATCAGGCGGAAACAAGGTGCGCGCCTTCAACGGCTGGGTCATGCCGGTTTTGATGTACTTTTTCGGCATACTCAAATGGACTCAGACCGAACTTGACGCCCTGGATAGGATGGTCCGTACGCTGCCGACTGCGAATGCATCACCCACGGTCATCGGTAATGAGACTGTATAAACCGCGAAAGTGTGGAGGTCGAGGCTTTTTAAACGCTAAGACCCTCTACAATCGCGAGATATGCAGTCTATGGGAATATTTCCTAGAAGCCGACGTGGGGATGCATCGAGATGTGGTCGCGGTGGACAAGGGCCTCACCCCGCTCTCCTTGGCGAAAGAGAACTGGCGCAAGCCTGTAGTGCTTGATACTAACGACCGCAGGGCCTCCCTGCGGTCATTAGTGTCAAGCATGGCATGTATGGCAGAGTAAGGAGCTTCACGGATGCTTTTTCCGGGCCCTATATGGACCCGATGTAGATTTACTAGCGTACGGACGCTAGTAAATCTACATCGGGTCCATGTAATGGTGGTGGATCGAACCGAGCGGCGCGCATTGATTATTGACATAACGGTCTCGCATGACGGGAACCTCGTGAAGGCCGAGAAAGATAAACAAATCAAGTATCTTGACTTGGCTCACGAGGTTGTCGACATGGGAGATGTGGACTCCGCGATCGTTGTGCCGATAGTCGTATCAGCCAATGGCTTAATTGCCAAGAGCCTCGACCAACACCTATGGAGGCTTTCGTTGGGCAGCTGGGTTAAGGGGCTGATTCAGAAAGCGGTACTTCTGGTCACGGCCCGTATTGTTAGGAGGTTCCTCTGTCTGGAGCCCTGACCACCGCCGCCGGTAGCTTGGACCCTGTTACCCATACCGGTGGACTACTATTTTTTATATTTTTAAATGTTTTTATATTCTAACATTAATAAAATAAAGGAATTAATGTTTACTATTTTGGTACCACATCATTTATTTGTACACGACCGTGGCAGTCGGATCTCCGGGTTGAGATTGAGACTCAATCTTTCCACCCGGACTCAATGTTTCATGTCCGCAATCCACCATCCCGTCGCACTCAATGATTGAGTGTGACGGGATGGTGGACGGCGTGGGTGCTGGGTGGGGTGGCCGCGCCCCGCTCACTCCCGAAGTAAACGCAGCGCGAGAGTCGGCAAACTGCCTTTTAGCTAAGTAATGTGGCTTAGCTGCTTTGTAGCTTAGCATCATTTATTTAATTTTTCACCATTTTCATCAAACTGACAAGAATTATTTACAAGCAAAGTATTGTGAGAAATTTACAGAATTAAGTGCTTAACTAAAATAACGTTAAGGGCGGATAACTGCGAATAAGTTAAGGTTTTGACTGAAACAGTCATATAAATGCTTAACTATAAAGTAGTTATAGTCCTTTTACGTCTCTATAGTCAAGAATAATCCGATAACGTAATTGTAGTTAAGTAAAACACCAGAAAATAATCTTCACATCCGGCAGTTAAGGTATTTTAACGTACATTAAGCGAAGAAGTGTGGGTTAGACGCTTTCAAGTGATGAAATCATCATAAAATATGTTACTTAACGGCCTACAAAATGTTCGTATCTTTAAAACTATTTATGTTGTAAAAATGTTTCTTAGACAGAAAGATAGAGAATTTTGAACTCTATCACTTTCTATTAAAAAGTAAAAAAACACAATTTGAGGGTTAACGGCTTTCTAGTTAAAGGACGGCAGTATTTTCATCCTGCAACTAGTTTTCTGTTATTAATTCAATCTGCCTACTAGCCTTTTCCCAACTATGTTAGGGTCAGCTTCTAGTCTAACCGGATGCAGCTGAATACATGGAGCGACTGCCTATCTGACCTCCACAAACCTATTATCTGGGTAATACGATAACCCTTGGTAAGACTGGTTGTCAGACTTTTGGGCTTCTGACGACCCGTAACGACTGTGACAGATCCACGAATGACAGCTGGGACCAACAGTAACATGCTTTCCGAATCACGGAGGAGTCTCGGTATGTAAAGATGGTCACCCATCCGCGGACCAACCCTGGCAAGCGAAGCTTAACCTGATGGATAGACCCGGTTGTATTACTTAGCCACGTGTTCCTCCTTTTCTGCTATTAATTAAGCAACAGAATTATAGTGTAAAGAAAAAACATAGGTACCTACTTGGTATCAAAAGCTTTTTAAGTAAATATAAAATATTTTTGTTCCTCAAGTCTAGCCCACAGTTAAAATTATTCATATAAAAATTGAGACAGTAACTGACTGCTAACTCTTTTTACGCAGGTAATGAAATCATCCATTATCTACTCCTAGACAAGCTAGCAAGGAATACCAAATTAAATTAGTTTTTAGGGTTCCGTACCCAAATAAAACGTACCTACGTAAACATAGAACTTTAATATTTTCTTAATAAGCAATGTTGTGTGTGTTTAATGACTTTTTTATTGGCTTATCTTTAAGTGTAATAAGAACATTTACGCCTCAAGCTTTTAAGAAAATATTAAAGTTCTATGTTTCCGTAAGTTTTATTCAGTACTTCTTTGTTCATAAAAAGCTTGTTTTTAAAAAGATTTTTGGTTATTTTTTTTTCTTTCTTTCATTAACCTGAATGACCGCGGACGGGCCGCGCGCGGACCAAAAACTATTGTAGTTAATTAGAAAGTCCTTGAAGAATTAAAGGGGAACCCACACAAGTAACTTGTTTTTTGCTTTATTGTACGGTGGTACGGAGCCTTTCGTGTGCGAGTCCGACTCGCACTTGGCCAGTTTTTCTTTCATTAGCAGATACCAAGGTACCAAGTTACCAAGTTTCATAAAACAAACTAATACCTTTAAAATGTTCCTGACAAAAATTGCAAATAGCAAGAATTCTATTTCTTCAAGGCGGACCGGATAAAACTTAGAGGATATTTTTAAACTCTCCGACGTGAGCCGATGTAAACTGAATACGAAATTTGCTAGCACTTACGAAAATCAAGTGTCTTAGAAGTGTTACTGTTCGACGGGGTTTAAATAATCACTTACATATATTATAAAACAAAGTCCTCCACCGCGTCTGTCTGTCTGTCGTCCTATACCCGATAAACCCCAAATACTACTGCACCGATTTTCATGCTGTTTTCACAAATGGGTAGAGTGATTCTCGAGTAAGGTTTTAGTATATAATAACCGACATTCACGCGGGCGAAGTTGCGGGAATCAGTTGGTTTTTAAATAAATGCAACACACTGCATATTACCTGTAGGTTAGTTTGTTTGGCTTTCTTAATAGCCTACTACCTACCTAGACCTATTGTAATAATGTAAGATTTTCATGCTGAGTTGGACTCCCATTTGGTGCAACGTTTAGACGCACACCGTACTTTGTTATTTTTTAAAGTGTATCATAGACAATATTGTCATCACTGTGTCTAGTTTAGTTTTCTTTTATTGTTTCAATTTTTATTTTTTTTAACTTGGCTCCTTGTAGCTATTTATTTAACCGTGTTTTTATATGTTGTGCTGTCTTTTGTGTGCACCAAATAAACGTTTTATCTATCTATCTATCTATCTAACCATGTCCCAAAAATCGCCTTCAAAATATTCCCATAAAAATATAACCGACTACAAAATCATCCAAAAATACCGTAACTATGAGAATATCTATGATTAGAAATCTTACCAAACTTCGTCGTAGGTAGGAAGTTATAAAAGTGTCATTACTAAAACCGATGCCTACAAACTTTGCCTATGCCGCAAACTTTATTACGGAGAAATCGAATTTACCTCATTGGTCTTATGGTGTTCTGGTCCAAGGAATCAGACATTTTCTGGCCAACAGCCAACATTGGAACGAACTACTGGTCTTTTTACTTTTAATACTCTTAAGTTTGATGCAGTGTACTGCCCAACTTATAAGGAAACTGAGATTAATATCTTTTATTTTGCTAAGAGGTTTAGCTCAAATTGCTTTCTGGGAAAACTGGGTTACATGATTTTTTAGTGTTCTTGTAAGATGTTTAGAGGGATGCGTTCCTACTTTTACGTCTATTATTTTAGTGCTTAATTAAGTTTTTTTTTTTGCCATGACTTATTGCTTTATTTATAAGGCATCCGCCGGATGCCATTCATAAAAAAGTGCGAAAATATCGTACAATTTATCGAAAATCATTTATCATAAATATCATAGAAACTTAAATCATGATTATCTATACCTATTTTATCTTTCTAGAGATAACATTGTTTCGTTTTGTTGATATTTATATTCCAACCGCTGAATTTTCCACGAGGCATTCCACCTCTCAACTGAAAAAAAATCTCATCCAAAACGAACAAAAAACAATAATGTGACAGTCGTTTGACAACTCCTGCAATTCGGAACCATTGTGTTTCGCTTCCGTGTAAATAATTTTTAATTTCCTCTTATAATTTTCATTCTCTCCCTGTAGCCCTGTAAATGTCAGTGAATATAGCTTTATTTTCAACTCGGAGCGTTCATGAGCAAGTTTTTATTATGCCCATGTCGTTTGTCACTCCGAGACAGAGGGAAGTGTTAATTTGACAGGGGATCTCATGCCATACTGACCCAGTTGCGTACTAGATTACTTTATGCTTCGTGTTGACCTGTCACAATTTTTCGAATCGTTATAAATAGGGATGTTGGCAATTTTTTTTTTTCCGTCATGTTGATTATAAAAAAATATTAGCCTCGTATTTTTTTAGGTAATCAAGAAATTACGGCAATACATTGAATTAAAATGTGGCAAGACGTCTCTGGTCGGTATATTTTACACTGACCTGTGACGTAGCGAGCCCCCACTCCCCAACTGTAATGCGTTTTATCTTAATGATTTTTTATTAATATGATAAAGCAAGAAATACGTGTCTAATACTAAAATACTTTTTATTATCTGACTGACGGACTAAATGGTTTTTTTTTCCTCTTTCAACATCCCTATTGTGTTGGAATGTTGTCTTCTTGTAGGTCGTTTGTGAGATATAAATATTTCAGGATTTTCTCTTTCAGACAGTGTTTTGATCCGTCACTGTCCCCTGTCATGTTCATCTTTTGAGTGGAGAGAAGATTACATGACATTTATTGTAACACCCATGGGTAACATTCACTATTTAATTACACCAAATACAGGTAAACTAAAATAATAATATCATCCCACATGCATCACACGCTCTCATGGTCGCATTTTACGACAATAGCAACCACGCTTTTAATGAAACCGTGAATTCTAAATTACCCGTTATTCTGTAAGCATTTTCCACACAGGAATAAAGTTCAAAAATAAACACTATCAAAGGACACCGACCTCGCTCAGGTAGTTTTAAAAGTCGTAAATATTTGAGCAAGCAATTCCCAATTCCGGGGGTGTATAAATCTGACAGATGAAAAGTTCATAACTAGGAAACTAATTGGTCCCAAATGGCCCGATAGTCATAGTGGATGACTCCTATGGGACGAAATAAACCTGCGAGTATGTAGAAATACTCGTATTTTGTTTAAGGTAAACAATAGTGTTATGATTGTTGTATTTACTTTCTTCTTTGTCTTTTTCATTTGTTTTTCGTTCATTTGTTTATTACACAAAAATGACCTTTATGTAAAGGGTATCATATCTCTGACATTTCGGCACATATTTTCGTGAGGATTAGGTACTTTGCTGACTTTGTATTGTTATTCATAGTTGTGTTTACTGGAGAACTTAGTTTAATTTGGGATTTACTTACTTTCTTTGAAATAATAGAAAGTTTTTCGTTTACAGACGTCAAATTATGAGAACACGCAAAAGTCTGTGTAGTAATTATTTACGTTCTCATGATTTGTTTATTTATTTAGGTACTTACTTAAAACAATTACAAGAAGGACTAACTTTGTTTAATCTACATAATTATTGCAAGTACTTACCTAAGTATTTTACTTCTATTAAGCGTTTTGGCTCTGTTAAGGCTCTTACATATTGGCGCGACTTGTCTTGCGACGCGACGCCGCGCCGGCGGCGGCGCCGCCGGTATTGTTCTGCCGTGAAGTTTCTCAGAAATTGTTTTGTTAAAAGTCGGGTCGCGCGACACGTCGCGCCTTTACAAATGAACGACTCAGATTCACTTCCTAGACTTCATCTACACACGTTTTCTAAAATTAAAATGATTTAAGTACGAATTAAAAAATGATTTAGCATCCACTACTCTCACACACGATTCCACTAAATTGAATACAGCTGCCGTCAGAGCCATAAAATAGCATCGTCCAAACATAAGCGACAACGACCACTTTCGTCTATGAAAACCAAAATATAATGACACGTCTTCCCTCACCCTAATTGGTGGAAAGCAAGCACCGACAGTGAGATTAGAGGGGTCAAATTAAATCAGTCGTGTTGTATTCAAAGAGCGAGTGCGATTTTATGATCCGTGAATATCGCGCAGGCATTTCTAGATGTTCGGATCACATTTTTATTGTTATGGAAATACGAGTTTCCCGTTAGTTGGAAATTTCAAAAGGGTCGATTAGGATGTCTGGTTTT
The DNA here is from genome assembly GCA_949152455.1 of Lithophane leautieri. Lineage (NCBI taxonomy): Eukaryota > Metazoa > Arthropoda > Insecta > Lepidoptera > Noctuidae > Lithophane > Lithophane leautieri. Next base: position 5,311,786 of record OX424469.1, on the reverse strand, counting down.
GAAGGTTCTGCACAATACGGAGTCCCCCTCCCTATTTGTAAGATGTACCCCCGGTTGAGTTGGGCTGCATTCCTTTCAAGGGCTTCCAGAATTTTTAGCTCGAAGATTTCTTTGTGATGTTGGAGTGACTTTTAAAGTTCGCGGTATTGAATTATGGTTCGTACGCTCGATTGAATTTTTACTACGCCGTGAAAATTTTCTTTTAAACTCGCATATTTTTTATGTATGGGGGCTTTAAGAATGCGTGTTGATTTATTTAGTTACGAAAGTGAATAAATTGTCCCTTTTCAAAATTGTAATATTGAATTAAGTATATATATTTATGAACTACGCAGAGAGCTTTTAAAATAGTTTTTAGAGCTTTATCTACCAATAAACAGAAAATCAAATGATAGCGATGTGTTTTATCGTTTTCGTCTTGGTCGGTGTACTTAGTAGGAAAAACAATCAGTAAGAAACTAACTGATCACACTTATTAGGCTATACCAAATGTAATAATTTTAGTAAAATTAAACCCAAGGGTATAATAAGGCCCTTTAAATTCGCCAACAAAGTTTTTTTCTGACCGTTACAAAACGCTGACTTAAAACAACATTACCAACACATGTTACAGCCATTCAAAAGTCTAGGCTGCAACAGATGAAGCCAAGTTCTGGTCACACAAACTATGGAATCGACTGACGAAATTTTATTGAATTTTCCGTCCAATATAAGAGCCAAGCCGTTATTGATGGACGTGCCGTGACGTGGCATCAGCGCTAAAATAGCGCATTTTGCCGAAAAGCTACGTCAAATATGAAATAAGTATAATTCTGGATATCAATTTAAGATTTTTACGATGGATACTAAAAATATTGCTCAAGTTGGCTTAAAATAAAATTTTGTTGATTTTAGGTTGAAGGCACGCCAAAAATTCACTACTGCATGTGTTACGTTTTTTTCGTTTCAACTTAAACTAAAAGTGCAAGGCAGAAATTACAATTACTTAAAATAACTTTAGAAGACTACTAGCTTAGCTATTTTACTTCCGACAACAAATTTTCAATTCAACTGCAACCTGTCTTTGGTATAATTATAAATTCTTTGACTTGACTTAATTTTTTTTCCCCAAATCTACAAACTTTACGCTCTTCCAAAATAATTACGTAGGTACCATTTTAGCGGTCCAATTGGTGATGGAATACGGAACAATGTTTCATATCAAATTTGGGACAACTTTATATCTTTTTAGGAAGGCATATCGATCACCAGCGATGGAGATATGAGAAAATCGCGTAACTGGGTGTTCCATGGGTTGTTGTATGTATTTGATAGATTGGATACTACATGGTACATGCTACAAATTGCTTCAATAACGTATCTCTCAAGGAACGGATTGATTGATCTGCTGCTAAAGATTTTTGCATGGAATAGATAGTCTGATTAGTTCAGCACCCTAATTGCATAATGCAATATCCATCACAATCTGAATGATTTTGAAGGATATTGCTAATATGAAAAAATTGTCGGCTCAACAACATAAATAACGCAGTGAATGTTGTTAAACTGTCAAAATGAAAGCCTACCAAAATTAATACCGTGTGTTGCGCAATTACCTCACTGGTCTTCTTGAGAGTTTCTTTCCTTGGTCAAAACGAGAAAAAGCTTGAGTAGGTCAAGTCAGATAAGGATAACCAACACCATCTTTTCGCTGTAGAAAATTTAGGTAAGTATTTTAGTCGACCTCATAATTTAATTATCAACTTTTGACATAAAATCCCAGTCAATTGAAATTTACTAACATTGAACTATGTATTAGTCAAGAAATTAAAAATAGACCTTGTCGTATCAGGATGTGCAAGCGAAATTCTACCTAAGGGTCACGAGATCAACTATACATACTTTCAACAACTTTTCTACATGATTGTAAAATATTTTTTCTTACTAAGTAAATATTAGCAGCCTTTCAGCTGCAGTGCTTTAATATGACCGACAGTTTTGAAAGCAATAAACAGCTCCATATTAATCGCCTATCATTTATTACATAACAAACTAGTAGAACAGATCACATGGAACATAACGAACTAACCACACGTTGATTTGATCCGGAACAAATAAATCATGGCCCTAAACGAACCTTCACTGTTTAAATATTCTGCTCCCGAGGGGTTCAGTGCAAAACAACGCACTCATGCATTTTTAGTCAGTATTGCACTGGTGAGCGAGCGAACTTTAATACGATTACATTAATTTGATAGGAAAGTGACTGTATTTAATTATGCGTTTCTTTGTTATATGCTATTAATATATTTTGTTTAAATGTATGCAGCATGTATCAGAAAGGTGATTTATGTATGTGGTGCAGACCATCAAACTGAACTAATTCTCAGCCGTCCCATGCATTTGGGTCAAGTAGGTATTGAAGATTTTTAACACATACTTAAATTTTACCACACCTTTCTGAAGCATGCTGTATAAGGTCTATTTTAATTAACTAGCTAAACTTTACAGACGTGATTATCGATATCTAATAACAAAAAACAAAAAAAAGTACTCTTAAAACTCAAAATTACCTACATGTAACTGCAGAAGATGATGGAATCAACGGCCGCTGGTTGTGTAATACCTTGGAAATAATGAGTTTAGAATATCTTTTCGAAATAAAAGAGGCATCCTCAGAGTTCGCGAGTGGTCAATCGTCATGCAGAGGATGCCTCGTTGAGAGGTGGAATACGTGTCGATTTCTAATAGGGTTTTTTTGACTCTTGAGGAATAGTTAAGCGGAATAGGTTCATCACGTCGGGGTCACCAATTTAGGGGTATGAGAAACAGGTTGTAAAGTTCACTCATCCTCCCTTTTCTATGGTAGATGAGTGAACTTTAATATCGATTCCTCATACCCCTAAACTACTAAATATATCTACGTCTATTGTATTTTATAATTATTCAAATTAAGGAAAATATAAAATCGAACTCTTTACGTAAATTACCTTTTTACCAAGACACACTAACAAGCAGTACGTACTTGACTCGATATAAAGACTTTTTTGTAAAATACAACGCTAAATACGGTGATATATGAAAGAGACTTGTTGAAACACTCCAGTAACGGTTCAAATCTCGCAGAAAAGCAAGATGGATGTGTGCTGCACATTTGATGCCTGAAAATGTGAGACGGCGACTGTAGATTACTTTTGGGGTTCCTTGTCTAGAAGTGTAGGTAGGAAATCTGCTGAAAAAGGTCCAGGATAGTAAACATGCCCGGAGGACACGGTGGAGCATACGGTTGAGGTGTGCCCTGCTTGGGCGGAGCACCGCCGTGTCCTCGCGGAGGCGATTGGCGGCAGTGACCTCTCGCGTCCGGCCCTGGTTCAGGCCATGGTACGGAGCGAGAGGGCATGGGAAGCCGTCACCTCCTTCTGCGAAGCAGTAATGCGGAACGCGTGAGGGAAAGGCAAAGTTTGCGCCCTCACGCCCCTAACCGCCGCCGTTGGAGACGCCCTGGGCGTCGGGAATCCCAGGCGGATTTCCGGCCACCATAGGCGCGGGCTTGCGGACGGCGAGCAACGGGCAGCTCGCCGTCCGATAAGGACCAGGCCCGGGTCGATGGCGCGTCGTGTTCCACGCGCGCCTCAAAGAGATGTCAGCAAAATTGACGGGGTCCAATAGGACCGATGCCTGCCAGGGTTGCGGGAAAGTCCGAAAGGGATACCGGGACCTTGGCAACAGGCAAATGAAGGAACACGGGTGGGTTTTAGTCAGTAAAAGTCTGACACGCCCTTCCGCTCCGCCCAGAGCGGGAGAAGTCATTGGATGATTTCCCACCCTCAAAAAAAAAAAAAAAGGATAGTAAACATAGATACTTTGATTTTAGTACTTCTAGTTTTGAAAAAGTTTTTCTCAAACTTTGAAGTCCAAATCTAATTAAAATAACTATTTATTAGATAAATACTTCAAATAGTACTAGTGATAGGAAAACAGTCCAAAGAAAACAAAAATAAAGTAAACTATAACAAATACAAAACAGCTGCTTGTTATTAACCTTCTCGGAAGATGCGTCATAAAATTATGAGGCTGACAAGTTGATTCATAAGGCATTAAAAACATATTCTAAATAAAACCAAGAGAAAAAATACGTGTTAAAATCTTACGAGTATACCCTATTCTCAGAAAATATTGATGTTTTCAAAATGAATCATTTAATTATTCACTCTTTTGATTAATTCTTCTGGTTTTTTGATATATAAAGATATTGTAACATAACATCATGCCTGTATTCTCGATACTCAATACTCAATATCTTTATTGCTTTACCATAATGTGTACTTAGGTGGTAACTATATAATTTAGATCATTATGGACCCTGTAGGGCACAGCAGAAGGGTAGGAGAGAGAAAGCCCTGTTTAAGGAGATCATTAAGTTGTTATTGTGGGAACAAGTTTTAACTTACATATAATCAAAATCAGGGGATACTAACATCTCGCTTAACTATTATTTAAGTATTATTTTATCTGCAAAAATGTACTTAAATATTTTAGATTATTTTTATATACCTGTACAGTCACGAGCACCAATATGTATACACTTAGCAACTTTTAAAAGTGATTTTCTCCTACTTTATTGATTGTAATTATAATTTTATAGCGAACATTGTATTTTGGAACCCATATTATTATGAAATAGGTATCATCTCAAAGTTACAATCGTTATTCCACGAAAAAATGGTTATTGAATTTTGCTAAGTGTATACATATTTTTGCTCGTGACTGCACTCCTTACTTCTCCGGAGGGTATGGCAGAGGTGTACGTATAGTAATAGGGGGTGAGCCTATTGCCATCAACCGGGCACAAATCCAGACTCCGGGCTGCTACAGACACATTCCAGTTGGAAAAACCCAATAATACCTTGCCCGACCCGGGAATCGAACCCAGGACCTCATGGTCAGCAATAGCGCTTGCGACCACAACACCAACGAGGCAATGTGTTAGGTAGTTATGCTATGAAATATTTTAGGACACGATTTTTGTTGGGAGTAGAAAATTGGTGGAGTAGACATAGTATATCATAGCTTGTGGAGCATTAGAATAATTAGGCATCAAAGCGAGGCAAAAAAACTCAAGTACTCACATACGGAACCCACAGAAAAGGTGCGACACAATTTCGACAATTTTTAAACTTCACAAGTTTTGAGGCATATTACGAGAACATACTTCAGAAATAGTATTTTCGAAATGAAAAATGAACTAAGTTGTGCTTTATTTTTCTTTGGAGTAAACGTAGCTACACTTAAAATGCATCAAACAGGATTGAGCGTACCAACTCGCATGTGTGGAGACGGGAGCAAAATAAGCTAGTAAATTTTTAAGCACAAGCTTCTAAAGGACTCATCTGTTTCAAAAGAGGAGTTGGAGCGATTATTTTTCTTGATCTACTTTCATACCACTCATAAATCATCATCATCATCATCATTTCAGTCGAAAGACGTACGACATTTCCCGAAAGACGTCCACTACTGGACATAAGCCTCCCCCAAGAACCGCCACTTCAACCGGTTCTGTGCTTTCACATCTAGCGGATTCTTGCGACCTTCACCGGGTCGTTGATCCACTTTGTGGGGAGGCCTTCCAACGCAACGCCTTCCGGTACGCGGAATACCACTAATACATGCTACTTTAATACATGTATTCAGCTGCATCCGGTTAGACTGGAAGCCGACCCCAACATAGTTGGGAAAAGGCTAGGCAGATGATGATGCTACTTTCATACCAATTAAGTTTTAGTATAATTATGTCGCAGTGACGGAAATCTACAGGAGCTTTTAGGAAGAATACATCATTGCTTAACACCGGTGACATAGAGGTCAAACGCAAGCCTATCAATAGAAAAAAAAGTATTAGTCATCAAGCAATGAATGGAAAATGTATGATACATATATAAACTGCTAGTGGCTTTGTGCCATTGCGGATTAAAAAGGATTGTCATTAGGTGTTAGGTCGTAATACTGTCGAAGATTGCCATTAAAAAGATCCTGAGAGTTATGGTATGTATTTTAGTCTGGAATCCCTAACCGCTGGGTATCCTGCATATCAGCATATCCTTTATTTTCGGCCAGTCTCTACAGTCTTGTGTGTGTGCGTCCACCTCTCCCCAGTATCCTCCTGTAACTCTGACGATGTCGTCAATCCAAGAAGGTTTCCTTCATCCCGATATTTTTGGGCCTAACCTTGACCAACATTCGGTAATTTGGGTCATAACCTTAATCCGTCGGCTATCTCCAGGTCTAGTCAGATTCTGTAAATAAAAGTAATTCTGTCAGTAACTTTTTTAATACAATAGTTCATCTCATTACATTACCACAACTCAACAGCGAGTTCGTGGAATCCGGGGATAAAAGTATTAACTTTAATTCAAACAAACTGCTCTATATTATTATGTACCCTATTATCATTCGTTAAATTCAGATTACGAGTACCATGAACTGCGGTATATAATACAAACAGCCATTAGGAGAGACTAACCAACTCAAGTAACGGCCCATTTATATGTAAATTTAGCAGTACAAAGATAATTTAAGGGATTTTACTTCTTAAGATCTATTTAAGGTCATAGGTGAGGATAGGAAGGGTAGGATATAAATTTTGTAAGTTTGAAATGTCAGCTATTTTCAGTACTTAGACAATTTATGAAGGAAGATATAGTAAGATCAGTGTCGGTTTAGGTTTTTGTACAGGTAGCTATCCTACTTTGGTCATGTGATATCGTTGTAACTTTGGACGGCTCATGGTTAATTCTATACTTTGAAATCTAGCTTAGTTAAGCATAGCTTTATGGTCCATTTTGTTACTGACCGTAGTACCACAGATTACTGAATAGTTACTACGTAACAGATACTTCACTCAGTAGAAAATTTCCAATACCTATTACGATAATTGCCTACTCCCTCGCGTCAACAACCACTGTATGCTAAAATGCGCCTAAATGCTCAAGCGTACAGCAGTGATTGCTTCGCACCGCGCGATTCCACAGTAATCGCAGGGCTGCCTCTTCGATAAAATTAAATTAACATAACTTTTTATCTATGTTATTGAGAACTGTGAATATGTTCTGACTTTTATGTTTAAATTTTATCATTTATAAAATATTTAACCAACTTAAAAAAAAGGAGGCGATCAGACATACAGGCCAAACTGAGAAGTTTGACTTGTATGGTTTGTAGGTATGTATGTTTGTGCGCGATAATCTCGCGTTTGGCTAAACCGATATCGATGCGGTTTTCAGAAAAGGATTTGTTACATTTAGGAGAACGTTTTAAAATAAGTATAATACTTCTTAGTTTGATGATGATCTTCGGAGATGTTCACTAGAAATGAAAAAAAAAAGCCTTAAAAAAAGAGAACCGACTTCAAATAAAGCACTAAGCCGTAAGAAATAATTTGTTTTTTTTTATGTTAGTGCTAACAGCTGGTAATTACGAATCGAAAAAGCACCGACATCAAAGAAGAAATTATTTCTTACGGTTTAGTGTTTTGAAGTCGGTTCTCTTTTTTAAAGTTTGTTTTATTATATTTGTAAGTTTGTTTTGTTTTATATATTGGTGCTGACTGTGGAAGAAACCTAGATAAAACATAATTATAGGCATCGTAATACGCGTACGAACGAACAGCACTATTAAAATTGAACGGCGTGCGCGCGCTTCGCTTGCGAAAACCGCACTGAATTTGATCCGCCGGCGGACCGAGACCGCTCGGCTGGGCGGTAGGCACTTATAGCGCGCAAGTACATGGAGTGACGGAGGCCTGGTAGTACTGTCCCCAGTTCGATTTCAGAACATGATTAAAACAGGTAGATGAAATTTTACTATAAAAACTTCGCTAAAATGCTATTGACAGAAAAATCTACAGATATGCACCAATTAACTTATTTAGATTTCTTAACGAGGTAATTTCCTGCTCAACGCTATGATGATTTGCAAAAAAAGTAAGCCATAATCAAATTCATACAGACCGCTGATTAAATAGAAAAAAAAACTAATAACACTAGACTTACAACAAAAACCTTGCATCTGCAACCAATGAACATTTAACAACAAAATAGTCTGTTACAGAAGGCCAGCTCTAAACAAAAACAGGCGAAACACACTTAGACGCGTATGTGTGCCATCTTAAACTGTCTCAAATGAATGCCAACTGCGAATGCACATACACTCGCTGTGAGCCGTATCTACGTGTGCGTACAAGTTCGCTCGTTGTATGGAGCTGACCTTCTGTGCCTCACTATTTTGTGATTAAAGTCAATAACAAAACATAGCCCTAACAACAAAAAGCACAACCAATCAAAACATAATGAGCTCAACTCAGATATAATCAAGGGAAAAAATCCAATGTTTAACAAACAGGCATTTAGAGCTAAACAAGTTTCAACATGTCATCAATCATAAGGCGGATTGACGGACGGTGTCAAGTATGACAGTAATGAAATTTTACGCCCGCATCATTGCATTTGCTTCAGTAATTACGTGTTAAACTGGACGGGTTATATGCCAGATTATTTTATTGATACTCTCCGTGGAATGTCGTTAAAAAAATTGGTTGGCGCCTTTGTTTTTTTTTTAGTTGAGAGGAAGCTGAGTAACATACTTAGATTTACTTATAATACTATGGCACATTATTAACTTTTTATGGTTTTTCTTCAATAACTCTTTTCTCAAGGTTATTCACCACTTCACACTAACAGCTATATTTACTCATAAATCTTAATAAGGTCTTGTTCCAATTCATGAGTCAATCTTGAAAATAAACATTTCAGTCAGACCGCGTTTAATGACCAGGGCCTGCCAAAAAATAAACAAAAATGTAACCCTAAAAATTTATACAGGCATATCATATAGTCACGCTATTCTCAAAGGAATATCATAATACCTTAACCGTAATCCAATCTTGTATCACGAATGTCAAATTATAATTTACGCCAGTCAACCCTTTAAATGCAGGCTCCATTTCTTTAACTGAAACCAGGGCGAGCTAATAAGACACGTATTAAAAAGCTCTTAAATCGAAACGGCATAACACAGAAGCAACAAAAACTGACATCGAAATGTGGATACGAATAAAGAAGACGCTCTGTGACAGTCGGAGATTCCAAGATATAAAAATACAAACATAAATCTGCTGCTACCGAAGTCGCTGTTAAAGGGAATGTAAGTCTTGGAGCTGTTGGAATAAATGTGAATGTTGTGGATGATTCGGTAGCAACAGATGAATGGTGATCTCGATGTCTTTAGGTGTAAATTATTCAAACGCGGCTCATCCAACGACGCTCGGCTGATTCTACTTTTTTACCGCCGTAAGCCCGTCTTTAAACATAAACGAAGGAATTATTTAGAGAGCCGGATCAAGAATTAAACCACAAGGTGTCACTGGTGAATGCTGATTACGACCCAAATCAAGGTTCTGGGAGAATTTTTAAGTGACAGTATCGGAGGGTTCGCTCTTTGTTGTGAATTTTAAAATATACACCAAATGAGAACTGAGCGAATTTTTTATAATCTCCCTGTGACCCCCACTACACACACTTATTGTATTGGTACAGTTTTAATATCAGAAGAATCAATACGAAAAACAAAAAAACTAATAAATTCAAAGACCAGCGGGCTTAAAACAGTTCACAATAGGAAAATATTATCATCGTAAAATGTCACAAACTGAAAATTCATATTAATTAGATTCTATGGAGATTCGTAAAATGGTCCACATATTATGAATTGCTTTTGGATCAAATTAGAGGAATTGCTAATGACAGCTGGAAAATCAGGAAATGAATTTTTTTTAGAGGAATTGCTAATATGTCCGTTTAGGTCCCCTGAACAATAGTAATTTTAACAGTTTCTGTGTCTTGTAACTCTACACTCTACAGTTGAATTCTCGCTTTGAAAGATACTATTTGTCGACTGCAAATTCTAACCCGCATGAGCCAAGAAACATAGTTTTAAGCTCAAAATGAGATAGGAATTGTTGCAAACTCATGAGCATGCCAAATGCTTTAAAGCTTTATCACTCGCTTGTTCTAATTTAGTTACCTACTCGTATTTTATTACAGTGAGAATGTCTGTGTTTATTTACAGTTATCTACTTTGCTAAGTTTAGTGATACTTTCGGAACTACTTCTAAAGTTTTTATGTTGCTTCCATTTATTAGCAGTGCTGAAAATGCTGACTTACTTGATGCAAACTTATAATAATTGCTTACTTAGATTTGTGATTTGTTAAAATTAAAACCACATTTTGATCACTTTAGTAGAGGTTGCTCTAAAACCATTAAAGAAAATAGTTCCCAAAGCAATCCAAGTCCATAATCACAACATTCACCACTTATGAACTGAAAACTATTCTTGTAGCTGTCGTAAACTCTTATCGGGGTTAAAATGGCGTCCGTAATTACACAAAACGTCAATAATAGTATATAATTAAAGCGGCAGTGTCTGGAAATAGCGAAATTGATTAGAGAAATTATGTATAATGTGTCGACGATTGTGAGTTCCACTTGATTCTAATAGAACCGTATTATGTGTGTTTTACGTTGATTTGTGCTACAGAAATGGCAGTAAATGGATTTTGAACTGCATAGTAACCTAATGTTAGCTAAATGAACCAATATTATCTAAAAAACTGTAGGCAAGATGATTCTTTTAAGATTTTGTATTAAACCAATTCAAGAGGATTCAATAATGAATACATTTTTAGGTTACCATTAATATTCATGGCTTTTCCCAGGATCATCTCCAATTATGTTTTTTTTTAACCAAATCTTTCTACACCACGAACCTACATTGTCTTCGCTAAGTACCTACACAAAAATGCTTAGTCAGAAGCTGTTTTGCACAAATTCTGATGAATTCACAACCAAATACGAGTATGTTATTCCTGTAGCCTCAGTTTTGTTTTTAACTTAAATACCTTTAATATTCGCAAAATAGTGGATAAACTGCATACCGATATACCGTTTCATAGCCACCTCAGGTTGCAACATTATCAAACGGAGCACACCGTATGGGGATCAGAAACCATGTAGGGACTAACGTGCGTGACAATATTCCACCATAAGCTTAGCGAGGTGTATGCGAGGCGTGACCTAAGCGAAAAACTACCGCCATTAAGAGGAAATAGGGTCGGTCTTTTTCTCCATACAAAAAGTCATAATTCGAGGTTCGGCTCTCGTCTATTTCCTCCTTCAGTATTCGACCAATTTGAAAGATATTTTATAAATTGAATAAGAAGAATATTTACTGTGCCCTATGTTTTTCGTTTTGATGATACATTATCTGTAGAAGAATGTATGGGGGCTCCCATACAACAACCGTGATTTGTTTGCCTTAAATATTTATATTATTCTGTTTTTTAGTTGTTGTTTTAGCGGCAACAGAAATACATCATCTGTGAAAATTTCAACTGTCTAACTATTACGGTTCATGAGATACAGCCTGGTGACAGACGGACAGACAGACAGACAGACGGACGGACAGCGGAGTCTTAATAATAGGGTCCCTTTTTACCCTTTGGGTACGGAACCCTAAAAAACAAAAATATAAATCTATTCTTTATTTTTTAAATACGTAATAACATAATAATGTCAAAATAAATAATAAATGTTTGGCATAATTTGTCATTTGTAGGAAATGAGTAATTGTCAGCAATCTGTTAATTTTTTAGGGAAAATTAGTATTATTTTTATAATTTGTTGACAGCCACAGGTTGTCACCTATTTACTATGATATTATTTATGTTTTATGTTGACCTCTTTCATTTAGTAGTATTATTGTTAACTAAAATAGCAAAAACATACCTACCTACTCGTAGCAAGGCGACGAAACTAGTTTCAGACGTACAAATTGTCATGGGACTCCCACACCACCCAATGAATTAATAAGCCCTTGCCAGATAGAAAAAAGTTTAAGAGACACCTAACCATTAATCGCCTCGCTTCCAATGTAGGACGAGCCTCTAGGTGCACATCGTGACCGCTTGGCCATTCGCCGCGCACAAATCGCGCCCATGTCGCGTGTAGTTTATAGTACTGCCGGCGGCATCTCACCATGCCCCTGTAGATACACGCCTTCCTTCGTGGACACCATTTTCGGTATTAAGGTTACATACAGACTGATATAAAGCGTCACTTTCTTGTTATAGAGCGAAGATTTCTACGCTGATAGCTGTGACGTGTGTGTGGTCGTCGATCGATGTTGGACCAGAAATGGTACGATGAACGGTTCAAATATTTTTTTAAGATTCTTTGAAATAATTTGCATTAAAAAAAGCCTTTTATTTCATTGCATGCAAGGTGATGTTTTGGACAACACTTGGTTGATGTTGATCAATATTCAATTTAGAAAAAAAAAATACATTTCCACCAAAATTGAAAAGCAGTGAAAACGCCATTCAAAAAATTATATGAAAGAGCGTTCACTCGTAGAAATAAACTCTGCCGTAAATAGCTATTTGAAAATTTCCCGCGTTGTGCATATTAAAACATTTCATTCGCCGTTTCAGTAGTTGCTCCGCGGGGCGTGCACAACTCTACGGGAGTTCGGTTGAGTGCGCACTACAAAGGTCGAATGTGATGTGTTTTCCTTTTATTTATGTGAACCTGGTGCACTGGGCCACGTCATTAATACATAACCTTCATACATTGAACGTTGGGCTTTTTTGAGAAGTAATAGAGTTTATTTTGCAGTGGCGGGAGAAAAATATAATTGTGGGGTTGTAATTAGCTAAGTGTGATGAAAATTGCGTGTTGTGTTTATGAGTTAATGTAACCTATAAATGAGTGACATTAATTTTTGATGTTGATATCAAACTAACATTAAAACTAAAACTCCACACCACTTACTTACTACTGAAACTTCAAATCAAATCAAATCAAATCCATTTATTCGCATGAAAGTAGGTTTACAATTTGCATGGTCTTATAATTTTCACACACACTTCACAAGATTTCACATCTAACTATCGTGAAGGATAAATTGCAACAAAAACTGTAAATAAACAAAACGAGTTAACACTTTCCATCTACCCTCGCAATATTTCTCCCATTCTCTATCTAAAAAATCCAATTTCGTATCCGTCGACAACACGTGACGCCGAAAAAACGCCGAGTCTGACAAAGCCGTCATAAAGTCCCCAAGTAATTCATAAAGTGGGAAAGTGCCATTCCTCCTCCACCGAGACGATTCGTCGCACGAGTCACGACAGAGACCTATTAATTTTTACGATCCATTTAATTCTTTAACCTGGCGGAATCAATTTATAACAGTTTTATCGTCAGAGATTTAACGTGTGTTGTAAAGCTTCTGTCGGTGTCTCGATACAGTATTGCATCGCAAGCACGCTATTGAAAACCGAGTGAGAACTACTAATTGGATTTTCTACTTCATTTCGTATTGATAAAATGTGTGGCCATTGTACGGATAGCATCTGGTATTTGCCAGTGAAAGATTACGCTACGCAATGTTTCAATTCATTAAGGGGAAATTAATGACGAAAGCTTTCCAATATTTATTCGATTTGCATCTCAGAATGAACACGAAGTATCTGCCGACTGTTTATATTTCTAACGTTAAAGAACATCAGAAGGCCAATTCATCATGTGCCTAGCCTTTTCCCAACTATTTTGGGCTTCCAGTCTAACCGGATGCAGCTGAATACCAGTATTTTACATGGAGTGACTGCCTATCTGACCTCCATAACCCAGTAACTGGGTAATACGATACCCCTTGGCAAGACTGGTTGTCAGACTTTCGGGCTTCTGACGACCCGTAACGACTGTCAAAGATCCACAAATGACAGCCGGGACCAACGGCTTAACGTGCTTTCCGAGGCACGGAGGAGTCTCGGTGTGTAAAGATGGTCACCCATCTACGGACCAACCCCGGTAAGCGTAGCTTAATCTGATGGATCGACCCGCGTGGTTGTTATTACTTAGAAGGCCAATTCTCGTACTTCAAAAATGTTCACATTCAAGTCACAATCTGTCAACCTTGTCAAAAATGTTGGCAAATTGGTTGTATTTTTGACAGATCGCGAATGAGGTGCGAAGGCGAACGATCTTAAAAATTACGGGAATTGCCCCTCAGTTGAAAATAAGCCTTATAAACAAGCAAAGAAATAACCGTTTAGGTTCACCAATAGTAATGGCGGCTTGACAACATGATTATCTTACTCCACAACTCTAAGCCTAAATCATTTTGATGAAAACATTTTCGTACAACAGAAACGATATAATCCTCAGAGCAGAAACACAGAAGAACTTTTAAACATTGAATGTGAACACAAGGTCAAATAACAAAGAAAAGTAACCTCATTTATGTCACAACCCCTTTCAACATGAATACGCTGATTAAATTACATACAAAGAAGAGCATGAGCGATGTTGCGACCTCAAAAGAGCCTTGAAATTTCGCTACGAGATTAAAATCCGGGGAAAAACTAGAGGAAAATGATACGTGGAACTAAATGTTGAAGAAATAAAAGAGATTAATGGAAATCGAGAATTGATGAAAGGAACATTGTGTACATTGTGATGATTATATCTTTCCTTATGTTACGATCGGTCGGTAAAAGATATTATTATAAACAAACGAACGATTCGGGCTTAAAAAAAATATAGTTTTATTCATACAGTTAATGTCGTGTTGAGTTGTTATTATCGTTTTCTTTGTATTAGCCTAAAATTGGTCTACATTGTGGGGGTGGCCTTAATAAACATCAAATTAAATACATAAAGCCGGATTTCTCCATTGATAGTTTTAAGTGTAAATAAAAGATAATTATTACGGGTAAAATGTGAAAATATCAATGAATAACTATGTTTGCGCAACTAGTTTCTTAGTGTAAATTCGGCTTAATATAATCTCATAATTATTACAAAGTCAGAATTTTGACTTGTGCTTTTTGACCAAACGATAGCGATATAATAATAACGTGTGCTCGAGTAGACAAAACTGACCCAAAACCCAGAACTGGTAAAGTTTTTAATACCCTTGAGACATAACAAAATACCGGTAACCACCCAGTTATCGACGTTTCAGTAAACCCAGCAATGGGCAAGCGTGCGTTTCAATCGTAAATCAATGAGACTGCAGCCGCTTTGCATACTCAGCCATTAGCACAAACCAATGCGCGCGGGCCGCTGTTTTATAAGCGGATTACTGCGGTAAATAAAATATAAATAACTATGTGTTTACTTTGAAATATGTTGTTAATTATAACATAAACATAATTAATACAACAATTAATTAATTAATTAATTAAAATTTATGTTAATGTTAATTATAACATTAAGCATTAAGCAGTATTTGGAAGTTTAGTGCAAAGTTTACGAGGCAATTGTTAAGACGATACTGATACTTTTATGTCAGTTTCCAATTTTGTTAAGGAGTTTTAATACGAAGAGGAAAAGAATTCATTGTAATTATCGTCTTTTGTTTTGTGCAATACAATCATGTAAGTTTTTTAAAAGCTTAAAATGTTTCATTTAGTATTTATTTCAAGTGATAATTGCAAGCATTATTAATTTCATTTAAAGTGATCTTCAAATTACACCCTGAGATACCTGTTATCCAATGATATGAAATAAATACTACAGCTGCAATTGAAAATCTTCGATAGGTAGGTACTATTTCATTTTCAACAGTTTCGATTAATGGAATAAAGAACGCTTCAAATGTTTCGAATAAGTTTTGGTATTCAATATTCATTAGTATTATCGTGATTTGAATTCTCGTTTATAATATTAGAATTGGGCTTTTTACGAGTCGCCTTTCTTAGGTTTACCTGGTGAATTCCATATCCATTCCATTCCACGGTTGAAGATCGTTTTTGCCCTAAGGTCTTATCTCATCTCGTGGTGATTGGTACAGACGTTACAGCTTGACCGGCCTCCAAATTTCCCATCAACTTACGTCAAACTGGCCAGTTTTGCCTGATTGGATTGATGTATGAACCCTTTACGAACAAAAATACGCAGCAACACGTTTCGACATTTGATTTCCATGTCGATCGTGGAACTCTGTAAATTGGTGTCATGCGCGCGTGACTGCTATTTTGATACAAACTAGATTTTAACAACCGTTTGTTTTGTTTGCGGGACTTTTTTCAATGTTAGCTATGTTTAGTTAACATTTGTAACCTTTTTCACATGCCGAATACTGGCTGAAAATTCAGTTGTAAATGTTCATAATTATTATATTCGATTTTTTACCTAAGAATTATAATTATGCTTTCAACACTTGCTCCAAAATATAGAGTGTAATTCATCACTGAATATTCAGAGTGGTTAATATTAACTAATATTTCTGTAACTGTGAAAAACATGATTTTCAAACAGTTTATTAAACCCTGCATAACTTGTTAAGGTGTGTCCAAACATTGCGCGGCAAGAGCGCGGCAGCAACGTGCGGCATTTGCAGGACACATTTCTGCCGCGCTCTACTTACAACTAAACCGACGAATGTTTGCGCGGCAGTACTGCTCGACATATCCGAGACACGCTGCGCACTTCAGTTGGCATGAAAGCGATTGCGTGTGTCATAGCTCTGCTTATAAATATCGTCCAAACACAATTACTGACGAATGTTTGATATAAATATTTGTGCGCAGCAGGTAGGCAGAAGCGTTCGCGCGCGGCAGTCGTCCAAACACAGCGCGGCAGACCGCACACGGCAGCCGTGCATGATTGCCTTGCTGCTCAATATCTGGACACACCTTTAGGGAGACCTAACGATACTCCGCATAAAAGACAAAACATTAGACCTATCAGATAAAAAGTACGGCTTCATTTAGAGCCGTTCCCAAGATCATAGATAGCTGTGGATTAATACTGACCATTTCTCAACAGTGTCCTACAGCCTGAATGTTAAATCGAATAGAAAATTTAGAATCAGTTAGATCTTACTGCACTAGACATGAAATATAGGCTCAAGACGTTTGCAAACTTATACATATTTACTTGTAGATTTCTAAGTAATTATTCATTGAATCTGGTTGCAAATTAGTTACTCCTGAGAAAATTTAATTTGAAACAAATGTTTATAAGCCTTCTTAAAATGTTACACTGCTAAATAAATAGCAAATTTTTAATCTGTTGCATTTGAACCCATACTTTTACTGCACCCTAATTGCGTAATACACGATCAATCACAATCTGAATCGCTTTGAAACAGATTGGTAATCCATTGCTTCATAAGTTCTAAAAAAATGCTACTCAGCAACGTAAATAACACAATGAATGTTGTTGAACTGTCAAAATAAAACAGATTAGTCTTAATCGTTTAAGAAAATGTGTTTCGCAATTATCTAGCTGGTCATAATTATATGAAAAACGATGCAAAAGCTTTATGATTATAGTATCCAAATTCAAATGAAACCTCATTAAAATCCATAACACCAATTCACATACTAAAATCAACGTCATTAACAGACAACTCATACATACTCGTACATCAAATAACGCAAATCCGTTTATAACACGCGCACTAATCAAAACTGATCGGTTGAATCAGAGAGTTTGCAGTGCATGCATTGAAATCATAAATCAATTGGATAGCCTATTACTTTGTGTGTTCAGCCATTAGCTAGCTTCCATGTCGATGTAAGTGCAACCCCTAACTTGGAAACTGACGATATTGTAAACTAAGCCGGGTATAGTGCTGCAAAATTGAGCGTCGCAATTAGATATTATTCGAAGCAGCTTGTTTATTATTCGAAGCGGAGATAAACTCGATAAAATAATAATAATAATATTGTATTTTTTTATCCCGTATTTATTAAAAAAAAAATTAATAATTAGTATTCATAATTATGTATGAATAAGATTTAAATTACTTCTACGTACTTCTGGTATGGTAACAAAATGTTTCTTAATTTTATTCGACAAAATAAAAATCTTCCTACACATCACTGCTCTTCCTGACATCTTTATGATCTTTGAGCTATGAACTAGAAACGATATGCCTTCATTATAGACTACTTATACTTCATTACATGACTACAAATGATATGTAAAGTAGGCAGCCATTATTTAATTTAAGGGGGATGCGCTAAGGTAGCCCGCGAAAATCAAATTGTCTTAAGTTTTTTGCAATTTGTAGGTCAGTGTCAGGTTGTGTGTTGATCTAAATATGATTCGCGACCGTTTCATGAAATAGTCATTCAATAGGGTAATATGAACTGAGAGAGTTATATTGATGAATTTTATGACCACAATTCTAATAATAAATACTTGATACGGCCGCGAATCATATTTAGATCAACATACAACCTGATACTGACATGCAAATTGCAAAAAACGTAAAATTTGAATTTCTCGGGTTACCCTGACCCTTTCACCTTAAGGTAATTGAGATGAGTTGTTACTTTGTTAGAATATTCTAGCCATAGCTGGGGTGCATTTTTTTAACATAAATATTGTTATTTAAATGTAAGCCTATTAATAGGAGGGAGAGGCTTCGCTATAGTGATTAAACGCACATTATTACTATAATAGCTTGTTAGTACTTTTTAACATGAATTCCCAGCCATAGACCTCGACACATCCATAGTGCTTTTTCTCAATTTATTTAAACTATTCAAGTTACTACCACCCCTAAAAAATATCTAGAAAGAATCTATTTAACAGTTCCTATCAACTGCCATTGTTAACAACAAGGTATGAAAAGTCACAAAGGTTCCCCACACTGCACGCACATACAACTTATAACTGATGGCGGAAAATCAATTTCCATCGACCCCCGACGGCCCTGACGTCTCACTTACTACACACCCTCCCCTACCACTGATCTTGCTGTTTTTCACCTTCGTTACACACGTCAAAATAAACAAAAAATGATGAATAGACTCGCTAAGGAAATCACCTAATGTGAATTTTAATGATTCGTGGTAAGGGTCGCGTAATAGATGTTATTTTCTTTGGAGGGGTTCCTCGCTAAATGGCATAGAAGATCAATTGATGGTTACTAAGTATTATTATTGGTTTCTCATGGCCATTCGATCAAGTCTTGTATGAAAGTCGTCCCAAATCAACGTTTGCGCAGGAGCTTACTACTGAATATACTTAAGGTTTTTTTAATGTTAAAATTCAAATAATTTATTTCAATTAGGCACGTAAAAGGCACTTTAGACCGTCAAAAACAAAGAAATAGAACTGATTCTAGTCGCCCTTTCCAAAAGGTAGTTTTCGTATGTCGAAGAATGGGCAAGAAACTCCACCGTTACTGAGTAGGACGTCCAAATTCTAACCCAGGTCATCTTGGTTACGCATCGAGATGCCTGGACCTCGTGTTATGGCGTAGAGACGCTTCAGTTGGTCCCGGTTGTTATGGGAGTATAACAGTCGCCCGGACAGTCGGATGTCAAAAAGCTTGACAGACCCCAACCCCAACAGCGTAAGTAAGCTTGAGCTATTGATGCATCTAAGAGGAAACCGCCTAATGTGTTTAACCATGCCATGGCAGGGCCGAAAAATTAAAGTGCGTGACTTTCTTTTACGATTTAATAGTCTACGAACTCACTTGAATATAAGCACTTTAGGGTTAATCAAAGGCTGGTTAATAACCCGAAAATATGGTTACTTGAAACTTTTAATTGTGGAACGTTTATCGCTGTTTTGTCACGAGTATGCGATCGTAATCGCTATTTCGTGGGGTAACGTTGTCAACGAAGTAAAGTTTCATAGATTAAGTAAATAAATGCGATGAGGAATGTTGTGTAACTTCATTTTCGTATAGTGGCGGTTGGCACGTCACTTTTATGAACTGGAAACACACATGAGGTGTTGAAAGAAATGAGCTTTGTCTTCGCATGTACGGTGATATTATATTCTATTTATATAAATAGGGGTGAACGTAGGGTAATAGGCGATTAACCATGGATGTCTCCTTTGTGACTGCTAAGAATAACGTTGCGATAGAGCGTCTTTCTTACCGTAGCGAAAATAGTATCTCAAAGTCAATGTGAATTATGTAAGCAACCATCCACGACCCAAGTTCGTCGTACAAGCATAGATGACACATTTTTAAGTGTGTTACATTTGTTTTATTCAACAAAAACAAACGGTAACAACCTCTGACGCATCACTTCACTCACAGTCGTAGATTATGTGCAAATGATACGTAGTGCCGACCTGTCCGAGCGAAGCGTAGGGGAAGCTTCGCGCTTCGCGTGACGCCCCCCGTCGCATCCGGGGTGAGTCCCGCGTGCAACACTGACGTTATAAAACTGTATATATTTTAATACTGATCAAAGTAAATCTATGCGTTTGTTGACTTCATTTGCTGCGGCAAAGAGCCTTCATTTGTTTTTACTTGTTTATGACCATTTGATTTGGTTAAAGTAATCACATTCATGAAAGACATATGAATTTAACGATGTTAGTTTACCATGAAATTGAAGCAACCAATAACTTTCATTGTCTAAACACTGGTTAGACGATGCAACGAGAAAGAAGAAATATAACGACGACTTGTATTGTTTCTTCAACGTTTGGTATGGCACAGGAAATTAAATCACACCGTGTAAATCCCTTAGTTGTTGTTCACAATATTGTCAAATAAATGTGTCACGGTGTCGACACACTGATAAAATGGAGTATCTCGGCCCCTATCTGTTTTCCGTTACTGACGCAATTTACAAAACCCCTAACGGGATTAAACATACGAAAAAAATACCAAAGACGTAAAACTACAAACAACTACACGCCCATTGAAATGTTTATCCGTTAACAAAGCATCGCGCATTCCCTGCCCGTTGCCGCCATTTGTCGCCCTAAGTTTGACAAGAAACTTGCTCGTCGAAGGGAAAGGAGAGAAAAAAGTAAATATTTCACGGCCCTACTGCACCCTTGTTGGTGGAATCACGCGTCGCTTGCGCGTGTTTTCACGAAGATGGATCATTGGTACGCGCGACAAGTTTAGATGGAGACGGGCGGATAGCACGCCACGGTTGGCACGCCGCGTTTAGAACGCCAGTTCTGTTTGGACAATATAAGTAAAAAAATAAGTAGAAGAATAACTTCAGAGGGTTGGAACGTTTTCGATAAATACCAAATTCCATAAGTATGCTCATGAAATTAGTGGCAAAATAATGTGATTTACACTTTATTCACCCACCTATGTAACGCTATTTGTACCAAAAAACGTAAAATGGAATGTAAAACATATTCTACAGAATACGTTTCAGGAAAATGAACTCTATTAATATGTAAGTCATTTTATAAATTAGCTTGGCAGGCAATACCTATAAGTCATTCAGTAGGCCTACAATACAAGTTCCACATTCTATGAAACTATTTATTCCCTTTTTTGGATAAAACAAATAAAAGAAAACCACTTTTCAACCGCAGCGTAAACAAATGCAATAAATCAACACGTGACCCATAAATAATCGCATTGCGGATCAATATTATAGCGAGAGGGATTTGTATATTCACATAACAAAGCCATAACGTACTAGTGAATATTAATAAATATTGTTTTGAGTTTATTACAGTTAGTAGTGTGTCATATTGTTTATTTACCTGTTACGTGTTGGCAATTAATAGGCCGGTGTTGGTGTCAGCTTCCAGTCTAACCAGAAATTGCTGAATCCCTTCCCTTTCTTCCTTTCTAGTTGATTTTTTCTTCCCTTGTATATATCCCTATCTGCACGATAATTAGTTATTTATATCTGATGAAAATGGCGCATGTCATTGAAGAAATCGTGGCAATCGCTAGTCAAAAAAATTCAGGAAAATTGTAGTGCAGTTGACTGCATGTAGTAGGTACAATCACCTTATGAAAATGTGTCAATTAGTTGCAATACATCACATTTTTGAAGTCCCGATTTGCATCGTATATTATGAAATTCAAGTGAAGAAGTTTTCCCTAAAAAAACGGCTGGAGAGATTAGCTACGCTGAAAATATGAAAATTCAACTGATAATTAACTCAATTATTCATTATTAACTCAATTATTTTTAAACAATCAAGCGTTGACTTAAATTATAAACACGCATTATGTTAACATTCGAATACTCTAGAAAATATTACTTACCACACAAGTCACTCAACAAAATATTCCATTCCCAGCGTTCGAACCGCCCGTCTGCACGTCCACAGCTCCCTCGAAGATGGATCATCGAGACGGCGGGGGGCGAGCGATCGCGATAAACCGACGCGATATGGAAAACTGCGGAATGTGAACACCTAGCTACCTCACGAATGTACTCGTACGATCGGTTTGTGTACTGGACGTGTTCAATATCCACACCTTTGTGTACTTTTTATGTTTAGTTTTTATTTTGTTTGTTGGTAACTATATTTTTTTAGCTTAAAAGTATGTTGTTTTGTAAGAAGTTTGTCTATTCAACTGGTCATAATTTACTTAATAAAAATCTTCAATTCACTGACATAATGTTCTACTGAAATTCAGTTTTTTTTTTTTGCACTAGACTACATTTTTTATGAAGTAATAGCAAAAATTAAAAAAAAAAAATGTTTGGTTAGTGATATTTGCCAAAGTTTTAGGCATTATTGAACTTTTAATTATTAACAAAGGTCTGCCACGGCGTCAACTATGATAATAACTTAAATTTCAGTACAGTCGCGCCGTAAATCATTTTTAAATTGGTTTCAAATGATTTAATCTGGGATTTTTCATAAAAAAACTAAAACTCTTAATAATTCAAAAACTACTGAATTTCGGTAGAACATTTGGTGGCTTAATTTGTTGCATTTTAACCCTACTATGACGTCCTGCAAGGAATACGTCGAGTTACCAGTAACCCTGTATAATAACCGACTTCCACGTGAGCGAAGCCGCGGATATCAGCTAGTTTATAATAAAAATGTCTTCAAAATTATTCAACGAGACATGAAAAATACATTAAAGGAAAATATAGTACCAAACTTAAAAACTTCAAATAACCAAGTCACAAACCAAGGTGCTCACTGCGGGGCTAAGTAAAGAGACTTGTTAACAAAACTCAACAATCTAGGCCGGACGGACGTTAAACAAAGAAATAATAGCCTATTAAAGTTTGTGGTATATTCTTAAGAATTCTAGTACCTAGGGAATGTACAAATTTACTTAGGCTTTACTTTATAACTTTTTTGTTGTAGTCGTAACAATTATTTTACGTAGGTTAGTTAGATTTTTGCTGGCTGAAAAGTGTACGAGATATAAAAAAAATTATACGTGGTCATACATGAAAAAAAAAAAAAAGGATGACTTGACTACCTCCTCCTTCATTTATCATCGGTAAAAAAATAGTTAGTTTAACATGCACACATCACTCTATAATATAATAATATGTATAAAACAAGGGTTTTGGTTCGAAGAAATAGTTTTGTTTTTCACAGCTGCGGAGCTCAGTTGACGGACGTTAGACCAAAATAAATGTCAAAACAAGGCGCGTTGTCTATTTTGTCAAAGCTTCTAGATTACTCTAGAAGCTTCGCCCTGATTGGCCAAACGTATTGTGGCGGGAGCGGTTCGTAATAAGTTCCTGTTACATCCCCCCCCCTTTGGAGTAGGTTATGACCTTATGACCTGGTCTAATGACTAGGTTATGGCCTGATCAAACAACGTAACAAACGCATGCATACTCCCAGTTTCCTGTTACAGTAGTGTGTATCAATCTAAAACCTAGTTTCGTAACGACAGATACTACAAATCTATAAGAGTCATGTTTTTCTCTTCTTGTTCTCACACACTATCGTCTACATTTCTTTCTCATTTCTCCTTTCGCAGGTCTGCTGGAAGAAATTTCTTAAGAAATAAGCAGTACCTTTGTACTCATATTATAATTATGTTGTATCTCTATGTATTTTACTGTGTGTACATAAATAATAAAAAATATTTGAGGAGCTCGTGGCTAAGTAATAACAGCCGCATGGGTCGATTCATCAGGTTAAGCTACGCTTGCCGGGGTTGGTCCGTGGATGGGTGACCATCTTTACATATCGAGACTCCTCCGTGCCTCGGAAAGCACGTTAAGCCGTTGGTCCCGGCTGTCATTTGTGGATCTTTGACAGTCGTTACGGGTCGTTAGAAGCCCGAAAGTCTGACAACCAGTCTTGCCAAGGGGTATCGTATTACCCAGTTACTGGGTTGTGGAGGTCAGATAGGCAGTCGCTCCATGTAAAATACTGGTATTCAGCTGCATCCGGTTGGACTGGAAGCCGACCCCAACATGGTTGGGAAAAGGCTAGGCAGATGATGACATAAATAATAAATAATAAATAAGAGTTAAAAACAAACCAGTCAGCAAAATCTATCCTCAAAGAATATTTTGACATTTCGGTACTCGACTTGAGTAGGTACTTATCGCTATTTCCCAATCCAGTGGTGAAACCCAGGATGTCTCGGTAGGTAAATTCGTTATGGTTCCATCATATCTAGCAGAATTTATCGAGTGTGTGTTGTCGGGTCACCAATCTAAGTTTGTTCATGATTTTTTTTTTCTAAATTCTAACTTTTGTGAGCAGTTTTTATCCAGCTAACCTATAAGAATACAGGCATTTGTCCCGCAGCAGGAGAACCCACTGCGGGGCATATGCCTTGTGTCCAGTTACCAACCTAAAAGTATCTAGACTACCTACAACAAAAACTTTTGACACACTCTATTTTCCATTACAAACTTTTAAATCCAGGTCAGTCGCGTATTAGGGGATTCAAAAAAAAAAAAAACTTATATGTAATTGACTAGTTGCCCCGCTCTGGCTTCGCACGGGTAGCACTAAGTACCTACTCTACCCTACCTACCTTACCTTACCTACCTACCCTACCTACCCTACCTAGATATACCTACCTACTTACCTACCCTACCTACCTTACCTACCTTCATACCATACCCATACCTACCTACCTACATACCTACCTGCCTACCTACCTGCCCTACTTACATCTACCTTACGTACAAACCGTATCCTGAGAATAACAAACAAAACAAAAAAAGAATTAACCAAATCGGTCCAGCCGTTATCGAGTTTTAGTGAGACTAACGAACAGCAATTCATTTTTATTATATAGATGAACTTAAGTGCTAAGTTTGCGTCAAAGGCATGCGTTTTTTTTTTGCCACCATCTTGTGCAGTAAGGCTTAAGCAAATATTTACATTTACTCTTGGAATTTTCCTTTCCCCTCTGCCTATGTAACCCCTCTTTTAAAATGCAGTAAAGATGTTTTTATAATATCCGAAAGTATTCGCAAAATCTGTTGCTTATACTACGCTAATATTCATACTTACATTACCTATGTTTTCATAATAACTGCTAAAAATTACCTACTTTTTTCTAAAATGTATTATTTCCAATTTGTAAAATGTGTTAAGCTAATCATAGCATCAACAAAATTCTCTTCTATCCTAAATGCAAATGAATCAAGAAAACATCAACCGAAAAACATATCCGCAGTCCGTATACCACACGGATAACATTTTCAATAACGCAGCACGTCCCTACGTTCGAACAAAGTTCCATAATGGCGCTGCACGAAAAGAACACACACTTAAAATGGCATTATCTTCTTATTTTTATATTAAACATGAACTGGGAGGAAGTCTTGTAATCGCCTTAAGCTTTTCATCATTCAGAGACAGCTGGCGCCCCTGCGACATGTTCCCCGGATTTTTTACCAAACTTTCTTTAAATTTTATTGCTATATTGTTTAGAAATCTTATAAAGTCTTTTAGGCAAGTTTCTTCTAATTTTATCGAGCACTGAAAAGAAAATTATTTTTAGGTTAATTGCATTTATTGGAATACACATAGATAAGGCGATATAAGGGAACAGACTTGGGAATATGATGCTTTTAAGATAGAAAGCGGTTGATAAACTCAGAAAGGAAATTGATCGCCCATGAGATCTAAATGCCGTACTAACACACACAATATGCCCTACTAAAGATTGTTATGTCTACACTGTGAATCGAGTAGAAATACAGAACGTTTATCTCGCGCACTAGAGGGCCACGACAAGCCAGAGTCGTGGCCGTCTAGAGGTATTGTATGGTCTGCGGCTCTACGGCCTCTAAAGGCCTAGACAATTTGACAATCGCTTCGAAAACGTTTCGTATTTCTACAACGACTTTCAACAGGATTGACATAAGCTTTTCAATAGATTATTTCAGTCCTATAAAATTTTGCCTTTTCCATCATAGTTATCGCTGATAGAATGTCACTTTGTCTAGGGCCTCTGGTCGCTGCGATGACTGGTCATGGTCGTGGCCGTCTAGTGCGCGAGATCCCTAATAGTCAAAAGTATTTCGTTCGTATATAAATCCATTATAACTTCACTATAAACCTTAAATAAAATTACAGCATACCCGAATGATCCCATTCGATTCCCAACTATCGATATTATAGCTTTACCCTTTTACTATCGAATAAAGCTTTCATCTTTCGGACATTCGGTACGGCCATTTCGCATAATGATATTGGCCACTCTTTTACATACTCTGCGCATTCACTCTTTATTACCTACTATTTGAGAAATTCAATTCAGAGTTGAAATTTAATCAAATAGTGAAAGAAATGTTTTAACTGTTGGTCGTACACCATGTTTCGTAAAAAATGTTGAATGAATTGTAGTTGCTAAATTAAAATTCATTTTCTGCTGCATAGTACTGTTACAGTGAGAGTTTTTTGCGCAAATTAATATAGCACAAAGTTGTTTAGTTTTCGGATTTATTGTTAGCAGATTTGCTCGTATATTTTGTTAAAAGACCAACTCTGATTGTAGAAGGACCAGTGCAGAAGGCCCATGTTAAGACTACTTTTATAAATACTAAAGTTCAATCAACTTACCAAATAGGTAATGTTCGACAATAGACCTTCTTCGACCTGAGACCTTTGCTTGTCGATGCACCAGCTTTCTTAATTTATCAAATCACGTTATTGAATCAAAATTCAATACTTTGCTAATCGTCTCGTGCCCTTGTAATCGAATAATGTCATAAAATACCTATCAGTACGCTTGGGTAAAGTGTAGCAAGCAACCTGTCTACAATAGCGACTTTTTCTCATCTGCCCAGCCTTTTCCTAACTATATTGGGGTCGGCTTCCAGTCTAACCGGATGCAGCTGAATAACAGTATTTTACACGGAGGGACTGCCTATCTGACCTTGACACACCCATTTACTGGGTAATACGATACGCCTTGCTGACACTGGTTGTCTGACTTTTGGGTTTCTGACGACCCGGTACGACTGTCAAAAATCTAAGAATGATTGCCGAGACCAACGGCTAAACGTGCTTTGAGATGTAAAGATGTTCACTAAACCGCGGACCGACCGCGGTAAGCGTAGCTTAACCTGATCGATCGATCTGTGTGGCTGTTATTAAAGCCCTAGGTTTCTAGGTTAGGCATCAAAAAAGAAAATGTTATTTTTCTGACAAACCCTTATCGCGAAATCAGGTCCAAAAATAATGACGGACAAATTGACATCCGCTGGTACGATTTTTTTTTCATACAACGCATAACCCGACTATCTATATTCCGTTAGTAGATGATAACTTATCTAGCAACAAATTGCCTTGTATAATTCATAGAGGTTACCAGGTGACAGGGGTACGCAATTCTGGCCTAAATTATGTGCATACATTCATATATAGATGTTCTTCTATTGTTAGTGTAGAGAAAAACCTACCACGTTTGTTTATATTCATTATTTTAAAAGCATTATGTTGTCCCTTTGTACGTAAAGGGACATTTTTGTTGCATGAAGGTAATGAAATGGTATCGATTGGCTGTTATTATTATGTTTTGTATCTCATTTTCTGGAAGTGATGATTGTTGAAATATTTTCTTCAAAAAAACAGCCTCTGATTTGAAAACACGGAATTGGGGTAGCTAAATTTCTCTTTAGAACATCAAAAACATTACTGTTGATGTTGACACAGTTTCAGAATCAAGCCAACCCGCGCTCAAAAAACAAGACACAAAAAAGGACGAAATTCTAATTAACTAACCCATTTCCTTAATTAAAACGCCGAAACTATAATACTGTGAGCAAAAAAGTATAAAATGGTAGCAAAAAGCGAAGTCCAACATACCGGCAGTGTAAGGTGCGCAACAAAAATTTAATTTTGCTTCAAAACTTTCTATGGACTCTCTTAAATTACTGACGTGGGTACCGGCGAACTTTTCTTATTAGAGATCGCAGACATTTTCGAACAACTCCCGCTGGACATAGGTAGCTATTTTATGACTTTAATTTAATGATGAACTTTCTCATTTTAGGAATCGGAAATGAATATTTCAATTTGATCGAAGACGATTAACTTTTCCTTGATTTTTTTTTCCCTTTTTTTTTTCTACCTGCTGTTCTGTAGTTTTGCAAGATTTATCAGTTTACCAATATTATCCTATAATCTATACACAAATTGAAATGAAATAGCAACACTTATGTCAAACTCAAAATGAAATCATCCAACTACCAAATAGCATTAGTCTTTATTTTTTCTTTCATTACCTTCGGGCAGTGGTCCTATCGCAGTTGCCAATAAACTTGTAGGCTCCCACGATTTATGACTGCTTGGTTGGTTCTGATAATAAGAAAAAACTTAATATCTGCGACGACGATAGCTAGACCTTGCGCAACTTTGTTTAGTTCTTACATATCATTCTTGGTTGGAAGTTTCGGATGGCTCAATTTTCTTTTTTCTTGAAGGCCGCTAAGTTGACTCGACTTGTGACAAGTGATGTCATTTTGAATATGGAAAAATGTTTGCTTGCATAGCATAATCAGCCTATAATGTTCCCACTGCTGGTGCACAGGCCTTGAACAGTTCGATTCTGTCGCAGACACGACGGCCGCGATCGACTCGCTCACGGATCACGTACAATCGGTTTTGAACGATTGTTCAAGGCAAGTTCCAGTGGTGGACGACCACCGCTTCAAATTGCCGGCCGATGTGCGTGATCTGATGACCGAGAAGAACGCGGCCACCCGTGCTTACAGCAATTTCCCATGCTCCGCTAACAAATCTCACATGCGCTACTTACAGCGTAAAGTAAGGACACGCATTGCTGAGTTGCGTGAAGCGGGCTGGGATAAGATGCTGAGCGATCTCGAGCCCACTCACCAAGCTTTCTGGCAACTCCAGAGAAATCTCCAGTCCCAACAGGGCGCTTCCATGCCCCCCCTAGTCCGTCCCGATAAGACCATAGCCTTTGACGACTCTGACAAGGCGGAATGCCTAGCCGATAGTCTCGAGGCTCAATGCTCGCCTAGCTCACTGCCTGTAGACCAAGCTCATCTCGATGAGATTGACGCTGAAGTCGAACGCAGAGCATCTCTCCCCCCCGTCGAAGACCCCGATGATCCACTGCCCCCCATCACTCCTGATGAGGTGCACGAGATCATCAAAGGTCTTAAAACGCGTAAAGCCCCCGGCTCAGATGGACTCACTAATAGAGTGATCCAACTTTTCCCCTCTCACTTAATAATGCTCTTGACCATCATCTTCAATGGTGCTCTCGGCAATAATATCTTCCCCCAGGCATGGAAGGAAGCCACCGTTATAGGTATCCCCAAACCCGGCAAGTCCAAATCCGATCCCTCTAGCTACCGTCCCATCAGTCTGCTCAGGGTTCTCGGTAAAATCTATGAGAGGCTTATTTATAAGCGTCTCAGAGACTACGCCGAGACCAAGGGTCTCATCCCGAACGAGCAATTTGGGTTCCGCACCCAACACTGCAGCATCCACCAAGCCCACCGCATAGTCGAGCACATAAGCGAAAGCTTTATGCGAGGCCTAATGGTGGGGGCGGTGTTCTTCGATATAGCGAAGGCGTTCGACAAAGTCTGGCACAATGGCTTATTATACAAGCTATACCAACTCGGTGTGCCCGATCGTCTCGTGCTCATCTTACGAGACTTTTTGTCAAACCGCACCTTTCGCTACCGCATAGAGGGTGCCCTATCCTCACCCCGTCCCATTCGCGCAGGTGTCCCCCAGGGCTCTGTCATATCCCCGCTCATCTTCACGCTGTTTACTAGCGATATTCCCAAAAGTAGAAAGGCACAGTTGGCTCTGTTCGCAGACGATACGGCCATCTACTTTAAGGCCCGTAGTCCCGTTACGATTCGCGACACTCTCCAAACCTCAGTCGACAAGCTCGGCGAATGGTTCAGGAAGTGGCGAATCGAGGTCAATCCCGATAAGAGCCAGGCGGTTCTCTTTTCCAAACCGCGTAAGAAACCCACCCTCCCCGAGCCCATCACCATGTTCGGCAAGCCGATCCCTTGGGAGAAGCGAGCCAAATATCTCGGTGTAGTCCTCGATGACCACCTCACTTTTCAAGAGCACATAAAGCAGGTTCGCTCGCGAGCCGCTTTCGCTCTAGGTAGGCTTCACTCCGTCCTAAATGCACGTAGCAAATTGTCACTTAGGTGCAAATTGCGTATCTACACTGCGTGTATCCGTCCCATCATGACATATGCCGGTGCCGTCTTTGCCCACACTAGACCCCGCCATATTCATAGGTTGCAAACCATCCAGAACCGATTCCTCCGTAGAGCTACCGATTCCCCCTACTATGTCCGTAACGAGATCCTCCATCTCAACCTTAAAATCCCCACGATAGCTCAATTCTTAAAACGCCTCTCTAAGCGTTTCTTTGACTCCGCCGCCAAACATCGCAACCCACTGGTTGTCGAGGCGGCCAATTATACCCCCTCTCGCATCAGTCATACCCGCCGTCCGAGGCATGCTCTCACCGACCCCGACGACCCCATAACTCTCCTCCAGGAGAGCAATAGGGCCACCAGTACGGTTCTTAAAACCAGACGCCGTCCTTCATTCCGACCTCGACGTCGAGGACCTCCTCGACCGCGACCCCGATCTAACAGGATGACGACTCATCCTACTCCTCCCCGACCCTTGTCTGTCGACGGTGAAGCGCCCGCACAGGCGGACGCTGAGCCGCCAGTAGTAGTAATAGTTAATTTAAACTCCCCGATCCAGCCTGTCCCCACTAGCTGCCCTCCCCCCAGCGACGCCCTAAGCCGAGGTCCGTACCCCACAGGGGGTGCCCTTAGCGAGCCGTCGTTTAGTTTATAATTAGTTTTAGATTAGTTTTTAAATGCCCCTGGCTGGAGGCGCTTTGAGTTAGTATCATAGCTTAGAGCATCTTCGCAGGACAGTCCGGTTAAGTAGATAGTACCCTTTGTGGTAAAACCTACGAGATGCCAATCATAAAAACAAAAAAAACAAAACGCACAGGCCTCCTCTCTTCGAGACGGAGTGGGCTGTAATCTACCACGCGAGCCCAGTGCGGGTTGGTAGATGTTACATGTCTTCGAATTTTAATTGGTTCTAGAACATGGCCGGTTTCCTTACGATGTTTTCCTTCACCATTTTGAGAGCTGCTTTGAGTTTTGCTTGCATTCAGGATGCAGGGCTTGAAATACCGGTATTTTTGGGAACCGGTATCATTGGCCTTGTTGAGATACCGGTACCAGACGTCGTACCTGTACTATTACTACCGGTACCAGACATAGTATCAAAGTCAAAGTCAAATAATTTATTTCAAATAGGCACATAAAAGGCACTTTTGAACGTCAATGAAAAACAAAGAAATAGAATTGATTCTAGTATGTTATAGTATATATATCGGTACCAAAACCGGTACCTAACAGATAATATTTCCGTCAGTGAGAAAACAGACATAGTAAGAAAAAAGATAGCAAATTGGCACTAGAAAAATAACTTTACCGTACAAGGTTCATCGTACAAATATGAGTAGATATTGTGGTACGCGCCGAGTACCTGAATATGGTACTGGTCCTTGATAGGTGGAGTACCGGTACCTGTCTGGAACCGGTATCCAAATACCGAAATGGCAAGAACCGTAAAATGCCGATACAGAACCTGTACCTACTTTTGGTAGGTACTAGTCCCAAGCCCTGCTTGCATGATAGAGGTAACGATTAATGCTTTGTTTATTAATATAATAGTATTTAGAAAGCATTTATTTCGATTTGGCCGTAATATTTACGATACTACTATTTAATCAAAAATTCTAAAATAACAATGTCTTAAAGTCGATGCTACAGCCAATAAATGAACCATGAATGTCATGTAATTGCTTTTCTATAGCAATTAGACATCATTATGATCACAGGGTTTAAGATTATAAGAAAAATCTTCGTTGCGTTTTTCTTAATGTTATGTAACATTCTTATATCAAAACTAACGAACTTAACAACAACAAAATAATCCCCACACAACTAAAGGAAATCACAAGAAAAACTTACAAAGATACATCTTTAACGGTCGATAGAGTTTTGAAAGATGCCGCCGGAAAAGAACTTTAGTCATGGATAATAAATACTTTTCAGGAGGAAACTATGTAGGGAGATGAGCAAAGTTGGTCGGTTCGCGAACTAATGGCGTGTTTTAAATATACGACGGACGTCCAGGCGGCTAATAATGTGCAAATATTTTTGAATATGGAATAGAGACTCATGTGTGATAAAGCTAATTTATTGTTTGTGGAAGAGATCTGAGTTGGAGCAATATACTAAGTGTGAGTGGCTAAAAACGGAAAACGGATCATTCGATTTTCTAGCTAAGCCAAGTTGTTGTTCATTGGCATTTGTTTTTGAATAGTTATCAAATAAAAAGATTAGGGTTAGATTTTTAATAAGGTACTGTTTTTTTTTTCAGTTTTTTATCATTTCTCATTCCAAATTACGTACATTTAAACATATAATTTGTATATTTATATTATCATTTTTCGTATAGTATCATTTTTTAAAACCTTTTATGTTGATACCCCACTGGATATGTTTGGGAGATTTTTT
Source organism: Lithophane leautieri (assembly GCA_949152455.1). Classification (NCBI taxonomy): domain Eukaryota; kingdom Metazoa; phylum Arthropoda; class Insecta; order Lepidoptera; family Noctuidae; genus Lithophane; species Lithophane leautieri. Next base: position 5,278,972 of record OX424469.1, on the reverse strand, counting down.
TTAGCTCTTCTACTTTTGCCTCAGATTTTTTATAATTTTATAATATACCTAGTGACACTCCCGCAATAAAGACGAATCTAACAACATAAATAATTGATCAAAATCGGTTTTAGCCGTTTAGTAGTTACAAGGGAACAGAGACAGACATACACACACATACAAACATACAGGTCAAATACATAGGTAACCTTCCTTTTTTGGCTTAGCCGAGTCGGATAAAAATACTTAGGTTTTATACGTTTAAAAAGTTAATTTAAAAATAAACAAAAATCTAAACTAAAGCCAAAGAAAAACTAGATAAAAACTAAACCCTGTTACTATATACCTGGCAGACTTCTTTCCTCCACAATATTTCTATTTTACATAGTTTCCGCATATCACTAAAGCTTTAAGCAATGTTCAACCTAAAGTTCACTCAAGCATACCCAAAACCTTTATACGAACGAAAACGATTTGATTTATACTTTCAAGACCGCTTTCCGTGTGACGGGACATGAGAAAAGCATTTTAATATTATCTTCGTAAGTAGAAAACAACGAAAAATCCACGTTTTCTACAAGGAAATACGTTACTTCATATCCCGGGAATAATAAATCTAAAAGGGGGACGCATATGTCAAAAGTGTAAAATATGTATTTCTTGTAACGTCTGTCTTGTCGTTTATACTTAAGAATAAGATGCATTACTATTGTAGGAGCCAGTTTAAAAATATATTTTTGACGATAAACATTATCTTTCCAGGAATTCTTTCTAAAGAAGATTTTTCCGGGGGCCTTATCCACAACCGCCTACTGAGCCACATTGCTGTCTTCCAAGTAAGTAAAAGCATGTAATATTGTAAGATATAAGATATTATTCATTCATTTGAGCATTAAAAATATAGCAAAGATAAGGCGTTTATTGGCATAAATACAATTAAAACACATTAAAGTAATTTAAAAAAAACAAAAACTCTTATGGACGTCGAATACGGTAGGTGCCTAAAGATAAAGGAAACTGACGAATCATTGAAAAGTCGCCATGCTTCGTAATATTCTGCAAATTGTTTCGTAATATTCTGCAAATTGTTTCGTAATATTCTGCAAATTGTTTCGTAATATTCTGCAAATTGTTTCGTTATATTCTGCAAATTGTTTCGTAATATTCTGCAAATTGTTTCGTAATATTCTGCAAATTGTTTAAAACTACATCTCCTGACCCCCGACTGCCTCATTGGTCTAGTGGTCGCAAGCGCTACTGCTGAGCATGAGATTCTAGATTCGATTCCCGGGTCGGGCAAAGTGTTCTTGGATTTTTCCATCTGGAATTTCTCAATGACAGCCCGGTGTCTGGATTCGTGCCCGGTTAATGGCAATAGGGTCGCCCCCTATTACATGTGACTTACACATAACTGGACAAATGTGGGTGTACTATAGGTACACCTCTGCCTAACCCTTTGGGGAATACAGGCGTGATTTTATGTTACGCGTTGTTTAAAACTATGAAGACCATAACTCAATACAATATTCAATACTCACATTTCTATTCTGTTTCACTAGGTATTGCATTTTCTCCGTCTGACATCAACCAGTACAATAGTTTTATACGGTTTCCTCGAATTCCCTCACTAAGTTTATAGCCTTGGCCTTAGTTTGTAGCCTATCTCTAGCGCGGATCTGCAAACCAGTTGTAAAACCTAAGTGGATTTTTATTGGTTCCATTTTGGAATACATTTCCAAGAAAACCATTGGAACAGAGCTACGAGTATATGTATTCTACTTATTTGCTTATATTTTATGTAACTGTAAGTTTACCTTCACATGCTGAGCCCTCATTCAAAATCAATAGGAAAATAATCTACCAATAAACTCAGTTTATTTGTCCACAAATAACGGTTGTCCCAGTATCAATTCCATTTCGTTACTTGACGTTACGAAATGGAATATGCAAAGCCTCACACATTAAATGGAATTAGGTCATATATCCAGGGTAATAGATTCAAATCCGCAACAAGTACAGTTCTGAACGGATCTGGCAATACCGCTTTGATCAGTGGCATCCGCAAATGCTCCCACTGAAGGATAGCTGGCCGGTCATGCAGAAGTTATCGCTTATTGAAATCGATCCCGCGACCGGTACCGATACCTATTTCCGAGATTTTTCACAGCACTATTATGAAGTGACGTCACGTTTGCCTGAATTGGGTTAGCATGAAGGTGTGACGGAATTTCGGTTTGTTTTAAACTGGTCGAGAACAAAATACTTATGACCTTTTTACACCACAGCCGAAGGAAGATACAAAGCCATTATTAGCTAGATTTTTATGAACAGAACTGTTATCAACATGAACGAATGTATAGGAGTACTTACCTGCATATGCCTGTAATTCTGTAATCTACGTTTTACTTATAATCTATTTTTTGTAATCTATTTTTTCGAATCGACAGTACTTTCTTATGTAACTCGGCTCGAGTCGGTGGCTATGGTAATCGCGGCATCTGCTCGAGGTCTTGAGGTCCTCAAAAGCTTACGGACATTACGGACACTCCAGCAAAAGTATTTATACTATTCTACTGCAAATTACTTACTGTGAGGCAACTCTTTGTCCTTCGAGCCACTCTCAGAATACATAAACATACTCCCCCATTAGATCCTACTAAGCGCAAAGCAAAAAATATATGCCCGACAGTAAGCCACAAAACTGCATTCGCTAGGCGCCAGTTTTACGTTCTAAGTACATTCATTTATAAGAATATATATAAAGCCATTCAATTAGCTGGGCTAAATAACCACGAAGTTAAGATTAAAGTACAAAGTTGGCTGCAGGATCAAGACTACGCTCGAACAGAGGAACTATTGCACCACCAGCAGTAGGCCTGTAACCTGTTTTGCTGATGTTTGCAATTTTTCTCTTCATTTTGGAACATATCAGCAGTACATATACACTACATAATCTTAAACATTTCAACACACCCTCACGCAAACGCTAAATATACACTCTTACTTACACACCCTCACATACATCCCTCATTCTACATACACATCCTTTCTCTAACATACACACACATATACACTTTTAAGAAAACGTTTTCAATATCTATAATACCTTCATAGTTGAATTTGATAATTATACATACTTAATTTTACTTTTACTTTTTTTATACTTACTTTGTGACTTCTTTTGTAATGTTGGAACACAACATAAAAGGTTTCTAGTAAAACAGTGACAGCAGAACACTGACTCCTAAGTCACAGGATCACCTAATTTAGGAGTCAGGGTTTAAATTATAAGTATGACCTTTAATCAAGTTATGTATCCTAGTTTTAAGCAATGTCTAAGGTTTTTGTACCAATAAATATTTTTATTATTATTATTTATTATTTTATTAGTATATCTGCAATGAAAATAACCTGGTAAAAAAATACCTTAATTGTTATTTGCATCAGTACCAAATTCTAGTAAAAATTTTCGTTATATTTCCATTATTAAAAAGATATCAACCATCTTATTACCTCGTCCAAACTTCCTTGCCAACAGTTCTGAACTTCATCACGACCGCACGCTCGGTTGACTCGCGTCGTTGTCACCTTTTCAGTTTCGCATCAAAGGCTCCCTTTTGATCGGTATCCATGGCCCTAATTAGCAGTACCTCGTTCAATATTCGTTCGACTGGAAGATATTGTTTATTGCCAGTAGATCCGCCGTGCCGGAGCGCCCAGAGGCCTATTGGCACGGAAAATTGAGGCAAAATCGCGCACTAAACGCCTGCCCCCGTTCCCTGTGAATCTTGAATTATTTTGATATGGCGCTCAAAATGAGAAGTTTGCCGATTAATTAGGACCTTCGATTAATTACACGTATGGCGTAACCGTAACTAAATTATTTGTGGTGTTGATTGGTGTGTAATTTGAAAATTATAGGCTTGTTTTCGGTGTTGATTTAGTTGAAATTATGTGTATCATATACCTACCTAATAATTACTTAGGTACACTAAAATAACGCTTATTGGACTAAAACATTCCACATAGCATGTCATTGTGAAGCCTGCATCTACTAAAAAAATCCACAAAACAAGTGAAGCCTTCATCTCCTGCGGGAAAGTTTCGTTAACTTATCCGTCAGACAATTTTATTAGGGCCCGTACACACGTACCACAACCACAACACATCTTAGGGACAAAATTTGAGCAAGCAGTGGTTACGTATGAATAGTGTCGCTGCAACTTCTTGCAGTTGCGTTGTGGTTACGTTGTCGCTAGTAGTTGCGATTTGTTTACGTTGCCGCGTTGTCGCCGGTGTTTGCAGACAGACAGATTTTTGTGTGTGCGATGTAGCCGGCCGCTAGTGCGCGAGTTTGTGGTTACGACGTGGCCTTGATGTGATCGCACACACCACTTGGTTGATTTCGACGACCAAATGTGGTCCGTATGAATAAACTATTCATTTTCATACAAATTAGTATCAAAGTTTTGTCGTTGTGGTTTGGTTGTGGTACTTGTGACCAGGCCTTTAAAGTCTGTTCATTTTTTCAATTTTTTTGGTGGTGGAGCCTATCAAAAGACGGGTACTGAACTCCATATTTTCATTATAATCATGAAACAATTAATTCCAAACTATATACTGAATAGTTTGTCAAACCCATTGCGATTTCCGAATATGTAATGCCATAAATTGCAAACGTCATAAATTTTTGAATACCTAATACCTACCTACATCGCGATCGGACCTACTGGCCGCGCCGGCAACTTTATAAATAAGTCATGACTGTCCTCATAACGGTTGACAACTGCAGGCCTGCCTTGTCGCTCCGATGACTACTACTGCTTGTCACCAGCAAATTAAACAAGAGCAAATTTTCGTACTCTGTTTTGTCATTTGGCACTGGTCAAAGACTGGTTGGTAATGGAGTGGCTCGCAAGATAAGTAAGTCTGCACGCGGCTGTAATAGGAAAGGAAAATTAAACAAAACGGTAACGAAACGGAAATTAAATAATTAAATAATAAATAATAATAAACTATCGTTTATGTAAGGTCAAATTAGGTATAGCATTATTAAATTGTTTAATTTTTATAATATTAAATATGAGTATTAATTAAAGATTTCATATTTTAAATATTACACTATAGAATCACGCACGCCAGGCGCCACCAGTCGCGCTCAGACTCAACTTGCGTGCACTCTAGTCAATAAGCTATATGAAAGTAATTGTACTTTCAGGAAAAGAAACGATGTACAAATCAAAGATGATCTACAAGAACCAGTGATTGTAAACCAGGCCCTTTCCTCACTGGTTGTGGTCGAGTTTTAGCTAGAATGTTATTCAAGACTGTCCGAGCCCGTGGTTCTACATAGAGACAAAAAAAACTAAAATTTTCAGTACAAAAAGCTTTCAAAATGCCTTGTGTAAAGATTCTTCTCAAAGTCTAAAAAAATTGATGTGGAGGTACCACACCGATTTCATAGAATGATCTTAAAATAATAAAAGATAACGCTCTTTTTTACGAAGCCGTAAAAAGAAACGCTCACTTTTGCAGGACTTTAAAAAAACAGGATTTCTTTACATTTATTTTCACCTTCTAAAACATAAATACCTACATAATCCTTACACTACGAAACCATGTTATTTTACATTCTTTTAACAAATTCGCCGTCAGAATATTAAGCTAAAACATTTTTACGTTTTGTCTCAAATATTCTCACGATACTTGTAAATAAATTAGCTAGGCCAAAGTTCGCTCGTTCGGAAGATATTGCTTATTGGAAACTATTACTACCCAGTTACTGTGGATATGAGCATCCAACCGAATAATATTTCTATACTGCAACAGTATTTTTGATGGTTCTTTCAGTTCGTGTAATAAACATGAAATTATGGCTGCCGTTTCGGGATATTGTTGGTAGAGCTAATAAGTTTGGTTATTTCTTTATTATTTCCTGTATTATATTATTCTTATCCATAATCAAATTGGGCTACGAACATGAAATGCAATCTGGGACCACGAAAATGGTTATAATCTTTTGATGGAATAAAGTTTACTCTAACTGAAGAGGAAATGATAATTATCTATAGAATTTACGATAAAGCAATTTAAAAACTCATGGGAAAAAAAAAAACATTAAAAGGATAATAATTTTAATTATTTCGTTTTAACTATAAAGATTATTAGAGTTTTTTTATTGTTTATTAATAATACACTGTAAGTTTCTTTAATGTTTACAGAGATGTTGAGAGAATGAATGAACAGAGTAAAATGCGACTAACAGGTATTTCAATTTCAATTTCAAACTTTATTGCAATACATAATGTACACATTCAGGTGGTAATAATTAATAAATAGAAACACAGTGTCGAGCACAGAAACATTTTAAATAAGCAATATTTACAACGTAGATGTGAGTGGAAACGCCGGAAGGGGACGCCCTAGGAGGACATGGTAATGTTCTTCAGAAACGTGGGAGTGCTTACTAGATGTATGAACGTAAACGAAGCAAAAGGAATATGTATGTAAGGATCGTAACAGGTAGCGCTCTATAGTTTCTGCCTACCCCCATGTGTAGAAGGCGTGAACTTATGTAGGTATGTAAGTTAATTTTATCGAGTATAATAAATAGATTTAAATATTTCGTAATCAAAATCAGACTAAGTGTACCTACATAGCCCAGCAAAATCGTAAATACAAATAAAACTTAAATTACCTAAATTGCAAAAATAGAACCTCGAACCAGTGTCAGATATTTTTAATTGCAAAACATGACGGGGCCGAAACTTCCTCCGATAAGAATCTATGAACCAAATTGAAATTTAGTTTTGCGTACTGTCAGTATTGATATTCGAACAAGTTTTATTTTTCATAACTTCGCTCTTTTTATTATGAAATTCTATTTTTTTCATCGCTTTTGCGAAGACTCGGTAAATGAAAATGTCTTCGACAATTTTGCTGAGACGAATTTTGTTAGATTGAGATCCGCATATAATTTTGATTTTTATAGGTAGTCATTTGATTGGCGGCTGAAATTCAGGTAAAATCAGTTGTAACAAGTAAAAAATTTAAGGTAAAAAAATGTGAGATGATTTAGCGGATTTCATTTCATAAAACTACCTGTAATGTTAGGTATCTAAAACTTTTGTAAAACGTTTGTATTAAAATAATATTGTCAGTATTTATGAAAACTCTACTAAAAGGACCAGTGCACAGCGTTAGAAATGTAAGAAGAATTTAAATTCAGAAACCCGTAAAAGTTAATAAGATCCTTCATCATTTAAATTTTTCATAACCCTCATAAAAAATCCAACGTATTTGATAATTCACAGATAGCAATAAATTGTGATCAAGACCCAAAATGTAGCAATAAAATGCCACGTGGTGAGCGGTTTATTGCTCGAAACGGAAATTTAATTAGACAGTTGCTGTCTTCAAGACCAGGGTGAAAATTTTAGTGTCTAATATTTTTCAATTAAGTATCATACTAGCTCGTAACGATTGTATTAAAACTGGCGTTTAATAGCGAAGGATGTGTTGGCAGTGAGAATCGCTAAGGCAAATCTCGATAGTATTGACTCCGGGTTTTAAATAGATAGAACTGAGTAAGGTATGTGTTTGTTTGATTATAAAAACTTGGTAGATACAATAGCCAACTTACATTTTACAAGCAAGCAGTGAAAAACAAAAAAAAACAACTTGTCTAAAGTCCGTTTTTTAATCTCTTAGACTAATTTGACAGGTGCAAATGTCAAACTCTAAATTGAAAAAAACAAACAACAATCACTTGAAATGTCAAATTAGTCTACGAGATTAAAAAACAGACTTTAGTGGCACAAATAATAACTACTTTTATTTTGTCTATGAGTTATGATGAGTAAGTCAAAGGTAACAGTATAATTATTATTTATTATTAAACCGATCGTTCCTTTGGTAGAGGTTATGCATAAGGTGGTGTTACAGACACGAATCGAAATGTGCGAACAGCCGGATGGATCGACGTCAGATGTGGTAGGGGCAAATTTGATGGCCTAGCACTGATTGACGTGTTGATTTAATCAAATGAATCGTGTTATGATATTCACAGTTCCCATTTAGGTATACCTATTTAGCCCGTTTTAGTTTTGGTGAAGTTCGTAAAGTCTGTTTTTTATTCTGGTAGACTAATATGGCAGGTGCAAATGTCACTTGAAATTTCAAATCATTCTACGAGATTTAAAAAAAGACTATAGTTTGCTGCTGTTTTAGTTAAAGGTTTATAGGTATTAAAATAAATGAGAAGGTTTAGGTACGAATAAAAATACTTAATCCTGTATTGTGAACCTTTAGTAATCAACCGTAGCATTGCGCAGCCAAGTGCCTATCTCAATCTCGTATGCACCGTGTCGTCCGCCTACAAAAAACCTTATTGTATACAGGTAGCATTTCGGCCAGTATTGATCGGACGGCTAGACGATCCGACACGCCCGGGGACCATACTTCTTCAATTATTCAGCTGCCTACTTCCACGGCAAAACTCGTTTGTTACATCTTGAGTGTATTGCTATTCCTCTTTTATGGTTTGAGGAAATCATCTGTCCTTGTCGTGTAGCGTAGGAGTCCGAAGACGGAAGCGTCTCCGCGGGAATGTTAATAAAAATATATTTGCTTCCCAAATTCGGACTGTTTTATTGCTGTAGCGACATGAGTAAGGATGGGGGAGGAATTTTAAATTATCGGGGTAGTGTAAATTTGGTTTTTTTGATAAAGGAATTTTCAGGCGAATTTATTGTTAGAAATATTCTTGGAGTCTAATATTACGTTTAGAGAAACCATGAGTTGCCTAATTGCACGGTATCTCTATATACTCATTCATTTAATCAGAAACATATTTCTGCAACGTTAATTCCTTCTGAAAGTTCAAGATTTCCCCACTCCGAAGTCTACAACAGATCCTTTCACAAAAAGCCCTTAAACAGGGCAAATTTTGTCACCATCCCAGCACTTTCAGGGCCCGGTAAACGTTTAGCAATAACGTAAGCGGTTACAGCACCAATAACGATAGGTAACTGCATGGACAAGTCAATAACCGTTACAACTACCGACTCGCTCTACATAATACGGCTAATAGCTGTGCTTATGGAGGAATATACTGTGTTGTGTATGGAAATAGGCTTGTAGCTACTTTTGTAGCACAAATGTGAATTTTATTGGTAACAGCGTCACTAGTTATAAAAATAACTTTACTGTGTTTCTATTAAGAGAATTCATAGAGATTTTAGGTAAACTTCAAAAGTGTAGTGTCAGTCGTGGACTCTTTTACATAGAAACGACGGATTCTATGATAGAGCCCACGGATATCTATGATAGAGCCCATGAAAATACTAATGTTCAACTAGAAAATGTTCTTAGAAATCATAAAAGATTTCACTTAGGTTTGTAAATGGCGTTCAAATAGACATTTGGGTTTCATAAAATATTACAAAATAACGAAGAATTTTACAAACAAGCGAGTGTTTGCGAACTGGCGACACTATTTGTATAACGACGAATCATACACTCTGCCGAAGACAGATACAAAACCCAAAATGCTGCAACGTTTAAACTCATTCTCTATAATAATTATAAATGGTGTAACATCAATGAAGTAAGTTTTCATCGACAACACTTGAAATGGCTTTGTAAGCATTTCGTAAAGGTATACTAAGACCGTATTACCGTTATAGATTTGCCTAGTAGTTACGTTGTAAGATTTGCGTAGTAATTACGTTGTAAGCGTAGTACTTATACTACGTCGGATATTACGCGTTCGACGGTCTAAGGATAACCTTGAACCTGGCATGGCTAATGATTTACATATTAATAGTTGTTAATAGATAGATGTTTGTACAAAGTTTAATACAAGTACCATTTTCCGGCACGTCTGATACGTCTTTCACGACTATTCCAAAAAATGAAAAGATTTATTGATCAGATAAACTTGCAACGAATTATTATGTACGGCATCATTTATAAATACTATCATCTGACTAACTTTTTCCCAACTACATTCTGTTGACTTCCAGTAACCGAATACGACTGAATATGACAACCCAGTTACGATACCCCTATATAGGACTGGTAGTCAGACTTTCGGGCTTCTGACTACATCTGAGTGTCAGCCGTCATTTTTAAATAGATACTACAGGTACGTATACAAAATGACTACCACCACCTCAAGTTTGCCCTTTCAACCAGGGGCATCAAATCATACCCATTTTATGAGCACAATATTCCAACAACATAATGTTCCCCATCAAAAATATTGCACCATCTATTGTACTGCGCTTCCTTAGAAAATTTAAAGGACATAATTCTAAAGCATTTCTATCACAAGACAGCGGTTTTCATACAATATGCGCCCTTTCCAAACCGAAGCTATTGTAGCGCATCGACGCTGCAAAGTGGTGTATGACATTTTTCAATCGCTTAATGGTGCAACATTATTGGCTCATGAGGCCGTCCATAGCGGAATAATGTTGAAGGGTGCCTTAGGATTCCGGGAAGTTAGGATTCGTCCTGAAATTACGTGATACAGTTTTTTCATTTTTCTTTAATAATAAGAGTATTTTTTTTTTTCATTTGTCGTTTATTTAATATCGATAAATAACACAAATCAAAAGACATTTTAAATTGTGTTTTTAAATAAACTACACAATGCTTAGAGGGTTATGGCTATGGATATTTTAGGTGAAACAAATTGAAAATACTTTGCAATTTGTTATTACTATGACTTTTGGTAGTGGGAAAGTAAAATGAATATAAATTAAGAAGTGTATAGAGTGCCGCTAGCGACATTCTATCACTATCGGATAAAATACCGGAATAATAGTGGCGCTACCTAGACCCGTTTAATGTGCCGTAAGCATTGCATTGTCACTGTCACTTGTTATTTTTGTTGAGTGTTGAGCTTAGTAAGTGACCCTTTTTAGTGTATATTTGAGAAATCTAAAGTGCACACTATAGTTGCCGAGAAAAAAGGCTGGCAGCAGTGCCACTTTTCCTGTTGACAGCGATGCGGATGAGTTACTTGATGCCATAAGATTATTTCCCCTACTTTTTATTTGTACATATATTATTATTATTTAAAGACTAAGTTTTTATTTTTGTTAAATATTATCATGAAAATTGAAATAAAAATGGTTTTATCTTAACATTAATTTATTTAATCACGTCTAATCGACTTGGGCAGCGCTCAGTAATCAGCTATTACAGTTTATCAATGCGTGCGTGTGTAATCCGTAAGCCAAACCAGATTAATTAAGATTACACCATATACCTACGTCGACATTGTCCGATTAAGTGTATGTACATATCTGTAGTAAACTACCTAACTCATTTCCGATGTAATTGAAGCAGAATAATGAGGAATTAAGAAGATATTGGTGCTTATGTATAAATAACCTACTAGTGAAATGTCGGTGTACTGTAGAGTATACCCCACATTTCGCCAGTTTTTTTTTTTAAACAATCTCTTTATGACATATCTATGTTGTTGTTGGCGGTCTCTTCCTGAAAGAACCTGACCACCATAATAATTATTTATTTCTGCCGCCAAGCAGCAATGCTGTATATCGGTTTGAAAGTTATGCCGTTGTAACTACAGACAACTGAGACATTTCATCCTTATCTCTAGGATGGCAACGCGTCTGGGATGTCTCTGTTATTACAGATGTTCTTGAAGATGTATCTTTACTCCCGGTCACTGCTGCCGCTAGTCCACCATAACGTACTCGTAGTTTCCAATACCTACCGACCTATTCTGTGAGAACCTCACCGTGAAAACTTGGGTGAAGTGAGCAGTCGATATTGTCAATCCTAATTATGCTCATCAGGTGGAATGACAGCTCACATAAAGCTCACTTCATTTAAGTTTTCACGCTGAGATTTTTACAGAACAGACAGTCTGCTTTATAAAGCTGTTTCGAATGGAAAAATATCCTGTTTAACTATCCCTAAAGCATGGTAGCATCCATAATGTCCGCTGCACAATGCACTGACAAGCAGTTAGTGCGATCGTTTGCAAACCATTTACAACAGTAGCACAAAACAAAATGGCGAATTATACAGCTAAAATTAACACTAAATTACGAATTTATTGTTACACTAGCCCATTTTCATTTCTATTATTTATGCTAGCGAAAATAATTTGACTACAAATGCGAGCTTTGATAATTAGCTCATTATTTGGAAAATAAATGTTTATTAGGCGAGACTAATTTTTGACTTGTTTGTACAGGGTGGCCCATTTATAAAGGTCAAATTTTTTTTTGTGTCTAGGATATCCCATGGATTCACCTAAACGCAACCTACGTTCCGCGAAAATCAGTAGTATTTAGTGCAATCGCTTTCAATCTATAGAGGTTTACATGACTGAAGTAAAGATTTTAAGACAATACATTTTAAAAATCACAACTTCTGTACTACTGATATTGCGAAACATAATGTTGCGTTTAGATAAAGTATTGGGAGGTCAAAGACAAAACCTAAAAAAATTTTTTGGACCACTATAATTGGGCCATCCTGTATAACAGTGGAGGTGTATATATGCTAAATAGTACATTATTTTAGGGAAGCTTTTAATTATGTTTGTATTATTTAGACAAACAATGCTTACAATAATTAAACAGTACCAACTTATGATGTACGTTAATATAACGTTAATAATTCGAAATAATGTATCAAATAATCATACATTGCAGCTCAGCTTTGCAATCGTATTATTCGAAATAATAGATACCTATCTAAGATTATATACCTATGACTTGCCTCCTGACTTACCATACTAAACAACATAATAATTGGTACACACGGCTACACATCAGGCTACACATTTCCAGTAAAAAGCTGACCTCGCATTGTACGGAAATCGTATACCATGCGAGATCAGCATAAACTGGAAATGTTTAGCTTGATGTGTAGCCGTGTGTACCTATGGGCCTTTTATGCCTATTTTACCTATTTTCTAAGTAAAGTTAAGCGCCTATCAGGGTTCGAATCTACGACCTACAACTCCCAAGTCACGGCCGTTACCACTGGGCCACCACTGCTCTCTCTGTTTTACTCGATCCATATAAATTCGTATATACTCCATAAAAATCTAAATAAAACTGCTAATCACTTGAAATATATTTAATAATATACAAAACACGACTGCTATACAATTAATTTATTGTTAAGATACCAAAAACATATAAATGACACCTATTGAGAAACGGAACACAACCATTACAGTTAGCTTATCGTCAAAAATTCCGCAGCTATTAGCTATATTATCTCGTTCGGCGATAGTCCAATTGCGCAAGTTTGGCGATTAAAACGCGGGGGAAAGTTGGACATTTAGCACAAAACTGGCATCACCAGAGGCCAACTAAGATAAAACTTCTCAATTCGACGATTGGGGACTTTGACTTGGCTATTGCAGTTGAAAACTCGTCATTAAATCTGACAGCTAGTTATTCCCGTACTCGGGTCTGAAGCTAACGCGAAACAGATCATACTTGAGAGCCTGGCCCTCGCTTCATCACTAATGGCCCGATCTGCGACACCATCATTAAAAACGATGAATGGAACGAAATTAATCGACCCCTGCGACATTGGTCCCGCGGATGCTGCTTGAGCTGCCTTGTCTAAATCGTCTCCAGGATGTGCAACACAGTAGTCAACGTCAGTCAGTTTGAGACCAACGGCTTGAGCGCAGAGATACGATCCTTGACGGAAGGATGGAAACGGGCTGGTGAATTCACAAGTCATGTAGTGGACCTGAGCATCCTGATTGTCCTTCAACATATTCAGAGCGCATCTATGTAGACGGTTTGCCCAGCAGTCAGGTTCGCCAAACTGACACCAAAAAACTCCATCGCTACTCAACGTAGTTCTTCCCCAGGGCACGAATTCTACCTCCAGAAAGTCTCCGTACAAACGATACGCTTCCACTAAATGATCGCGAATGAAATTCACTGTATCACCACATCCTGATGTTGTACCTATCGTTATCTTAATCTTTCCATTGACTACTTGCAATTCTTGTCCACTAACTTGTGTAATGGCTAGCATAAAGCAAGCGGCGACGAAAACAAAATATTTTGCGGCCATGACGACTATCGTGCACCGTGCATGTGAAAAAACTGAAATATTCGGAGCAATCCCGTTACCCACTCATATTTATCATGATATGAAAAGGTACTTTAATGTGACATTTTTAACTAATCTAAGCACGCGATAAGACTAATAGGGAAAAGGAGAATGGGCAACTTCGTATTAGCTCCATCTCCAATGCTGACAATTTCACTGTAACATATTTATTGATGCACCCGGCTGTATTTACCTATAATAATAACATTAAGTGAACACACAATAAACGGGCCATTTTTTTACCCGACTACGGCGAAGCAAAAAGGAGGGTTATGATTTTGACCGGTATGTATGTATGTATGTTCATCTGTTCCCTCATAACTTTTAAACTACTCATCATAATTTGACAAATGAGATATTGTTGGAAGCGTCTTTATTGTCCGTTGGTTATAGGCTATGTGACGTCACATTAAATTAATTACGTGTGACTCCATATTTTTAATTTGACTGTCTGTGATGTCATTACCTTGTTTAAACCTTTTTAGTTAACTTTTTTTCTTAGTTGGGTTTTAGTTTTATAACTTTTCTTATACAGGAAAAGTTTTTGACCAGTGCACAAATTTTTTTCGGTGGTTCAATATCAGTAATAGAACACATCCATTATTTATTCAATACTTTTTTTTTATTTTTTGTCCTACTTAAAATCAGCAAAATATGGACACAAACTATTCGTAATAATATCAATGGGCGCGTGCGGCGGCCGGCACACAGGCGGCGGTGTTGCACGGGGGTGCAACCCCCTCCCGGGCGGCGCCGGGCGCTGTGGCCGACAGTTCGCTCATCGCACGCGCTGTCGTGTGACGTCGCGTCTAATCGCTTTCCCGCGCAAGCGCCGCGCCGCACGTGTCGTGCTTGTACCTACCGGTCACGATGTCGGACTTCAGTAACCGCGAGTTTTACGAGATGGTGCGAGTGTATGTACTGAGTGGTGAAAGTTTGCGAGCAGCTCGCAGAATGTATGCGACAGAGAGCATACCTCGAATGCGAGCCCATTGAATCCTTAACCCCGCGGTCCCTAATGAAAGGACCATTTTAGCGGCCACTCAAAGGCTGCTTGATCACGGACAGTTCAGAACCCCGAATCATGCACGAGGGTCTGGCAGACCCCGACTGGCGATCGAAATCGAAGAAAGCATTTTTGATTTCTTTGAGCGAGATCCAAGGGCCAGTAACCCACGTAAATACCTACGCCGGCGAATCGAGCGAGCGCACAGCTGATAGGTAGGTACTTTCGCGCGTTCCGCTTCGCCGCGCGCCGCCGCCGGCGCCGGTTAGCCATACAACCACTTTTAAAATAAACATCTTTCGTTAACGATTTCTTTATTTTTTTGTATTAAGACGTATCAAAATAAAAAAATTATGTTTAATAAAACTGGTTTAAGGTTAATTTGTCAAAATTTGCGCAGTGGATAAAAACTTTTCCTGTATAGTAGAATGTCGTCAAGTTCCACAAAATTCTAGTTTCCATCTTCTGCTCAAAGAGGTGTAGAAGACTGAAATAAGAATTTGAGTATTCGCATCAGAAGAAGGGCTTTAAAAAAAAAAAAAATCAGTCAGGAGTTACAAGCAAAATGTAAGGAACTTATTAAATGAATTTACATAAAACGTACCTTATATTTTAAGTTATGCTAGAAACTGTTCAACAGTAACCAACTGTAGGTTATTAGGGTAGCCGTTCTCACGTTATGTGGGAGCAATTGTCTATAGAAAGACGTGCAGTAGTGTCTATAAATTATTTATTCCATGTTTTCGTAAAATATTTTCATTTTTCCTACTGATTGTTCAACCTCAACGATTTTATTTTATGTATAAGAAGACTTATGCGTCTTTTAATAAAATTTAGATAAACACTTATAAGAAAAAGCTAATATTAAAAGATAGATCAATAACAAAATGCTTAACTGTAGGTATAAAAAATATAATTTATTGTAGGCCAAACCAGACAAACAATGTATTCCAAAAACATAAAATTATAAATGACACCTATTGAGAAACGGAAGACCACTATTCGGAGTAAGCCCATCGTAAAACTTCTCAATTTGACAATTGGCAACTAGGACTTCGCTATTGTAGTATACTAACACTTGAGAACTGACAATTAAATCTGGCAGCTAGTTATTCCAGTGCTTGGGTCTCCAGCTAACGCAAAACAAATCAAGCTCGAGAGCCTGACTCTCGCTTCATCCTGAAGGGGGCGATCTTCGACGTCATTAAAGATGATGTATGGAACAGAATTAATTGTCGACATCGGCCCGGCGGCTGCTGCTTGAGTTTCCCTGTCTAAATCGTCTCCAGGATTTGCAACACAGTAGTCAACGTCAATCAGATTGACACCAACGGCTTGTGCGCAGTGATAAGATCCTTGCGAGAAAGAAGGTAAGAGGGAAGAGAATTCACAAACCATGTAGTGGACCTGAGCTTCTTGATTTTCCTTCAACATATTCAGAATGCATCTGTGCAGACGATTTGCCCAGCAGTCAGGTTCGCCAAACTGACACCAAAACTCTCCATCGCTACTCAGCGTTGTTCTTCCCCAGGGCACGAATTCAACCTCCAAAAAATCTCCGTACAATTGGAACGCTTCCGCTAACTGTTCGCGAATGAAATTTATTGTATGAATGCAGCCTGAGGCCGTGCCTATCGTCATCTTGATCTTTCCATCGACTACTTGCAATTCTTGTCCACTAACTTGTATAAAGGCTAGCATAAAGCATGCGGCGGTTAAAACCAAATGTTTCGCGGTCATGACGACTATTGTACACCGTACATGTGAAAAAACTGAATATTATAGCACCAATACTGTAAACCACTCATATCGTATTAATATGATTATTTTTATGGGTCATTTTTAACTAATCCAAGCACGCGATTTCACCAATAGGGAAAAGGAGAATGGGCAACTTTGTATAGGCTTCGTCCCCAATACTGTATTAAGTTTATAAGGCTCAAAAAGTGGTTTTGACCGGTTAAAGCAATCTTAAACATTTGAGTGATTGAGCTTGTGACTTTATGTACCTACATTAATTGAACAAACATTAACATTTATTATAAGAAAATCCTTTTGGTGTGGGAGTCGCTTTTTTTCTTGATCCATATTAATTCGTACGTTGATGTAATACGAAATATAGTTCCGAGTCATGTGGCTTTACATCCTCCACGTTTTCTTCAATGGTTTTTCTTTTTTAAATAATATCAATTACTTTAAAAATGTATTTTCTTAAAAATCTTATTATTGTAATCAAAAGCCGAAATGTGTCAAAATGTAACTCGGTTTTATTAGGTCCCATATCGAATGAGAGATTTTGTTGAGATTGCGTTAAAATTTGCTGCAGTGGGTATTTTTTATTACAGTCGTGACCACTGAATTCAGATCACCAACAGAAATCTCAGAAACTCTACTATCTTATACAAAAAAGCAGTACCTGTCTACTTATTTCTAGCTCATTATTATTTTTTTTTTGTTATCTTTTGGTTTACTTATTAAAATAACATTAATTAAAAGTGCGTCTATATTACAGCAAAACAATTTTTTTTATAACCGTCTTTTGAAAATAATCATTTTAAATATGTATAATTTTCTCCCATTTTTGCTCTTTGTATGACCTCCATGCGCTATCAATACGATATCTTGCGATAAGGCGTGTGCCGTACATCAAGTTTTTATGCGACATTGGAGAATATTCTTCCATTCCTATACCAATGCTATTTTCAGCTCACTAAGCATAATTGGAGCGAAGTTTCGTCGTCTCACACATCACACGTATACCTAGACATATCTATCTATACATACAATACATACAAATAAATAAAAATTGAAGTGTCTGTTTGTAATCTCAAAATAACAGCTTTTTACTAAATTATTATAAAAGTACAATAATATATGGCATTTCCAACAAAAAAACAATTTTTAAACAAAAAAATCATCTAACAATAAAACAAATTTTTTGTCTGGCTTTCTGTCTGTTTGTTCCGGCTAATCTCCGAAACGGCTGGACCGATTTTGACAGAACTTTCGTATAGTTCCTGCACTTGAGGTGCTTCCTACTGATACGTCAGTGCAGCGGTGCAAGCAGATCTTTCACGAGTCGTAAAAAGGTCAAAACAACCGAAAATCATTTAAGAGTCGGTTGTTTTATCCACATATTATGTCAAAGGAGACGATTCAAAATATACCCAGCTCCAGCGCTAATGATTTGTATTCCAGATTATTGAGTAAAAGGTTAGTAAATGATAATACGATCACCAGCGCTTTAACTGGCGGCTTACATGTTTTTTTTTCCCGGAGAATTTTTGTAAGCGTTCATCATAAAAACTCGTTTTTCGCTCAAAATATTCATAATTATAGTTAGTAACATAAGGTCCTGGGTTCGATTTCCGGGTCGGGCTAAGTGTTGTTGGATTTTTCCACCTGGAATGTCTCAGTAGCAGCCCGGAGTCTGGATTTGTGTCCGATTGATAGCAATAGGCTCGCCCCCTATTACATGGGACTTAAAAACTTAACTGGCGAAATGTGGGTGTATCTACTATAGGTGCATCTCTGCCTAAACCCTTCAGGGAATACAAGCGTGATGTTATGTTATATTTAGTAGCAAATGTGTACCTTAACAAATTATATTGTAAATAATTATCACTCAATTGGATAACTTATAAGAGATCCGTGCTTACTGGTGCAAGCAGTTTCTTACGAGAACTGACCGCAGTTCAGTAAGAAACTGATTTCAGTGCACTGTGTTGACCTAAATTGAGCTAAGACTTTTAGACCTCTAATATTTTATTATAATTATGATATATGGATTGAGATCATAGATAAAAATAAAAGAGAAGAAGATAATTATTACAGATGATGATAGATCAAAACAAAGCAAGTGACTGTTGGTACAGAAATATAATTTATTGAAAAGATAACAAAAACATAAAAATATAAATGACACTTGAGAAACAGAAGACCACTATTCGGATGTAATGTAAGCCTATCGTGAAACTTCTTAATTCGATCATTCACTAACGATTTTTCTTTTCTAGTATGGTAACACTTGATTGCTAACAATTCAATCTAACAATTGGTTACTCCGGTACTCGGGTCCTCAGCTAAAGCAGAACAAATCATGCTTGTAAGCCTTCCTAACGCTTCAACATGAAGGGCTTGATCTTCCACGTCGTTAAAAACGATGTATGGAACGAAACGAATTGACAATATTGGTCCCGCGGATGCTGCTTGAGCTGCCTTGTCTAAATCGTCTCCAGGATGTGCAACACAGTAGTCAACGTCAGTCAGTTTGAGACCAACGGCTTGAGCGCAGAGATACGATCCTTGACGGAAGGATGGAAACGGGCTGGTGAATTCACAAGTCATGTAGTGGACCTGAGCATCCTGATTGTCCTTCAACATGTTCAGAGCGCATCTATGCAGACGGTTTGCCCAGCAGTCAGGTTCACCAAACTGACACCAAAAAACTCCATCGCTACTCAACGTAGTTCTTCCCCAGGGCACGAATTCAACCTCCAGAAAGTCTCCGTACAAACGATACGCGTCCACTAAATGATTGCGAATGAAATTACCTGTGTCACTTGATCCTGATGATGTGCCAATCGTTATCTTAATCTTTCCATTGACTACTTGCAATCCTTGTCCACTAACTTGTATAAAGCCTAGCATAAAGCACGCGGCGACGAAAACCAAACATTTCGCAGCCATGTCGACTATCGTGGACCGTGCATGTGAAAAAACTGAAATATTTTAAAGAATTATTATCATGAGATTATTGAAATCTACTATTTTATCTAATCCAAGCTAAGATCGATAAGGAAAACTTACATGCAATTATCAAAATAATTCGATTTGATAAAGAGTTGGTAACCTAATTGTATGAACCATGAAAGTAACCCCTAAGACATTTGTTTGATTATAAACTTTGCCAAATAAAAACAACTGTAAAACAATTTTCTTTTTCACCCTCTCCCCTTCGAAAGTATTTCAAGGTAATCTCTTAAGATTACAACACAAAAAATTCGAACTCTTTAAGCCTCCACATTTTCTTTATGCGAAAAATATGTTTTTGTGGCGGCAAGTGGCCCGCCTAGAATAATAAACAGAAGAAACTTATTAACTTTCCTAAGAAGAAATATGTACATGCAGCCTTATTGGGGATCTGAAGGTACGAAGTAAAACGCCTCCCCTAATATATTCTAGTTATATGTTTATTCCTTTTAAAAGAATCTCGGCTTATAAATTTTGACTTAATTACTTTCTGGGTACATTATGGAAGGTTTTCAAAATACGCGTGTACTTCGACTTACACGACGTTGAGCCCTCGTTTAATTTGGCTTTTATTGCAATGAAGTTACTACTCATTATCAAAAATTTGACGCAATCACAAGTTTTTGTGAAATACATAGATGTAGATAATATTGTGATCACTCGCGGAATTATAAGTTATTGCTTGTGGTGCAAGAAAACAACTACTTTACTCACTACGATCAACATTAGGTTTTGATAATATGCTTATAAGGCATAGAACTTAAGACGCTGACAACAGATAAAACGCTGTCACTGTCGGATTGCATAGAAAAGAAAAAGAAGTGCGATGACATAACGTTTGTAATTTATTGCACAATATGAAGCAATTATCGATTTATTTAAAAATGATTTGAATAATCTAAAGTTAAAAACCAACAAGTTCTGCATTCAAATAAGACGTTCTTGTTATTTAATAAAATTGCGCTTATTGCTTGTTATTTCGCTTTTATAGCGCCTCCAGGATGTTCGCCGAGGCCAGGTTTGCTGGCTTTCATGCCATTATAAGGAAACGGTGCAATTCTATTCTCGGTAGAATACGTGCTAGATCCCACAGCATCCTGAGTGTATTGTGTGATAGGTGGGACAGCCCCATGCTGGCTCACTGGATACGGCTGCACACGAAGATGTCAGTCCTTACAATTTTGTATATAGCGTGGTTTTTACTAATATTAGGTTAAGACCTTTACTAACAACTTATGGATCATATGATCTGATATGAATAAATAAATAAAATACCAACGAACGTTGGATTAGAATCAAGTTAAAAGGTTAGTTTACCGTTAATTTGTATCGAGATTGCCTATTGTCAGCGCCTTAAGGTGCAATCTTGTGTTTTCGTTAATAATGGCCAAGTTACCACTTGTCTTGTTGGGGCCGTAATTATTTCTTTAGGTTTTGTTTTGATTAAAAAAATACAGCCCCAACAAAATCCTTACGAGCACCACAAAACCGGAACCAAGACACCGTAATCTTAATTCATTGCACAGAGAGCAGGTATTCAATTACACTTAATGTGTTTAAAAATGCACGCCCCCAAGAAGGGTACCAACCACAGTATTAATGAAATTGACTTCCCCTGGGATAGAACTGGGGGCCCTTGAAACGTGGTCCCCCTTATTGTTGAGGTCGCTATGTTCCAGGACAAAGACAAAGGTATCGATGCCGTATCAAATTAACGAGTTACTGTCAAATTCCAAGTTTCTAAACTTGACATTGATTATGCTTTGTAAATAAGTAGGGTATATGACGATAGAAAAACTGTTGTAATGATTGGAGTTAGGAGTTGATTATAATTATCGTTTAATGAAGACGATATAAATGCAACTGAATCTGCACTCTAATTGCGTAATCAGGATAAATGATCGTTAATCAATCGAAATCATTTTGAAAGAGATTGCTAATCTTCATTAGTTCGAAAACATTTTCTGCTCAACAACGTTAATAACGCAATGAATTTTGTTGGATTGTCAAATGAAACAGATTAGTCGTAATCATTTAAGTACCAATCAGATAGCTGGTATTTTTAAAAACTACTGTCAGAGAATTCACAGCTGTGAGTGCAGACAAACTAGATGATTTTTCACATATCAATAATAGCTATATATTTTTTTGCGAACAAAATACTAGAAGAAATAAAATTAACGAATCACTCTAAGGCGTTCTCATCAGTCGGCACAGAGGCGCATTCACAGCCATAAGCTAATATACGGCTTATGAAAAACTTTTCCGGGCACTCTCACACAATCTGATTTAAACTTTTTACGAGCGACCACGCAATCTCATCAGCTGTGTCGCGCACTGGGGAAATGTGTAACACCCACGAAATTTCGCTAATTTTAATTAATTCAAACTGCACAGTGAAAGTCAACTCTTAAACACCCTCCTCGACTATAAAGCTGAATCCTGTCTACAAACGACTGTTAGAACTTAACGAGTTCATACATCTCCGTCTACGGTTACAATGGGGCTCGTAAAATTAATACCTTACCTCTGAATCGTCGGGTTGCCTCTCTAGATGGTAATTCCCCCTTAAATATTTAAGTTTTCTGTGCACCCTCCACCCGCAACAAGATTCAATTTCACGCCCTAAAAAGGGGTCCGCTTTGGGCATTTCTCGGCTTCTCAAATGTCAAGAGACATGAAAGCACCCAACTACACAAGAACTCTATCAATTACTAGATACCAGTTTTCGAATGATGTGTTTGTTTGTATTGCAAAAGGCGTAGGAGTTCTCGTTATGGTGGTGGGAACACCGAGTAGAAACTCTCCAAGTATTATCCGGTTGCATATAAAATGGAAATGATGGAACTCAATTGAATCAATCTTGCGTCAAATTGGTGAAGATTTGAAAGGAAGTTCACATTTTAAGTTCGTTTTCTATTTGAAATATACAGTTTACATCAATACCTGTCACTTTCCTTTCAAATTGTTGTTGAGAAGTCTTCGAAATACATTTTTGATTTCATAAAGCTCCAACTACTTTTGTATGTAAAGGATGTTTTCAAAGGCGCACTAATTGTGATCGAGAACTCGGCTCACGTATCGTTCGATATGACCCCTTAAATCACATATAACGCTATCAAACCGCATGATTAATTTGATTAGCTACGTGTCTAGCTTTAATGATATCTAGTGTGGCTACATTATTCACCGAGACATACAAAATTAATCAGTTAACTAGTTTATGGTTGGATGAATTGATTTTCATTGGAGTAACGTGAGCTACTTTTGATAGATGACGTTAATTGTATTTATTTATTATTTATTCTTCTATCAGATAAAGTTTATTGTTTAAGTATGATCTATTGGGGTCAGCCTCCTTGTAAATCATTCATCTCTTTCGGTTTGCTTTGTGTGGATTTTTCCTTATTGCACCATTGAAATACACTGAAAACCAGTAACTGTTTTTCTGGAAAATAGAATCTAAGTTAAGAAAACCTGGCCAGATAATGTATCCTTAAGTACAATAAAACTTTCAAATATATTATTATTATATTTTTCCATTATTTCATTTTAAATACTTATTCAATACATTTTTAAATATTTTTATAAAAACCTTATAAATACATTTAAAAATACAAAAAACCCTCTTATTATATATTTTCTTTTTTAAAGTCTTTGACATATCTCGGGACCCTGGGGTCCCGGGCCTTTGGAAGGCGTACAAGGGGCCGAAGCCAACTCGCAGAGGCCCGTTAGACATCCATAATGAAATGAGGTACCAACCGACGATTATCCCGGTTCGCACTATGCAATGCAGCCAAGGACAACCCCCGGTTGGTGTAGGACTATTGCAGAACATGGAAACAAAGATATTGGACTATGGGTTTGGGTGGGTTGGTGGATTGGTTATTTTAAACTATGGAAAGACTATGGCCCCTGCCTGATAAATGTTTTATATATACACGGATAAAATGGCAGGGGGTGACTTGCACACTCAATAATGGGCCCCCGATAACGATCGCTAGCACATAGTGTCGTAGCGACAAGGGGGCAACACTACCTGAGGTGCTTGAGAGGAGTGGAGAGGTATTCCACGGCTATCAGGACAATCCCGGAAGTACGGTCAAGATCCCTACCAGCATCTTACTGGAATACTTCCTTCCTCCGAGCATGTTTGCTCTTGCGAATCTCCACTCAAGCCGGCCAATAAAGGCAAGAATGAGGTGGGAGCTCTGTTCCTCGTCAGTGTTCACTCCAGCCGGCCAATAAAGGCAAGCCAGAGATGAGGAACGAGACTTCTCCCGGGAGGTAGGGTCCGTGGGGTCGCTACTGCCCAACAGCTCGCCACATGCTGCCCTGCGGGTCTTTGTATCTCTCTTGGTCTGGCTCCTCATCCTAGACCCGTCCCGGCAAAGTAAACTCTACCGGCACAGACCTAGAGTTCGGAGCACGCAAGCCCCACCATGACGTCAACGTAGAGATACGGCGGTGGGGTTATTATTATTATTATTCTCTTTCTACTTTCTACGCTACACAAGCTGAAGATTTTCAACAGCAGTGCCAGTACAACTTTAAATCTTCTTTACTTAAATTCATGTTTATTGCTAACTTTAACCTAAGACTGTACCTAAGATGGCTAGAAGCCATAAATACCCCCAGCATTTCGCGTACAGAATACGTAAAGCACAGTACGTGATCTATATTCCTTGGGTATTAGTTACCTGTGCTATATAATCTTGTTTCACTACCGAACTACTACCGGTATTTAATAGTGATATTATGGTTTATTTACGTTATTGGAATAATTTGATCAGGAATTTAGATGCTAGGTATATGCCTATACCTAAAGCGTCTAAATTCTAATGGCAATGGAAATGGTGGCAATGAATGGAAAATGATAACAGGTTAAAGATGGGAATGGATGAAATTGATGGCATGGATCGATGGATGGTGGATGGTTGATAGTGATGGTGGTATTTCAATAGCTTCTCTCTCTTCTCTATTTTATTTATATATAAAAAAATAAGTATGAAAACTATTGTTTAAAAAACATAAAGCTTAATTTAGGTAATTAAGTTTCTTGTTACATTAATTTCGCAAATGTTTATGGAGTGAAATACACAGATCATTATAAAAAATGGTACTGTTATATCATAACAAGAAAAGTAAAAGGTTACGCATATAAATAAAATACGAATGGATATTGTTTTTGTTTAAGAATTAAAAAATAACGAGTATTCATAGGTAAGTAATACGAGCTGTCGGCATAAAAGGAGGTACCTACAATATGGAGGGCTGCCACGTGGACTGTTTGAATTAAAACAATAATTTAAATAATCGAATAAAATCGAAAACAAAAGCTATCGAATTCATTAGCGTTTAACTCAACCCAGTTACTGGGTAAGACTGTTTATCAGAATTTTGGGCTTCTGACTACCCGTAACGACTGTCAAAGATCTACGAATTGCAGCTGGGACCAACGGCTTAACCAGCTTTCCAAGTCACGGAGGGGCCTAGATATGTAATGAATGGTCCCGCATCCCCGAACCGACCGCGGCAACCGTACCTTAACCGTCGAATGACCTGCGGCTGTAGTTATTTAGCCACGAGCCCCTCTGCAGGTTTGATGTAAATGTTTTACATAAACTATCGAGTGATAATGCTGCCAAAGCCAGGAAAATTAATTCAATAATTTTATTAGGTATCAACCTTACCTACACACTAGAACCCCTGACCGGTAATCATAATTTAAAAAAAAAACATAAATAAAACAAAAAGGAAACAATTATTAAAGACATTTAAAAAGACAATCAGGGACATAAAACTTAGTGACCGTGTAGTATTCACGAAGCAGCCCTATTGTGCTAAAACACAAGCTATTAGCATACAAAGAGGGCCCATGCGTCGCCCTGCAGTTGTCGCTGCAGCGAACTCGCTTTGTATTTGGACAGCCCTAATAAAATTATTTAAATTGCTCTATTAATTTCTTTGGGACTGTTTATTTTTCATGTGGTGCGGTTATTGTGTGCTATTTGTCTCTAATTAAGAGTCCCAGGCAGTTTTAATTGGACTTTAAAAGATAGCTTTTTAACATTATTTTTCTAGATGGGGCTGTTAATTTCACTTTTTAATCGTTTTAGCTATTTTTTGAGATTTTGATACTATATTTGACTGCCTTGCTGGTCTAGTGGGAGCATTAGGTCCCGGTGTCGATTCGGTCTGGCAAAGTGTTATTGGGGTTTTTTCATCTGGAAATTCTCTGTAGCAGCCCGGAGTCTGGATTTGTGCCCGGTTGATGGCAAAAGGCTCGCCCCCTGTTACTACACTACGTGGGTTTACTATAGGTACACCTCTTTAAAACCTTTCGGGGAGTATGATACTATGTTTTCCAATAGCCACAATAAAGACCTCGCACCTCGACAACTAACTACAACAAACAAACAAAAGTCTCCCCAATAGTACCTTTAGCAATTAACCCTAAAAATGTCACTAGCAATAATCCCGCACCTTTCCCTCGAAGAATATAGTGGCGGACAAGTTTAAGCTTTGGGATAGAACGCACGAACTATCTCGAACCTCGCGTGATCCTAGCAGGGAAGCCATAATGGCCACCCGACTATTAGGCACACGGCCAGCCCAACTTAAGGCCGACTCACTTGAGCCAGTTTAATCTGGGATTGAAGGAGACTGGAGAACTTATTCTCGGGATGCTTGAGTGTCGTAACGTATGGTAGGATAATAACGTGATAATTTTAGGGTTTGAGGAATTTAGTGATCTTATTTAACTAACTTATGAGTTTGGTCTTGTATGAAAATGATAGACACCGTCTTAGAAACTACAATTATACAAAATGATGTCCAATTTTACTTGAACAATGCATTGCCCTAATTTCGCAAACTCTATTCCAGAGTTTTGGTTTGTTCTACAGTCGAGTCGTTTGCACAGAAAGTGGACCAAGTACACCTCTGTGCTTTATATTCAGAAGGGAATCTACTTCACAAAGAACAACAATGAAATAGGAAAGGGCAGAATCGTTCGATTGTTCACTCGCCTACAAATTCTTTAGATTTTTCCTGTACCAACCAGCACGGTAAAAATAATAATGTTTACAAAAATACGGTGACATTATTATTGTAACGTTGGTAAATAAACCGGCAAAAATTGGATTGGATTGGCACAAGGGAAAATCATTTTTCCAAAGTTTTTATTGTTTGCTACCGCATAATTAAATTTGTCAAAGGGTTTTGCTGAAAACTCAAAACGTTGCTCCAAAAACTGTTCTAGTTATAAGATATAATTGTATTCTATATTTTACTGTTTGTACAATAAATAATAAAATAATTAATTAATTTTAGCTGTAATATTTACTTAAAGCTACCCACTTACATAATCATAATCATTTATTTGTAATAAGTATTGGTACAGTGTTGGTCTTACTACATTTATTTCATATTTTTCGCTTTGCAAACTCTGAAAATAAGAAATTCTATATGTGTGGACATTTTACATTATAAATCAAAAACTATGCACCAAAACTGAAAAAACATGAAACGCGCAGCAAGTGGAGCCAACCAATTCTGTATCTCTCTTACTAAAATTGTATTTTATTATTGCACCAACATGTAATAACGTAACGATTTTCTAGATTACATTGTCCCATGTAAATACAGTTGTTAGGTACGTAGACACTAAACATAAATCTTAATTCAATTAACACTAGAACATGGAACTAGCACACTATAGTAAATTCACTTCATAGGTGACTCTAGGTGTACGTAAATCTCAGATTAAACGACCGATTAGCTGGGCCTTGCCTACCCGGTATCGCCCCATTGCCTTTAAGCTGTACCAACGGTCCCTCTAATCCTGGGATTGATAATATTATAACTGATCTAGTGCCAATAATTGAGTGTTAAGAGATATACAAAGTTAGGCTCCTAAGTTTTGGAGTTCGGTAGTTAACGTCATTTTAAACAGTAACCTTATTACCACAAAACAGCGTTTATCAGTTGTTTTCCCTAAACACCTTTTAAACTCGACATTTCTGTATGGAGTTTGACATAAAACTGACATTACACACGCCTTGAACAAGTGTCTAAGTTTTAATGGTAAGACCCTTATAGTTTAGGTAAACGAGGGGTTGAAGTTTTCATGATAGTGAAAACAGTAGCTCTGGCTAGCTACTACCGAATTGCGTAACACACTTTCAATCACAATCTGAAGGATTTTTACGGAAATGTCTAATCCATTGTTTCAAAGGTTTGAAAAATTCAAATCAAATCAAATCAAATAATCCTTCCTACTAATATTATAAATGTGAAAGTTTGTGTGTTTGTGTGTTTGGATGTTTGTTACTCAATCACGCAAAAACGGCTGAATGGATTTAGATGAAATTTGGCAAACAGATAGTTTATAACCAGGACTAACATATAGGATACTTTTTATCCCGATACTTTTTATCCCACGGGATCGAGACTTACGCGGGTGAAACCGCGGGGCGAAGCTAGTACATAATACATGTTAAGAAGGCGTTACAGGTATAAAAAAGGTGTGAAAGGTATTATTTAACCTAATGAGGTGTGCAAATTAATATACTTATTATGTACTATAATCGCAACATTAAATATACAGAATAAATTTTAAATTGAGTTAAGTACATTAAAAATAGAAATTCCACAAAATATAAAACTTTAAAAGTCAAATCAAAATTGCAATAACCATTTTATTTGTGGTGTTATTTCAGATAAAATCACGTCATCTTTCATTAAAATAATCATTAATTGAATAGTAATATTTTGCAACTATGAATTCGTGCAAACCTAATTTGAATTGGTCCATTTCGATTCGTCTGCTCAACAACGTAACGTAATGAATGTTGTTGAACGGTCAAAATGATAGACATTGCCAATGTAATAGTGTGTTATGCAATTACTCCGCTGGTTTGACACACTCTGGGCATCAACTGCTGTACCCTTGCTGAATGGCTATTATTTCTACCAAGCATGAGCAAGTCTCATTTATTTCGTGCCGATGAGAGAAAAGAAGACTACAGTGCGTTCACTATAACTTGACCCGTGACGCGATTGGAAGCAATGTTCTGTCAGTCGCCATTTAGAACTCTATCAGTATTGAAACTAAGCTTGACAAGCAACGGTGCCCACATGACGGCAAGGGACAAGATGTAGTGAACGATCTGTAGGTGTCAAACAATTTGTTTTTGTTTAATCTTTAAAACTCTGCGTGACATTAAAGGTATACTTACAATTTACTTTTATACTTTTGAAAAGTGATAACAGCATCCATTGAATGCAAAGCACTCAGATTTCCACACGAGTTACCCAACACTTCATCACTCCGGTAACGTCTTTTGTCAACTTCACAGAGAACATCAAAACACAAACTTTGTACAATTTGAAATATTTTACGACTTCCAAGTGACAACACACTGACAGTGAATCCACCAATGAGAAGGCTACAAAGCTTCCTTCCCCCCTTTCCGTCTAAAAGTCTTTATAGCAAACATAATAATAATTTCGAGGATCGTCTCAACATACTCAAATTAATTGAATTATGTTGACATTGCTAACAACTCGACATAATTACTTGTGCATTAAACACGCATTGCTTCTGTGTACTTTTGAATAGAGTAGGTAGTTAATGGAGTGTTAAACTAGATACGTAGATAAATTGTCATATTTACACATTAGGTATCGCAAATACTTGCTTTATCTTACTCATTTGTCTTTATCTACATACATACATATAGATACTTCCCCATACAATAAAACATAATGAAACTATTTAAATCTGATATTGAATAAAGAACCACACCTAAGTATGTAATTGAAATTCTGATTGGGAAAAGAAAAATAAGAAGACACGATTAACGTCTGCAACGTTAATCGTGTCTTCTTATTTTTCTTTTTATTATTTATAAGTTGACAAATATACATAGTTTTCCGTCATATTCTACCAGGTATTTGGTGTGCAAATCTTAATTTTTGATAGCGCTTATACAAAAATTTTGAAAAGACATATTGATAACTTTTGAGTACGAAGGTAACTTACGTCACCGTACCTTCTTTTTTCATATCGTCAACTTATCACTCCATGTCCTCACTACTCTGCTCCCCTGATATCATTCCTTATTCATTGACAGAGCACGGGAAGAGGAGAACCAATTAAAGTGATCAAATATGAGGGGTTTCATGTTTGCACGTAGACGGGTATGGCTTCTCTTTGCAAGGGTGCTATAATGGTGTGTGCAGACATACGGATGTTAATACCCGATAAATATGCATTGTTTAATCGTCTGGAAACATAGGGCATATGAATTCGTAATACGGTCATTTCTAATTGTTTTGGCTGTGTCGAAGATTTAAATCTAAGTTGCGTGTGTTATTTTTAACTCAATTTTCGCCTTTTCCCTTCTTAGGGAGAGTCAGTTTCTTGTGTTACCAGATGCAGCTAAATATCAAGTATTTACATCGAATGACAAAAAGTATGAAATCTATTGGGATTTCAAACTTTTTGGCTTCTTTCTTATTATCAACGACAGTTATAGAAACCTAATTAGTCTCTTTGGTAGGAATTGAGAATTCTATATAATCAATGCAAACTACAAAACATACCTACTAATCGATATTTGTCGCACTGTTGCAAAGAAATGTTATCATTAATAATTTACTTTTATCACTAATGTCACAAAATAGGCTGTATCTCAATTATAAATGTCTATAAGCAGTAGATATAAAAACAATTCTCATTTCTCAATTCACAATTCTTTATTGCATTCCATAATGTTGTTAAAACCTTAAGGTGGGCTTAAAATTTATGGTACAATTATCGACCCTGTCAGGCACAGCATAGTAGGAGAAACAAAATTTTTTTTTCATCTAAAACAAAACCTTTTCTTCTAACTTTCCAATAAAACTTTATGACGCCTTTAAATACATTCAACAAGAAAAAAAATTAAAATTATTTACTCACACTACTTCACATTCTAAATTGTAATTGGGTAACACACTTTTAATCACAAACAGATTTTAAAGAAAATTCCTAATTCATTGCTTCATTCATAAGTTTAAAAAATGTATCTACTTGACAACGTAAATAACGCAATGAATGTTGTTGAATTGTCAAAATGAATGGTATTATTATACTCCATTTGAAATAAGATTAGACATTTAAATAAACCTTTTTTAAAGTCCGTTCAAACGATTTTGACTTCTATTGCGTTGGGGGCATGAAAAATGGCAGCTGCAGTAGACAGTTGGTATTGTGTAACCTTTTTTGCTTTTAATGCCATCCTTATGCCTACCTATAGAAATCAAAATCGGTTGAACGGACTGTAAAACGGTTTGTTTAAATGTCTAATCTTATTTCAAATGGAGTATAGTTCTGTGATACGCAATTATCCCGCTCTGGTCTCATTCAAAATAGCAACAATGTAGGTACCAATCGTCGGTTCAGACTCGAAAGGACTTTGCAACAAAGTTAACATAATCCGATCATCGGCCAGGCGTAGTATACCATAACCCAGTAACAGCACATATTAAATTAAACCGTTCTTGTGAAAACGAGTAAATGGGTATTATGACAAGGAAATGTACAGATACGCCTTATCATGAGAGATCTTCTTGATAAAGATTCCATATTTACAGGGAAACATCCTTACATATTATAAAACAAAGTCCTCCGCCGCATCTGTCTGCCTGTATGTTCGCGATAAACTCAAAACTACTGCACCGATTTTCATGCTGTTTTCACGAATGGATAGAGTGATTTTCGATGAAGGTTTTAGTATATAATAACCGACATTTTAGTATATAATAACACCGGGGCGAAGCCGCGGGCATCAGCTAGTTTGAATATAAATAATTTTTCTTCTACATAACAAATTACACGAGCTTGGTACAGCCACTTCAGTATTTATTTAGCAAAACATTTGCGTGAGTTATTAAATACAAATCAAAATATTGATACAAAATAATAAACTATCGTGTAAATACATTTGCTGATCAAAATTATTGGTACAGACTAAATGTTATCACAGTATCAGTTTCTGATAAAATAGCTAGGTAGATTACCGGTTAATCAAATAATACAAGTCCGGATTATCTGATTATTTCATAAACAAACGTTACTTTCTTCACGTTACGTTCTTTCTCGTGGCTAAGTAATAACAGCCGCACCGAGTCGATCCATCAGGTTAAGCGACGCTTGCCGGGGTTGGTCGGTGGATGGGTGACCATCTTTACATACCGAGACTCCTCCGTGCCTCGGAAAGCACGTTAAGCCGTTGGTCCCGGCTGTCATTCGTGGATCTTTGAGAGCCGTTACGGGTCGTCAGAAACCCGAAAGTCTGACAACCAGTCTTACCAAGGGGTATCGTATTACCCAGTTACTGGGTTGTGGAGGTCAGATAGGCAGTCGCTCCATGTAAAATACAGCTATTCAGCTGCATCCGGTTAGACTGGAGCCGACCCCAACATAGTTGGGAAAAGGCTAGGCCGATTGACTTTCTTCAAAATAGATGAAATAGAACGACTCTATAAAACTCTGATGCCGGTAATCTTCTTTATCGGTTCGTGACTAACCTGGTGTCCAGAGTTTTTATGTCGCCCATGGGCCTCCAGCTTGGCTTCACATGCCGTCGAGAAACACTTTTCCGCGAGCGCTGTTTGTGGCGCTTTTTCCGTAATGAAAAAGTGTATTGTCAATTCCAAACATTATCTAAAATTACTAAGCGCACCACTAAGAGAAACGAGAAAATATCGATATGGAACCAAAAAATAATAATCCCAGTACGCTGTATAATCCACTGAAGGCTATTATAATAAAGAACACGAACAATATCAAGGCGGAACTTATGTTGAATGGAATCTGATTTTTAATTAAATTCCTCATTCAACATACTTGTTCATTTAGAAATCTGAGCTCCTCTGAATAGGTTTATTCCTGCTTTATTTTACAATTTCTCCCTTCTACTTTTTACAGCACTTTTCCTGGATACTCTTTCAATGTTATACCCTCGCTGGTAATTCTTTGTGAGTTAAGTTTTTATACTAAAAGTATTACATAAGTCAACCTCTATGCGGTGAAACTGTTTAAAGTTAGGAACACTTTGTTTGTTAATCCTTTGCCCCTACTTTTTCATCTACAATGTTGGGAAAGTTTTACTGGATTTATAGGGGCAACCTTTAAGACAAAGTGTCCAATAGTTTTGTAACTTCGCGGGCTCCCTTTCTATCTACTCGGGCATTTATTCGGAAAAAGGGAAACCGAGTCAGCATTCATGTTACACACGCTGTTCCTATTACAAAATTTAATAGTACCATATCAGCCGCCGCCGAGCTAACAAATGCGCACGGGTTTTCCATTCGCAATATGATTTCATACAGATGGATACCCACAATGACTGAGTAGCAATTAGATTGAGCAAACACATGAAACCACTCGTGTGGAACAATATGAGAAAGGGTGCACAGCCTAACAAACAAAAGCTTTATTGGAGCTTATGTGGTTGTATTGTAACCTGTGATATTGTGAATCGAATTCCTGCGCAATTAGCGACCTTATTGCTTGTAATTAGAGGTCAAAGTGGCAAATAAACGGACGATTACACGCACTGTGTTGTGCTGAATCGAAAAATAATAAGTTGATCGTTTCCGCGTTCAGTGGGCTGAGAGCAAAAGCGCGGTTATTGTGTCGGTAATTATTTTGCATACACAAGATAAAAGGTTCTGTTATTATTTTGACATGGGTTCAATAATAATTTATTAATGCCGTAGATTTGCAAAATATACAGAGGTGAAGTTGTACACAGTATGAATACCGTCCATCTACAAGTAAGGGAAAAGACAATAAACATTCTGGAAATTGTATCGTTATCCAAGCATGACACCATGCAAATAAGTAGCTCTGTATATTATTAATTTTTTGATTATAAATCTTTCTGCTTTATCTTCCGCCACCATTTTCAAACAAAGATTACTACAAAATCCAACAGAAATTGTACCAACAATTACACAATTCTATTCCCAAAGCGTTGCAGCCGAGACAACTTACAATTACAGTCTAACACAATATAAAATCCAAATCCTATTAGGAGCAGAAAAGGGTACAATTTGTATCGCGCCCGCATCTCTAACTGCAGATGAAGTCTCAACAATGAAAGCAACTGTTAAGAACGTATAAAGGCAGCAGCGGTTAGAATGGAAGTCTGTGAAATGTAGAATTATGGTTGTCAGCATCAATTTTAGTAGTATTTGTATGTACAAATGATTTTGACTAACTTCTTTACATTATTAGTACTTTATCAAAGTCAGAGTAAAGGTAAGAACTTTGCGGTCGTCGGCCGTAGCAAAATTATGGGCAACTCACATTGAGCAACGGTCATTCAGGTCAGTAAAGGTATACGTAAGCCAATGACATTCATAACCCTTCACTGCCAAAGATTGGTGAAAAATAAAGAGCTGTGAACTCACTCTTCTCTATTTTCAGAATTAATTAATCGTTCATCTATTGTTTTGAATTAATCAAAATTGTATACCATTTATTTCGACACCCTCGAATATTTATTCCCAAGTCCGTAGGTACGTCCAGGGTCGGACTGGCCATATAGTCGAGGTGGCGATTGCCAGCCGGGCCCTAGCCTGCGCAGGCCCCCAGAGGGGCTGGCGGTAGGTAGTTAAAGTAGATAATTCATACATACTTAGAGAAACACAAATAGCGACGATTTCTTAGACCAAACTGCAAAGGACGCCATGTGTTTTTCGCGAAGTGGTTCGGAATTCTGCCAAAGTTGCATACCATGTGCATGTAAACTTTTGTCACAATATAACATGCACATCAGCACGTACACCAACTTATATGTTGTATATTGTGTAATTCTCACAATTTAGTTCACGCAAGTGACTTGTGAGAGACGATTTTCAGCGCTGAAACACATTAAAACGAGACTTCGGTCTCTACTGATTAGAGATTTGACTACAGATTAGATGAAAGCTCTCCTCTTTAAAACAAATGTTGACTGGCTAGCTTCAGATTTCTTATATTGTATTGAATTGGAACTATATTTACCAAATAATATATATCACTGATAATTAATAATTTGTATATTTCATTAACATTATCCCGTCCCGGGGCTTATGGGGAGCCACCCGGGCCCTTCCAGCCCAGTCCGACCCTGAGTATGTCCCTCCAGCCATCGTCGTCCGTGCACAAGCAAGACAAACCCGGCTTTTGTTACGTCCGTCCAACGTAATACGTTCTATGACAAATTGGAATTTCGACTTGTAGAGACAGCAGTGCCATTCCTGAAAGGCTCGATAATTAGTCTCGAAGACCATTTCTACCGTCTTCGCCGCTTTGAAATGTTCTGTTGTATTCTGGGTGCCTGGTACAATGTATTGATTGATTCTGCTGCAGTTGCGCTATTGTTTGGGGAGAGTACTGTTTAAACGGTATTTTGATAACTGTTTATGTAACTGTAGGGTACACTATGTATGTTTTGATTGTTGTTGTAAATGAATAAGCGAACAATAAGTGAATGACGACGACTTTTTCAGGAAAGTGAGTAAGTAGTAGGTACTCGCAACCGACGAGCGTGTATGACCAGTATGAACGTAAAAGAAAAAAAACTTTTTACAAAAAAAAAATCACAAAAAAGTGTAAAATAACTTTAAATTCGGAAGTCGGTGTCTTTAGTTTTGCGTTTTCGTTTTTCCCACTGACTTCCGAAATGAAAGTTATTTTACACTTTTTAGCGTTTTTTTTGTAAGTAAGACGGTTGTTTTTTTTTTTGTAAAAAGTTTTTATTTTACACTTTTTTGATGTGGTACCTACCCTACACAAATTTGAATACCACTACCTGCTATGTAAATAGCAGTGATGGAGTAACATAAAACATCGTCTTTAAATACCTACTAAGTGGGAAAAATACGTAATATTGAAGCTAACTCAAAAACTACGCAAAAAAAGTTAACAAAATTTATATGGGACTACTTCTGAAACGTAACCTACCAAACAAAAAAAGAATCATCAAAATCAATGCATAATACAGACGAATTGAGAACCTCCTCCTTTTTGCAGAAGTTGGTTAACAATAGGAATATGTAAGGATCGTAGCAGGGGCGTTCTGTAGTTTCTGCCTAACCCCATGGGAAAACGGCGTGAGTTTATGTATGTATGTAATAGAACTACTGTTTCTTGATAATAAAACTTAAGCGGGGGCCGTTTATTTATTTATTTATTTATTGCATAATGTACACTCAGTTACAGACTAGGCTAAAACTTATGAGTACATGACCCTGTTAGGGCGCAGCAAGTAGTATTACATGTATCTTAAATGTAGGTTAAATATTTATAAGTTAACATTATATTGCATAAGTAACTAACTACTAGATATCAATATCACAACATTATTATTACTAATATTTAATCTCTTTCTAGCATATTTTATTAAATATAATTATATTAATTAAAGTTATTTGAAATGTAAGTAGTAACATTAATAAAATCATCAGATTTGAGTGTAATGGTAGAACTAAGAAGAATTTTTCGGGACCATAAGCAGTAGGTAAATAAACGTCCACAGCGAATTCAAATTTAAAATTCGAACTTGAAATTATTCATGATTCTTACTTTACCTAGTGAAATATTAAATTCTGTAAAGTTAGGATAAAGTTAATCTGCAAATGATGACGATAATCATGGATTAGTGTCCAAATGTTTTGAAGACAGTTCAGAAACAACTAAGACTAGACGCAGGTTTATATCTAAACTCCTTTCAACTTAAGTGCTTCTGCTTACTACATTTTGGATAGTCATTAATTCCTTTAATAATTAACCAAACTAAAGTTCTAAGACTCAAAAACTTCTGCTGTAAACTGCGGATAAAAAAAAACAAAGTGTTTCATTTTATTATGCTAATATTTTTTGAAAGATTTAATGAAAAACTTAGGAAAACAATTATTACCTTACAATTATAATGATAATAAAGAAGTAACATATGAAACAAAATTTCAAGAACTGAATGTAGCAAAATTAAAAGAATTTGATAAAATTTTGTAAAACGCGTTTCATAAGTGTTTCTCATTATTAAATGTATTAAATGCATAGATTTTTTTAAAATTATATTATAATCGTTAGATTCGCCCTATCCTTTCAAAACATCGTAGCTTTATGATGCGTCTGACAGAAACAGTGTGCTAGCTCTCTTCTCAGTATTGACACATTTATGCGTGAAATAAGTACGGTGTGTAGACTAATCTAACGATTTAAATCTTTGGCCAAGGGTACACCGCACTTCACGAGCTTGTGGGTTCAAACCCACAAGCTCGTGAATGAGAGGCAAGGCCTCAACCACTGGGCTATCACGGTAATTCATGTATAGTTAGGCATAATTTATTTTGTTACTAGTTTCAAAATTCAACAAACTTTCAGTCAACCTACGAGTATATGTTCAAAGAGTACAAAATTAACCCTCAAACTTCAGCACACCACGAATTTCTGTTAAACTCGATATGCAGACGAAATTAATTAAAATAATGAAAAACGAATCACAGTTAATGAAAATGTTTTTCAACACTTTTCGAAAACATAAATATTGTGATTGTTACTGTGAAATGAGGATTAATGACAATTTATACACGAAAATCATTTGTATCTGCTTCTCTCTTGGCTTCCAATTAAGTTATCCATCTCAGCTATATATTTTAAGTACCTACAGTAGACTATTAATTTGCTGAAATGAGAGAAAATATTTAAAGTGCCTTTATAATTTAAAACCACAACAAAAACAAAAAAATGCTTGGGTACTTATATAGGCAGTAACAAGCAGAAACGTAAGAAGTGATTGTTATTTGAAGAAATCCATAAAGAAAACCTATTTATTTAAAACTAGAACGTCACAAACTTTGCTCTGTAGGCTCTCAATTAAGATAAACATTTAGATAGATAGATAGATAGATAAAACGTTTATTTGGTGCACACAAAATACAGCAC
Source organism: Lithophane leautieri (assembly GCA_949152455.1). NCBI lineage: Eukaryota > Metazoa > Arthropoda > Insecta > Lepidoptera > Noctuidae > Lithophane > Lithophane leautieri. The sequence continues at coordinate 5,241,110 of OX424469.1, read as the reverse complement.
AACATATAAAAACTGGTTAAATAAATAGCTACAAGGAGCCAACTTACAAAAAAAAAAAAAAAAAAGAAATAGAAACAATAAAAGAAAACTAAACTAGACACAGTGATGACAATATTGTCTATGACACACTTTAAAAAATAACGAAACATACAAACTCAACGTTGCACCAAATGTCCCTTTCGAATCTACCTGGGTCCTAGACAACATAAGCTTCACGGATCTTAGATTTCATATCTCAACCAATACACATGATTGGAAGTCTGGTCAACCTATAGGTACATGTACCTATAAATAATACTCCAGACCGAATGGCTTAATCCCGAATAAGCTGCACTCGAGTGTACCTACCTAATGCACCGTGTGCCTATGTATGTAATGCACACATTTATATGAATACCACGGTGCAGCCCTTATCGTTCTTATATCGGAATCCATTTCGTTCCGATTTTGCGTATGTCCCTTGTTTTTTGAGGCACGATATTTTTTGTTGACCGATTAACAAATTAATATGAAATTAACGATAAAATATAATTGTGATACATGATGTTTATGTCTGTAAAATTATAAAAAAAACACAATAACATGTGAAAAATAACTTGTGTTTTAAAATTAGATGAGTTCAGTTTTTCCTGACAACTCTGAGAAGACCGAAACAAACTCAGATTATTATTGGTAAAATGAAGATAATTTTCCTATTATTCTATATTATTATTTTCCTATGTTATTGAGCCTAAACACCTTTTAAACACGACATTTCTTTAAGGAGTTTGATATAAAACTTACATTAGTTAGACACTTGTTAAACTCGTGTCTACTGTCAGTTTTATGTCAAATTCCATAGAGAAACGTCGGTTTTGTGGTAATAAGGATAGTGTCTACTGTTAAGCGCTAAATTTGTTTTTTTACAACTACCAAGTATATTGTTCAACTGCAGAGAAAAGGATGGCACCAATTTGATTTATTCATAGAAGTTTTCTTCTGTACTTAAGGGATGTGAACAATTTTCATCTACTCGCATTAAAACTTAACGGAACCAGCTTAATACGAAGCCAAAAAAAAGCAGCAATTTATGCTGCCTCCGTTAATGAGGAAACATTCCATTTAAGGTCGCAAGGAGTACCTGTCATTAAATGAGATACGGACGGAGGGGTCTCGACGTGTAATTGATGGTCACCCATCCACGAATCGACCGCGGAAGCGTAGCTTAACCTTTGACCAACCCGTACAGCTATTATGAATGCTTTTATGAGCTTGACAATGGCGTTAAAATAAAACAGCCATCGGAAAAAGTAGGTATGGTAAGCGACAAAAGTCGTTTAACATAGGTAAAACGAGTTTATACTTTTACGGATCATCGATTCTAAATTGACAAAAAAATATTCGATACATTGTATTTTATCATTCCTTATAATAGCTAAAAGCTAATATTCTTTTCATTTTACTTTTGTTCTAATTTTAATTGAATATTCAGGTCAATAATTAAAAAACTGAAGTTTTAAATGATTTTTGTCGACTTTATGTGCGCACAAAAATCGCTTGCATTTTTAGCACGGTGAATGTTGGCTATTTATGGGCTTCATTACGTAAAAATTCTATGTTGTCCATTTTGTTTATAAAAAATTGCGCCAAAGTGTCGTTTGCGCATTCACGTGTACTTCGCACAAACTCGAGGGAAAAAAAAGAACAAAAAATGCATCTGTACAGTGAGAACAGACGCTAAACGCATCTCGATAAGTGCTGAAGCCAGCATCGGTTTCTGTTAGACTCAGACGAAATCTAATTTACTCTTCAAAGTTTTACAAGTCTAGACATTTGACGCACGATAACACAACTCTTCGTGTTTAGTTTTCATTTGCGAGGAGACTTGCTAAATTGTTTTGACTGTCTGGTTGTGTGCGTGTCATAATATTTGTGTAGGCAAGTTATAGTGTAAGCCTGTTATTTGTAGTTGGGAAAATACAAAAAAGGTTACAGAAAATAGTTTGATATAACTTTATAGACATGCCACTCAGGTCAGCTAAGCAGGTCACTCTGCCCTTTCGTAAAATACATAACTGGTTATTAAATTAATGATCTAAAACAAAAATTATGACCAAATAGTGTACTTATTTGCATCACATTATTTTAGTCCTATTCCATTTGCGCTTACATTCACAACCGAATGCAGTCCAATTAGCCATCTGATGAGAGCAGATTCCAAAGATAATTCAATAATAGATGTAAAAAAAAATGTGGCTCTACTTGGTTTTGGGTCTTTTTATACCCGTCAAAACTTTTATAAGCCGATTCATATAGTTTTAACAGTATAAAATCATTTCAGGAAATATAAACAGTTACGTGCCAACCACCGACACTGCCAACAGTTTAAATCATGACCACTATCTTTGCTTGCTATTGACTGTACACAGTTGCATTACACAAGAAAAGCCTTCACAATACACTAGCACACATTGTACTACGTCATCCAGCGCATATACAGATCAATATTCAAAGTGTGTACAACTTATTTATTCCGCCCCCGCGCTCGCGGCACGCCTCCGACATGCCTCTGTCGGCTCCTCGTCAAAATAACCAACGTTTACACTATCATTTACGTGTTGTGGCTTTGTTTATATGCACACGTTATGTAAGGGAGAAATAAACGAGAGTTTACCTTTGTCTTTTTGTTTTGGATAGGTTTTTATCTTCGAAGATGAATAATGAAGTAACTGGTTTAGGAAAAGATCTGCAAGTAAATAATGCGGCAGTCCTCAAAAAAAACAGAAATAAGAGTTATTTTTATATTTTATAAGAAACTAGCTGATGCCCGCAGCTTCGCCCGCGTGGATGTCGGTTATTATTTATATTAAAACCTTCCTCGAGAACCATTCTATCCATTGGTGAAAACAGCATGAAAATCGGTGCCGTACTTTTTGAGTTTATCGCGAACAGGACGACAGACAGACGCGGCGGAGGACTTCGTTTTATAATATGTAAGGATGAACTAACACCTTTCTGAGGTTGTCGTTAAATATTAATAAAAAACATTGGTAGCAAGAAAGTACTATTTTGACTGACTTCAAAAGAGGATAAGGTTATGCATTCGATATTTTTTTTTTTTTTAATATATCCAGTCTGTCTCTTCTGTGGCTATAAAATTATTTTTCCGGATACTTCTTTGCATTTCTCAGTAATTTGATATGACCAAGTAAATATACAGATTGCTATGGTAGTACTACAGTGTAACTTTGAAATCTACATTCTTTATCACTCACTCCTCTTCTCTGAAACTTCTTCAAAGTTTATAAATAGCCCACAAAATACTCTACAAGTCGACGACAATTTTGTTTGGCATAAACATTTTCAAGGATCGATGCATATGCGACATGCAATATTGATTTGCGAGACGAAGGCAGTAAATAGCGAACGGTATGGAAGTGGACTCCTTTGGGGACAGGGGGTCTATTTTCAGAGCTTTCATTTGTTTCATGTCACTGTTCGACATATTTCGTTTGGGTATTTTCAGGTTGGGTTGTTCTTTTTTGGTCAACCCACAACTGACCCAAAAATCGAATGCAGATCTACGCGAGACACAATGGTTTTTTAATTGTTTCTTTAATTTCGTCATATGACAGTTTAATATACATAATTATTATGGGATTTATATGTTTTTAACGGTCGAACTTATGTCTTAGTGGTAGGTATAGCAGTGGCAACACATGTCCTGCTAAAAACACACTGCGATTACTTATCTATGTGCCTAGAACGATGATAAAAGAGAGCCTATAGCGCTCTATAAACCATTTATTATACATATTTCCATAAATATATTTAGTTTTTTTTTTTTCTGGCGTCTTCTTGGCACGCTCCTTCCTTTATATGTAGATCTCATCCATTGCTCAGGAGATCGGGATCAAGAGCAGGTTCATTCTGTAACAAAAAAAAAACAGTCTAATACAATATTTATGAATGCACATTTTTTTATGGACTTACTTATTTAACGACCTCTGCGTATGTGGAACACGAAAACACATAAAAGAGAGTTTATAATAACTACCAAAAGCTATCGCATGCTACCAAAATCCGTCACTCTAAAAGGGGAAGTTTCGACTAAGCTATCACACACTCCCGACTATGTCGCCAACACTAGCTCGCTACAAGGATTTGCGAGCTCTTTTTACGGATCTACTAAGAATAGAACCTAGTTCTAGGATAGGACACGAGTTTTAGAAGTTTAAGTGAAAATAACCAGCTGACGCCACTCCTTCGGAAATTTGTCGGATATTGTTTCTTGAACGAAACATTTCGTTTGATAGTTTATAAAGCTGTCTTTAAGTTGAGGTTGTTTTTTTTAGTAATGCAATAGATTTGTATTGGTTTTGTCTGTTTTATAAACTACTAACTATAAACTTAATCCTGGCCGACAAAGCAGTTCAGAACTGTTTTATCGGCCAGGATTAAGTTTTAAACAGATAATATTTCCCACTTGATCTTAGAGAAACTTGTACAGACTCCATTTTTATTATTTTTAATATACCATGCAATAAAAAAAATCTTTACTCTAAGGGATCTCGCGTACTAGACGGCAACGACCCCGACCAGTGGTCGCAATGACCAGGTAAATTATAGAAACTGATACGAATCGCATACTTGAATGCAATGACCAATGCAATGAGACGCAGACCATACAATACCACTAGACGGCCACGACTGGCCGGAGTCGTGGCCGTCTAGTGCTAGTAGGTATCCCTAAGTCTTCCCCTTTTTGAAACATTGCTGGTTGTTGGACTGCAACACTCAGTTCTCTGCCTTCTACATCCAATTAACTCCATTAATCTTTGATGCTCGGTTCCTATAAACAAAAACCAATCGTTTTACTTACCAATGGTAACATTTTTAGGGTTCCGTAGTCATCAAGGAACCCTTATAGTTTCGACATGTCCGTCTGTCTGTCTGTTTTTGTCATTGTGAATCTGAGCATATAAATAGATTCGTAAGCAAATTTTGCCCGTGATAGCTACTTTCATATGGGAGGGTCTACTATGCAAATCCATGAGGTCCTTGCTTCATTATTGGTACAGATACAAAAGTCTTAATATTAACCAATAACGGTCCGTAAATTATATGAATCGGCCATTAGAGACCTTAATTCTGTTCGTATAGAACAAAAAATCTCAAAACTGCAAAAGTCACTAACCGCCCTACATAATACCAACCGACTGTTAATTTACAACCTGTAATAATGTTCGCATCGTAACACGCACCTTCCCATATCTACTGTTAGGACCCACCTTCACGAGCCGTTTCTACCAACAAAATGACTGCCATTCGTCAGCAAGAATTAGCTTATCACGTTGACATACGGCACTGCCCTCAGAATTGGACATAATCTGCATTAATTAATTAAGACCTCGTTTGTACCGCAGTATGGAAAAATGGAAGGTTTTTATTTTCTTTATGTCTTTATTGTACTCAAATTGTTTTATGTCATTAAGTTGAGTGCTGTTTGAAAATAGAAATGTGGTTGGGGTTATGTGTCCTTGCTGTGACCTGCAATCAATCTTATAGTTTTTAATTAGCGTTGGCCTCGTCAGCGAAAGATAAACTCATGGTCTTCGGATATTTTTGATTAATATACTGTATGGTCTGCAAACCCAGGCTTGTAAATAAATTGCCTATTTTGTCCCAACACTGGGCAAAGGCCTCTTCTTACACAGAGAAGGCACGAACGCTAGTCAAGCCTAGTGATCACTAGGCTGTGCTTATTCATTGCATGTCGTTAATTTCAGACATAATATAGGCCTAAACCGTAAGGGCTCATTCACACGAGGACATAAAAATATCGATTCGTGTTTTTTGTCGAATCGTCTTTTTCACGATTTGTTTTTATTTCGACGCTGGCAATGCTTTTTCATTGCCCGTGTTCACACGCATCACGAATCGTGAAAAATGACGGATAAGTCTTTTGTCACGTAATGTCTTTAAAAAATCACACAAAAACACGAATCGCTATTTTTTCTTAATCACTAATCAAGTGTGAACATCTATTCGGATATTTTGACGAATCGCGAAAAAGCTCGTTTCCGATACGCATTGTGAACGTCCATTCGTCATGACGTATCGTGTTTTTTGACGTATCGTCAATGAAAGGTCCCGCGTGCATGCAGTCTTACTTATAATAACATCACGCCTTGTTTCCCCGGAGGGTTAGGCAGAGGTGTACACATTTTCACACCTACACCGTAATGCAGCTTTAATTGTAGAACATGATTCAAAACATTGTACGCCAAACGTGATTTCATTTCACGCCTCTACGGTCACTAACACGGTCAACCAAGGTGTCCGTTTTTTGGGCAATTAAACAGACCTTTACTGTGATAGCCTGATCAGCGGTTTCAAATCTCAAAAAACAAAACACAAATAAAATCCGATACAAAACTCAATAAAAGCTAAAGTAATTTAAACTTAAATCAAACATTGGTAACACAAGTCGTCGAGGTTGGACATCGCCAGAGCAACTACTGTCGCAGAATACTGATGACCCCCCGTGGTCGTATGCATTATGTATCCGCCTAAGCCCGCCCAAATGAATGCAACAGCCAAGAAAAACAAGGCACATGAGACAGCCGAACGAAGAGGTACTGGAAGAGAATGTGGACTGGGAAAAAAGGCAGTTTATGGAAGGCTTATCGCTATTAATCTCTGATGATCATGTGAATCTTGCGTTTAAGTAGCAGGATGTAGCTATGTGTGGTTATCGAAGGCATGTGGCAGGATCCTGCTTTTTATATACCTACTTTTGTTATTGCTACGATTTATGCTGAGAGCATTCTAGATATCTATATAAATAAAAGAAAGTCGTGTTAGTTACACTATTTATAACTCAAGAACGGCTGAACTGATTTGGCTGAAAACTAGTGGGGAGGTAGCTTAGAATCAGGAGATGGGACATAGGATACTTTTTAGGGTAGGTAGGTATGTAGGGTAGGGTAGGTAGGTAGGGTAGTTAGGTAGGGTAGGTAGGTAGGGTAGGTAGGTAGGATAGGTAGGTAGGATAGGTAGGTAGGGTAGGTAGGTAGGGTAGGTAGGTAAGATAGGCAGGTAGGGTAGGTGGGTAGGGTAGGGTAGGTAGGTAGGGTAGGTAGGTAGGGTAGTTAGTGTAGGTAGGTAGGGTAGGTAGGGTAGGTTGGTAGGGTAGGTAGGGTAGGTAGGTAGGGTAGGTAGGTAGGGTAGGTAGGGTAGGTAGGTAGGTAGGTAGGTAGGTAGGGTAGGTGGGTAGGGTAGGTGGATAGGGTAGGGTAGGTGGGTAGGGTAGGGTAGGTAGGGTAGGTAGGATAGGGTAGGATAGGGTAGGTAGGTAGGGTAGGTAGGTAGGGTAGGTAGGTAGGGTAGGTAGGTAGGTAGGTAGGAAGGGTAGGGTAGGTAGGGTAAGTGCGCCGTAGAAAACTACTTACTGCAACCCGTGCGAAATCGGGGCGGGCAGCTAGTGAAAAATAATTATGGTTGAAAAGAAATTATCCCGTCACTTAACTACTACAACTGCACACTACTTGGCAGCTAAAAATGGCAATTATAGTAACAAGACAAGCTTAGCTTAGTTAGTAAATAGGCTACAACCTCACAACATTAGTTCAACCTAAAGATCAACAAACGCCTACCATACGTCTGTCATGCGACTCCCAAGATAAGGCTCGACTCAACACGCCAAAACATTCCAAAAACGCACCCTTATCACATCCAGTTGTGTGTAACTCTTAACACATTGTCCCCTACCTCCGTCTGTCGACGTGTATCTGAGGCTAAACGACGGAAATAAAAATCCTATAAATATTGAACAACCATATTTTTCTCACTTTGTCGCGAGAACTCGCCTTGTCGTCCGTTTGTCGCCTTTTACGGCCGTTGTAGACCGTGGTTAGAGTGTTTACACATCCTAGCGACCGGTCGCTTAATGCTTCGGAGTTTTCTTTACGAACATTTGAAGCGAAAAGTTTAAGTTATTATTGTTTTATGAAATGCTACTTCAATTTGCTAGAAATTAAATGATTGCTGCAATAAACGTGTAGAGACATAACACAGTCTCGTTATTGGAAACCTATTGGATAGGTACTTTATAAACTTTCCAAATACTCAATTGAAATTGGTCATAAAAACTTTACGACATTCTCTTCAATGAAATGCAACAAAAGTTTTCCAATTTGAAATTTCATCGTTTGCAGAAATCGCAGCGATTTTTTTCAGTGTGTTCGGTTCCTTACTTATATTTAGCGTATGCACTGCGCACAAATGTGGCTCCGAATTCGATTTTTTAGGGTTCCACTGGGGACTGACTGCGTTTGGTTTTATAGGCGATCATTTTCGGGGGATCAGTAGAAAATTGGTTGCCTTTGTACATGCAACGGATTCCACAACCGAATGGGAATATATCTCACAATATACCTGATCCTACATTGCTGGGGGTCGAGTTGGACGATTGTTTATTGCGAGGATATTTTTATCCATACTCTTTGTACCCAAAGATTTATATTCTTGGTATGCTCAGTAATAAGACATTAAATTAATAACAATAAACTGAAAACAGCTTAGCGGCTCAAAACGGATCACCACCTACGCTTTTGCGATTTAAACCTTGACCTTTCAGACGAGTGTTAATTATTCAGTAATAAAATATTTCACTGTAATGTTTTTTTGTACTTAGGTTCAGATTGCATCTATCCTTTTTTATATTTTACTAGCTTTTGTCTGCGACTTTGTCCGCATGAAATTTCTTGCTCACTGACTTATCCCATCACATCGCATCGCTTGCCCGCGCTGTTACTTCGTTTTCGCTTAGCGTTCTTTCAGGCTTTTTGCTCGGCTCCTAAGGGTCGTCGCGTGTTGTATAGCCTATATAGCCTTCCTCAAGAATTGGGCTATCAAATGCAAAAGGATTTTTGTAAATCTGACTGGTAGTTCCAGAGACAAGCGCGTTCAAACAAAACAAACCGGCCAAGTGAGATTCGGACTCGCGCACTAAGGGTTCCGTACCATTATCTATAAAAACGGCAAAAATATCATGTCTGTTGTATGGGAGCCCCCTTAACTATTTATTTTATTCTGTTTTTTAGTATCTGTTGTTATAGCGGCAACAGAAATACATCATCTGTAAAAATTTCAACTGTCTAATTATCACGGTTCATGAGATACAGCCTGGTGACAGACGGACAGACAGACACACGGACAGACAGACAGACCGACGGACAGCGGGGTCTTAGTAATAGGGTCCCGTTTTACCCTTTGGGTACGGAACCTTAAAAACAAACTCTTCAGCTTTATTATTAGTACCTATAGATATGTTACGTAATAGTTTTTTTTTTTTTTTTTAAGTTAGCTTCATGCTATTTTTTATCTAAGATTCTCATATTCACTCGTAAGAAAATTACAAAAACAAAATAAACACTAACATATAAACCAGCGAGCTCGCAACCTCATCCAACTTCAGGAAGTTTATTCAATATGTACCGTGCAAAGTTATCCGAAGAATAATAAATAGTGCACCACAAATAGTGCACACCGGTGGTCGTAAATGATAAACTCGTCCTGTGGATTATACAGTAAATTGGAAGTTAGATTGTACATCAGAGTAGCCAGGTGCTACGGTAAAGCAGGATAAAAAGTTTTAAACTTTATTGGGGCACAGATTTTGTTGGTAACGATATTTTTGGGGAGGATGAAAATATATTCTAAGGACATTATTTTTTTTTCTTAAAGAATTTTTATTGAACCTAAAAATACATAACTGAGAGGCTTTAGTACCTACTCAGTCTAAGAGTATTAAAACTATTTGTCGCTAAAAAAGGAATGGTTTTAAGTACCGCAAAAAAAAAATGTTGCACACGATCAACTACATGACGATACCAAATGAAAAAAATTGGCTGACGAATTTCTTAGTATTTTTAGGTATCGGTAAATCGTGAATTAAGAAAGGGAATAAAAAACATGTCATAAAAATTAAAACACAACATAAAAATACCCAAATACCGATCTATATAAATAACGCTGTCTGTCTTACAAAATAAAACAAACTCATATCTAAAATCTTACCTCATAGTGGTCACCTTAACCACAGCGGTAGTCCAGTAAACATTACGACTTAATCTCGACTAAATTGCCAGTTATCTGTTCTGGGCCAGGCTTGCATAATTGCAACTTTTTAGTTCGTATAGCCGGTTTAATTAGAAGACACTTGCCTTATAAATAAGATAAGTGTGACGTAATCGCGGGATGTTAGATTAATTACTTAATTATGGTAGGGTTTGCGCGGTTTTGTGAGGCTAAGTGGACGATTGAAATGTTTATTGGTCGAATTAATACGTAGTACCTACCTAATGAATCTGATGGTGGTATATGAAAATTTTGTGGTCAGAATTGGGCGTTTAATTTTTATAGTGATTTAAAAATTTCGGCTTTTTGTTATTTTTATAGACTTATGTAAAAAAAACGATGCATACCTACATAATAAGTTCCCACAGATTAATTTTGCTTTTCTAAATGCTAATTTAAGCCAAGTCTCCAATTTAATTCCGTGAAATATTAGTAGCTGAGTGTACCTAAATAATTGGCGAAAATAAAAAAGGTAATTAAGTAAGTATGCTGTTCCTCCAAAACATCTTTGCATTGAATTTGAGATCTTCAGCAAAACTCTCAAAGGAAATAAAATATGTATCAAAAAAGGAAGGGACCTAATACTCCTGATTACATTCATTTTAAAATATACTTACGTTCCGCCAAAGCGGGGAAAGCGATGTCTAATCAAGCGAACGACAGCACGGAGAAGGCTTTTTACACTAATGGAAGAGCTCCCGCGATATGATAACGCTCTAGACAATTTTGCAGCAATTCAAAAATCTACTCGCGCGACGCCGAGCGTAAAATGAGTTTTTCTGTTTCCACATTATGTTAAATGTGTCAACGGGAAAAAGTCAGAAAAGCTGTGTTGAAAATCATTTCGTGGTAACGTTTTGTTTGTTTCGTTTCTCTTTTTTTGTTCGAGAATTAAATGTCTCCTGTCAGATCAGGCGGAATTTGCGGAATCAAATATTGACAAAGTGGCCCATCGGATTACAAAAAATATTTTGTATTCTATTAAAGACATTTTAACAAAAAATTAAGCTTTGAAATCTTTTTTACATTGGTAGGGTGCTGTTGAAACAGTAGTAGATACCATTAACTTATATGAATACTGTATTTCATTTTGAAAATAGAAGTCCACGAATTCACGAACAGGCAACGAGAAATGACGATAACTCTGACTGCGAAATAAGGTAAAACTCAAGATGTTCTGTCAGATAAAAACACAGTAACCTGTAAACAAGACCCTTAGAAAAAACTAATGAATAAAAACTAACTAAGTAATGAATAGAATTAATATTAATGAAAACATCAAGAAATCCAAATACGCAGTACGAATTTCCATAAAAATTCTAATTGCAAACATGATACAGGAATACAGATATAAATAAAATTAATTTTTACACGTGTCTTACATATTAGAGAGATATAAATTACTTTATACTTAGAAATAATAATAACATTAGTAGAGAATGCACCTTTAATATAGAAGAAAGAGAATCCGTCACGTAAAGGGATATCATTAGTACTATAGGATTATTTTCATTAAATGCATAGTTGTCTCGGGCATTCGTACGTGTGCGGAATGGGACATGTTGTGACTTGCTTCGTCGTTTGCTGTTTTAATTGTTTCTCGATGGTTCTTATTGATTCAATTGTTTTATAGTCCCTTGGCGTTTTGGATATTTTGACAATTGGGAGTTATAATAATGATGTTAGATACTTTGACATCATCATCAGTTACGCGTCTGTTATCAAAACACATTGGGTTGTTCTAATGAAATGAATGAAAGCTGTGTGTGTAACTTTACGGAACTTTTATTCAACCAAAGTACGCCTATAGTTGGATGTAGAATCAGAACTGTTATGTGGTATTGATGACATTTTGAAAATTCCGTACCATTATGTTACAATAACATTATTGGATATCTTTTCTCCCCTCAGTCCGTACTCACTAGTCTTTCAGACGTATTCATATCAAATAGCATACCTATTTGATATGAATACGTTAAGTAAGACGGACTGGTGTCCGAAACTCTATGTCAAAGCGCGTATTTTGCCAGGTATAAAATTCAATGAAATTCAGAATCTAACAAAAAGTATCAACCGCAAACAGAAAGACAAAAACGTCACAGAACGGATCACAAAATATAACAACATCCTTACAAGACAAACACTAATATGACAGAGTAACACAACACACAAAAAGATTGGTTGGAATTCTACCGCAATATATTCTACTGAAATTAGTTGGGATGGTCTTGGTCGGTGACACAACCCCGTGACTCGTGACATGGGTCGACCTCGTTAAATTTATCCGGTAACAACTTAGGTAGGTATGCTGCAAAAATGTGGATACCGAGATTTATGTACGGGAATGCTACTGCGCTTGAAAAAGATATACAGTGGAGAAATGTAATAAACAGTGAAAAATATACAGTGGTGAAAAAGATAAACAGCAGGGAGTTTTGTAGATTTAAGTTTGGTTCAACTGTTTCATGTTGATTATGAAACGAGTATTCAGTACTGCATAATTTCATATTGACTGCGTAGATAAAAATGACTAATCAAGGTTTTTAAATAAAATTCACATGATCGCCAATATCCGTGTTTTGAAGAACATATTCTCTCATATTCACATCTTAGTCTCTGTGTCAAAAATACCTCTAATTTCCCTTCATTTAGGTATTGATCGCTGAGATGTCGCTGGGATGAGATTGAGACTACATTTTAACCGTTTTTAATTACGGTACTTACCCTTCTGGTATCTGAGACTGGTTAATCAACAAAAAACACGCTGTCAGATCTCATCTTAACATACATTCAAAAACTTACGCCTTCTTCCCATGGGGGTAGGCAGAAACTTTAGAACGCCACCTGCTACGATCCTTACATACTCTTTTTGCTTCGTTTACGTTCATACTTCTGGTCATACATGCACGCCAGTTGCGAGTACTACGCACCCGACCTTATTGAAGAACATCACCAATAAGAAATCAAAATCAAAATCAAAATATTTTATTTCACATAAGCCTACATGGGCACTTATGAAACGTCAGAAGCTAGGTGCACGGTTCCAATTGGTCGTTTCCTATGGAGAAGAGCCGGCAAGAAACTCCATGGTTACTCTTTTAAAAGATAATTGGCTTTTACAATATTTTCGAATTACAGTGTTAATAGTTATGGGAGGACAGTGTAGGCCTGCCTTTCAAGGAGTTTCATGTAGGTAATTAAAAGAAACAGAAATTGTTCCATAAAAATAAAAAAAAATAAAAGGTCTACAGTCCACTAAGCCTACAACGTTCTCACATTCACAAGGTCTATTAGAGGAGAATCTATATAAGATAAATAAGAAACTAAAAATAAAAACCTATTTAAACCAAATGACATGATTGCTATTACAACTGACACAAATCTGGATAATTAACATGTCCGCAAAAGCCACTATTATAGAGTTGAAATTAAATATGGTAGGTATATAAAGTAGTAGGTGTCAAATAATATTATAATATGATTATGTCTGTCAGGGATGAATGTAAAAAATAAACATGGTAATTTGGGAGCAGTTAATAGACTCTTACAAAATTATGCCGTTAATGACGTACCAGGGAAGCCACATGTGCAGAAGGAATTATTGCCAAACTTCCCTATCTTCAACGGTTAAGGTCACCGTATGTCTTTTTTCTACTCACATTTGCCTTGTAAATACGTTTTATTAGCCGCTTTTCATTCATCTTCTCAACATGACCAAACTATCTCATCTTAACTGCTGTGAGTTTCTAACGGCTGAAATGGAAACAGTCAATCAAGTCTCTTTTTAATGTTACATTATTGTTACAATATTTCAACAGACGATAAAAAAAAATCAGACAACCACTAGTCTTTAATAATAGTATTCAATTTTATAATAGAATTTTCATAAAATATTCCAATTCAGTACGAAACAGTGCGATTCAAGTCCAGCGCAATTGTATTTCTTTCCTCCTTTGAAGCAGTCCGCTTTGTGACCACCGAAGTCCTATAAATCAATTAAAAGAACAAAAATAATTCCCTTTAATTTCTTTGTAGTATGGAGGTCATGGATTTGAAGTATGATTTAATAAAAGTTAGCAAGAGCTTTTCATTCAAATTCAAAAATTGAAATGTATGAAAATTAAATGCTCTTAAAAATGTGATTGATTGGAATGTTTTTTAATAAAGGCTCGTACATTGCTATTTTTATTATTTTTGAGGAGCTCGTTGCTAAGTAATAACAGCCGCATGGGTCGTTTCATCAGGTTAAGCTACGCTTGCCGGGGTTGGTCCGTGGATGGGTGACCATCTATTCATATCGAGACTCCTCCGTGCCTCGGAAAGCACGTTAAAGCGTTGGTCCCGGCTGTCATTTGTGGATCTTTGACAGTCGTTACGGGTCGTTAGAAGCCCGAAAGTCTGACAACCAGTTTTACCAAGGGGTATCGTATTATCCAGTTACTGGGTTGTGGAGGTCAGATAGGCAGTCGCTCCATGTAAAATACTGGTATTCAGCTGCATCCGGTTAGACTGGAAGCCGACCCCAACATGGTTGGGAAAAGGCTAGGCAGATGATGATGACATTGCTATTTTTAATCTAACAGAATTAAACTTTGTTTTTGTAAATATTATTTGGATACGGATAAAGAAATAACATTTCTCGTTGATCCTAATTTAGAATATAATTAATGAATACTCTTCGTTGTTCAGTAAATAACATCAAAAGTGTAACAATTAGCTATTTTTGTCGGAATCAAAAATCGAAATTGTAATAATGATTTTCTTTTATGTTTTAATGAAAAAGTTTTTTAGCTTTTCCGCATAGATTATTTTCCATACTGGTCGGTATTTAAAACACTTTTTCGATATTTTTTTAACGATTCGATAAACTAAACGGTTTCAAGACACTTAAGCACTTCCCATAGTCACTAAAGTCACGATGATTTCATTTAACTTTTAGCATTCAATGACGGCCAATATCTCTTGATATTCCATGCGTTGGTCGAAAATTGAAATTCTTGTTAAAAAAAAATAAGTCCGTTCTGACAGCAGCAGCGGCAGGGACTGTCATTCGTGCCGTGGATAATGATGCGACATTTTAACACTGGCAACACTGCTAATTGCGTGTCAGAACTTTAATAATATGGATTTCGAACGCCATCGCCGTGGATTTCTGTGCTCCTGGTAATCGTAAGCTGATCGCACTCATATTTAAACCATTTATTTTAATTTGAAATCTTTTTGAACAAAAGACATGACCTGATAAATTGAAAGTGTTGATAAAATTCTAGTAACTACCTTTAAAAGTGACTACACATAGGTATATATTTCCTCTTTCTTCTTCATATATACATTTATTATATATTTTTACGATTATAACCCGATTTTAAGATTCAAATAAAATTCCGAAACTTACTCGTATCAGCATATAACAGCAGAGTTTATAAAATTATCTGTACTAAACTCACAAACGCTTCGGCAGGTAAGGCTTCACGAAATCTGAATAAGGTAACACAATATTTGTTTTAAACCCATCCTCCCGTAATCTGCGAGAGCGTTTGCATTACAACTTCCAACGAAAATTAAACACCAACTACACTAGTATTGTCAGGCGTACAACAATGCAATTTAATTTCCCACTTCAAATAACTCTATGCTGAGTTACCATTTGTCTCTCTACATCCCTCAATAGGTATTATTCGGTTAGACGGTCTAACTTCACAGTACAAATAAATCCAACTGCATTATTCGCTTTGGGGCGAGTATTGCAAGGGAATCAGGGTTTAATTCGGACTAAATTGCTTACCGTCTGCTTGAGGCTCGACCGATTATCTCTAGGATGAGTCTTTAACACCCCGACGAATATTTAACTTGCTTGTTTCCATTGTTAAGTCTGTATTTGTATTTGATAAGGTAGGTAGATAAAAGGTGCTTTATCGTACAATATAGATCAGATACAATATAGTTTATTTGTAGTGTACTGGCAATATTCACCAGATATATGTAAGTTTTAATAAAGATAGTTAATTGATTCAGGCGCGACTTTGCGGAAATCCATTATAAAATATAATAGACGTAGATATATTAAGTAACCTATTCCGCTTAAATATTCTTCAAGAGTCATAAAAAATTCTGTAAGAAATCAACACGTGTTTCACCTCTCAATGAGGCATCCTCAGGATGACGATTAACCATTCGCAAACCAGAACACGACATGTTGCCACAACCAACTATGTTGGGGTCAGCTTCCAGTCTAATCGGATGCAGCTGAATACCATTATTTTACATGGCGCGACTGCCTATCTAACCTCCACAACCCAGTAACTGGGTAATAGGATGCCCCTTGGTAAGACTGGTTGTCAGACTTTCGGGCTTCTGACGACCCGTAACGACTGTCAAAGATTCACGAATGACAGCCGGAACCAACGGCTTAATGTGCTTTCCGAGGCACGGGCGAGTCTCGGTATGTAAAGATGTTCACCCATCCATGGACCAACCCCGGCAAGCATAGTTTATCCTGATGGATCCGCCCGTGCGGCTGTTATTACTTAACTCGTGCTTTCTAATAATAAACCTTAAAAAATAAATTTAACAGCAGTTAAAGGGAAAATAAAACTTTTCTTAATTTTTCTCCTTAACGCATTTTTAATATCAATTGCTTAGCTACTAATGCTTCCTTTGTCCCAGTCCTTGTTCCACAAAGAGGATTTCCGTTTTGTTTGTTAATTTTCCGCGCGGGCGCACACGCTCGTGCCTACTTAAACGTCGAGATTGTAGCCCCACAAGTAGCGGCTTCGTGGAGACGGAGGCGAAATAAAAAGTCGCTTAATTTTGTATTCCAGGTTTGTTTTTATAAAAATTACCTGGTTAGTAGTGAAGTAACTAGGAACCCTTTTAAGGAGAAGCACTATTTTCAGTGTCATGACTAACAGTCTCTTTGAAGGTAGCGAGTTTAATAAATAGCCCAATTCTCTTGGAAGCACGAAAATCATCATCATCGCCTTATCCTCAACACAAAAGTCCAAAAAATTTACGAAAAATGTGGAATGTATTTTTATCAAATAATAAAATTACGACTCGCTGACACAACTGGTTTTTATTTTGACAAGGAACATGCAAAAAGCAAAATTAGTAAAACCAAAAATAATCACATAAAACTAGCTAATGCCCGCGGCTTCGCCCGCGTGGATTTCGGTTATTATATACTAAAACCTTCCTCGAGAACCACTCTATCTATTGGTGAAAACAGCATGAAAATCAGTGCAGTCGTTTCTAAGTTTATCGCGAACAGGACGACAGAAAGACGCGGCGGAGAACTTTGTTTTATAATATGTAAGGAAGATCGTAACACCATAGTATTGAGGAAAGGGCCAGGGTGATGATTTCGGATGAACATTACCGAAACTGGGTGCTTTAACTTCCAAGTCACCTTTAATCATAACCTCATGAACATTCACTGGCCTAATTTATACCCCAGACAGATATATTTCTATCATCTTTTTTCCGCTTTGTCTCCTTCACACGCTTGTTCAAAGGCCAGCACATACTACAAATAAGTTACAAACATGACAACATGTTCCCGAGTGTCATATTGCGTCACTTTTACGTCACATTCGATTACAAAGGGACAATCCTTGTAACAATACGTTTATCCGTGACCTTTATCCGCTTTTGTCTTTGTTTTGTTACGTCAACGTGTTAAATAAAACGTTTTTTTTTTTTGTAACGATATCTCTTTAGATGTTTATTAAAAACGTAATAAGGTAATGATAAAAAAACAAGCATTTGGTAATGGGTATTAACCGGAAACAAAAAGTAGACCTTAGTCAAACTGCAAAATGTCAAAAAGCACCCTCTTGGTTATAAATGTACAGGACCTGATCGAATCTAAGCACAAAAAATATATACCGTGTTTTTTTTTTAAATCCCATACCCTCGGGTATTAATGAGACCGTGTCAAAGAATCAATTGGCATAAGTTTATTTTTTATTTTTATAATTTTTTCGTTCAAAAATAATTCTATCATGTCACGATTATTGACGTAAAACACTACCTTATGTAAACAAAGTAAAAAATTAAAATTATTAAGACTATTATTATTTTTGCCAATAAAAAAAAATTTATACTACATTGTATTTTCTTAGCTTCAAAAACACGTTGAATAATTAAAGAAATAATTATTTAAATGGAATTTACTGAATGACTGATGGTTTAGATACGTGCCTGTCCCAAAATACGATTTTAAAGTAATCAAACGAGAGTTTGTGAGCAAAATATAGTCAATGAAAATATTGAAAACATGAGCGATTAAAGCAATATTTGCTCCTAATCACGATACTTTAATAAGAGAACTGAATGTCAAAAAATTACAGAGATAATGTTACGACTATTGATATTAATGTCTTTGAATACCCTTTTTCATCTATCATTCAAATCTATTGTCCATTTCAAATTAATAATTTCCAAAATTCTTTGTACTGTAATCCTCTTGAGTTTCTATAGAAGACTTATTTATTTATTTATTTATTTATTTATTTATTTATTTTCTTTTTAGGAAAACTTACAGCTAAACAGATACACTAAGTAATAATTTAAACAAAATATGGCCAATTACAAGTTTCCACAAGTAGTATTAAAAATCACATGAAACAGAAAATTATAAGACGTTTGAGTTTGAAATAGAATTTGCTTATAAACTATATTAACACAAAAACAGAAAAATGACTATTTACGTTCGAAGAAGCGATTAGATAGCATTTTCTTCATTTTAGCAACACTGGTATTGAAAATGTCGATATCAGCTTCCTGGCAGGTTACATTATACATACGACTCGCTCTCAGCATGAACGAGTTCCGTCTGTACGTAGTGGCTACCACTGGGGTGTGCAATAAATGAGGTCTACGCAAGAACACAGACGGCACTCGCAGCCCGACTTTATGCAACAACTCGGTGACACCAGTTGTTCCATTGACAATCTTGGAAAGAAACACAAGATCAGATATTTTACGCCTTTCGTAAAGTGGAAGGATATGAAATTTCTTACAACGGAAGGTATAATTCGTTGAAAACGTTTTAGACCGATATTGAATGTGCCTTAAAAACCTTTTCTGTATGCTCTCAATACGATTTATATACACATTATAATTGGGGTTCCAGACCTGAGAAGCATACTCCAAGTGACTACGAACAAAGGATTAATTCTTATGTCTGATAGACTGGAAAATGACCTCCAATTCTATTTTGTTTTCATTATCTTTAGCTTTAAATGTTGATTGATTTCAACCACAATATTATTATAACAAGTTTATTTTCGTTTGAATTGAATAACTTTTACAATTCGCTTGGGAGTCATTTTCTCTGCAACTTTAACTATTTTACTATGATCATGAGAATCTATTTCTTCTCTCACATAAATATGAAGTTCTGATATTACAAAGTGATTTATTAATTCGCCTACTATTTTCAATATACCCATAGACACACACACACACATACTTAGACTACATTATGTATGTACAGCATAGATTATTTTATTTTTTCTTTATCGTTTACATGTACCTAGAAATTAAGTCAACTTCATCACTTACTTTTGCTTATTAATCTAAATTAATATGTACATATTAAAGTATTGGGCCTGGTGACTCGTAACATAGGTATTTTATGCCTTTTTCGGGCGCTCTACTAATATTTTAAATTAAGCATTTCCTGTCCAAATCAATATTTGTGATGATACTTTGTGGCGGCATCTACATCGCCACATGCGAACTACGCATCAAAGACCTGACGTCACACAAAAATCCTGACGTCACATAAATCCTGCATCGCGCAATTAGAAGTTTACCGCGCGATGGACTTATATACAAGATTCCAACATTAATCGTTGGGCAGTTGCCCGCCAAACACAACAACTGTCTGGTCGTAGGATCCTCCCTTTTCTATGGAGGGTAAGTGAACTTTACACCCTGTTCCTCATACTCCTAAAACATACATTATTAAAAAATTAAGTAATAAAAACTATAACTCAACTCGACTAAAAAGGTATAAACAAGACACCACAGACAGACAAATTAAAAATCCGGAGTCACACGTGTTAGGGCATAAATCGAACAGATTACGTGTGACTCCGGATTTTTAATTTGTCTGTCTGTGGTGTCTTGTTTATACCTTTTTAGTCGTAGTTGGGTTATAGTTTTTATTACTTATTTTTTTTAAAAATTCATTTGGAGTTATAATACATATATTTTTGAAATGTTCTCATTATGCCCTTTCATTTGATACCCAACATGGTACGATTAGACAATTTTTTTTATGTTCCTGGCTTTATGTCCTCTTGAGGGCGCCATTTTTAATTGAATGTGACGTTACATAGCCTATAACTAGCGAACGATCAAGATGCTTCTAACGATACCTCATTTGTCAAATTGTGATGAGTGGTTTAGAAGATAGAAGGGAACAGATGAACATACTTACATACATACATACATACTTACATACATACCGGTCAAAATCATAACCCTTCCTTTTTTCTTCGCCGTAGTCGGGTAAAAATAATATTACATGTTAATATTAATTTCGTAGGTCTCGCAAAAAGCACGAAGTCAGTCACTATTAAGTAAATTTCCTGCATCTTTTTATTCGTATATTTAGTTATCGGCGGGAAGTATTGCTTTTTAATGTAATTTCCGAAACGGAACGCTACGTTGCCGGTAGCCTCCTCCGGGAATCGGCTAATGGATTTTGTTCATACTTCCCTCGGAACTCAATCTATCAGTTAGACTTCACATTTTAACTAGTTTTCATTTTTTACCACCTTTCCTTTTTTTTCATTCGTTTTTATAATCTAACTAGCTTCCGCCCGCGTGATATTTCGATAAAAAAGTAGCCTATGTCCTTTCTCAGGCTCTAGACTATTTGTGTACCAAATTTCATTTAAATTGGTTCAGTAGTTTTGGCGTGAAAGCGCGACAGACAGACTATTTCATACTAATGAATATTATAAATGCGAAAGTGAGTTTGTTTGTTACGCTTTCACGCTAAAACGGCTAAACGGATATGGATGAAATTTGGCACATGGATAGACTATGACCCGGAGAAGGACATAGGCTACAATTCATCCTGGATCGAAAACGACGTCACGGGCAACAGCTAGTATTAAATATTTATTATCTGAAAGTAATTACCTCATATTTTATTCTATAAAAAATGGTATTCGCGTGAAACCGTGAGATTGGACCTTAATTACATTACTCATTCCTTTAAATACACTGTAAAAAAACAACCACTCGTACTTACGTTTCATTTTCGAGCTATCGTTATTATTGTGAGGACTTTAAACCGGGACCTAATTTGATCTCACAATTTTCTTCCCGTCGGGCGCTTGGGGCTCAGTGTCAACGTTTCATTTGGATTACACATTACCAACAAACATCTTCATTCTTAAGCACTTCTATTAGGAAGAAACTAAGGTTTATTTTCCTTTGTTTGAAATAAAATTGTATTGTTGCGGTAAGTCGGGGTGCAGTGCAGCGGTCATTCTGCTACAGCCGGGACCAACTTGAACATCTTCCAAGACTTTGTGTTGTCATTATTAAAGGAGAATGAGTATTGTTATGGCTGCTTTTCTGTTTTTATTAAATCTTGGTATTTTTAATAAAACGTAGTTACTTGTTATTCTTGAGAATCTTGACGTGTACTATTTAATCAACATAATTATGCTTAAAGGTTCTTGTCGAAAAAAGTCTTGACTTGGCTTCGTGGAAAACGGATTGTGAGTTCTTAGTATCTCCTGATACGGTTACCGTATGATTCAAAAAGTCAAATTAGTTATTTATGCAACTGTTATATAATACCTAATTATTTACAGTTGCATACAAGACTTTATCTACACAAATGTTATGAATCCTCTATAAAAGGTTTCGTTGTAATACTAATATCGAACAAAAATGGCGGGATACAACACACGTGAATTCGAATAAACTACAAGTTTTTTTCTTTATGAGCTTTTTAGTGAAACACGACATTTTTTTGAAATGAGTTGCATTATGAAATTTAGTACCTACAACATTATAACACCCGTTTGGATGATATAATGGTTACTATGACACTGGTTGTTTTAATGTTGGCAATAAGCTAACTGTTTCAGAAACTTTTATAGAGGATTTATAGCATGGGTTGCTTAGTAGAGTGGTATCCACTCTACTAAGCAAAATATGTATATACTGGGTGAAATTGAATTCATGGGGGAAAAAATCGGCTGTTCCCTACATTTATGTTCGCATAGCTTGTCAAAATGTATGGAACAGCTGATATTTTTTCGCGGTTTCGGGGTTGGTTCCATAATGAAACTTGTTCATAATTATGAGTACAATAACCCCTTATGAGGATACCCATGAATTTAATTTCACCCCATTTAGATTACTTTGTCCATATCATCCACTACCGATATGTATGGAACTGATACCACAATTACTTCTGGCCACACACTAAGAAAGAAATAAAAATTGCCGTTACATAGCCGACTCTTCTGAATGACACAAGAACAATCGATACAATCTCAATTCTCGAGAGATAGTTTCAAATATTGATGACAGCTTACACCCGCAACTAGTTCCAACAAAATCAAAGACGCGAAAGAATCTAAAGGGGCAGTAAAAGGAACGGTTTTAAGACATAATCCCTTTGGGAACAAAGGAGACATGAGCATGTTTGTTTCCCAATTTTACGCTTTGCCGGGTACGCCGAAAAGAATCTTCTAGCGAAATGAATTCTCGTTCCTCCTGAAGTTATGTTTCTAGTGGAACCTTTTAATTGAAACTATGTTTAGTTATCCTTTTTCTGATGGACAATTCCTTTGTCGTCTGTTTGTTTTTGTTTTATTTCTATTGGTTTTATGTTAACTTATTGTTTTCTAAATCTTTTTAAGGTTCCGTACGCAAAGGGTAAAACGGGATCCTATTACTAAGACTCCGCTATTCGGCTGTCTGTCTGTCCGTCTGTTACCAGGCTGTATCTCATGAACCGTGATAGTTAGACAGTTGAAATTTTCACAGATGACGTATTTCTGATGTGTTGCCGCTATAACAACAAATACAAAAAAAACAGAATAAAATAAATATTTAAGGGGGCTCCCATACAGCAAACGTTATTTTTTTGCCGTTTTTATAGATAATGGTACGGAACCCTTCGTGCGCGATTCCGTCTCGCACTTAGCCGGTTTTTTTTTTTGTCTAGCTGACGCAAAATATTGAGTCACTGCAACAAAGTATGTTAAAAGTTCAAGACGTTGAAGATCGATGATAAACCATCGATCTTAAAAGTCTTGAAACTTTACAGTGTTGATATCAACTGGCCCCCTAAAGCTGATTGATGATTGCCGCCTCTGTACATTTGTGTGCTAGTATTAAATAAATAAATAATATATGTAGGTAGGTTTATTAGGCCGCGCGTCAGTAGTTACTAAACCAGTAAAAGCAGATCTCTTATTCTGTTCATACTACGCTAGGCCAGCTGAAGGTCACAGTGTGAAGCGTCATAGTAAAGCCGTGTCTGCCGACAAGCTTCCATAATGATCTATACAAAACTGATGAGCGTGCCTATACACAGCATAACAACTGCGCCGTAGAAAAAACGTTTCTGTCAACAAACTTCCATAGTGTTCCATACAACACTGATGACCATGCCTACACACGGCGAAAAAACCGTAGTTTTTCACGGCAAGAAAAAGTGTGTGTATAAAGGGCCTTACCACATACGTGCAGTCGACTGTACCTTCAAAATCATTCTCGCCAAAGTCATTGATACATGACTAGCTAAAGCATCTCGCAAAACACACAAAATCATTTGCTAGTTTTGTCATCTGTAACACTAAATACAACGTCACCCACACCAAAATCCACCGAGGCAGCTTTCAAGCTTTCATTAACTTACACATTACTATAAAAATATTCCCAGAGCGCATCGGTGTCTCAAGAAAGCCTTCCACACCGATTACCATATAGAGTGACATTTACACCGCGTCGACTCTCAAAGATACGTCGCTTTGTGGCCGCCTGCTTTGAAGCACACATTGATTTTATTCCTAGAGAAGGATTGGATTAGTTAGCGAATTAACTGTTTGTAGATGCGCATTTGTTTACTAGCTTTTGTTACGGAATTGAGGCAATGAATAGTTAATTCTTTGGCTTGAATGGGTAGCGCATGTGTGGTTTAGCGTCTTTTGAAAAGTGATGACGGCCATTGGTCCTGCGACAAACATGGCCAGCTGACTGCCACTTCAGTTTGCTTACTCTGCAAGCCAACTCCGAGTCTTGTCCAGATAATATCCTTTCAGATTTATTCAAAAGTCAAAATTGCTACATTATAAGTAAGCATAATGGGCCAACAAACTTATTAAAAAAATCTTTGGAGATTTTGGAGCAATTTGGTCTCCCAAAATACCCTACATTTACTGTTAACTAATATATTATTTGGACACGAAGGTAATTTTCTCAAAATAATGACATTCAATTGCTATTAGCATCATAGTTAATTCATTACATTATAACAGTAAAGCTACAAAGAAACAGAACATTACTCAAAGCTAGCATTAAAAGCAAAATATCGATAAAATTACTCACAAGAAAAAACCGTCCCCGAGCGAGCTCAAATCAAAAGGGCTATTACGACTTGTTAGCTGAATTGTAAGAAGAATTATTAATGAAAAGAATCCAAAGGCAAAAGTCAGCTTACCCTGGCTATATTTTTAAGCAGTTACCTACGCATTTGTACGTAAGTTTATAATTAGTTATTTCCGCAATGGGCCCGAAGCGATCCCTTTATACAGTGGCTGCTGCAATTAACTTTGTGCATGGCTGTACTGTCAGCTGAACGCGCTTCTAAGTCTAATGTGTTTGTACTGAATACTTAGTAATTAGTTGCAAATAACGGAGTTTTGAATATAACAGGTTACACGCCATTACATTGAGGTTCGATTGAGATCTTGTTTGAAATAGATTTTAGTGTAGAATTTAAGGTAAATGTAAATATGTAACTTCAAATTACCATAAATATGTAAAATGATAGAAATCATTTCCAATTTCGGAAAAATGCTCTTGTACTTACGTGTCAATAATCTTAAGTAAATTCAAAGAGCAATAAAGTTGTTTTTTAAACTTCAGCATTACTTGAAATTGAACCATCAATAATAAATCTGAAATACATAAAAATTCCTTCTATTGACATTAAAAATTTAGTAAGCACTAAAACTCGAGCTCTTATTTATAAAATCAGATATTTACAGTTTTGATCAAAAGAACTGCGAAAAAAATACAAACGTTAGATCTTTCAATGCATTCCTAGAACTTTCAATAAACTTAACACGAATCTACAAAGATTAGAAATGAAAGACATAGCTTTAAATTAATCCGTCTAGAACCAAGTTAAGTCGGGAACTATGATTATAATTATCCTGACGTAAGAACTCATTACGAAATCCTTAAAAAATAAAAACTGAAATGAACTAGACCCATATTTTAATTTCATGTAACACCACAGTACCTACTAAAGATTTTATGCTGCTGCTCAAGTTGTACGCATAGCTGTGGGTGCTTTTTTGCTAATCTTCTTCAAACCATAAAATTGATACTTAATTAGTGAAACTAGAGCTCAAAGCTAAAATCAGTTAATTGGTTAAAACTAGTTTTAAGTAATGCTTGAGTTTTTATAATTCGGGCCTAAAGCCCCAAACGATGGTCAGTGACCATTCCACTTTCGTCATTGATTATCTTCACACTGCAAGAGAAAAAGAAGGCATTTGTTAATAGCATCTATTTGGAATGGCGAAATTTATTGGTACAAGGACTCATTGTGGCTCTTTAGAGAATCTAACTACAATTTTCCTACATCAAACTCCGGGCTGTTATTCGTTGGCACATAAGGCTTACAGGTGATTCTTTATAATTAAAAATAATGTAGGTTCTCCAAACACCATTCATATTATGGGTATTTGATAAGCAGCCCCCGCTACTGCCTCTGACATGCACAATACAAGGAGTGGCAAGCTGCAAGCCACTACGCAACTTCATAATTACCTATTTCCCATTTGGCCTCGGGCCCGCCGGCTTTACTGTGAGCCTTAATTAACTGCACTATGTTGTAATATTCCAAGCTTCAGTTATATTCCAAGGAACATAACAAAACAAACTCCGGCACTGCTCATACGGATGCGCTCTAGCTGGAAGTTTTGGTGAAGGAAATAAATTGTGTGTGAAAAATAATTCAGTTAGCTCAAAAGTTCTTTACACTTTGTTGTACCGCCAAAGTGAATTTCTGTTCGAGATGTGGCGTCAATGAGTTAAAAGCTATATTATGGATGTAATAACAGGCAGCCTGTTGGCCATTGACTAAGAGTTGCACTTTGAAAAACCGAGTTCTAGCATACTTGCGTTATTTCAAGAAGATGAACAACAACGTCTTTGGCCGTTTCTTCTCCTTTTAATTGAATATTCCGTTAGATTGTTTAAGTGCACACGGTATGCTCATAGTATATCAGAAAACTATGAGAACTTAGTTTATTGTAATAATACTCGTACATATACTGACATCACGAAAAATAAATCTGCTGTTCTCCGCAATTTGTCTAGTAATACGAACATGTATGGAGCAGCTGATTAATTTTTCGCGATGTTAGTATTGTTCGAATAGCAAAATGTTCATAATTATGAGTACAATGACCCCTTTTTCGGTTTTCAGTTATTTCAATTTCACCATTTATAATCGTCGTAATAAGTTGCCTAAGTACACATACAACGACTCAAAAAGATTTTCCTGAAAAATAATCTTCAATATTGCTCACGTGAATACTTCATTTGTATTCGCTTTGAAAACATGCGTAGTAAAAGGTAAGTACTAAGTTTTCAGTCCCTAATGTAGAAGTGGTCTTAGTGACAAGTTTTTGCTGAAGTTTAGCTCACAGGAAGAACCTTACTTCCCGCTCTCTTTAAAGTTAGATTTTGTGAAGGACGGATTACCTACAGTAAGCTACAGTCAAGCGGGTCTGGTAAATGTTTTAGGACTAGGGTATCACAGGTTCATAAAGTTAGGTTTTTAACTTCTTGTGCTGGACATGGCTTTGACGACTATCAGCGGTGGAGGGAGTCATTAACCTGCAAACGGTATTTACCAACTACTATAGGTCAGGGTCGCCGTTTTAAGCAATGGGATTATAATGTTTATAATGGGATGGACCGTTATGAAATGTTATGAAAATAACAGTCGCAGCAGCTGTAGCAGCTGTTTCCAGCCAAAAATAACTAGCCTAAATAGCCTCCAGTCAATAGTAACCTACACAACAGTTCAACGTTAGGCCTCAGTACACAAACCTGACTTATAAAACAAGGCATTCTTGTTAACAAGTTAAAACAGTGGAGGCCAGAACTTTAATTTAGGGGCACGATATTTGCGAACACCCCTTCTCCCCGCCAACCCTTCTGCGCCGCCCAACTGTCAACTGCAAAGGCTTTCGTGTAAGGAAATTTAAGGTCGGTCACGCGGACCGACGACGCCAGTCTAGGGTTTACAACAGATCTAATATTAGACACTGGATTTGCTTGCTGTGAGTTTGTAAGTAGGAAGTTGAAGTAAAGTGTTAGTTTCGTCTTAGTGTTGGCGTTTTGTTTTTGACTAGACACTAGAGACGATGATTATCGTAACCCGAACCCTTTACAGACCATGCTAAAGTAAATTTATTGGGTATATCTAGTTAGGGAAAGAAACAATTAAACAATAACCTAATCACAGGTACAAAAAATTGTAGCAAGCCACTAAACGTATAGAACTTTCCCAATCTTTTACAAAGGTATTTTCCTCTAAGTGTATCGGCACACGGGCCACCGGCCACAACCACAAAATGCCGCCTCCGGCATATTTTCTGTAGTTTTCATACATTTTACGCCGCGGCGTTTGTGGCTGTCGCGTGTGGCCCGTGTGCGGCGAGTCCAAATAAAATGTATGAAAACTACAGGAAATATGCCGGTGGCGGCGTTTTGTGGTTGTGGCCGGTGGCCCGTGTGCGGAGACCCTAACACACCTCGTCTCCGCAACAAGGTGTGTTAGGGGAAATACAAGTATGAGACCAAATACATCAAGCTCAGGTCGCTTGTAAGGATTCGTGAGATGAACGCTTAACAACTTCTAGCTCAATCGAATAATAAGTCACCTATTATGGTTGTGCTCATAAAGGAATATAACGTTTGGGCAAAGCACCCAGAGACACAACGACGTAACGTCGTCTACATAAGGGTGGTAAACCTACGAAGGTATTCATTTCAAGATCCATAAAAAGAGACCAGGGAAAAAGCAACTATTTAAAACTCAACCTAAAGAGAGGATCCCAGAAAGTCCGACAATTCTAGTATTTAACCGGTAATAATAAAGCTACACAATGCAGCCCGTAATAAATGTATAGTTCTACGTTCTACTACATTATTACCCGTTCAACACCGTAATTAATTTCCTCCAAACATGCTCTTTGTATTTCAAAATCTATTCAAACAAAACACACTTCATTTTCAATGCACAACATAGCCTCCAGCAACATTTACTTATGACATTTCCATTAAAACTGCAAATCTTTAATACTGTAGGTACAAACACGCTACGTTCACGTCAAACTGTCTCGACTTTGAGATCCAGGTTTTAAATTAGCGCAGACTACTCGGAAAACAAGAAGGAAACCAACCTTAATCTGTTTAGGTCACGCTATAGCAACGTAACGCGAAATGTAACGTTAGGGAGTTACAGCGTTTGAATTACTGAATTTGCAGCAAGACGAGCGTTGTTTGGACGCGGTTTCCGTTTTAATGGCAAAAAGCGAATCAGACTTAACACGTGGGTTTGTTATTAGCATATAACACGCTCAAACACCCTTCTTGTTGAGTTTTCGCAATTGTATTTAGTAAGTGGAATTTTATTAATTATGAGATAAGATGAAAATGTTATAAAGCTAAATGGAAAAATAAACAATAGGGCGAGCCACGAGGTGCTTCAATATTTACTGATATTAAAAGCTAATGATGAAACATTATTTTTTCATAAGACTGTATCTAAGATTCCTAGTATCTTCCAAAGCAATTTTATTAAAATTTATGAGCAGAATTTATGATTTATTTTCTTTTTCACGAGCTATATTATATCAAGTAAGTACCTAATAGCCAATACAAAAAATGCAATTTTATAGACATGGATTAAGATATTATAATAATCTATATTATACTGACCATAATTACCCACAGTTGAAGTGAAACAATAAAGCTCGAAATATCTCAATATTTTTATAAATCCCCTATTTGTAAAGAATTAACATTCACACTAGTTATTTATCCAGTAGACTAAAACAATAGCCATAGAAATGACGCGCGCACGCTTCACGGACATTTGCGGGCTTGAGGACTGATCTCTATATTTACTTGGATTTGATATTTTTTTGTATCTTTTCTATTTTGTGAATGTGAGAACGTTGTAGGCTTAGTGGACTGTAGATTTGTTGAACATCTTCTATTTTGTTAAGTACCTGGTTGGCCGTTGGTCCTGCGCCTGATCTCTCTCTGGTGACGAAAGAGAGAGTGCTGTGTCTGCGAACACACTTGTGCCCTATAATATCTCGCCGAAGGCTGGTCTCCGCTGAAATTGGTCGCCCTGGCTGAATGTCGGTCTGGAGGAGGACTATATTTCTTGAGTAGATACTCAAGGTGATAGGCCTTGTGGACTTTAGATTTATAGACCATTTTCTATTTTGTTAGTACCTGGTACTTGTGTTGACAGGTCTACACTAATACTGTAATTTGAAAATATTCTAAAAGCCAATTATTTTTAAAGGAGTAACCGTGGAGTTTCTTGCCGGCTCTTCTCCATAGGAAACGACCAATTGGAACCGTGCAACTAGCTTCTGACGTTTCATAAGTGCCCATGTAGGTTTATGTGAAATAAAATATTTTGGTTTTGATAGAAATGGATAGTCAGGACTCTACTGAGAAGTGGAGTTTTAGATACAGTCTCTTTTACGCACGCACGCTACTTTACTATAAAGATACGCAAAAGTTAAATAGAAACATTGCTTAAAGTTAAGTAATGATTAACGTCTGCTAACCATTAATTTTTTGACGTTTAAACGTCGCTTAACTTTAAGTAACTTTCGTAAATGAAGCTGCTCAAGCCAAAATATTTAACGTTTGAAAAAATACATTAATACAAAAGTTGAGTTTTAAAAGACCTAAGATTACGGTTTATTACCAACTGGATCGATCAATAAACAAAGCCCATTCTGCAAATTAATTCATAACCAATTGACTATCCAACACTTCCGATCTTCGTATTCAAGTCGGGCTCAGTTATTGTCGCCAGAGTGCCGAGTACAATCGAGTAGTTAATTACGGCTCCCGTAGGAAGGGCTACGTATCGGGGAGTATAGCCAATTATAAAGTTTGAACCTCCTCGACCATTTGCCATAGACCCTCAGCCGCCCTAGACAGGGAAGTAAAAAGTTTGAAACGGGAAAAAACGAATAGGCCAAGTAACGCTGGCAAAGTATTTCCCTCTGTTTGCATTTAGGTGAAAACCAGATCTGAAAGTTTGTCCTAAACAGTGTTTCGTGTTTGCATTTTGTCGCGGGGTGCGAAAAGTGTAGTTTCGTAATTTGTGAGAATTTGAGCGTACAGTTCGCGAGTCAGTTTGTAACATGTTTTTGTTATGATAATATTTTCGGTAGGAAACGGAATGAGGTTCCGTATTACGGTGAATATTTTGATGTGAAACTTTAGAATTGGGTTTTGTGTTTCGTAGCTATTTGGAGATATTTTCATATTTAAACAATCACAATTTATCATCATAATTTTATTTTTATTACATGTCAAAATGATCAAATGCTGAACACAGTCTTTACATAAACCAGTTACATGCATACAGTCGCGGTCATCGCTAGTAAATAAGCACAATATTTTCGAAGTAAAACTCAATTCATAAGCGAAGAAAACTCAGGCATAGAACGCGCGTTCTAACTACATTAGCACCTGAAAGCGAAACCAAACACTGAACCTAATTAAAGCTTCGTTACAAGAAAATAACCAGCGAAGTTTATCTGAAGACACCCCAATTAATACCGGAGCTCGTTAATCAAGTACTATTAAAGACTTCGGACCGATAATTACATTTCCCAGGGTGGCGACAAAATAAACATATTTTACCTTACATGTAAACATCTTTTGACGTATCCCCCTAAATTGGTGTCGTATGCTTGTTTACCTTTAATGACACCTAAAGCTGAACTCATTATAGCGAACTTTGATGTTGGTGTCTGAGGGATGTTATGAGTGGAAAGTAGTGGTTGACCTTATCGTGTGGCGTGTATTTACGTGGGAGAAGGGCTATGTGGAAGTGTGAAATAGATATTGTTCACAACAAGGCGATGGTCGTCATTAATTTGTTAGCCCTTGTGTGTCCAATATTATTTTCCGTTTAGTACTTAGAGCTGTTGTTATATTATGTCTACGTAGGTGTTTCAGACTTCAGCTACCGAAGAAAATCCATTGTTAAAGCAATTAGCAGTGCATTTGTATCGTGATTCGATAACTAAAAGAAAAAGAAAAAAAAGAAAGAAAAATTATTTAATCTGCAAACAAAATACACAATCAACGAAAACAGACAAAATTAAATACACTTATACAAAAGTCTCGTATTCAATAAAAAAAATAAAAAATGTTCATTGGTCGATGTCAAGGCCAGGGGACCAAAGACAATATATTACGTAATTACTCGACATAAACAAATGACAACAAATAAACATAACAAAAACAAAATGCCGATTGCACAGTTAACTACTTTTACTATAGCTGATTTATAGCTGTTTAGTTATTTTGACTATTAAAAGCTTCAGTCTTTTCGATACCCAGATATTTTCAGGCTTCTCGCCAATTAAAATATCTGAATTTAACTTACGTGCATCAACTAATAATGATTCTTCAAGTAGGTAAATCGAACCCACCGTAGGTTATCCCCTTATGAATAACCTTATTACTGCAACCAGAGATGAATATAATGTAGCTTACCAAACCCACTCAAATCTAAACAACGGAAACCAAAACCATACACAATTACGTAATAGTCATTACACCACATCGTACGTGATGTAACGTAGTAAGCGAGTGCGAGCTCCGAAAACGCATTATTTTAATTAAACTTGTATAAGACGGAATTAGTTGTGAGACGCTGTTTCATTAAAGCTGTGTGCTTATGTTTTGTCGCCAGAGAAAGCAAAGACTATGGTCCATATTACAGAACCTCACATCGCTCGAGGCGCCTAAAGAAGTTTTCGCTTCAAAAATGAACTTTGTTTATATATTTAAGACCTAGTAGTTTTAAGAAGCAAATTTTTTTTTTTTAATACCTCAAAACAATTACCAAACTAGTCTTTATTCGGAAAACTCAGGTACTATTATTAAAGCTCTTTTCAGACTACGCTATAATATAATAGCATATAGTTCATAGCACAAGAATATCGCTCGCCATACATTTATTTAGAACACGTTCACACTTGGCTATACTATACAGGGTGAAATTGAATTCATGGGCATCCTCATACGGGGTCATTGTACTCATCATTATGAACAACTTTCACTATGGGAACAACGCTGAAATAGCGAAAAAAAATCAACTGTTCCCTACATTTATTGTTCGCATAGCTCGTCAAAATGTAGGGAACAGCAGATTTTGTTTTCGCGATTTCAGAGTTGGTCCCATAGTGAAAGTTGTTCATAATGATTAGTATAATGACCCTTTAAAAGGATGCCCATGAATTCAATTTCACCCTGTATACTATTGGAAATGTATGGCGAGCGATATTTTGGTGCTATGAGCTGCTATACGCTATATTTTTTTATTTTTTTTTATTTATTTAATGATATTATGATACAGAGGTGTTACTTAATTTTAAACTCGCCAAACTTTTACGTTTGATGGCGAGAGGCACTCTGTTACATAACAATGCACCAACCTTACGCACATAAATACTACTTATATATTAACAATGTTTTTAATTCTCTTTGCTACCCTGTATAATGTTTTTTAATTTTGTCTCAAGTGATCCTATACATATTCTTTCTTTTTCTCTTAATAAATCTAATTTGTTAAACACTTTAGGTACCAAATACTTAGATGTTCTCTTGCCATAATAATTTGTTATCTGTGGTTGAACCAGCTTGTTCTCTCTAACCCTACGTGTGTTGTACTTGTTATTAACATTAACTTTATACTCTTCATTATAATAATATTCTATACCTACCAAATAATCTACTTTTTTATCTACGGGTAATACTTTACAGATGGGAAACAGCTTATCATACTCTTTGTTGCACTTATCTTCAACACTTTTACTGACCAGAAACTTTATCAGTCTTATTTGTATATCTTTAACATCTCTTAAATATGTAATAAAAGTACGCCCGTACACAAGGAGTCCATATATTATAGCTTAGTCTGAAATGAGCTTAAATGCTCTGCGATCAAAGAAGCCGAGCTGTATGTAGAGCAAACTTTATTAATATTGTCGTTATTAGTTTTAGCAATATTGGTTCATATGGAGCGCTTGAGTGTGAATTGAAAATTATTATGTTTAATAACTCTAAATGGATATGTTTATGTTGTAAGGAACTATTTTCTTTTTTCAGCTGGAATTTTAAGGTATACTTAATAAGATTTTCAGGAATAGATACATTTTATACCTAGTTAGATACTAATTAACATAATCTCACGCCTGTAATCCCCGGAGGGTTAGGCAGAGGTTTGCCTATAGTGCACCCACTAGTAGATACTATGGCATTTATTTATAAACGTTGCTTAAAGTTAAGAGACGTTCAAACGTTAAAAATGTATGGTTAAACAGTCGCTAATCATTACTTAACTTTAAGCAACGTTTTTATCTATGAAATATATGCTATTTCATAAACAGAGAAGAAGCTCTAATTTAAAATAAAAAAGTCGACCAATGTAGAATAATGTTTAGAATGTCAACAAAATCCCTTTTTCCACCATATTAGGGAAGCTTTGGAAAAATATTATTATTCAGTAGTTCCATTCTTCAGAATATTTAAAAGCACAACAACAATTCTTTCTCTTGGACATCTCTGACTATGGTAAAACAAACAGAGCGTTCTGTTTTTCTTTTTCCAGATCAGCGTAAGAAATACAATACTCGCAAGCGAACCTGTGTCGGTTTTTACCTTCCACTCCGTCGCATACCAAAAGGCGTACCTAAAAGAACAAATATACAAGGCTTACGTAAAACTGAATACATACAATATTTCTGTCTGTGAGTAGAAACAAAACACGCGCTGCAGTGTAGAAATAAATTCAACATGGCCGGCACAGCTTACAGTTGATGTAATGTTAGTTCAAATCAATTCATTGCTGGTTCCCTCTGATGTATTGCGATTCAGTTCGCACTGTTTTGTAGTGAAAGTAGAAATGGCGGCGACGAATTTGTTGTATGAATTTTATTATTTTGTGTTAACCTAAGTTTCAGGGAATTTTGGCGTCTTATGTTCAGTAAAACAATTGTTTGGTTTTATAACTGTTTACGACATCATGTTCATAAAATCCTAATCCTGACTTATATTATAAATACTAAAGTGAGTTTGTTTATTACGCTTTAACGCTAAAAGAGCTGAATGGGTTTGGATGAAATTTATGAAATTGTTTATTCTGTAAATAGGATATCGGAATCACTTTTAAGCACAAGGGTAGACCATGACCTGAATAAACACATAGGATACTTTTTATCTTGGAAGTATGTTCCTATGAGATAATCTCACCATCACGCGGGCAAAGCCGCTTTCATAAGCTAGTTGTTAATAAATGTATATTTTATTTTAATATTATGTGTTCTTGACTTGTCAGGTCGTTCATAATACCTTCAGATCACGGATATCTATGCTTCAGATGGATTGGGGTTTACAAGACTACCCTTGAGATATAAAGACACATGTTATTTTGTTCTTTAAAACTAAACATGACGAAAACATAATGACGTGTCCTACCAATTATGACACTCAAAAATAATAAACTTTAATTATTACGCCTGGCATTGCGAAGAGATACTTAGGAAGTTAGTGAAATGAGATCAATTAGACGAAGTACAATTGGGATCAGATCAGCCGGTATT
Source organism: Lithophane leautieri (assembly GCA_949152455.1). NCBI lineage: Eukaryota > Metazoa > Arthropoda > Insecta > Lepidoptera > Noctuidae > Lithophane > Lithophane leautieri. The sequence goes on along the minus strand of OX424469.1, from coordinate 5,205,822 downwards.
ATCGATCATCTCCCGGGAAATACCGGCATTATTGAGCTAACTTCGTTAGAACGTTCTTTGTTTTTATCATTAGGTTGATTAGAGGAGTAGATTAATTAATATTTGGGCTAAAAACGATGTTTATTAAGTACTTAAAACTTTTATGGTGAAATGTTTTGATTTGAGTTTAACTTCGTTTTTTTTTTTTTCAGTTAGACATAATTAGTTTGAAATGGTTTTAAAAGCTTGTGTTTATTGTTATACATTCTACTTTAAAATTATATAGGTACCTTTAATTCTTATAATTTCGCTTTCCCTTCGTACACGGCACGGTTTCTTTCCTTTTTCGCGCCGTAGAACAAATATTAAATATGACACGTCTATGGAATACTGTGACGGCGGCGGCGCCGCGCCGTGCCATAGTTACGCAGTGTCTTCAACAAACTTTCATAGTGATTCATACAAACTCAAACTCAAAGCATTTATTTCAAATAAACATTTATTTCAAATAACCAGGTAGGTACTTTTGAATTTTCAAGGGATCGGTCAGTCAAAAAGAAGAAGCTAGTTGACCGTTTCAAAGCGTAGTAGGTTACTATGGTGAAGAACGGGCAAGAAACTCCTCGGACACTCTTTTAAACCAAAATATTGTTACAATATATTGGTTACATCATTAATGTTGAAATTATACATGTGCGAACAATGTAAAAACGACGTGCACGTTAAAAGAATCCGTAAGTAGAAAAACAAAAAACAATTCAAAAATTTAAAATAAGCCGTGGCAGCTAAGAGATGACCAGTCCCTACTGACGACGCCCGTTCACGACATGACGCATGGATCAGCACCATTTAGCTCAACCCTTTTGAAGGGAACCTAATGATCCAACAATTATATATTATACAACACTGACACAACCGTGCCGATACACGACGAATGAAACGTACTTTTTCACGGCAAGAAAAGCGTGTTTCCAAAGCGCCTGTTCACAAATATGAAATATTTTACTGAAATTGTCCCTAATTGATTCGATTGAACCCTATCGATAATAACTGAATAATTCGATGAAGCAAACTTCGTAAAGGATCGATTGACCGAGGTCTCAGATTGTTGCAAACTATTCCGATTATTAGTAATCGAATACCAATCGAAAGGGCTTCATTTCGAAAGGGAATTATGTGAAATTAATACTTGAGATTTCATGAGATTCTGTAAGATCATTTAAATGGACTGATGAAATGGAATCTACTATGGTGATGGTGAAAGTTCTTAAAAGCGTAGGACGGAAAATGGTGGATTTGATACAATAACAGTTTTCAGTGAGTTTTCTACAAAAATCTCACTGGTAGTCATAATTGTACGGACAAGAAACTCCACGGAGACTCGTTTAAATCAAAATATTGTTACAATATATTGGTTACATCATTCATATTAAAATTATACAAGTTAACAATGTAAAAAAGACGTACACGTTAAAAGCGTCTTATTTTATTCAACTTTTTAAGTCCATTTCCGCATTGCATTGCTGAGAATAGTACTTGTTATTGAATAGACTTGTGATTTGCCGATTGTGCTTAAATTACCTATGCCATAATATTAAAAAGTCACCATCTATGAATCGTTTGAAAAAAATCCCACAAATAAAAATCACAGCTACTAAGAAAAAGACCTAGTTTTACTCCTACAAAAAAAAAACGATTTAATCAGCTTCAGAAATTAAAACTTCAGACGTTTTAGTCCTCTATGAGGCAGTACTCACCTATTATACAAAGTCAAAGGAATTAAAAAGCCAACAGTCTTTCTGACGCGAACTGGCATAAGTTAGGGCGTGAATGTGCTCTCTCTTTATTTCTTCTTGAGCCGAGCCTTTGAAATGAGCGAATGAAAGCCCTTTTAACGCCTTCATTCATATCAATTCTATGTGATCGGGTAAGGAAAATGTTTGCATTCAGCTTCTTCGCCGTTTTTCGCTGCAGGTTTGGTCAGTAGGTTAAATGCCAGTGAATAGGCTGCTACTAGTAGTGAATTTATACAATTTATTATATGACATTCACTTCAGGACTGGGTAATTATTTTTTTATCAAAATATCTTGCAGACAGTTCTTTGCAGACAGTTATTAACATTAAAGTCTATCGAAAGATGATTTTGTTAAGATAATTGAGTTAAATTACGCAGGATTCATATAAAAAAATCTGCCTAGCCTTTTCGCAACTTTGTTGGGATCAGCTTCCAGTCTAACCGGATGCAGCTGAATACCAGTATTTTACATGGAGTAACTGCCTATCTGACCTCCATAACCCAGTAACTGGGTAATACGATACCCCTTAGTAAAATTGGTTGTCAGACTTTCGGGCTTCTGATGACCCGTAACGACTGTCAAAGATCCACAAATGACAGCCGGGACCAACGGCTTAACGTGCTTTCCGAGGCACGGAGGAGTCTCGGTATGTAAAGATGGTCACCCATCCACCGACCAACCCCGGCAAGCGTAGCTTAACCTGTTAGATTGACCCGGTGTGGCTGTTATTACTTAGCCACGAGGTCCGTATATTCAAATCACAACTGTAATTCTTTGGCAAATGTATGAAAAGGCTGTATCACAGCAAATTGAAGTAGGCTGTAAATTTTCTTTAACAAACTATTTGCCTGTAGGACATACAACAGGCTCCTAGCTTAGAGGTCCAGTGCGTTCATTCTAAATTGTCCCGTGAAGCGATTGGTAGCACTGAATTTTGTAGTCATGTGTGATTGTCAGTACTGTTCTGTCAGTCGCCATTTTCAACTCTATGAGTATTGAAACTGACTGCAAAATTCAGTGTCAAATTCTAAGAGGCAAGTTATATTGAACGCACTGTAAGTTGTGCAAGTTGTGTAAGTTTCATTTTATAAAAATGTAACCACGTAAACTACTAAAACAGGATACTATAATGGCGGCTGTACATGAGACTGGCTGTATACCGGAAATATGTGGAATTTAAACAACATTAAATAATACTTATAACTAGTAATAAGACAAACTAATATTACGCTTCAAGGCTCCCGCAGACATGCGGGACGCGACAGCGCGACGCAACTCTAGTAAAACAATTTCTATGAAAACTTCACGGAAGTTGTTCTACCAGAATCGTGTTGCATCGTCGCGTTGCACCAGTCCGCGGGAGCCTTCAAGCAAAAATTTACAGTAATCTTAAATTCACTGACAGTTTAAACTGCTGAGTCTAGAAAATAAAAGAAAATAAATAGGACGTAGCCACGCCACTCCAAACCATCTTCACAAACGTAAACATCTCAGGTATTTACAGTCCCTGAATGAAGAGTTCTTTCAGTCGTCTGTCTCCCCAGTAATGGGCCCTGATCACACAGCCTTTGAAACTTAATACTCCGCAAGAGTTTAGTACAAAATTTGGTTCCGAAATTCCCCTTTGCTTAGCCTCAGCCGCCCTATGTAAGGCTATCGATGTTTGGCGACAATATACAATTTGTTTAAGCACATCAAGTAACGTAGTAAAGCACCCTTTGTTGCGTTTTAAGCCCGAATGTTACCACAGGTAAGTATATACAACGTGTAAAGTTAAATGTGCAAAACCTGAAAATAGTTTGATCAGAATAACGAGCCGAATCAATTAAACCACTTTTTAATAAAGGTTTTTCAAAAAATCTTCATTAAAAAGCATTGCCGTGTCTATTTATTAATAGGTCAAGCCATCACAATGCGCAAACCGCCAACATAGGTAAACAAATACAAATTGTTATCGAACAATTAAAATTTTCTCATACGCGGGATAATAATAGCATTTATTTATTTCAGCACAAGAAACTTTTAAAATTTTTTTACTGTTTTTTTCTCTCTCTGATATAGGTCAATTGAATTAAAAATCTGTTGGGGTGTCTGAGGTTTCGCGCATTTAACGTTACACGTTGTATAAAATATTACGTTCAAGTCATTGTACTGTTTGTGTCATTGTTTTTATTATTGTTATAATTGCTTTTATTATTCTTATTTTTTTTTTTTCTCTGTTTAAACATGATTTAATTTTGAATTTTGACGCAGTAACGTTAAACTTAACTTTTTGACATTTGATATATTTTTCTTTGTTTTTATGTTGTCAAGTTCAATTATTAATATTATGCATTCCATTATTTTAATTATATTATCAATTTTAATGTCAATGACGTCTTCTGTGAATATTTTTGTACGCCTTCGGGTATAACACAGCGCGCCTGTAATCTTTTTTATAACAACTTTCTATTGTACCTACTTGTGTTAACAAATTAATAAATGATTTGATTGTAATTGATGGCGAGACTGTTAGCCTAAGAACAGCGGTGGCCCAATGGTAACGGTTGTAGGTCGTAGGTTCGAACCTTGACAGGCGCTTTACTTTGTGTAAATTATTTCATCATCTGCTGCTCCCAAAACGGTGAAGGAAATATTGTGAGGAAACCTGCATGTCCTAGAACTCAAAATTTGAAGACATGTGACATCTGCCAACCAGCTCTGGGCCCGGTTGGTGGATTACTCTCACTGAAAGAAGAGCTGTGTCCCAGTAGTGGAAACATTATAGGGTTATTATGCTATGCTCATGCTATTGGCATTAACCGGACAGGAATCCAGACTCCGGCTTTCTACTGAAAAAATCTTAATAGAAAAACCTAATACCTACAAATCGAACCCTCGAGCCCACGCTCAGCAGAAGATCTTCGATTAGCTTGCGATCACTATTCTAAAATGACGGCTTCCTGAATGACCCTTAAAAAAAGATTAAGAAAGAATTACAGTGTTTGAATGCCATGGTAATATTTATACAAGTCAGGTGAAAAGGTTACATTCACGTTTCCGGAAATAATTTCTCAGCATTTTATAATTATTTTTCTCACACACTTCTGAATAAAAAAATCTTGGTTCAAACTGGACCCTCTTTACACCGCGCTCTGTCGCTCTTAACCTTTCATAAATCTTATCATTACCTGTTTCATTATTTTGTATGACAAGCTCATAATTAAACACTTCACATAAATTCATACGAACCTTTCTCATTTCTTAACACATTTGTCAAAAAAATTCAATTTTCGTCAAGAAGACTTCAAGACAACCTTAAGCCTCATAAATAAAAATAACCAGAAAGAATACAAAACAGTATAAAATGTCTTCCATTTACTTGGTGCTTAAGGCGAAAGCTTCAGGGTAGCCCTCGAAATTCAAATTTTCTTACGTTTTTTGCAATTTGCAGGTCAGTATCAGGTTGTATGTTGATTAAAATATGATTCGCGACCGTAAGCAATGTGGATTTACAAAATTATAAACATTAGAATCAGCAATACAACTCCATAAGTTAGAATAATCTTCAAGTGTCATGATTGCATGAAATAGTCACTTAATGGGATTATAAGAACTTAGAAACCTTTGCAAAAAACATAAGAACATTTGAATTTTGCGGGCTACCTTAGCGCATCCGCCTTAAGTAAAACATTATTAGCCCAGAATGTAGTTAGGCACATATCCCGCTTGGCTAGGGATATCACCGCCGGTGACTCGTGATGTTGTGAGGACCAGAAGGTATGAAGATTGTTTTGACAAATCATCCAACCATACTTATATTACAACGAGAAATGGAGCGAAGCGCGTGCTAGTGTATTCTTTTCTATTCAATGCGAAAGTAACGCTGTCTGTCTGCAACCTTTTATCACCTTAACGGCTGAACGGATTTCGATGAAATTTGGCACATGGGTAGACCATGACCTGGGTAAGCACAAAGATCTTTTTATCCCAGTATTAAGTTCCCGTGAGATAATTTCTGACCTCCACACGGTTGAAGTCACTGGCGAAAACTCGTTTACTGTAAGAAAGAACACAGTTATACAATTTGATAAGGTTTATCAGGTAAGCTAGGCCTGTATATATAAAGAATCATCAGCTGAGAACAAAGATTTCTTTGCGACTAACTACAAATTTGCCAAGAACTATATCACCTTCTTTTAAACAATAACTAGCTGAGCCCGCGTGGATATCGGTTATTATATACTTAAACCTTCTTTGAGATCCACTCTATCCATTGGTGAAAACAGCATGAAAATCTGTGCAGTAGTTTTTGAGTTTATCGCGAACAGGACGACAGACAGACGCGGCGGAGGATTTCGTTTTATAATATGTAAGGATAATAAAATACTAGTTCTTTGAAACCTTTTTAATATAGCCTATAATCACGAGGACCAAAGGCGGTATTTACTTTTAGTTACACACTTACATCGCCTTATAAACTACCAGGCCTCATAAAAGCTAACACGTTCTTACTTAATCAAAACGCTAAGCTAAAGACAACATTATCTCAAGTGTTTTCATAAATTAAGTAAAAACACGGGCCTGTCCTAGTTTCGTAGCTCGTAGCTCTTGCTACGCCGTAGACCCGCTACGATGTGCTACGTAGCCGTAAGGCGTTGTTATACTGTTACTAAATTAGTGAGGACGCGGCATCTTGACCTATTTCAAGGCTTGACACGTTGCCACTTGTTAGTTCCGACACTAACGACCTTAGGGCCTAGTTGTACACGGTAGAATCGGTAAATACAGAATCGCTGTAGAGAATTATAAGTTTATCGTAGCATTTCGGGTGTGTATCGGTTACGTTACTTAGAATGGTAGGATATAATTATGCAACTATTCGTTGCATATATCCTACAAATTTTATATGTTTAGACGTTTGTTACTCAAACACGCAAAACAGCTGAACGGATTTGGATAAAATTTGGAACACAGATAGTTTATTACATTTTATCGCAGTAGTACGTTTCCGTGGGATAATTTCCGCCCACCACGCGACTGAAACCGTTGGCAAAAGCTGGTAAAGAATTTTGTTACATCTTTTAGTGATTTGGGGCTTTTTTGTATTTAAAAGATTTGTGTTTCCTTTCTCTTCCTAACAATTTTTACGTTTGAGTCTTCACTGACACTACACTTACTTCAGCATTTAGCATTTCAGCTGAAGTAAGTTTAGCTTCATCTGACTTCTACTATCTTTGGTATTTGCATGGTAGCTGTCGTAGTTGATTAAATAGCCCTTCAAAGATAGTCTCCAAAAATCCTATCAGACTCAAACTCAAATCACAGGCACATTTGAAATATGAAGGAGTAGGCTAGTCAGAAAGGTGAAGCCAGTTGCCCATTCCAAAGCGTAGTAGGTTCCTATTGGTAAGCAAGACGATATTTATAAATTTTATACTGAATAGAAATTAAATGAAATTGTTTATTCTGAAAATAGGATTCCAATCACTTTAACATAAAAAAAATAAGCTAGATGGAGTAAACATTTCCTATCTAACTACCCCTGAGAAGAAATGGCGAAACAACTCTTTTAGAGTCCAGACAAAATCTTGGCCAGGCCATATGAAGACCATGTCTGAAATGGTCTTTTGAGGAAAGAACCACACAGATTTGACTTTTTACTCAGAACATTAGTTGCATAATGCAGCAACTAAAAGTATCACGTGCACAACGAGCCTAAAACCTATTACATCGTTACACGTGAGCTAAATAAATAGGCGCCACATTTAATTTGGTGCCGGCTCGCTCCCGTCACCTAATGAGATGACGCCGTAATCTAAGGATTATGATGGAGATGCCTTCAGAAATTCAGTGGAGGCATTTTATATGATAGCTTCTTTGTGCTCATAGTGGTTAGATTTATGAAGAAAGGGAATTGAAACTTTAACGTTTTTATTAGTTTGAGGGTGATCGTTTCTTGGTTGATGAAAGTTTATACGTCACGTTAGAGACTGATTAGAAATTAGTAAGGAGTTTTTTTTTTAGGGACTGTTTGTACTTCAAAATTTTGTTATATATGGTGTATCTTTTCATACACAAAATATTTTAAGGGGTCATTGTACTCAACAGTATGAACAACTTTCACAATGGGACCAAATCAAAATCACTAAAAATATCAGCTGTTCCCTATATTTATGTTTGCATAGCTCGTCAAAATGTAGGGAACAGCTGATTTTTTTCGCGATTTCAGGGTTGGTCCCATTTGTGAAGTTGTTTATAATGATGAGTACAATGACCCCATTAGAGGATGCCTGATGATTTACTTAGCGAGACGTGGTTTTTAAAATCCGTACATTTTAAATGCGTCAATCAGTGACAATACGCAATAATGACATTCTTGCTGCCTCATATATATTACCATGGCATTCACGATTGTCATAAATCTGATGCCAACACGAATGAGGAAAAACCGGTCAAGTGCGAGTCGAACACGCACACGAAGGGTTCCGTACCGATAAGATCGAGCAAAAAACGCCGAAAAAACACGTTTCTTTAATTTATTTTATTTTATTTTTATTATTTGTTGTTATAGCGCCAATAGAAATACATACCTACTCTAAAATTTTCAACTGTCTACCTATTATGGTTCATGAGATACAGCCCGCTGACAGACAAACAGACGGACGGACAGCGGAGGCTTAGTAATGGGGTTCCGTTTGGAACCCTTCGGGTACGGAACACACACACAAAAAAAATTAGTTCCCGCACCTACTACTAGTTGTCTAAATTCTACGTGAAATATTTAACACTCACTCACATGTAATGCCTAAATAAAACCAGCGCGCTTTCATTCAAATGTACAGGGAACTGTTAAAAATATTCAATTCCCCATAAGTGGGCAGCGCGTACAAGTCGTACAAGGTCTAATTGTTGGTTATATGGCGTTCGTGGTCAGCCCCCAGTTCTAGTCGAAACGACGCCCTAATTAAAACAATGTCAAACAATTACAGCGCACGGAACCGTGTCTACAGCGATAACTATGAATGAGGTTTAGGAAAATATGGAGGATATTTTGGGCGTTATGCTCTGTTTTTTTTTTGAGATTGTTGTTGTTCCAGCTTTGTGTTTCTATAAAGTTCACTTGGAACCACATTCAAGTGACCGCAAACAATTTCGAAAACTAACCGGGACTGACCGGGAACTAATATTTAAAACTCAAAAGCGTTGCATTAGGTCGATGTTCAATCTTGAAACCGCTCAGAGTTGCAAGCCTTATTTTCAAAAATACAAAATCTTAACATTACCTTCAATATACGTAATAGAAAATGCATTGTTCTTAAGGTCCAACCCTGATCTGTTTTCTCGCATGGCAGATCGATTTCCACGTAATAGACGTGACAACAGTCAAATTTGCTTACATCAGTATCGAACGGCACTTATGCGCAGGAGTGTCTTTTGCATGGCTCCAAAAATTTATAATAAACTACCTAAGAGCTGGAAGCAGTTAACTGACGTAGAGTTTAAAAAGAAAGTTAAAAAATTTCTAGCAGATAAGGCATATTATAATTTAAATGAATTTTTAGATAAGAGATTTTGACCATGTTCTACTAAATTATTATTTTTAATGTTCTTTAATATTAGGTCTTTACCTATGAAATTGCCGTTCTGCAGTACTGGCCATTTCAAATCAAATTAATTTTTGTTTGGCTAAGAATTCTAATTTCAAATTAATTTTATTTTAAAAACATGGTTTTTTTTTTCCAAAAGTAGTCATTTCTTTATTGATTAGTGTTACATTTTCATCGCATTTCAACCTTTTTCGTCATCATGGATACGTTAAAAATTCGAGTAATTATGGAATATGAGTACCGTCGTGGCAGCAACGCGGCACAAGCGGCACGCAACATCAACGACGTTTACGGAGCTAACACTACAAACCAACGCACCACCTGTTATTGGTTTGCTCGCTTCCGTTCTGGAAATTTCGACCTGAAAAATGAACCTCGCGGTCGTCCGAAGACTTTGGTCGACAATGACGAATTAAAGGCGATTGTGGAAGCTGATGATACACAATCTACGGCTGAATTAGCAGCAGCTTTCGACGTTAGCGTCAAAACAATATTGGTCCATTTGCGTCAAATTGGCAAGGTAAAAAAGCTTGACAAATGGGTGCCCCACGAACTCAATGATCGCCATCGCGAAGTACGCGTCGAGACGTGCCTTGCACTGCTCAACAGACACACAAATGAAGGAATTTTGAGCCGCATTGTTACCTGCGATGAAAAATGGATTCTGTTTGATAACCGCAAGCGCTCAGCAAGTTGGTTGGATCCTGGTTCAGCACCTAAACAATGCCCTAAACGAAAACTTACCCCTAGAAAACTGATGGTCACTGTTTGGTGGTCTAGCGCCGGTGTGATTCATCACAGCTTCTTACCAAACGGGGTGAGCATTACTGCAGATGTGTACTGTGAAGAACTGAACACAATGATGGAGAAGCTGGCGCATCTCCAACCAGCATTGTTCAATCGCTCGTCTCCGCTGCTCCTGCACGACAACGCGCGACCTCATACTGCACAGCAGACGGTCTCCAAGTTGCAAGAACTGGGGTTGGAAGCTCTCCGTCATCCGCCCTACTCACCAGACCTTGCGCCTACAGACTACTACTTTTTCCAGAATTTGGATAACTTCTTGGCGGGAAAAAAATTCAATACCCGAGAGGCAGTACAAAATGCCTTTGAAGAATTTGTTGCCTCCCGTCCAGCTGATTTCTTTAAGAAGGGCATCAATAAACTGCCACTGCGATGGCAAAGATGCATTGATTGCATGGGTGATTACTTCGATTAATACAAATAAAAAATTCATGAAAAAAATTCGTTTAAATTTTTTCATACAAAACGGCAATTTCATAGGTAAAGACCTATTATTATCATGACATTTTTAAACAATTAGACTCGGATTGACATTATAACTTATTGTATTAATATTTACATGCCATTGTTTAAGGCAAACATGATGATCTGATTTTAATTCTACTTTTAACGTCTCTTGCATGCTGACAATTTGTGTTGTAACTGTGTATTGTACTCATGTTTGAGCAAATAAATGATTATCTTATCTTATCTTAACTCATTTACTTATTACAATATTTTTTTTAAATTAATGTTTACGAGTTACACACACCACACTACGAGACACACGTTTTTCTATTATATATTTTTTTACTTGGAAAATTATTTTTGTGAACCATATCTGTGTTTTTCTCTAAAATATTTTTTTATTATTACTAGCTATTTGTTTTTCGGTGCATAACAACTTTCGGATTTCGACTTGCTTGCACATAAAGAGGTTATAATATTCTAATTGTAAACTCTTTTTGAGCTGAAGACGGTCACCGAGTGATGTAATTAGTACCAACTTTGGAATAAGTAAATCGGTAGTACTTTGATATACTTATGCAACTTGGACTGCACCCTCCGTCTAGAGGAGGCGTAACATTCTCCAGCCAAAGGGTTTCCTTGTTTATTAAACCGCAGTATGTTGTTATTAAATAGAAAGTGGAGAAGGGTGGGCGTTTTGGCGGTTGTCTTTATATCATTTGACCTTCAGAAAGTACTTTTTTTTTTTAGGGTTACGTTCACGAAGGGTGCCATACGGAACTCTATTACTAAGCCTCCTCTGTCCGTCCGTCCGTCTGTCTGTCAGTGGGTTATATCTCATGAACCGTAAAAGATATACCGTTAACATTTCCAAAGATTGTATATTTCTATTGTCACTATAACACAAAATATTAAAAAGTAATTAAAGTTAATAATATACACAAAAACGTGTTTTTTTCGGCGTTTTTTGGGCGATCTTTACGGTACGGAACCCTTCGTGTGCGAGTCGGACTCGCACTTGACCATTTTATTTTATTGGGTTGCTCTAGAGACTGCCTGCCATGATTTTTCCCTTAATTGACATTAGTATACCCAATGAAAGATAAAGAGTAGCCAATTCTATGCAATAATAAAACAAGAAACGATTATATCATGTAGTTATTACCTATTACCCACGCATATATGAGTTAAAGTTACAATGTTGCTTAACATTACTCTTGCGTTATTACGCTTATACACTTTATTACGATATTTAAGCGAGCCATTAAGCATGGACTGTTTTATTGCGTAACTTAGATGCAGTATGCCCGTGCGGTCCATTTCTTTGAATAGATTACGTCACGAAACATAATGTGTTTCTACTATAACATTGAAGACCTGCTCACTTCGTGTTTGACTGGTTTCATCAGTAGTCAGGACAAATAAATTGTATTTTTCCTGACTACTGAGAGCAGAAATCAGCCTTTGTACATTAATGTATAAATAAAATAGACATTTAGATTAAATAATTCAGTACCAACAGAATATTTTTTAAATTAGGTCGATCCCGTATCCACGCAAATACAAAAATAAATTAGTAACCAAAAGCTAATTCGCGAAATATTCCTAAAACTCTTTACAAACAACTGGCGACGCTTCAAACAATCTAATTTCCAGACGAAATAAAAACAGAACAAATTTAATTACACGTTTTTTGCGTTCAGAAAAGGTTTTAATCGTGTTTTTTTTTTTACGAGTAATTAGTAGCACAGAGGGAATTTTCGTGGAGTTGCTAGTACCAAATAGGAGGTGAAGAAGGTCGGCTCCAAACTGCGAGCGAAAACGAACGCACTCATAGACAGGCCTCACGTACAGCAAGTGCAAGCGCACTTGCGACTGGCACACGACCGAGATTGCCGTACGTACGCGTCTATGTGTGCGTGCGCCTGTTTTCGCTCGTTGTATACAGTCGGCCTTCTGCAGTTATTATTTATTTTGTAGCTGCTAGTTGCTCAAAGTTTACGGAGGGCTGGTGTTACGCGGACCGTGCAATATGCGGCTCTACGAATTTTTTGTGCCTTTGCTATAGTGCTGTAGGAAGATCGTGTTTTATTTTTAATGATATTTTTAAAGCTTAAATTTTTGTGAGTATTTCATTAATGAAGGTAAGATGTTTGTCTCCCACAGCGCAGCGCCTTGAAATAAAATAAAATTAAAAATGGGATTTCTCATTCGGAGAAAAATATTCTATGATGGATAAAATATAACAATTTTTCTTATTTTACCTACAGAAAAACCTAGTCAAACAGCCGAATGTGACAAAATATAATAAAGAAACTATCTTTTTCAGTCAGCACATCACTAAAACACCTGAATTTGTTTTAGTTTCCTGAATTTTATTCATTGCGCTACGTATGCAAATTGGATAACGTATGTATATTTTATCATATTTATGAAGGAAGGTGCATTATAATAAAAATGTAGGTATCACACCAGTTTGTGATAAAAAATATGCAAGGAATAAATCCTAAAATACTGCTTTTTTAAATAATACCTTTTTAATTTTAACCGTGTTGTGTTTCGATTTGATCTGAAATTACAAGACAATCTTTAGTAGAAAAAAAACACTACAAAGTGAAAAATAACTTTATAACGGAATTTTCGTTTTCTGCCACCGACTTCCGAAATTAAAGTTACTTTTCACTTCGTAGTATTTATTTTTGGAAGTCGGTTGTTTTTTTTTTTTTGGAAAAAAGTTATTTGTTTTTCCCTTTTTAGCTGTGGTACCTGGTCTACACTATCTGCTATGTGGCAGGAAGAGCTAAGTGAGAAAAATATGTATTATTGAAGCTAACTTAAAAACTACCGAAGCAAAGTTAATACAATTTACATGGGATGAAAAGAATGAATTTTCAAAATCGGCCTAGAATTGACGTTAATGTCAATAGACAAACATAGAGACGAACAAAGTACCTCCTACTTTTAGGAAGTCGGTTAAAAAAGAAACATTATCATTATCATTCACTAAGACAGGTAAATGGCTATTATTTTATGATCTGAATGCTGGCTGACTCTCGTTTTAATAATAAAAGTAAATGAAAACGGCCAGGAACGTAAGGAAGCAATGATACTTCTTAGTTGACACAATTTCCTTCTGTGAGAATTTAAAAGTAAGTAGGTAAGTATCAATGAATGAAAATTACTTTTTAAAGAAACAATGATTGTTCTTTTCCGTACCTAAACAGTAAATTCATTAATGTCGATTTAATATTCGGTCCTCAGACAACACTGGGCTATTTTATTGTGTAGTTACATAAATATTCTATAACAGACTCATCAATCATATTCGGATACTTAGTTAACAAGAACTGTAATTAAGAGTGTAATAAATATCGGTAGAGTAGATGTGATGTATGAGTAAAATATTATCAATGTTGTTCAATGAATTAATTAAAGGTCTGTTTTGAAAATAACGCGCAAAGTTTCACCAAAATATCTTGTTTCGATAGGTTTTTGAGCATAGAATAATGCAAGCAAGTAACATTTAAAAAAAGCTATGTATTCCACAAAACGTAACTGCACAATAATATAACATCATGCCTGTATTTTCCCGAAGGGTCAGGCAGAGGTGTACACCGTACAATAATGTTCATAATTATATTACCATACCTAGCAACCTAAGGCATTATCACATCTATTGAGCCCACATACTATTTATATTCATCCCGTAGTCATCTTTACGATAACCTCAACAGAAAAATCGTTCAATATTTACAAGGAACAGCATATCAGTAACATATACAAGTCCCAAAAATACTTCTCTATCACGACAACAACACAAAACTAATATAAATTTCACTGCGCACCCGCTTAACCACGACCACGTAACTAATATCAAACGTTACAATGTAAATATAATTTCCCAGAGGCTTCTAATAAACCATAACTACTAGCAAATATTAACGTGTTTCATAAAGTTCCGTCTTATCAGGAACAGTTGCTAATGGCGCCACTATAATTAAACTGACTCAAATGTGTCTCTTATTAATGTGTCGCTTTCGCTTATAACGAAATATTAGCTTCGTTGAGGGTGCACAGGTTCTTCAGTATCGCGATATTGGAATATCTTAATTCGGTTAATCATAGACTCCTAGCTTAGGTAGACGCTTATGGCCAATATCTATGATAAATCAAATCAAATCAAATCAAAATCATTTATTTGCTAATATGGGTAATTACATAGAGTTGTTAAAAAAATAAAGCATAGTTCAACCATATTACGCCTTGAGGCATGCAAAACTCAAGCTTTTACTGTATCACAGCAATATTATACAATTAATTGAAACAATAATTTTTAATAAAACAATTTTTGTAAATCATAATGTCACTAGAATAATTGAAATTAAATGTAATGTGTTAAATGGGAATGTCAAAATATATTTGTAAATAAATGTCATAGTAATAATAATAGATAATTAGTGCATTAATCACATGTCACATCAATTATAATATTTCTGAGTACAATATGTCCTTACATCATCTACTAAATAATCCTGAATACTATAATAACATTTAGATAGCAAGAATCTTTTTAGTTTCTTTTTAAATTCATCGACGGATGGAGTCTCTAGTATGGACTTTGGCAAGTGATTGTATATGCGCGGTGCCATACTGAAAATGCTTTTGGTATATAAGGCCGTCTTGTTAGGTTTGCAACAAATTTTATCATTATGCCGCTTACTTCTGTATTTTTCAAAAAGATGTTTGTTAGTTCTTGCGAAGCTAGCAATCTCATAAATGTATTTACACGGCAATGTTAATATATTATATTTGGTGAAATATGGTCTGCAGCTATCAGTCTGTTTGATATTAAACATACCCCTAATACACCGCTTTTGTGCCTTGAATGCAATGTCCTTATTGGTGGAGTTACCCCAAAATATAATACCAAACGTTAACAAGGATCCCACGTAGCCATGGTATGCTGCAAGTACTGCAGGAGTGTCTACCGTTTTCGCCAGCATATGTAGGGCGTATGATTGCTTATTTAATTTTTGATTTAATGTATCAACATGTGTCTTCCAATTCAAATTATAATCTATTGACATGCCTAAGAATTTTGTAGTTGCTATCTCATTTATTTTGTTCCCTGTATAATCTATATTAATGTCAGTAAATTCGGCTTTACGATTGCGAAATATCATAATTTTAGTTTTGTCAAAGTTCATTTTTAAATTGTTATTAGTTAGCCAATTTATAATTACACTTAGAGTACTATTTATATCTTGTTCTAGGGATAACTTGTCCTTGCTTGTAAAGACGACAGTACTATCATCAGCAAAAAGTATAGTGGGATGATTAGTTACTTTGGGAAGGTCGTTTATATAAATGATGAATAGCAGAGGGCCTAAAACACTTCCTTGTGGGACGCCTTGTTTCATTACTCTGTATTCTGAAGTGTAGTTAATTTCTATTCTTGTTTTGGTGCATACTCGAGTAACTAATGTAGACTGTTTTCTGTTGGTAAGATAAGAAGCTATCAGCTCTAATGTATTGCCCCGAATACCATACCTGTATAATTTATTTAACAGAAGTTGGTGATCCACGTAATCAAAGGCTTTGCTTAAATCCATATACAATGCGCACGCCGGAATTTTATTGTCTAAGCTAGTCATAACCGTGGTCAGAAAATCATAGACGGCCATATTAATGGTTTTATTTTTCCTAAAACCTATCTGCTCTTTAGCAAATAAATTGAAATTTTCGAAGTAGTCGTTTATCCTGTCATAAAAAACTCTTTCATAGACCTTAGAAAGCACCGGTACTAGTGCTATGGGCCTATAACAATCCATATTGTAGGGATCATCTTTCTTGAAAAGAGGTTTAATGATTGTTAATTTAAGTTTATCAGGAAAGTATCCATTTAGGATCGACAGGTTAATGACATGACTTAAAATGTAGGATATTTTAATCGGCACTTGTTTCAAAATTTTTGTCGATACACTGTCATATCCAGTACTGTTGGTATTTTTTAAGTTCATAATTATTTTGTGTATTTCTTGGGGTGTAGTAGGAGACATAAATAATGTTTCCGAATGATTAGGTAAGTTCTCTGTTTTATTTGTACAACTAGTATTCCCTTTTATTTGGTCTATAAAAAAATTATTAAAACAGTCTGCAATGATCTGCGGATCGTCAGTACAATGTTTACCATCTATATTAATTTGATTTATCTCGCTTTTTGGCATATTACACATTGTGTTATTAATAACGTTCCAAGTAGCCCTACATTTGTTTTGAGCTGTATGGATAAAGTAATTATTCTGAGACTTTTTTGTCAATTTTATAACACGTTGTAACCTACTTGAAAATTCTTTTAAATTGGTTTTGTTTATGATATTTCGATTCTTACGATACTTCCATAATAATTGCTGTTTACGCATGCAGCATTTTTTTATTCCTTTTGTCATCCACTGGGGTCGTATTTGAGAATATCTTTTAATTTGAATATATGAAAAACATAAATTATAAAATAAAGTAAATAAATCATAAAAAATGTCAAAAGCTTCCTGTGGGTCATTACTATCAAATACGTCATAAAATGAAATTGAATTTATGCAATCATTAAATTTCCTAATATTGTCTTTACTGTAATCTCGTCTTTTTACGTACCAATGTTTTAGAGAGCAGCTAAGTTTTACAGGACAGGTTAATAGTTGTGCCTTGTGATCAGATAAGGCAAACTCCATAGTTTTACATTTACATCCACGAATGTTATACATGAAATTATCAATGCATGCTCCACTAATAGTCCTTGTTGGCTCAAATAATCCTAACTGTAAGTTGTGACAAGCTAGTGTTTCCATAAACATTGTAGTCATTTTGTTTTTGTTTAATACATTTATGTTAAAGTCGCCACAAACTATTATTTTCTTTTTACTGTAGCAGTACTTCCCAAGTAGTCGGCTTAAAGTGTCGAAAAATGTGTTTATGTCATCTGTTTTTGACCTTGGAGGTCGGTATAAGCAAAATATTAAAATATTATGATTTAGAAGTTCGATGCCTGAGCACTCCAGAACACCTTCGACGCAATACTGTTTTAATGTAGTAACTGGTTTAAACACATGATTATTGCGTATTAAGATACATGAGCCCCCTCGGCGATTTTTCCGTGAGAAGAAGGACCCTAGAATAAAATTAGGAATATTGATTAGATCCGTATCAGTATTCAGCATATTATGCTCTGTGAGGCATACGACATCTACTGGATTTTTTGTGTCTTGGAGTGACGACAGAGATACAGATAATAAATCCATTTTCCTAGAAAGACCATTTATGTTTTGATGAAAGATGTTTATACTTTTATATACGAAAAAAATCTGATTTCCTTGAGGAATTTTGAATTTCAGGATTCGTTTCAGTTTTGGGTATCATATTTGAATTGTCATGGTCCATAATATTATATTTTAAATTGTCAAAAATATTTCTCATTCCACAATTGTTTAATCTACCATTGTTATTTGAAAACATAGTACAATCATACAATAAATTTAAATTAGAGTCAAATATTACAGCATAGTCATAAATTTGTATGTCATGATATAGTAAGCTATTGAACATTTCAATTCTCCAGTTGAACATACTAGAGTAACCACTGCACCTATATGTAGGCAGACATAGAATTATATTTGTGTGAGTTAACATTAAAAGGTTTTCCCTAATGTTAGAAATTAGGTCTGAATAGTTGTTAGTTTTATTAAAATCTTCACTACCTATAAGAATTACACAATAGTCTTGCATAGTATAATTAGTTAGTTTTGAGTCTAGATTACTCACAAGCGCACTTATTCCACAGTTAGTTGTGATATAGTGGCATATCTGATGGTACGGAAAGGCATTCTGTGCTGTGGATAATACGTTATTAGTCTTATTACTACTTATTATACACAATTTGTTTTTCTTGGCTTGCAGTTGGGACAAGTTGTTATCATTTTTCTGATGACTTCCAGTAATTTGTTTATCAAACTTCAATGGAGTTTTTACTCCATTGGACGTAGATCCTAGTTTGTAGCCTCCTTGCACGGTATTACGTGTTAGGTCCAAGTGAGTTGTAGAATTTTGTTCTTTGTAGGGAGTAGATAATCTCACATTCTTTTTAGGAGTTCCAGTTTCACTGGTTAATTTCATTGTTACGTTCTTAACTAGTTGATATTTATTATTTAAAGTATTAACGGTCTGTTTTAATTCGCTATTTTCTATTGACAAATTGTTTATCTCGTCATGGGCTGCCAAAAGTTGTGACTTTAGTTCTCCGATTTCCCGCTGTAAGTCTTGTACTTTATCATTGTCTTCGTCATCCGATATGTTTGGCATGCTGTTGGTGGTGCCATCTAGTGTCGTGTTATTATAACTCACGTCGTTAGTACTGACATCATTATCTATCGTCTCTGACAGTGATTTCGTACGGGTTCGTCGCAGCGTAATATTTTCAAAGAAATTCATTTTGTTTTATTATTTTATCAAAGCAAACCTTTTAAAAGACGGTGTTAGAAGCGAGGTTCGAACACAGTGCCTACAGGCGCACGAGACAAAAAGCGTAAGCCGCAGCCGCTACGCCAAGCGAACTTTAGTATCTTTGACGAAATAATTAGCTACTAGATGCTGGTTGCGTCAGATAACGTAGACTTGGTGTCAATTGGGTTCAAAGTCCAATTTCTTTTTTTTTGTTTGCGGTGTACGAGACGGTTTAAATTTGAATTGTCTTTTTCTTTGCAGTCACAGTTTTTATCACTTTTTGTTTATGTTTGTTACAGAATAACCAGTCTTTCACTAATTTAGTTATTATCTTCACAGTACATGCACTATAAAATACGTTTTGAATTGTTTCTATAGAAGTTTAACACTATTCATGCACACAATTTGTTTATTTTGATATCACAGCTGATAGTTTATAGGTTCACCTGATAACAATGTCTCTGCTTTATCAATGTGTCCTTTCACAAATACACTTAGTTTTATCATTAATCTATAACTTAGACTATTTTTAATAAATTTTAAAATACGGACTCGACGTTAATATGACTACTGCAAGGTCACGCATTGGATATCGCGATTTGATTGGATACCGGCGGCTGTTGCCAGCTAAAATGTTTCTTTTTGTGCCAAAGACACTGCTACTCATTAGCGATCTAGAGATTATCAGCTGTTACGTAAGATGATTATACCCGTCTTAATATGTCATTTGATACCTATGCTGTTGTCAGAACGGCACCTTAGATCTCTCGCTTTTCTTACACGTCGCGTCTTACAATGTGGACTACATTGTGTCTGTCTACCCACTCTTTTCTAATTTTTACCCGACTACGGCGAAGAAAACAGGAGGGTTATGATTTTGACCGGTATGTATGTATGTTCATCTGTTCCCTCCTATCTTCTAAAGGACTCATCACAATTTGACAAATGAGGTATCGATGGAAGCGTCTTGATCGTCCACTCGTTATAGGCTAAGTGACGTCACATTAAATCACACGTAATCTATTCGATTTATGCCCTAACACGTGTGACTCCGGATTTTTAATTTGTCTGTCTGTGGTGTCTTGTTTATACCTTTTTAGTCGTAGTTGGGTTTTAGTTTTTATTACTTTATTTTTTCCTGCATGATTTTCTTTACCTGCATCGTGACTTATCGGTAAAGTGATATATTTTAAAATCTTTATTTACTTTGCTTAAACATCTATTCCGTTTTATCATCTCTGGGTATACAATGGCAAAGGCATGTCTTAAGTAGGTACTGGTTGTCTAAAATTCGTCGTTGTCTGTAGACGGACAGCGTTCAGTCTCAGACAGCGGTTCGTCTGCAGCTGTAACCGCAGCCCGCCTTCACACAGACAGAACATTGATTCATGAACAGAGATTCTTCTATTGTTGCCGGCTACATAACGGCTTTAGGGTTTCAGAAATAAAGTCCAGAATTAGCACAGTTAAAAGTGTTGGTTTTATTTTGCCCCCAAATTAGAACAATACGTGATGAATAAGAGCATCTACCTCTATGGCATTGCAGGTGTTATGCTGTGTTCAGTAGAGTACAAAATTACTTTTCAGTTTTATAGTTCAAGGATGGCCAAATATAACTTTCAACTGTCACCGCCTCTGCCCCTTCCGTCCTTCCCGGTCCAAGATACTGTCAAACTTTGACCCAAAATAAACTGGAATTAGTCGCTATCATAAACATAAATCCAAACTTTAGCTTCTAAAATACATATTTGTGGAATATTCATGCTTTCCTATAAGCGCACACAAACTTGGCTCATCTGCAACTGACCGCTGTCACTAGCACACTGACCAACGGACGCGCGACGTTTGTCGCCGCAAAAATTTCGACCAATGCAAAGCAACACAGAAATTTCTCAGAAGGAACTACTGTATAAGCAAAATCCTCTTCTATTTTCGTAACAGCAAGAACTGCATAGGAGTGGCTCAATAATATACCAGCCTATAATTGTCACAATGCAGCGCAAATGTCTGTTCTCATACAAAGGTGGCATGAGCATTGATCACAACGTTTCCTCATGGCAGATTGGCGATTTCGAACTTTTATTAATTTGTAAGTCCGGGGTTCCTCACGATGTTTTCCTTCACTAATATCAGTGATGTCCAAGTACTATGAAAGTAGTAGATATGAATTGAAAAACTCACATGTTATGGTACTTACGTACCAGTCAGTAACATGGCAGCGAGACTGAACGCCTAGGATGCGCCAGGTATACGTCACGCATGGAGGCTGTTTGGCTTACTTACCTTACCCTTTGATATCCTGGTTTTTTATGTGTAATATCTGTCCTCTCACTTACCTGCAATCATACGTAGTATGATGTAGTCTGTGCTGCAATCTGTGGGTGTAATTTCGTGAAAGGCGACGAAGTGTGTTACCGAAAGCCAATGAAACGCGCGCTATTTGATTCGACCAATAAGTGCGCGCGGTGCCAGAGTTGGCTGTCAGATGGTACCAACCCATTTTCCCAGACGTTGGTACTGTCAGCCAAAATGTCAGATGTTACACATCATACTCGTATGCGACTACTGTAAGCCTCTCTAAGCAACTAAGTAGCAACTAAGCACAGTCTTAGCATTTACCGGGAACGTGCCCTTTTGACTCTACGAAATGTTGCGCTAGGTCAATTTCTTCTTTAAAAGACTTTTAAAGGTGACGTTTCTAAGACGTGGAAAGAATACGAAAGTTGTATTAACCAGACAAAAAATTTAGTTAGAAAAGTCTGTGACGTGTTTAATAATATTATTTAATGAGTCTCAGAAGTTTCAGCGATAAAGATATCAATTTAGCTTACTAAAGGATGACAAGTTCTCTTATATATCTAAGCGCAGACGAAAGGGCATCGGTTGGGTGCGGGCCAGCCCCAACATTATACTGCAGTGTGTTACGAGCAGACTGGACTGTTTGTGTGTGAATCGCTGCTGCAAGCTTTCTACATCGGTTTTGAGCTTGTAGCAGGGATTCTCATACCTTTAAGGCAGTATTAGGTTAAATGTGTAGGTTAAGTGTACTAACATAGTTGATAAGAAAGATTGTTACTAACTTTTTGAGTCCTGTTACTTATTAATTAAATACAAATAAATTACCTACATACAATGATCTAGCGACCTTTACCCATACGTTCCTAAGTACTATTGTTTCCTGGGCCCTTTTCTGTTTGAAAGATTTAATAAGCTTGTAGATTATGTACCCCTTAAATAAGAACAATATTAAATGTGAACTCACGGTAGTAGACTAAATTCGCAAGCTAACCTACAATGAGAACGAACACCTATTGTTCTCCTACACCCATACACTCATTTACACTCTACTCATCGACCATCACTATAAAACTAATTTAATTTCTAAGTGTCGCCTACAACAAGCAAAGATTTTATGTCTAGTTCAGACACAGATGTTTAATATCTGATCATAGAATAAAGTGTATTATGGTGTATCACCATATTATTAAATGTCTGTATATATTTGAACAAATAAATTATTCCTTTTCTAATTACTTACTCTTTGTAATTTTCACCTCTACGAATTGTTTTACATTCTGGCTTAAAATATTTATGAGAATTATGAATAATAATATGTTTAATAAACTGTCTAACAATTTTCGTAACAGATACATGTTAGTGTCAAAACGTGGGTTAAGGCTTCGTCTGCAAAATTAATTAATATATTAAATTATTCTGCATCGGGGCCCGATAATATTTACAACATGCCAATGTCATATCGTCTTGATTAACCAATAATGAACTCGGCATAATACATATCGTATATCGTTCTAATAAATATCGATATTGAACTGTCGAAGAACAAGTTTGTTTTTTTTATGTGTCTGTTTATAAATATCAGAGAATAGGGGATGTAGGCACTTACAATATTTTCTCGCGAATACAATATTTATAAACTACATGATTACTCCTATACGTAGCTAACCCTATTTTTGCTGCACCTTATAGTACATAAGTATTCGCTGCCCTAGTTCAATAGTATGATATCTAGAAATTGTATTTTTTGAGTTATTCATACTTTTATGATTTTACCGTCACTAATTCACTTGTTGTTATTTGAAATATAATTGACTAGCTGCCCGCCCCGGCTTCGTACGGGTAGCACTAAGTACCCTACCTACCTACCCTACCTACCCTACCTACCTACCCTACCTACCCTACCTACCCTACCTACCCTACCTACCCTACCTACCCTACCTACCTACCCTACCCACCCTACCTACCCTACCTACCTACCCTACCCACCCTACCTACCTACCCTACCCACCCTACCTACCCTACCTACCCTACCTACCCTACCTACCCTACCCACCCTACCTACCCTACCTACACTACCTACATATCTACCTACATACATACATACCTACATACATACCTACCTACCTACCCTACCTACACCTACCTTACGTACAAACCTTCCCCTGAGAATAACGGACACAACAAAAAAAGAATTATCCAGATCGGTCTAGCCGGTCTCGAGTTTTAGCGAGACTAACGAACAGCAATTGATTTTTATATATATAGATTTATTAAAATGATAGCTTAGTTTAATGCGTTTGGGAATTATTTATATTTCAATATGAATAAAATATTTTTTATTGTTTTAAGGCTTTTAATAGTAAGATAACCTCATATTGAACTCAGTTTAAAAATAAAAAAAGATTTTTTATTATCATTTTCATATTAAGACATTTCAAGAAGTCTGTGTAGAAATAAAAGAAAAGTAAAAATATTCCTGATCACTCAGATATCGTAAGATGCCAGAATCTTGAACTAGTTTTCGGTAAAAATATGCATAAATGTCTCAGTGAGAAGGCACTTAGGTTGCGTTCTACATAATTATATCCGATTTTTTTATCAGAAAGAAGAACAAATTTTTTACATGATACAAAACTTTTCTCAGTTTGGACTTTTTTAAAGATATCTTACTATTGAACTAGGGCAGCGATATTTCCAAGTGTATTAGTGTAATCTAATTATTTGATGACATTGTCATCTTAGCATAAATATTATTGAAATGTTTTTTTTTTTACCTTGCCTTGCATTACGAATAGGTACAGCTTCTGACATCTATTCATTAACATACCCCAAGATAATCCTTCCAATGACTATGATCAATGAGGCTTCAAAGAATTCAACCTACTTCCGAAGCCTTTCCAATTTTCAATCTTTTCATATGATTCTAGTGTGTGTTGCAAAAACTCTAATCTGTGGGAACGACATGGCCGCCATGACGTCACAGCTCCCAACGTCTGTGACCGCAATATCCTGTCCGACGCAGCTCTGGTATACAAATTAAACCGACGTTAGGGAATCATGTATGGTGACGTCATTTGTATGTGTGTGTATGTTTGGTGGTGTCGTAGTGGTTTTTAGTTTGACGGTGGTGTTTAGATTGTTTTGGTGATGGTATGGGACTTAAACATAACTGGCGAACTGTGGGTGTGTATATAGGTACACCCCTGCCCAATCCATCTGGGAAACAACGCGTTATGTTATGTTAACTAGAACAATGGTATCTGTTTGGTTAACGGATTCATAAAATGTAAACAAAAAGTTCCTGAAAAAATTAAATGAGAAAGGTAGGTAACTCGAAACATAAAACAACACAAATATAAAACTTTGTTAATTAATCATTCGTAGTTCAACCGTAAAGTCTCACAACGTGACTTTTAAACTTACCTATAATTTTTCAAATGAATGCGTAAATATTCTTAATCTTAGATTTACTTAGTTTCCATCTCGCTAGTTATCAAAAGGCAGACTTGAAACACGAAGGAAACTCTTTACATTGAAACGAGGCTTAAGGTGTCTATACATCTACGATCGCGCGGCAAACGGATACCCATCGAATATTTAAATTCCCTAAAATAAAGCGTGCATTTCACACTGTTCACGCCTTACAGGAAACATTCAGCATTCAACGAGCATTCTTGTGTATACGCAATTTGGCAGTCTATTCACATGGAAGTAATCGCTAGTTGCCTCATTTTGCATGGTAACACTCAAACGCTTTGTCTTATGTATGGGGCACATGATAACGTTGAAAGCTGCTATACCGCGTTGAGTTTTCACACAAAATAAGGCGTCTGCGATACCGCAGACGCTTGTGTGAAGCCTCTTAGCAAGGCACAAAGAACCGAGACTGTTTTCAAAGACACGGCTTCTAATTAAACTTACTCGTAAGAATGTTCTTTATACTTGATGTCTTTGTTTTTAAAAATCTTTTCTCATAATTTGCATGCCACTTCTAAGTGAAGGAAGTTTTGTAGCGTTATATCGCGACCCTATTTCAAGGAAAATGTACTTGGCTTTACTGTTCAAGTTTCTTGTTGTAAATTTGTGCTGTTAGTTTTTTTTTTCTATGTACTAGAAAATGGAAAAAGCGTCTTTAGCTTGCGGAGTAACCTATTAGATTTTCTATATTTAAATTAAAATTCAACGATAGATCGCAGATTTTTTATCTGCAATCTATCGGTGAATTTTTTACTCACAGAACAAATAATATAGACATTTTATTTGATCTAATAATGGTAACTCCTCATTCTCAAATATCATGGATCACTAAATGTACCTTTCTTTCAATATTTCACTTAAGTACCTACCCACCAACGCTCTTTTCAGAAACCAACCAAACAAACTTAATTCTACTTCTCAGAAGTTTCTTTACTCATAGTTTATTTCATACAATTCCTAGAATTACTTCAAGTACCAAATCAAAATAAAAATATTTTATTACACATAAACCTACATGGGCACTTATGAAACGTCAGAAGCTAGGTGCACGGTTCCAATTGGTTGTTTCCTATGAAGGAGTCGGCAAGAAACTACACGGTTACTCTTTTAAAAATAATTGGGTTTTACAATGTTTAGAAATTACAGTGTTGATAGGTATGGGAGGACAGTGTAGACCTGTCAACACAACTACCTCGTACTTAACAAAATAGAAAATGGTTAACAAATCTAAAGTCCACAAGGCCTATCATCTTCAGTATCTACCTACTCAAGAAATATAGTCCTCTTCCAGTCCGAAATTCAGCCAGGGCGACCAATCTCAGCGGAGACCAACCTTCGGCGAGATATTAAAGTGCACAAGTTTTGTTAAAATGCACTCCAAATTATTTCAACGTCTTGGAGACACTGTTACGTTTAAGATAAGATATTCTGATAGACTATTCCTCCAATGAAAAGCCACTTATATCACAGAAGTTGCTTTTCAATGGTTATAAGGATATATAACAAATTAAGTACTAAAATCATAATAGGGAACTGCCAATCAATCGTTTTAAAACAGCATTATTCAAATGGCTTATAGAAAGATCATTCTATTCTGTGAATGAGTTCCTAAGCTCTAAAGATTACTGACATTTTACTAATATTTAATGATTACTGACATTTTACTAATATTTAATGATTACTGATATTTTACTAATATTTAATGATTACTGACATTTTACTAATATTTACTGATTACTGACATTTTACTATTATAATTTGACAAAAGATTGACATTCTTATTATAATAACATAATATATGTTACAATTTTATTAGTTCCAGTCATTTATTTAATTATTGTAATTTTGCTTGCTAATTTTATCGAATTATTTTAGAAACAGTTAAAAAACCCGACTATCTGTAATGTACTAAAATGTTTGCAAATTTTCATTTAATTTAATTTCAAGTGCGTGCGCAGACACAGCACTCTCTCTTCCCTGAATCTTATAGTCCGATGGAACGTTAATCCGAGACGACCAGAGAGAGATCAGGTGTAGGACCAACGGCTTAACGTGCTTTCCGAGTCACGGGGGTATCACACTGCCGACTTCCAAATTACTAAGAAATTCCTAATGGAAAAACTCAATAACACTGCCAGATCCGGGAATCGAACCCAGGACTCCACGCTCAGTATTCATGCTTGCGACCACGAGACCAACGGGGCAGTCAATAAATATTACGTTAAGAACAAGTCATAACCTCAGGAATGCGCGAGTAAACCTAATTTCCCTGGAGCGAATGTGTCGAGGCATCACTTTGCGTTCCTCTCTCTAATTGATCGTATTTCAAGCGACACCCTCGGGGGCTTCGCGTCACTAACTCTAATTATTATGTGTTTTACCCAGACCCCGTGAGCTGAAGGCAAATAACTTTGACGGCTCTGTTTTATGTTAGGATGGAGCTACACTATGTTGGTAAATAGAAGACGTTTTTTCCAGAACTTAAACATAGTTCGCCTATTATTTTTAGCAGTAATTATACCAATCTATTACTGTCCCACTGAGTCCAAAGGCCTTTTCTCAAACATTGGCGATTTCGGACATAAATCAACTGTAAATCCAGGTTTCCTCACGATGGTTTTTCTTCTTTAGCATTGGAGAAGATTAATACAACAGTTGCTGTTTCCATTTTAAGAATCATCAAAGTTTATTCTCGTACCCAAAAATGGCGTGGTTCATACCGCTCCAAAATCGAATGAACAGTTTTAAACTATAACAAGAACGGAAGCCTTACCTCACAAACTTGTGTCTAAAGGAAAACAGAAAGCATGTTATGTCCCAAAATAAATTTCACAAAGAAAAGTCAAATATAAATTCTTCGCCATTACCTTTTGTTGCGAAGACGACATTTTGTTATTTTGTTACATACTTATTGTGCCTACAATTTTGTGTAGAGCAGTAAATCCATTAAAAGTGGAACAAAATAACATCGTAAAAGTTCCTTAAGAAAGGTAATAAGACAGCTCGCGTCTCAGAACAGCCAAGAACCATTTCAGAAGTTTTTCGTATTCGTCCTTCCTTCATTTTATATTCTTAATGGACTCACCTGCGGGTTTACGTAATATTATAGAAATTACGAGCGCCTGCTTCCTTTTATTTTAACTTTATTATCATAAGTAAGGCGTGAAAGGATTTGAGTTTATATTTAGTTAGTCTGCAAGTGTTTTAAGGCTGTAAGCAGCTTTTAAAATAATACGTACCTCCCTTCGTGTTATTTCACGAATATAATAATTCAATATAATCTAATAAATAACATTTCACGTTTCAAGAAAGTTTAGAATAGCTCGATTTTGAATACCTTACAAACTGTAAGCAAGATTGAAAACCAGCTGCAGTGACGTAAGACTAAAGACATTTTCGGTCACTAAAAAACTGTAAATATTTAAAAAATACCAACGGATTATCTCGAAACCATTAGGTATGCCAAAAATGTATCTACAAAACTAATAAAACGAAAGCTAACGACCGTCTCAAAACCTAAATCCTCCATCAAAATGAAGCTCATCACAAAAGGCGACCTAAAATCTTTCACGAAAGCAATAACAAGATATCTTAGCCAACATATCGTTTATTCTTTAGCTAAAACCATCCTGCGGGCTGGCTGTGGGAATTTTCATGAGCACTTAGATGTAACGAGTTCCGTAAATAAGACTCCAGTTTGGTAATAAGAGTATGTTTGCACGAGTAACGCGGTTTTAGTTGAGTACCCATTTTATTGTTCGCGGCCGCCGGATTTTTAAAGGGTGTTCTAATTTATGCGATCCTGGTACTTTTTGGCGAGGAAACGTGGTTATTTAATTAGTTGAGGCAAAGGCCTGTGGAAAGAGTGCCTAATTAATTACCTTTTTTTGGTTAACTCTAACTTATAAAAATGTAAGTACTTATAAGAACTTTATTTATAAAGTTTAAGTCAAGTACAAGAATAAATTTTCACGTCTTTAGAAAACCCAAAAAAATACAAGCTTACCATTAATATAAGCATTTACCTGGCTTGTAATTTTATAATATCTTTAATTACCTATAAAGTTCTATGTAACTCACTACTGCCAAAAACTTAATGAAAAAACAATATCGTGATACGCATACGACCAACCTTAAAACTCACCACGTTACCAAGACCTTTGCACGTTGTTGACTGCATGAAGTTGCTCCAAAATAGCCGAAAGATAAACTCGAAACTGTACATCGGCCTTATCTATTATGTGTAACAGGCCGTTTACGAGACAAAGTTCCGAGTTTAGATTAAGCGTAACAGAGTCGTAACGAAGAACAACAGACGCAATTATACAACTAACTCACTCAAGTCTCCTTCGGAATAAGACTCTGGAGTATGAATGAGACAACGCCTTCAGCGACATCTTATGGCTTTGTAAAAAATAATATACGGGAATTTCCTAAAGAAGATCGTCGCACCGTCAATGAACCAGCGTAAAGGGATATTGCTAACACAGCGTTTATTGATTCTCTTAAATCCGTTACGGATCAACAATAGGCAGAAAGTCGGATGGAGGAAAATCACACCGTCATCTACTTACTGATAGACAAATAATTAAAAACGGCAAAAGTCGGATGATGAAAACTATACAACCGTTTATGGTAGTCACGTCGCGTATTAATATAGCTATGTCAGTGCATTAATATACCGAATCCCAACATTTATTTTGAAAAATTTTAGGCTGGCATTATTCATACTCGTAAGTGCTCTTCCTTAAAAACTCCTCAATTAAACAGGATCGTTAAATGAAAGGAACAAAAACAATACTTAATTAAGTTTCGAATTGAGAAAACTTTTCAAGTGGAATTCAATGAGACTTGTTTCTTAAATACAGTTTTAAACGCATTTCAAATCTAGTTTCTTGCTGTAGATATGTAAATCATGCTACGTAGTTTTGAGGGGAGGACATCTGACGCCCAACAATCGCGATTTTTTTATAACATAAACTTTTCTTCGACAACAATATTTAAGACAACAATGTTTTAGTGCTTGAATTGTTTTTGAGTTGTTTATTTATTTATTTATTAAAACTTTATGCACAAGTAAAAAAAAACTACTGTACAACGGCGGACTTAATGCCTGAGGCATTTTCTACCAGTCAACCTTAGGGTGATGCAGAGATAGACATGGTAGGTACAACAAAAGACAATACACATAACTTGAGAAATAATGAATACTAATTAATACATACATAGATACATACATAAATTATAAACAAAATAAACTTAGTCAGGAGAAATAACGACAGGTAGAGGAGAAAACGAATCCATCTAATTAACGCTGGGATGATTCTGCCAACTTCTTACGAATGTGATCACGCGCCTTTACTTTAAATGATATGCGACTAGTTGCCGTCTTGAGTTGTTGTGTTATAGATAAAAATAGCTTCTTTAATTTCCTATTTGTTAACTGAATAAGTAAGCTACCCTGTACCCATACAAAATTGTTATATTTTGCCATAAGTTTGTTTACCTTATTTTGAAAAAAAAAATACTATAAACCCCCGGAACTTCAGCACATAATATTTATATAATGAAGAAAATATTAACCAAGTCCCCTTCAGATTTCCAAAGTACATTACCCAAAAGTTTTCTAAACACAACCTAAAACGGGCTATTTCTATTTTTTCCGCGGAAATATGGCGTCGCATTTTAAGATGTTAAACTTGTTCGCATAATATATGCGTCCCCCTGCGCCTATTTCCTTCGGGAGGAGGCTATTTGTATTCACAAGGGAAGAACAGTGAATGCATTCGCCCGCTGCAAGCCAGAGATTCGTGACGAATTTTTCATATGAAATTTCATATACGAAAATATTTATATTATTTTTGTTTTGAGCTTGGAATACGTCGCGCAAATACTTGTATGAATGTTACATTTCTGCAACTTTACGTCATCTAATATGAATGTGTGTTGAAAGGGGAAAAGGCGTGTTCGCTAATATGAAAATAAGAGAATGGGAAATACGTTCCGTTTTTTGTAGTGCTACGTTTTCTGCTTGTGTGCGAACACCGTCGCATAAATCAATCGAATCGAATCGTCGATAATGTTCAACCTATTTAATATGATCCACATACCAACGGCGAATTTAGTGTATAGAAAAGTTCATTATATCACGGTTTATTCGAGTCATAAACCACAATTTATTATTCTTAAGTTAAAAAAACCCTAAAAAACATTCTAAACCCATTTTGATTTTACTCAGACGTGATCATCTCACTCCGTAAAACATAACAATAATTTATCATCATAAATCATGCCGGACTTGGGCCACCCCTATTGACCAGTACAGTAAACGATCCTGGGGGATATAGCTGTAACAACGATGTTTGGATTGTGGATTGATGATAGAGAGATGTTATCTGTATAAAATTCCAACTGCAAGCCGAGCTTTTTTCCCTGAGACTTCAGGATAAATTATTAAATTCCATTAAATTAAAAATTAAATTCGTCCATTAAATTATTTTATCTTTTTATTCTTTTTAAACGTTAACAAGAGATACCATTGGGGTACTACCCTTGTTATTAGGGTACTTGTGACAGTTGTCACAAGTTGACGAATCACTAAGCTCTCGTATCACGACACCACACACCCGTCCCGCACCGCGCAGCTACCTCAGGAACGAACACAGTTAAACGGTCGGCCTATAAAATATTTTCAGCCTTTTAGATTGTGGTAACTGGCAAATATAATAATTTCGTTTTTGTTCCGAGGAACAGAATTATGGTTTGCAGGAATTGCGGACGAGGCTCTTGCTTATCATCTTATATTCACACTCGTTGTAAACAGAGTAAAATCGTTTTTGTGTTCTGTAACTATACTTGCATCAGTTGCATCTTTAAATATATTATAAGAGTTCAAGGATTTCAACAGCCAAGCACTCTGCCAGATGACCCTCACACATTATACAAATGTACAAGAATGCTTAAATAGAATAGGACTCAGAACTTCCCCATTTTTTCTGCGCACCCCAAACCGCTAATAATGCTTAGCTCGGTCCATTGCGTCCGACTTACCGTGGAGCAGAAACTTATTCTGGGAGCTTCAAGCTATCTCTATGCAAGATCGCAGCTACTTTAAACTTGGCATGTAAATTATTTTACTCGGTCGATAAGATGGTATTTGTTTTGATAATATTCTGGTGCTTTTTGATACTAGGCTGTAGTTATTTTGTTGGTGCATTCAGGATAACATATGCTTGCTTTGTTTGGCTAACAGGCTTAAAATACTTACAAAATATTTTTTTTTTCTCGTTTACATAAATTTACTCTTTGATACAATTCAAGTAGACAGAAATAATTATTTAACTTTTATTTGATCGCGATCGTCCTCATCTAGCCTTTTGTTATATTATCTACTCGTGTGAGTTCTGCATTATACCTTTATTATTTCCTCAATTTCTTTCTTCAAACATTCTTACAACATGTCCGAACGAGCGAAGTGCGCTCTCCCTCATTTTTTTACATTCCTCTTTTTCAAATGTATCCAACCTTTCACCTCGTCATTGCTTATGGCGTTCGTATGGTGTCGGCGTTTTAGTACCTTATGCATATGGAGTTTGGCAATAACTAAAGAAATAATAATAAAGTGCTCGGTTTGTTTACCCAATTTCGTTATAAACTGGATCGGATTCGAATCATGAATCTCATCTTATTTTATGAAGCGGATGAAATTGTAGTAATCTTAGCCTTTTGCCCTATATTTGTGAGTACATTCGTGGTTGAATGGAAGTATTTTACTTTATTTCGATCTAACATGAAAAGGCAAACACTGGTGTGCCTCGCGAATGATAATTAGGAAAACGTGTTTACTAACGTTAGCAATTAATTCAGTAAATGTTTTCTCACTTAAAGAATCTGAAAATAGTCCTAGTATTATTTTTTCTCTTTCTTTTCTTGATACTTCCATAAGACAGAAGAGGGGCGTTTATATAATTATGACACATCAAGCTTTAAAAAGAGATATGATTATCAGAGAGGGAGGGGGGAGGGCTTCCTTGTGCTATAAATACATTTCATTATACGTAATAACAGCCGCACGGGTCGATCCATCAGGTTCAGCTACGCTTGCCGGGGTTGGTCCGTGGATGGGTGACAATCTTTACGTACCGAGACTCCTCCGTGCCTCGGAAAGCACGCTAAGCCGTTGGTCCCGGCTGTCATTTGCGGATCTTTGACAGTCGTTACGGGTCGTCAGAAGACCGAAAGTCTGACAACCAGTCTTACCAAGGGGTATTGTATTACCCAGTTACTGGGTTGTGGAGGTCAGATAGGCAGTCGCTCCATGTAAAATACTGGTATTCAGCTGCATCTGGTTAGACTGGAAGCCGACCCCAACATAGTTGGGAAAAGGCTAGGCAGATGATGATCATTTACCAGTAACATAATCCCATACATGGTGTCCTTACTTCAGAATACGTTTCCCGTACTAATGAGTTTTAGCCCTTTCAATCAGCGCCCCTCATGTAAAAAAGATCAACCCTTGTAAACGCATTCGCTGATTAATTACTGACTTGCTTTATCCAGTCGGATGTAGGGTACTGGAAGTACTGACCCTTATTCAACTCGAGGGTTTTATTAGGTAAGTGTAATAAGATTCTGGTGGAAGTATAAAAATATGTGCAGCTCTTTACAAGAGTTAGGAATATAACTAGTCTCTGTAGTTTTCTATCTCGCACATTTCAAGTAATTCTGATGCATTCCAGTTAGCTGCATACTGACTTGTATATTTGCCATGGTAGAAAGTACCTACATGTATAATTATATATTTTATATGTATTTTCTAAGATTAAATAATATTTTAGTTACTTGTAGTTTGCAGGCACTGGTTTTCAAATTAGACATATTAAAATAGGAATGTCAATGTACAACACGCTGGCGCATGCTAGCAGCGAAGCATACAACTGTAATTATTCAGAAATAGCTCAAGTATATATACTCAAACTCAAAGCATCTATTTCAGTTAAACCATTTACAGGCACTTTTGAATTGTCAAAGAGTCGGTCAGTTAGTCAAAAAGTTGCAGCTAGTTGCCCATTCCAATTCGTAGATCTCTATGGAGAAGAACGGGCAAGAAACTCCAAGGACACTCTTTTAAAAATGTATATAGATATTACAAAATCGTGGGTACAGTATTCTTGGTGCTTCTATATGTGAGAACAATGTCAAATGAAAAATAATCAAAAACAATTCAAAATATAAGATTTAAAATAAGCCCTGGCAGATTAGAGATGACCATAATATTTATAAATTCTTACCAGCGAATATTGATACCATCATATCATCAGCAAACATTATCAAAAGAAAATCAAAGAAAAACAATTCACTCCGGCGCCGTTGAGCAAACTTTGGTGGGTTCCCTAATCTCCTACTTATTGGGGTTAAACCGATGAAGTCATCAATTTGAATGGAATCTACTCCGGGCCGCCCTCTTCCCTTCGGCTAATCAAAGAGTGCAGAGGTTAATAACAGAAGTACTTTGCTTTTTTTTCAATATCCCTTTGACAAACAGGGTTTGGCTTCTTTGAATACTGGCTGGAATTGAGAGTCTGGCTTTTGAAATTTAAAGGTACGTTTTCAGCAGTGTATAGGTTTGATTGTGTAAACTTCACGTATTTTCCAAAGGAACTTGTTTGTTCGTTCGCCATTCTCGCCCACCATTTCATTTACCATTCTATTAATATACAGGCCAGGTCTATGATTTACAGCAGCTACAGTGTGTGGCTCTACGGTCGCTAACCCACTCATTTAGCGCTACAGTACAGCAGCCCTATTTTTGGAACATGCTTAATATGTCTAACATCGAACTACAATGGCCTAACTTGAAACTTGATTGAATAACAAAACTTTAAACTTTGACAATCAAACAACACATGTTTACTCGAATTCGACCCTTAAACCGAGTCAAATTCGAAGTTCAAACTTCGTCACAGAATAAATAAATAGTTTGCCAACCCACACATATTATGGGCGTTCACACCCTACGTTGTCAAACTTTGTTCCTCGCACTCATTGATATACTGTATTTATTACTACACCTATAAACGACGTTGTCTATCCACTTCGCACTTGTGATTTCCCCCGGGTAGCCTTGTTTAATAATTCAAGTCGTCCCATGTTCGGACCTTACCTTAGTTACAACGATGCCGAATAATTAATTTACAAGTGCCAGAACAACTTTGGCCTGACCCACTTGGACTGTGACGTGCTGCGGTCCGATTGTTTGCTTAAATGGTTATTTTACTCTTCTAGGTTTCTAAGAAATACCTACCTAAGAGTGTAGAAATGGAACACTGTACAAAACTATATGGCTATTTCAATCTAGACAATTTTCTGTCTAGCCAGTAGCCAGAGTTAGTACATGGAGGTGATATATCTTCAACAGTTTTGTACAAAAAGATTCGCTAAAAACTATTGGTAGGTACCTACCTACGTGCTAAATAACGCGTCGCGCGTTTCTTGCAGAAAAGATGTTTTTTTTTTTTGTTACAAATAAATACTGGACACTTAGTTTTAGTCAAATAACTTTGCCGGTCTGAATCTGAAGCTAGGCTGCGCGTGCGCGCTACTGTCTTATGAGTAAGATTGACTACTGCGTTGTTATTTGAAGCCTACTAACGCCTTGCTAGATTTTATTAACCCCCGACGGAAAAAGAGGGGTGTTATAAGTTTAACTTGTGTATCTGTACGCGTCCTCCGCCCATGCTCGTGTTGAGGACGCGATCGAAAAACTAACCGTTTAGCATCATTATTTAACAAGTAATAGGTACCTACAGCTGAAACCAAATATTATACGGAATAATTTACTTTGTACGATGTTTAATATAACGTTTACAAAGTCTACGAATAAGGTAGTGATCAGTCCATTGAGATTTTGATAGAACTCGGTCAGAAAGCTTCGCAGAAATCACCTTTTCTCGAACATAAATAACTAATTTGTTCCGCATTAAATATTTATCGCAGCACAACATACATCAAAACAAAACAAAAAATCCTGAAAGAAATAAAATACATTTTTCAATAACAATAATATCGGCACTTGTGGACCCTCATATTATTATAATTCAAATAAATTTAACAAGGTCCCTTTCGCAGCGTGTTTCATACATCAATAACCCAAAGCATTACATACAAATGTAGCGAATATGTCATGAGATAGGGTTACCATCCATAAGAAATGCGTTGGGACAGGTGTGCCTCCGAACGGACCTTTTAGATTGGACTCGGAATAAGAATTGATCGAATTTGTGTCACATCAATGTGAAGTAGAAATAAAGAATGGAAATATTGTTATCTGTACTGTAGGAGGCAAGGTTCCCAATAATAATAAGTTATCGTTTCTATTATTGAACAGGCCAAGATCTTTCATTGCATCCTTAAATATTACAAAAAAATGTCCTCCGCCGCGTCTGTCTGTCGTCCTGTACGCGATAAACTCCAAAACTACAGCATCGATTTTCATGCTGTTTTCACCAATGGATAGAGTGGTTCTCGAGTAAGGTTTTAGTATATAATAACCAATATCCACGCGGGCGAAGTCACGGGCATCAGCTATAGTTAGTAATAAAAGCGACTATAGGATAAATCCTTTTCTAAGCGAGGTAATGACAAAATTACAGCCTACTGCAGTGATCTACTTGAAAACCTATTTTCAGCACAGAAAAAACAGAGCATCGTGAAACGATCAGTATCGACATATCGACAGTTTTTAGAAACAAACTAGTATTTGCCCGCGGCTTCGCCCGTGTTGAGGTTGAAAATGATCCCACGGGAACATACTATTGGGATCGAAAGTCTATCTATGTTCTATCGTGATCCATCTGTGTGCAAAATTTAATCGAAATCCATTCAGTCGTGAAAAAGTCAAAAACAGATGTATTTACTTTCGCATTTGTAATTATACTAGCTGATGCCCGCGGCTTCGCCCACGTGGATGTCGGCTATTATATTATATGTCGTAGATTATAAAAGTTGAGCGAAATAGTCTCCCATTTGATTATTGTAGTACTAAGGTGAGGGTAAACTCCGTGACGCGCTCACTGGAGTGGGGCGTCACGTGAACAGAGTCGTGTTAAGGGAAGTGGCTGAACGACGAAGCAGTCTTGTGAGGGCAACGAACAGATGCAGACCTCCACTTCTACTATGCGAAACTGTCAGTTTGCCCGAACGTAGAAAGTAGTGCGTGAACATTATTAGTATTGTACTATGAGGAGGTTGTATGCGATGCGCAACCTCGGTAAGGTACAGGCTGGCTAGAGGGCAGCCGCGAGTTTCGAACGTTCCAACAATTTGGTTTTAAATATGTTAGGAGTGCTTTTTGTTTAGGTTCGTCAGTCTAATCTTAGCTACCGAACAGTGTACGCGTCTCTTATAAAATTTAATATTAGAATAAACCCTCTTGAACCCTCTACATCTTTGAAATCATCTCCTCACACACACCCTCACACATAAGATAACGCTCTCAAGCGTTACAGTACCTACTGTGATAATTATTCTGAAAGTGAAATACTAACTGATTTGCTGTATCATCGTGTTTTATTGTAAACCTTCACTATGGAGTCTGTAACACCGAATCGAGATTATGGCGGCACTATCGCTCAGCCATCCCTGACGCCGTCATATACTAAAACCTTCCTCGAGAACTACTCTATCCAGTGGTGAAAACAGCATGAAAATCGGTGCAGTCATTTTTGGGTTTATAATGAACACGACGACAGACAGACGCGGCGGAGGACTTTGTGTGATAATATGTAAGGATAAGTATAGATGACTTATCATGAAGATGATCAAAAATGTCTATTACATAAGCATTATAATTTACTTAAAAACTACAACTTCAGATCTCACAAAAGTGTAAACTCGTGGCCATTCTCCGAGTACATGGGTCTACACGTGTCATCTCCGAATGAGACCTCAGGTGCAATATTGCACACTCGTGCCGTGCTTTCCATGACGACAAAGAAATACGCGATGCCTTTAAATTTAGACCCGCTCCAAAATGTCACCTTTATTGCATCTTCTACGAATATGAATTTTATTTAAAGTAAAAGGCAGGTTTTTACGATTTTTCGGTTATTTATGGCTTCCGATGCGTGTGCAGGTATCGGTTCCGTTATTTTCCCCTTGCCCGTGCGTAAATCTTTCAAAAGTACATAGCAGTTGCGGAAAAATACTCTTGAAACAATTTTGCCCATTTTCCTAAAGCAAATTGTTACGTCTACAGTATTTACCTTCTGTATCTCCACAAGAAAAAATAGGTATGCGTATTTATTTGTAACCAAGATTGTCTTAATCTGAACCTGGTAAGTTCCTTCGTCTTACAGTTCATGTAAAGTTCATTCACCCAACGGACAAGTCTCCACCCTTGGGCCGTCACTATACTGATATGTTGTGAACAATAGCAGTATAACACACCCTTGCTATGGAATAATGAAGTTAGAACTTTCGACATCTTACTTCAAACATTCATAAGTTATCCTTCATACAATTGGCTATACCGTTCGTAGATTAAGACGACGCACATAACGACGCATATACGCACGGGCGCTTTTTTGAACGCGAAGTTTTTGACTTTGCTCTGAATTTTAAACTCTTAGCACCGAACCGAGCGTTGAGAATCCAACAGAGTGAATCCCTAACGTAATGAAAAAGTGCACATTTGGATTTTCATCTCAAGCCCAGCGTTAAAAATCCATTGCGCGGCAAGAAATGTCACGTCAAAAAAAGCGCGCGCCCGTGCGATAGTAGGCGTACTTTAGTAAA
The DNA here is from genome assembly GCA_949152455.1 of Lithophane leautieri. Classification (NCBI taxonomy): domain Eukaryota; kingdom Metazoa; phylum Arthropoda; class Insecta; order Lepidoptera; family Noctuidae; genus Lithophane; species Lithophane leautieri. The sequence goes on along the minus strand of OX424469.1, from coordinate 5,167,144 downwards.
ACGTGAACTGTCAAAAGTTCCACAGAGTTCAATGGTCCGTGTACGAATAGAAATCATTCGGTACTCCAGTCGCTCACAGACCATTGATTTTCACGATAAATGTCGGTACATTGAATAGTTTCTGTAACAATAGATGTTGTTCTCTAATCCACACGATTTCGATTATTTCTTTGTTTAAGACAATGTTAAATTATTCGTGAAATTAAACGAAGCTAGCGGCAAAGCAAATAATTTATTTATTTTGTGCATCAGACTTGAAAACTGTTTTCATTAAAAGCCAGCTTTGGCTCGCTACTTTGTCGATTGGTATCATCAGTTATGCACATCCGGCGAATCCTAGACAGTCAGCTTCGCTACCACCGTGCTAACTACCTTATACAGCACCAAATTAAATTAGCTAGCCAATGTTCTTGGGGTCAAAGACCCCAAGTAATGTAGTTACTTGAAATATCATTTAAAAAAGGTTTTTTTGTAAACTTCACAGACGTGATGGGTATAGATATCCAAACACAATAGAACTGATTTCATAAACTTATACTTCAAGTAAGCAACGGTCGTTGACCCCAAAAAATTACTTTTTTATTTATTTATCATGTTAAGGCCGTACGCTACCTCAGATTTTATCTCGCTCGCACCTGTTCGCGGCCTGAGTGAGAGCGAAACGGAGTGGGGTGCTGGCGGCCCTCAAGCCTCGAATAGTTTAGGTAATTGTTTTTTACGGTGAAAATAATAGTAATTTAAAAAAAATAAAAAAGGTTTTTTTTTTATTGGAAAAAAAAACGAATTAAAAAAGCAAATTAGATCATGAAACTTTGCATAATAATTGAACTAAAGGTTCATGATATAATTTGAAGTGTTTTTTTGAATACCAGCGGTCGGTTTAGAGATAACTTTCGACTGTTTTCTATAGAAAATTTTATGTTATCGTCTTTTCGCCAAATAATCAAATTTCAAAATTAATGCTGCAGTATTTTTGGCATAACGGAGGATCATGCTAAGCAATTTGAGGTAGGGTAGGGCCTTAAGGTATCGATACTATCACGTCATTTTAATTTGACCATGTATTTTAACTACGGCTTTGCTCATTCTCAAATAGTTTGAGTAGCTTCGAGGGAAGAATTGGCTAGCTTTTAATGAAAATCAGTACAAAGGTGGCTAAGCTTATCGGGCAGTTCGAAGACCCATAATAGGCCATTAACCGACTCGTACAAAAAACATGCCATAAATTAGCAGACCACAGCGATATATCTTGCTTCCCCTAGTAAATTTCATTGTGAGCGATACCCCGTATTTAGTGCTAACCCATCGGCCCCATACGACTCCCATTATGGGATTGATGAACCCATAATAGTAGGGATTTATCTGTCGCATTGTATCCAGGATGGAGTTGTGAGGGAAGGATGTCAGTGACTGCGGTGGAGATATAGGTACGTACCTATTAGTTGCCTGGAGTTTGTATACCTAGCAATAGAAGCGATAGCTCAGTGTATTTTTTCATGGATTAGCGAGGAATAAACTTACATACATATTTTCGACATTAGCTATCTAATTAAAACAAAGATTTTTTTAGGTCATAGTATATTTTTTTTAAAGCTTTTTTGGGTACGTAACCTGTCTTTATCATTCATTGTGTTAAAGATCATGCACAGCACACAAGTACTTCGAGAACTATCACAATATGAATTCTAAAGGAAAAAAAGAGGAAACATTAAAACCCTATAAACCCGGTCCCAATAAAGCAGGCAACAATGTACATAGAAACTCAATTCGTTATATTTGATTTTATACATATAGGGATCGGTTGGTAGCCATTGAATAAATTTTGTCAGGGCCGTGGGCCGTTCTATAAATCTCGCAAATTATATTCATAGACTGACAAACCGAATTCTGATGCTATCGGACCATACAATATTACTTTACCTTCAACCTTGTATACTAGATTCGCGACGATAGCTCCCTTGATCTGATAAGCTAAATTATTCGTTGTCTCTTCAAAAAATATTCACTTCCCTTAAAACAAAGGAAGTCCTTGTACTAGCATTTAAGGTCATAACTTAGACATGTCATAGTCGGAAAATCTTTGTCATATAGGATTTTAATGTACTTATCGTTCTGCAAAGATTTTACAGTTTACATTTGTCTGTGTTCATGTAATGCGAAGCAGCTTTGGGATTTAAGACACTAAAATAGTATGAAAAAAGTTTTAGAATATAATAGAATAGTCTTATCATCAGATAGAGTCCATAGGGTTAGTAACAACTTTACTTAACACCTAGTATTAGTAGGTGTTAGAAGTTTTATTATTATCGTCCGCAAAATAAAAAAGTAGCGTTTTAAAGCAATACGTATGTCCTGAAACTTTGAGATAATTTTGTGTTTGAACTAAATAAAGAATTTATTTTCTCTTAATAAATTTATTGTACACGATAGTAGATAAAAACATGTGAGGATCAGCCAATCTATGTAATTTAAATAGTTTAATGACTCATCATAAATTACTAAAGCCAGTTAAATGGTTTTTCATTAAACAATTATAAACAAGTTCATGATTCTTTTATTAATTTGCATTATGAAGATTCAAGAGCAGCTTGAAAAAGAGGATTATATATAATGTTTAAATCCCACAGATCGTCTGTTAAAGCGGAAATTATGTCAGGACTCAATTTTAAATTTAATAGGATCGAAACCACATTTAGCAGATTACCTACTGAATTTATACCATTTCAGATAAACGATCGTTGCGAATTATTTAGTGGTTGCCAAATTAACGGATTCAGAATATATTGACAATTTGTTGATGTTTTATTTGCATACATTCAACAGAATCTACTTATTTAGTAAAGTGACAAAAGCGTTTAACTCAAAGGGTTATTCCCTATAGATGTATTCCTACAAACATAGTATTTTTATAATAGTTGTTTGTATGTTTAATCATCGCATTAACTTGTAAACATAAGATTTCGAATGACCTCCAAGATTATCACCGCAGAAACCCGAACTGCTATAATAAAACTGGGGAAACTATACCCTCATTGATGTTAATACAGATTTATCACATCCTGAAACAATACCAAATTCTGATAAAAGCAGACGCAAATTCTGAAGCGAGGATATGGACGGATATGTATAAACCTCGGTGGGAATTGGTGCTCAAACTTTCGACAACAATCCCGAAAACATAATATAGCAATAACTACAATGCTAGATCGTACCCATTCAAACTGATCCCATTTAATGATCACGCGATATGTTAGACCTAAACTAGGATCCTATTATCAAACTAACTAGTGCGCCAGAAAGTCCAGTTACCGTTTGACACCGGTGTGAGTTCCCCCTTCATTGTGCGAAGATTTCTAAGCCCCCTTTGAGGGTATTCTTTAGAATAGGTGCCTAGCAACAGTTGATGGATACAGCTTTGCGTATGATGGAGTTGTGCGTTCACGCTCCTTTTGATTGTCAATCATAAACCATGCAGTGCGAAATAATTATGCAAAGAGCGGCCGTTGAAAACTGAAAAAGGCAAATAGGTCTTGGTATTTTCAAATTATAGGCAGGAATTTATTTATTTATTTATTAGGGACAAAAACAGTTACATGCTACAAAATCCAAAGAAATAATTAAACTAAGATTTAAACAAACATGTCACCCTCACCATTGTCCACGTTTTAACTAAAAATTAAAAGAAGCGCTGAAGACAAGTGATAAAAAAAATAAAAAATAACACGTGATCGCCGCCAATAGTGCCAATATTACTATGTTACTTAGCTTAATTTAACTTAAATTACTCGCTAAACAAATGGTTGGAATGGTTCACCTAAAGGTAAACTGAGGTACAAAAAAAAAAAAAAAAAAAAATCGGTTATCGTGCCTTCCTAATGATTTGTACAGTACTAATAGGCATATTAAAAAGAAAAAAAAAATAGAAATATTTAATTCACTCTAAAAGTAATCGACAGTTGATTGGTTTTCCACCTCAGACTTCATATTTCAGCCTCAGACCAAATAAAAAACCAAGACGGAGCGCTGCGAACAATACAGTGAAGCATGCTAAGTCTACACCAACGCTCTGTGCATACAAGCTCACACACACACATTTACAACTATTTACAATGACACTACAATCAAACTACATCAAACTAAGTGCACACATGTTTACGAAACCAGCTTCACGTCACTGTTGAGAGCGCTCTGTCTTGGTTTTTTATTTGGTCTGTGATTTCAGCTTATAAAAATCGATACTATATTATAATTGCCATCTAGCTAGAACACTCAAAAGTACTCAAAGAAACTTTCACCGAGTCTCTATTCCAATAGTTGACGTCAAAATTTAAACAGAAGAAGAGTCAAACATTGGCTACAAACGTTCGTAAACAAGGTGTACCGAAAGTCATGGCACGTGACGAGAACTTCTTATCGAGAGGAACTCGTTAGTATAGTGACGGATACGGGTAGGACCGCTCTGTTGTGTAGGCAAGGGAGTCAGTGATGCATGTTTGAAAAAAACATGCTTTGTAAAGGTACTAGCGAACTGCTCCTGCTTCGCACGGTTTTATGACTTGACAAAACATCGAGATTTTTAATATTACGATATTTAACATACATTTAAAAAAAAAACGTTTATTCTCATCCTTATAATATATTATAAAACAAAGTCTTCCGCCGCGTCGGTCTGTCGTCCTGTACGCGATTAACTCAAAAACTACTGCATCGATTTTCATGCTGTTTTGATCAATAGTTAGAGTGTTTCTCGAGTAATGTTTTAGTATATAATAATCCTTACATATTATAAAACAAAGTCCTCCACCGCGTCTGTCTGTCGTCCTGTACGCGATAAACTCAAAAACTACTGCACCGATTTTCATGCTGTTTTCACCAATGGATAGAGTGGTTCTCGAGTAAGGTTTTATCATATAATAACCGACATCCACGCGGGCGATGTCGCGGGCATCAGCTAGTTATATAATATGTCGGAAATAAGTCACAGATTTGACTAATCGGTCGCGCGTTCCGTATATTAGTGTCGTGTACCAACAGTGAGTGAATTCGTAGTGTTATTAATTTGATCGTAAATTATAATTTGATTCGAACTGCTAACGGTTTTCTATTGCGCAATAACCAACACTACCCATAGTACGCCCATTGCCCACAGTAGTTAAAATATGGCTGACAATAACGAAAGAAGAAGTACACTCTCCGTTATATAATACACATAAATCTTTCGGGATTAAATTATCTAAATGATAGTGAAAACCACATCCAAATCCGTCGCGTAGTTTAGAAGTACAACGTAGTCACACAGACAGACACGAAAAGAGACTTAAGTTTATAATGGCCTTCAAGGGTAAACATGCGAAAATATGGAATGTGAAAAGTTTTGTACCTTTGACAAGGGTAATGAAGTCAAGATTCCAACAGAAAATAAGCCATTTAAAGATTGATGACACTGATTACTGAGATTTATTGTCTTATAAGCAGCTAGTGAACATAGGTGCCGAAAGTAGGTCAAAATAAAATTTGGCTTCGTATCTTATGCCAAATTCAAAACTTTTATTGTGTATCTCTCGCAGTAAGATGGTTGCAGCCGTGATATAATTATATCCCTAGGGATATAGCTATATACCGAAATATAGTTACATGAAAGCGGTTCATAACTGTCGAAGTGTCCTAACATTACTGTGACCAATTTCAACGTAGCGCTCGCCAGCCGTTGCAGCGGGACCGCTCGCTCACTCGCTCGGCTCGCGCGTAGTCGGTCAGACCTTTTTTTTTTTTACTCCCGTGGTGGAAAATCCTCGTGGATGTCCTCCGCCCTGGGGCCGGCAGAGGGGTCTGTCAGACTCTTACTGACTAAAAACCACCCCGGTGTTCCAACTCACACTTACGCCGGGGGTCGCGGCAACGTAAGAATCTTCCGCAATCCCCGACTGAGTTGGTCACAGTCCTTTTTTTTTTTTTTTTTTTTTTGTTTGCGCTGGGAAAAAATGCATTACGCATACCCTCCCATCGGGGGATGGGGGGGGTATGTGGGACTCCCCGGTCTGACCCGGTATACCCACTAAAATAACCCAGCGGCATTCCCGCTTCGTCTTACTGGCGGGGGACTGGGAAACCGGCACAGCCTTCACGTCCAGTCCTCCGCCGACGATCGCCCTTCATGGCGGGCCCCTCACGCCCTCCCCGTGGGGAGGGGGATGGGCCCGGGAATGACCGACGAAGGTGGTGACGGGTGCAATGCGGGCGAAGGCACCCCCGTGCCTGTCACCCGCCCGTCGCCACTATAAGGAGGGAGAGGACGGCGCCCTCTCCGACCCCTTCTTCGTCTGCGGAGCGGCGCAGCGAGAGGGTCGTCCTCCCGCACGCGCTCCGCCTCCTCCTTTTGCGAGATTACGTCCTCGCAAAAGGAGGCAACCGCCGCCCAGGCCTCCTCGCTCCCCAGCATGGCGCTGACCACGCCGGGAAGCGAGAGGTCCTGTCCAATCACCGCCGTCAGACCGCGGCGCAGCCCGGACCAAGCTGGGCACACCTCGAGGGTGTGCTGCGCCGTATCCTCCGCCGCACCGCAGTCGTGGCAGGCCGCGGTCTCCTCCCTCCCTATCCGGCACAGATGCGATCCGAAGCAGCCATGGCCGGACAACACCTGCACCAGACGGAACGAGAGGAAACCGTGGGACCGCTCGAGCCAGCCGCGCAGGACCGGACCGAGCGCGTCCAGCGTTCGGCGGCCAAAGGCGGCGTTGGCGAGGTCCTCCGTCCAGTGGAGGACGACGGCATCCTTCATTTCCCGCCGCACGGCCTCTTGCTCCTCGGCGACGGGGCGCTCACCGAGCGCCTTCCGGCGCGCCTTCCACTCGTACACCCTGGCGAGCACCCAAGCCTCCAACTCCCAAGGAGGGGTGCCGGCCAGGGCGCACGCCGCCGAGAAGCCCACCGAGCGGTAGGCCCTCGCCACCCGCAGTGCAATGGCCCTTTGGGGCTTGCGGATGGCGGTCGCATTCTCCCTCCTGTGGAGGGAGTCCGCCCAGATGGGGGCCCCGTATAGGGCCATGCTCCGCAGGATGCCGGCATACAGGCGCCGGCATTTCGCCTTGGGCCCACCCAGGTTCGGGAGGAGCCATGAGAGGGCGTCAGCGGCTTTCAACAGGCGCGTCGACAGCCCGCTGAAATGCGGACCGAAGCGCCACCTATCGTCCAGCACCAGGCCCAGATACTTCATCTGGGGCTGGACCCTTATCCTGACGCCCTCTACGACGATGTGGGCGTCGGGAGGGCAGCGCTGCCGAGGCCCGCGAAAGAACACGGCCTCGGTCTTGTGCAGCGCCACCCTCAATCCCAGGCGGCGGATCCTCTCTGCAACCAAGGATCCGCCAGCCGAGGCCAGACAGGCCGCGTCCACAAAGTTCCTCCCCCGGGCAGTGAGGAGAGTGTCATCCGCGTAGCAGATGACACTCGTGCCCTGGAGGAGGGCTCCCCGCAGGAGCCAATCGAACCCGATGTTCCACAGGGGCGGCCCCAGCACTGACCCCTGCGGAACACCGGACTCTGCGCCGTACCGCCTCACCGTGCCCGTCTTGTCTACGAGGAGGACCTCTCGGTCCTCCAAGTAGCTGGCCAGGAGGTTCTGCAGGTATTGGGGCACTCCGTGATACCGAAGCGCCTCCAATATCGTCGAGTGGGGCACGGAGTTGAAGGCATTCGAAATGTCGAATGACACCGCCAGCACTCCGTCCCCCGCCTCCACCGCCTCCTTCACCTGGCCCTTGAGTAGGGCCAGCGCATCGATCGTCGGAGTTGGTCACAGTCCTAACCTAACCTCGGTCGGAGTGCCCTAATAGTTATATTACTATATCATGCTCGTATCATAGTTATGTTCCTAGTAAGACAGTTATGAACCGCTTTTATGTAATTTTATAACGGTATATGGCTATATCCCTAGATGTCCCTATAGGGATACAACTTCCTAGATACACAAAAAATAGGTACGACCGTTATGTTGCCATCAAAATTCTTTAGCTAAAAGTACCTACTTACCTTTCTAAAAACAGGATCATTTCAATACATTGATAAAAAACTCAATTTACCCTGATCAAAACCGCAGACGTAAACAACGAGTAAAATATCTCTTATAAAAGTATCAGTTACTTCAGTAACTACATTTTGGTCGGAAAATAAAATTATAGAGTACCTTTTCGACGAAGGAAAGCGTAACACACTTGGATCGCGATCCGCATACTAAATGTAAGGAAGCACCCACGTGAAAGGTTCCCATATCGATTTCTTGAAATTTCTACCCTAAACACACTTGCTTGGATAAAATATAAATAGGATTTACACATTTGGAGCTCTTCTTAAAATAAATAATTTTGACTTCTTCGAAATCAGGCTTTATTTTAGAAAATTAAAGCTACAAAGTCAGACCCGCATGTATTCACTGACTCTCAATTTATCACCATATTTAATGAATCCACTATCACGACCGATCAAAATGCTAAGAGTTAAAAGTTAGAGCACTTTTGTCAAATACAAAAAAATATGGCATAATTTCCAATAATCCCTATAATAATGTTCTGTTTAATATAAGACCACATTGGAGGCTAAACTGGTTCAAAGCTATGGGATTTCATCCCTACTGACCTGAAAAACAGTTTATCAGCTGCGGGTCTTCCCACGGTGCAAGAGTCATTCCAAGTAAATGGGTTAGTAGATATTATCCTTATGGGCTAACAAACATATCGGGTTTACGATAAGAGTTCTTATTTCCTACAGTAAAAGTAAGAAAATAAAATAGGGTTACAAAGTATTTAGTTTACCATAAAGGTAAATAAAGTAAGCAATAAAATAGCACTCGTATACTAAACGTAAACTCTTATACTAAAAGCAGTAAGCTATTAAAATGTGTCAATTTGATATCAGTACACGGTATAGAATAAAAATTATTTTTTTCTCATGCCACAAAAATACAGCTACTCATACTTGTTTTGAAACAAATTAAATACTACATTTATTTGCATGAATCCATTAGCCAACTCCCGACGAGTAGAACATAACACATTTTGCAGTCGTTTTAAATAACGCAAGCCTCTATGCAGGGGATACGACAAAGGCTCCTATTTCAAACAAAAAACTGTCGCAGTAGCAACATTCACGAACTATGAGAGAAAAATAAAGGGGTAAAGTGAAGTCCCATGTCCAAGGAACGTGATGTACCTGAATACAAACGACAAATAACAAAATTGCTGCGGTCGGAACACTTGGGCCTTAGAAGGGGTCAACCCTTTGAAAGCTTGAAATATATCCGACAATTTCTTGTGACTTAATTTGATGGTTTCGGAAACTTACAGAAGAAAGCGCCATTCATTCTTAAGAAGTAAGAAATTTCCTAGAATACTAATGTTTTAAGCTTGTCAAAGGTTTGGCTGATCAAAGTATCCACTTCTTAATAATCATCTGACAATTCTTATAATCATCCAACGTTTTCCTATAATTTTCAGTCACAGATACAACAACAAAAGGAAAATAAGCGACGAAAAATTACAAAGCAAAAACGTTTTAAGAGTTAAGCCTCGCTCCTGATTGAGTGGGATAAGGTTGAAGGAAAAAGAGCAAAGGTAAATCCCTCCTGACCAAACAGCACTTAAGTATGTCCACTTAACGTTGAGAGTAGGAATGAAAGCGGCCAGGACCCAATACGACCGGCCAAAGTAAATAGATGAAATTTCTTTTCACTTGACTAAAGCTAAGTGAATGTGGACTGTGTTAATAAAATAATAGTGCCGCCTTATCAGACATTTCGTCTAATGCCCGCCTATATCTGCAAAGGATTGTGCGTGCCCAAAGAAACAAAGATCTACAAACGACTTTTCTAAATGGGACCTGAGTTTACTTAGCCCCAACTTTGGACTTCCAAACTGTGAATTAAAAGTAGATTGTTGCATCGAGCGTAAAGTGAGTTATTAATGCGCGAGGGTTATGTTAGTACCCGAGCGCATGCGAGGGCACTAAATTAAGACAAGCGCATTAATTACTCACTTTAGCAAGGTGTGTAATCTACTTTTCTTTCAACTACCAATCTACCTATCGTGATAAAATATAATGAAAACAAAGTTATCCCGCGACTTTTGCGGCAAAAGGGTATTAATAATTTCATTTGCAGCTGTTTTTATACTTTCTGGAGTTGCATATCGCTATCGAAAACTTTGATACTTCAAAATTAGAAAGAAAATTTTAAAAAATGGAAATAGACAGTTACATTTTTTAAACTTTTCTTGCTAATTATGAAGTAGGTATCAAAGTTTTACAATGGTACAAAATTCGCGCAATTTATACCATTGTAAAACTTTCGATTTACCATAGTAAAAGTCGATTTTATTCCGTCGATTTTTATTTTCAACCAGTATCTTTTTGATCTACTGCATATATTTTATATTAAACTTAATAGGAGACATTATTTAAACATCTGTGGTACATTTATATCTAAATAAAAAACAGTGTATTAATGAAAAACCGTGCAACAATGAGATTTCATATAACATTTCTGCACTGTTTTGGTTTTAAGCAAAAAATACGTCCTTTGTAATTTGATTTTGTAGTGATTAATGATAACATTACTACGTAGTTGAAAGAAAATCCAATCGTTTAACTTGGAGTTTTTTTTACCTAATTTGTACCTCGTGTAAAGTGAAAAAGTCAGCAAATCGTCGAGCTCGTATACTTACCGACCTTTGCAAAACGAAAAATTAGCTCAGACGACTCTAAAACGTTAAGACGCGGAATAAAAAGGCTGTTATCGGGAAATTACAGCAGAATATTACCAAAATACTGCACGCAATTATAGGCTGTTCCTACTCAACAATAAGACCCGAAATCGCGTAAGCAAATTAATTAACAGTTACATGAACCTTACAGTATTCTGTGGTTTCCTTTTCCTTTAATTACGCTTTGATTAGAATCATGAATCTTATACGTTTGACCTCCGAATAAATAAGTACCTGCGTACGGATGGTGTCCTGTTTTTCTTAATTAAGGTCGCATAACTGAATTTACGAAAAGTAAGCGGTCCTTTGAAGGTAGAATAAACGAACTTAGTTCGGTAGGTTATAGGTGCTATCACCTAAATTTGTCCAGTGGAAAAGATATTTTATTCCAGGGTATATAAAACGGAAAAGTTCGCATATAGATCTCACTTTAAAAAGCTTTCGAATTTTTATTTCAAAGCGTGTTCGTGTAAATCGCGTCTTTCAAAATTTTAGATAAATATACCGTCCTGTTATAAATATCTTATCTCCGACATAATATTAAACTTTGAATCCAGAAAATTCGATATTTTGTATCCAAATACCAACTTTACTCATATTTACCCTTATTTTAGGGAGGGTATGGGGAAAGCCCTTGCCAAATTACACTTTCAACGTTAACTATTGTACGCTCTAAACTATAAAGTTATAATTAAATACATAAGGTCAGACTCCACAACAGACAAATTAAATTTTAAATCGATTAGCTTACTTTGATACACTTGTTTGTATCACGAGATTCACAAGTCAACCTTATATGACAGTAAACAATAACGCAACTATAACTAAAACATTTTGTATCGTTCATTTCATACCTCCCCGGAGACACAACAACGACTCTCAATCCGGGATAAAATTGAGACTGCAACAGTCGATGGCCCATCACGTCCCGAAACTTAACCTGGGAGAGTTAGGGCGTTTGTTTACCAAGCCTCTATTTACAGTAACCGTGGTGAATGCCGGATTGTAGGTACGCCAAGTAAATCTTTAGGAAACAAAATAGCTAACGAGAGATTTTTTTTAAATAGAACAAACTAAAACAATAGCAAACGAGGGATTTAAAAAAATGGAACAGACTAAAACAACAGCAACCGTGAGATTTTTAACAATGGAACGGATTGGAGATATTATCTGACTAGTAGATTATGTATTTTGTTTTTGAGTACCTATTCTTCATTTTCTTTTTAGAGTTCCATACCCAAAGGGTAAAACGGGACCCTATTACTTAGACTCCGCTATCCGTCCGTCTGCCTATCTGTCTGTCTGTCTCTCTGTCTGTCTGTCTGTCTGTCCGTCTGTCTCATGAGCCGTGATAGTTAGACAGTTAGAACTTTTCCCAGATAATGTATTTCTGTTGCCACTATAACAAAAAATACTAAAACACAATAAAATTAATATTTAAGGGGGCCCCCATACAACAAACGTGTTTTCTTTCTTCCGTTACTATAGATAATGGTACGGAACCCATCGCGCGCGACTCCGAGTTGCACTTGGCCGGTTTTTCAAGTTATTGCATCGTCTAATTCGCGGTTATTTATTTATTTATTTATATTTATTTATACAACGTGTAACGGAAAGGGTAAAATAAACGGTAACGAAAAGAAAAATAAAAAAATAACTTTAATTTCGGAAGTCGGTGTCTTTGCTATTAATTTTAGTTTTTGGCCACCGACTTCCGAAATTAAAGTTATTTTTTTATTTTTCTCTTATTATTAAAGAAGTACTTTTGTCGTTTGGTTTTAGTACAGTAGTCCTTTTTTGTTTTGTTTTTTTTGAAGTCAGTCAATTTTTTTTTTAAGTTTTATTATTTTTCCATTTTTTGTGTAATTTGATTTTTGTAATCCCCATGGGTAGACCAACTAAAGGAGCCGCCCGCATGAAGAAAAACATAATTAAAGAGACTAATACTGCTGAAAAAGAACGCCTATCTAAGAATCGCAAACGGAGTGCTATGTCCGGTTCCCATGAATCACCGTTAGCTTGTCATGCTAGGTTATCTCAGATGAGAAATTACATGCATTCTCATTTGTCACAGGAGTCGCCAAATGATAAGATCTGCCGACTCAATCTTATTTAAAAACGATTAAGTGGCGAGACGTCTGAACAGCGCAAGTATCGTTTAGATATTATACGAAACCGGCTGGCTAATGAGACTCCCGTGCCTTCTCAAGAATATAAGGGTGAACACTATACATTTGCTTACACTGTATAGTTCCCCTCATCATCATATTATAAGGTGACCATAATCAGATCTGTAATGTCACTTACAACCTATATGGTTGCAAACTTCTTATCAATATAAATGAATTAAGTCCAAACACAAGGTAATTACTGTGAACCGTTGAGGAGTTCCGTTAATCGTCCTTCGTCTTCATCATCAGACCCTTAACGACAGTCACAACCCATCCAAGTGTAAGTTTCTTATCAATACAAATTAATCAAGCCCAAACACAAGATATCTGCTGTAAACCACTGAGGAGTTCCCTCGACTGTCTTTCGTCTTCATCATCAGACCCCTAACGACAGTCACCACCTATCAAAGTGTAAATTTTTTAACAATACAAATTAATCAAGCCCAAACACGAGGTATCTGCTGTAAACCATTGAGGAGTTCCCTTGACTGTCTTTCGGCTCCATCATCAGATCGACTCCAGACCTTCATAAAATTGTAGTGCTGTAAAATACTTAATGAATAAATTAAGGAATGCACTAGTTGCCCTTACGATTTTTGAAAGTTCCCCTAGATTTCACTAGGATCCCATCATCAGATCCTGACTTGGTGACAATGGGACCACCTCAGAAGTAAAAGCTTTTGAACAAAAAAAACATTTTTTAAATCGTTTCACAAACGGCGGAGTAATCGGTGAACATACAAAAAAAAAAAAAAAAAAACAATCATCCGAATATAGTACCTCCTCCTTTTTTGAAGTCGGTAAAAAGTGTCGGCATATGTAATTGATCTTGTTTGACATATTAGATAAACCTACCTATTCGCTGTTAATCAGCACAATACTTTGGGCAAATATGAACCTGAACTTATGAGCCCTTATCATAATAATTTTGTACATTCGATCCAGGAGATTCGATTCACCTTACTATTGAATCGATTTACTTGAAGATCGCAATAGAACGAATTTTTTCGAAAAATCGTCCGCTCGTACCATTGAATTGATCATAAAAATCGAATTCTTACGTGCATCCTACGAGGAATTAATTGCTTAAATGAACATTATTATTTGCCATTAGATCTTAAAATAGAAAAAGGATTTAGTAACAATTTATGTCCAACTGAACCCAAAACATCATTTCAATTCATTTCTTCACAACTTATTCTACTCCTAGTACAAATAAAATCACAGTGGGTTCCGTTCATAATTGTTAAAATAAGGTTATATTTTTACATAATTATGACGAAAACTATTAACAACAAGTTATTTTTTTTTTAATTACAAAATATTATCACGCAGGCATATTTTTTTCTGTAGGACTAAAGAAAGAATTATCGGAAGTTCACGATTTGTCGGTGCTTTTTAAGTGGTACATGGGTTTTATTGGTTTGAGCACGTTTAGTCTTTATTATTAATTCGTACGATGTCAATAAAAAATGTCGCATAACTGCATCTAACTTTGGAAAGAAATTAATAAAAGTACTAGGACCGCATGAGTAATAGGAATTGTTATTGCCGAATTGAAAATCGTTTGCTCACAGAACCCTGATTACGACGTTACACACACAATGTAGCATCATAATGTGTGTAAACCTAATGGGTTAGGGTCTAAGGGTACGTGAACTAATTGCAGTCCGTGTAGTTTCAATTACTCCTGGTAAATTCAACTTCGCGACCCCGGAATGCAAGGGCAACTGAAGGAACAGGGTGGTTTTTAATCAGTAACAGTCGAAACAGTTCCTTCAGCTCCATCCAGGGCGGGAGCTGAGTCATTGATAATTTTCCAACGCTAAAAAAATTTATGATTTTTCAATTTTGAATTTGAATTACATAATTAGTCTGCTCTGGTGTGTTAGATTTACTTAAAAGTTTAACGGAGTTTAGTTGAAATTATTAGTTAGGATGTAAAATAATCTTGAATTCTTGTACAATATTTTTTAATAGTAGTGGACACTAATAGGACAGCTACCCTTAGGTACCAGAATAGCAGGGAATAGGAGCTTTATTTAGCATTGTTGTTATTTATTGCTTTGCTCGTCAGTCGACGATGTTCCGCGTCTCCGTCTAGTGCACTCGTTTCCATCCCTGTGATACGCGCATCAGTTCAGTACGGCTACACCTAACTGACTTTTTTTGTTGTGTTTTCGAAATGTCGTTAAGTAATAGCGAATATTACGAAATGATGATGAATGACTGAATTAGACGATGTCGTCATGACAGTGCTACCAGTGTCAAGTTATGTCAATCTTGTGATGAGGAATAATTTAATTTTTCAACACGACGGTGCACCTTATACTTTGCTCGAGCTGTGCGCCATCATTTAGATGCGTGCTTTCCTCAATGGGTTGGGCGTGGTAGTAGAAGCGTGGCTTGGCCTCTGCGATCCCCAGACCTAACCTCGTTAGACTTTTTCTTTATGGGGGTACTTTAAAAATGTAGTGTATGCAGTGCAGTGTGACACAGGACCAAATGAAAGTGCGGATTGAGGCCGCTTTCAGAACAATAACACCAGACATGCTACGCAATGTTCAGGTGTCCATGAACAAGCGAGCGGCCTTGTGCATACAATACCAAGGTCACCACATCGAACCCCATCTTTTAAATCGTAAGTCAATTTACTAAATTAAGCAAAGCTTTAAGATTTTTGCTGTTTACTCGGTAGTATGTAATAATAAGTGATGAAACTCTAAACTTTGTTTCGATTTTTTACGTAAGTTTTGTTATCTCAGTTTTAACTTGCAATTTCTGGCTTGATATTAATGAGTAAACTTTAAATCAATAATTACGCATTCATTTTTAAATTACATCACGGTAAAGTAGGTATGGTTTATTGCGCGCGCGCGGCGCGGTAGCGGCATGTTTTTTCGTCAGTTCGCGCCGACAAAGAACACCGCTTGCGGTAGGCTACTACGGTACTAGGCGCGCAGAATTACGGAAGAGATTTATCGTGATATTAGCAAGTAACGTGGAAAGTTATTGACCTACGTAGTGCGGTGACACGTTTGTTATGATTTGAATTTAAGAAACATATGAAACCGAAAATTTGGTACCAATTCTTAGAATATTTTATTTTGAGTTGAAACTATGTATAGTGACTCTATACCAGCTGTTATCTTTAGTGCTTAAGGATAGCAATAGGGTTTCTGTTACACCCTGTATATACTTTATTGTACACCACAAAAATATATAACAAAAGGAAAAAACAAACACTACAAAATATACAATGGGCGGCCTTATCGCTTTCCGCGATCTCTTCCAGGCAACCTTGAAATGGACAGTGATTTGCCTGGACATAAAATGGGGCTGTAGTAGGTGCAAATAATAAGTATACAATATACTAAAATAGATACACATATACATACATATCCTAAACAATACATACATACAACATGATAAAATAAAACCATCATGTTTTTTTTTCAGTTTTTTTTTGTTGATATGTCGAGGATTAGCTTTGCTTGTTAATTTACTGTTACGTATTACATGAATTCTGATTTCCATTTTAAATTGGACTAATTAATCAATGTAGTTTTTTTGTTGTAAATGAAAGTTAGAGATTATAATATCAATATCCCAGCCACAGCCAGGTTTGGCATCATAATTATACTAGTTTGAATGTAGCAATAGTCATTTTAATTTAGCACAGTAGTTTAGATTAGCACAAATTGCATAGGTAAACACAACATTATGTAAACTAAATCATTATTTACATCGCATAATTTTGTGCTCATTTATGTTATTTACGCTGTTAACTAAAATACATCAAATTATACAAACATTAGTTCGGCCAAAGCTTGGTCATTACATTTAATTATACAAGTAATTACATTTGGGTACTTAATGTTGTTACTTAATTAAGAACATTATGTTGTAATAATTACAATTAGTGGGTGATCATTGCGGAAGTGGGGTGGTTTTCATATAAAGAAAAAGGGTACCCCGCTTTTGAACGCTTAAAAATATAGAAAAGATAACAAGAGGGACATTTCATACTAAAAAAAAATGTTTTTACCGAATTTGCAAATGTTAGTTTTTGGTTAGTAATGTTGCGTCACTAAATACACCAAATAATAAACTATAATAACAACATACTAACCCCACCGCCGTATCTCTACGTTGACGTCGTGGTGGGGCTTGCGTGCTCCGAACTCTAGGTCTGTCCCGTTCCAGCAGAGTTTACTTTGCCGGAACGGGTCTAGGATGAGGAGCCAGACCAAGAGAGATAAAAAAACCCGCAGGGCAGCATGTGGCGAGCTGTTGGGCAGTAGCGACCCCACGGACCCTACCTCCGGGAGAAGTCTTGTTCCTCATCTCTGGCTTGCCTTTACTGGACGGCTGGAGTGAACACTGACGAGGAACAGAGCTCCCACCGCATTCTTGCCTTGATTGGCCGGCTTGAGTGGAGATTCGCATGAGCAATTATGTGCTCGGAGGAAGGAAGTATTCCAGTAAGATGCTGGTAGGGTTCTTGACCGTACTTCCGGGATTGTTCTGATAGCCGTGGAATACCTCTCCACTCCTCTCAAGCACCTCAGGAAGTGTTGCCCCCTTGTCGCTACGTCACTTTGTGCTAGCGATCGTTTTCGGGGGCCCATTACTGAGTGTGCAAGTCACCCCCTGCCATTTTATCTGTGTATTTTATATAAAACATTGGTCAGGCAAGGGCCATAGTCTCCCCATAGTTCAAGATAACCAGTTCACTAAGCCACCCAAATCCATAATCCAATATCTTTGTTTCCATAGCTTGCAATAGTCCTACACCAACCGGGGGTTGTCCTTGGGTGCACTTGCATAGTGCATACAGGGATAATCGTCGGTTGGTGCCTCATTCCATTAAAAACATCGAAAGGGCCTCTGCGAGTTGGCTTCGGCCCCTTGTACGCCTTCCAAAAGACCGGGACCCCATGGTCCCGAGATATGTAAACATACTAACTATATATTCAATCAATCTGCCTAGCCTTTTCCCAACTGTGTTGAGGTCGGCTTCCAATCTAACCGGATGCAGCTGAATACCAGTATTTTACATGGAGCGACTGCCTATCTGACCACCACAACCCAGTAACTGGATAATACGATACCCCTTGGTAAGACTGGTTGTCAGAATTTCGGGCTTTTGACGACCCGTAACGACTGTCAAAGATCCACGAATGACAGCCGGGACCAACGGCTTACTAACTATATACTGAAACCCTGTAAAAGTGAATAGTTACTTCTAATGATCAGCTAGAAAATGTATAATAAATGATCACGACTGACAAAGACGAATATTTTCTTTTAGGCCAATTTTGTAAAGCTGCAAGCTTCAAATCAAAATTTCATATACCTAGCCTACAAACATACATAGTGAGGCTCATACAAAGCAAGAAGAGGATACATATCCCGACACAGCTTCTAAACCCGATTCAAATCTCGAAAATATAAAATACATACAAGATTCAATTTAAAAATTCGCCGTCGTATTTCAGTTCATACATAGTAACGGAAATAAGGCCTGAACCATGTCCAAAGCGGAACATTGGCAGACACATGTCGGTGTTTAGTGCTGGGACGTGTCAACCTGTGTCCTCGTGTTAAATCAGGTGGCCACAGGACTAGCGGGAAACTGTTTTAGATGAGATTTTTGAGGCGAAGTTTCGCTTGACTTCCGGAGATGTGCGCGAACAAGCAAACAGACAGACAGACACCGGATTCTACTGTTTTATTATATAAACCAACTACAGACACTTTTGAATTGTCAAGGGGTCGGTCAGTCAAAAAGATGAAGCTAGTTGTACATTCCAAAGCGTAGTAGGCTCCTATGCAGAAGAACGGGAAAGAAACTCCACAGACACTCTTTTAAATAAAATTATTATTACAAAACAAAAGTTATTCTAACTAACCTTAACTCAGAACCCAAATCGCTAACTCTAGGGCCTTAAACTTATTGCTCGCAATTGTCGGCAACATTCTCATATAAATATAAAACTTTCACATTCACTGTTGTACGTAACGATTTCATATACATACAAAGGTATAAATTGTAACTCTATTCAGCCAAATATAATAACAAAAGGAAAACGTACTTTAGTCACAGAACAAATAGCTCTAGTTTATTTGTGTTTTATGAGTCTTACATACAAGGATACAAGGCAGCTCACATTGTTTACATTATTAGTTTTATATAGAATACTAATAAAAGTGATATTCATAATATTAGTTTCACCACTTGTGCTTTTCACCTCCAAAGCCAAAATTACATATTACGAAATTAGTGACATGAAATGACTATACTATACTTAACTACTTTTATAAATACAAGGTAATCGTCATTAAGTACTTATGTACCTATATGTTTTTTTTAAATAATTTCTTACCTATTTTTTATACTTAGGTCATCATGGAATAAATACAAGAGGTACAAATATACCAAAGATTTGTTTTTAATATACCTACCCACCATATTTTAGAACTTTCATGAAAACGAATTTCTGAAATACTGAGACGTTTGTCAAACCACTATGTTTTACAAATCTGTCTGTACATTGATGTACTGTTTTTTTTTTTTTTTCAAAATTATGTAGCGATAAGTGCTCGTAATCTCCACGTCATTTTGTCAATGTCAATGAAAAGTCGTGTTAAAAATTCAAAACTCTTTTGAAGACAATTGTGGCCCCAGTGAAAAGGGGTATAAGTCCGATTTTGTGGAAAATGAGTTAAGTATACAGAAGTGATCAGAAAAAAATGCTCTATCGTTCGGTGTAAACGGATCTAAGCTATCTCTAAAAATAAAGATGTTACCTTGTACAAAAAAACTACAAAAGTCGGTTTCAAGTTCTTTTGTATTCATTTAAAAGAAAGAAAAAAAGTGTTTTTTAATCTAAATTAACATAAATTACCCACGTTTATTTTGGTTGGTCTTTATCAATACAACAACACCTGGTTCTTAAAAATGGTTTCGTGAGTAATGGTAATTATTATTAAACCTAAATCCGTTTTCACTAAAATAAAGGGAAAGAATAAAAAATAACTCAGAGGTTAGTATTAACATAATCATTCCAATTGCGTATCCATTTTCACTTATATGAATTAACATTTAACGTATAGGAGAAGGGGTATAACTTATTATTTATCCTCAAGAAATTCATTTTGTGGTTATTATAAGTCACTATTTTAAAAACTAATAACTTTACATAAAAAATTACTGAATAATAATAAAGAGTATAAATTGTTTACCTATAAAAAACTTCACAGGTATTTCATTTGGTAGCGGTTTAAATGTAACACGAGGTCAAACGCGCAATTTGAAGCGCGCGGAGTTTTTTTTTGCGTCTCCTGTAAAGTTGCATTTTTGGACTTAGATCCCTTTTCACTAGGGCCACAGTAATCTTCCATTTAATTTAAAGTTTCAAAGTCGCTTTCAAAGTAGTAGTCTCTAGTCATGAACTTAAATAGTTGGAAAAAGATTTTCAATTCATTTTATTCATTCGTAGTGAAGTGAAGTTAATCGATATCTTTTAAAAGTGACTTTAGACTGGAGACTAGTGAGCGATTAGTAAGCTCGGTCAGTGTCCGTCCGAGGCTACGATGTTTATTTTCGTAGCATTTTAAAATAAGTGTGCAGTAACTGCTAACATGGTTTCACGAAACAAATTAACGTTAGTTCATTTAAACGCGAGCTGTAGTGAACTTGCTAACATGATAGCGTGCACTGCAAGAGTTTATTTTTTATTTTTTTTACTAGCATTTTGGGTTCATGGATTTTATCCTATGTATAGTCACAAATACTTCAGACAATCATCGTTTAAGACAGTAAAAACATTACCATTCCTATTACGTTCTGTATTAAAATTCTACTTCAATTGTTCTTTGCTAAAAAACAATTGAGAATCTAGAACATAGTTGGTATTGGCAAAGTTGCGCATTCACTACACATACGATATAACTTCATTATTCACACGCAGAATTACAAGCACAGATTGTTGAAAATGTAAAGAAACACACTGTGCACATCCAGACTTAATTCTCGTGTAGGTACATAGAGCCGAAATAAACGTAGGAATTCACTGTTATACCCGTACTGCTTCAATATTTCGTTCATACGTGTACCTACACTGTGGGTACTTATGTAATTATTTCCTAAATATTTAGACGGGCGGCGAACCTTCCCCATAAACTTGGGTAAGTTATGGCTGCCCCGGCTCGTAACGAGAACGCTGTGCCAACCATATCGCGTACGCCCCTGTGTATTTTTTAAACCTTCATGTTTCTCCCTATTATCCAAAGTCACTTTAATACCGAAGCGGATTTATGTTTGCTTAGTACTTGGAGAACTTTCCGGTGGTTGTTGCATGACATTTGTGGAAAACTTTGATGTTTATTGTGACTGGAAAATAAGTGCAAACTGCAGATTTTGAGGAAGTTTCTAAGGGCTTAGAATAATCTAAGACCCGTGTTACAGAACCTAACTCAAGACTCAAGCATGCTATAAACGAGTTTTAAGTAATGCTTTTATGCTTGAGTTTTGAGTGAATTTCTGTAATACGGGCCTAACTTTTTGTTGTTTTTTTTTCAGATAACGACACTATTGCACATGAATGTCAGAATTATCAATTTTCATTAAGTGCAATCAATGAGATTGCTGTTTTCATACACGTGCTTCTTTAGAAATGAAAAGAAAAATACCTAGGCTAAGCAGTAGGCAGCAGGTAGACTAACAAATTGGTCACGAACTCGGTGCAAACTTTTACCTACTTGTTCGTACCTATCAGTTTTCATTTCCGCGTAAGTTTTCAAAAACAATTCAATTATTTTTACAGGACTCGTTTGCTAACATGTATAATTTTTTTTTTGTTTTAGACGCTAACGTAATCCACTGTTATCAACATGAATTCATTTTTTTTTTTTATTCATTTTCCACTTCAGTTTCATCAGAATGTCTTTCAGTTAGTTTCTACACTTCAGTTTAGTTTTATATCGTTATGTTACGCTTATCAACAATTTTGTTTAACCCTGCAGAGCTTACGTTAACCAGGGTATTCAGTTTCATACCATCAATGTGCAAATGGGTACCACACAAAATACACAGGCCTATCTCCACATCATAACTTCGTATATAAACCGTGATCATTAAACTCTGTATCACAAGTATTACGATACTATAAAGCCGTTCATAAATTAGCCTATTTACTTCACGCAAATATTCCCTATGTGTTGGTAGACCTTTGAAGGTCGGTAAAGCATGCGATATTTCGCCAGTCGACAATACCACCTCGTAAAACGATCTCAGTTATGCATGGTCACACGTTCCCGTGGCCAGCAGCCCATTTCATATGTTTACTTTAACATGCAACTGCCGGAATTTCAACTTCGGCCAAGATTACGCCAAAGTGTCGGTTTGTGTACCAACTAACTTATTATTTACCACTTATAGGGTTGTTGTTTTAGTTTTAGATTATGATTTTTGTTAGAATTTCTATATGTTACGGGAATGTGATTCGAAATATTTGAGTAAGTACATACGGATTTTAAAACGTAGTGCTGAGCGTAGTCAAGCTTGAACTGGGGTGCATTTTCCTACCAATCGATTCTCAAAGAACTGCTTCTGACGACTGCCCCGGAAAAGTTTCAAGGGTTTTAAAAATCCCCTATTTCTACCGCCCTGCACCGCCCCAGGCTTAACCGGTACGTGGGGAAACACAAAAATATTACCTGAATGCCTGATTGATCCAATTTCGTATGAAATTGTAACATGATTATACGAAGTTATTTTAAGAAGGGTGAATGCTGACACGGCCGTAATGTAGGTAACTTTAGACAAGGGTTAGTAAGGTATTTAGTAGAAAACATACAACAATAACCATATAGATTTATTCTTTTATATCTTTTTTGAACAAATTGAGCACAACTGCTCGGAAAAGCACATGTAAATCGTACTAATTTACACATGTTTCACTCAGTACAACAGTGTGAGTGTAACGTTCCCAACGCCGCGCTTAATGTCGCTTAAACAAAAATAACTTTTCAGTGACCACAGCATAAAAAACAAAACATATGTCCCCAGTTTAGAATATAGTTAACCTAAAAACTGGGAACGAAAAAAGCTTATCATGACCGAAGCGAGATTAAAACAATCTACAACACAATTCCGGGGAAAACTCCGGTTTTATATATCGTACGGTTTTATGTGTGTGTGACGTAGGCGCCGTAGGCAAGGGGTTGTGTTGCACTAACTTAGCAGACTTTACGATTTGCGGCGGTCGCGGTGTCTCCGAAATTAGGACCGTGGTTGTGTTTTAAAAATAGGAGCAACTCTCTGGAGCGTCGCGGTGTACTGTGCCCGGAATTTGTAAGTTGAGGTGAGAATGAAAAAGTAATGTTGTGTGGTCACTTTATAGTATGCTTCGCGTCGAATTATACGGAATAGTGCGGTGGATGTATATGGCAAGTGATACGGGAATTTATGGCTCTGTTTTCAGTGTCTACAAATCGATTGCAATTACTTTGATGTGACGCTGTTTGCAATACTTATATAAATATTTCAGCAGAGTTCGAGAAAATCGTATTTACACGGAGTTTAACTGCAAAATGTTCCAAATTACCCCGAATAGCATTTAATTCAGACAAACAGCAACAACGTCTAAACATAAAACAAAACCATAACGAACAAAAGCCGACAAAAAACTTAATGAATTATGAACCGTCGAAATCTATAACGAAATTAGAATTTCAATTTGACGAAATAGTTATCTGACGACGTGCCTTATCAGTGACAATAGTCAGTCACGCCAACTGCCGTGTCAATTACACTTTATTCTAATTGAAAATAAGGGAGTCTACTATACCTATACACCTGAACACTTAATTGAATTAAAGGCTATTGATCTCGTGACACTTAGCCGAATTAACATTTTTATAAAATTAATCGTTTAATTATTTGAGTAAGTGACAACTAACTCGGAGAGGTGGGTTAAGACAATGTTGTTCTTTAAATAAATGACTTTATGTAGTACTTGGTACTACAGTTTAGAAGCCACTGTTCTAATCTCACACAACTAATAAAGATGAGACATAATAATATCTGGCGAAATGTGGGTGTACTATTTACAGTTACCTCTGCCTAACCCCTTCGGGAATTACAGGCGTCATGGTATGTGTTGTTTATACATATATAATGTAATAAAGATGTGATAAATATCATATTATCGAAACGGTTGGAGTATATACAGGTACGTACTCCAAGGTTGGTGATTCCGCGTATTTCGCACTCACAGCAGATTATACAGCAGCAAAACATGTATAATTCACGCTAGTGCGAAATAAAACAATCACTCTACCATATCGTGTGAAAACGCTGATTTTTCAAATAAAATTCACAAACAGAATCTTAAGTACGTAATAGTGAAACTATAAAATGTGTCACCGAGAAATTGTTTTCACGGATATTTCTGAATTGTTTTTTTTTTTACACATATAACATAATATCACGCCTTGTTTCCCCGAAATGTTAGGCAGAGGTGTACCTACAGTATATCCACATTTCGCCAGTTATGTTTAAGTCCCATGTAATAGGGGGTGAGCCTGTTTTTTTTAACACATTTGTGATAATTTTCCATTATCGCTACTGGTAACTAAGACTGAGATTATTTTTTTTTTTTACATATTTTATTATAAACATCCGCCTAGCCTATTGTTGCATCCTAATATAAATTGCTAATCAGCTATCCCAACATTTTGCTTATAGAACCTTAGTAATAGAGCTAAAGGATACCTATTGAAGAGACCTATCTCCCTAAGTTTGACTTTTTCACTATCTCGAAATAGAGTCAACAAAAGAATATGGATCACTGCATTCCTTATGTTGTAACACGTGTCATAAAGCATACAATATGACTGGCATCTTTGGGCCCGATAAAACCACGCACCTGTTTTATTTCATAATAAAAGTAAGTATTATACATGCTGTAGGTATCACTCAGGCCACGGTCTCATTAGGTCACCTTGTTCAACAGCATGAACCTGCGAAGTCAAAATATTAAGAAGCTTGCTTGTTGTGTTTATGTCAAGTATGTAGACGTCAATCGAAAATTACGAAAATGTGGTCAGCAAATATTTTAACAAAATGATAACTGCCTTATTTCCTCAAACTACCTACTGAAAGATACCAATATGGCTAAAACACGACTAGAATAAATCAGACTTGCAGAACTATCGTTTTTAAATTTGAACTGTTTTAAAGCGGTGCGAATGCGATAAACCAACAAGAATTTAATCTCGTTAGCCACTTCTCTTCCGTCAAGACATCACTCACTGAAAAACATTTCCCGTATTGTACCTACTTACCTTCCTACACGAGTTCATTGTATCCAGCCGGCACAATCTCGTCAGCCATCATCCATTCTTCGCAGACCTATTTGTAAGCAATAAAGAATGCAAATTGAAGAATCCAATTTGTAGCCCAAAACGTTGTGTTTAAATATGCAACGGGGGCTTTGAAAAAATTGCTGCACTCTGTCCTAGAGGGTAACACAGGGGTCATTCTATAGGGGCCGGAAAAAATAGATTTATAGGATCATTCCCGTTTATGTGTTAAGGGGTATTGATAATATGCAAATTATATTGGTAAGTGTCGTTTGGATTAAAATATTTAAATGTTATCCCGTATCTTTTAATACAAACGCTGAAATAAAAAAATAAAAGATTTTGCGAAGTTTCTAAAATGAATTGAAGTAATAATTTGACTGACATGTCATACTCAGAGCCATATCACAATACCATAACTCGTGGTGCCTAATAAAATAATGCTTGCCAAATACGCGACCAACCGAAGTTATCTGCTACTTCGATATTTTCACATCGAGTGCAAAAAGCTACATATCAAGCCCGTTTTAAAATCAGAGGAATATTCCACATACGCTATCTCAGCTGGCCCATAAAATCTGCACGTTACACATCATATATCATAGCTATGCATTTGAAAGACGTATGTCGGACGGGTATCGACGCTCAAACTGTGTCAACTTGCAACTCGATCGCGATTGACACAAGGTGAATGACATGCAAACAAACCTCCCCTTTTAAGTTGAACACGTCTTTGTTTGTCGTGTGGATGGATTTTGCCTTGAACCGTATGTAAATTGTGATGTACGGGATTGAAAGTCATCTGTCTTGTGCTTAGATAGTTTTGTAGAGCTTCTTGTAAGTAGCTAGGTACTATCAAATATATTTCTGCCAACACTGGTTAACTGATCAATAGTAATATCTCATTGCCTCAGGTACGATAGAAGTCTCTAACTGTCTCTGTGACGAAGTCAACGTATTGACTATCCCTTTCATCAGTAAGGGGGAGAACACAACAATCACGTTCCATCAAGACCGCAGTCAGTATGTAGTTATGGCAAAGTATAGGAACCAAAGCATAGTACTGTTTTTTGCCAATCACCAGGATGAGAAAAACTATATCTTCACATACAATACTCGTCTCTGAATTTCAGTCTCTAACTGAAAACTTAGCATCCGTAGTCACATCCCTAAAGGCAGAACCATTTCCATAAGACAACAAGACAATCATTATCCACGATACACCGCTATTTCCATAATAAGACGGTACTTACCTACGGTATTGTAGTCCCTCGATACCATACATAAGGCTTTATTAAATATGTATGAAAATAGGAAAACGAACATCTAGCGACCTATATAATAACTGAATACACAGCCTCTGTAGTTGACTGAAATAGTAATTAGAAATTATACACACCACACCCTTACAAGTAATAGGAAAAGATGAGAGTGTTTTGTTTCTGATAATAGTAATAGATACGTACAGGAAAATGGTGTTTTATTTGGGCCTCTTCATTAAGATTTATCTGAACGATTTCTACTGAAGTGGATATCCGGTAAATCCCAATAAAGCTAGCTAATTAACACATATTTATAAATAAGTTAGTGAGGGTTCACGACTGTAACTAGAGCCAAAATGGAATTCCTCATTATGTTAAGAGTCTATTTTATTATAACTCACTGTCGCACCTCTTTATATCGTTACCTTCTCTTCCTTCTATGTCCAATATAAATTCTACTTTTCAGCTCTCCCTTTTCTCTTTCCGTGCGCCATGGCATACATTTCCTACGATCTTAATAATGGTCTCTTCATTTTCTCTGTGTCATTTCAACACCTCTGCTTTACTTTAAAGCAATACAACTCTTTTCCATACCTATTCTATCACGCTACTCGCGCATCATATATTCAGCGTCGCATGACCCGAAACATTTGACACACGATCTGGTCAAACAACGATCCGCTCGTATATCACAAAACAAATAATAAGATCCGAAGACTCGGACCCGAACATCATTCTTCAGACGTACTACTGAAGTGAAAGATAAAACAAAAAGAAATAGGTTTATTGTCCCACTGAGATCGAAAATACGGAATCCTTTTAAGGCACCAGAGCCGAAACGAGGCCGTTTTGTCAAAACCTTTTTGTACTTTTTCCGGGGCGAGCTTGTGAAAGTTTAATGTGGTCCGTGCGTTACCACTTAAACCCACTTCTTGCATATTGTATACTAATCTCGCATTCAGGTGTTGTTTTAAAAGTCTCTTTATATGACCCCTGACTTATTTATTTGTGCTAAGATCCTTTTGCTGTTGAGACATCGCAGTTTTCTTTTTGAGGCTACAGATAGACCAATTTGCCTCGGGACCAAAATCTGTTCTAAATCGGTTCATGATTTGGGACAGTTTTTTTATAGGTTTTCTCTGACACGTCATGCTATTAGGGTCTGTCTGTCTTTGTCTATAAAAGGCAAAGCCATTTTACATACAATCTCTTTGTGTTTTTCAATACCCATTCCCGAAATCTTAGTACGGTTTCCAAGGACTATTGAACTAAACAATGCGAAGGAAGCGACCGAAACCATTCAGTGTATCGTTATTAGGAAAGCCCATTTCAGTATATAGGACATTTCCAACATTCTGATATCTAATCAAAATTCATGATCCACTACCCAATCTCCTTTACAAATGTTATCCATAGAACCACCTATCAGGCCGTCTTGTATTCAGATACACAGCTAATACAAATCAGGGACTGGGATATATTTTTATCTTTTATTTAAAATCTTCTGCAAGAAAAACTCGGCCGTTCTCCAATTTTCTCGAATTCAAGGTCACGATAGTCAGTTTCTCAAAGTAAAAAGTCCCAAGTAAATTACTACCTAAATTCAATATACAAACAGGAGCTCATTTACTTGAAAGCCTTACATAAAGAAACTTTTTCCATCGATAAGGTAACCTAAGAACCCTAAGATACAAAGTATTCGTACTTATCTGATACTCATAGCCCAGTCCCTCCGCCGTTAGGACAAACAAATCACGATTAAAGGGCCAAGTTCACTTTCATCTCATTAATGTCCGTAGACGCATTTAATTAAAATTCACCCTCCGAAGGCCTGACTTTATCTTGGCAGGGTTTTTCGATCTCGTTATTAGCACATTCCGTTGCTGAGATAGCGTCTTTCACCCTTAAGAAGCAAATTGTCGGATAAAATATTAAAGTTGTTTGATTTTATAATAGTTGTGTAAACGACGGATTATTTTGTAACGAAATTATATTTTTGACTAGCTTTTTCTCGCGGCTTCGCCCGAGTAGATGTCGGTTATCGTCACACGCAAACGAACTACCGGGATAATTAAGGAGTGTTGAATTTCCTATACAAACTTTCATCCCCTATATCACCCTCTAGAGGATTATTTTTTACCGACTTCAAAAAAGGAGGAGGTACTATGTTCGGGATGATTGTTTTTTTTTTTTTTTTTTTTGAAACAAAAAGTAGCCTATATCCTTCCCCAGGATGCCATCTATGTCCATGCCAAATGTCGAAATCCGTTCAGTGGTTTAGGCGTGAAAAGGTAACATACAAACCGACAGACAGAGCTACTTTCGAATTTTATAATATTAGTATGGATATTACTTTCTCTTTATTTCATTTTTCTTATACATAAATTATATTTTTAATATTAGAATTAAAAAAAATATAAAAACATTTAAAAATATTAAAAATAGTAGCCCACCGGTATCGGGAACAGGGTCGAAGCTACAAGGTCAGGGCTCCAGAGAAAGGAACCTCCTAACAATGAAAGCCGTGTCCAGGAGTACCGCTTTCTGAATCAAACCCTTAATCCAGCTGCCCAACGAGCCTCCTTAGGTGTTGATCGAGGCTCTTGGCAATTAAGCCATTGGCTGATACGACTATCGGCACAATGATCGCAGAGTCCACATCCCACATGTCGACAACCTCGTGAGCTAATATACTTACTTATTATTATAATTTTATAAAATGAGTATGTATATTATAATGCTTGCCGAGGTTGGTCCGTGAATGGGTGACCATACCTTACATATCGAGATTCCTTCGTGCCTCGGAAAGCACGTTAAGCCGATGGTCCCGGCTGTCATTCGTGGATCTTTGACAGTCGTTACGGGTCGTCAGAAGCCCGAAAGTCTGACTACCAATCTTGCCAAGGGGTATCGTATTACCCAGTTACTGGGTTGTGGAGGTCAGATAGGCAGTCGCTCCATGTAAAATACTGGCATTCAGCTGTATCCGGTGAGACAGGAAGCCGACCCCAACATAGTTGGGAAAAGGCTTGGCAGATGATGATGATATAGTATAGTATGGATTGGGGTTTTGTCGAACAATACTTCTCATCGGAAGGTCGTTTTGTTTTGTCTGTGTTGCCAGAATTTTTAAGATAAAACTGTTTTTTAACAACAAAATAATAGCGGTAATATGCATCTAGAGAAACCCTCACACTTTCTACACATCAATACCATCAGTACCTAGTTATAAACCCAAATATACCCGAAATATATTCGGAAACCTCGATCAGGAAAACAAATATTCTAATTTATAAGACGGAGGAAGGATTGTGATTAATCGCGCCGTCCCGTCCGTTTTCAGACCCGGTATACAGCCTCGTATAAGACATATGGCATCGCTTAAAAATTGAGGTCAGCATATAATCCACGGTTACGTTTTCTGTGATTATGCGGGTCTGAGCAAGATTGATGACGTCGACCAACCAACGGATGGCTGGGCGGACTTAACCCACCAAATCCCGTGGATTATGAGTTTATGACCCATAAATAGCTATTCATGCTTATCCTTCGAATAGTTCTTTGTTTCTGTTATGAGTCGTATGAGTTCAAGGACTCTCTTGTTTGGACTTTTTGATCAACTTGTGTAACATGTATGCTGCAGAAGGAAATTAGCTTGTTTCGGAATTTCGATAAATTTTTACTAGGGAAATATTAACTTTGCTGTTTTCTCCAGGTCGCTACTACACCAGGAAAATCTTGTGACAAGATAAGTACTTATCTTAATTTTTTTGGTAGGTTGGTATTAAATCTAGCTTTAGAAAATTGAACCTTATCCTTAGAACATTGAAAACAATTTTCACTAAAACTTTCAACTCCCAAACCAAATATTCAATTCACAATACGAGTCTGCGTTTCAAGTTAGCTAATAAGGTTGCTAATTTTCTTTTCGACATCAGCTCTACGTGCGCGATACGTCACTGGCAGGGTAGGGGAGGGATTACACAAGCCACCTCTTAAGCCTTACAAACGTTGCTCCAAATCGGTGTTATTTAGCAACGCGCCGCCGAGCCTCCCTAATTAAGCAGTACCCTAACTTTTCTTGACATCGCTACTGGAGCATACGTGTCGGTTCTAAGCAGACAGATTGTTTGGACAGACGAGAGGCAGAAACGGATTTAGAAGGATTTGCAAGAAATTTTGTGTAGTAGAGCCGTATACCTACTTTGATCTAATACCCATTCAACGTAGGTATATTTATGTATAGGTTACTTCTGGAGCCCAAAGCTCCTGAAAATGGTATTTGCGAAAGGCAATTAAGAAGTTATGTACTTTTGATTCTGGTAGTTTAGCATTCGTGATGAATAAACCACCATACAAGTATGTTGGTAGTATAGAAACAGGTTAGAAATGGCATTTTGTAGAAAAAAACATATTTCAAGAAAAACTATGCCATCATCAAAGCATCGTAAATATTAGCTGAAAAGTGCATTTTTTTGCACTATCGGAAACAGCCTTTTGAATAAGCTCGTGACTTGTTTATTACTTTTACTCTTCAAACAACCTCTTATATTTCCTTTTCTCTTAGTCAAAGGAGTCTGGATGCTCTTTTGCGTCTTCAGGGACATTTCCAACGGCATGCCTAGAACCATTGCAATCGCACTTTACTTTTTAATATCTTTGTAAATGTGGTTTTAGTACCCTAGTTACTTACGTTGTGATGAAATATTTAAGCGTAAAAAGCTCATTTTATGAAAAGTAACCCTTCACTCTGCATGCTGAACTTCAGCCTTTCGATAAACGAAAATTCATGGACACAATCACGTAAAAAATTGAACAATCGATACGTGACTGGCCAAATAGTTTCAATTGAGTGCGTTGCTAAATTTTTATTAGGGAGCAGAGTTGCCTCGTTGATACAAAAACCTATATCAGGGGCCTCTTGCCCCGAGGGCGCTCTTAACCCATTTTCATTTGGTTCGTGTTTTTATTCCCTCAAAGCGATGCAGGGTTTATGCGGCCCCGCTGTGGTTTTCAATTTACTAGCTTCAAACTCTGTGAAGTTTCTTCTACTTACGTGGTTCGCTACAATTACTGCAGCGGTTTTTGTTTGTTTAATTAGTTTTGAGGTGAAATTCTCGGATGTGAGAGTTTACTTGAAATCGTAAACAGCGTTATGAGAAGATTTGTTTTTATTTCCTTTCTTGTTTTATTTTTCCTCCATATACCTAGTTGAATGAGCAAGTGAACGAATTTAGTAGGATTTTATTGCCTCTAGGTGTTCTGTGACTGCATGGGCGATACACGTATACTCGTACCATTTATTCCAATTTCTGATCGTAATAGCTACCTACGAGTATACCAACATTTTGCTTGAACCGTTGTGGACCAACCCATAGTTCAACCAAAATCCATCATGCCTACAGAAACAGGGTCACAAAGTAATTCTTCGTATCCAAACGTTTGTGGCGCAAATAGCACGATCGAACACTAAGCAATACCAACAAGAATACTAATACAAGTTGGTACTTGATGTAATCTCCATCGAATATTATCCCAGTGTAAACACAAAGCAGTAGTCTACATAGGTACCTATTGGGCCGCAATAGGCTCGACCAATCGATCCGGTGTTTGAAGAACTCTTGTGTGAATCAGCCTTTACATTGGGAAAATCTATCCCAGTAATTACTTAAATCATATTAGATACATGAATGCCCGTCCGAATGATATCTGATGGTTCTTGAGGCAGAAAGGTTTTAAATTATTGGATTCGTTGAATTTCACCTTGTAAAAGGAGATGAGTTATGACTTTATGAGGAATAAGTATTAATTCAGCAAAAACTTTTAGGGAATGAAGAAGTCCGCCCTGTGTACCTATATAAATAGGTACACAGGGCGGACTACAATATGAGAGGCACTGGTAAGTATTAGCTAAATAAAGTAATATTGGCAGAATTTCTGCAAAAAGTGATAAGATTTTTCCAGGACCTAGGTTGAATAAGAATATAAAGTCTACATTTGCTACGAAATTACAAAAAGACAATTAAAACATAAAACTTAACAATAGCAGCAAAGGATTCCAATTACGTCAAAGAGCACCGACCACAAATTACAATCCCAAGCACAAAATTACGAAACCGCATTATCACCAAATTTTTCATTACTCAAAGCAATTCCACGACCGAAGGGACGCTCGAGTAACTCAATAACAGACGACAAAAGGCATCTGAGTATAAAATTCGCCAATTATACTCAACCCACTCACGAAAACACCAATATTCCGAACGGATCACAATTAAATACCCTCCCGACCAATTCTTCAAAGTAAAGGGATGATTTTAATTTAAATCTAGCCCTCCTCTAAACCGTTCCATATCTGGTCGCCGTTATTAACACATTCTAGTGAAGCGATGTCCTCCCCGCGACCGCTTTTGAAAACCACATTAACGATTTGTCCTTTTTGCAGTATAATCGTGTTCAGTTTTGCGAGGGCAAAGGGACTGACGTAAATCAAAGAGTGGGGACTGTGCACAGTTGCCCTGGCTACAGGAATTTCGCTCGGCTGATTAGCGACGGCTGCCCTGTTATAAATTGAATCAAACGGAACGCTAGTTTCGAAATTTAAAGGAACTCGCAAGCAGAAGGATAATCTATTGTTGGTTAATCCCTTTATCGGCACGTGCGTAATAGTTTTATGAGATAAAAGTGAGCCAGGCAATGGTACATTGTAAAATCTCGAGTTACAACATATGTAGGTACCTACCTAACTAGGTGCCTAGCGCGTAAAATCCGCGAATGACGTTACAAATTGGCTTTTCTTCTTCTTATTACACCATATTTGTACCTACATGTTAATTTTTCCAAGGTAAGACTTTTAACAGAGCATTCACTTTGGCAACTAGGTATGCTAAGCATAACTTATAAGTTATAATCAAAGATAGACCAAGATTTTTCTGTCCTATTAAAAACTTTATGTTAAAGTCTTCCCTGAATTTTATAAAGTAACATTATCTTGTACCACATTTTATGCAATTATATGATTTGATTATTTGATACGGGTGCGGTGGGTACTTGACCTGCACACCTAGCATGACCATCGTAGAAACTAGAGATAGGTTTTGTCGACGGAAGAATAAAGATAAAATGACAGATAAACAATAGCTATCTGTCATTTTGTCTATTCTTTCGTCCATAAAACCCATTTCTAGTTTCTACGATGGTCATGCTAGGTGTGCCGGAAGGCTAGGTCGACGGAAGAATAAAGATAAAATGACAGATAAACAATAGCTATCTGTCATTTTGTCTATTCTTCCGTCCATAAACCCCATTTTTAGTTTCTACGATGGTCATGCTACGCGTGCTGTAGGTACCTATACATTAATGTCTAAGCAAATATGAATAGAACACACTGCGTGATATGCGGTACCTATCTGACCTTTTCCCTTATATTACGTACCCCTTTAATCTTGTATGCCGAATCGACCTAAGTAATACACGGGTAAGTAGGCACGAAAGATGAAAGTAATGAAGTTGATCACTCGCAATGACATGACCCCTAAACATATTCTTCAAACAAAACAGAAATGTCGAAAATACTTCTGAGTTGTCATATCAATCATAACAAAGGCAGAATCACGTGCCACCCTTCCTACGTGTGGAGTGCCGACACTTCTACATGCCAAAGGTCAGAATTCGACAGACAAACAGAATTGGGGAAACAAACAAATTCGCTCGGGAAACATTCTAAAGCACTTTAACGTTATTATCCCAAGACATCAACTCACATTAAATTCTTTATTCATTTTATTTTTGCGGGGTCACGGGCTCAAGCCGGAATTCCTGCAATGTCTTTGATCTAAGTCAGACGAGAAAAAAAAACATGAACGAAATGCACTTCAACTGTCTTCATAAAGGGGGGAAAATATAATTTATTCACGAGATAATTTTCTCCTCCCTTTTAAGGATAGACGCCGTTTGAAGTGGGGTGAGCACGAATGAATGTTTGCACTGAGCCGGGCTTAGGCTGCACTATGCTCGCTCGGGAAGACTTTGTCTTGTATTCAAAGCTATTTTTTTATGGATCGCCATTTTAATATTCAACATCATAAAACAGTGGCGGTGTTCTGGCCTTTTCGTGTAATTGTGTCGGGTCAACGTTGGGGGAACACTTGTTTTGTTTGGAATAATATTTTATTATATTAGATACTTAATTGCAACGCAATGACGCAAATGCTTCAAATGTAAGGAATATTATTGAATTTCAATTTCCGATGCAGCTAAGGCCAATACTTTCAATTAATGTTTACACAAAAAAAAAAAAACACGAAAAAAGTGAAAAATATCTTTAATTTCGGAAGTCGGTGTCTTTGCTTTTCAAATTTCGTTTTTTGCCACCGACTTCCGAAATTAAAGTTATTTTTCACGTTTTTTTTTTTTTTTAAATCGGTTGTTTTTATTTTTTTGTAAAAAGTTTTTATTTTTCACTTTTTAGTTGTGTTACCCACCCCACACAAATTCGAATACCGCTACCTGCTATGTAAATAAAAGTGACGGAGTCACATAGAACATCGTCCAGATATTATACTATTACGAAGTTAAATACGTAATATTGAAGCTAGCTCAAAAACTAAGCAAGCAAAGTTAATAAAATGTATATTGGACCACCTCAGGAGTAAAGTGTCCTGTCTATAGATACCTCCATCCCCCACCCCGCGGCCCTTTGGTCTCGTGGTCGCAAGCGCTGAGCGTGGGGTCATGGGTTCGATTCCCGGGTCGGGCAAAGTATTATTGGGTTTGGAAGATGGCGAAGTGATGCCCCCGTGCCTCGGGAAGTACTGTAAGCCGTTGGCCCCGTGCTTGATCTCTCTCCGTTCGTGTCGGATTGCCGTTTCATTGGACTATAATGAGGGAAGAGAGAGTGCACCTGTGTCCACACACTTATGCACTATAATATCCCCCGCGCCGAGGACTGTTCTCCGCTGAGATTGGTCGCCTTGGCCGAAATTCCGTCTGAAGGACTATTTATTATGCATACAGCTTGGCAAAAAAGAGTATGATGCGGTGATATAAGAAACTAAATATTTTACTTAAGTAATGCAGACCTATGATATTGGCACTACTTTGCCGACAAGTGCTAGTCGGTTTTGAGTCAGTACAACGTTTTTCACTATTTGTTTAAATTCTTTGACGCATTTTCCCACGGAACAGAAAAAACAGTGGAAGTGCAATGTAACAAAATTACTATTGGAACCGCTGTCGCCAAACTCACACAAATAAACCGTTAATCCTATAATGCACTACAAATAAACAATTCGTTTGATTCGTCGTTTTAATTTTAGTCAAAACTAGCATAAGTCACAGACCCTACATCTGAAAATAAACCTTAATGCTCTATGAATAGGATTTATTTCACTTTAGTGCAGAAAGTATTTACAACGTTTTGAAATCTAAAGTCAAACTAGATTCAAATAACGAGTCAATTCCGCTACCCGTCCAAAGACGGCAGTATTCTCAGTGGTCGCAATTATATGTTTAATTATGTTAGTCATAAGGTTGACATTCGCGTCATAGGTCAATATCTATCGCTACTCGACCAGTGCAGTAACACATTGAATTTTAAATTACATTATCGATATCGATATATACCCGATTTCTTGTTTAATTCGAAGAAATAAGTCTTGTCCGGAGTTCAGTAAAACTGTAGGAAGAATGACGTAGTATTATTTAAAACTAAAATATATAACTACATCAGTCATTGACCAGGCTGTCCCAAAGCCGGTAACCGTCATGCACTGCTGGTACGTATATATGTATCAGTAAAAAATACTCTTTTTGTAATATGAAAGAGTATTTTTAAGCTTGTTCGTGCTAGTACATATTCGTATCAGCGGTTTCTGATGGGATTGGTTTTGGGTGGTACATATATGTAGGTACCAGCAGGGCCTGACCGGTTTGTATAATAAATTACTTAATCATAATAATCATCAGCCTATAATGTTTCCACTGATGAGACACAGGCCTCCTCTCTGTGAGAGGGACTGGGCTGTAATCCACCACGCGGGCCCAGTGCGGGTTAGTATAATAAATTACTTGCTTTATATAAACATGTTTAACATAAATTAATAAATCCCAAATATATAAATACTTACCTGCTGAATGTTTTCAATTCACGTGTGATAAGAAATGCGCAATACTGAATAAAAAGTGAAAATCATCTTACATACTTGGGTTAAAATAAAAAATACGTTATTTTGAATTTTTATTTATTGCCCTTGAAAAATTAGTATTTTTGAGGCAATCCAAGTTTTCCTTAGCCTTGGATATCTATCGATAAAACCAACATCCTAACCGGCTACATTACTAATTGAGTAGCGAAGAACTTTCGAGAACGAAACAGTGAATACAATCAATCCAAAATAAACTTTATTTTAATCAGATAAGGTTGATTTTAAGTAAAAGTTCAATAAAATTATTAGTAAAATGAAATTAACTAAGATTTTATAAGAAAACAAATAAAATCGTAATTACCGATGGTACAAAACACGTCCATTTTCAAGATTTTCTCCTATTATAATTTTTGCACTCCAAAATGGAACAATATGGCATAGTTACGGAAAAATAAATTTATTGCGAGACTAGCAACTCGACGCGATGTTAAAACCTTAGAACACGACTGGGACCACGGAACGACCAAGTAAGCGTAACAGCGCTTACTTGTGGCACGCGTGCCACGCCTACTTTGCACTTCCACTGTTTTTTCTGTTCCGTGCTTCAAATGGAAAATGCACGGAACAGAAAAAACAGTGGAAGTGCAAAGCAACTGCAGCAACAAGTGCTAGTCGGTTTTGAGTCAACGTTTTTCACTATTTGTTTAAATTCTTTGACGCATTTTCCATTTGAAGTGACCTATGAGCGGTAGTGGCGCCCTCATTTTTTCCAAACTCCTTTTTGCCAAGCTGTATCTATTGTAACGATTTACGAACAATATTTCGATCCGAAAAAAAAAACAAAAACTGAATGGTTATCTATGTCGCAAAACTAGTTTTGACGCCAGAATCTTGCACAAGTCATGATCAATCCAATCAAGTGCTGCCTCAAATTAGTCCAGATACAGTTTAATTATAAACATCGCTCCAACAATTACTTACTCTGAATAACTCAGTTAATTTACAACCCACAACGAACACTCTATAATAATTAACTGTAGCAGCACTTACGTCATTCAAGTGACCCCATCAAGGACTCTTGGATAATTAAAGACTGTTTTCAACCATTTAATTAATCAAGACTTACGACTAAGATGTCTATAACACAGTAATCAATTTAGACATACCATAAACCCACTCGTAATTTAAGTTTACGCAAATTAAATTCCTTACATTGAAGAACGTCGAAATTGTTACTGAAACAACGCCTACGGATTTACGTAGGTGTTTGCAACAATATGTAATAATTAGTCTATGTCTAAACACGACTTTAGAAAACATAAAATCTCAATAGTTTTGTCCCACGTTTACACCAAGGTATGTATCAAACATAATAATGTATTCTACATGTTATGTCTACTGATTTCGTTTATCGTTTACAACTAAAACAAGTTGTAAAGAAGACTAGTTGTTTACCTACAAAACTTGATAAAAATATTGAAAAAGGTGAACGAAATAACTAACAAGACATGTCTAAAACCACGTTAATCATGTCATTGTCACGTCGTGTCTGTAACATGACATGATTTTGGCAAGACTTGTTTTTAGAAGTCGTCAAGTATCACAACTTGTATGTATATGGGTTGAAAACAATGATTTATTTAAGTTTTCACCGAAAATCTACAGAAAACCACTTAATTTACAATAATATGCATGTGATTCAAATAAGGGTCAAGTATTTTTTTTTTATAAACTATTATACTTCAGAATTATGCCTTCATCAATATTTTTAAATAATATTTCTTTTAGAGCGAGAATTATTTTTTTAAAGTGCCAAAAAACTGGGAAATACAAATACTTGAAAAGCGACACTATTGGTCAAAACGGATGTGACGTAACAGTCTGTATCAACAATCAAAATATCAATGTGTTTTGTAGGAGTGTTTGACATTGACTTGACACGTTTGTTTATTATCATAGACTGTCACGTCATCACACCAAGCGCCAAATGGAGGGCGTTTAAATAGCCCGGGTCGGTTGGATATTTTTAACATTTTTTTTAAGTACTTTCAATTCCTTTTTTGCCGTCGAATTTTTTTTAACTGTTATTTGGCGATATAAACTATCGAATAAAATAAATTAAAAAATACATGCATATTCCCTATTGGAGCTAATTATTAGGTCATCATCTGCGTAGCCTTTTCCCAACTATGTTGGGTTCGGCTTCCAGTCTAACCGGATACAGCAGCCAGTATTTTTTTACGTGGAGCCACTGTCTATGTGCTAATTATTAGGTACCTACATAAGTTAAAAAAGCATTTAATATTGACAAATTGTTTATTTTAAAAATATAAGCTGGATAACATTCTCCATATAAAAAAAACATTATTATTATGTGATTCCTGAAAACAATTTCTGTGCCAGCGCTACTATATATATTTTTTTTTTGCTTTTGCTTACCAAATCAACTCTGCAATAAAAATATTTATTATAACAAACGGTACTATTTTATATTGCGTAGATAGTAATGTATGAATGTGTTATTCGATGATTAATAGATGACAAACGCTTTACAAGCTCAAAATCTCAATACCGTAAGTAACGGGGTGTCCTGCGTGAGCGACGAACACGACGCGAAGTGACGCGACACGACACGATGCAATGCGACCCGATACTCCACGCGACAAATGTACTACGTCATTTTGGTCTACTTCTCGAATCATAGAGAAGTATACAGTACAATTTTGCTTGAAAGTTTGGTGTCGCGTCTGGTCGCCCTCAAAACAAGTACGCGTAACGTCGCGTCTCGCCGTAGACTGCCATATAGGCCGCAAGCAGGGTATGCAGTTGAGTTGATCGCGTTCGTCGCGTTCACAGCGTCGCATCGCGTAGTATTTGTCGCTCACGCAGGACACCCCGTAAGCATCGATGTCCAGCAACCTTAGTATGATCCAGCCACAGTAAATAAAACGTTCGTCGCGTCACCTTTAAATGAAATGAAATTGTTTATTGTGTAAATAGGATATCGGAATCACTTTTACACGTCATATTAAAAAATAAGCTAGATGAGGTCACCGTTTCCTATCTGACTACTCTTTTAGTTTCGACTTTAGATCTCCCACAAATTACAAAATTTTGTCAAAATACCTGTCAACTTTTATGTTTAAGTAGTATAAGAATGTAATCTGTGGAGATAAATAAACATATTTAGGTTAAAAAATAAAAAAACTCTCAGAAGAAAGGCCGAAACAAACTCCTTAAGGTTGAAGTCAACTAGACATTGGTTGTGGGTGTCGATGCTATTTTGTTTGATTTTTGTTATATAGTCATAAAACATTTATTTAAAAAAAAATGTGACTAAGGTTTTTCTAATCTTTTTTTTTTGATGGTGGGAAATCTTCAAATGACTTCGACCGCCCTGGGCGGAGCGGAAGGGCGTGTCAGACTTTCACTGACTAAAACCCACCCGTGTTCCTTCAGGTGCCTGTGTGCCAAGGGTCCCGATATCCCTTTTTTCTACCCTGACTATACATTTAATTTAGTTATTAATATTGGTTGTATCCTTTCAGCTGATATGATCAATCTGTGTTGTCAACAGTGCTTGAAGCGCTTGCCACCTATAGTTCAGCTTAATTTTTAAATCTATTCCAGAACAATCTACTCTATATCTATTTGGCACAGTTTAGTACCCTGATATTATAACACCTATAATACTTAGATCGATTTACGATAACATTAATGTTACAATAGTAAAAGTTATAAATGCAGTGATTATAAGTACCTACTAAAAAAGTATGACGTACATAACAATTTACATAGTTATTTTATTACAAAAAAGCTACAAAACATTAACATAATATTTCATTAATAACAATGTTTAAACAATTGCCTACAGTGCCTTTTAAATGAATGCACTTCTCATGGATTCGATACAAAATACGAAAAAAACGGTACGTCACATAAAATGCCGTATTTATGTACAGTACATCCATATTTTCGTCAACTTAAGAACTATTTTTATCTGATCATTGCACGATAGAATCTGCTTTACTGACTCAAAATTATATACATTTCGTCGTAATGTCAATACCGCTGAAAGACATTTAGCCATCTTCTTTACATGTCCGACCGAGTTGAATGTGACACGGATAGACGCTGACAATTAAATTTAAAAACATTGATTATTATTTCGTACGGCCAGGCCATTAAAAAGATTTTAGGTTTATGTCAACTCGAAATTGGTCAAAAGTGTAAGTATGCTATTTTGATCTTTGTTACAAAGTAATTAAATATAATTTTCTATGCAAAACGTGGTAATAGTCTGCTCAGTGCCGCAGCTTCAAAAGGGATTATGTGTACTTGATGAAGGAAATATTTTGAAAACAGACGAAGATGTAAAAGACTAGACTGTACATTTTAGCGCTAATCATAACCCGTGTTCGAGAAACTCACCATATATACGAGGTTTAATTCTGTCATCTAATTACAATCAAACATTCTCATAGTTTTCACTACCAGCTGTTATGCCTTACAACATTGAGCTACCCACATTTATGCCTAATAAAATTGTGCATCGTTGCGATAATTTGACATAAGAATACCATACATACGAACTACGTCAAAATATCTTAATATTATGTACTTTTAGGCCGACACTTAGGCTCACTATGTTACAAATTCGATTGCTTATTCCAATACCAAGTTTTGGCCCAATTTCATACAAAACGGTCAGTGCATAAATAACCTATTGTTTATATATTATAATCATCATCATTTCAACCGAAAGACGTCTACTGCTGGATATAGTTCTCCCCCAAGCACCGCCACTTCGACCGGTTCTGAGCTTCTCGCATCCAGCGGATTTCTCAGCCTTCATCGGGTCATCGGTCCACCTTGTGGTGGGGGGGGGGGCTTCTAACGCTACGTGTTCCGATACGCAGACGCCACTCCAGAACCTTTCGGCCCCATCGGCCATCTGTTCTGCGAGCAATGTGGCCTGCCCACTGCCACTTAAGTTGGCAATTCTTCAAGCATATGTATGGCTTATGTATGTTTTTAGAGATAATGACAACATTTAAAAAAAAAACTTCGCATTTATTTTAATTTCAGTAATAAATTGGTATATTATTTAAAATTAAAATAAATCATTAGTACTTATTAAGTTACTTAAGCACTGAACGTTTTATTACATCCCTGCTATGCAAATTCACACTTAGGAACCAAATAGCCAGAGCAACATTTAATTTTAAACTCTACGCTAACGATACAGAGTTCAATATCGCCCAAAAATTCTCCGGCCATACAAAAATGGTATCATAATACTACATTCCATTATAAATTTTAGGCCATTATAAGATAAGTGTTTTAGGTACAATCAACAAATTTTAAGCATGCTTAAGAAAATATTTCTGTGGTAGCGCAGCTAGTGCGAAACCACACCCCTTCCTGGTTTTTCCCAATTAGAGACAATATGTATTTGTGTGAGTGTATTCACACAAATCCTGTCTTACTGTATCTTTGTTACACGCCCTGCAGGTGTAACAAAAACATTAAGCCATTGGTCAAAACGTATGCATTGGGCGATCGAGTCGTGAGCCGTGCTACGCGATTAACGCCTTAAAGGTGAGCATGCGGAAGATTTGTCGACTGTACAATTTTACTTCAACCCTCAATCCTCATCATAATATGAATTTATAGACACATTCTTACTACTATAACAAAAGTAAAATATTACCTATGTTATCTAATTAAAACTTGCTATGAGTAGGTATACTTTATTAGTGCCGTTACGAATCGTACCTACTATACGAAATGTTTTGCTCATTAAGTCATAAAGCCAACGAATAGTATATACGGTGCAAGGGACATTTAAAAACCAATTTGCTGTTCCATATAGTAAAGTTCAACACCTACATGATCAAAATGTATGGAACAGCTGATTTTTCTTTAACCTATTGACCGCTTGGTTTAATATCATTTGTTGCGCCCCCATCGCACAACTCCCAAATCGACAAATAAATACCTACGACGAATATGGTCGTGCAATGACATAAAAAACAAAAAACGAACATACGTTCTCAGTCGTATAAATACGACTGAGGCGGCACGGGCATGAAAACATTTGTCGTATTAATCCGACTGGGCGAAGGAGCCGTACGCCTCGACGTCGCAGGTTACTATCAGATACCGAATACAGCCGTCATAGTATTTCACCTAGTGATGACTTTCAAACGATAGAAAGGGCGGGGGCAGACTTGCAAGAGGCACCTCACCTCCCAATCGTTACCCCTGAGGTAGTACTGGTGGAAAACTCAATGCCAGCCCATATCGAGGGGCTCCTGGGTCAAAAAGGCACCCCACAGGCCAATAACTCGATTGAGTTACATGAAAGTTTAACAAAACGTTGGAGGGCCATTCTTCAAAACGGCCTTTCAAGCTGAAACTATTATTAAGACATAATTCCCCAAAGAACTGTAGCCTATTAGTTCCACCACTACTAAACGAAGAGGTAGCAGTTGCAATGAATGAGCATGGTATTAAAACAGACAAGAGGATTGCCAAAAACCAAATTGTGTTATCGGCAGCAATCACCACGATTGGCAAGGTATTAAACAGTATGATTGCCACGCATGGAAATGAATGATGCAAGGATGCAGCTCGTCTACTATGTGACTTGTACCATGAAAACTCTACCACACGACGGTCTAATATTACCAGGGCTAAACAACGACCTAAATGATTTAATGGAAAGTGCCCCGATATGTGAATACCTGTTTGGGGACAAATTACAGGACAAGGTCAATGCTGTTAAAGCAGTCAAGAAATCAGGCTTAGAGCTAAAAAACACACCTGCTTAGCAAAAAGTTAATAAAAGGAATAATTTAAACTACCGGGGCCCACAACGATCACATGTGGCACGTCCGAGTGGGCAGAAGCCGAGACTGAAGCAAACAGCACATCAGACTTATTATGCCAACAAGCTGCCGGACACGAAGGAGACGCTCTCCACAGAAATTCCATAATTCACGCAGCCAGGGCCAGGATCGTCGCGGCCGCTAGATCAGGTACGAACTGACAAACATAAATATTTCTCAGACCAATAGGATAGTATCACTACTAACCCCACTATACGCAAATGGGTCAGAGGCTATTCCATACCCTTAACCAACGATCCTGTTCAAACCATAGTGCCACAAAATAATCGGTTTACTGAAAAGGAATTCTACCTTATTTCTATAAAAATTGACAAATTGTTACAATTAGGTGCTATACAAAGGTGTTCAACTGTAGAGGGACAGTTTTTGTCCAGTATATTCTTACACCCTAAGTCAGATGGTTCCTGGAGATTCATACTGAATCTGAAAAAGTTTAACAAATTTGTCTCTTCTTCTCACTTTAAATTAGAGGACTTAAGAACAGCAACAAAACTTATGACCCCTGGATGCTTCATGGCCACAATTGACCTGAAGAATGCATATTATTTGATATCAATAAAACAATCTGACAGGAAATATTTGCGTTTCCTAAATCGACAAATAAATACCTACGACGAATAGGGTCGTGCAATGACATAAAAAACTAACATAGTTTCTCAGTCATGTAAATACAACTGAGGCGGCACGGGCACGAAAACATTTGTCGTATTAATCCGACTAAGCGAATTTTTTTAACGCTGGTGGTTCTAGAATCATGTCTACTGAATTGTCCCTTACACCCTGTATAATTATATTCTACGGAAATATCTCGGATGATAACGAATAAGTACATATAATAGGTATTTACATCGAGTAAGTGTTGCAAATCACAAGAATTTTATCTTTAGGTCATTGACATAAGGTTTAAATTACAATGACTAACATGCACTTGTGAATTTCTACAACTATAACGTGCAATGTACTTACTAAATTGTGCTATAATCAAAGCTATTTTTCCCTAACTTTAACAATCACACATAATGGAAGTATTCATTATTTTAATCGTATATTTATTTGACTACTAATAATATTACACTATAAATTTCGATC
Organism: Lithophane leautieri; assembly: GCA_949152455.1. NCBI lineage: Eukaryota > Metazoa > Arthropoda > Insecta > Lepidoptera > Noctuidae > Lithophane > Lithophane leautieri. The sequence goes on along the minus strand of OX424469.1, from coordinate 5,122,440 downwards.
TAAACATGGAATAGAGATCTTAATAGTATATTTAACATAAATATTTCTGGTTTATTATAATAATATGATTTTAGATGCCATTTTGAATGATTCAGAATTACAAGATGATCAGAAAGTTTTCGAAAAGATTTTCGACTGACTACGTAAATATTTACATAATTATAAATAATACACACATATATTAATTTTCAACTTCAATAACACAATACATTAACGTATATAACACCAACTGTGCAATTACAATCAGTTATAAATAAATAACTTCTTTTAATAACTATTTACTGATTGTATACAAACAATTTAAGCTATTTCTAAACAGTTTGGTACATAAGTATGTAAAAACTGAATAAACGCTGATATTACACAAAGAAATGTCCTATTTTTGTTTAGTCAAATGCTGCCTTAGTCTCTGATTTATCGAAATCGACTGAGAGAAAAAGCCATGAAATACCCAACAAAATATATAAACTAGAAATATTATTCACATCAAAGTCTTAACAGATCAAAGCGATAAATTGAGAATTCGATCACTTATTATTAACTTCTACAAATTCTGTAGATTCATACTTAACCCAAAAAAAAAGAAAACATCACTCTAACTTATAATTCACCAATTAATAAGCACTTCAATAGTCACTCCTATCCACACGTTCCAAAAACAACTCAACGTACAAAGAAAGAACGTCTTTCGCGAACCAGAAAATAAAAAAAAGAACTGAGAAAAATAATAGAGCTAGAAAGCGGTTCTCTGTAAGGAGTCTTTTACCTTTCCTGTACCTTCCGCACCTCTTGCATCATAAGCCGAGGAGACAGAAAGCCAGAAGGTTGGAACATCAGTCATCCGCATCAATGTCTTCGTCACTCATCTCCTCCTCGCTGGTACAATCTGGTTCCGAAGATTCAGCGCTGCAGCGGTCGCACCAGCAAACGAATAGATAGTTTTGGGCTAACTCCTGTGAGGTAAATGGAGACGAAATTAGTTTTGGAACATAAATTGTGTAGCATTTGAGGGGTTGTTTTGATTACTATTTAATGTCAAAAACATTTTGATGATTTTTTTATCGGCTGATCTTGGATTTCACACGCTAATCCAGTCGTCGCGCGTCTTTGCATAATTAATTGACACGTTATTTCCAACAATTATTATCTGAAGTGTCGACCGATTACAATTAACTTTATCTATTGTTGCAAGAACCCCCGAGGGGTCAACGTGAAATGTTAAAATTCATGGTCTTCCTTTTATTTGTGACACTATGTTATTTAGCAAAAAATAATCCTTATGATGAAGCCTTTCGATCGGTATGATAAAGCTACAGGGTGATTATTTTTCTAATGTAACGGGTTTGATTCCCGGTTCAACCATGTAATTATTTAAATATCTGTGAATGCATTTTAAATTGCTTTTTGAATTCAAATAATGTCTTCTTTCAGTAAAATGTTCCATCTACAATATTCAAGGTACTTTCCCTCCATGTGGCATATCAGTGGGACGCCCTGTATAGTATGTTAGTATCATCATCATCTGCCTAGCCTTTTCCCAACTATGTTGGGGTCGGCTTCCAGTCTAACCGGATGCAGCTGAATACCAGTATTTTACATGGAGCGAATGCCTATCTGACCTCCACAACCCAGTAACTGGGTGATACATACATGGGTATATTGGATTGAAATATGTATACTATGTGACTTCTTATAAGCACATAGATGCAAAAAAGTAATTCAAAAACGTTCTAATATGTTTGGCACAAAATTCAGTTACGGTCACTCTGCTCAATGACACAGTCATAAGATTCTTAAGTGCACAAGTGACACTATGTGACTAAGAACATAAGCAGTACATAGTGATAAAAGAGTCCACGAAACTCACTTTCTGTCGAGAATGTCGCGACCTTTGCAGGGTGCATTCATCCAGATAACTGATGCAAATTTCGTCGCCCGGCATGATAGGTTTCAGCGCCTTCAGTTGCACCCTGTGGTTGCCGTAAGGGAAGGTTGACTCCGCGTTGGGGGCACAACTGTGGTTGCAAGAGCTTTGCAACTGGAATAGGCCTGAACCTTCCGTGTTTAAGAATGAGCCGGATTCTGAAAAAGAGATGATGGAAAAATTCTATCATTCAGAACAAGTACATTTAAAAGTACTATTATTTAGATATTACTAGGTATGTGATGTTATCAGTCGTCAGCAAAGTCCATGCATTTTTATTACAGGTTTTGTATGTGAATATCGTATTGACCCTGAGCCCTAAGGCTTCCTGTACTCGACTCGGAGCCGCAGCGGCGACCGACCGCAAGATGAAAAAAATTCAGAAAATCTCGCAATGAAAATGTAATATTTACGCGGTGCCGCAGCCGGTACGGTACATGGGCGATATTCATTCGTATACACAAACATGCGGTCCGCTGATTTTGCCAGTGTGTTGACTCTTGCCCATAAAATATGCATAATATTTTTGTAAATTGGTGTTTTAAACAATTAAAGAAATCTGTAAGTATATCCAATCAATTTAGTATCCCTATAACATACCTTCTTCCACGTACTGATAAAGTTTATCAATGAACAGATCCAGCTGTTGCTTCTCATCATCAGACATGGTGACATCCAGTACTGAATTCACCCACATGGCCAATGGACTGGTGCCAATGCCTTGCCCATTTGTGCCAACTAACGCCATTAGCGTGCAGAAACCTTCTGGTGTTAGGAACTGAAAAAGAATTTAAAAGACTTTATTACTACTGGCGAAATGTTGATGTAAGTAGGTACGGTCACATCCAAAATATCTTCGTCACCATAAGGGCTGCTTTTGTGTGCTCATTGCACGATAGAATCTGCTTTACCAACTTAGCATTATACCACAGAATGACATTCGGCCATCTTCTTTACATGTTAGGCCCAATGTCAGAACATATGACCCTGATATTCTAGCAATTAAATAAAATTAAAAAAATTATAGCTTAAGAATGAATTTAAAAACTGAACAAGATATAAAAGGACTTGACTGTACTTTAGACATCTGCCTAACCTTTCGAGGATACAAGAGTGATGTTATTATTACTGGTATTTCATCACTTCCTAATGTAAAGTGATATTTTATCACTAAAAAATGTAAAGAACCTGCTTGACGGTAAATAAAAAAAACCTGATTGGAATGATGTTTTAAATACCGTCTAACACTTTGTAAATAATCTGTAGTAATGTCAGCGAGCTTATATAAATAATTGAATAATGAAGTTTTTTTCAGACTTAAACAACTAAACAGTGCTCTCTTATTATTCTTCAACCAAGTGAGTATATAAGCTAGAATCAATATTGGAATATTGATCACAGAAAGTAATTAACACTATAAATGTGTATGTACCTAACAAAGACAGCAGAGCTTGCAATAGGTAGAGGAGCGCAGGGCAAAACATTTTTTACGATACAGAATAATATACCTTATGTTCAGTTTCTTAAAGTGCAAGTGAGCCAGAGCACAAGCGCACTTTAGGTAGCCCGAGGAAGTCCGAACAGACATTGGATATCTGAGTTGATATTTATACAACTTTGCACTTTATGACACTGTCTATAAAGTGTATTCCATAATAACAACAGAAAATTACGCCTTACAGTAACTGTAGGCCACCACAACGCCATCTTATAGAGCTTGGTCTCTAATGGTTAACTACTCATGAATGAAAATGTGGACATTTTCTGAACACTCAACAGCGCAATGACCAATAATGACCATGTGATCGCCAATTATATGCACACATTGGATTTCTGCCTTCAAGTAAATATTTAAATGGACTGACAATATTTGTTGTAAGTCTGAACCAATTCTTAATTTCAATATTTTGGCACTCCAAACAGAGACAAAAATTGTGTGGAAATTACAAATTATTAGTCTATGAGTAGTAAATCCATGCCAATATGACTCTGAGGAGTCATATTGGCATGAAAGTAAAAATGTTAAAAGTTGTCTGTAGTTTGTACATACAGTTAAAATACTACTGGCAATGGAGATGACTGTAAACTTTAACTAACCATGCCTGAGCAAATATGGGGTATGAAATCATCAGTTTGTTCACCAGTTGTCTAAATCATTAGTTTAGTGAAATTGGTGTAATGCACGATTTTCACAGACCGGGCCAGCACATTTTTCAATGACTTAAAGAATATTTCATTGTATATGTCATAATTGCATGGAATTTGCGCGGATTGGAACCCCGTTGGAGCCGTGCATATGTGTCGGTAGCCAGTCGGCCGTGATCAGATGTGAGTGGCACGCTGCGTAGCAGCTCGGTCGGTGCAAATCATACTTAACATACAACATCTAACCTCCTGCACTTCATCTCCACTAACAACATGAGACGTCATCTCTCTCAATGTATTCATCTGATGCGTGAACTGTTCTCCCAATAACTTGTGCACTAGTTCAGCATCTTCATTCTCAGTGCGGTGACAAAACTGTTTCACTTTAGCCACTGCTGCAGATGGGACTGAACTCTGTTGGATGTATGCTAGTATTCTTACGAGAAGCATTATACTTGTTGTTTCAGGTGGGTAGTGCATTTGTCTGGAAAAAATATTTATAATCTATAATCATTTCTGAAAAATATGTGTGTGAGATTTCATAAAAAAATTAGCAGTACCTCTCTGGTAATTCTTTGAATATAAGTGGTTCTGTGTTATCAAAACCCAAAGACATTAAAAATAGGAAAGTTACAAATCCCATAATTCAAAAACATGTGCAGTATTGTTGTGAATTATATTTTGGGGAGTGCAGTCATTACATTCTGTATTAATCTCATTCAGAAGTGAAAAGTGAATAACAGAATTCTTGCATGAAATTTCAAGATTGAGTGGCATCTAGTCAAGCGAGTTAAGACAAACAAAATGAGATTATACTCACTTCCAAGTCTCCAAAAGAACTACAACTGGATGTTGAGCATCACTGGAGTCATGACACAATATCCTGTGGTATTTCACATAAGCGTTTTGTCTGCACCCTTCTGAGCAATACAGAGCACCACATTGATCACAGTTTGTTATGCTCTCAATGTTTATCTCAAATATATCAGAGTGTGGAAGAACTATGTCTGGTTTGCATGACAAACGCCTCACGTTTTGTTCTGGAGTTTCTAGTGGCCTGAAAGAATGTATGTCTCATATAAAACTTTGAAAAGAAAGAAAGAAAAATTGTTTATTCTGCACAAATAAGATGCAAATTATGTAATAAACATAAACTGTATTTAGTATGTTAGGACATATTGAATACAGTTATACAAAAAAAAACTACACTTATTTTTCATTTGGAGGCCTCAGACCAAATAAAAAAGGAAGACAGAGCGCTGTCAACAGTGACGTGAGGCCGGTTTCGTAAACATGTGTGCACTATGCACTTAGTGAGGTGTAGTTTGATTGTAAATGGTTGTGCGTCTGAGCGTGTATGCAGTATGCACAGAGCACAGGTGCGTTTTCAGAGCAGAGGTGCGTGTTTGGCATGCTTCACTATAATGTTCGCAACGCTCTGTCTTGGTTTTTTATTTGGTCTGACTCGGAGAGATGTCTTGCCGGCGGAATTTCGACACTGACACATTATAAACAAAATGTTGAGAAAATGTCTATTTTAACATAGAAAATCTCCTTCTTTAGACCCTGCATAACATTATTACTCAATTGCTGTACAATCAACACAAAAGATTACAAGGGATGAAAACATACCTCATACAATAGTCACATGCCAAATATCTGTAAGCCGCATTCCAAGCGAACTGACACGAAACTAAAGGATCCTCTTCTAATATAACATCACCCTGGGCGTACTTCTTGGTAGCAAAGAGCCCTTTACCCTGAGAAAACAATGCTTAGTAGAAAAAGCAACACTTCAAATTCGAGACGCAGTGACGAATTCCACTTACCTTCTTGCTATTAGACGTTCTTATTTCAAATCCTTCCATATTTATAAAATAACTCTGCCTTCAGTAGAACTTGACTAAAGGAACTTATGGTTTTTTGATAAAAACAATGAGTACTTGGTAAAATCACAATGTAAGAAACAGCGGAAGATTTTAGGTTATGTATCTGTCAAAAAAAGTGTCACTTTCTGTTGGTATTGCGAGATCAAAAAATTACTTTGGTTTTATTTGGATACAGTCTAAAAATTACTTGACAAGGTCGATACTTTGAGCTACGTTATGTTCAGAGGCCTTAGTGTGAGTTTATTTTAACTATCCCGACTTTACGCAGATAGATAAAAAAACTCACACGTTACGTTCTGATACGTTTTGATTTTGGGGATAATCCAAACCACAAAAGTCGATTTGTGGTCCTTTTGATTCTTGATGAACAGTAATGAAACAAAAATAATCTTTAAATTTTATTTATTTCGTCCATCCATATACATCGATTTTATGCTAAAATATCACACTAAACTTGTCTTGTATTTATATACCAATACTGCCAACATACATTTTTATTTTTATAATTTCGTAGACTGGGTGGTGGGGTTAACTGGTGTTTCAATACATTGATCTTCTTCTTTAAATTGTGATGCTTTGTAAGAGTCAACTTGGGCGATGGTATCAAACATGGGCAGCGTTTTCGTTTCAGGCGTGAATGTTAACAGCAGCGCGGCTACCATAGCAGTGCCGGAAAATAAGTATGACGGAAGTGCAGCTATTTCAGTAATCTGAAATAAAAATAACGCATGTTAGAAGGTCCTGTGCCTGACCCTTCCGGGAATGCAAGCGTGATGTTTATGATTTTAATTATTACATGTAGTAACATATGGGCAAGATTCACAGGCCGCACTTTGACTTACTTATGTTAAAATGCGATCTGTTAATTTTGCTTGCCATAGGTATGAGTAGGTAGGTATAGGTAGGTACATAACGTTTATTCTAAGTACCTAGTACCTACACTAGTACTTAAAGTAATTCTACAAATTGAACCACTTATTATTCACAATGTAGGTAAGGTACACTTGTGGTGGTCAAAAAACATAAGACATTACCCTACTCCTGGGGCAGTCGGGTAAAAAAAAAGGTACCTACATCAAAATTATTTGCATTGATTTCTAAGTACCTAACTACTTAACTATGCTTCATAAATCGTTTCTTGGTTTTATAAATGCCCTAAAGTTCCACGGACGACGACACGGCTGCTTAGGATCATTCATAAAAAATAAAATCTTACATACCTATACCTACTTACCAAGAGATGAAGAGAACCGGTACCTGGGAGAAAAGGTACCGACCATGTGGCTATTTGGTATTATTAGGAAAATTAAGATTATCTGAAAATTCTAAAAGTGATTCAAAATAGCGAAATCAATAATAGAAGAATTCAAACGGTATATCAACCGAATAACTATAAGCGTAGGTATTTCTCGTTCGTCAGGACATAAAACTTTCATCAAAAAAAGCTAACTGCATTTATACCTAAGCTCTTGATATTAGCTGCCTTATTGCATAACACACAATTTAACAATCGCTTTCATTTTAATCATTTCTGCATTTATTGGTTTATAGAAACTAATAGAAAGTCCACGACTCACGATTGGCAGACACACCCTTGATCACTGTCCAAGGTGGGGCTAATTTTTACGAGATTTTTGCTGGCCGAGTAAAGGTATGCTTTGCTGTTTTGGCAACATTTTTTTATAACGAGCACGCGCGCCTTTCCTAGTTAAAAAGAAAACATTTTTTTTAATTAAACCGCGGTTTTCGGTAGGTACTTAATTCAATAGATCACATGGAATTAGTTAGTATTTTTTATGATCACTTCTTGTTTGACAAGAAAATTAATTTTTGATAACCATAATTAAAACTGTCGCAAAATATTTCGAGGGTTCTTCAGTGGCAGTTTCAACCGTGGTGGGTTCAATCGTCTACTAAAATAATCAATGTGCCTGTTATTTATTACTGCTGTGTCTTTCACTCAAAAAGTCGAATGGGGTATAAATATATATTAATAGTTTAAATGAGATGATGTTATTGACCAAGTACCTACCTATGTATACCTGTTTTGCTTATATATGTTTATGACCATCGGTACATAATTAAAAACCTGTTTTGTTTTTTAACTTTTTGTGTTGGCAGTTAAGTATTTATCTATTTGCTCACATATTGTTATTAATATTAGAACATGAAGATTTGATACTTCCTACCTACCTACCTACAACGTATTTTTTTTTTGTTTTTATTCTGTGTAGCATTAAGGAAATGAATGATTATCCAGATGGCAACACCTAAAGTTAAAAAAAAAAACAATAATCTTTTATCTTACACTTGTCTCGTCACCTTTTCAGTGACTGTTATTAAACCGAGATCAATTGCAGGGCAATTCGTAATCAATTCCTAAAATTATTCAGAAACTGAAATGTCCCATTTTTTGTGGGGTAGGTTTAAATACAGCTTGGCAAAAAAGAGTTTGGTAAAATGTGGGCGTAACTATCGCACATGTAAAAAATGCTGCTTTTACTGACTCAAAACCTACTAGCATTTGTCGGCAAAGTAGTGCCAATATTACTGTTCTGTCTGGCAAAGTAGTGCCAACATTACTGGTCTGCATTACTTAAGTAAAATATTTAGTTTCATTTGTCACCGCATCATACTCTTTTTTGCCAAGCTGTACCTTGCTCATATGGCCCAAACCAAATCATTAAATGCCACTCAGCCTTCCCCCAAGCATCGCCATAGCGGCTGCGTTACACACATAACATGGAAATCTATCGCAATGCCTTTAATTTAATTTTTCAGTTCAGCCACTATCATGGCGCTATTTACGTTGTAGAGCAGGCGAATTTTTCAAACCTATGAATATGTCAAAATGAAAGGCATTGCGATCGATTGTCGTTTAATGTGTGTTACGCTTCGGTTACCCAAGTACCCACTAGTCTTCGCGTCGGTCCACCTTGTAGCCTACGCAGGCTGCACCTTCCAGTACCTAAACGAACTTACATAAATATAGTAATAAAATTCTTACCAATAGCGGTGTCAATGGTGCTAGCATACTGCCGACCCTTGCGGCCGTGTTGCCCCATCCAAGCAAAGTCCCTCTCACACTGGTTGGGAACAGTTCCAGACTATACGTGTAAATGCCAGTGAAACAGATCACCACACCAAGTTTTCCCACCAAAAATAATACCACTTTCAACCAGACTATTGCTGAAAAATAAAAAAGGTTTTTTTTACTCATCAAGGCCATCATTAAGTACCCATTCACTTCTAAGTTGCCATTTAGGATCAGCTCGAAATCCCAAAGAATTAGTTGGTACTTGCTGCGCCCCGCGGTTTCACCCTGATACTGTGGGAATTACGGGATAAAAATATCCTATGTCCTAACCCAGGTCGTGGTCTATCCATGTGCCAAATTTCATCCAAATTCGTTCAGCCGTTTTATCGCGAAAGAGCTTAACAAACAAACAAACTCACTTTCGTATTTATAATATTAGTTTGAATCAATATGCCGAATTATTGCATATACCTAAGATAACTACGTTATACTATACCTAAGATAACTACGTTATACTTTGGGATTTCAAATTTTGTAATAACAGTCCTTCTTCATAAAATCAGATTTCAATTATCCAGGTAGGTACTTATTTACTTACATTCTGGGCAGTAATTCTGAGCTATAAGAAAAATAGCGCAAACCAAATAGCCACATTGTAAAGTGATTTTCCTTCCATATTTATTAAACGTATAGTATGCAATCATGTCTCCAGGGAATGAAGTGAACGCAGCAAGAATAAAATTGGTGTATTTATTTCCTGGCAGCAGCACAGCGTGAACTAATGTTCCGTAGTAAAGGAAGCTTGAGGTGAAGAAACAGAATGACGACACGGAAAGTCGGGTCATTATTTCTTTTGATGCTATTATGACTTTCATAGTTTCTTTTTCCTTCTGTTCTACCACATCAAACATTAACCGCAATTGATCGTCACTTGCATCTGTTATTTCTTTCTCAGCAATGTCTATCTTATTCATTTTGGCCATAACCTTCAACGTTTCCTTCGCGCCATCCATTTTCCCACGAAGCATTTGCCATCTTGTACTCTCTTTTAACACGAATATGTACAGAATAAACAGTATCATGGGCGAGTAGACAACCAATATCAACCATTTCCAGTATTGAAAACTCATTGCGACGAATGCGAAAACTATTTCGCCGGCGTAAACTGCATATGAGAAGATTATGCCAGCCATCACCCTTTTGGAACTCCCTCCCACTTCAATCACTAAAAATATATTGGTATTGTTAGCAAATATATTTTATTTTGTGGGAGATACATATATAGAACATAATCAGCTTTTGATCTAGGGCAAAGGCCTCCTCTCTTGAGGAGTGGGCTGTAATCTACCACGCGGGCCCAGTGCCGGTTGATAGATACTTAACACATGTCATGTCTTCGAATTTTTGTTTCTAGGACATGCCGGTTTCGTCACGATGTTTTCATTCATCGTTTTGAGAGTAGTGGTGATGAAATTATGAGTGGTTTCGAACCCACAACCTATAACTATTAAGTCGGGGCCATACCACCACTGCTCCTGAAAATACATAGAAAAAGAAAGCGAAAATACTTACTTAGAACTACCCCAACTGTGTAAAGTCCCGATCCCATTACCGATTCAAGAAATTCTAGAGCTAGGTACCAATAGTAGCTCGTAATGAATATTTTGAACATCCCTATGCAGGCGCCCACAGAACAAACAATTACGGTTGGTTTTCTTCCAACTCTGAAACGTAAAGGATAAGAGCTTTTGGTATGTGTCTGAGCATCGGCGCATATGATTAAGTGTACCTACTTATGTGGGTTTTGGTCGTTGACCTGCTTATCATATGGGCGGTTTTGACCGATGTAATGTGGCTTCTTGCAACTGATACATAAAATCAAGAGGGTAAAGGCACGCGCCTCTCAAGAGAAACTGTGTCTGCGTGGTCGGAAGGATGGGCTTGCCGAAACATCTGGCGAGCCCAATCCCAATACTTTCCGGGGGTAAGGATGAAAGCGAGAGCGCTCGTGCCCCCTGGCCAAGGGTCACGGAGAATACCGTGTTGTTTAAAATAGTCAGTAACAGACTGACAGACAGAACCCAGCTCGCCCGCCAAAGCGCGTAGAACATCCAGGACTGCCCATGAGCATTTTAAACACGAAAAAAAGCGTACGTAACTATTTCCTATGGTAATCCAGCAGATCTATACTCGTGACCGTGAGGTAAAAGTTGATTAGAATGAAGGACGACAAGATTCAAGATGATTAAAATTTTACAAACATGTTTTTTCTAGGAAGACTAGTTTCAAGCATCTAATAGTTGTTGGGGCGGTTTCACCTTCTGATATATACCTAACAATTTTCTCATATTTTCAAATACCAGTGGGGGTAATAGGAGAGGCAGAGTTAAGAGGTAGGTTGAATTTCTTGACAGGCATGACGCTTTTCTGGGTAAATTTAAAATGAGCAGTGGGAAAATAAATAATATATCTATAATAAATAATAATAAATAAAAATAATAAATCCACGCATTTGGACCCCCAGTGTGCAGTCTGGGCGTTCAAATGCGTGGATTTTCAATAATTTGGGAAAAACGAGAATAACTGCTAATCATTCTTACTTATCAGCTATCCATCCAGTGAACATCATGGAAAAAATCATTCCCGCATTGTGAATTCCACCCACTAAGTTTACTTTCCAAGGCTGGCATGCAAGATTCATCTGTAAACAAACACGTGAAGCTGTAAAAACATTGCAAATTAGTTCTAAGTATTAAGTGTCGCAAATTATAGATACGAAGTGTTAATTTTGAAGATATGCAATATAAATAATGGTGTTGAATGAAGTTCTTAACTAACGATTTCCTCGAATAACATCAGCTAGGATTCTGGATGTCTGTAGTAAGTTTGTTTTTCGAATTGTTGTGCCACCCGTTGCTTTTTAAGTATTTGGCAGTGCGATGGAGTTCTACTAATATCCTACTAATATCCTACTAATATCCTACTAATATCCTACTAATATCCTACTAATATCCTACTAATATCCTACTAATATCCTACTAATATCCTACTAATATCCTACTAATATCCTACTAATATCCTACTAATATCCTACTAATATCCTACTAATATCCTACTAATATCCTACTAATATCCTACTAATATCCTACTAATATCCTACTAATATCCTACTAATATCCTACTAATATCCTACTAATATCCTACTAATATCCTACTAATATCCTACTAATATCCTACTAATATCCTACTAATATCCTACTAATATCCTACTAATATCCTACTAATATCCTACTAATATCCTACTAATATCCTACTAATATCCTACTAATATCCTACTAATATCCTACTAATATTATGAATGTGAAAGTTTGTGTGTTTGGATGTTTGTTACTCAATCACGCAAAAACGGCTTAATGGATTTGGATGAAATTTGGCAAATAGATAGTTATTACCCTGGATTAACACATAGGATACTTTTTATCCTGATATTCTCACAGGATCGAGACTTACGCGGGTGAAAACGCGGGGCGCAGCTAGTTTAAAATAAAGTAGATAAGTACCTACACTGTTCGACTTCGTTTTTGTTTTTGTTTTTTTCCTTATGTTCAAAACCGGCCTTAAGCTGTTGACCTGTCATCAAACCACTAGCAATTAACAGTTAGGTACCTAATAAATTTCCATAACTGCCAAGTTGATCCGGGTTCGATTCCCAGGTCGGGCAAAATGTTCTTGGATTATTCCATTAGGAACTTCTCAGTAATAGCCGGGAAGATCAGATGATCAGATCGATTCGGTCGAAAGATTAGAGATCAGGCGCAATACCACTGTTCTGCGCCTGATCTCTCTCCGTGTTGAATTGCCGTCCCATCGGTCTATGAGAATTAAGCAATAGAGAGAGTGCACCTGTGTCTGACACACATCGATGGCTTGTTGCTGCTGAGATTGGCTGCCATGGCCAAAATTCGGTCTCGAGGTCTACTTTCCCTCAGCTTAATGATTATGTACCTATAGGGAGTTCCCTAATGGACCTATTTAGATTAGATACCTTCTAATATATTTGTCCTGTCAGCAATGAATGGTCGATTTAAAGTGCATAGAAACATGCAATAAAAACATGTCTACAAAAGTCTTAAAATACGTAGATATGAGTATAATTATGATGTTTTTTTAGTCAATCCATCTCTTTACATAGAATATCGCACTAAGTAGTACTATCAGAGAAAGATCATTGCAGATGCACCTAAACAAATACATTTTGCATCTTCGTATATAAATATTTAAGCCGTTTTATAGCTACTATAATAACATTTGACTTTTAAACGACATTACATAAATCTTGTGAAGCATTTGTGTAGATAGGGATGAAAACTGCTTCTTGATGGGGATTACTCCATAATACATTCATAAATAATTATAATACCTACCGTAATACATTCATAAATAAATTAAAACAATTTATATTATCCAAATGACAAATTTTCATTTTATTATAAGTTTTATAAAATCATTTTAATTTATGGAATAACAACTAATTTGTAAAAATAAAAGCCTCTCTCCTACTTTCCTGTGCCCGACATTATGGGTCCATCCACAATGATCATACTTATCTTTGTTAAACCTACCACATAAGTTCCAGCTACACGATTACTGACAAAATGTTTGCTGGATTGGACAGGTCAACTCAAATTATTGTGGTTCTTTCCTCAAAAGTTTTTTATTCTCTTTTTCACTTGCCGCCTTGCCGCCGACTTGGCTTCACATGCCGTCGAGAAATATTTCTCAGGCAAGCGTTTCCTCACGATGTTTTCCTTCAGCATTATTGAAGGAAGTGAGTATAAAATTGGTACGCACATGAATTTGAAAGTCAGAGGTGATGCGTGCCGTGGGTTCGAACTCGAGACTTGGAAGTCCGACGTACGACGGTCACACCTCTAGGCTATCATATCTTCAATAGTGATCATCCTACATTCCTTTAGATTTTTTCAAGCAACGGAAAATTATAGGTACCTAGGCAAGTTAGTTATGGAAAATGGCGAACATACCTCAGCAACGATAGAATTGTTATTTTCGTAAATCCAATGCTGACACTCTTCTATAACTCCACTGAAGGAGGAATTAGAACATGTTTGATTTGTTAGAGAAAAGTTTTCATCTCTCGGTATCGGCTTATAACATTTGGAGTCGACGTCTTCGGGCCACCATGAAGGAATTTTCATGTCCTGGTTTAGATTTTCGCATTCAGGCACGCGACATCTGTTTTTAACATAAACAAAGCAAATATTCACATTAATATCTTGGAAATACTTTGGTTAGGTAAGTATTATTAAATTGATGCATAATTGAGGCAATTTATTCGTACAATGAGCTCAATTGATGCTACCATAGATACATTCAACTTCTTGTAAAGCTGATTAATTGGATAATTTATCAAAAGTTCGCGTCCTCAGTTTTTGTTGTTAATTATGCCTTTATTTATTGGTTTTCAGGGCTAATTAAATTGTTTGTTTAGTTTCAAGGGACTAAAGACATAGGTATTATGGTATCTACTCAGTAAGTACCATAAATTAAGAGCAACCTACTGGATTCTGCAACGTCTCTATGTAAACCAATCAAATAATTTAATAGTTAAATGTAGGCTCAAAAATAAAGTTTATATAAATGCCATTTGTATTCGTTTTTAGTGAGTCTATTAGATAAGCTACAAATAAAAACTAGAAAATCTTGTTTTTTTTTAAATCATTGCGACATTTGACAACTTATTCCAGTTTTATAAAAATAATTTTAATTAGCAAAAAATTCACATCTGTGTATAAATTAAAAGTCACTTTTCGTCTCTGCCTGTGTAACCGCGTTTTTTAAATAGGTACATAAACAACGGATTTAGAAGCGGTTTTTAACGACATTTAGAGAATTTATTCCGAAAGATTTAAGTATGATGTATATAATAATTATTAAACTAACAATCAGAATCTTAATTACGAAACGATATGTCACGTCCTAAAAACCATGAGAAGCAGTCGCTAGTTTAATTATAAAACAGTGGGACAGTGCAGGCTAACAAAATATATTTATATATATACCTTGCGAGTTTTAATGTCTTTTTCAATTTAAATAAGTATTTTATCTAAGTAGATAACATTTTCTCTGATATTATCTTACCTGTAATTAATATTTTCAGCAACAAAAACATAGTTTACGTGTGTCATAGAAATCATGAACAAAGTTAAACAAATTAAAATATATTGTATCGTTTGAAATTTTCCGAACTGATCAATTTGCGTGAAAAGATCACTTTGTCCACTTTCATTTTTCGTTTCACTATTTACCGCGGTCATATTTTTATTTTATTTTAAATGTTTATATTATTTTAAATCTAACTTTTTTTTTTGTAATAAGTAAACGTTTCTGCGAGCCGATACGTCGATATCAGACGACGGGATCGTACTAATATGGAATTGTTGAAACAACAACTGCTCACTATACAGTTATGCCTAAATAAATAATTTATAAAGCATCATTAGGATTAGGACGAATTTTAAAGAAAACCGGTCAAGCGTGAATCTTATCTAGTGCAGAATATTCAGTACGAATGGATATTTACAAAACATAACGCCTCGCTATTGCCGCCAGTGGCAAGATCTAATTGTTATGACTTAGGGGAGACTCTTTTATCTATATCATCACGTCACTGTGGGATAGGTAATACTGTCGTAAGAGGAGGGGTTGGACTGACACCCCAAACCCCAACGAAGGCCTTGAGCTCTGGGATAACGGGGTCGCACGGAGAATGTATGGATGCGAGAGTGAGCGAAGCGAGGTCGAAAATGTTATCACCCCATAGGTTTTCTTTTGACAGCCTCAGCTACGACACTCGGCAGAGGAACGGGGAATTCGATCTATGGCGGGGCCCTGGGCATTTGCCCAGAGTGGCCAATGGGCAAGACGGCCCTGTCCCAACCGTATAGACGTAGGTAAGTTTATGGGGTTGGGGTGTATGTATCAAGGTTATACTGTTACATGGAATATTAGTCCTTGCTGGGTTGCTCCACAACGCAGGGTGTGTTGTACATAGTGGCTATAACCCTTGACACGTATCCAGTCGAAAGTCTCGTACTGACTATTTTAATTTTATAATAATTATCGGGGTTTGAAGGCATTCGCTTTTGCGGGAAAGTCCGAAAGAGCTTGGCAACATGCAATTGAAGGAACACGGGTGGGTGTTAGTCAGTAAAAGTCTGACACGCGCTTTCATTTGATGATCTCCAAATGTCAAAAAAATAAAAAAGCCATTCGCTTGACTAGCTGGTAGAAGTCAATAAGCTTTGAGCAAATTAAGGGTTTTAAAAATACAATGACTTAGCTATAATCTTTTCTAATAGAAAACCTAACCTACGTTGGTTGAAGAATCGTTTATAAAAAGTTAAGCACTATTTAAATAATTGCTGAATACAACATTTTATAGAGGAATAAACTCCTATTTACCTAAGTATAAAACCTACCCATAGCAACAATAATTTAAATTCATACAAGACCTCAATACATAAATGGTAGATAAAAGTGTTTCTCTACCGATTATTTAACTGTACCTATCAACTTATTCGTCTATATAGTTCCAAACTTGAAAATCCCTATCTCAGTAGACATTTTAAGTTAGAGGCGACTTCTACTGACAGCCTTTTTGGGGGAAAATAGAGCAGCTCAGAGTTTTCTCAAACTCAAAGCGTTTATTTCATTTACAGGCACTTTGTCGGTCAGTTAGTTATTAATGAATACGAGGCTTTAGGCTAATTTAAACTTAGAATAGAACGTCATTCTTTTTGTTGTAATGTGCAGCATAAACAGTTTTTCTTTCTTTTTTTCTTTACAAAGTTGAAGCTAGTTGCCGTAGATCTCTATGGAGAAGAATGGGCAAGATACTCCTCCTTTCTTTCAATGTACGTAACCCTGCGTGAAATTACAAGACTGGAAAAAAAAATCATGCTGCCTCGTTGTTCTAGTGTTCGCAAGCGGTACTGCTGAACACGAGGCCCTTGGTTTGATTCCCGGGTCGGGCAAAGTGCTATTGGGTTATTCCATCAGGAATTTCTTAGTAGCAGCCGGCGTCTGGACTTTAACCCGCACCCTATTGCATGGAACTTAAACATAACTGGTGGAATGTGGGGGCAAAAGAAAGAAAGAAAGAAAAATATTTTATTTGGGACACGCAATAAAGGTAGGTACACCTCTGCCTAACCTTTCGGGGATTACAGGCGTGATGTCTGTCAGTGTTGCTGGAAAGTCTGAAAGGGATACCGGGACCCTTGGCAAAATGCAACTGAAGGAACACGGGCGGGTTTTAGTCAGTAAAAGTCTGACACGCCTTCCCGCTCCGCCCAGAGCGGGAGAAGTGATTTGATGACTTCCCACCATCAAAAAAATAACAAAAGGCGTGATCTTATGTATGTAGGTTCCTCGTCAGTCTATAGCAGTCCACTGCTGGACATTAGTCGCTTCAGTCACATATTTAGGAAGCCCTCGACGCTACGAAGGATCGAGGGTTTCCTAGACATGCAAATGGAGCGACTTATGTAGGTAATAGACCGCTCATCATAATCATCATCATCATTTCAAGCGAAAGACGTCCACTGCTGGTCATAGGCCTCCCCCAAGCACAGCCACTTCGACCGGTTCTGTGCTTCTTGCATCCAGCTGATTCCCGCGGCCTTCACCAGGTCATCGGTTCACTTTGTGGGGGCCGTCCAACGCTACGTCTTATAGACCGCTATTTCAACATAACCCAGCCAACGCAAAGAGCTATAAGAGCAAGAAGTACCTACAATACCAAAACCCTATTCTAAGTACCTAAGTCTAATTAAAAACATCACTTTGATAATCAAGAATCATCTGTCCTTGTCCTTGATTTTAAATTGTCGGTGACGTATTTGACTATGAATTTAATTCGGTAAGTAGGTACATAATGTACCTACTAGGTTTTTTTCATTTACATTTTTGTTAAAGAACGCTAGGGATAAAACGTTAGCATTGATTTGATTTGAATTAATTTATCGTTATTCCGCGAACTGCGCAGGATTATTAAGTCTAGGTAGATATATTAAAAAAAACCTGTAGCTTTTGGAAGAATCCTGCGCAGAATTATTATAGCAACTAGCTTTTGCCCGCGGCTTCACACGCGTGATGTCGGAAAATATCCTACAGAAACGTACTACCGAGATTAAA
Organism: Lithophane leautieri; assembly: GCA_949152455.1. Classification (NCBI taxonomy): domain Eukaryota; kingdom Metazoa; phylum Arthropoda; class Insecta; order Lepidoptera; family Noctuidae; genus Lithophane; species Lithophane leautieri. The sequence goes on along the minus strand of OX424469.1, from coordinate 5,104,229 downwards.
AGTACCATAAATTTAGATAAAACATGTATTCATTCCATAATAAGTACATTGTTTTCATAAAACTGTACCTACTGGTTTACGCGGTGCTCGATTTATTCCATACTAATACCAAAAACTAATACCACTGGTACTTATTTTATTAAAACTCATATTTATTTTCTAACCCCAACGGACCACTTTTTAAATAATTGAATTTAATGTGCAAACGAATAAGTACCAACAACTTGAATTTGGTACAGTCAGCTCCGTCAAACCTAATCAAATTGTTTTCTAATATTTTTATGTCATCAGTATGACGGCATCGTAATAAAATGATATCCAAATACACTTCATTCCAATATTTTTACAAAGGTTTTTACATAGGTAAAAGTAGTTTAAGTGACTCTTCTTGCTATTTTCATCAACATACATAGAGAAGAGCATGACGGATTCGTAATAAATGGTACCTTTTCGATAGACGTTTTAAAATTAAAATGTCCTAATTGTTTAGTTATTCGGAAAGCAGAAATGAACTGGAACTAGGTGGTTAAGCGTCTTACTACTTAGCTATGGTAAAAAAATACAAGTTTTGAAAATGAATCATTTTTTGTTTTGAAAAGTACCAGGTTGACAGAAATGAAAAGAAAATAGGCGCCAAAACAATCACACTAAGTTGCATAACCACCAACGATTAAACACAAAGAGGAATATAAAGTAGGTATTCATTATTATTCACATAGAAGTCTTAAAACTGTCTTATATCTTCCCTATAACTGAAATGTCCTATACCTATTAAAACTAAGTATATGGAAAACAGAAATTATCTGGAAGTAGTTGCTTATGAAAAACACCTGTTATTCTGGTTTAGGCGTCTTTCGGAAAAGCCCCTGAAGGCTATAAAGGCCCCATACTTATTAAGAATTTGACTTTTTTCATTATCAATATCTTGTTCGTTTCTCAACTCATGACTAGATTGATCGTTCACATTTTCCGCGTGGATGTCGGTTATTATATACTAAAACCTTCCTTGAGAACCACTTTATGCATTGGTTTAAACAGCATAAAGATCGGTGCAGTAGTTTTTGAGTTTATCGCGAACAGACAGACGCGGCGGAGGACTTTGTTTTATAATATGTAGTGATAGTGACTGTTTGGTCAATCTAGTAAATAGTTCAGTAACCTCATTAATTCGAATTCATAATAATATTTATTACGTAAGGTGACTAAGGCAAGTCAATTTAGCTCAGCGTAGCCTCTGAATTTATAATTTTATCAGGCGTTGTTTTAATTTATAATAATACTTTATGTATGAATGTGTTTACCTTTTTGTAATCTCTAGTAGGTAACCATACAAATAGATCATGTTTTCGATTAATTCGATATTTACGAGAATTAAGTATGAAAAACCGGCCAAGTGCGTGTCAAACTACGCACAGTGAAGGCTGTGAAGGGTTCCGAAGTTGGGATGAATTTATTTTCCGTAGTTTTTGCAACTGCAAATGTAAGATTAGTTTTCCTTTTAAATTTCGTTATATATATACTACTGCCGTGAATTTTTTCTCATATCCAAAACCTACCATTTAGCTGGCACGGGGGGGGGGGGGACTTGACTCTAAAAACATTGCAAAGGGATCCCTGAATCCAAAAATGGTTTTCACAAACTCATTATTTTTGAACGACCATTCCATCGGACCACACCCTATGGTGTGGATCACGGAATTGATAAATAAGGTTGGAAAGGCCCTAGCTCCAATTTTGTATCAGGACCAGTGTCACCGCTTGTCTCCCACTATTTTAATTTCTACACATACGCACTCCTATGTTTACAAATATTTCGCACACAACCAAATCAGACACACATAAATCTCAGGGCAGATATTCGTTCGCACACTAGTACTAAGCCCTCGTAGGCATAGACACACACACACGCAAAAAAGCAATAAAAATTTTCATACACGCTAGTGCTTGATAAAGCCGATATTCTTTATCGATAAATTATCTGATGAATGTATGGGGGAAAATTAAACATGAAATAAATATTAAGAAATATTTATTTTACTTTTATTACAAATAACCTGATTTTTTAATGATAAAATCATCTTTACTGAAATGTATAGAGCAAATAGTACTCGTCTTTGTCGGCATCCAGTTTCCTCTACCTGTCACGTCAATCCATTGTTCCCTGGCGTTAGGTTCTTTAGGAAACCTAAAATTTATAATTTATTGCGTAAGTAAAATTGGATTTTACTTATATTTTAATACTAAATACAATATAGTAAATACTTGTAGATGAGTACAATGATCTCGTATAATGTTGCCAATGAATTCAATTTCTCCCTGTAAATCTGTCATCTACAAGTATTTACTATATTGTATCATTCGTTCAATAATTATTGTAATATTTAATTGACTCATTATACATCTAACTAAAAATATACTATCATTAATTAAATATAAAATAATTCAAAAATAATCTTTGTCGAACGTAAATTTATATTATTTGAGAATTCTATCGATGATTTTATTTAACCACATGGTCACCTCACTATCGACCGTGCATCACGGCCAATCAGGGCAAACGACGAAACGTCAATGGTTGAAGTGAAGAGGACGCGACGCATGCAGTACATTGTAAGCGGACTTAGTAATTGCGTTGATTACGCGAGTACACATCGTGCAATGTATATTTTTTTTTACTTGTTGCAATAATGTCGTTAATGTTTGGAATTTCATAGTGATCAGAATATTTTTATGTTTTTTACTAATAAAATTATAATTAAATGTTATTTTCGACTTACCGATGGAAAGATATACCCCCTCGCTCTATAGTTGCGGTCTGACTTTTTGTTTTACAAGTTATAATTGCACAACACGGCATTTTAAAGCAGAGCTCTGTTCTCCGCAGTAGTCCGAAGCGCACGAAACGCGGTGAATTAATGAATCGGTCGAGTTATGATTATCGAATCATAATTGTGGCGCGCTTGCCACGCCCACATTACCATTCCAACCTTATTTATCTATTCCGTGGTGTGGATAAACGAGAGGGGAAAAAAAGGTCCCAGTTTAAGTGTAGGGGAGGTAATAAAAATCATGAAAATAGTTATTTGTGCAACAAGAGAGCAAAGTCGTTTTTTGCTGCAAGTGTTGTTTTTGAATCCCGAGTAAGCGAAGGATTCTATTATTGAATCACGAGCGTTGCGAGTGATTCTAGGTTAGGATCCTGAGCACAGCGAGGGATTCAAACACACGAGATGCAAATAACTTTAATCTCGTGTAGCACATGAGAAGGTCATATATGTCTTTGCGGTAGAACTCTGGGGACCTGGACCTCAACAAACTGTGTGAAGGAATTTTGTATTACTTCCTGGGAAGAAGAAAGTTCCGGCGTTTGACCTGGAGTCAGCCATTAAGTTTTTTGCTTGCGATTATCATAAAGAATCCACTAAATAAAATAAATAATACTTTTACTGTACAAAGAGAAACACATAAAACATACAGTAATGATGATTGTAAAGATCAGGTAGAACAGCTGGTCCACGTTTCATCACACGTCACAATTCGCCCCAAAATCCCTTCATTTCTGTAGAGGTTCAACAAGGTAGGCAAAGCAAGCTTCAACATGCGCTTCTCTCTGCAGATCAGCCAAATCATGGGGCACCTATTTTTTAAACTTTTTTATCACACCGAATTGATTGGTCAATATTGTGGGTATGCTAACATCAAACCATGCCGCTAGTTCCTTGGTAGTTTGATACGGATCGGCTTCTAACATCGCATCCAATTCATCGTTATTTACCTTAGTGGCTGGTCATTCTCGGGGTTCATTCTTCAAGTCGAAGTTTCCACTCTCAGACCAATATTTGGTCTGAGTTTCCACTATGATACTACGAAAAGCTACGAAAGCGATTAAACCAAAAACGCACTGTGCGTTCATTATCCGTATCCTCTCCAACACAGCATTGATATCTCATTACATAAAGTAGTCTATGATTGCGAGCTGTTTCCGCTGGGGTCCCCTATGTTGTTTCGAACGCCGCTGTTGCGAAACACGCTGTTGCGAATTATTTTTCCACTACCTCACAGGTTCGAAAGCTCATGGACTCGAATGAAGTAGTCGCGAAAGACGCTGTTTCGAAAAACATTTTCACTGCCTCATACGCTCGAATGCTTGTGATTTCGATTTATTTAGTCATAAAGTGTACAGAAAAATATTTAAGCAGTAATTAAATAAAATCAACAAATTCGGTGTCAACATCAACATTTAATATTATTATTAACAAAGTAACAATCAAAAATATTAGTACCTCAACTGTACATTTTTTTCTATGAGTACTGAAAACAAAATCTAAGACTGATCTTTATAAAACATTGTCTAGGTACCCAAGTAGTATTAATTTGTAAGTAGTGGTATTTTTCAGAAATTAATCAATTGCACATTTGTTAGTATTAGTTAGTATATACGAGTACTTAACGGTAAAGCTCTTATAAATTCAGGCGTGCCCATTGTACTTTCTTTTTTCAAAATTGCTGAAATGGCGTTCTCTGGAACTCTTTGTTTATTTTTGGGTGGTGTCTGAGGTAAATTATCCTAAATCTTCTCAATTTTTTTTTTGTGACACTGCTCTACAATAAGTTTTCGTATACATCCATACAGTCCAAGTCTTTTATTTTCTAACAAAGAATTCCAGCGGCGATGCCAGGCTTCTACACTGTTTTGAGTACGTAACAAAAAAAAACATATTCGTGGGTACATCTAAAATCGTATTTAGAAAACCATATACTTTGTGGTAGCTAGCTAACCTAACCTACCCTCACATTTTGAAATTATTGCTTTTGGTTTTTTATTGAAATCGATGAAACTGAATGTGTTGCGTTTATTCTATGCATTATTATTATCTAGGCAGGAATGGGAAGCAAAACTGCGCAATTATAAAACCTATAAATAGGTATACGACGCGAGACTCACGAATAGGTAAATAATCTTTGATGTACGATGTAAACAACAAACGTAAAACAGTACGTTAATAATAATATTAAATGTTGATGGTGACACCGAATTTGTTGATTTTATTTAATTACTGCTTAAATATTTTTCTGTACACTTTATGACTAAATAAATCGAAATCACAAGCATTCGAGCGTATGAGGCAGTGAAAATGTTTTTCGAAACAGCGTCTTTCGCGACTACTTCATTCGAGTCCATGAGCTTTCGAACCTGTGAGGCAGTGGAAAAATAATTCGAAACAGCGTGTGTCGCAACAGCGGCGTTCGAAACAACATAGGGGACCCGTTTCCGCTGCGTTAGTTCCACGTAGGAACTCGTATTCTAAATTTCAATGTACTCGTACCTATCTTTACTTTAAAACCTCAAAAGCTGAATACTTTCTATAAAAATGTACTCACAAAAACAATTATTAAAAGTAAATAATCGAATCTTGTGAAAAAAGTTTCACTCTGGAATCTCACCATCATGATGCAGGTTTAATTTTAATTCAAAGTGGGCAGTAGGCACTTTAAACGGCAATTTCATAATTACAACCCCTATTGTTACCTAAAGGTAAAAAAATACAACATGGTAAACATAAGGTAAACATTAAACCACATGTATATTTACAGATTTGCTATTTTACGGTTTTACGTGTACCCGAACGTTTTATTGTTTTCTTCTTTTTTGGGCCTACTAGAATCTATAAGTATAGAACAATTATCAGTATATTTTAAAAAAAATCGGCTCAGTAGTTTCGGAGATAAGGGGGGAATGGTACATTTTCTAGATTTTCTTAAATATCTTTAAAAGTATTAATTTTAAAATTATTAAAATAATATATTTGAGATCCTCGCGACAAGCCCTTCCATTGATATGTCACACGGTACATAAAGTTCTCAAAACTTTTTTTTTAAATAATCTATTTTGCCCCCCAAAAAAGACCCGTCACAGTGTTTGAGTCACAGTAATACATAATAATATCTGTAGGTACCAAACAAAGGATATTGACCATCCTTATGGGAATTGGACCGAGTGCTGCCCAGAATGGACACACCGTGCATTATGTTCTTTGGGCTTATACTAGTGTGCAAACCAAAGCTCGTAAATCTATCCGAGGAGTTTCGAGAAAAATATACTTTATTGAGTATTTTTATTGATGAATAATGAATGACACTCAATTGCGCATTTTATTAATTAATGACAGCAGTTATTATAAACAACACATTATTATTTCCTATATTTCATTTAACATGTAACACGCTACATACTTTCAGTCAACATTTCAAGACCCAGACACAGACGACCTGGATCAAGCTACAACACCATCCACTGCAAACATCAGCTTCATAGAAGTATGCCACGAAAAAGTACTAAAACTACTTCAAATGCTCGATCTCTCTAAATCAGGTGGCCCGGACTTAATACCCCCTATATTCATAGTCAAATGTGCAAAAAGTCTAGCCAAACCTATTTGTATTATATTCAAGCGGTCTTTAACAGAAGGCACTGTTCCTAAAATCTGGAAATCTGCATTCGTAACGCCGGTTTTTAAAAAAGGTGATAAGTCCCTTGTGGATAACTATCGTCCTATTTCAAAGCTATGCCTGTTCTCCAAAGTACTGGAGCGCGTTGTTTACTCGGCAGTTTATTCAGCCTTAAAATGTGACTTTGGTGATGATCAGCATGGTTTTCTTCGTAAGCGATCTACTACTACTAACCTTATTCTTTCTAATGAATTTATCTCTGAAGGTATGGACCAACGTGCACAAGTTGATGTAATTTATACGGATTACAGTAAATGTTTTGACCGCATTGACCACAGGGTACTTTTACGTAAACTTTTCTCAGCTGGAATTCACGGCGACCTATATCGATGGTTTTCCTCCTACATTGAAAACAGATCACAAGCAGTACTATTGCAGGGTTTCACCTCCAGTTGGAATCTGATACCATCTGGAATTCCTCAGGGATCCATTTTAGGACCTCTTCTATTTAATCTATTTATAGCGGATATTAAGAAATGTTTTATTAACTCGTACATTCTGTTATACGCCGATGACATGAAAATACTTAAAACAGTACGTTGTTTATCTGACACATCACTACTCCAGGAGGATCTCAATAGATTTGTAGATTACTGTAGACTAAATAAACTGCAACTAAATGTATCCAAATGCTTCCATATGACTTATATACGGCAAAAGAAGACAATTTGTTCAGGGTATGTATTGGATAACCAGACTATCACTAAGGTGAACAATATTAGGGACTTGGGTGTTATCCAGGACAGTAAGCTCATATTCGAAATGCACATTGATGAAAATGTAAAGAAAGCGTCCAAGTCCTTAGGTTTCATAATAAGATCTTCCACTTGTTTCAGCTCTCTAAAACCACTTAAAGTATTATACTGTTCATACGTACGTAGCCACCTTGAATACGCATCTCAAGTGTGGAACCCAAAATACGACGTGTATAAGTCAAGAATAGAAAGCATCCAGAAAAAGTTTCTAAGATATTTAGATTTCAAGACAAAGCAATGCTCATCAGATTATACCCATCGTTGCAAAAGATACCATTTTCTACCTTTGGAAAACAGACGCTATGCTAATGATATTACTTTTCTGTTAAATATTGCCAATAGTTATATCGATTGTTCCCAACTTCTCTCCAAAATATCAATCCGAACCCATCACGTAGGCGCCAGGCAGCGGCCACTTCTTCACATTCCATTCGCATCAACAAACTACCGACGGAATGCCTTTTTCTTACGTAGCGCAGCAAGCTTCAATAATCTGCCCTCTCATTTAGATGTTGATCTTTTTAGAACCAGCCCTAATACCATAGAGTAAAGTAATATATAGGGTATAGAGAGCCCCCTCGCAGAATTTATTGAAGACCGCTAATGTCAAATGATCGGATAAATAGCGCCATCTATTATCGCCATCCACAAACTTGTGATATATATAGCTATAGCTAGCTATAGGTGCTACTATGCAATAGTGCCTATACTTTAGCTTCCTTACTAATTTGCTTGTTTTTAATATGACAAAGTTTTACTTAATTTAAATTTTCTCTTTATTAAAAAATCATTGTAAAACTTTATCAAATTAAAAACAAGCAAATTAGTAAGGAAGCATCAATTTCAAAAGGTACACAGTGGATACATAGAAAAACAACTTGTCTTTTTTTTACATAACTACTTATTTATTCGTCTTGTGTTTATTTTTATAAGCTTGCGCTTCTTCCAATACAGTTCATAATCAGCTGGAGTATCTAACTTCCCACCAGCTATATGAAGCCTTGAAACGGTCAGGATTCTTTTCTGGATGTGGAAATTGATTGTAGGAGTTCTCTGAAACAAAAAGAAAGATCACTTTTAATTTTTCTCTTGAAATGTTTAAAGACCTTAAATCATTTTTCTTGAATAATGATGCGTTACAATATTGACATCTTAGCCAAGGAGCCCACTAATATTATAAAGCAGACAAGTGCGAGTCAGACTCGCACACAAAGGGTTCCGAACCACAATATTAACACTACTTTTTTTTAATACTTTCTTAACCAGAAATGGGGACCTCCTTTAATTTTTAACTTTATTTGATTTATTATTTGTTGACCGGTCATAGAACTTCCCATTCTTTGAAAATTGCAAGTCTACCTATTACGGTTGAAAAGGAACTTACAGCCCTGTGACAGACAGACGGACAGCGGAGCCTTAGTAATTATTGTAAAAGATGTCTAGTCACACTTGAGTGTGACATCGTTTAAGTATATCTAAAAAACTCTGAAGCTCTGTTGTTAAAATGTTTGAACAATTAATTTGAATAAGTACAAAAATAAACACGGATAACTGCAGTGGTCCATCCGTAATGTAAATCATATTATTATACTGTTTATATACTATTTAGGACAAGTATGTATGTTCACCGGGTATTAGGGAAATCTGTGGAGGAGGCAAGATGGCAGAGATATGATGATGATTATACTTACTGTTTGAACATCCCTATGCACACCGTTTAGGCATGATACAAACAAATCACAAGCGTCTATTATCGCAAAGAAACAGCACAAAAGAAGCGTCCGGGTCGCTAAAAAACGATTGCACTAGAATGGCGGAGGAACTAAAAGCTCAACTCACACAATAACTTCGGAAAATTCTTTCACTTTACTACGGAAGAGAGGACTCAACTCAACGCGGATCGGCGGATTAATTTCACGAAAAAAAGCACAAAAATATGGGACGAAAACTACAAACAAGCGAAAACGCAAGGAGCAGTCGTCATATTTGTTGTGACCTGACAATTTGACAATCAATAAAAATTCAATAATTCGCTGTGTTACTATCGTAATTATTACGCGGCTTGTAATCTATACCAATATTTGCAAATGATTATAATACGTGTTAATAAAATGATTAGTAGTTGAAATTAATATTTATTTAATTATTTTTTTTGTCACAAATTATATTTGTATCGATGGGGTCGCCATCTGCAGCGACATATAGTAACTAATTGTTTAGGATGGCGATAACAGATGTCGTATTTTGAAAAAAATTACCCCAAATCTGCCAATGTATGGAACTGTCCTACCCCTGCCTAATACATTAAGACGTACCATAAATAAAGAATACTTTGTTAAAGACCGCAATGAGTAGCATTTTTCATTTAGAGCATGTAACATGTATATTATGTTTTCTTTTTACTGTTTTTAGTACTTACAATTTAACTGTCACATTATTAGATACTAGTTTCGATCATTAAATTCCAAGATCCTTTTATGTTTTGTTTCAAAGAAGAATTTATTTTGTTAGGTTTAAAGAAGAATTTGTTAAGTTCTCTGAATGATCTTGTTTCTGTTTTTAATTTTTATCATAAAAATCCTAGTATGTTTCTTTTCTTTTTAAAATGTTAGGTACATAGTTTTTAATTTGTGGAAGCTTGTAAATGGCAATTGTAAGCGCTATTGTACATAACCTACTTTAAAGATATTAGTCTGTAAGTTTTCTGAAGAATAATAAATAAAAATAAAATGTCACGAACAAGTCTTGAACGGAAAATGAAAAAAGCTTAGTGATGAGTATATTGTGATAAATGCCATTTTCGAGAACTGGTTCAGGCATACCTATCTATAGTACGGTAGAATAAGTACACTTCCGATTCCACAAGACTGTATTTACAAAAAACTAAATTTTTACATTGTTCGCGTATCCGATCGCTCTGCTATCTGGCAGCAGTGCGTAAATAATCTGTAGTTAAATAATGGCCGCCGCGTAGTAGGCGCCAAACGTCAACGTCAGTTTTTGGCGTTCGAAATGGCGGTCTTGGTCAACGTTTCACTATAAATAAACAATATTAAAGTTTTTATACTTGCGATTTGTTACAATGCATATAAAACAGGTATATTATCTACTTCTTAATGTTTGTGGCTTAAAATTCATAAAATATGTACCTTCTTCTGTAATTCATCATAACTAGAGGTGACGCTATTTTTTATGCCTCTGTTTACAGGTGATAATCCAGGGATTCAAGAGTTATCGCGAGCAAATTGTTGTGGAGCCGTTCGATAAACGACACAATGTCGTTGTTGGGCGAAATGGTTCCGGGAAAAGTAACTTTTTCCATGGTAAGTACTAACAACTTATTTATGAAGTAGACCATCATTTTTGCATGAAGTGGCTGAAGTAAACGATTGATTCTAGGCTACACACCTCTCCACATAAGTGCACATATTTGTCGAAAAGCCAAGTTCTTAATACAAATTAATCAATGTTATTGAAATTCCTGAACTGTTGTATCACAATTATGTTATCATTTTCAGCCATACAATTTGTGCTAAGTGATGAGTTCTCTCATCTGCGACCAGAGCAGCGTCTCGCTCTGTTACACGAAGGTACTGGCCCTAGGGTCATCTCCGCCTTCGTAGAGATTATCTTCGACAATTCTGATAACAGGATACCCGTAAGTAACATTCCAGATGATTTCTTGTACATTATGTTGTCAAGCCTGTTACTCACGTCTGTTATTAAAAAATCAGAAATGAAGATTGCAGAAAGTATTTAATTTATGAATGTTCTTTCAATTTATTCAGTTTCAGTTTTGCAAAAACTTACAAAACTTTTCTGTGTAGTTTACTTTCTTTTCTCTAAGAGATATATTTATTTGGCTTTGTTGAACCCAAAATGTAGTTGGTATTGTTTAATGTAAATGATTCTTTCATTATCTATTTAGAACCAGTTTTCACTTTATGTTAAAATAACTAAAATAAACCACACAGTACATTATTGATAGATATGGTAAAGTAGAGCAACTTACCATTTAACCTGATAATAATAATAATCTTTTAAATGTAATTCTCTATTTTGTAATGTTTGTGCATTTTTAATGATTCAAAAGAACAACTTATTAAATAAATACATTGTTTTGCCCAAATATATGTACGAACAGTATATGTATGAACAGAAAATTTAGGGTATCTCTGAACTGTTTTGGAAATGTGTTATTTGTAAAGTACATTTTTATCTATAAACTTTTACATTAGTTAATTGGTTATTTTTTTAATTGATATTATTTTTCAATCTTTTATAAGCAAATAATGCTGTTATTTTTAATGAAATATGTAGGTTTAAAATATACTATTATCTTTGCTACTCAGATTGAAAAAGATGAAATCTTCCTCCGTCGAGTCATTGGATCAAAGAAGGATCAGTTCTTCCTCAACAAGAAGGTTGTACCTCGCTCTGAGGTACTGAATCTTCTTGAGAGTGCTGGTCTGTCGAACTCCAACCCTTACTACATTGTGAAGCAGGGAAAGGTAAGGAACAATGACAACTTTCAACCCTAAATGTACCATGTGAAACTAGCAAACTATAACAGCACTCAGCTGGTGACCAGATATGGCACTTCAAGCTTTAAGAAGACACCAGCCAAACTTTAATAAACATCATAATACATATTACATTATACGACCTGCTCCTGTTTCGCATGGTTTTTTGGACTAAACATCAAGATTTCTTAATTATAATGTAACTTTAATATTAATGTATTATACACTTAAACCTTCCAGAATAAATTCTCTAAACAATGGTGAAAACCTCATCAAAATCTGTTGCGTGTTTTAGAAGAACGCGGACAAACAGACAAACATGAAAAGTGTCTTTATTTTACTATTGTACTGTATTTTATTATCCTTCCTCCTATATAACTTTCGAACTAAATCATCATAATAACGTATTATGCCCAACTGGTAGGCAACATTTCTTTAATTTTTTCTTCTTATATCTCTGTTTACAGATTAATCAAATGGCCATAGCACCTGACTCCCACAGATTGAAGCTCCTGCGAGAAGTAGCTGGTACCAGAGTGTATGACGAACGTAGAGAAGAATCTGTAACTATTCTCAAAGAAACTGTTGGAAAGGTATTTTATTCCCTAATTAGTTGTCTGTTAAGACTAGGGTCAGGTGACACAATATAACTTTTCTCCCTTACCGCGCTTATCGCGCTGATAACGATCCAAGCCGAGTAGCGCCGAGCAGCAATCCTATATAAGTGGGGATGACGGGCGATTTGATTCACAGTCCGGTTAAGTAGATAGTACCCTTTGTGGTAAAACCTACGAGATGCCAATCATAAAAAAAAAAACGATTTGATTCACTCTGTGTCCAGCGCTCGCTGGGCAACACGTCGTGTTCTGGTTTGCAATTGGTCAATCGTCATCCTGAGGATGCCTCGTTGAGTGGTGAAACACGTGTCGATTTCTTACAGGGTTTTCTATGATTCTTGAAGAATAGTTAAGCGGAATAGGTTACTAAGTATATCTACGTCTATTGTATTTTTTCTTTACACTGTAAAGAAAAGTCGCCCGACCATGCCCTGACGCATTCGTTCATTTTATACAATTTAATACATTCAGCATAATCAGGCTATAATGTTCCCACTGCTGGGATACACGCCTCGTATCTGTAAGACTGTAATCTACCGCGCGGACCCAGTACAGGTTGGTAGATGTCACATGTCTTCGAATTTTTGGCTCTAGAACATGCCGGTTTCCTCACAAAGTTTTCCTTCACCGTTTTGAGAGCGGTGGTTATGAAATAATTTACACAATACATTACTTATTGTCTCCTTATTACTGACACTAGTTATTAAGTTATTTTGTTGATACTAACTATAGGGACTCAGGTGTGAAATAAAGAATTTGAATTGAATTAAAATCGAGGTCCTAATTGGATTATTTTAAAATACAGGATGCTCGGGAAATTATATTTTATGAGCTGTGTTACTATGATGTACAAAAACACATTCTATTCTACAGGTGGAGAAAATCAATGAATTCTTACAAACAATTGAGGAGCGTCTCAAGACTTTGGAAGAGGAGAAAGAAGAATTGAAGGAGTATCAGAAATGGGACAGAGCCCGGCGTGTGTTGGAGTTTATTATTCACGATACTGAACATAGGGAGAACAAGAGGAAGCTTGAAGAGGTAAGAAATCATGAAACGAGAGACTGGTGTAATAGGCCAAGACCGGTGTAATAGTACAGTCCGGTCGTCGACAGAATGCGTTCTTGACACCTGTCAGTTTCATACTAACGAATATGTGTTTTGCGAATTTGATCCTTATTACTACTAGAAATTGTCCAATTGACAGGTGTCAGCAACACATTCTCTCGGCTGCCAGACTGTAGGAAATTTCAATAGTGAAATAAGATTAGACTTTTAAATAAACCTTTTTTACAGTCCGTTCAACCGATTTTGACTTCTATTGCGCTGTTGGCATGACAAATGGCAGCTGCAGTAGACAGTTGCTATTGTGTAACCTTTTTTGCTTTTAATGTCATCCTTATGCCTACGGTATAGAAGTCAAAATCGGTTGAGCAGACTGTATAAAGGTTTGTCTAAATGTCTAATCTTATTTCAAATGGAGTATAGATAGAAGTTGGGCTTAAAATTGTCTACATGTGCATATTTTTTTGTCTCAAATATAATCTTTGTTTACTTCATGTTGAACTTTTTCTTATTCGTGTTATGACTGGAATTAATCCTTATATCAATGACATAAAAGTGTATTGTCGCGCGCTCGTGATTTTCAAGGACATTGTTTCTTTTTGTTATTGTTAGCTGGAGAAGATGCGCTCAAACAGTGGTAAAGAGCAGCAGCATTATGCTGACATGGTTAGAGAGGCGCAGGAGCACGTCAGGGAAGCTAATAGGTAATAAAAATAATAGCTCATTTTAAATTATAAAAACAATGATTTAAACAGAGGAAAGTGGTTCAATAGTCTGAGTATAGCTATCCAAGAGTAGAATGCAACCAAACCAAAGAGATTCTCGCCCAACGCTATCCTAATCTATGGTTTGGATTGGGAAAGCTCCCAACGTTCTGACAAAAAATTACAGATTAAAAGAAATTAAAAAAATTACAGTCAGACTGAGAACTTCCACAACAGACTGTGCCTTTTTTATTTAACGACTGTAATTGGTTATAAATACAGGAAAAGTTTTTGACCAGTGCGCAAATTTTTTTTGGTGGTTCAATATCAGTAATAGAACACATTTCCATTATTTATTCAATACTTTTTTTTGTTTTTTATCCTACTTAAAATCAGCAAAATATGGACACAAACTATTCGTAATAATATCAATGGGCGCGTGCGGCGGCCGGCGCACTAGCGGCGGTGTTGCGCGGGGGTGCAACCCCCTCCCGGGCGGCGCCGGGCGCTGTGGCCGACAGTTCGCTCATCGCACGCGCTGTCGTGTGACGTCGCGTCTAATCGCTTTCCCGCGCAAGCGCCGCGCCGCACGTGTCGTGCTTGTACCTACCGGTCACGATGTCGGACTTCAGTAACCGCGAGTTTTACGAGATGGTGCGAGTGTATGTACTGAGTGGTGAAAGTTTGCGAGCAGCTCGCAGAATGTATGCGACGGAGAGCATACCTCGAATGCGAGCCCATGGAATCCTTAACCCCGCGGTCCCTAATGAAAGGACCATTTTAGCGGCCACTCAAAGGCTACTTGATCACGGACAGTTCAGAACCCCGAATCATGCACGAGGGTCTGGCAGACCCCGACTGGCGATCGAAATCGAAGAAAGCATTTTTGATTTCTTTGAGCGAGATTCAAGGGCCAGTAACCCATGTAATTACCTACGCCGGCGAATCGAGCGAGCGCACAGCTGATAGGTAGGTACTTTCGCGCGTTCCGCTTCGCCGCGCGCCGCCGCCGGCGCCGGTTAGCCATACAACCACTTTTAAAATAAACATCTTTCGTTAACGATTTTTTTATTTTTTTGTATGAAGACTCATCAAAATAAAAAAAATGTGTTTAATAAAACTGGTTTAAGGTTAATATGTCAAAATTTCCGCAGTGGATAAAAACTTTTCCTGTATATTGTGTATGCATTATTTTAAAATTGTCGAGTAGGTACAGTCGAACAAGCTTTTGGTATACAGGCTACATGGTATACATATAAGGTATTTGGTATACATATATTCATTTTCCGCTACACTGCCAAAATTAGTTTTGATTGTTTGTATAATTTAACTTTTTAAGCTTATTGCTTAGGAGAGTGACTTAAAAGGATTGTTGACTACTGGAAACAAACAAAATTGTTTAAAATAGTTGCAAGTTATCTGCCTGTATACCAAATAGCTTGTTCGACTGTACTAGATCTAACATGTTTTCGATTATTATAGAAAGTTAAAAGAGGCTCGCAAGGACGTAGCGGCGGCTCGCGAAGAGAAAGACATCCTATCAACAGAACAACAACAGTTGTTGAGAGAGAAGACCAAACTGGAACTTGGTATTAAGGACTTGTCCGATGACGTCGATGGAGATAATAAGTCGAAGGTAAATAAACGTTTTGTCCACATTCTGCACCAAAGCAACTGTCTAAAGGCTTTTTCCGACTATTGGGATGATATAGACGAGCTCTGGCAAAATGAACACGCGATACTCGCGTGGCGCCACGCATAATGGTCCACCTTAGGGGCTCAGTGTGGAAACCAAACCTCATACCAACATAGAACTCGCGTGGCACCTGCTTTGTTTTATGCCAGCCATACACGTAACGATTTATTAGCGCAAATTTAGGCTTGCGCAAGTAAATCGTTACGTGTGTTGGAAAAAAATTGTGCAAATTTATTCCAACACACGTCATGTTAAACTTGCGTAAGCCCAAATTTGCGCTAGTATACCGTTACGTGTGTGGTTAGCATAATGCTAGCCACATACGTAACGATTTACTTGCGCAAGTTTCGATAGACTTGCACAAGCCTAAATTTGCGCAAATAAATCGTTACGTGTGTGGCTAGCATTAAGTTTGCGGCCTTATGGGTAAGATCTGACTGTAGAAACTGACTTAAACCTGAAATAAAATCTGTATACAAATCTTTAGGAAAGAGCCGAAGGCGAGCTCGAGCGTCTTCGGCAACAGATATCCGAGAAAGAACGCGAACTTGAAGAGTTGAAGCCTAAATACGAAGAGATGAAGGCACGTGAGGAGGAATGTACCAGAGCTTTGGCACTGAATCAGCAGAAACGACAGGAGTTGTATGCCAAGCAGGGGAGAGGCACACAGTTCACTTCGAAGCAAGACAGGGACAGATGGATTGAAAAGGAACTCAAGTATGTAATGTGCCTGCTTCCAGTGTTATTCATTTTATGCCAAAATAGCTGATGCCCGCGGCTTTGCCCGCGTGGATGTCGGTTATTATATACTAAAACCTTCCTCGAGAACCACTCTATCCATTGGTGAAAACAGCATGAAAATCAGTACATTAGTTTTTGAGTTTATCGCGAACAGACGGACGTACAGACGCAGTGGAGGACTTTGTTTTATAATATGTAGTAATAAGTTGGTTTTTCTCTGAATAAGTCACTTTGTCACTACTTATCCGAAACGCGCGGACTTTCCCGTCATATACAATGCGTGATAATAGTGACGTGTTTCATGTAAAAATATACAAGGTATTTTTTTTAAACCATAAGCTAATGTGCCTATGATTTGGCACTGCATGTCAACATTTGTGTGTAAAGTCTGGTTAGCAACCGACATTTAGCTTGAGTACTGTCAATTTTTTTTTTCTTCTGACTTCTTTCAGATCTCTAAACAAACAAATAAAAGACAAGAAGGACCACGAGACAAAACTCCGAGACGATCTTCGCCGCGACGCGAACAAGTTGACAGAACTGGAGAAGAGAATAGAAGAGACTACGAAGGAGATGGAGAGGCAACGCGTGGCCATAGACGATCATAACAAGCAGTACTACGAGTGTAAGAAGAGGAAGGACCAGGAACAGAGTGCTAGGAAGTATGTATTGTGTTGTTATTAATTTACGTAGGACTCTTACGTACTGTCTTAAAAATAACCAGTACTTAACTGCATTTATTCTATTAATCAACTCTACGGCTTCGTAGTTTGTTTGCCTCACGTTATCTGAAAGCCTAAGCAGAGGCCCTAGTGCGCTCCGATTGGCACTTCACTGGCCGTCACTGGTGAAGGGCCAATCGGAGCGCCGAACGCGGTCGATCCGTAAAGTCGAGATGGTTAAAATAAACTCACACTAGAGCCTCTGGTCGGCACGGCTTTTCACAACCATTTGATAGATTGTTGAGAGGTAACAATTTACTTTGCTCCCGACAGCTATTTGCGGGAATGGCGATAGTCTATTTGATTTAAACTGACAAAATTTTCGGGTTTTTGATTTGTGAACAGCCTTTAGAGGCTCTTTTGATAACACTGATTGATGTTAGATTCGGCGGAAGCGTATTGAATAGTTGTGAATAGCTAAGCTGATCAAAAACTGACCTGTGAAACATGTTGGCTGTTTTGATTGGTCGGTCCAAACACCGACGGCCAATTGTAATTAGTAAACAATCATTGCGCTTACGGCTTTTAGAAACTGAGGATCAGTTAGTGCGGAAGGTAACAGGTTTTTGATAAAACTAGTAAATACAATCAAATTCAGGTATAACAGCTTCTAGTACCAACTGTTGCTAAGAATAACCCTATACTATAAACAATTTAACTTGCTTTTAGTGAATTATGGCGCAAAGAAACATCGCTAACACAGAATCTATCGTCTCTCAAAGATGATTTGGCAAAGGCTGATCAAGCACTGCGGTCTATGGCGGGAAAGGTAAATATCAGTTTAATACTTTACTGAGCTATAAAATGAACAGGCAAGCTGGTGCTTGTTTCCAATATTGATGTTATTTCCTCTTGAACAAACATCAACTTTATATAAATGTAAATAGAGTTGATTTTAGACTGACTAGTACCTTTGAAAAAGTCATAAAAAATATGAAGTTGTAGCGCAAACTGAACCTTATATGTAGTAACAGTACAGTTGTTTTTTCCAAAACTCGTGTTTCTTTACGTTTGGCAAATAAATTACTAACGTAGAATAGGAGTTCTACAAACAATCAATCAATTTTGCTCTACCCAGCTATGGGATAATATACCTTATGGTTGTGTGATTTAAAGAGTTATTCCTTTACAGCCTATCCTAAATGGAAGGGACAGTGTACGCAAAGTACTGGAGACATTCCAAGAGAGGGGCGGCGAATGGGCTAAGATAGCCACGCAGTACTACGGACCTGTCATCGAGAACTTTACGTGTGACAAGACTATTTATACTGCTGTTGAGGTAAGTTATTTTTTGTATGACCCTTAAGGTTGATGTTCCGATCGGCCGCCCATACATTTTTAAATTTGACTTTACGCTAAAAATAGACACTCTTTGTTAAAAACGAATCATTTTATCACTTTTCTACAATGAAATGTGTTCGCAAACGACCTTTTTAGGAAATAACTTACATTAATAACTGAGAAAAACGATGACGAAATCCAGGCAAAATTTGACATTTCTTTACATGTGTGGGTTCTTTTTGACAAGCAAAATATAGCGCCATGTTTGTTGTAGTTTAGAAATTGCAGCGCTAGATGGTGTCCTGGCGATATTATAATTCTGATAAAACAATATATAATAAGATAATTGATCTATTTTATTTTCTACCTATCATTTAAAAAAGAAACATTTCATTACCATATATAACACTATAACACTCACGACCTTAGACGGCAATGTAAACAATTTTATTACATAATTATTATTGTTGTGCGGCAACATTTAAAATATCATTACTCGTAGACGCGACGTTGCCGTACTTCCTATCCTTGAGTACTTGACCTAATTGACATTGACACACGTTGCCAAACTTCGTTCGCTCGTTTCGTAATGATTGAAATGTAACAAAAATACATTTTCAAGTTTCTCGCTTGATGCACTAGGATTTGCGCGCGGAATTTGTTGCGTGATAAAATGTGATGCTATTTTCATTAATTCAAATTGCATTATTTCTAGTAGGTATTTGATACCAATTGAATAGAAATAATGCAATGTACACTAGGTATAATAATTTTATTAATTATTCAAAATATGCTATTTTATTGTAAAATAAAAGTAAGTACCATATTTCGGCGGTATTAAAACAGCCAGTTGGCCCGTGAGTTGGGTTTTAGACGCTAAAATCTCGTCACAGTAGTTATAACCTACGTATCCGGTCGATGCTGACAATTTGTATATTTTTTGGTCAACAATAAATTAAATTATTACAATTCGGTAAGCCACCAAAGTAGTCTCAAAATCCAAATTACAGACATTACTAAATCGAAGAATGGGTGGCGCAGTCATGGGATATGGTTTTGCCAGGTTATGTAAAAAAAAACCTTGTATGCATTTTACAGACAGATAAACATTATTTTTATTTGTGATGTCTCGTCAGCCCCGCTATTATTATTATACTCTGGTCACGTGCCTCGCAGTTTCGTCGGCGGCCGGCATGGTGTGGTGCGTTCAGAAACAAACAAATAATTGAGTTTCTTACTTCAAATAGAGGTGATTTATTGTTTAAAAATAAATAAATAAGTATCTCATTCATTGTCGACCAATATTCTACCAGGAATCTAAAGATAAGTAAAATTTTACAATACATTTTATTATTCTATTTTCTCAGGATGTGTTAGAGTTCTGAACGTAATCGCCACAATAATGAATTCTGCATCTGCATCAGTTGACAGATTATCTTACAAGACTTCGACTCCGTGCTGTTTATATGGTTGTGAAATACGATACTATTGGATTTTATTCAAATACTGTGTATAATAGTAACACATTCTTTTTCTTATTCATTATTTCAGATTTAGATTATGTCTACAATGTCTACTCGAACCAACAAACCGGCGTACAAACGACACCGTTATTGTGTATCTTTTATGTTTACAGATTTGCAAAAGCCGTATTACCACTCCATGTCACAATCATGTAAAGGATATTCTATATAAAAAGAATATTTGTACAAAAGACATGTTATATGGGCAGCAAAATGAGAATGTGGCAAAAAGTATGTTCATGCAACAATATAATAAAATTGTCAGGCCTTCAGGTCTTTTTATTGATGAAGAATTTGGATGTTTAGCTGGCAGTCCAGATGGTAAGTTTACTATAAAAAGCTTCGATTTTATTTACTATATATTTGGAAAATGTAGAAAATTATAATACTAGTTATAATCGCGAGAGACCAAAGATTACGAGCACGATAGGCGATTGAATTTCTTGTATCAAATGTCATGAAGTGCTTCATTTCATTGTTATATATTTTGTGTCAATTTGTTACAGGTATACTTAATTGAAAATGAGAGAGCTGTTATTGAGATCAAGTACTTTCCATCATTGGCGAGGAAAAATCAAAGCCTAGATGCAGGTGCAGTAGAAAAGAAAAACTTTGCTCTAAAATTGGATAATAATGTTTTAGTTATGAATAAAAAGCACGATTATTACTATCAAGTAAGTTGATTAATTTTTTTTAATGTTTGTATTGGACTGCTCTTGACCTCGAACATGCCTGATGGAAAGCGATAGATGAGGTCTATGATGGAACGAGCAAGCCCAGAAGATGCCTGTTCACTTTTGTTTTGAAGGCTGATGGGTTATACATGGAAGGGAAACACAGATGCTGGCAGAGAGTTCCACACTTTGGCCGTGCGCATAATAAATGTGGAAGAGAAGCGCTTAGTGGGACTAGATGGTATATCGACCAAGTGCGGATGGTATTCTATATAATTTATTTCAGTATCTAGTTTTCTCATATTATAATTAAAATCTATTTCAGGTTCAAGAACAAATGCGTGTCAGCAAAATGGATAAGTGCTACTTCATATGTTTTATTTCAGTCACTGAACCTTTGACTGTGATAGAAGTTTGTCGAGATAATGAATTTATCAGCAATATGATACCGAAGCTATTAGACTTCTTTAAAAACTGTATTTTGCCAGAAATAATTTTGAGACGTGTTCAGAAAAATGCGAAATGTATAGATTTGAATGGTAAGTATGTACCAGTATCTATTACTAGGTATTACTTTCGTTTATTTACTTTATAAATTGTATCAATTAATAAGTTATTATGTTATTCTAGTGAAAAATCGTACTTCAACATCAATATCTGTTGGAAATTCGAGTCCTTTTTAGAGCAGCTTTGGAGATTGATGGTAAATAACATTTTGAAATGACTATTAAATAATATTCGTCAAAAGTAAGAAATATACTAAGTAAAGTTATTTTTCTTTGCAGCAGCTGTGTAGCAGTGGTTTCAAGACAAGAAGAAATGATTTTTGTTCAGTTGTATTTTTGTAGTAGTTTGTTTAGAATCAACATTATCATTGTATATTATTTTTTATTTGTATTTACTGTAAAAGGTGAAATAATACTTTATTGAACTCAGTAAGCTGCTCTTTAGATTTTTGTTTTACTAAAAACTTTTGTACATAAAAGTGCTTTAGACATTATGAAAATATTGTTTCGCCTTCCTGGTTATAATCGCATACAAAATTTTGTATTTTATTCGATTTGTTGTTCTCTTGTTTATAAATTATATAAAGTTTCTAACATATTTTTGTAATGTCTGTAATTATTGTAATACTTGGTTATGTTATAAATGATGTATCATTGTGTCACTTCAAATAGTTTTGTTTTGATAGTTAATTTAATTAGTGTAAGGTAATAAAATTAAATACATATGTTATTGTACATATTGTTGACATTATTTATTTCCCAAAATTATTTATCAATTAAATAGTTTTCGCCTATAAATACAACTTTTATTTTCCTAAAAATAGTCTTACAAAAAAGTTCAGCCCACTTTTTTAAATACACGCCATCTAGTGTTCAATCTTTGTAAACGTAGGGAATACGTATGTGTGTGTAAAAGACTGTATATTCAATGGTAGATGTTATTTTCTGTTTTTGTGTCTAATTGGGTGGATTTTGAGGCATTACTATGACCAAGTTCAATAAAGCGTAATGGCTGATTTTCGCAAAGATTACTCCTACGACTTAGTAATGCTCCAATTTCACGTAAAACAAAATAAACCAAAAATGCTGACTTCAGCGCCATCTAGCGGGAAAATGGCCCGGAACAGACCGTATGTTCCTCCTTAATGGACTAAAATGTTGGATACTAACATTAAACGCTAGTTTAATATCACTATTTTTTCTGTGTTTATCGGTCGTAAATATGGTAAGTGGGGTACTGACCATATTTACCAAGTTTTACAAAAAGTTCCGATATTTAGAGTGTTGTCTCTGTCACTCGTACCCGCTTGTCTCTTTCTAAAGCTCGATGTGTCATATTAGCGCCCTGTTAAATAAAGTAAATTAGTAGTAGTAAATTCAATTCTCAGTGCTTGACTTTCATATATTCACATAAGGTTGAAATTACAATGGTTTGAATTTATTTATTTATTTAGGATGTCCAACAAAGGATACACAAACACAATATAAATCACAATAACAAAAACGGTTCTGTCAAGTGTGCTCCTTCAATTACAGGAGACCACAGCATGCATATATTAGGTCTTTACCTATGAAATTGCCGTTCTGCAGTACTGGCCATTTCAAATCAAAATAATTTTTGTTTGGCTAAGAATTCTAATTTCAAATTAATTTTATTTTAAAAACATGGATTTTTTTTTCCAAAAGTAGTCATTTCTTTATTGATTAGTGTTACATTTTCATCGCATTTCAACCTTTTTCGTCATCATGGATACGTTAAAAATTCGAGTAATTATGGAATATGAGTACCGTCGTGGCAGCAACGCGGCACAAGCGGCACGCAACATCAACGACGTTTACGGAGCTAACACTACAAACCAACGCACCACCTGTTATTGGTTTGCTCGCTTCCGTTCTGGAAATTTCGACCTGAAAAATGAACCTCGCGGTCGTCCGAAGACTTTGGTCGACAATGACGAATTAAAGGCGATTGTGGAAGCTGATGATACACAATCTACGGCTGAATTAGCAGCAGCTTTCGACGTTAGCGTCAAAACAATATTGGACCATTTGCGTCAAATTGGCAAGGTAAAAAAGCTTGACAAATGGGTGCCCCACGAACTCAATGATCGCCAGCGCGAAGTACGCGTCGAGACGTGCCTTGCACTGCTCAACAGACACACAAATGAAGGAATTTTGAACCGCATTGTTACCTGCGATGAAAAATGGATTCTGTTTGATAACCGCAAGCGCTCAGCAAGTTGGTTGGATCCTGGTTCAGCACCTAAACAATGCCCTAAACGAAAACTTACCCCTAGAAAACTGATGGTCACTGTTTGGTGGTCTAGCGCCGGTGTGATTCATCACAGCTTCTTACCAAACGGGGTGAGCATTACTGCAGATGTGTACTGTGAAGAACTGAACACAATGATGGAGAAGCTGGCGCATCTCCAACCAGCATTGGTCAATCGCTCGTCTCCGCTGCTCCTGCACGACAACGCGCGACCTCATACTGCACAGCAGACGGTCTCCAAGTTGCAAGAACTGGGGTTGGAAGCTCTCCGTCATCCGCCCTACTCACCAGACCTTGCGCCTACAGACTACTACTTTTTCCAGAATTTGGATAACTTCTTGGCGGGAAAAAAATTCAATACCCGAGAGGCAGTACAAAATGCCTTTGAAGAATTTGTTGCCTCCCGTCCAGCTGATTTCTTTAAGAAGGGCATCAATAAACTGCCACTGCGATGGCAAAGATGCATTGATTGCATGGGTGATTACTTCGATTAATACAAATAAAAAATTCATGAAAAAAATTCGTTTAAATTTTTTCATACAAAACGGCAATTTCATAGGTAAAGACCTATTATAACTAGGTGTAAACAGGATGAAAATAAAAATAGGGAAAATAAATTAGTGACGAAGTTGCAAAACAATAAAAATAAAAATTAACATGTCAAGATTGTCCATTCTTAATACAATTAAATTGTTCAGTATACGGTATACTGAACATTTTTTATTGGTTTTTTTTTTTTTTTAAATTTTTTTTTTGATTAAATTTTTTATTTGGTCCCATTGAGAAAGTTGTTCAGTTTGATGATGTGTATGCTGTGTACCACACCCTTAACTATGAGTACACCTTTGTGAGACATGCTGTATACGTTGGCCAGAGCCTAAGTATGGTCATACAACGTGGCGATGCCGCGAGTCTCTTTGGCACATTACCAATTGACTGCGATGCCAGTTTAGTTTGATTTTTTAGTTTGTTTATTTTTTGTGTATAGTTTGTATGTAGATTGGTTGATTGATAATGTAATGAATAACAAATCATGAAATAAACTACAATACTAAAAATGATCATGTTTCTTCAGGTGACAGCCGGTAACAGATTGTTCCACCACATTGTAGAATCTGACACAGTGGGTACCAAGATTCTGAAGGAGATGAACCGACAGAGTTTACCTGGTGAAGTCACGTTCATGCCGCTGAACCGGCTTCAAGTCAGGGATATGGTGTATCCTAATGATAATGTAAGTTTTTCCGTTATTTTATACTGAGTTTTTAGATGAAGTCAAACCGAAAATTACCATAAAGCCTGGTTGGTCTAGTGGTCGCAAGCACTACTGCTGAGCATGAGAACCTGGGTTCGATTCCCGGGTCTGTCAAAGTAGTATTGGCTTTTCCATCTGGAATTTCTCAGTGGCAGCCCGGAGTCTGGATTTGTGCCCGGTTGATGGCAATAGGGTCACCTCCTGTTACATGGGACTTAAACATAGGTACTTACCTTACAGGCTTGAGGTTATGTTAGAAAATAATTCTACGTCATTGTTTTGTAGGGTGCCATAGCTGAATGGCATAAACGAAACCAAATGGCACAAATAATTTCGTCATGTCCGTTAGTTCAGATGATACACAGCCATTTAACTCAGAAAGAAGGTGTATTTTGTGCATCGCTTTAGAGCACAAGAAGATAATGTTTGTTACAATGATCAAATCCTGTTAATTCATTTAACTGAACTTGACAAACATACTAATTTCACTTTGTATAATTTGTCCATCCTGTAATCTTTCTAGAACGCCATAGCCATGGTACAAAAGCTGAAGTACGACCTTAAGTACGCGAAAGCGATGAAGTACATCTTCGGCAAGACGCTTATCTGCAGGAACTTGGAGTGTGCCACCGAGCTCGGCAAGCAGTTCCATCTGGATTGTGTCACTTTAGAGGGAGACCAGGTAACTTTGAATTATAGTTACTCTAGAAAAATTACTCTTATTGCTAAGTCATAAAGGTGATGGGTGTGTGTATGTGTGTGCGTGCGTGCGTGCGTGCGTGCGTGCGTGCGTGCGTGATTGCGTGCGTGCGTGCGTGCGTGATTGCGTGCGTGCGTGCGTGCGTGATTGCGTGCGTGCGTGCGTGCGTGATTGCGTGCGTGCGTGCGTCTCTGTGTGTGGTGTATGTGTCTCTGTGTGTATGTGTGTGGTGTATATGTCTCTGTGTGTGTGTGTGTGGTGTATGTGTCTCTGTGTGTGTGTGTGTGGTGTATGTGTCTCTGTGTGTATGTGTGTGTGGTGTATGTGTCTCTGTGTGTGTGTGTGTGTGTGGTGTGTGTCTCTGTGCGTGTGTGTGTGTGGTGTATGTGTCTCTGTGTGTGTGTGTGTGGTGTATGTGTCTCTGTGTGTGTGTGGTGTATGTGTCTCTGTGTGTGTGTGGTGTATGTGTCTCTGTGTCTCTGTGTGTGTGTGTGTGGTGTATGTGTCTCTGTGTGTGTGTGTGGTGTATGTGTCTCTGTGTGTGTGTGTGTGGTGTGTGTGTTTGTTGTGCGTGTGTGGCGTGTGTGTGTGTGGTGTGTGTGTTGTGTGTGTGTGGTGTGTGACTACCATAATTATTTACAAAAATCAGGTAATTTTGAATTGTAGTTCATAGTTCAACTAAGATTCTTAGTGTCGCAGGTGTTAGAGTTAACAGCTGCGATATAAAGTTGCTGCCCATGTTAAATTGTTACCATGATATGGACGATTGGTTGACTATCCCCTAGCACTATACACCTTTCTCCATGGAACTAACATCGTAATTGCGAAAAAATAATCAGTGGTCCCATACAAAAATTCAATACCTACTCGACACTATATTGACACCAAAAATCACTTTCCTACAGGTATCATCAAAAGGCTCCCTGACAGGAGGCTACTTCAATCAGTCTCGCTCCCGTCTCGAGATGCAAAAGACTCGGTCAGAGCTCATGGAACAGATCGCCACCCTCGAGCTGGAGTTGAGCACACTCAGACAAGAGCTCAACAAAACTGAGTCGAGTATCAACTCCATAGTGTCTGAGATGCAGCGGACGGAGACTAAGCAGGGGAAGGCTAAGTGAGTACCAATAAATTATTAAAATTAGTAACATTTAACGAACATACGTGTTTGTTAAACCGTGCGAATGGAGAAGTAATTACGCCTCTACGGTCTGGTGGTAGTGGTGGTGGTGGATTCGATTCCCAGTGGGGAAAATTTTCTGCTTGGTTAGGTAGGGCTTGTTCCAAGTCCGCCTGGCTAGCTATCACCATCATATCTAAGTCTGTCGCCATAACAACAATGTTAACAGCATTGTTGTGTTTCGGCAGTTAGAGGTAAGATAGTCAGTTCCTCTTTCGTCGCTTTCACCTTCGGCCTTGACATCATTTACCAGCTTAGCTTCCCAGTTGAGGTTAAGAAAGAAAGAAGAAATTTAAACTGGCCCAAATATTATTTATTCTGCAATAATAACCCTATAATGCTACATAACATGTTCTGTGCATTTTCTGTAAATCTAGATGAAACGACAGTGATTTTATTGAAACTGATAATATCTATGGTAAATAACCAGCATGCATTAAATGACATATTAAAACTTGTTACTAATATAAACTTCTCGGCAGGGACATATTCGACAAAGTAAAGGCAGACATCCGTCTGATGAAAGAAGAACTTGCATCAATAGAGAGGTTCCGCGGCCCTAAAGAACGTTCGCTAGCGCAGTGTCGCTCCAGTCTCGAAGCTATGCAGGCTACTAAGGAGGGACTGGAGTCCGAACTACATCAGGTAACACATCCTACTAATATTATAAATGTGAAAGTTTGTGTGTTTGTGTATTTGTGTGTTTGGATGTTTGTTACTCAATCACGCAAAAACGGCTGAATGGATTTGGATGAAATTTGGCAAACAGACAGTTTATAACCTGGATTAACACATAGGATACTTTTTATCCCGATATACCCATGGGATCGAGACTTACGCGGGTGAAACCGTGGGGCGCAGCTAGTTATTATATAATTTATCTTGGTACAGGTGATAGAAAAGTTCCGCGGGCCTAAGGAACACGTTTTGTTCATAAGAGCTTCGTCGATCAGCAGTCATATAAAACTATTGTTTTAAGCCTTATCACCTGCCAGAATCTTATCCTTTTAAAAAACTCCCGAGAAGCAGTAAAGGCAAATCTATTTCCAGCGCCCGGGCGTGGATATTACATATCGAGATTTAGCAAGGCTATTAAAAAAAAAACCGGCCAAGTGCGAGTCGGACTCGCGCACGAAGGGTTCCGTACCATTATCTATAAAAACGAGCAAAAATATCACGTTTGTTGTATGAGAGCCCCTTAAATACATATTTTATTCTGCTTTTTAGTATTTGTTGTTATAGCGGCAATAGAAATACATCATCTGTGAAAATTCCAACTGTCTAACTATCACGGTTCATGAGATACAGCCTGGTGACAGACAGGCGAACGGACAGCAGAGTCTTAGTAATAGGGTCCCGTTTTACCATTTGGGTACGGAACCCTAAAAATGTGCAAAATTTACGATTGAAAGACTCACTGGACTTATAGTTAATATAAGTCTGAAATTGCCAACCCGTTAGGCAATCGTGGTGATCAATGCTCGTGCCTTCGCCCTATGAGAAGAAGCTTGTGCCCTGCAGTGGGACTGGCTGGTTTATTACTGTACTTTAATATACACACAAACTAATTTCGACGGGAACATACAATGTTAGACCTGTGTGTATCAACATCGCCATATGCAAACTACGCATCAAAGACCTGACGTCATATAAATCCTGCATCGCGCAATTAGAGTTTACCGTGCGATGGACATATATACAAGAATCCAATATCAATCATTGGGCAGTTGCCCGCCAGACACAACACCCGTGTGGTCGGAGGATTCTCCCTTTTCTATAGAGGATGAGTGAACTTTACACCCTGTTCCTCATACCCCTAAAGACCCTGTGATTTCGTTAGTTCCCCTGCAAAACACCGAATCACATAAGTATTTGGCATTATACCTATTTCGGAGCTCGTGGCTAAGTAATAACAGCCGCATGGGTGGTCGATTAATCTGATTAAGCTACACTTGCCGGAGTTGGTACATGGATGGGTGACCATCTTTACATACCGAGACTCCTCCGTGTTTTAAAGCATGCTAATCCGTTGGTCCCGGCCGTCATCCAATCATGAATCTTCGTCGTGACAACCAGTCTTGCCTAGGGGGATCGTATTACCCAGTTACTGGGTTTTGGAGGTCAGATAGGCAGTCGGTCCATGTAAAATTATGGTATTCAGCTGCATCGGGCTCGACTGGAAGCCGACCCCAACATAGTTGGGAAAAGGCTAGGCAGATTGATTGACCTATTTCTCGAAAACAAAAATGTTTTACTCAACAGGAGCTAATGGAGCAACTATCAACAGCTGATCAAGGCAAGGTCGATGAACTGAACGACGCGATCCGTCGTCTGACGCAAGAGAACAAAGAGGCGTTCAGTGCTAGGATGAACTTGGAAGCCACTAAGAACAAGCTCGAGAATCTGCTTACTAATAACTTGATTAGGTGAGTGTTATGTCAAATATTAATAATGTAAAGAATTGAGAATGTCTTACTTTTTGAGGGCGAAAAGTAAAATGTACGGTCGATCGTAGTAAATAATTGAACTATAATAACCGCCCTTATTGCTACAAAACAAAGGCACTGTCAATGTCAAATTTTGACCATAGACGTGAGGTTCGGTTAGGTTCTAGCTAATTTACTAAGAGTATATCTCCCCAGCAATCGTAGTTGTGTTGCATAAGTTGGCTATCCCTAGAGTTTTCGTAGCTTTTGGCTAAGGACTATCATTTTTTTCATAAAGGTCTTACGAAAACCACTTTTAAATAGGTAAATCCGTTTTGGAACTATGATACCATAGACAAACACGGACAGAAAAAGTATTTAATATTATTCTCTTACTTCCTTATTTTCATTTATTACTTTATTAGTAGTATATAATAATAAATAAGCCATTTTCTCTCATTATATAAATACAAAGATGTCAAGCAAAAACTTATTTAAGGTCAGTTCAGAATGCGACGCGACGCTGCGCGCACTTTCTGACAATTATCGATTTTATTTTCTTCACGTATAGGTATAATTTCAGTGCGAGTGTTGACACCTGTCAAAGTACGCTGAGATGCGCAGCGCGTGTACCTCATTGTGTAGTAAATAAATTCGATATTGTATTGGAACATAAAAAAAGTGCGCGTCGCGTCTCGGTGTGAACTGACCCTTATAAAGTGTTTAATGTTTTTTTTTTTTTCGTGAAAAAGATCCCAAGTCCCCTTAAAATTGATGTCATTTTTGTGCATTAAATTTTTCTAAAGCTCAATATGTCCAACAGGCGTAAAGATGAGTTAGTACAAGCCCTCCAAGAGATATCGGTAGAAGATCGCAAGCGCCGCCTCGCCAACAGTAAGTCGGACTTAGCGGCCACTGAGAAACGAATCAAACAGATTAACAAAGAATTGGAAGAGGTTGAGAGGAAAGTACAGGCTGCTGTGAAGAATGAAAAGGCGCTGAAGTTGGAGCTTGATAAGTGGAGGAATAAGGTAAGCAATAAGGGTCATTTTGGCGCAAAAAACAACTGTAAAGTTCATTTCACCTAAGGCAGTAATAAAGATTGGAGATTTTATCGATGCTACATCTAAGTCGTGTCATACTGTACCGGCCTTGGAATGATCTTTTTGTGTGACAATTTAAATTATTCATCGAATATGTCCTTCGTCACTTTTCACCTTTCTGAAGTCTCGATTTTATTTTTTCTTAATCCAACAACACTAATGGCAGTTTCACACTAGACTTTTGTATCTTGACCTATCTAAGGAATCTGTTCAGGAGATCATCGTATCACGAAGATACGACCCAAAGTAATAATGTTCTAAATCTAAAAAACAATATAACAATTTAACAGGAAAAAGAAGCCCAAGACAAAATGGAAGAGGACGCTAAAGGCTTAGAAAAGATGGCGTCCAAAGAGGTGTTGTTACAAGAGAAAATACAAGAATCTCTCGACAAGATCGCCGCGTTGGGAACACTGCCTAATGCGCCAGAGTTACATGCCAAGTACCAGAAGATGTCACTGAAGCAGGTAAATACTAGTAACAGACATTTACATAATTAGAATTTTAAAACCTACCCATAAGGTTCAGTTTGCACTGCAACTTCAACAAACAAGACTTTTTTAATATTACTAGTCATTCTAAAATTAACTTAATTTAAACATAAATAAAGTTGGCATTTGGTTAGTTGAAATAACATCAATTGGCAACGGATTTGAATAGACTAATGTTCCCACTACTGGGACACAAGCCTGTCTGTTCAAACGTACCATTTTCCGAAAAAAACATCACCACTTTTCCTCAAAGGAGTTTACATTTCATCAGTTATGTTTAAGTCCCATGTAATTGGGGGCGAGCGTGTTGTAATCAACTGGGTATACTCCGGGCTTCGAATAGAAAATTCCTAATTAAAAACCAATCAATACATTGCACGATTAAGGGTCAGTTCACGTTTTTATGATCCGATACAATATCGAATTTATTTACTACACAATAAGCAAATAATACTAATATGTAGTAATTTTTCAAGTAGCAGTAGGTTATATTGTATGCTTTTGTTTTTATTATATTCTCTATTATTTTAGTTATAATTTCAAGCCACTATGTTTAGTGCTTTTAGCTTTACTTTAACTAAAGCGGTGTGTTTTTTGTTTCTGTGCTCACACCACAATTTTTTATCTTATGTCTATACGTGAGGATTTGTAATTGGCTCTCTGGTGACTATTGTTCCCTTTCTTGTTTGTTTTTATTAGCTGTAAGTCCTCCATGTTCTAAATAAATAAATAAGGTACACGCGCTGCGCATCTCAGCGTACTTTGACAGGTGTCAACCCTCGCACTGAAATTAAACCTAGTCGTGAGGAAAATAAGTCCGATAATTATTATAAAGTGCGCGCAGCGTCGCGTCGCGGTCTGAGCTGACCCTAAGGGATCTATCTCAGGACGCTCAACGCTCATGTTCAACAGCTGCGCTTGCGACTTTTAGATCAACGAAGTAGTAAATACTTTCAAACAGTAACTATAGTCGCCGCGTTAAGAACTGAGTCGTCGGGTCATAAATCTTTGCAAGTCTGTCTCGCTCGCACTTATGGAGCTCATGGAGAAGGTAGTAAACTATTGATAAGACGCAAGGCGTTGCACATTCTTATTGCTACTGACATTTATGGCCCGACGGCTCGGGTCATAACCCGACTACTATAATTATTATTTTCTTCGCAGCTATTCAAAGAGCTTGAGAAAGCGAACCAGCATCTAAAGAAGTACAACCACGTGAACAAAAAGGCATTGGACCAGTTCATCAGTTTCTCTGAACAAAAGGAAAAGCTGTACAAGAGGAAAGAAGAGCTCGATATTGGGTAAATATAAGATAATATTCCAGTATCGGTTTTATCTTTACCCGACTACGGCGAAGAAAAAAGGAGGGTTATGATTTGACCGGTATGTATGTATGTTCATCGGTTCCCTCATATTATCTTCTAATCGACTCATCACAATTTGACAAATGTGGTATCGTTAGAAGCGTCTTGATCGTCCGCTGGTTATAGGCTATGTGACGTCACATAAAAAATTGCGCCCTCTAGAGGACATACGAGTCATGAACTTAAATAAAAAATCGTACCATGTTGGGAATCAAATGAAAGGGCTTAATTAGCACATTTCAAAAATATATATAAAATAACCCCAAAAAAAAAATATTATTATTTATTGGTATACTTACCCCGCGTCCAATTTAAAAACGGCAGTCGAGCGAATACACGAATGTGCGAGCTTTTTGTTCGGTGAAGCTGAATGCGCGGTCGCGCCGACAGAGGGCGCTTGCCGGTTTTCCGAACAAAAAGCAACATATGCACGCGACCGATCGCGAATTCGCGCGACGATCGTTTTTATTTATATAAATAAATGACAAAATACAGAAAAACTCGTGAAATAACATAAAAATGCAATATTTATTTAATAAATCACAGTTTCTCACTTTATTGGTACAAAAATATACTTGCGTTGGCTGTAATAGTCTTGTATACGGAACATGATATGTCCAAGTAGCAAGACATAAAGAAAAACTCTTTGATACGGGAATCGTTTTTTTTTTTTTCAGTTAATTTGTATCCCTTGTACAGCTCAAATCTTGTATGAATTGGATTTGACATAAAAAGTGGCTCCTGTAGTGAGGATTTAAGTTACCCAATTTTTGTGTATACTCGTATTTGAAATAAGATTAGAAATTTAAACAAACCTTTTTACAGTCCGTTCAACCGATTTTGACTTCTATACCGTAGGCATAAGGATGGCATTAAAAGCAAAAAACGTTACACAATACAAACTGTCTACTACAGCTGCCATTTATCATGCCACCAACGCAATAGAAGTCAAAATCAGTTGAACGCTCTGTAAAAAAGGCTTATTTAAATGTCTAATCTTATTTCAAATGGAGTATACATTAGTTAAACTTACGTGACCTGCCTCTAAGTTTCAAATTATGTTCAAAATTATCGATACGTTTGATTATTTTACTATAAATAAAATCAACAGCATCAGACGCGTAAATATAGTCTAAATGAGTGAAATCTTCTAAAAAGATTAACCCATTCACATTCGGAAGATGACGTTTTAGTGTTAAAACGTCATGTGGATCTGACAGCCAGTCTTTAGGACTATAGAATAACACCACAGGAACTGTCACTTTACTTAAATCATAGTCAGGCGGTGTATTCTGTCCATATGTGATCATATTCCCTTTGTAGCCAAAGTCGTACCGACAGAACCGTTGTGTCTCGACCAACTGTCCGTAATGAACGAACTGTAAAATAGACGCACCCGTAGGCCAGTGACCTAATATAACAGATATAAACGTTTTGTTCACTTTAGCCTCATATCCAGATAGCAAGAACAAAATATTATCACAATTTCCTGGCATAACACTACATACGAAAGATGATATTTTTTTAACCAAGTCCATTCCTGTTGCATAAGTATTAAAATCCGACAATATGAAGCCCAGTATGCTGTGAGCCGGTGAAAACATTCTCACTATCGGACTTTTGACGTGGGCCATCCAAGCCACGGGCGCTAGGGAAAACATAATTTTTATTTTGTTGTTGTATTCGGGCTTCATTGAACACAGAACGTAGCCGACTGTAGTGCCTTGTGAATGTCCTATGTAGTACAGAGTATCGTGTCCTGTCTGTTGAAGGATGTAGTCAATCATCGCGGGCAGGTCGTATAGCGCGATCTCTTCCCACGAGAACTCCCAGTACCTTGTCATGGTGTAGTTAAGAGAGGTGTGCATGTGGGCGTGTTTGTTGCCTCTAGAGTTGCCCATCCAAACATCGAATCCCTTGTCCGCTAGCACATACCCCAGAGCTTTATTAGGTCCCATTAACAACCAACTGATTGAGCTTTCTAGAATACCATGCATTAGAAACACGACCGGTCTCTTTCTTCCATCTTGATGGTTTGTAATTCTATGAATGTTTAAGATGTATCCGTCTTGCGTCTTCACCGTGTGTTCTTCTAGAGGATATTGATATTTTTGCGCCAGTTGCGTGATATTCAGACGAGCGTCCTCAGGAACGTATGTCTCATGTGTGATATCGATGATATTCTCCAGAAAGCCCCACAAACTTCGATCATCGACGGCCACGGTTATACTGCAGATCAACAGAAGAAAATAAATGTACATTTTATCAATTCCCTGGCGAGTGCCGCGCGGTCTGTATGAGAAACAATGCGTTCTGCTATATATAAATACATTGTTCGAAACCCTGTGTTATTGAACTTCACCCCATTGTTAATTGCTATTAAACTTGACACGGTTTTTATTTAGGTTTGTGGTTCGCATCAGCTTCTTAATTAACTCTCGGTATGCGCTCGACGCATAGTTTTCAAAATGCACCCAGTATTTATACAATTTTCTAATATTTTCATTTCCGTTAAATAGAAAATTAATTGATTTCCTGAATTGTATGTTGTTATTAGGGATTAGAAACGGTAATCCAAAAACATGGCAGGCATTCTCATAAAAGAAATTCATGTGGAAAACTTCACGAAATTACAATATCGTTTTCAAACGGTTTTGAAACACCAAAGATTAAACAGAGCTAAAGGTACAGTCAAACCAACGCGTTCCACTTGCGTCCGCGATAGAATTTAAATCTGCGTTCATTGAATTTCGTTGTGCAACAAGGGACGCGTTTAAACCAGAGACAAACACCTTTATTCATAAACGTTGCTTAAAGTTAAGTAATGATTAGCGACTGTTTAACCAAACATTTTTGACGTTTGAACGTCACTTAACTTTAATCATCGTTTATGAATAAACCCCCAAGTTCATAACAAAACATCTGAACGCCACCGCGGACGCATATTGAACAAGTTGGTATGGCCGTACCTTAATACGCTAGTACGTGCTTATCTGAACAATTGAATGGTGGTGTACTACTCAAATTGTTACACGTAGGTACTGATAAAATATGTAACACTCTCATTAGGACTCCTCATTGCCTTGGTTCTTTTTCTAAGAGTGCAGATAAGAAGTTTGATTTCGTCACTCTTTTTCTTTGTCACTCTAGCATATTGCAAGTTGTCGTCTTGATTTATAAGATCTTTTATTGGGCTTATGATTTATACCAACCCTATTGCACTGTGATTTTGAAATAAGAGGTAAAATTAACTGTGACTGGACTGTAAGTCTTCTTTACACTGAAAAAATACTTTAATGCCACGTCACTTCCACATATATTACGCATTACTGATTAGTGACTTCAGTGGGTCTACCACGTACATACAAGTAAACGTAACATAAATTCGAAAGATTTTAAAATTCGACATACAAACCGGGCGAATTGACATGACGCCTGCCTCGGAACCAGATGATGCCCGCGCGGCGCCGCGCCGTTGCCGTGCGGATAGCGGGGACAGTTACAAACGTCATTCGAGCCAAGTGTCATGGTAATTCGCCCGGCTTGTACTCGTTTCGCACGTAATATTTACTTATTTTTAAGACTTTATTCATATCTATGGGTGATACTAATTTGATATTCGCAAAAAAATAAGAAATACTGAGAACCTCCTCCTTTTTTTAAAGTCAGTTAAAATTGTTACAGGATAGTTGTATTTTCCATTTAAAAAACGTTTTTACGTCGCCCGTTCATGGCAGGACCTCTGAATTTTGGCGTTACGTACAAACATTTTATACAGCACTAGCTTCGTATGTCGATAAAAAGTAGCCTATGTCCTTCCCCAAGCCATTTCCATCTATCTCCTTGCCAAATTTTGTTGAAATCCGTCCAGTGATTTATGCGTGAAAAGGTAAAATACAGACAGACAGAGTTACTTTCGAATTTATGATATTGGTATGGATCTACACCTACTTTTTTTATATTAACCCACAGAGGTGAAAAAATCCGCGAGCTTATCGAGACATTAGAACACAGAAAGTTAGAAGCCATCCAGTTTACGTTCAAACAAGTATGCAAGAACTTCACGGAGGTGTTCAAGAAACTGGTACCACAAGGCAGAGGTAGTCTCATCATGAGGGTCAACACTGATGATGGACAGGAACCAACCACCGAAGTAAGTCTAGAATTTTGCCGCCTGCTTGTCTGCCGGCAAGCAGCATGCTAGCGTTCCACTTTGAAGGTGTAACAAGCAGTGGTGGCCCAGTGGAAACGGTCGCGAGTTTCGAGTTGTAGTTTGTAGATTCGTTTTGTAAATAATTTCAACACCACTGCTCTCAAAACGGTGAAGGGAAACATCGTGAGGAAACCGGCATGTCTAAATTATAGGTTTATTGTGGTTGTTGCCTTGTGTGAGAAGTTTTAGCTTTGTCTATAGATGGGGTGTATTAGCGGATTGGGAGGGAATTACATTGTAATGTTCAGTTTGAATAAGACTCCAAATGGATGGATAAATGGATTTAGCCATTAGACGAGAAACTAATGGGAACTCTCGATCATAATATTTGTATAGATCGTAAAATCTTAAATCGCTATAAAACCTTGCAGCTCGTAACTAATATGTTTTTACAGAATTATAATCATTAAAATCATCAATACATCTGTAACTTGAAATTAACCCTATTGAATGACTATCATGCAATCATGATATTTGAGGCCAATTCTAACTTAGAAAAGAAAAAAAAAATGGTTTGTTGTCCAGGTAATACAGTCAGCAGGTTTACAGGTAATACAATATTACCTACTTAGAGAGTCGTATTGTTGATTCTAATGTTTACAATTCTGTAAATAAATATTTGTTACGATCGCGAATCATATTTGATCACCATGCAACCTCACACTGACCTGCAAATTGCAAAAACGTAAGAATATTTTAATTTTCTTGGGCTACCTTATCGCGTCGTCCCCCTTAACCGTTAATTTCTCTGACTTTTTTAAATTGTTATATTTTTATTTGTAATTATTTAAAAAAGCATACTGTATACCACCTAACTTATATTCCACACTAGCTGCGCCCCGCGGTTTCATCCGCATAAGTCTCGATCCCGTACGAATATCGGGATAAAAAGTATATTATGTCCTATTTCCAGGCCATGGTCTACCCATGTGCCAAATTTCATCCAAATCCGTTGAGCCGTTTTAGCGTGAAAGCGTAACTTTCGCATTTATCATATTATAGTTAGAATAAATAATATTAAATAGGATTTTGTATCTAAAAGTTACTAATCAGTTTTTATTTGCAGCGTGCGAAAGCAGATCCGTTCACGGGCGTGGGCATCAAAGTATCGTTCACTGGTGGCGAGGGCGATATGAGAGAGATGAACCAGTTGTCTGGTGGTCAGAAGTCACTCGTCGCTCTAGCGCTTATCTTCGCCATACAGAAGTGCGACCCCGCACCTTTCTACTTGTTTGACGAAATTGATCAAGTGAGTTGCACTTAGGTTATTTACAAACACAGTTAGTATTGAAGATGGAACATTATTAATTACAAATCATTATTTTATTATTGTTGGTGACATTTCTAAGGGCACTTTGATACGTCGTATATTCTAAAATATCTGCCTCATCCTGTTTAAAAGAAAAACCTTTACCTAAAGTTAGAATGGACCGACATCCATCCCATGGAAAGTAGTACCATTGACAGGCTATGTTCATAGGATTAGTAGTTAATAAATAGGTTTTTAATTATAACTTTTTTCACAGGCCCTAGACGCACAGCATCGTAAAGCGATTGCAAACATGATTCACGAGTTGTCCACCTCAGCTCAGTTTATCACAACGACCTTCAGACCGGAGTTATTAGAACACGCTCACAAATTCTACGGCGTCAAGTTCAGGAACAAAGTATCCCACGTTGAATGCGTCACTCAAGAAGAGGCCAGAGACTTCGTCGAAGATAGCGCCACACATGCTTAGAGCACCTTTTCATATGGACTAAGTCCGTCGCAAAAGGAGATGTTTTGAAAAAAAATTGAAGTGGACTGAGCAAAAATCTGTTACTTAATCAGCACTACAGTGTGCATGATTTTATAGTACATAATGAAGTATAGAAAACTGTACCGAATGTGAAATTTTGGATGATTGCATTCCACAATAATGAAGCCGCTATTTTCAAACGCGGGCGTTTTATAACTTTGATAATGAGTTAAGATTTACCTACCGTGCCTAATGTTTCACTTGCACTCTGCCTCAGAGAAAATGTTGTATTTGCAAAGATAGATTAATAATAATTGGATGTTAATTGATGTCACTGTAATTTTTTTTTTCTTAGTTCTCTGGTCTGCTCCATACACTAATTTATAAAAGAGAGAAATATGGCCTTATAAATGCAATAAGTTGAAAATTGATTAATTTTCATTTTTAAATGCGACTCAGATGCTTAAGTAGAACCACAGACTAGCGAGAGAACGCGTACCTGACACTTGAACATGGTTATTATTACTAAATATTATAAATACGTTTTTATAAATTAAACAGGCATCAGGAACGCATTTTATCGGCGGACGCACGTTAGTTTATATCAAATTTATTTTTAAATATTTTTTTAGGTAGGTTAGGTTAGTTTCATTTATTTTCTAATAACATTGTGTTAATTCAATTTTGCGACAACTGAACTTAATTTTGGCTAATGCTTATCTTTCTGGCGGATAAAACAGGAACGAGACTGAAGTAAAGCTGATGAGCTCATCAGAGGGTAAATATTTGCATGTATATATTATACATTGTAACAGCGAATCAATTTTCACGCCTCCCCCTTAAGACCTAGGCCAAATATTTATTGATATTCGGATTGCTCATGACTTATAGAGGTGCCATAAACAATATGAATTAAAAATCTTAAAAAAATTGACAGATCCCCGAAATTTTGCGGATATTCTGTTTTTGGACATAACATCAACATGGCCGACTATAAACAAAACTTTAAGACGTAAAACGTCGATGCTCTTTTCTCGTTCGTTGTATCTGTTTGTAAAAGA
Organism: Lithophane leautieri; assembly: GCA_949152455.1. Lineage (NCBI taxonomy): Eukaryota > Metazoa > Arthropoda > Insecta > Lepidoptera > Noctuidae > Lithophane > Lithophane leautieri. The sequence continues at coordinate 5,065,108 of OX424469.1, read as the reverse complement.
TACCCAACACAATACCCTGTTTTAGTTAAATTGGTAAGAGTATTTTAGCACCCGTTGTTTTTACTTCGACAGTAGATTAGTTTTTTCTCAGCATTGATATGAAGGTACTGTTACATAATTATTAATGTTTTCCGATATGCTGAGTGATTTTAAGGACTAGTAATATTATTAAAAGTAATATTATTTTGATAAATTCGTCTTATTTGACATCCCACCCAGGTTTTTTGTATCTGCAATCCGTTTCTTTACCGTTTTCACATGTAAATTGCACCCGTGCGAAGCCGGGGAGGGATGCTAGTACTTATTTTGAGTGACTTTATATCCGCCATGTCTTATACTTATGATAAGAGAAGTAGGAGATTTATAATTATATTTTCGAGGCATGGTTAAAAATAATAAGAAAAAAAAAAAGAACCATCTTCAGTAATACCTTTTTTATTTTATAAGTTTATCATCGATCACGCGTATTGTCTTTGAAAATAAACGATTGGTTTATGCTTTTACACTAAGTATATGTTTATACAATAGTTTATGAGAAGAAGCATTACCCATTAGTAATGCTTCTACTGTACAATTTGATAAACAAACTTTAAAACTGCAAACAAAATTCAAATTTTTAAATGCTTATTGCAATTTAAGTACCTAACACGGATTAAAAAATTATAAATGTAATGTAATTAAAAAAAACCTTTATTCAAATACTGACATATTAGCAATACAATTTTATATTACACTCTCGGACTCCTAAGTCGAGTTATTGTTTTCATGTAAGATTTAAAGGCCTAAAAAGATCAAAATAATGATGAGTCAAAGAATAAGTTTTTATGCAGTTTGGACTTTGAAGCCGACATATTGGCCATCATTTTGGTTTCATAATTTTTCTGAATTTAAAAACTTCTATTCCAAAAAAGTGCAGAGTGATTCGATTTAAGCATTATAAACTTGTATTTCAGATCTAAAGATTGAAATACATATTAGGTAGGTTAAGTTACATACATGATAATATGTATTCAGATGCATTGCAAACCTACTTTATCTACCGAAATACGCTTCATGGAAAATTAAGTACATTTTATAACTGTATCTTAACATTATTTGGCGAAATCTTTTGATTTTAATAACGTCGAAAGTCGTACATAGCCTATAATATAATATCGTGTATTTATGGGAACCATCATGTTTTAAAATAATTAGATCGTTTACATAATGGTTTAGTCCTTTTCAGTATCTACTAATTAATAAGGATCATTCCAGAGTTTCGCAAGTTTTCGCTTTAGGCTCGGGGGTATACATTGTACATTCAATTTTACAAGTGAAGACCTTAGTATATTTTATAATTAAGAATAATACATACAATGTAAATCGATAAGGGGGATACTAAGCCGAAAGAGTGATCAATGTCTTTTCGAGATATTTGTAGTCTTAGTTTTAGAGAAACCGGTTTTCAAAGATAACGTGTAAACAAAACGGCCCCTGTCCCTTGCAGCGTGGCATCCCAATCTAGCCTTGCAGCGTGACAGGGCATCCCAATCTTAGCCTTGCAGCGTGACAGGGCATCCCAATCTAGCCTTGCAGCGTGACAGGCATCCCAGTCTAGCCTTGCAGCGTGACAGGGGCATACAGGGCATCCCAATCTAGCCTTGCAGCGTGACAGGGCATCCCAATCTTAGCCTTGCAGCGTGACAGGCATCCCAATCTAGCCTTGCAGCGTGACAGGGGCATCCCAATCTAGCATTGCAGCGTGACAGGGCATCCCAATCTTAGCCTTGCAGCGTGACAGGGTCATACAGGGCATCCCAATCTAGCCTTGCAGCGTGACAGGGCATCCCAATCTTAGCCTTGCAGCGTGACAGGGGCATACAGGGCATCCCAATCTAGCCTTGCAGCGTGACAGGGCATCCCAATCTTAGCCTTGCAGCGTGACAGGGCATCTCAATCTAGCCTTGCAGCGTGACAGGGCATCCCAATCTAGCCTTGCAGCGTGGCAGGGCATCCCAATCTTAGCCTTGCAGCGTGACAGGGGCATACAGGGCATCCCAATCTAGCCTTGCAGCGTGACAGGGGCATACAGGGCATCCCAATCTAGCCTTGCAGCGTGACAGGGCATCCCAATCTTAGCCTTGCAGCGTGACAGGGCATCCCAATCTAGCCTTGCAGCGTGACAGGCATCCCAATCTAGCCTTGCAGCGTGACAGGGGCATACAGGGCATCCCAATCTAGCCTTGCAGCGTGACAGGGGCATCCCAATCTAGCATTGCAGCGTGACAGGGCATCCCAATCTTAGCCTTGCAGCGTGACAGGGTCAACAGGGCATCCCAATCTAGCCTTGCAGCGTGACAGGGCATCCCAATCTTAGCCTTGCAGCGTGACAGGGGCATACAGGGCATCCCAATCCTAGCCTTGCAGCGTGACAAGGCATCCCAATCTTAGCCTTGCAGCGTGACAGGGCATCTCAATCTAGCCTTGCAGCGTGACAGGGCATCCCAATCTAGCCTTGCAGCGTGACAGGGCATCCCAATCTTAGCCTTGCAGCGTGACAGGGGCATACAGGGCATCCCAATCTTAGCCTTGCAGCGTGACAGGGGCATACAGGGCATCCCAATCTAGCCTTGCAGCGTGACAGGGGCATACAGGGCATCCCAATCTAGCCTTGCAGCGTGACAGGGCATCCCAATCTAGCCTTGCAGCGTGACAGGGGCATACAGGGCATCCCAATCTAGCCTTGCAGCGTGACAGGGGCATACAGGGCATCCCAATCTTAGCCTTGCAGCGTGACAGGGGCATACAGGGCATCCCAATCTAGCCTTGCAGCGTGACAGGGGCATACAGGGCATCCCAATCTAGCCTTGCAGCGTGACAGGGGCATACAGGGCATCCCAATCTAGCCTTGCAGCGTGACAGGGGCATACAGGGCATCCCAATCTAGCCTTGCAGCGTGACAGGGCATCCCAATCTAGCCTTGCAGCGTGACAGGGGCATACAGGGCATCCCAATCTAGCCTTGCAGCGTGACAGGGGCATACAGGGCATCCCAATCTTAGCCTTGCAGCGTGACAGGGGCATACAGGGCATCCCAATCTAGCCTTGCAGCGTGACAGGGGCATACAGGGCATCCCAATCTAGCCTTGCAGCGTGACAGGGCATCCCAATCTAGCCTTGCAGCGTGACAGGGGCATACAGGGCATCCCAATCTTAGCCTTGCAGCGTGACAGGGGCATACAGGGCATCCCAATCTAGCCTTGCAGCGTGACAGGGGCATACAGGGCATCCCAATCTAGCCTTGCAGCGTGACAGGGCATCCCAATCTTAGCCTTGCAGCGTGAAAGGGGCATACAGGGCATCCCAATCCTAGCCTTGCAGCGTGACAAGGCATCCCAATCTTAGCCTTGCAGCGTGACAGGGCATCCCAATCTAGCCTTGCAGCGTGACAACTGACAAGGCATCAACAACTCGATGTAGAGAAATCATCGTTTTGCTGAATTCGAGCCGAGCGTGTTTTAAAACCAAAAACCAAAACAAAATGCTTTCATATTAAAGCAAATATGACAGTATTTATGCATTTTGAGTGCGGTTTTTACGACTTGGAAAAAAAACATCGAGATTTTTTTTATAATAATGTAAGTTTAATATTAACTAATTAGATATATACATAGTCCTTCCCCAATAAATTCTCTATATGATGGTAAACCGCATCAAAACCCGATGCGTACTTTAGAAGAAGACTGCGGTCACACGGTGAGATGAAAAGCGACTTTATAACGAGTTTACAATATGTATGGATGGATTATACCTACCTATTCGGCTGAGCATCCCCTTCTGTTTAATATTGTTACATAAGGGCACACGTGCACCCACTCTTATAAGAAATACATTTACTTACAGTAATTTATTGTAAATCTAAAAAGATATAAAAATCTACTTTGCCATACATACGAAGAATTCATATACTCGTCTCTCGAACTAAGACGGCACAGTCACACACAATAGTCATTAATTTTATTAATACTCGATGTCTTATAGTTAAAAAGTTTATATAATTTTCGTTTTATTATATTCTCAGTGGTAACTTTAATATTGGTAGGACAAATACAAAATTTATTCAATCTCTTCGCTACGACAGCCTGGCGGCGTGACAGAAAATCAGACTGTCGCGCCTGTTAATTTGCAATCATACAATATCTTATGCAGTATGTCACATAGGATGCCTGACTGCCTAGTGCATTCAAAAAGGTGTTGTCTTTATTTTACCCACAAGTTTCACTACAATCCTTCGTAGCAGAAAGATAATATCATAACTACCTACATAAAATTGACCCCGAATCAAAATCACAACACAAAAAACCCAACATTCGGGGAAACGCGTTAAACTTTCAACATTAAAGGAAGATATTTTTGACATTAGACTTAACAAATTACATTATGCGCTATAACCGTCTGAGAGGTACCGCGTACGGCGAGTTCCAGTCTCTCTCGAAGACTTCCTGTAGATCTTTCCTGATGTCTCTCGTGAAATTCTGGAAGATTCCGTCTGTGGTCTGGTCTTGGAACACGAAGGCGACGCCGGCGGTGCTGATGAAGTAGTCACCCGACCAGTTGGACGTACCGATGTACGCGTTGCGATCAGTGACCATGTACTTGTTGTGGTTCACTCGCGCGAACGGGATCTTGTCTTGTTCAGGCGTTGAGGGGACTACGAAGCGTTTCTGTAATTAATGATTATCGGAATATTAAATAAATGACGCAAGCACCTTACTATTTAACAGGTGGTTAAAATTTTAGTGAAATATGTATAATAGAATTGCTATCATCGTGTCGCCAGGAATGAAAACTGGATAATAGGTTCAAACTGTTCTACATAAGCAGTCTAGCCAAAACATAGGTACATAGGTAGATTGTGGATGTCAGTGAACTATGGACAGTTAGCGCCGCTACTTTGCTGTCTATCTCATATTTCAACTACGGCGTGAGCTTTTTTCATGTTATTAGTGTCATATAAAAGAAAGAATTAAGTTTTTATTAACATAGGACAATGCGGCTGCTCATTTTGCACGCAACTACAGCTTTCCAAAGAAAAGTACCTACCGCTTCGGGAATCATCGTCTATCTTCGGAAATACGAAATTGGGATGATGTGATCTGATATAGCGCTGTTACAAGCACGGAAGTACTTGCCTATTTTGTTCACAAAATTATAGATTAACAAAAACTATGCAATTAAAAAAAAATACGAAAAGCCTGAGACCGGAGTAGTAACCCGACGGAGAGAAAACTATTACAAAGTGCGGAGGAACAGAACTTTGAAGCATTGCTCTTGTGGCGGGTTACGGCGCGACATTCGTGCTAATTCGGAAACACGAAGATTATCGAAGCGCATACTTATCTTGGGAAAGCTGTATTTATTATTATTGTTGCGGCGGCCACAGACGATAATGAAGAGACAAGAAACACTTACAACTTGCAAGTCGACCCTCGGGTAAGCCTGCGACAGGTCGGTGAGTGACCTCAAGAAGAAGTCCTCGGAAGGCGCCGAATGCTTCCACCAGCTGATGAGCAGCTTCACCTTCACTTTGTTCTCGAGTGTTGCTTTGCGGATCGCGTCGTCTATCTTGGGCCAGAACCTGCGTAACATAGAACAGAAGTTGATATAATAATTATTATAAGTATAATTTATTCTTAGTTCCTATTACAATTTTTTTTTTTTTTAAGTATGTGCGAATGTAAATATTCTGCAATAGTCTACGAAATTCTAACAATTTAATCATACAACCAAACGTCATCCGGATTGTTTTGAGTATGAAAGTGGATAAAAATGTTATAGGTATGTCCGAAAGAAACGGTGGATTGTGTGAAGGAATGAACAATGATATGGCTAGAAAGGAAGTGATTTCGGCTAATAGATGTTTGGAAGACGACATGCTCGGCCGACATAAAAAAACCGGCCAAGTGCGAAACGGACTCGCGCACGAAGGGTTCCGTACCATTATCAATATAAACGAGCAAAAAAAATCACGTTTGTTGTATGGGAGTACCCTTAAATATTTATTTTATTCTGTTTTTTAGTATTTGTTTTTATAGCGGCAACAGAAATAAATCATACAATCATCTGTGAAAATTTCAACTGTCTATCATGATGGTTCATGAGATACAGCCTGGTGACAGACGGACAGACAGACAGACAGCGGAGTCTTAGTAATAGGGTCCCCTTTTACCCTTTGGGTACGGAACCCTAAAAAAATGGGATAAGGGCAGAAGGATGATCTGGACATTCAAAGCATATATGGTCCAGATCCAAAACTTTCTCAAAAAAAAAAAAAAACATTTATAAATTTTGTCTATCCTGAGCATCGTTGACTGTTACTGGATATATTAAGACTTGAACTGTAATGGTTATGAGTTATGACAAAGGCACTTACGACAATTTATGCGTGAAGGTACACATGGGCTCGTACTCCATGACGGAGATGTACACGAACTGCTCTGCTGACTCTATGATGGAGACGATGGCGTTGGCGTCGTCCGTGCGCCCGCCAGGGCTCAGCGGTGGCGGTGAACTCTGCAGGGAACAGAATTATAGAATTCATTTATTATGAGTTTTAGCACGTCTATTACCTACAACTGACACCTTGCAAAGATCTAATTACCGTACTTGGTGAGGAAAGAATGCTTTCACTGGGAGATATCACATACCTACCTACATATCATCATCTGCCTAGCCTTTTCCCAACTATGTTGAGGTCGGCTTCCAGTCCAACCGGTTGCAGCTGAATACCAGCATTTTACATGGAGCGACTGCCTATCTGACCTCCACAACCCAGTAACTAGGTATTGAGATACCCCTTGGCAAGACTGGTTGTCAGACTTTCGGGCTTCTGACGACTCGTAACGACTGTCAAAGATCCACAAATGACAGCCGGGACCAACTGTTTAACGTGCTTTCCGAGGCACGGAGGAGTCTCGATATGTAAAGATGGTCACCCATCCACGGACCAACCCCGGTAAGCGTAGCTTAACCTGATGAATAGACCCATGCTATTATTACTTAGCCACGAGCTCCTCCAATATACCTACTTACATAATTATGTATTTTTCTCCAATAGGAAGAGGTTAAACGGTGTAAGAGTAGGAAACACCAGCACCAAAACCGAAACCATAGTTTCCCCTTAAAGTGCCGGGTATTCATTATTGATCCACATTACAGTGCCCAACAACACAGGCCGACACGCCTCCCATGATAAACATCGGACATTGGCAGCCCTATTATACACACGCGCTGTTAATCCGTCACACTAATTATACACCACGCATTCCGATATTGGTGGACTCACCAGAATTATAAGGAGCGTAATAAGGAATTTCCGTTAATTCCCCAAGACACGAAAAATTACACCACACTAGTGCTTTCCACCATCATCCACCACCACTTCTCTACGTCCACCCAACCGTCCGCTACAGGAAAATTTGGTGCACCATAAAGCGTAATGACAAGGAGTAGTTAGCTACTTGTCATAAATTTATTTGAGCAGGCCTTCATCGATTGTCAATGGTGACACAAGCTGGTGTTTAATCTAGAAGTGTCATGGGGAGTTTGACGACGAACTCACTATTTGTATCGGCCGTTGGTCAACGAGTTAAGTGCTAAGGAAAGAAAAAAAGTCTGGGTTGCTGTCACCCAACACGGTGTAGAGGACTATTACGAGTATAAGAGCTACTTTTGAACTGCTTCACTAATTCGTAAAATATTAAACTGTATCCGCCAAAACGGACAAATCCCTGATTAATGTAAAATAAAAATCGTTTTATTATTTCACTAGCAGTTCTATTAAATTAAATTTATTTATTTTCTTAGACACCGAATGTTCCATTTATATCAGTTAGTTAGTTAACATTACAACCATCACTTTATAACATTTTGTCCTACTATTTCAAATACTTACGTACCTATTTACTATTATGTTACCTAGTTAAACCTGTCGTCTCAGCAAACAATTCGCATTTAATTTACACAGTGACGTTCATACGTCGCCGTCGACTGAAATACCACTTCCAGTGCGCTCGAGACGAGGGATTGAACAAAACCAATGCCGCTTGAGGTATCATTCTGTTATAGAACCATGCGTCCATCATATCGTTATGGAGAAACATAATTAAGACTATCCACAGTATGGTACCAGCGTCGCATATTAACGCTGCCCCGACTAACGCCACCACGTGGCCAAATTTTCTCTGAGACATGCTTTTCTTGCAACACGACATCACAGATGTAATAACACTTATAAACAAAGCTATCTTAAGCATTAATATTAGATATAAAGGATATAAAGCTAATGTTTCCGCGTCTAATTCATTTAAAAGATAAACGGTTTCGGTAGCGACTAATTTAATTATTTTAATAACGAATGTGAGCCCATACGCGAAGAGCGTTATGATTAGCTTATCATTACTTATTTTCACGTTGTGAAGCAGCACTAGCTTAAAATATGCGAGAAGTGAAGACGCTAGTGACCAACTCATTGCTGTTAGAAATACAATCCCACTGGTCAAAGTTATGAAAACACTGTCTTCATCGTCGTTGTACGGCATGAGAGCTGAAACGATTAAATGCAGTGTTCCCATAGTGATATGCTGCACACTGACGTAGTTGTGAAGTGTTCTCCACCGTGGTAAGACCCACCACGTTGTCCACAGTGCTATTACACTCACTATTGACACTATGAATCCCACTAAATGTAATAGAGAATCTGCTAATGAAATACTTTCTGTGTCCATTTTTATTGTACGATGAATATTGCTTTACATGTTGTTCTGCAACGGGCCCAGTGTGATGTGCTCATTTTAATTACTACATTATTATGCTATGTATTATTAATTATGTTTATTCATAACTTTAACTAATGAAGGGAAAATAAATATGATAAGATTTAAAAATACCTCATTATATACAACCTCATAACAATGTTAATGAAGTTATTTATTAAAAACCGGCCAAGTGCGAGTCAGACTCGCGCATGAAGGTTTCCGTACCATTATCTATAAAAACGGCAAAAAAAAACACGTTTGTTGTATGGAAGCCCGCTCAAATATTTATTTTATTATGTTTTTTAGTATTTGTTGTTACAGCGGCAACAGAAATACATCATCTGTGAAAATTTCAGTCTGGTGTCAGACGGACGGACAGCGGATTCTTAGTAATAGGTTCCCGTTTTAACCTTAGGTACGGAACCCTAAAAATTAACGAATTAGCCAAGTTTCGAGAAGTAAGCAATCCAAGCAACTACCGGGGCTGATCATCAAAATTTAACTGCATTTTTTGGACCGATTATAAGCACTATGCTTGCCTTCTAGGGCCCCGTTGATAAAAACGCCGCCACCAAGTTATTTTCTTCTAGGTAACAACGGGTACTCAATGATTTATCCGTACACGAAAATTGAGATTATTAATTAATCATTACTCAATTTAAAGTTATGTAGGAGCACCATCTTGAAGTACGCAAGAAGTGACGATGACAACGACCAAGTTATTACCACGAGTGATCTGCATTGCTATTCTGTAACCATCTCACCGTGAAAACTTAGGTGAAGTGAGCGTGGAGTGAGCTGTCATTGTCATCGATACCTACTGATGCTAAGGCAGTGACAGTTCACTCCAAGCTCACTTCACCTACGTTTTCACGGTGAGATTTTTACAGAATAGCACAACAGGACAGATATTATTAATACGTATTTTAAACTAACATGTTCTATTAAGGCGAAGGCTTCAGGGTAGTTCATATAAATATAAGTGAAATCCGTGCAGCCGTTTTAGCGTGAAAGCGGTAACAAACAAACTCACTTTTGCATTTATAATATTAGTTAGGATTAAATAACCTACTATAGTTTAGATTTGATTATAGCAACCTAATTAAAACAATCATTCATTATTATTACTTTTTGGGTTTTTACTGAAAACAGTTAGGTAACTACCGACTTTGCACATAATATTATTTATATTTTTTAGATATTCATGGTTGAAATTTAAAATGGAGGATTATTATCTGGATATTTCACCAGTACTATCAATGCTTGCACCTTCAGTTTCTGTATTGTGTGTCATGCATTGTGGACTACTTGGAATATCTTGCCATGTTGGCGAACTCTTCAGAATTACATCAGTGTGAACCAGATTACCGCGGGTGCCCTACAGTTGTGCTGTCCTTGGCTTCTCTTAAGGGGGATGCGCTAAGGTAGCCCGCGAAATTAAATTTTCTTACATTTTTTGCAATTTGCAGGTCAGTGTCAGGTTGTACGTTTGTATCGTAACAAATATGGCTTTACAGAATTATAATCATTAGAATCAGCATTACAGTTCCTTTATTCCTTAGGTTCAGGTATCCCCTGTGATGACAGGACACTGATACTCACAATGACATAATCATTGTGATGATGTACCTAACATTGGAAAATCGATGTAGCATCGAGAAAACCCAAAACTAACCGCTTTCAAAACAAAATCCCGTGCACAAGATGACCACATCTGATACCGCCCAGGTTCTATGGCGGTCAAGCACTGCAAGCAAGAATAGTCCTTATAGTGGCTAGTTATGGTTTTCTGCGATAGTACCCATATAAACATTGATTTGATTTTAAATTAAACTGAATATTACGGTGGTGTGTCTTTTCAATGAATTCGATTAAGAATGATTATAGGCGACAATAAACTATACCTGCCCAGATCTTCGCCAGTTGTTGACACACTAGGAGCCGTGTTCACACCATATGCATAATTAGCTGCCGATTATGAGCCGGTTCACTGTGAGCTCTATTGTGAACATGAAGTTATCTATTATTACTTTGATATTCAGTTCGGTATGATCGATAACTAGAATAATTATGGGAAAAAAATAGTAAACTGCGAACGCAACGCTCGTTCGTATATAGTTGGCGGCTGACAAAACGTTTGGTGTGAACGCGGCCTAAGTCGTTAAATGAAAGGGTGTAGGTATTTTAAAGCGGTAGTCTGCTGCTTCGTCATATGTGGCTTATTCCTACAATTTTCTCGAAGTCAGACGAGATAGTAGGTACCTTTGTTGAAACTTGGTGCTCACCGGACGTGCTTTTCTCGGCTACTAAGAAACCTACGAGTAACTTAATTGCTGTATTGCTGGTTCTAATAATTATAATTCTGTAAATCCATATGTGTTACGGCCGCGTATCATATTTAAATCAACACAAAACCTAATACTGACCTGCAAATTGCAAAAAACGTAACAAAGTTTGAATTTCGTGGGCTACCTTGACGCATCCCCCTTAACTAAGTTCCGGCGCTGAGCCAAGGGTTGAAATTCCAACAGCGCGCTTAAATTTAAGCATTAATTTAGGTGTCGCCTAGTGCTAGTGAAAACGGCATAATTTTCATTACTGTATCCGTATAATTTTATGCAAAGGAAAAGACAGCGATGGGCAGCCTTCGCTGTCTTTAACTCCACTTAACAAATGCGTTGATAACCACTATCTCTAGTTGGTGAACTTTTATAGGTTGGTACAATTAATTGATATGACACTCGTGGGCTGCAGCTGAAAATCAGCGTCAGATGGTGACCTTTTTTTTTTTTTTTCCTTTTTTTTTTTTTTGAGGGTGGTAAATCATCCAATGACTTCTCCCGCTCTGGGCGGAGCGGAAGGGCGTGTCAGACTTTTACTGGCTAAAACCCACCCGTGTTCCTTCATTTGCCTGTTGCCAAGGTCCCGGTATCCCTTTCGGACTTTCCCGCAACCCTGGTAGGTCAGATGATGACCTTGTGTTGTCATTTGACATTATGCTGAGCTGAAGCCCTTTTGGCATTAAAAGCATTGTTTTTTTTGTTATTACTTACAGTTTTAAGGTTTTTCTTTTGCTTAATGCCAATAAACGCATTTTTCTTTCTTTCTTTCTAATTGATGGTGATAGGTACGATATTGTTGCGATTACATTAAACCAAGCGGTGTAATAGCAACGTTAAATGTCGACCGCTTCTTTCTTTCTTTTTCGTGTGGCTAGTGACTAACCTGTGCCCTGTTCATAAAAACATACAAGCATTGTATTGCAGTCAATTTTCCTGTAAAAAAAATCATTATTATAAAAAAAACTACACGTGTAAATTACATGTTACATTAAGTGTCTTTATTTAGATCACAAGTACTTATATTTTTACACTTTTATTCGTGATTTTGTTTAACAAAGTTTGTAAGTTACGACTTGTAGAAAATCATAGCAAATACTGAGTGTCCGGCGACTCTCTATTCCGTCTTACAAGTTTACAAGTGTCGTGCTTAGTACCGCAATCAATTTGAAATTCAATTTTCTTTTTTTAAATGTGATCAAAAGAGAGAGGTGACCTGATACCCGTGTCCCAACAGTGGGAACATTAAAGCTGATTATGAATATGGAGATGAGCCATGAATTTAATGAAAAATTAACATTCTAGGTAACTTGTGAACGTGTAGACTTGTAACTTTTGATAAACAGGGCACTGGTGTCACAGTTTTTATGCCGCCCATAGGCGACTTCAAACGCTGGGTCGCGTAAACATCCATTAAACGAACCCTATTGCAGACTGTGTGTGTACACAAAGCTAGGTACAAAAAAATCACCGCTTTCCACCAACACACGGACGCTGAGTCAGTTCGAGCAAGGTTACCGGATGGCACCCATAGTTCAATGTAGGCGACTTTCAACTTGGTTTTATCAAGTAGGTAATTACGCTCAGGTTATTAATGTCGAACCAGACTGACTCACGTACAAACAAAATATCCATTCCGCTAGCCCTTGTATCGTAATTACACCTGCGTGCAAGAAGAGTCAAGTATATAAAGAAAATTCGCCGCATTTTTTTTCAATCGGGAATTTTACCGGTTTATTACATTGGGCGCGGGCGGCTGCCATCTAGCAGGTGTCTACAAGTCATAACATATTATATGACCTCTGCAGAAAATTTGCAAATTTATAATGAAATTGGGGTAATTTTGGTACTAAAAAGGTGAATTTCAAACTGCAATAACTTTTTCTTTTCATTAAATAAATTATTTCTTTTTTTGGTAATGTTATTTCAGTTCCTATGTGCCCCTTTCGGATCGGACAGGGTTTTTGTTACATGTTGTATATTGTACACTCAATAATTAAGGGGCTCGTGGCTAAATGATAACAGCCGCACGGGTCGATCGAAGATTAAGCCACGCTTGCCGCTGTCCGTTCGTGGATGTGTGACCATCCATTACATACCCTTCCGTCCGAAGCCCCAAAGTCTGACAACCAGTCGTTCCAAGGGGTATCATGTTACCCAGTAACTGGGTTGTGGAGGTCAAATAGGCAATCGCTCTACATAAAATACTGGTATTGTGCTGCATCCAGTTAGACTGAACGCCGACCCCAACATGTTGGTAAAAGGCTAGGCAGATTGTGACTGTACACTCAATCATTAAAATCAAGAGAGAGATTGCATGGCCAGTATGTTCACCTTTACCACAAGCTTGAAATATCTGACCTTTTCCATTTGCAAACATTTAGCGCAGCTAATTGTAATGGAGCTAGGTCGAACTGTATAAACAAAAGATCCATTTACCGAGCCCTTTAGTCTGTTCCGACCTGGATACCGGAGGAAGCAGCGATTTCCACCACTATACTTTAACAGCGCATCAAGGTTACCGGATGGTGGCTATAAAAACCTTAAATGGAATAGCCAGACCACTCGCCATATTGCCAATTTAAAACGTTCCAACGCCATTCTGTCTAGCTTTAACGACAGATAAAATGTTACGATCTTTTTGAACATACATACTACAATTTTATTGGTCATATGCGACGTTCTAAAAGATGCCTAAAAGCCAGTATCGCAATTATCATTACATGGAACGTCGTTATACAATAATTTCAAGACCACGCCATTTTGTGATTAGGTCAGATCTGATATCGAAACTCGACGCTGCGTTTAAAAGTGATTATGACGTTAATTTTAAGGCTACTAACGCATGGCCTCAACGCGCCGAATTATAAATATTTTAGTGGAGTTGTTTCAGATATTCAAATATCGCTTAGACTAGAATACTAGATAAATGGTACCCAAAAGCAATAAAAACATGTTTTTATGGCTGTTGACAACACCGGACACGCGAAAGTATTTACGTTTGTAATAATAATTAACAAACAATCTACTTACAACGAAGCAAAGTAAAACAATAAAACAAGTAAGTATATTGACTGACTCTGTATGATTTCTGATGCAGTTTGACTGTTTAATTAACTTCTTTACTTTAAGAAAAAAAACTTTCTAGCAAATCTAGGATTACGTCCTTTGAAATGTTCTGTAATCCAAACGTCAATTTAGAAGAAAATGTCAAGTATTTTCATTGCGCGCGACGAACCGTACGAGCGGAGGCACTGGAGAAAATTGAAAATCCCTGTTAGCTATAAACGCCCGGCGTGTCAATCAGTACCTATATCACTTATGTACCTATCGAAAGAATGTTATTTGAGTAACCGTTTAATTTAAATTACCTATGATGGATGTTTTGGAGACCTAAGAAAATGTTTGCTCAATAAATTCTTCAATTATTTGAAAGCATACGGTAATGCTACGGCGTAGCGTCTACGAATAGTGTTCGTAGCAGCTACGGATATAATTTACAAGACCAAGACCTACGCCCTTTATTCGAAAAAACTGGATGCGAGACAGTTAGTCCTAGGTAAGTCCAGTGTGAGCACTCTCATACTCCTTACATACATGAAGAATCGGAATCGTTTATGTATTTTCGTACGCGATCGCACTATCGAATTTTGTACAAAAACTTATGTAAATTGAGCGTGGCTTAATATTTGTCTTATTCTTTGTCTTATTTATAGTGTCATGTCATAATCATAGTAATAAACACTTAACATCACGCCTGTAATCCCATCATTACATTTGTTGTGAGATGCGTTGATGGCAGTAGACCCGCCCCCTATCACATGAGACTTAAATATAACCGGTGAAATATGGGTGTACAATAGATACACCTATGCTCACCCTTCGGGGATTACAAGCGTCATATTATGGGGTTAACATATTCGCATAAATAAGGAAATTACTCACAGTAATATACGCGCCGTAGCTATGTTGCGCGTCGGATATGTTCACAGGGTGTTCCATGTTGATGTCTGTGTTGAGCTCGGCTGGCCAGCTGTCTGGTACCACCGCGTCTGGAGTACCCAGGCTCCAGTATACCTATGTAGAATAAAAATATAGTAATTCATCTGCTGCAAAAGTATTGGATTAAATTGTCAACAAACCCTATTCAGAAGGGAATAAGTAATATTATATTCCTCTGTATTTGGAAGGTTTGTTTGAATAACATTATTTAAATTGTAATAAATTGAGAAATCATTTATGAAAATTGAGGTTACAAAATTAACCTCAACTGTCAGATGAAAAACTTCTCTAAAGTTCTCAATTTGTAAATGGCAATTCCCTTATTCTAAGTGGCACTACAATTTGGCATCCACGGGTACGTTTTTTTATTCGATTTGTTTACATTTTCTTCACATACTTTCGTAACCGACTATAAAGTTATTCATGTAAATAAGATTCGAAATACTGATGAGACTATAGCCATTAAAGATATCAGTCAGACAGGGTATGGTCAGGAACAGGATATAATAATGTCTATTTCTTGTAACGAAGATATCGTGGGAGGCTTTATAAACTTGTATTACTACTTATAATAATACCCATCGAAATAAAATATGAGTAGGTATATTTAAACTTATCCAGAACATTGTAACTATAGTTACAATCTGTACCTCAAAATACCGTCCTAAACAATACCTAAATAGAAATACCTACTGATAGGCAAAATGTATATACCTAGATATCAATCCACAGCGAACGTATTCAATTAAACGGAAAGCCAAATCTCACAACTTGTAACTGTTCACCAGATAAAGCAACAATAGCGTTCCTTTAGCATCTCAAGTTAAAGACGTGGCCTTCTGACGACCTTACAAACTTTAACCTGTCCATTAATTGTTCAGCTTCGACACAGAACATCGTAAATTTGTGACGGCGGTCGTGGGCGTGCTACCCCGTGCCAGCCGGTATTTAGCGGACAACTTTGACAATTTACTTGATTGCAACTTTCTTAGCTTCGCGGAACGATCTGTTAGTTTCTTAAGTCCTGATTAAGACGCTATCCAGCGATGACATCTTTGGCGTCTCCTTTTACAATAAATAGCTGAACAAGTGTGTTTATGCACGAGAAAATGTAATTAAAGATGAAAAGGTTATCATCGACCTTGCCTTTTTCCAAACTACATTGGGATCGGCTTGGCTTCGTATTTTACATGGAGCGACTGCCTATCTCACTTTCACAACCCAGTTACTAGAAGATGAAAGAGTGAAAAGATTTAATTTTATAGAAGTTTCGGAAGAGACATAGTTACATCGAAGCTTAAAGGCTCTTACATACTGGCGCAGCTTGTCGCGCGACGCGAATTTTAACAAAACAATTTCTGAGAAAACTTGACGGGGAACAATGCGGCGACGACGCGTCGCGCGACAAATCGCGCTAGTATGTAAGAGCCTTTAAATAATTGATTTCAAGAAACAAGGAATATTAGGTATATATCGGCGACAACCCAAACCGTTGCCCTTTAAAGCCTCGTGCCAACTGGCGCGATATCGCGCCTGTTTGTGCGAGCCTTAAAACGTTACCGGTACGAATCGGTGCCTGTCACCTCTAGCAGCAGGAAGCCGTTTGTTGTCACAAGCTGTATTATTTAATTACATTGTATCTATGAATATCGATCTTATTATACAAGGCAAGCGTTCTATATTTAATTAAACGACATGCATTAGGTGCACTAAATATACCGTGGCGGACCAAGGTCTGTCCTCGCGCTTGGCAGTGACACCCTGTTGTGGTAGGTTATATTGTACTTTCACGGTCGAATACGATAATGGCTTTATTCATTTCCGTATTTAAATTTATGTGGCATGGTAAGAAATTTGAAGGAAAATGAAAGCAACATTTAAAACCTTGTCCACATTCGTATTGGCACAATGAGGCCAAGGTCTCCGCACAAAAACTGAAGTCCGTTCAGGTGACAAGTATTGTTTTCTTGTATGTACATTGCCGTTTTCAAAGTTTTCCTATTGAGTAAATTCGTATACCTAGGTATTGAGGATGTGATATTTAAATTCGGTAGGAGCTGAACAGTTCGGTTATTCTAACGATTTGAACGCTAAGGACGAGGTATAATAGTCTCGCATGGAAAAATTGCTCATACGATCAAGACACATGACGGTTTTCTGAATTGACGTTCACTAGGTGGCAGCACTGAGACGTCAGATATAAACAAGACACCACAGACAGACCAATTAAAAATCCGGAGTCACACGTAATTTGTTCGATTTATGCCCTAACACGTGTGACTGCGTTGACGTTTTAATATTCATTGTCAAATGGAAGACCTCTTATCAAATTGGCGCCAACTGGTGGCGTGAATTTTCATGAAAATCCTCATTGTAGTCAGACTTTTTTGCATTTAGAACATGAATTAAGCGTTAATATTCAAGATAAAAATATGAGTAACAGCAATATTTTCTGCTCAAAATAGGTACCTACCACTTTGTAAGGAAAATACTGAATATTTAAAGAGCGAGAGCTACAGTATTTAGCTATGAAATATTAACACGACAAGCTGGCGAGTCGTGGCGCTAATTAAAAGCTCTCGCCTTACGGTCTCTCGGATGAATGCTGCGCACTTTGAAGCGGAATTGTTTATATTTCTTGGACGAAAATAGCTCATAAATATCAAGACTCGTGTAATTAATTTTAGTTATAACACGACTCTAACTCATTTTTCTTTGGTAGAAATGTCAGTTATTCTGTAAAAAAAACTTCTTGTATCCATTGGGAAGTGACGGCTGTTCTTCACATATATATAGTAAATATATCTAGTAAAATGTCAAATAAATCTAATCACATCCCTCTGGAAAACTTAAAGGTGCGTCCAGACAACACGTAGCGAATGTTGCCTCAACCTGTAGCGTGTTTGGCGATCATTTGACATGCAAGTCTTTATACAGTCTGGATGTAACATCAAAGAAAAAACACTTACATCAAAGACTTTCCCCAAGTCAGCTGCGAGGCAGGAACAGTTAAATGCGACTATACCCAGCTCTTTCACCTGAGGACAACAATTTAATTAATATTTGTTTTATTCCATTAGTTACTTATAAATTATATTTTAATATCCTAACTAATATTATAAATGCGAAAGTAAGTTTATTTGTTTGTTACGCTTTCACGTTAAAACGAGATAATGGATCTAGATGAAATATGGCACATGGGTAGACCATAGCCTGGAATAGGGCATAGGCTACTTTTAATCCCGATATTCCCACGGGATCGAGACTTACGCGGGTGAAACTGCGGGGCGCAGCTAGTATTAGAATAAAAAATATAAAAACATTTAAAAATATAGTAGCCCACCGTTATTGGGAACAGTATTTATTTATATTATCGAGATATTGGGCTATTTCAATGTGATTGATGTTTCGGTAGACATGATGATGATGAAGTATCGAGATATTTATGGCATATATTCATCATTTTATTACAAGTATTATTATATAACCTTTTTTTTTTTTTTCAGTTTGGCAAATCATCAAATGACTTCTCCCGCTCTGGGTGGAGCGGAAGGGCGTGTCAGAATTTTACTGACTAAAACCAACCCGTGTTCCTTCAGTTGCCTGTTGCCAAGGTCCCGGTATCCCTTTCGGACTTTCCCGCAACCCTGGCAGGCATCGGTCCTAGCGGACCCCGCCAATTGTGCTGACATCTCTTTGAGGCGCGCGTGGAACACGACGCGCCATCGACCCGGGCCTGGTCCTTATCGGACAGCGAGCTACCCATTGCTCGCCGTCCGCAAGCCCGCGCCTATGGTGGCCGGGAATCCGCCTGGGATTCCCGACGCCCAGGGCGTCTCCAGCGGCGGCAGATTATTATTTACCCCTATTCTCTTTAAGATAAAAGCCGCGAATGGACTTATCGATTATAAAAGTATAGAATAATCTATACCTACTCAGAGAGACGACAAATACGGAACAAGCATGATATTTTTTTTCTGAAAACTAAAAAAATGCCGTGGTCTAGAGACTAGTAACGTCATGGAAATTAATTGTAAAGCATATTAACTACCAACTTAAATTGGCCGAATATTCAAATCGCAACTGTGTAAAAATGTATAGTCACCTGTGTAAGCGCCCGCCAGTCCATATTGGCACTGCCAATGTAAAAGTGTTTTCTATCTATAATCCAAAACTTCGTGTGCAGTATACCATTCCCTAGTAACTTTGAAAAGTTTAAACTCCGCACCTGGTAAAAGATAAATAAAACATGAATCCTAATTATTATTATTTTTATATAAATATTATAAATGCGAAAGTGAATTTGTCTGTTTATTTGTTTGTTACGCTTTCACGCTAAAACGGCTGAACGGATTTGGATAAAATTTGGCACAGTTGTAGACCATGACCTGGACTAGGACATAGGATACTTTTTATCTCGATATTCCCACGGGATCGAGACTAACGCGGGCGAAACCGCGGGGCGCAGCTAGAAAATGATATATATTAGATTACCTAAGTTATTTTTAAAGATTTGTTTTTTACTTTATCCTGCAGTGAGCACCTTGTTGGTCTAGTGGTTGGGAGGGCTACTGGTGAGCATAAGTTCCTGAGTTCGAGTCCCAGAGTGAAGTATTATCGGGCTTTTCCATAAGGAATTTCTCAGTAGTAGCCTAGAGTTTGAATTTGTGCCCAGGGGGCCTAAACCGGCCACATTAGCAATTCCTCTAAAAGCAGTTCATTTCCTGAATCCCAGCTATCATTAGCAATTCCTCTAATTTGACATAAAAGCAATTCCTAATTTGTGGACCATTTTTCGAATCTCCATAGAAAACTGTCAAACAGATGAATTATTTCGTAATATGAATTACACGCAGATCATATTATTTGTGACATTTTACGATGATTCATAATATTTTCCTATTATGATTCTGCTAAAGTGACCGTTTTAAGCCCCCAGTTGATGGTAATAGGCTCGCCCTAAGCCTAGCCTAGCCTGGCTAGAACTTAGGACTTAAACACAATTGGCGAAATGTGGGTGTAGTATAGGTACACTCTGCCTTACCCTTTGGGGATTACAGGCGTTATGTTATGTCTGCAGTAAAAAATAATGAGTATAAATAAACACTTACATAACAATATTTTTTGCTTACCTGTGCAGCTTTCTTCTTAACTAAATATTCAGTATCTACATTAGGATATTGTTTACTGGGCCAATTTTGAGCAATTTTTAAATCTATATTTCTTTTTGACCCGGCAGCATATAAAGCTTGGAACACTTGCTCTCCCTAAAAATTAAAATAATTACGAATAATTATAGCTCTACAGTCAACCAGATGTCTAAATAAATACTTTATAAATAAAGTTTTGCGTTTAACTGTACAAATCAAACTCTATTATAATCAGTAAAAATTAAAACAATACAAACCTCTATAGAGGAATTATAAGGATATTCTTCATTATATCTAAGAGACCAATAAAACGATGCTATTTCTATACTCGTTTGAGCTTCATCTATCAAGTCTAACCACACATTCTTTGTGGGTAAATGCGTCACGTTTGGCGGGTACATATGACCCTCCGGTATACTTTCAACTAATGATAACCTGGAAAAGAAAAATTGGTCATTAATCACAATACCTAAGAGTCATTCTTGTTCACTCTATCATTATTATAGGAAAACCTGTATTAAGGTTGAGTGACTTTATGCTAACCATATGGGTTATACAAACAAACCAATTTGAACTGTAAATCTCAACAGTAAGGGTTGAAATTTGTTTCGACTGGATCAGCTTTTTCTACCCAAATGTCTATTACTTCAGTATCCAAATAAATGGTTTCAAGGGAATATAATAAATGTTGTTAATTTTTTACACAGAAAAACGTATGAGTTACTAAGTGAAATAGCTATTAATAAGAAGTCTCCGCTAAATGTGGCCACGCTATCTTTACAAACGGAAATTATAGATTGGAACAAGGTCAAAACAGTAATAACTCAGCTCACATACACCAAAAGCTATGCATTGGTTTAACCTACATTAGGGTTTGCTAATAAGCCTGCCCTATTTTTAAAACCTACTCGTAAGTTCAGTGTCCACTGTTTACGTTTACGTTGCTGTAATATACTTAACACAGTAAATCGGGTCAGCCAGAATGCCTATTTAATAAAAATCTATGAGTGGAATGTATTGTGGAAATAAGCAGAAAAATAATTATCTATTTCATTCTATATTCAGTTTCTTCAGAAAATCTGATCAAGTCTCTGATTATTAAAGTCAGAGTAGAGGAAATATTTATAAATAACAAGTCTAGAGTATTTTTTTTTCTAATAGATCAGTAATTATTAGAGTGGAGTTTGTTGCCCTACTTTTTCAAAGATTTTCAAAACACTAGGAAGTGGTGAGCGGGACATTAGATAAAGGATTATCCTCTACCTGGTTTTAATAAATAATTTCTGAAGTTTTTTTTATTTTTTAATAATTTGTATGAGAAGGCTGTTTTCATTTAAAAGCTTTTTCTAAAAGTAGTCATTAAAGTCAATAAGACAATTCATAAAGCAGACAACACTTACCTACACTCATCTGAGCAATGTAAAGAGACGGCAGCAATGGTAGCGTTCATATGCACTATGTTTGGTTGGTCGAGCAGCGGGACTAACACTACCAAAACTATTAGAACTATAACTATGGAGACTGGGATGCAGGATGGACGACACCATATACTGCGTTTTTTTCTTCTGAAAACAAAATGTTACTTACATCATTTTATTCCATTTTTTTATGTAGCATGGGGCATTTGTCAGATAACTTACGAAAATATTTAAAATATTTTTGCTGTTCTCTTTTTTCCAAGTGACTGTAACTTTTGACAAAAGATATGGGATAAATTCAATACAAAAAAAAAATACTGTCAGCGCACCATTGTTTAGTGATTCTGAACTAAAATGACTAATAACAGCCATAGTAGCTAGCCTTAAAGAAGCCTACATCGCATAATATTACCCAAACCACAGCAATGCAGATAAGAGTATAAAATTATACAAGAATTGTGAGAAGCAGGCCAAGTATTGTGAAGTATCAAACAAAGGACCTAATCAATCAAAGAATATATAATTAATAAATGAAAAATTCGAGCAGTTATGTTACTTTTAAATGAAACAAAGAACTAATGCTTACTTGTCATTATAACTATTTCCATTTTCGTCTCGCATCATGAATATTTGTTCCCACTGCTCCAGTTCCTCATCAGACGACGACGCGTTCCCCACACTCCCAGTTTCTAGCACAGTCTACAACAAAACGAAAAATAATAACAAATGAAGATCGTACTTACAGAAAAAATCGCAATACAAAAAACAAGGAATGCTAATTTCAGCCAGTGTCCAGCCCTACAATAATCACGCAATACCCATTACACTGTAATTTGAACATATTTTGACACATAAATTATTTTATCACGCTCACAAAACAGCGAATATTTTAAATTATAAAGTAAACCGACTAACCTTAACATATTCCAACAAGTATTTAACAAAAGAAATTAAGTAGCCCATGATTATTAAATAAATTGATGTCTAATCATAACAAAACTATAGAATTACTAAAACAATTGAGTTGAGGCTGCCCTAAGCACAGAATTAATGTTTTTAAACAAAGAAGAAGAACCTTGTTTGTTGTTTTATTTTTCTGACGTAAGTATTTTTTGACATTGTTGACAATTAATAAGACACCGACGTATCAAGTTACAGTTGCACGTTTTATTTAATCGATCGATTTAAAAAGCGCGTAAGTCGATTATAAGTCTGTTTTTAATTATTTATTTTATCTAATTTAATTTCACTGAACTGATACTGACCATATTATTATTTCTTCACTACGTTATTAAAGCATATAAATGAAATATTATTAAACTAATAGGTTCACTGAGCAATGAATTTATAACGCAATCACTTTGAAAGCAACACGTAGAAAACTGCATTTTTGTGTATCCTGGCGTTCCTTTACAAACCGTGCAGGCGCATTAGTAGCAAAAATATTACTGCAAAGTAGATGACGTCGGCAACCACTGCATTGTACATGTGCATTTTAAATACTAGGTTAGTATAAACCGTAAAACTATTCAGGGCAGAACTGTTTCGAACATTGCTATTACAACGATACTAGATAAATATAATTGTTGTGTAATACTGTAAAATTTTGTTACGTTTAATTGGAGTTTTAAATTTTTCTGTTGAAGGTAGGTATTCGTTTTTTTGCAATATTGAAGTGATTTTTTTTTTAAATTTAGTATTACCTCCAGCTGTTCACAGATCCGGTGCTGTTTTTGTAACTTCACACCGACACCACCACACAACACACACTACAAATTACAGAGCTCAGTGATCGACGATGTTAATAAATAATGTAGGGAAAACATTCAAATATTTTTACCGCCCTGTCGTGTGGCCACGGCAACTCACTAAATTATACTGTGACAAAATATTTTGACCGTGATATAACACAAAACACACATTATACGCGACATTAGCCCGGCTCTACTGAACTAAATTGCAAGAAAATAACAAAGCTTTTACCTTACCTAGCTCAAATGGTAGTACATCGACAGTAAATTTGTTAGGTAGTGTAGTTGTACGAGGTTGTAATAAGATTGAAAGCTTTTGGTGGCACAGGTAGTGACTAAATTGTACCTATGTATGTGATTTCACCCCATGTATTTGAAATTTAGATTTAAAACCAATAATAAAACTAATAGCTTTTATCGACTGTGAAGCATTCTAATCGATGTTTTGCACAGCACTATTATTCCGGTTTCAAATTTCGGTTTAACTCGAAAATACTACTGCAGTGTTTACAGTTTACCAGGAGCGTCACTGCGTTAGGATAGTCCGCGAAATTCAAACTGTCGTTTTTGCAATTTGCAGGTCATTGTAAATCTAAATAATGATTCGCGGCCGTAACAAATATTTATTTATAGAATTATATTCATATACATCATAAATACAACTCTGTATATTCATTTATGTATGTACCCTATTGAATGACTATTTCATGAAATCATGACATAGGCCAATAATTCTAACATAAACCTCCAACTGTCAGTAATGAGCACAGACATACTTACTCTAGGGAGGTAATGAGACACATTAGAATTTTAATCGTTAACGGCCTTCTAAAGTCCAATCAACAGTTGAGCGGATGGAGTTATATTGCTGATACTAATGAATATTCTTGAATATTATAATTATAGATTCTGTAAAGTCAGATTACGAGTACCTACGCTCGTGAATCATAATTTAATGAAGAACAACCTGATACTGACCTGCAAATTGCAAAAAACGTAAGTAAATGTGAATTTCGCGGGCTACCTTAGCACATAATCTCTACGTAGTGATGTCGTTCAAATGATGTTGTAGGGAATATTTTATTTTCTTCTCAAAAACACTTCTAATTTTTTTTCAGTTATTTTGTGTATGGGCTGTGGACTTTGAACGAAGAGCCTAAAGAGCCTTGCCTGCCTGTTTGTTTGATTATTTGATAGGCCGCTTCTTACCATCTAATTATTTTATTAAAGTCTTGTGAAACAAGTTATAATGCCCATCCAATTTGAAACTGTGGTATGTAGGTATGTACCTAAGTACGTACTAACTTATTATCTTTTTTGTAAGAATGACAAAAGTAATAAGTATTATTTAGTCACGGGCGATGGTATTTCAACCGTCCGTGCTTTGTTTCATTATGAAAATTGGTTGCTAACTACAATTTACAAGAACTAACTTTTTTCCGAGGGCTGCACGAAAACAGAACATTAAAATAGGTATAAAAAAAAACTTGTAGACTGGTAAATAGCTTGCATAACAAAAGTCATGCAACGGTAGTGAATTATTATTCCTTGCATTTTTATCAGGTAGTAAAGTACAAACTTTGGCGTTATAGCTATGTACCTACCTACTGCAGTTACCTATTCCTATAGATAGGTACAATAAATTACCTAGGTACTGTCGAACACGCTATTTGGTATACAGGCAAAATATATTCATTTTCCGCTACACTGCCAAAATTCGTTTTGATTGTGTGTGTAATTTAACTTTTTGAGCTTATGGCTTAGGAGAGTGACGTAAAAGGATTGACTGACTACTGAAAACACTCACAAAATTGTTTAAAGTAGTTGTAAGTTATCTGCCTGTATACCAAATAGCTTGTTCGACTGTACCTACTCTATAAAAATAGAGTACTTAGGTACTTTGAAATACCCAAAAATAGAGCAGGTACAGTACCTAGGTACCTACTCTATAAATAAAGAGTACTTGGGTACTTTAAAATATGCAAAAATAGAGTAGGTATGTACCTAAGTACTCTGTTTTTTTCTTTCAGTTTTGGTTATTTCTAGCTCTATTTTTAGTAGCACCATGTAAAATACTGGTATTGAGCTGCGTCCGGTTAGACATGGCAGCCGACCCCAACATAGTTGGGAAAAGGTTTGGTAGATGATGACTCTGTTAACAAAACACAGCTAATGGATTCAACTGAAACAGGAGTTGATATATCTGCAGATGCTTAATTCTTCAAGGACATTCTAATTAACTACAATGGTTTTTGGTACGCAGGTGTACCGCGCGGGGTCATGCAGAGGGTCAATTTTCGTTTTAATTACGCGCTGTAAATTAATCGGATTATACAGCGACAGGACCAGAACTTACTTACTGAACAGGATTTGAAACATTTTTCTATTATTGTAGTTTTCCAATACATTTTTCAATGTGTGGTAGGTAAACTGATAACCCTAGGTAAGTAGGTATTGCAAGTAGACCGCACGGAAGTAGGTACTGAAGTCGTTATCTCTTAATCCGTCAGTGAGATAGTGATAGCTATAATATACTGGCTAGAAACCGACTTCATGCATTTTATAGATCCTAATCTTTTAGAGTAGGTAGGGAAATGATTGCGCTTGTTACTGGGCAATGTGATAGAAAATTGGCTCAGACCACTCCAATCCGACTCCTGCTAGACTCGGGACGCCGAACGGTTACAGGACAATAAAATATCGAGTAAACTGCTTCATCATTTTGCCAAAGAGTGGTAGGTACCTTGTCTAATGAAATGTTGAGAGATGAGACTTTTTATCCGACTACTGCGAAGAAAAAAAGAGGGTTATGATTTTGACCGGTATGTATGTATGTATGTATATTCATCTGTTCCCTCTTATCTTCTAAACCACTCATCACAATTTGACAAATGTGGTATCGTTGGAAACGCCTTGATCGTCCGCTGGTTATAGGCTATGTGACGTCACATTAAATTAAAAATGTCACACGTAATCTGTTCGATTTATACCCTAACACGTGTGACTCCGGATTTTTAATTTATCTGTCTGTGGTGTCTTGTTTATACCTTTTTAGTCGTAGTTGGGTTTTAGTTTTTATTACTTTCATTTGTTATTTTCAGTTACTTTTTCAGGTAGATATCTATAGATCCTCGTGGCCCATACGGCTGACAACTATCTAGATCATTACGAGATCAAGATCCCGTTAGGTATAACTGTAGATCTCAGACCAAATAAAAAAACATACAACATATAGTCATTGTAAATAGTTGTAAATGTGTTGTGTCAGCGTGTATGCACAGAGCGTTGGTGTAGTTTTAGCATGCTTCACTGTATTGTTCGCAGCGGTCCGTCTTGGTTTTTTATTTGGTCTGAGCTGTAGATTAGATACCTATCAGGCAGTACCCCAATTACTTAAAGAAACATAGATAATGATAATTTCCGTATGACGATTTCCTTTTAAGTTTACTTCCTAATTCGTAAAATCACAAAATTCCTGACCGAAACCGAATGTTGTCTGACTCTGATACGAGTGCCGACATAAACCGTCATAATGACCCGACATGCCACGCCTCTGAGCGCCGGAGTATTTAATCGAGCCACTAGCGGCGCTAGCAAACAAAATTCGTGCTTATTCGGTAGTGTCCCATTTACTAGCTTAGGAAAATCCCTTATGAAACAGGTACGTAGATGTTTGTAACAAAAAGTGATGTGTAGATATTTCATGTAAATTGTGGCACATTTGGACACATCGTAGAATCTGTGTAATGGATTCTGAAACTGAAATACATGCTTTCTGAAAAATCTGTCAAATCGTGACTCATGGCTAAAAAAACCCCAAACAAGTCAGACGTTGCTCCGAGATTTGAACAGAGAATAAATAGAAAAGGCTGTCAAAAACTACTTCACTCGGGTGTTTTTAATATCGTGCGGATTTCCTCACGCAGAAAATTTCACGCAGCGTGAAACACGCTAGCCTACGATCTAGTTTTCTGCGGGCTGCTATGCGTTGTGGTTGTGTACAATGGACGACAAACCCCGCGCGGGGCTGCTGCCCAGGATTAGGACACCCCGCGTCACGCGTGCTTATTCCACGCATTTCAATAAATACTTGTATGAAAAGGACATTTGCAGGGGTTACGCGTGCGGGGCAATCCCGCATGTGTGATGAAATCCGCACGATATTAAAAACACCCTTTATTATAGAGTACTTATCTAGATAGATTTGAACATGAACTCATAAAACGATAAAAAAACACGCCTTACAACCTTGACCGAAGTTTATGTTTATGTTGGTCAAGGTCGGACGGCTTTCCATAATTACTGAAAGGCAGGTAGTTTGATGTTTTCCCAACAACTTTTCTGAGAGCAATTAAAAGTTTTTCAGTCTAGATTGATTTGAGGTTGGATGTTTTGGTTTTTGGTTGAAATATCAAACTATCGCTTTCGAAGCGATTGTCACTTGTCTAGGCCCTCAGTATCGTTACCGAGACCGACAGCGATATCGCTTGTATCTGAATAGGCCTTTATGTAGGTATTAGTCCTAGCAATGACCTTATAAAATAAATTAAGCTTCTCGAAAGAAGAAGACATTCTAGAGGAGTTCGGTTCATTAATTCAATTATAGCTCACGTTTAGTAGGTACAAACCACATAAATATAAAGTAGAAACCAACCTACAGGTGACGTTATCCTAACTAAATATGTATTATAAATCCGAAAGTGAGTTTATTTGTTTGTTACGCTTTGACGCTAAAACGGCTGAATGGATTTGGATGAATTAAACGGATTTCGCACACCGGTAGACCTTGACCTAGAAACTGACATAGACAACCTTTTATCCCGATATTCCCACAGGATCGAGACTTATGCGGGTGAAACCGCGAGGCGCAGCTAGGCCTAATCCTAATTTTATAATATTATAAATGCGAAAGTTAGTTTGTTCGTTTGTTTGTTACGTTTTCACGCTAAAACGGCTGAACGGATTTGTATGAAATTTCGCACAGGGATAGACCTTGACCTGGAGAAAGTCAAAGGCAACCTTTTATCCCAATATTTTAAACGGGATCGAGACTTATGCGGGTGATACCGCGGGGTGCAGCTAGTAGCCGAATAAAACGAGAACATTTCTTCGGACACAACCATAACGAGGCTACCGAATAGTCTCGTACCACAACGGTCTACAAAACACGACTTGTCTTCGTAGCAAAATATTTTTCCAAATAGTTTGGACAATAAAACGAACACTGTCCATAAGTTGCTCAAGAATTTATGTAGGTAGGTCGTCGTCCTGACGAGTTAATGTATGTAGGTACTGTAAATATCTATTAAGGTTAATTTTATTAATAAATGTGCATTATTATCCTTCAGGGTCATAGGTAGATTAAGTAAGCAAGACAAAAAATCGGAGGGGAACATTAATTTAGGATCGAAATAATCACGGCCAACTAAAATTATGCAGTTCTTGACAATTGTGGCCAATCTATACAGAGCAATTTACTGTGATGCCAAGCTTGAAGCAATAGCCAATAATTTCCCAATTTTAGTTGCTTGTTTGGAAGCACCTATAAAGCTAACAAGGCCACCCAGGAAAAAGGTATTCAGGTAAGGCAACCCCCAAATAAAGGGTTAGCAATTTAGTATCTATAATATTCAAAAATGTCAAAATACTGCCTCGTGGTCGCGAGCTCTACTGCTGAGCACGAGATCCTGGGTTTGATTCCCAGGTTGGCCAGAGTGTGAAAGAATTTCTCAGTAGTGGCCCGGAAGCTGGATTTATGCCCTGTTGATGGCAATAGGCTCGCCCCCTATTACATGGGACTAATACATAACTGGCGAAATGTGGGTATACTATAGGTACACCTCTGCTCAACCCTTCAGGGAAACAAGGCGTGATGTTATGTAATATTCTAAAACGAACCAAAACTTGACCCACCTGTAGGTAATGACCTCTCTTTGCAATTACGATACTTATTGTGACGTGACTCGTACCGTACAATTTGTACGTCTCCCTCTTCCAAGGAAATGGTCCCTAATGATACAAACTAACAACAGTGCCAGAAGACAAATGGGCGGCACGGCGAAAGGTCATCAACATTGCGTGCGGCCAGGAACTTCGTAAATAAACAGTTCTTGGTAAATAAACTTTTCACTCGGACTGTCTATTGATTTTACTTACAAAATCCTTTGTTAGAATGATTTTATTTATCTTTTTGGAATTTACTAATGTTGTTTGTTTGCAAAAATCCTATTTGTAAATGACCTACACCGAAACTGTTTGTTTTTTATTGAAATAATTGTTTGTACTCACAACTTAAATAAAGCTTAAGTAGTTTTAGTCGCTTCTGCAAAGGCTACTCATAGTCAATAATCTTAGTACCGAGTTTAGCTGTCATTAACGAGACACAATAGAATTTTTATTGATATCGACTTCTAAAAGCAAAGACTGTTGAGCGGGGTTAGACATTGAAGATCGTCCTCGAAATTTAGAGCCGTTTAACGTCTATTGTTGCAAAGGCAACTAAAACGTCCTTCAGTTATTTCAATTAAGTAGCTATACCTAATTCCTAATTCTTTTTAAATTTTTTCTTTTTTTCTTAAGTAGTTAAATACCTGACAGTACTTTGTTCTAACAGTACCCGCCTACCTAGATAATAGTTCTAAATAAGTTCCTACATTTAAACCTACTCAATACTTTAGTAATATGCTTCATGTTATATTGTTTCAGTGAGAATATACATGCCCATACAAACAAATGCCCATAATAATAATCATCCCAAAATCTTTGCACTCATTTAATAAAAGTCCCGCAGAAATTTATTTTATTTCGTTACAATACAGTTTAAAGGGGTCAAGACGGGAGAGAGATAGCATGTTTGTAGGAACTCAAAGGAAACGTTTGACGTAAACTTGGACCCTCCCGGGGGAAACAGCAAACAATGATCTGATCTTCAAGAAAAGATTTTGCTCCAGCCTCTTTGAGACCTTCGCATTAAATATATTCACAGACTTTTGCTAATGTCATTAATTTGAGTCTGGAACGAGTAGGAGTGAGAGGTACTTTTTAAAAATCGTTGACTATCTACTAGCTCGTGTACAAGTGGTGAAAATAGGGGAGCAGTAGATTGTTAGCTGTGGCGTTCCACAAGGAAGAATACTGGGCACCACACTATTTATTATTTTAATAAATTATTTTTACAATATGCCCCTTCCTAAAATGTAAAAATTTCATTTACGCTGACGACACAGCTCTTATTATGAATAGAGTAGACTGGTGCTAAACAAAGCAAAATGCAGAAAATGTTCTTAAAATTATAAAATCTGAGTAATAATCTTCTGACTATTTATTTATTTATTTATTTTATTTCTCAGTATATGGTACATTGAGATCTTACATTAAACACTGTTTCACACATACTACCATGGCTGGTGTAGAAATATTTAAAAACAAAAAAAAAAAACAAAAATATCCCAATAATATTAAGTAGGTACATGCAAATCATCGAATTAGGTACATTATAAGAATAATATATAAAATTATGAAATGTTGTATTAAGTTTATGAATTTATGAATTTCATCAAAACACAATAATATCGAAAATATAAATCGTAATGTCAAAGAATAAACCATAATGCCAAAATATAAATCATAATGTCAAAATTAAAATTACAATGTTCAAAAATTCATAATAATGTCAAAGTACTAATGTCATTATTAAGATTTTAAATTACAATATCAAAAAGTATTATTTAAAAATTCATTGACGGAATAAAAACACATGTCTAAGAGCCAATCAAACATTTTACCTTTAAACTTATCAATTGGTAACATTCTCAGGCCCGGTGGTAATTTATTATAAATTTTAATTGTCATACAACTGGCATTTTTACTGCATAATTGCAATCTCTGAGCAGGTACTAGTAATTTCCCGGCATTTTTTTTATTCAGTCTTTCAGAGACTTGTTCATTTAATAAAAATAAATGAGGGTATTTTTTTACAAATAGACAAACTTCAAAAATATACAGACATGGGAGTGGGAGAATTCTCAATTCCTTAAATAATGGCCTGCAATGGTCCAAATATTCCGCTCCACTCATGGCTCTGATACATTTTTTTTGCACTATGAATGCCCTTTCCACATCCACTGAGTTACCCCATATCACCAGGCCGTAACGCAATACTGATGAAACATACCCATGATAAGCATTTAGTACTGTTGTTTTACTGGACACTAGTCTTAACTTGCGAAGAGCATATACAAACTTATCAAGCTTACTGCATACTCTTTCCACATGTTCCTTCCAGTTCAATTTGTTATCAATTACTATACCTAAAAATAAAGATGATGGTCCTGGTTGCAGAATTGCGTTATTATGTCTAATTGCTGTTATTGCACCTTTTTATCCCCTTTGCAATGCGAGCTGACCATCTGCCCTCGCCAACTTTCAAAGTTACAGCACACGCGTGTTTGGTGCCTGCCCCTGACTCATCATCATCTGCCTAGCCTTTTCCCAACTATGTTGGGGTCGGCTTCCAGTCTAACCGGATGCAGCTGAATACCAGACCTGCCCCTGACTACGGTCGATAAAAAGATAGCAGAGATAAAATAGGTAATATAAAGTTGTTATGACGCGATAGGTACCTATTGCTTTTGTAAAAAAAAAAAAAAAAATATTTTTAAGCTCATTATCATTGAAACATGAAACATGCAACTAAAAGTGGGGTTCACAATGTGACTGGCAAGGACGAACACTAAAACCTGAGATACAGAACATGTCATAGTTTGGGTGGCAGGAGTTCCACAAATTCGAGTATGTACTTGGCCTCATTACTTTATGAATTTAAGTTATAAGTATAAGTAATGCATTGTTAACCCTTTTTCTCTTTCTTATATAACAGGCTTATAAAATAACTAGCTTCTGCGCGCGACTTCGTCTGCGTTAAATTACGTGTTCCCCCGTCCCAACCCGTCTCATCGCATCGTCCGCGCTATTACTTCGTTTTCGCTTAGCGTTATTTCTGACTTTTTTTCTTTTAGCTCGGCTCCTAAGTGTCTTAGTGTGATGACAAAAAGAATTTTTCAAATTCGTCTAGTAGTTTCAGAGATTAGCGCGTTCAAACAAACAAACTTTTCAGCTTTATTATTAGTAGTATTATATAGAAGATATAAATTTATTTCTTTTGAAGAAATATTAAATACTAGTTGACCTGGCTTTGAACTGGTGTCTATGATATACATAACTGAGCAGCCTTTATCAGAAGTGGTCATCGTATTCGTGATTCAGAAGCTTAAATTTCATCAGGGTTGTCCCGGAATATAACAGTTCGTCGTGGACGTGGTACGACAACGGCTCCCCTGACATCATCTCTGTCATCAGAAGACAGCCACCACGCAACTGTGGATGCGACGCTCTGGGGCCGTATTCTACTAAAAACGTTTCAATGGTCTCGCCATTAAGAGTTTTTGACAGATTTTGTATGGCAAATCTGTTAAAAACTCACGATGGAGAGACCATTGTAACGTTTGTAAATTAGTAGACTTGGCCCCCTGCTAGACTGACTGTCACCAGCCAGTGTCACTTTAATCCAACCTCTTCGCTGGTACCTAGTAACTTCTTAACAAAACTAGACGGCGCCGCTTTCTGCGCCGTCATACGTATATGTATGACGGCGCAGAAAGCGGCAGAAGCGGCGTATTATATATATATATATATATAGGTAATACACACAACATAATCCTACTCGTAGTTCTACAAACTCGAGTAACGCTTTAGAAAATCTAAAAACCAGACCCAGCGGGCATAACTGAACAGACAGCTGTGCTGCTGGGGAGTTTGTTGCGCCACTTCTTCTTCCCAGGGTGGGCGTTTTGGGGGACTGTCTTATGTAATTTTGACGTTCGAAAAGTGCTGATTCTCAGCCTAGTTTGAATAAATGACTTTTGATTTTGATCATACTTTTACCTTATTACCACAAAACCGTGTTTCAGTTGTTTTGCTACACCTTTTAAACACGACATTTCTGTATGGAGTTTGACATAAAACTAACATTAGACACTTGTGAAACAACTTGGTTAAACAATTATGGTTTTGTGGTAATAAGGTATAAGTTTATCAGAGTTATCACTAATCAATCAAACGTCTAAGTATATCTTGGCTAGATGTAGAAGAAGAGGAAAGTAGAATTAAGATAGGTATATATAAATAATTAAGTTAACAAACGATTACATAAACTTGACAACTCAATCTACTTACGGCATTTGCATAAGTTGTCTAGCCACAAAGTGGCGTAGGTAGTGCTTATTTAGCGAACTTTAACTGGCGAAAGTTATATGCAAAATAAACTGAATTTACATGAGCTTAGAACTGATAATGTCATACTTGTTGCCATAACAACGTGTGTAATAACAAAATTAGGCAAATATTCGAGCCCTCGACTACGTTATTCACTGATAATGAGCGGTGACCTCGGTTGGCGGTACAAATGTCAAAAATATTCGCTTGTAAGCGATGCATATGTAAATGAAGGTAGTTTGATAAGTTACGGTGCGCGGTACCTTTGAGAATGTGCAAACAAAGCTTCCATAAACATCAATCATTATACAATAGTAATCTATGTTGGTTGCTAATTTAGTTGTATATTTTATTATTTGTATGTCATAGATTTTTACACTCTGTGACTGCTTGGAATCACGCACTGATGTATTAGTATTACTTGTAAAGATGTTAGGAATATTGTAATATCGTATACTTTTACAATGTTTGTAAATATGTGAGCACCATGTACCTATCACATAACTGATTTATTTGTCATTGCTCCATTTATATTTTTTTTTGCCTTTTGTGGGACAGTAATCTTATTGTGGGTGCATGGTCTTCACATATAATTATATAATTTATGTATACAAAATATTGTAAACATTTTTGAAAAGAGTAACGGTGGAGTTTCTTGCCCATTCTTCTCCATACGAAAGCTACCTTTTGGAATGGGCAACTAGAATCAATTCTATTTCTTTGTTTTTCATTGACGTTCAAAAGTGCCTTTTATGTGCCTATTTGAAATAAATTATTTGACTTTGACTTTGACTTTCAACGCTTTGATAAAACGTAAACAGCTACCTACCTATCAACAAAGGCTTCAGCATAGCTTACAGATATAGCAAAAAAATAAGGGGTTTGTTTATAATCGTTGCTTAAAATAAGTAATGATTAACGTCTGCTTACCATAAAACGTATACCGTTTAAAGGTCTCTTAACTGCTTAATGCTTTAAACTAGTTTCAAGAGCCGAAGTAAACACATTGCCATTGATAAGACTGTCTGCATAAATTACCTGTGCCACACTACTGGCCCATAGCTAGAGATTCATTGTGAAGAATCTTGTCTTAACCGCTATTTTAATAAGGCACGTTAAAACAGACAGCCTCTTACGATTGCAGCTA
Source organism: Lithophane leautieri (assembly GCA_949152455.1). NCBI lineage: Eukaryota > Metazoa > Arthropoda > Insecta > Lepidoptera > Noctuidae > Lithophane > Lithophane leautieri. The sequence continues at coordinate 5,030,235 of OX424469.1, read as the reverse complement.
ATTCTAATAACACAAACACTTTTATTATAGATACTGACACCTGTCGGCGGCCATAAAGCAAATAAAATTTATCAGCAATATAAATGAAAAGTTTATTAAAGCTATCCACCGTGTTATATAACGTCTATGAAATAGAGATAAAAGTGAACAATTACTGCTATCGGAAAATTTATTACGTTCATATAATCAGTTAGAGGTTTCATCAATAATAAATTAGGTACGTAAATACATGGACGGAATCCTTTTTTTTTATTTTTACAATAGGTAATGATATAGGTATATTCTTCGTGAAAAATTGAAAAAATGTAAAAGTGGAAATGAAAGAAGAAAAGCTGCTTAGCTGCAGGCTGAACAGAAGAAAAAAGGAAATATGTGAACAAAAGACAAAACCTTTATAGCAGCTATTGTTTGTGTGTGGATGATCGATTGCCATTTAACATCATTACCAAACTTCCGGCTGATTCACGCCTTAGCTTTTGGCACGGCACAGCACAAAGAAAAGAACTACCTAGCACCTACCGCATTATAACCACGCTGCCATGAAAGGTGTGAACAGATAGGTACCTACCTATAATAATACTGAAAATGCACTAGCGCTGCGCGCTGTTCAATAGATATCGCCGACAGCGATAAGATCGCCTTTTGTGCCGTCTTTTGTAAAATTTATTTGTAGGTATGTTCTACATTATTGCTGCACAAAAAGTATCTATGCTGAGTATTGAAAAGACTTTATAAACTGATGCTACAATAACGAATTTTACAATATTATTTTGGTTTTCTAATTTAAGTCTGACAAGAGGCTAAGGTTTTGAATGATTGCATAATGGCTCTATTGAGTCGGTTATTTTATAATGTTATTGGAGAAAAAGAAGGCCACTGAACCCATCAAATACTGCATGCCAAGTTATAGAACCTGCCATTTACCAAGTTGTATCAGAAAACTGCTATAGGTAGACTCACTTAGGCCGCGTACACACCAAACGTATAGTCGGCCGCCGACTCTGAGCGTGACTACAAAATGTATAAAAAAACTACATAAGCCACCGACTGATTGACCTTTTGTTTATTTATTTATTTGCCCAATTTACCCACAGGTATAGGGTATGCCTAGGCTAAAACTTAAGAGTACATGATAATGTTAGGGCGCGGTAAGTATTATTATTATTAACTTATAGCTAGGTTATTCTCAAAGTTGAGGTTGTGATTGTTTTTCATGCATCCTTATGGTGGGTTGGGTACACATATTATTATGTGAAACATGAAATGTAACACACGTTGAAAATAATTCGCCTAGACTTCGTTACATTTCATGATACAGGAACTCCTAGTACAAGAGCAAGGGCTACACAGATGTTTGTGAAGTGAAAATAAAGAAATTATTACCTATTATGTTACGTTTCTTTCACATATGGGACCCACCATTACAGTCAAAGTCCGACTATACGGTTGTTATGAACGCAGCCTTACATATGTAGAAAGCGATAAAATAAAAGCCCAAACCGTTGAAGACAACGTATAATAGAAAATGTTCAGTAGACACTACAACATTTGTTATCCGACCAAACTTTGTTGTTTGTCGATTGTCGAAAGTAAATCATAAGTCAACGAACCCAGGCTAGTAAGAAAACATACATAACGTGTTTTCGAGACGTATGAGTAATTTATTTAGCAGAAATTCGGTTAATGTAGAATAATGTAGGAGATGATCATTTTTGTTATAGCGCTTTGATCATAGAAAAAATAAAAGACAACTTTTCAATCTAAAACAAATATCTTGCTAATTAAAATGGAACAAAAACAAGGAACGCTACATGTTTGAGAAAATAGAAGCAGAGAGAGTTGTTCATGAATCTTGGCTTTAATTATCTTCTATGTTTATAGATATTTAGCTCTTGGATTGGGTGAGTTTATTTAAGAAACATTGTAAGCTTAGATTAACCGAACACAAAGTATGTTATTTCTAAATTAAGATATATCAAAGCATGTTTCATAGACAGTTAATTTTCATTACATTTGCTTTATTAGGCACTAGATAAAGGATCCCATTTTAATGGAAAATAAGCACAGGAACACCAAAATTGAAATCAAATTTAAAAAAAAAACCCCTAATGTGCCAGTACCTCCGAAGTTTTTTTTTTAAATAAGTAATATAAATGATACCTTAATTCAGAAAATACTAAATAGGACTGGTTGTCTTTGAAAAAATCTTGACATTTATACTGACCGTTTTATGTAATGACTTCGATACCTAGGTAAGTCCTGGCAAAGAACCTTTCAATTTTAAGACAGGCGCGACGCGACGGTGCGACGCGATTCTTGCAGCACAATTTCCATGAAGCTTTTATAGAAATTGTTCTACTAGAGTCGCGTCGAGCTAGTCTGCGGGAACCTTAAAGCTATTCTTAGCACATACACCCACTGCAACAGATATATACAATGTAAAATGATCTATTTTCACAATTGCGCGAATGTTAGATAAATCTCCATTGTTGCAAACATTTCGATCGGCACCGAGTTTAGAACTATCTGGAAACTGGGTTAAAATATCAACAAGTCAAGGAACTGTCTAAATAGACTTTTGTTTTTATGTTTTTCACGTGTCTTTTAGCGTAATGTGAATAACAAAGTCGTTTGAGAGCATGGTTTATGGCTGAGATAGTGGCCAGCATCTTAGTTGTTAAGGTTAGTGAACTGTGACCCGTGGAATTAACAGTGTGGACATATTTTCGGTTTAATGAATATATACTCAGTACGAATTAAGCTCAAGAAAAAAAAGATCGAGAGTCGTTATTTAGTTATCGTTTTTCGATGTCAAATAATAAACTGTCAAGTTTGAACAAAAAAAAAGATTGAATTTAAAAATATTGTGGTTTGAAATCCAGAGAAAAGAACTGAGTCGACTGCCAGATTCTGTCTCAAATCTTTGTTTTGGTCATTCAGTGACATCTTTGCTATCAAACGATTTTCAGACACAACTGTCGACACAATAATAAACGTTCATCAGAGGGATAACATAACAGACTGACGCTGCCAGCTGTCTCATAACAATCAATCTGCCTAGCCTTTTCCCAACTATGTAGTGGTCGGCTTCCAGTCTAACCGGATGCAGCTGAATACCAGTATTTTACATGGAGTGACTGCCTATCTGACCTCCACAACCCAGTAATTGGGTAATACGATACCCCTTGGTAAGACTAGTTGTCAGACTTTCGGGCATCTGATGACCAGTAACGACTGTCAAAGATCCACAAATGACAGCCGGGACCAACGGCTTATCGTGCTTTCCGAGACACGGAGGAGTCTCGGTATGTAAAGATGGTCACCCATCCCATGTCAGCTGTCTCAAGATAAAATATAATTCTATTAGTATACCTAAGTAGAGCCGCCTAATGGTCTCCAAAGTAACGATAGCTTAACGCTTACGATGACCGTAAATGTTATCTCACTTTTATACGGCTTCCGCAACATAAAGTATTACATCTTTTATTTTCTTAACGTCATACTTTTATAGCCATGACCATAAATTATGGCACGAGAAGCTATTTAATGAGTATTTGTTACAAAAAGATCGTATTCCATTTAGAGTTTATGATCTTCTGCACAAAATGGAATGAGCAATTATTTAACGGTAATTATCACAAGCAGCGTTTTTGTGTTCCATTGATAAATAGCATGTTATTTATCATTTGTATATAACCAGCCAGACTTATGTTTCGTTTGTTCTCAACTAGCTCTAGCCAGTAAAACGATGCGTTTAAAAAAAAAAATATCTTTAGGTGATAAGCTATCCGATTATCAAAAAATATTTGGCCTAGGAAGGCTTGAAAATTGATTCGCTGTTACAATGTTTATTCGATAGGGTTTGGCTTAGCGCTCGCAACGGTACGACCAAAACGTGACCGAAGATAAAAGCCAACTAAAAGATGGAGTTTTATTATTTTCTCATTAATATCGCTTTGTTATAAAGGCATAATAATTTTCAAATCATGATTGCTTACCTAAAAGGTTTCCCTTCTAAACGTTTTCCGAGCCTATAACATTAAAATGAAATCGGGTATGAAAATCCGTTCCATTTAATTAAATATTCAACAAAAGCTCTTTTGTATGTTCTCATAGAAATTATTCTCGCGTTATTAATAATACAGAATTATAATTTCGTAGGCACATAATCTATAACAATAAAGAGAAGAAAAGATAATGTTTTTATAAAGGTTTAGGTACTTGATACTACGTATGAAATTTTTTCGAACAAAAGATTTGTAATTATATTGAGTGATGGGTATGAAGTGAAGGAAACTAAAAGGATTGGATATTGGGTACACACACTTATACTATAATCGCCATGGTGTAGATCTTATCAATATTCAGCTTGATAGAAAAAAAAAAAAAAAATCTCTCACATATAATGCAATAGGTTTGATATAAATCAACTGTCACACTAATTACGGCAATTCTGCTTGATAATGTAGAAACGGGAACGTTATAGTTTTGTTGCAGCTGCGTAGCGCACTATACGCGTAGCGCATCTACTCGTAGCACTACGTAACGCTACTACGCGCGTCTTACGGCGTAGCGCATCTACGCACGTAGCACTGCGTAGAACATCAGCGGCCGTAGCGTTGTGTAGCGCACGTGCGTAGTCGCAGCGCAGCTACGTCAAAATATATACAAATATTAAGGTCACACCAACAACAATACGTTAAAACAACAACAAATACGTTAATTGTAGAAAAATAGATTCGATACTTGATTAAAATGTTATCATAAGTAATAATCATAAATATCATAATAATTTTGTGAGTATAAGCAATTCTCTACATTGCATGTTGCAACTATATCCTTTCTTGTAACAAACAAATTAACGAGTATAATACAAATGAGCAAAATTTTTCGCATAAAAAAAATACAAAACACTGATATACCTTTATTTCGTAGCAACTACCAACGCTACGCCGTAGCTCCGTAGCACAACTGCTACAATTAATAACTGAAATCGTTAGAAATTTTAGTAGCACTATTAACGTTCTTTGGTAATCACTATATAGCGTGAGTTTACACCCTTATGTTACGAAACCCGATGTTGGTACAATCAAACGAAATTCTGATAAATGATTTTAATTCGAAAGCTAAAAATAATAAAATAGTTTGCCACGCAACCAGTTAATCGACGAATGCCAAGAGATTGATGTGATCGTTATTATGTGTAAGTCTTTATGTGTAACATGCATGCTTCTAATAAACTTCTGGTAGGTTGTGCTTACATGCGTTAAACACGTTTTGAGAATGTCGACTTTTATTTAGCATATAAACTTAATTCAAAGATAAGAAAAAATCACAAGCATTTTATAGCGTGATTTTTTACCTTTTCCAAGAACCTAGCAACAAAAAATCATGCTGAACTATTTTTTTTCTACCAATGGCAATAGGCAAAGATAGCCAGGTGGTCAGTCTTTGTCAGTTTTCGTCAGAGCTTTTTTTTCTTTCTTGTAGTTACTATTTTATAAACGGCCTGTAATCATGTGCGCGTTAACTTTCAAGGTTGAATTGAACATAATATAACAATTATGATTGACGTTCAAAAAGAATATTATGGCGATTCTCTTTTGTTTTACTTGATTAATTATAAGAGTGACAGCCGTTTTATTTGTGAATTGTTCGGCAATAAATGTTTGAGAGTGGATCGTGATAAGCTGTTTTGATTGAAGGGTTTATTCCGATTTCGGTGAAATTAGGGCCTAGCTCCTGTCTTGGCACTCTCGCATAGTCTAAAGAACATAATCTCAGTGGTGTTTGCTTCGTCTATCCGACAAGCACGATACGGTTACATAAGTATGAAAGATTTTATACAATACTTACATTAAAAACCGGCCAACTGCATGTCGAACCACGAACAATGAAGGGTTCCGTAGCTGGGATTACTCTAAGAACAAAGACAAACTCCGCCGTCGGAACTGTTGTATGGATGAGGGTCACTATCTAGTAGTAAATCTTAACACCGCGATTCACAAAATCGCGTGATTTGCATAATGCCATCTATCGAGCAAACTGGTAAACTAAAGCGTAGTTGTAATCCTAACTTCCTAACTAATTTTATAAATGCGAAAGTGAGTCTGCTTGTTTCCTTGTTACGCTTTCACGCTAAAATGGACGAACGGATTTATATGAAATTTGGCACATGGGTAGACCATGACTTGGAATAGGACACAGGATACTTTTTATCCCGAAATTCGCACGGGGATTGAGACTTATGTGGGTGAAACCGCGGGCGCAGCTTGTAACTTAATAAAGACATGACATGTACGATGTACCTCAAGATACGGACTATGACTATTATTTCCAATCCCTTAAATCTCTTGAAAAGAGTCACACAACATTTATTTCAAGAACAAACTTAACATCATAGTTGAAAAACTGGTTTTCCGATACAGAATGTATGGGAGAACATGTTTTTGCAACTGCAAATTAAAGTTGGTCGATTATTACTCAGTAACTGATGGAGCCTTTGTAGCGGTGATAGTTTTCCTTTTAATTTCGTTATATATGCTACTGCCGTGAATTTTTTCACATTTCCTGGAAGGGGGGGAGACACTTGACTCTAACGAAAATTTGCACTTTAAAGCTTAATATACCGCAAACGGATCCCTGAATCCAAACATGGTTGGACCTTTCCAACGATACCCCACTCCATGGGATTGACGAGAAAAAAAAAACAATCCCCACTTTAAATGTAGGGGAGGTACCCTAAAAAAAAGTTTTTTACAAAAAAATTTTAACACTTTGTCGGAGTGGTTTATATGTATATCCATACCAAATTACAGCTTTTGAGTACCAACGGTCTTTGAGCTAAGCCGCGGACAGACGGACAGACAGACGGACATGGCGAAACTATAAGGGTTCCTTGTTGACTACGGAACCCTAACAAATCGGTTCGATCAGTTTAAAGCCATAGAACGAATGGAAAACTTTGGCAATACAACCTCATTTTATTTCATTACGTAATTTAATTTTGTGGTCAGATCACGTTGCAACCTTTAAATTGGTTTTGATCAAGATTTGCACTGAATTAAAATGTATTTTAGTTACGTACGATAAATGGAATCCTTGAATCCGTAGAAGAACTTTAAGCGTGGGCAGAACTGGTAAATCTAGATTGGTATATTGATTACACTACAGCCCCGTTGGTCTCGTGGTCGCAAGCGCCACTAAGGAGCATGGGGTCCTGGATTCTATTCTCAGGTCGGGCAAAGTATTTTTGGGTTTCACCAAAAACTTTTTTTTTTTAGGATTTTTTCAGTAGCAGCCCAAAGTTTTGAAGGTGATGGCGTGATACTCCCGTGTCTCGGAAAGCACGTAAAGCTGTTGGCCCTGCGTCTGTTCTCTCCACGGTAATTTCGGATTGCCCTCCCATCGGATTAAGAGAGTAAAAGAACAGAGAGTGCACCAGTGTCTGCGCACACACTTGTGCACTAATATATCTCTTGTGTACTCCGTTGAGATTGGCCATCGTATCAGAAATCGGTCGACAGGATTACAGTACAGCGTCAAATCAATGATTTCGTAAAAAAAACATGTTAAGATTAATATTTTTAACAGAAGTGGCGAAATTTGAGTGTTATGTATAAAAGTCAGGGATTTTTTTAAGCAAATTGACTCCCAATTTAAATTGTCCGTATATATAAATCACAAGTGTTATTCGGCGACAGTTGTATGAAACGGCAAATGACATACCTATAATAAGTAGTTTTATTCATAGCAATATTATTTTGTTTGTAGTAGTTCTTAGAATAATTAAAACATCTGGTTGAATTAAATGGCAGAAAACTATAAAATAAATAAATAAAAACATTTATTTCAGGCTACAATGGCCCATAGAATTATACCTTATAAACTAACATATAGAAAGTATAACACAAAACGTGTGATAATTAAACTAAGTTATTCGAACTTCACTTTACAAGCTTAACCTAAAAAAAAATTTAAAAAAATCCCTTCTCCTGTTTCCTAGACCCATTAAAACGGAATGCAAGTTTTAATAAGTATCATTTTGTGAACGTTTTTTCTCAGATAATGAGAGCCTTTTGTTTTTATAACAAAAGAGTAGTAAAAGTGTGCTTTATCAAAGAGCTCGTCTTTCCTTACCGTCGGGTAAAAGCAAGCTTATTAATATTAAAAGAACGAAAATGAGAGGAGCCACCGTGAAACAAAGATACAGGGTGTAAGAGAAAGGTAAAATTGCGAGCTATCGTGAAAGAAAGGTACGTCGTATACAGGTTGTTACAGAAAGTGAACATTATTTAAAGGCTTGTCAACACTAGGGTACATATTGCGACACAAGTTTCGTAACTTATTTATTCACTCCCTGATCCTAGTCTAGGTAGCTCTTGAATTATGCAACTTGTCCCGAAATCTTATTGAGGCTTTTAGAAGGGGGAAAAAGCCATGTGCTTATACATTATAGATACGTCGATATCCAATTAACCAAAATTGTTGTGTAAGTACGAGTAGGTATTAGGTGTCAACGGTAATACTTATGTGGAGTGATTTGAAGTTTTTGAGTAATTTTGAGCCTATTTTGTAGTATTGCATGGTGGTTGAGTGAAAAATATAGCTTCCATAACTACGTGCTCAGAAGCATACCAAAATGACGTCAAACAAATTACTACGAGTTTGGAAAATATTGATACATTAATGCCGTCATATTTTCACGGAAATTATCAGAAATTCGCGTAAACTGCTTGCTAAATACTCGGTAACTGTGACACATTGTTTTATACGCTCATAACTCGTACAATAACGTCATCACAACTCGGTACATAGTTATTTATTCGCTAGTAAGTGGAGCAGATTTTTTTTTACTGCAGCTTATGACCGATCGTATCTGACCCTTACATTGTATGTAATCAGCTGGTCAGCCAATTATGCAACATTTTAAAAGCAACGGTATAAAGAGTTTGGACTCCCGCAAACAATTGACAATCTAATGTCAATGGCCGACCTTTTTGTTCTAGTTTTTTTTTAAAGGCTTTTTTGGTTATAAGCATTCATGGTATTAAGCACAAAACTAATTTAATCCTGACCCTTTTTCTGGCCACTATATATTACATCAAAATATGTATACGTATTTACAATATACATGTAGAAACCTATATATATACTAACGTCTAATAAATATTGTATTAATCACTCGACTTCATAACCTAAAAGAGCCCACATTGACAAACAGTTTACAACAACAATACAATATAATGACATCCAAGGACTACGGAACCTTGAACACGTCAAAACACGTCTATTCAACTATTTCAACGTAAATTATATTCGATCGGGGCTCAATGCCTTATGTCCTTTGGTATGCGGCGGAAGATGGTATTAAATGGTAATGGTCTACCTCATTATTACTTTACCACCTTTGACAAACACTCCCAGTAAATTGCATAATAAGCATAATCAGCCTATGATGCTTCCACTGCTGGGACACAGGCCTCTTTTCGGTGAGAGTGAGTGGGCCGTAATCCACCAAGCGGGCCGAGTGCGGGTTGGTAGATGTCACATGTCTTCATTTTTTGTTTTGTTTTAGGACATTTAGGTTTCTTCACGATGTTTTCCTTCACCGTTTTGAGAGCTGAGTGATGATGAAATAATTTACGCAAAGTAAAGCACCTGTCTAGGTTAGAACCTACGACCTACAACTCGTAAGTCGCGGCCGTTACCACTGGGCCACCACTGCTCACCAGTAAATTGTAACGTCATTAAACTTGTCAAAGTCAAATCTTTTCTTTCAATTAGGCACATAAAAGGCACTTTTGAACGTCAAAAACAAAGAAATAGAACAGCATTGCTATTCTGCAACGTGAACACTTGGGTGAAGTGAGCGTGGAGTGAGCTGTCTCTGTCATCGATACCTACTGATGCTAAGGCAGTGACAGTTCACTTGAAGCTTACTTCACCAAAATTTTCACCGTGAGATGGTTACAGAATAGCAACGCTGATTCTAGTTGCAAAATATCTGTCCTATTTAGTCTTAAAGCCAAAATAGACCTTGACGTTTTATGACTCGCAAGTGACATTCAACCTTAGTGTTGGTGAAGCTATTAAGTCTACTATACAGCAAAATTACACATCGTTGGTATGTTACTTATTACAAGTAGCACCCCCATCATCTGTCAAGATATATTGGTCCATTTATTTCAATTGTCTGGTTGATAAAATGTCAACACAGTCGCGTGATAGCCCGCTATATGAACCACTGTATAGCCGAGAGACATAGATTATAGAGGGCAAAGCCACAGGTTATATGCGCAGTGGCCGCGGCTATATCGAAAAGCTTTATTAGCAATCGGTGTTTGTTTGCAATTTTTAGGAATATGGATTGCATGTCTATGTGCAGCAAAATCCTGACCTAGCATCTTTTGGGCGTAAAAATTTTGCACAAATGTAGGCATGTTAGTTTTGGTTATTTAGACAGAATAGCCATAGTGTTCTATGAAACGGCCTTTCCAAATAAATCCTAAAAGGTTTAACGATTATTACCTAACGGACGAATAAATATAATTCATTCAGTAACAGTACCTGAGAACCACGTTCTTAATGAGTGTATGCTAGAGCAACATCCATAACAGTATATGCTAGGGCAACAAATGTTATCGGTCACAATAGATGTTTACGATGTGGACCGATTAAAATGTATCTAATAAAAATTTATTTGTGTTTTTTTCACGTAGATTGAACACGCACCGAAGAATAAAAACCATCAAAAGAAACATGACGACGTGATAACAGTTTTTATCACAATAAAAACTCTTCTATTGAATACATCCCTTAATGAAATCCTCAGATCTTAAAACAAACGGAATCAACAAATCGATGTCAACGTTTCAAATGAACGTATACAGGTACGAGAAGGGTACGACAAGAAAGTTTTCTGTTTGTTAGAACTTTGTCGACGTTTGTTAGAAGTTGCTAGACTGACATCAAATAGATAAGTTTATACATCGGAATTCACCAATCGCATGGACTATTTGCATTTCATCGATTTTATCAGTAAGCGAATTTCGTAAGTCGTATTCAAATGTGCAAGTTTACAAGACTGACGTAAACGTAAACGAAGGGGGGTCGGTAATAACTGGGGGCTGATGTGCATCGACTAAAGTAAAGGATATAATTGATAAGAAAAAGATACAGCTAAAAAGCTCTAATTGATATGTAGGTAGGTATATAACGCACATTGAAATAAATATTGTAACCTAGTAAAATCTTGCTTATAGGTAATATTGTATAACCTGTAAACCTGCTGACTGTATTACCTGGACAATAAACAATTTTTCATTATTTTTTTTCATTTTTTTCATTGGTTATCCATCATTTTATCAGAGTGATTTTTATACAATGAGCGCTCTGTTGTTTTTTACTATATATCTGATACATCAGTTATAAAGACAGTTTTCTTTGCACTATGCCAGTCTTTGCTAGTATATTGCATTACCAGTTGGGGCGGTACCTCTAAAACTTTTTTGATAAATTTAGAGAGAGCTCAAAGAGCTATATTAAAAGTAAGTTGTTTTCTCCCAATCTTCTATCCAACTTTCGATCTTTACCAACACAGCCAAGTGTTCATTCTCATGACAGTACTAAAAAAACACACAAAACTTCCCAACCCGATCATGATTTACCAACACAAAATAGACGGTCAAATGTTTGTTCAATCATCCGTTATAATACTAGTTTCTCCCAAAAGTTTTTCTGTTTTCTTGGCATTTTTCTTTATAATTCAATTAATAACAAAATATCTATCTACACTCATACAAAAACTATTTGTAAAAGAAAAGTACGCTATTGGCTATTAAATCTGGACTACATTGCCACGGAACACTTAATAAAACCAATTTCTTAACTCCCATACACTAACTCACACACTAACACTAACATTCACACACCTACACTTACAATCATTCAACACACAATCATTATTCATTTTCTTATTTTAATTATTAATTTTTTTGAAGCTCTTTATTATTTTATTTTCTTATTTAGAATAAAGTTTCTAATTAATTATTCAATCTATTGATACCTACATTTAAACATTATCTTGACTCTACTAAGAGAGCCGGGTAATCTGTAACTCAGGATCCTCCAACCACAGACACCTTTCTCTATTTAAGATTGTGTATCTCGTTAACCTGTGCATGTAATATGATGTTGAGATAAATAAAGATTTATGGTTATGATTAACTAATATCTACATATAAAATAAAGGTCGGCAACCGCCTTCTTCTTCTTAAAAAAACGGCCTTCTATACTTATAAGCTACCTAAAAACGTTAGGTAGGTAGTCAATTCCTTACAGAGTAGGTAAACATTAATAAGTTACAAGACACCTGTACTAGAGTTACCTTTCAAGTAAAACAGCAAAATATGACGGTCGTAAAATACCCGACGAAAATATGTACCTATCTAAGTATCTCCTTACTAAAATATTAAGTAGGCATCACGAGAACGTACAGGGTATTAAATAATGTATTCTCTTAGCAGAATTCTGAGACACTTACGTAATTGTAATGATAGAATCAAATGGGTTTACATCAACCCGTATCAACTTGATCCAACTCACTAACGGAGCTTTGGGAGTGGGACTCATTAACAAAGGTAGAGATAAACTTATAATTACTTAGATACATAATTAAATTACACTACCTTAATCAACAAGCAACGCGTCAAGCTATGTTAGTAATAAACTCACAGATTTATACTATAAGACAATTTAAAAGATTCTAGTCCTTGATTCTGGTCTGAAATGATTGCTTGAGGAGACAATGTATGTATGTACACCTCGTAGACACATTGTCTTTTAAATCTTCCTCACATAAATTTTATTTTCCTAACGGAAAGGGCCGTTCTCTACAATCAATGTTCACTAGAAAACTTGCATGAAATAAGGAAATATACATTCATAAAAGGATATGTAAAAATACTACTAATACCATAGTTAAGTGCCAAGCAAGTTGGTTTCAGAGTTCAATAACCAAAGTATTTTTCGTGAACTTGTTGTTGTGTATTGAGTTCAATGAACAATTAGGTGAACTTCATGACTCCCACATGTAGACGTATTAAATAGACAAGGACACCTTTGTTTCCACACCCTGCAACACGCATTGATGACTCAAAAATACATAGATGTTTTTAATGTAGCCTTAAAGAATACTCAATAAAACCTAATACATAAAATAATACACCCTTCAACGTCCTTTGATGAGTTGAAAAATACATAAATATTAGCGATATATATTTTTCGACTGTTCTATACATTGTTCTTTTCAATGATACGTTGAACAATAGAGCTCAATAACGAGCATACAATGGATAAATGCTAAGCTCAACGACATCTATGCCTTATTTTCTTACTCCCAACAGATCAAAGTTATTGAAGCGAAAACTAAAACCACTTGAGAAATGAACGCGATGCCTTCGTGTATATACGAATAAGTTTTAAAATTTACTCCTCAATACACAAGACCAGGTGCTGCGAGTTTCATATATTTGCAATTCCAATGTACTTAGGCCCAAGCCACATAAATAGCAGCTTCGCTTGTGGCATAGAGTTACGCTGCGAGCTTAGTGACATAATCTAACGAAATAACGCATAGTTTAACTGTTGCATTGCCTTCACAGACGAATGGTGCCACGCTGCAAGTGACCAATTTCTCACTTGCTCGAGCTACGCATCTCGGTACTCGCCAGGCGAAGTTTAGCGATGGCCTTACTGTGTGGCTTCGGCCTTAGCTAGGTAAATACTCGGCTATACTTCGATAGTGTTGCTGTACAATATTATAAACTTTAGTGAACTTTGTTGCCATATGTTTGGAACAAGAATACATTAACTTATGCTGGATTTGGCAGATATTTGTACTGAAAACATTTTATTTTTAAAAGCTTTTGAAGAAAAACTAAACAGATAGCTTTTCGACTGGCGCAGGTCGGTAAACGTGTTTCTTTTTATTCTGGGAATGTAATAAGTATACACATGATAGCTTTGACTTAACTATTAACAAGATTACCAACGAAGCTACTGGCTCGTAACTGGGAAGTATCTATGTGAGTTTTATATTTTTACTGTAAGTATACTTTATTGAATTTTCGGTGAAAGAAATCACTATACCATCAGGACATATCTGGGTCTGATATTGGTATTATTTGACCTGCACGGGAACAATTACAGCGTGGCTACGTAATAACAGCCACACGGGTCGATCCATCAGGTTAAGCTACGCTTGCCGGGGTTGGTCCGTGGATGGGTGACCATCTTTACTTACCGAGACTCCTCCGTGCCTCGGAAAGCACGTTAAGCCGTTGGTCCCGGCTGTCATTTGTGGATCTTTGACAGTCGTTACAGGTCGTCAGAAGCCCGAAAGTCTGACAACCAGTCTTACCAAGGGGTATCGTATTACCCAGTTACTGAGTTGTGGAGGTCAGATAGGCAGTCGCTCCATGTAAAATACTGGTATTCAGCTGCATCCGGTTAGACTGTAAGCCGACCCCAACATAGTTGGGAAAAGGCTAGGCAGATGATGAGGGGAACAATTACAGGCTAATAAATAAATACACAATGATTAACGGTACTTTGAATAACGAAGGACAAGTGAAAACACAGGTTGTATCGACAAGCTATCTGTTAAAATTTAAGGTCAGCTTTGTTTTTTTACCTAATGGCGGTATGGCGTGAACATCGAGTGTTCTACTAGAATTGTTTAGACACTGAATAGTAGATAAATCTATATTTTTCTTTAATAGTTTATGTATACTAATTGTATTATTTTGTGTGAAATAATAAATAGATACGAGTCGTACATTAACCTGAACAACATTATTTTAGAACAGAATACTGAAATTATGTTCTAGATATGTAGGTATCTTTATTTTATGGCTCGTAAAATCAGAAACAAAAGCCGATTTTAAATGTTAATTTTTTAACAATATATTTTAAATGAATCCAGAACGGAAGAAAAATTTAAAGAATATAATTTTTTTCTATTGAAATGCTGAAAACCAATGTATCGATAATTTTATGTCGATTTCGATGATGTGTTAAACGACCAGTGTTAATCGACCTTTGTTGCTGACCGTATCTACCCTTAGCTCAAACATGATGCAAACATACCTACCTACCATAGTACCTATAGGCACTGGTATCAGCATCATGCAAACTAAACAATAACTTCCTTACTAATAAACGTAATAAAACAGGTGAATAGTTACACATCGATTTCTCTCTTTCAGTCGTTAGTAATTTGACTTTCGAAAGAAGAAGACAAAGCGTTGTGTAAACTATACAGGCGCAGGAGCTTTACAGTGTTTATTAGTAAGGAGGTTATTTATTTATTTATTTATTTATCATAACCACACCAACAGCACAGTCACTTTCAATTCAAATAATTAACATCTAAAAAAAGGCATTTCAGTAACCATACAAATGACAGGTATGCATGACATTGACATATGAAAATTAAGAGACAAAGGAGAACAATAAAAAGTGTGTTTAGTAGACCTTAATCTAGAACACTACAAATCAAACCAATATCAGCTAGACAGACGAACACTCATCGTATTGTTTAAATAGGGAGCGTAAATAGGTTAGTATATTATATTGACAAATGTATGAGAATTCCTAGCGAGAATCACGTTACTATATAAAGTACGTAGATCAATATTTTGTATTTTCATACTAGAAGTTTCGGATTTTTGATCCCGGCTTTTGCCAGGATTTTCTTGGGTTATTGTAAGGCAGGTAACAGCAAACTCACTAGTTCTGCAATAGATATAATACCTTTCGAGGGATCTCTATTACTAAACTAAGCTCTTGATATGTTTAATCGGTTTTGTTATAGGTAATCCTAGACAATTGCTGTATATACATATATATACATGCAATCACAAGTCCGATGGAAACTCTAATCATTTGATATCTTTCACTCTGTTTCATCATTATTCTCCTGGCCATATCCCAATTTATTTGGGTTCGGCGCAACATTTACTTTTCTTCCATACATTTTTCAGTCTATTTATTTAATTAAAAGGTAAAAAAACGGGAATAACAAGTAACTTTCGGCTTCGTTAAGCGTCATTTTACACTCGTTATGTCTTCTATTTTTAATGATATTTCTTGGTAATCTGGATGTAAACCGATGGAACGAGATAAGTCATATAAAATCATAACTCTGCGTAAACACCATAATTGCTCTAACTCTAAGTATAATTGTTAAAGTTAGGCCTTTGATCCTCTCCAAGCCTTTAGAAGCACGATAAGCTCTTAGCTGTCATTATGTGACATGGGGCAGGCCTTTAACATGACTTAAGTAAGACACGGGGAAGTTGAAGACTTTAAGTCAAGCGTCATCTTGTGATCTAAACCCTCGTCTCTTTAAAATGTTCTGCATAACATCATGACTCTATTCCCCGAAGGTTTACACCTACATCCACATTTCGCCATGTATATTATACGTTCTAGCGACCTGCCCCGATTTGTACGACTTGACAAACATCGAGATTTGTCTAGTATACGTCAGTTTAATATTATTGTATTATACACCAAAACCTTCCGGAATAAATAAATGACGGTAAGAACCGCATCAAATTCGTTGTGTACTTTAAAATAATTACGCGGTGACACGGATTCACACGAAAAGTTTTTATACGATTTATAGAAATAATAGTATTTTGTTACCAATCTGCAGGAACTAAGAATTCAAACCAGCGCGCAAGAAATCGAAAAAAAAAAACAATTTAGTACATACACAACAAACAACCACACCGTATTCAAGTTGATGAAAGGCGTAAAATCATTAAAGAAAATAGCGTTATCCTGAATTTGCCAGAAATGTAAGCACGTAGGATAGAGGATTTCACGCTCTATTAAACTCTCCAGTCAGTTGTGTATCTTACAAAATACATCACACATTATACGGACTATGTATGCAGGTATACATCTCTTAGTATGTACCTAGGTACTAACCGTAACCGTATAAGATACGTAAAACCTTACATATATTATAGTAAAGCTCTCTCCACTCTCGAATACAAGGAATAAAGCGTACGCGACGAGACTAAATTTCACGAAAGCAGTGCGCCATACATTCGTCGCAGTCGGTAACGAGGATTTAGTTCGAAATGTCATACACTTAAATGCACGTGTGGAGCGGACATTATCTGCAGTGCTTTCACGAAGACTCCGAGTATTCAACATTTCATCTCAATTCACGTTTTAAAATGTACTCGAAATTGCAGACTGGAAAAGGTTTTGAGTTTAGTAAATCTAATTTTAGACCCATCTGCTCAGTAAAGGTAATTGAGTTACTGCGACATCTGAAAACTAAATTACTGGAAATTTCGTAGTAGGTACTAGCTTCTGTCCGCGATTTCGTACATGTGAAACTTATTTTAACATAAAATATATTATATCTTATGAGTTAACGATGATCTGATGAGTTGGTCTCGGAAATATTGCAGCTTCCCCAATACCTAGTGAAAGAATTTTCGGAATCGGAACTTCCGAATATTATTACCCCGTAAATAGTATAGATTAAACATAATAGCCGCATTAAAAATACATATTCATTAAACTACTGATATTATAATTTAGCATTGTTGAGTAAAATTTGAAGACACACAGATAAAAGGACATGACGTGGAACTTTACTGATACGTAGGTAGAACATAATGTGTATCATGTATGTCGATGGACGATACTAAAATCACAGACAATAAGACACAACTCAACTCGTAGATGTAGAACAATATAATTATATCTTCCTTAAATATTATAAAACAAAGTCCTCCGCCGCGTCTGTCTGTCGTCCTGTTCGCGATAAACTCAAAAAACAGCATGAAAATCGGCAAGGTACCTAAGTGATAGGTGGTAAGTTTCATTGTAATATCTGAAAATAAAACTTTTACCTATAGAATTGTGTCTATTTTTTATAATAACTGAATCACCCCTTATTTAACTTAACTGTACAGTTTATTAGATAAAGACCATCTTCATTAACGAAGTTTGCGGTGTGTTATCCTTACATATTATAAAACAAAGTCCTCCGCCGCGTCTGCCTGTTGTCCTGTTCGCGGTAAACTCAAAAACGACTGCACCGATTTTCATGCTGTTTTCGGCAATGGATAGAGTGGTTCTCGAGGAAAGTTTTAGTATATAATAACTGACATCCACGCGGGCGAAGCCTCGGGCATAAGCTAGTTAAATTATATATTAAAGTCGGTTTTCGTTTTTGTCTGTATGTCCGCGTTGTTCTTCTAAACCACAGAACAGATTTTGATAAGGTTTTCACCAACGTTTAGAGAATTTATTCTGTAATGTATATGTACTCGTATAATACGTTAGGATTAAAGTTGCATAATTAACTACGAAATCTCGATGTTTTATCAAGTCATAAAAATCGTGCGAAGCAGGAGTGGGTCGCTAGTATCTTATATATTGTTTTTGCTCATCGGGAATATTTTATTAAGTAAGTAGGTACCTACAAGATATTATCTCGATCGGCAGACGGATGGCGATCAACGTTTATACTATTCATTTGGCATTTGACTTTGTTAGAATTAGTTTTAGTTAGTAGCAAAATCCGCCAAATAACTATAATACCCAGTAGATAGCAGTTGCATTGAGCACTTTACCCAAAATAACCCAGAAACTAGGAATTGTCATGTTTGTCCGTAATTTTACACATAACGGAAGACTAAGATATTGTTGGATAGGTACTTGTTATTTGTAAGTATAATATTAATGTAAAATACTAAACCTTCTGGAATAAATTCTCCAAATGATGGTGAAAACCACATCAAAATCTGTTGCGTAGTTTAGGAGAACAACGTCAACGGTCACACAGACACGAACAGCGACTTTTAATTTATAATAATTATGTATATAGATTAGTTATTTGATCCTGTAACAAGAAGTCTACTTCTTTCTAACTCAAGCATCCTTATTTAGGATGTTTGAGTACGTATGTAGGAAAAACTATGGGCAACTAAAATTCTCGAAAGTGATCTAGAGAACTAGGGATTTGTTTTAAAATATTTCGGAACATTTTGAATGTCACGCGACTGATTATAACTTTATGATTCGTTACAAGTTCATGACTAACTATGTTATTTCATGGGACGTTTTCATGGCCTTGGCCATTACTTGAACTTTCAGTTTCATTTGTGTGTCGAATTTATTACCTAGTTTTAGTTTATATGTTAAAAGATTCTTAATTAGGCCAGTTAAATTATTTACAGAAGCTATAAACTTAGCTAACTATTTTAATAAAAATAGTTTTGTACGCGTTTTGCCTTATACGAGAAATGGGAAATTAGTTTTTTTTTTATCTTCATGCAGAGCGTAAAGTGCAAAAGTAGCAGTTCGGTGTCTGGATTTGACCGTTTGATGGCAATTTGCTGACCCTCTTTAACAAACATACTGGCGAAGTGTGGGTGTACTTTGCACCTGTACTGTGTACCTCTCCCTAACCCTTCGGGAAATACAGGCATGATGTTATGTTATGTGTAGAATAAGAAATGCCGGAGATCACGAATCTTTTATTACCATCAATATCTCTCATAAAGTAGCGTACGTTCATAATTGGCATGCTAGATAACGAATCGATAGTCACATATTTCTCTTCCTTACTACTTCTAATGAATTCCCGCATTTTCCAATAAAATAGGAGGTTTACGACCGCTAACGGCTCTCCACATTTCACAGACAACTCGTAAAAAACTAATCATGCAAATGCATGAACCTTTGAGGGTATACCTAATAAGTAATGAACTTTAAAGTAGATAGGTATGACATTGAATACCTATTCATAGTGGAGTTTATTTTTTATTTGTTTAAGTGGAAGGTCTTGAATCGTTTGCACATGTCAGGTGTACCGTACCCTTGTCAACGAATTTTGAACTAATTGAGCTGAACCCGTAAACAGCTGTACACGGCATGGTTTCTTTACGGTACGGCGCGCTAGCCACTCCGTAGAATAATCGTGTGAAGTTGTATTTATACGCGCAGACGGTGACGGCACCGTGCCGTAGTGCAGCCGTGTCTGTCAGCATAAGTCATTTATATCTTAATAATATACATTGTGCTTAACATATTACTGTGATGATAAATAAAATAATAATAATAAAAACATACAGCAAGGACAAACTTCTATAGTGAACGGCGAATCAACCGTAGAATTTCACGGCAAAATCGTAGTTTTTTACGGCAAGAAAATCGTGTGGTTGCAACATTATATACAAGGCAACAGGCAAATGAAGGAACACGGGTGGGTTTTAGTCAGTAAAAGTCTGACACGCCCTTCCGCTCCGCCCAGAGCGGGAGAAGTCATTGGATGATTTCCCACGCTCAAAAAAAAAAAAAAAAACATTATATACAAAACCGTATATAACCCGATGCAACGAGCCTTATAGGGCTCTTGAAACTTTCTATGATAGTCGTGAAATCGGTTTGAATTAAATCAATTGAGTAATAATTTCAGACGCATTATAACGATTTACAGAATTAAAAGCATTAACATACGCATTTACATAGGTCTAGCTGTGTATACTATGACCCGATAATGCAGAGAAAATTAAGGAACCTTGTTTATTTTGTGCATTGTTCTTCTTCATTAATTAAATTGTCGAGATAAAGATAAATAAAAATTTAAAAAAATATTTGTGTTATGGCGACCATAATACAAAACTATTGTATTATTGAGAGTAGACATACGTGCTGTAAATTTAAGATGAGAAGGTATGTACTCATTAAACACAGGGTTTCAGCATTTTATTAAGAAGAGTGAGAATTTGCAAATACCCCGATATTAATTAAAATACGTTTCATATTAAATTACCAACTCAATGACGTCATCTCAGTTAATGAAGTAAATGAAAAAGCTTTTGAAACACAGAACACGTCATACTACTCGTGTACTGGAAATGCAAAACAAATTGTTCCAATGAAACTGTTCAGTCATTGGGAGGCTCTTGGAAAGCTAGCTTAATTAGCGTGGTTAGTAGTTTCTTGAAAATAAAAGATTACCTATTTAGTGTCATTACTTTCAAGAAAACAAAACAAATGCTTTTCTATTAGGGCTTGTACACAAAAGTGCGAATCGGCGCGATGCGAAGTCGCAACGCAGAAAACTGCGACACGAATTGCTGCGACGCGATTTCGTGCGGCAAGGCGGCTCCCTTCCACGATTCGGGTGACCATTCCTTTGGCGACCGTCAACCGTAGTGAACGTATTTTGTAAACTAGGCCGTGACATGACATGGATCGTAAAAAGATGTGCGCACTTCTGTTATTGCTAAGGAGATGCAGGAAAAAGAAACAAAGAAGATTTTGGGTTCATCCATTAATTACTGTTTTGAACGCCGATGGGAACTACTTTCGTCTAAAATATGAAGCTTAGTAAAGCGGGCAATTTTTTTTTTAAATATTTTAGAATTAGCATATCTGTTTATTTTATTATGTTATTGTTGTTTGTTTGTTTGATTAGGTATATGTATTACTAATAATAGTTTAAATAAGTATATTTCATAAACAAATAAAAATAAATTAAATATCTTTATTCGAGGAACTTTTAAGTTTCTTATCACCATATCTTCAGAAACGATTGTACAAGGGGAGAATTCCTGTTATGCCTCTGGAAATGATTGGCCTCACTATCAGGTAAAGTAAAACAATAGTTAATTATTTATTGACATTAGTCTTTACTGAAAAAGAGTTTTCCAAATATTACAATCGATAAAATTTACGAAAAGTCAGTCTTCTTCCGTTGAAAGTGTGCCTCGAGTTAGAAAAAACATTACTAGGTGAATCAATTTGATCTGGTAGGTATGTTTGATGAATGTGGACGTATCAGTGGCGTTTGTTGAGATGTAGCAAAATGTTGAATTTGATAGCCACCCTGGTAGTTGCTATAAAGTTGAAAGATTAGTGTTTTATTGTCATCTAATCTTTCAAGTGATGGTAGATTGCCCTTATGACGTAACATCGCAGGAATGCGCGATGCGAATCAATTTGCAAGTTCTTGCGATGCGTCGTGGGAGCTCGTAGATTTTTACGATGCGACGTCGCATCGCAGTTTTGTGTACAAGCCCTTACCTTTGCCCAAATGTTTTTTCGCCGAACAGTGCTTTTACTACCAACATTTTACTACCAGGCAGTGCCAGCAGGGCTACTCTCTAAGTCCGTCAATGAAGATCCAGACGGGCCAGTTCGAAAGTAGTTCGAAACTTCTATGTGTACCTACCTTACACCCGATTTATTAACTTTTTCGGACGGGCATAAACTATCGGGGGTAGAAACAACTGTCAAATTGTGTTGTCATTCATTCTTAGTTTGAGGCCTCGAACTGGTAGTCCGTAAGTGATACGGAGTAGGATAAGCCCGTATTTCGGCCGAAACTACTGACTTCGTGCTTAGGGAGTAGACCCCCAGTTCCCACAGCATCCTGAACACGTTGTGAGGTAGGTGAGAAATTCGTGAAGGAAAAACCCAATAACACTTCTACCAATATTCACTGCTATTCCCTGGATGACTACACCCTATAATTCGCCCGAACTTTGTAACACCCTGCCTATCCATGCGTCTGACAGGCGCTAACAAAATGCCGAACGGCTTAAAAAAACAGAAGGTTGTGTGCCACTGCCCTTTGAACTACAAAGAACTATAGAGTTTAAGGCGCTAAGTCCCGTTTAGTACCGTAAAACGGTCACTTTAAAAAGCCTACTCCTCATTAACGGCTTGGTTAAACGATCTGAAAAAAATATATGTTTGCCATAGATTCATGTACAAAATTTTTGTTAAAGGGTTTTTGCGAATTGCTAATAGTTTTGCCTTAAAAAAATATTTACCAAAACGCTATTTTTGGCTAATATTTGCTACTACTTCTAAACGGCTTTGAATTTTGTAAATATTTTTACACTGAAAAATTGATGGTTACAAGGACTACAAAACTGTTAGAGCATTTTTAAATCAATCAATATTTGCAAAGATAATGACCCCATTTAGAGATAGAGGTTCAGAGGTGCTCTGCGCGGGGCGCGGGAGGCAGTCGCGCGTTAGCATTGAGACGGGATGGCTGTGTCGCTCGCTGCTCCGCCCCGGCTATGGACCGATACGCGCGTTTGCGTGTATTAGTGCAAATATTTACGTTCGAATTGTATCAATGTGCGTTTATAGACTAGCTCGCTGCAGACAGCCCAATTCAATTGCGCGCGTAGGCGCTTTATTGTTGTTTTTTTTTTAAATGTGTTATTACGTATAATACTCTTTTTATTTACATTGACAAAATTTACATACAAATTAACAATTTACAATATAAGTAAACCAAAAATTTTTTTAAATATAACATAACATCACGCCTGTGTTTCCTGAAGGGTTAGGCAGAGGTGTACTTTTAGTTAGTACACTCACATTTTGCCAGTTATGTCCCATGTAATAGGGGCGAGCCTATTGCCATCAACTAGGCACAAATCCGGACTCCGGGCTACTACTGAGCAATTTCAGATGTAAAAACCGGCCAAATGCGTGTCGGACCACACAAAATGAAGGGTTCCGTAGTTGGGATGAATTTATGCCAAGAACAAACTGAACATTGTAGTTGAAAAACATTTTTTGCAACTGCAAATTTAAGTTGGTCGATTATTACTCGTTAACTTGTAGAGCCTACTTAGCTGTGATAGTTTTC
Organism: Lithophane leautieri; assembly: GCA_949152455.1. Lineage (NCBI taxonomy): Eukaryota > Metazoa > Arthropoda > Insecta > Lepidoptera > Noctuidae > Lithophane > Lithophane leautieri. Next base: position 5,006,519 of record OX424469.1, on the reverse strand, counting down.
CTTTTAATTTCTTTATATACCTATAACTACTACTGCCGTGAATTTTTTCACATATCCAAAACCAACTATTTAGCTGGCAGGGGGGGGAGACACTTGACTCTAACAAAAAACAACACTTCAAAGTTTAATATTTCGCAAACAGATCCATGAATCCAAAAATTGTTTTTAGACACTCACAATATTTTTGAACGATCTTTCCAACGACACACCACACCATAGGAAGACAAGAAAAAAACCATACAAACTTTACGTGTAGGTGTACCCTAAAATTATTTTTTTTCATTATTTGATTGTACCTCTCAGCGTGATTAATATGTTCACCCGTGCTAATTACAGCTTTCTAGTACTAAAAGTCTATGATCTAAGTCGCGGACAGACAGACGGACAGTGTGAAACTATAGGTAAGGATCCTTGTTGACTACGGAACCCTAAAAACGCAATAACACTTTGCCCGACCCATGAATCGAACCCGGGACCTCATACTCAGCAGTAGCGCTTGCCACCGCTAGACTAACGGGGCAGTCGTTGACATAAAATACGAGTATTGTGTAAATCTATAATAATAAATTATGTATAACTATCCACGTCACCACATACAAATGCAATTCATAAAAAACCAATACGAATATACGAAATACGAAGTCGCGAACACACATTCATAAATCAGAACGTACTGCACAATCAATTATAAACCTTATCTCATCAAGTACAGCGTGCATGTATCGTGCACTGTAGCCTAGGTACAACTTACTCACACGAAATCACTGGCTTGTCGCAAGCTACCCTACAACGGCTGTATTACGCGCGCGATGCAACCGCTACAAAGTTTCGTTTTGTGATATTTACATTGCTTGTCCAGTCACTTAGCGACACACTTAGGTAGTGGTTATGAAGCAATGTATTCATTACAAAAATAGTACAGTCGCTATGATATATGAAAACAAAAATAATGTAGTAAAGGCAATAAATATTTTCCGATTTGTTGTTTATCATGATTTTCACGACAAATATAATAAAATACCCACTTGTGCTGATAATTATGATAAGTAATTGTTCCTTAATTTATAAACTTTTTCGTACTAATACATAATTTGTAAACTTCGCGGTCTGAGCTGACCCTTATTTATATGCTTACGACCTTCTATTTTCAAGAGACACATCATCATTGTCATCAACAAATGGTTCTAGTTCATAATTTCAAAGAAATATTTTTTTGAGTCAAGATTACCTAGCGGGCAGCTACATGTGGACGTGTATCAGTGAGCCGTGAGTTCAAATCTCACTCAGTACTAAAACTTTTTGTAAGTTTTTACTTGATTGGAAGTAATGGGACGGAAGTATAATACATTCATTGTGACGTTACATTTAAAAAAAAACATGCGTAGTCTGAATCATATTATTAGTTTTCAATACAGTCTGCTGAATACTGATACCTATAAATAGTTAAATAATAATACAATTACTAATATTTAACTTCATAAAAATAAATAATAAGCATTAGATTATAACAAGTTTTTGCTTAAAATACAAAAAAAATTGTTTTATTTCAATGAAAGTAAATCAGCATTGTGATATGGATTCGAACCCAGACCTCATTGATCGCCAATCCATTGCTTTGCTCATACAGCTACTACCACATGATAAAGTTTGCGAATTTTAGCAATGGAATGGTAATAACAGGTTGCCACTATAACGCGTAGTCTAAATGCAACAGAAATACCTACACTGTTATATTTTGCGTAGTATGACAGTTCATAATTATGTGTGTGTTCTCTGTGGAATGTTGAGACATCACTCATACACGCAAACGCACTGGCTGTATCGTGCTCGAGTTCATACGTTACGTACGTTACATTTAAAAAAAAGAACATGCATAAAGTCTAAATCATATTATTATTAGTTTTCTATAAAGTCTGCTGAATACTGATACCTATAAATAGTTAAATAATAATACAATAACTAATACTTAACTTCATAAAAAATAAATAATAAGAATGAATAGATTATAAATAAACATAAATACCTAACAAGTTTTTGCTAAAAATACTAACAAATAAAATATTATGATTTCAAAGAAATTAAAAACCAGGATGCGAACCCAGAACTCATTGATTCCGAATCCATTGCATACTCCATACAGCTACCTGGACATGTTAGTTATAATTGAATTTTAGCAATGCAATGGTAAGAACAGGTCGAGACTATGACGCGAGTTCTAAATGCAACAGAAATAAATGTAATGTAGGTACTGAAGTTTTGAGCGGTTGCTGTAAGTACATGTAGGTATGTAAGTATGTAGGTAGGCCTGTAGGTAGGTATATAGGTACGTATGTAGGTAAGTATGTAGGTAGGTATGTAGTTAGGTATGTAGGTAGATATGTAGGTAGGTATGTAGGTAGGTATATAGGTACGTATGTAGGTAAGTATGTAGGTAGGTATTTAGTTAGGTATGTAGGTAGATATGTAGGTAGGTATGTAGGTAGGAAATATTTTAAGGGGTCATTGACACACGGCTACACATCAAGCTACATATTTCCAGTATAAGCTGACCTTGCGTTGTATGGAAATACTATACAATGCGAGATCACCATAAACTGGATATGTATAGCTTGATGTGCAGCCGTGTGTACTCATCATTATGAACAACTTTCACTCCTTAAGGAACCAACCCTGAAATCGCGAAAGAAAAATCATCTGTTCCCTAGATTTTGATGAGTTATGCGAACATAAAATAGGGGACAGCAGATTTTTTTCGTGATTTCAGGCTTGGTCCCATAGTGAAAGTTGTTCATAATGATGAGTACAATGACCCCTTAAAATATTTCGTGTATGAAAAGATACCCCAATATTTTCTTCCAAACGCATGCTAAAAAATAATGTCCAGTAAAAACTTAAAATATTCGTAACTTATGTATCTATCTATACTAATATCAGCATTACATCTCCTCTCAGCCATTCCTTTCTGGAATCGTAGGTAGAATTGGCGTCCTATGCGCGCAAGTCTGCGCCCCTGCATTTTCTTTGATCGTCTTTTTAGTTCAGCGCGCCACCGCGCGCGTTTTACGTATTCGGGGAGTAGGGGTTTAGCTCCGCCCAAATGCGGAAGGTCAAGTGACGAAACTATGGCCCTTAAGCCAGTTGATTTAACCTACGTAGGGGTCAAAAAGAAATATAAAAAAAGGGCATCACGCTTTGTTAGTGATGTTTTGAATAGACAAGTGTGATCAATTGTTTGGTGTCAACTAGTTATACTTAAACTTACGCGTGTCTGTTTGCCTGTTACCTTTTCACGCCTAATCTTAGAGTAAGAATATTATTCTCTGTTGCGCTTAATAGAATAGAATAATATATTTATTTGCATCGAAACATTGAACCGATCGTTGTTTGACAGTACCCTGGGACTGGTTCTCCATGTCCTTCTGGAAGCTACTTTTCATGCTGGATATTTATATTCAAAATAATTGTTTAATGGTTTCGTGAAAAAGTAACAAACAGTACCTTTCGCATTTAAGGCGTTGACAAGAGCCAAATGTTCTAAGTACCCTGTTGTGTTAAAAAAAATATTGTCAAATCTATATAGTTTGTGGTAGCGCAGAATATTGAATAATATGTTAATCTTGAACATATTTCTCAAAACATGGTTGTTACCAAAACACGTTTTAAAATAAAACCCAACTACGACTAAAAAGGTATAAACAAGACACCACAGACAGACAAATTAAAATTCCGGAGTCATACGTGTCAGGGCATAAATCGAACAGATTACGTGTGACATTTTTAATTTAATGTGACGTCACATAGCCTATAACCAGCGGACGATTAAGGCGCTTCCAACGATACCTCATTTGTCAAATTGTGATGAGTGGTTTAGAAGATAGGAAGGAACAGATGAACATACTTACATACATACATACCGGTCAAAATCATAACCCTCCTTTTTTCTTAGCCGTAGTCGGGTAAAAAAAACTCGGTACTATCGGTTACCTAACCTTTTACATTGAGTTACAATCTAAAACATCTGTATTAAATATCAACGTACGTTGGTTTAGACTTGAATGCAGAACTTGGTTATTTTTTATTTTCAACTACTCAACTCATTTTTTGTAAATAAAAAATTGGTTCATATTTTGCAATAAATTACAAGCGTTGTGTCATCGCGCTTCTTTTTCTTTTCAATGCAGTCCGCCAGTGACCGGGGTTTAGCTCTTGTCAGCTTCTTAAGTTTATATAACACTAGCTGATGCTCGCGGCTTCACCCGCGTGGATGTCGGTTATTATATACTAAAACCTTACTCGAGAACCACTCTATCCATTGGTGAAAACAGCATGAAAATCGGAGCAGTAGTTTTTGAGTTTATCGCGAACAGGACGACAGACAGACGCGGCGGAGGACCTTGTTTTACAATATGTAAGGATAACACACACCGCACACTCCGTTAATGAGGATAGTCTTTGTCTAATAAACTGTACAGGTGTAGTTTACCTGTAATAAGGAGCGATTCGGTTATTATTAAAAGAAAATACACAATTCTATAGGTAAAAGTTTTATATTCAGATATTACAATAAAACTTACCATCTATCACCTAGGTACCATATCGCTTGACAGTCGTGGCTATGCAAATAATCCCTGAGGGAAGAAAGCTGTTGATTCAAATGAGCTTCCCTAGATGCATATCTGACCATTTCCAAATAGATCTTTCGAAAAGCAATTTACATAATGGGTTAATAGTTATTGCTTAGGAGCCACACGCAAGGGATAATACGATTAATATTCATTAGTTGCTACAATTTCTAGGACGAATCGATTCCCAACTTAATTGTTTTAATCGATATTAAGTGCTTGACAATGACCTCAAATTTGCCCCGTTATTATTTAAGTGTGCGTGTAAATTTTATGTCAGTATATTTAAAGATAATTTATTGTTTCAGAAAGAGTTTTAAAGAAATAGAGACTGTTCTGCGGCGGATAGAAGATAAATGGAGTGATAGTAAGCTATCATTTTGTTGTATCTCGAGCTAAAAGTGGTTAATTAATTCTTCGATCGGGAAACCCTACAAGAAAGCTTACACCTTATTAAAACGTTTATACATCTGGCAATGTGGCAGAGAACTTTGATGTACCTTTTTTTTTTTGAGTGTGGGATATCATCAATTGACTTCTCCCGCCCTGGGCGGAGCGGGAGGGCGTGTCAGACTTTTGCTGACTGAAACCCACCCGTGTTCCTTCAGTTCCCTGTTGCCAAGGGCCCTGGTATCCCTTTCGGACTTTCCTGCAACCCTGCCAGGAGTGAACTTTTACCTACCAAATACTTTTGTGTTAGTTCTATTGTTGGAACCTGTCTTTAAAGTTCGACCAATTCGCTAGCATCATCAACTCAAAAAAAAACAACTTTTTTTTTGCCGTCGGTACCTGCTTATGTTACTACATGACGCAACGAGGATAAAGTTAATAAGTAAGTACTTACTCTGTTTTTCTACGTAATACAAGTCATACTTCATTAATATTCATAGAACTGGGCCATTAATCTTTTACGTGTATGTGATGTTTTAATTTTTCAGAGCATGTGTGACCTTGTTTGTTCAACCCCGACCCCGGTTCAGTAGTGAGTCGACCTGACCTTGGCTGATAAACTAGATAAGGATATGGCACCCGTAAAGTGAGGGTACCTAAGCAAATGTAACACGATAGTTTGTTTCTCAGAAGTTGCATGTTTTACTCTAAACTTTTATTCGCCACTAGCTGCCCGCCCCGGCTTCGTACGAGTAGCACTAAGTACCCTACCCTACCTACCGTACCTACCCTACCCACCCTACCTACCTACCCTACCCACTTACCCTACCTACCCTACCCACCTACCCTACCTACCCTACCCTACCTACATATCTACCTACATACATACATACATACCTACCTACCCTACCTACACCTTCCTTACGTACAAACCTTCCCCTGAGAATAACGAACACAACAAAAAAAGAATTATCCAGATCGGTCCAGCCGTTCTCGAGTTTTAGCGAGACTAACGAACAGCAATTGATTTTTATATTATTCACCATAAGAAAATTGAATGCTTACCATTCCACGTGCACCCAACATCGGGAAAAGAAGCAGTCTTAGTTTGCCTCGTGAAACCCTATACGTACTGCACCCATTTCTCAAACTTATGAACAAAATAATATGAGCGACTGTTGAATTTGTGAGGCAACTGAAAGAAAGCAGACAAATGTATGATTTATACTGCCAATCTTCTTGGGAAACTAAATTTAGTACCTCATAAATAGGTAACCAGTAACTAAACCGTGTTCAATCACACGGATAGGTACGTTCCAGCACTTCCAGCCTCTTAACTAAAAATGGAACACCCAATGCCCATGGGCAAGGTAATTCAAATTCAAATTTATTTATTTTAGGACAACTAGATCCAAAGGTTAGTATACAAAAAGAAAAACTTAGAAACTATTATTAGTAGGTACTTAGATACAATCACACTCTATGACTACTCTAGGACCAATCTATC